>CM077634.1:71680657-74180657 GCA_039660915.1 Euphorbia tirucalli | reverse complement strand
TCCCTTCTTCCGGTAGAAACAATTGGTGACATTTCTCCAGCATTCTTTATTGGACTACTCAAGGTAATTAACTATGTTTAATTGTATTTTTTTGCTTTTTATTTAATTGGATGTAGAACTTGTTGGATATTGAATCCAAAACCAAGTTTTCTTTAAAAGAAAAAAAAAAATGATGGATTAATTTCACAACTATGTTATTATTTAACGTGTTGACGTTAGAAACGGATGTGAATGGATATCTGTGGTTTCGCCTAGAGAGGTACCATAATTGATTTAATCTCTCATTTTTCAAGAATTTTGTATTGACTTCGCCGCTATTAAACGTCATATTCAAATGAACGAAATGTCATGTTTAGAAATTTAGGAATAGATATATGAAAGGACCTTGATTTGAATTAATATTTTCTTAATAATTATTGTTCACACGTTTGGTAAATGATTACTCAGGCATTGGTGCCATCAATCTTGATGAACATTTATGTGGTGGGCTTGAATCAAATATTTGATATTGAAATAGACAAGGTAAAGCATGATTAATTGCAATCAATATTTTATGTAATTATTTCACAATAATTCCACATAAATGTTTATGTAGGTGAACAAACCATATCTTCCACTTGCTTCTGGCAGTTTCTCAAAGGAAACTGGCATGGTCATTGTTTTTGCTTCTTTACTCATGGTAAAATAAATAAATATTCATATTCATGATCCTCTTAATAATTTAATTTAATTATTATTATTATTATTATTATTTTTTTTTTCTTTTTTGTTTGGAGATAGATTTCTAATTTTTGCTTAATTCTATATTTCTTTATAATAGAGTCTTGGCATGGGAATTATGTTTCAATCTCCACCAATTCTTGCTGCCCTCCTCGTAAGTTTTGGGCTTGGAAGTGTTTACTCCATTGAAGTAAGTCCCTTTTCTAAAATAGAAAAGAAAATCATCATAAATTTAAAAATATCATTGATGAAATAAATTATTTTGTAATTATTAATTATCATATATTATACACAACTCAAATTGCATTCTACGTAAAATACAGGTACATTGTCTATGTTACTTTCCACCCAAACAAAATCTACTCTTATGTAGGAAAAATTTTTGTCGTGGTTCTGAATCAGACTAGTCAAAAACTATTAGTTGAATACCACATCAGTAGTTATATTGATGTGGCAGCCGTTCAATAATCGGGCACGAATCTGATTGGGAACCATAATAATAAAAATGTTGCTATTTAATTCCAGTATAAATTCTTTTAAAAATTATAACTTGTATTGCCTTAGAGAACGAATAAGGCTATTCTTACCTGAACTTTCAAAATCTAAAATATGTGTCGGCATATGTGCTATTAAACCTTAGATTAACAAGTTGTGCATATCAAACTCCGCTAATAACGAATGACTGAATTTATATTTTGTACAGTTTGAAATGAGTTTTTTTACAATTTTTCAAATTGTAAAAAGTACATTTTAAAGGTATAAAATGAGTAACAAACATTTAACCGAGTAGATGGTATAGATAAAAAAAATTGATTTTCTTTTCTATCTATACCACTCTTATTTTATTAGTGCCGTAGAAAATTTATTATGCTACTGATTAATAAATGATTGAGAAAAAAAAAAATTCTCGATTT
The DNA here is from genome assembly GCA_039660915.1 of Euphorbia tirucalli. Classification (NCBI taxonomy): domain Eukaryota; kingdom Viridiplantae; phylum Streptophyta; class Magnoliopsida; order Malpighiales; family Euphorbiaceae; genus Euphorbia; species Euphorbia tirucalli. Next base: position 74,179,023 of record CM077634.1, on the reverse strand, counting down.
AACTTATTTCCTGCTAATCAATTACTTGATATATGTGATTATAATTGTTCGGGAGCTCAATATGTCAAACTAAAAGGTCATAATGAAGAAAAAAAAAAAAAAAAACTTTTTTTGACCTTGAGCTATCCAATATATGCCCCTTTGATTTTTAATCTATTGATTTGACATTTTTTATCTCCCGATATCATTGCAATTGAACACACTAGGCCCTTAATACCTAATTTACACATAAATTAGGCGAAGAGAAAAAACTTACAAATTAGATGTTGTTAAACTTGCATATCTAAACTGGGCAAAATGTCTAAATTAGGCTAAATATTGTCTCCAAAACAAAAATAACCGAGCCAAATGAGTTTAATTTCAATAGTGCAGGGAGCTAAATGTGCTTAATTGCAATAAATCAGTGTCAGATGTCCCAAATGAATAGATCAAGGACCAAAAGCGAGCATTTTGAATATGTCAATACCCAATAAAGTTTTTTTTTCTTCATATCATATCCAAAACTCAATCAACAAAAATTGATTTTTAACAATAAAAATTGAAGAAAGTCTCGTGTTTTTTACTTGTCTTTTTAAAAATTCCTACAGCTTCCCTTTATGAGATGGAAGAAACAACCTTTTCTAGCAGCAACTTGTATCTTAATAGTAAGAGCCATTGTTGTTCAAATTGCTTTCTTTATACACATTCAGGTAAATATTAATTCTCACATTTTTTCATTTCATATGATTAAATTTACTGAGATTCATAATTAACTTTTAGATGTAATTAAATATGAATTGCAGAAATTTGTTCTTGGCAAACCAATGGTTATTACAAGATCAGTGGTGTTTGCAACTGCTTTCATGTGTTTCTTTGCTACTGTTATTGCACTGTTTAAGGTAAATTATAACCTCAAGACCCAAAGCATAATAACATTTTTCAGAAATAAATTTTTTCATTTTTTGGATTTTTTTTTTTTTTTTTTTTTTCTACAGGACATACCTGATGTAGATGGAGATAGAGATTTTGGGATTCAATCTTTTAGTGTGAGGCTTGGCCAAGAAAGAGTAAGTTTCTTGCTTGCCCAAAAAATTGAATTGAAGTGGCCAAGCCCAATTTGTTATTCATCAATTGGTTTCACATGGATCAAGATAATGTAAACTACCAAAAATTTTAATTGTGGTCCAAATTGGATTGGCCGACGTCACCATGATCATGTCATGTCAATAGTTCTATTGATAAGATATGATTATAGTGGTTTCGTACTCGGTTCAAGACTGCAATATAACTTACCAGAACCTAGTCCTATTTGTGGATTGAATTGAGCCGGATTTGAATGAACTTACTTCTAAAGATGTAAATCTGAGCACAGCTTAATCAATCAAATTTTTTATGTGGTTCAAGAGTAATTCTTCGAAGGGATCTAGTTTGACCCATTTAATAAAAATTTATTGTTGTTACTATTCTAGTCGGGTTAGACCGGACTCAGGGTTTTAGGAAAATTTTTAAGTCTAACCATTATGATGTTGGGCTTGATACGTTTTGGACCAGGCCACAGGTATGGTTAATTTGGGTATCAATTAGTTTAAATTTTTTTTTTTTTATAAAATTTTTTTGGTTAAATTAGTCTAAAACTAACAAGTATCAGCATAGAATTTGTGATCTTTTTATGCGTGCTAATTTCTGGTGCTGACACGTATTCATCGACTTAATTTGGCTAAAAATGTCAAATGAATAATCAAACTGATACCCAAAATTCATTTCGTATCAAATTAACCAAATTACCTTTTATCCCATATATCATAACACATTATTCAATTAACCTCTCATAGCAAATAAATAGGATTTTAAATCTCCAATATATAACTTTCTATTTTCTACTTATGGAGATGTAGTAATTAAGGTGCAGAGTATCTTAATCTACACATAATTAAACTTCTAATTACCTTTTGGTTTCTCTTTTAAGGTGTTCTGGCTTTGTGTTAATATGTTGTTATTAGCATATGGAGCTGCTGTGGTGATTGGAGCTTCTTCTACTGCTTTCCTGCTAAACAAGCTTGTTACTGTATGTATTTAATTAATTCCCAAACGCAATTAATTATGTTTTCATTTTTATTTTCTAATGTAAATTTTTCCTTAATCAGGTATTAGGGCACGCCATTTTGGCATTGATTTTGTGGCTTCAAGCACAATCTGTTGATGTCACCAGCAAAAATTCTATCACTTCTTTTTACATGTTCATTTGGAAGGCAAGTAATTAATTAATTCTTTCGTTACTGCTATTATATTATTTTATATAAAATATTTGTATTAAAAAAATTAATTTTTCATATTCTCGATGCAATATATGGAGATTTAAAAAAAAAAAAAAGCCATAGGAGGTCCTTGATCTTTCAATTTTTGGCGTTTGAATTCTTGATTTTTCATTTGGACACATTAAACCTTGGTTACATTAAATCCTCCGCTGATAGACTTCGTGTAACAATATTACCCTTTTTCGAATTTCCCATTAAAACCCTAGAAAGCTTCAAAGAGAAATGACATATCAAAATCTTCAAGTGGATGATAGAGTTGCAATAGTCAAGTGCGTTATGTCATTGTTTGTTGTGATTGTGAGATTTTTATTAAACTAAATGTGAAATGTTTTCTTTCTCTCATGGTCATTCGCTAATCCATGTGTCTCATGATATAGAAAAACTTTTGACAGCCTAACAAGTCACCCATATCTAGCAAAACATGTTGTGCTCGTGTACGTTTGTTTTTTTGGCTTAGTATATAACAAAAAATAAATGATCGAGAACTTCTTGTGTCCATGCGAAAGATTAGGACCTCAATGTAATAAAAAAATAATTAGAAATTTGATGTTTCCAAATAAAAGATCTGGGACTAAATACACCAAAAATTAAAATATTAATGACCTCAGTATGCTTAATTAATTAATTATTTATTTATTTATTTATTTTGAGTGTGTTTGTGTTCCCAAATATTTAAAATAGTTCTCACTGATTATTAACATTTTTTAGGAGCTTCTAATGAATTAATTATCTTCAATTTGATTTGACTTTTGCAGTTATTCTATGCTGAATATTTTCTCATTCCCTTTGTACGCTGAGAAAGAAGTATAGAAATGTATTCAACTTTGTGCACAAAACATGTCTTTTTTTTTAAAAAAAAAAAATTTCTGGTGATGAGAAATTTCTTCAAAGTAATACAATTTTATTTTATAATTTAATTTTGTAATTTAGCACACTTGTATTGTATAACTGGCCAATTAAACTAATAACTCTATTTAATTCTCTCTATGAGATAAAAAATTTTCACAAAGAAACATAGTATGTTTAATTTGTTTATATCAGGTAAAAAAAAAATTAATCTATTAACTTTGTTTACCATTTTTATTAAAAGGAATACGCCGTTGATGGTTAAAATTTATGGAAAAAATTTGTTATACCAATACTTATCAAACTTAGAGTTCAGTTCTTTACTTCATCAAAATTTAATTTTCTTAATAGACGATTTGTTAATTTAATTATAAATTTTATTGAAATATGTGGTTTGTCTATACATATTAGAAACCGAGAAGTCTTGTACATATTTATTTTAATTTTTTTATAAAATAAAACTGAAAATTTGATATGAAAACTAAGTTCCACTAAAAGGTTGCATTGCATCATTGCATAGGAAAATGATGCAATGCAGCCCTTCAATAGGCTGAAAGTTTTATACCCAAAGGTTAGGTCAATTAACCAATCTATATTAAAATTAAGACTGCGTTTGGAGTTGCGGAAAGCAGTCTTGAAAGTTGTTTTTAAGACTGTGAAAAGCAGCCTCAAACACATAATTGGTAAAAGTCAAATTGTGATAGTCAAATAAATAGATAATCTTAAAAAAATAGTAGTATTATTATCATTATTATTATTATTATTATTTGAGCTAAAATTTTTATTATGAGCAAAAAGTTTGAGTTATTTTGTATAATAAGAATAAAATTAAATTTCTCCAATAATTATATAGAGGAAAAAAGTGGTCATTATAGTGTGAAATCAAGAAAATATAAAGTTATTTTAACATTTAGCTGGTTTTCAAAAATTACATAAATGTAATTTGAATAAGTGGGGTAAAATGTAATTTATAACATATATGAAGGACCAAAACACATTTTTCTCCTTTACATGTAGATCCGTCCCCCTGAGCCTACACATAATCTAACATTCTCAGCCTTGAAAAGTTAGCCCATTGATTCGATTGCATCAATCGCCCGTAGCGAAAGTTCCTAATTTCCCCGGTTTCAACGCCTGTCTTGAACTTTTTTCAGGTAATTTGAGATAATTAGCTTCTGTTTTTCATAGATCACGCTTTTTTGAATTACTACAGGTAGCTAATTTCATTTCGCAATAGAAATACATAACCTTTAATTAAGTCTTTAAGTGTTTGTATCAGATATGGCTTCCTCAATGGTTTCTCTAGCTTCTGCTTCGTCTTCTTCTGCCTCTGTCTCAATGCACGAGACTCTAAAGGTGATTATTTCAATTCCGTTTCTTTTTTTTTTTTGCTTATTTTTGTCTGTTCTTGATCCGAGAAATTTATTCTTTTAGGGCTTTTTTTTGCTTCTGATTGAGATTTTTGGGTGGATCATGAATGGTTTGGACAGGGAAAAGTGAGGCATGGGAGTAGTAGCAATTTGAGTACATTGTTTAACAACGAGAAAGCGAATCCTTTTCTGAAGACCAAGGTACTCTCCAGTTGGAGTGGCTTTTCAGCTCAAATTTTGATTTATCTAATTCGTTGTTATGTAGATTTTGGTGTTTTCCTCTTGTAATTGATAGGATAGGGTTATCAATTGCTGTTGAAGTATTATATTTTGTCTTTAGCTATTGATTACACTCAACTTTATAAGCTCCAATAACCAATTGAACTCTGTTGGTGCATTTTGTTTAATACTGTAGCTTTCGATCTTCCTGGGATCTGGTTACTGTTTAGAGTTTATACCATTAGGTTGTTTTGGTTTCTGGATCTGAGTTTGTTGTTTCGAGTATCAGTCGCGTGGACGGATATCTATGACTGTTGCAGTCAATGTATCTCGTTTTGAGGGTATAGCAATGGCTCCCCCCGATCCAATTCTTGGAGTTTCCGAAGCTTTCAGGGCAGACACAGATGCAAAGAAGCTTAACCTTGGAGTTGGGGCTTACCGAACTGAGGAATTAAACCCTTATGTGCTTGATGTTGTTAAGAAGGTTAGCTTTCTTCTTGCATGTCAATTTCATACTTGTCTCTTCAGCTACAACCCGGTTTGTATTCCTAATTTGTGAATATTCTTCTTCAATAACCAAATAGAACTACTTTTATTTAGACCTTTTTGTTTTTGTAGGCCGAGAATCTTATGTTGGAGAGGGGTGACAATAAAGAGGTATCTAATTGTGCTCAAATGTGTAGTTGAACTTAGTTTATACTCCTACTTTTCTCTAACTCACCTTGTATTTGTCATGTTATTTAGTACCTGCCGATTGAAGGTTTAGCTGCATTCAATAAGGCGACTGCAGAATTATTGTTTGGAGCTGACAACCCAGTTATAAAGCAACAAAGAGTATGTGTGGGGATAGCACTTTCCCAAAACAGAAAAATGAATGTTGGGATTTTCTTTAATAGATAATTGTGATACTGGGTTCTAACTTTTATAAAACGATCTCCAGGTTGCGACTGTCCAAGGTCTTTCAGGCACTGGTTCTCTTCGATTGGCTGCTGCACTCATTGAGAGATACTTTCCTGGAGCAAAAGTTTTGATATCATCTCCAACTTGGGGTGTGTGAAGTTAATCGCACTTCTTCCTTTAACAGGATTTATATTAAAGGTTCTTGCTTCTTATGGCCAGTATTATTTTGCAGGTAATCATAAGAACATTTTTAATGATGCTAGAGTCCCATGGTCTGAGTACCGATATTATGATCCCAGGACTGTTGGTTTGGATTTTGAGGGAATGATAGCAGACATTAAGGTTAGATCTTGATCTGTAATATTGAATTTAAATACTTCTTGACTGGTACATTTTTCACATCCAAATTATTGTACTGCTACTAAATCATTCAGTACAATTAATGTGTAGATAATCAATCTTGTCTCTAATCATTATCGACTTTTAACTTCAGGAAGCCCCTGAAGGATCGTTTATTTTGCTTCACGGCTGTGCTCACAACCCTACAGGAATTGACCCAACTCCTCAACAGTGGGAACAAATTGCTGATGTCATACAAGAGAAGAACCATATTCCATTTTTTGATGTTGCATACCAGGTACGGATTACTTAATTTCAGCTGCAACATTAACTTTTGCCGTGAATGAACTAGAAACGTGGGGAATGCGATATGAATCTGCTTCACACGTTACAGGTTGGTTTTGCAACATCATGTAGAAATTTTTTTTAATCCCAACTGTGAATATACTCTAGGGATTTGCTAGTGGAAGCCTCGACGAAGATGCAGCATCAGTGAGATTATTTGCTGCGCGTGGAATGGAGCTTCTGGTTGCTCAGTCATACAGCAAAAATTTGGGTCTATATGCAGAAAGGATTGGGGCAATCAATATCGTCTGCTCATCAGCAGATGCTGCGGCAAGGTGCAGTAAACCAGTCCGAAATTTTACGATTGTTCACATCTTGGTTGAGTTTTAGATAGCATTCCCATTCTTCATTGTAAAGTATTTTCTCAAATTTTCAGGGTGAAGAGCCAACTGAAGAGGATCGCACGACCAATGTACTCAAACCCTCCTGTTCACGGGGCAAGAATTGTCGCGAATGTTGTCGGTGATCCAACCCTCTTTGACGAATGGAAAGCAGAGATGGAAATGATGGCCGGAAGGATAAAAGGCGTGAGGCAGAAATTGTATGATTGCCTCTCAACCAAAGATAAAAGTGGAAAAGACTGGTCCTTCATTCTCAAGCAGATTGGCATGTTCTCATTCACAGGCCTGAACAAAACTCAGGTAATTGCCCTCCATTTTTTCCTGACTTCTTTACATTATATGTTTTGTTTTTTTGGGTTAATTTTTTCTTTTATTTTTTTGATCTGTGCAGAGTGAAAATATGACCAATAAGTGGCATGTTTACATGACAAAGGATGGAAGGATATCCTTGGCTGGATTATCTTTAGCAAAATGTGAATACCTAGCAGATGCAATTATTGATTCATACCACAACGTCAGCTGAATCGATGATGGCATATGAACTATAATATTAGACACAAATCAATGAAAATTTTTGTTTACTTCAAATGTTAATCGTAGACTGAGTTAATATGAATTTTAAATTTCGTAATAAATTACAGTCTGTCTGTAACAAAATCCTGTAGCTAAACTGTAATGATTTAACAGTCTGATCCCTTTTTTTTCATTTACTGTAGATTGGAGTTTCTTTTGTTTTGGCCTTGTTATTTTGCTGCCAGATATTGTCACTGTTTCTTTTCGGATCTTTTTAACTTTGACATTTTGGGATCAAATTAGTCTGAAATGGCATATAACATATGCTTCGTGGTCATTTTCATATATTGACGTGTAATTTTGGACTAATTTGATTCTAAATGTTAAGTTAAAGTCTAATTTAATATATGAGCTTTATTTTGAATAAATTCATCGTATAAGCCAATTTTAGGGGGTATATTGACTCCTTTTTTTTCTCTAGCTGCATATTCTCATACTTTCAAATCTACGGACAAAAAAATCGGGTTAAAAACGCCAAATGTCTATAAACTTAAGGGTAAATTACAAAAAAAAAAAACAAAAAAAAAAAAAACAAAAACTTTGTAGTTTCATTTTTTTGCAAATGAAGGATTGTGGTTGTTTTGTTAAAAAAAGAGGATTGTGTTTTAAAATGTTAATAAAAAAATGACAACTAACATTTTTTCATTAAAAATAATGATATAGCGGAGGGTATTTTTGGTTATTTAAAATGCCAATAATTTATATATATTATTTAATAATTTTATATCAAGATTTGAATATTTTTTGAAAAATTTTCAATTTGTTATGATTTTTTTAAATTTATTATCATTATTTAATTTAAAAAAATATTTGTACTATTCAAAAATTTTCAAAATTCATTATTAATTTATATTGTATTTTTATTAACCAACTTGAAAATTTTGAGGTTTAAATGAACAAGAACACCATATGTAATGTAATGATTTAATTTTAGTTATCCTTTTTGTGTTAACATTTTAAAACACAATCCTTCTTTTTTCATAAAGAAAAAACCACAATCATTTATTTGTAAAAAAGTGAAACCATACAAATTTTAATTTTTAATTTTTTTTTAATTTATCCTAAATTTAATGATAATTTTATCTCGATCACAAAAGTTAGATTTTTAATTAGATTCAAGTCAACTCAGTTAGGTTCTTGTTGAATTATTAGTACAACGTTTTTATTATATGTCGACACTTGATACATAATTTGGCCAACTAATTTTTAGCGTCAAGTACAAAACTAGGCAGATTTGATGTTTTGAAATCTTGTTGAAGTCTGAGGTTTTTATAGCTCGACTTAAAACTTGGAAATTTCAATAAATTAATAAAACTATGATTCCGCACTAATGCTGCCAATCCCACAAGTACAAAACAAGAATTTTCATAAAACTTAGACAAAATAGTACGTGAGCTTTTTATGAGGAAATTTTCCAAAGAATGTTTGAATTTTTTTTTTTTCTTTTTTGTACAACCAAGCGAATTGATTGTCGATTATAGTGACTAATTTCTGTGCTGGCTTGTAAACACCTTGAAGAGTGAGATAGTCAAAGAAAGCTACTCCATACCCAAGAAGATGATTGAACATTCTAACACCTAAATAAAGGTAAATGAACCTCAATCGCTCAACCAGATCCCTAAAATTGTTGAAAGTTGATAATGCAATAGAAGACATTTTTATTCAACTAATTTTCTCTCCGTTCTTTTATTTTTTCTGTTTTCTCTCGAGCAAAATGATTGGACAAAAATACTATTTATTTTGTCAAATAATTTCTCGTTTCCTAACACTAAAAATCTCACGTACTATTTTATAACAAAAAAATTCTACAATTCTTAAAATGTCAAAACTCAAAACCATAGATTTCTTTTAAAAATTTCATTACAACTTTCGAGGATAGCAAAAATACCCTCAAAGTTATGAATGGTTACCACATGAAATTTTAGGTTGCATAAAAACAATTAGGGTAAACAATTTATTAATCCTTATAGTTATACATATTGTATTAGTCAATCCCTCTATTAACTTTTTAGTTCCTAAATTTTATTTTAATAAACTGTTTAGTCCTTTTATTCATTTTAGTACATAAAAGTACAAAACTACCATTAGTTATAAGTAAAAATTTATCTTTCGTTTTTAAATTTGCATTTAAAAGTTTCGAATACATTTTTGTAGCATATATACACACGGAAAAAACATTGGTGTGTGTGTGTGTATATATATATATATTAGTTACAAAAATTAAAAAAAAAAATCTATTATTGATTCTGTAATTTTTATTATAATTTTTCTTTAAATTCAATATAATATAACAACGAATAATGCATATTATATATATATATATATATATATATATATATATATATATATATATATATTGTTGTTAATATTAGTCATAAGATATTTTAGGGATGAAAAAGTTCATATATGTTTCCAATTATATTATATGTATACTTTCACTACTAACTCTATATTTTGTAAAATAATTATTTATTTATTTAGTGAAATGAAATCTACACCATTAACTTAAAGTTGTATAATTATATGAAATAAAGTTAATAAAGAAATCTATTAATCAATATTAGAAAGGCTAAGATCATGTGGGAAAAAAAAAAGAAATATAAAATAAGAGAAATAAAATGTTTTAACATTATAAAATAGAATAAAGGGTAATTTTGTCATTATTTAGTTCAATTTGACCATTAACTGAATAAAAGGACTAAAGAGTTAATTAAGAAAAAAACTTAGGGATTAAAGAGTTAATAAAGGGACTAACTAGTATAATATGTAAAACTATAGGGACTAATAAATTATTTACCCAAACAATTAATGGTTTTTTCATTCTCTAAATTTTTTGTTTGTGGAACTGATCAATACACCGACTTTAAATTGCTTCATTTGACAATTGCTAGGAAATGAATATTGAGAATCTATAGATTTTTCTTTTGAAGAAAGAACTCTAGATGAATTGATTACCTAAAATTACTTCAATTTACAAATGTGGACAAAAATTCAAGTACACTGCAGTTCATCCCCTCAACCCAAAAATACACAACAAGAACATTAACTATGCACATAAACAAGATCAGTGGTATGGATCTATGCATTAAAAAAAAAAAAAAAAGATATATGTATCAAGATGAAGAAGAAACAACATTTTAAAATTAATTATTGGGTGTAATTCTGAGTGTGCCTCCAAGGTCAAGAGGAACAAGTGGAATGAGAGAGTGAACTACATCTGTTATCAATGGACGGTATGATGGTTCTGGTTGCACACACAGCACAGCGACTGCTGCTACCTGCATTACCAAATTTCAATTTCACTCTCTGTGGACTTTCATCGAACACATTGCGTACGACAATAATAAAGCCTATTGGAATGGACTACAGTGATTTCTCTTTTCCAATTTGTGGTTAAAGTTATGGAAATTAGAAAAAAGAAATAAAAATAAAAAACCTTTTTAGCCCATGTTCTCTTTTCCTATTTAGGCCTTAAACTTACAAATTTGCCCTTTTAGTTTAAGTGGGTCCAAAAACGATATAAATTAAGGGGTAAATAGTTATTCGGTAGATAGAACATGGGCTAAACAGGCGTTTAGTGGTATGATAAGAGCCAAAATGGCAAGTTTGAAAGGGATGAACTAAATGCATATTTAGTAGATGGGATAAGAGAGAAGTCTTTTAGCCTGTGATCTTTGAGAAATCTAGATCCAGTTTGGAATTGCTGTTAGTGAAAGTGCTGTCAGGGAAAGCTAGGTTTCACTACTTTCTTTAAAAGTAGTTTTAAGTGTTTTTCCAGCGCTTTTCTGAATACAATCTGACTTTTACCAATTGTGCGTCAGCTTTCAGCCAAAGTAAGGTTTCACATACTTTAGTTGAAAGCTACTTTCGGGACTACTGAAAGTTGTCCCAAACTGGCCCCTAATAATTATAGGCCCTTTTTAGGAGCTTTCAATTCAAATGGGAAAAAAAGAAAAGGCAGAAAGCGCGTTATGGTCCCTAATCTTGTCCAAATCCAAATTTGGTCCCTGATCCTAGTCCTTATCCAACAAGTGAAGTTATGAATTGCACTTTCCAACAAACCTGGAATAAGTACTTCTCATCCACAGTGTCTTTTATCACAGGATCCACAATGTTTGGAAGTGAAGCTCTATTAGTAAGCTGAGGCATGGCCTGCATTTACACATTAGCATTAAATATTATTTTCAATTTTTTTTGAATCTCAAAAAAGAAAAAAAAAAAAAATTTAATCTAAGATAAAGAAAAATACCCAAGTGACAATTGATTGGCAATGAGCTGGTGCCAGTTTTTCCACAGGCCTTCTTCCTAATAGAAGCTCCAAAAGCACAACTCCGAATGCATACACATCACTCTTTTCTGTTAGCTCACCTACCATTTTCATTCCAAACCAATAAAAACTCTCTTTTTTTTTTTTATTGACAATTTTTTCCTATCAATTTATTTGACTTTCTAAGATTATCAATTTTGTATTTTTTATAATTCCTCTAAAAGAATGTTTTTCTAGCAAAAATTATTTGTATTTTAGTTTTTGTATTTATTCCAAATAATAATTACTTAACAAATATATAAATATATTAATAACTCGTCAAATTCATCATTTCATGTACATGGATGACTCAAATATCAGGATCAAATAACTTTTAGAACCTAATTTAATAGGACTAATTTAGTAAAATGAAATTATTTTTTCATATATTTATATTTGTGTATAACCTTTAAAAGACGAAAAATTCTGGAATGCACCGGGAGTAACTACTCCCGGTACACTCATCGCTTGACACGTCAGCAAGCGATGAGTGCACCGGGAGTAGTTACTCCCGGTGCACAAGAGAACCTCTCTTAAAAGACATCCTTTTAGAATCAGAAGAGTATAAATTTTTGTTATTGCTTATTGTTGATAACTTTTTTCTCAAATTATGCTTGTTTGTTCTGAGAGAAGTTTAAAATATAATACATATAATCTTAAAATTAAACCATAATTACTAAGGACAAAGAGTTTAAACATGGAAACTAAAATTTTAGATAAAATAACAGTTATTTTAATAGTTTAATTAATACTTTATTAAATTCATATAAAAATGACCTAGGGTGTATTATATACTTAGATTTCAGATTTCAAATCTGACCACTTTTTAGTTATCTTTAGCATATAATATAAGGTTGAGAGTGAAGATAAATAAGAAAATGACAGCACATGTGGATTGTTGGGAATCTATGAGCATATATTAATTAAAAAATTATCAAATATCAACGTCCATCACATTAAATAATTTGAATTAGTCATGGATAGTTAAGAAAACTTGTTTTGCCTCTAATTGGGTTAATTAAGATCAGAACTAACTATTGTATAGGATGAACGAAGCCTCAATTCAATTTCCAGGGTCAATTTGGTCACAATTAAATATTAACATCTTTTGACATATCAGTCTGAAATAATGTGTTTCATTTCAATCACAATCTCTGACACCAGTCTAACAAATTACATCATATATTAATGTGTTATTTTTAAATTGATTTATAGAAAAAAAAAATGTTAAACTAAAACATCCAAATTTAAGAAAAAAATTAATTAATCAAATTGGTCTCTATCTTAATTATATGCAATAAGTAGAGTGCATATAGGCAACCAATCAGTCCATTAACTTCATTAATTTTTAAACAGTTTCATAAATCGATATAAACCTATTATATCGATCCATTAACTTTTTATGGAAAAAAAAAAAAAAATCTATAATTATTCATCTTCAAATTATTAATATATAATTATTGAAATATAATTTTAAAAATACTAAAATTCAAAATGAATTAATAAAATCACTTAAACATATAAACTTGGAGTTTTTAAATATTTTTACTTAAAACTAAAATATAATGTGGATGATTGAAATTATTTATATATATATATATATATATATATATATAAGAGTTGAAAATATTTACCATCTAACATATACTCTGGGGCAACATATCCTACAGTGCCTGAGAGTTTGAGTTTGTTCCTGTTATGTCTGCTATCTGCTACAGCCAGACCAAAATCTGATAACTGAAACAGAGGAAAAAAGTTATTAATAATAATAATAATAATAATAATAATTAATGTTTAGCAGAATAATGATATAATTTTCTTTCTTTTTTTTTCTACCTTGGCATTGAAATTGGTATCTAAAAGAATATTAGATGATTTCAGATCTCTATGGATCACTGCTGGCTTGCAGAATTCATGAAGATATTCTAATCCCCTGGTCAAGAATTGAACATAAACAAATATTATAAGAAACAAGATTTACAGAAAAATTGTACTCTTTTAACCCTTGTAATTTTCGAAAATTTTGACATTTATCCTCTGAAGTTTGATTTTGTGACATTCAATCCTTGTACTTTGATATTATTGAAATTCAACACTGTTCAGGCTAGCGTCACGGCCAGCTAAGTGGTGCGTCTATAAATTACGAGAAATCTAATAATGATTTTGGTGCAGATGGATCCTTTCAATGAAATACAAAAAATTAACATATATCCTTTTCATATATAAATGTTATTTCATTGGTTGGGTGAATTGGACACGGTCGACTGTAAAATCTCATTGTAAATTGCAGGATACGTCAAGCATGGTATTTGACAAGTTGAAACAGCTCCCTCATTAGATGGAATCCCATATGTAGGTGGCGGGCTAGAGGGATCAACGGACCCTCCATGACCCCCCTAGATCCGCCTTTGTGTATGATGCATGCTTAGTGCGAATAAGGAGTTGAATTTAAACAAATATTGAAGTCTAAGGGCTATATGTCAAATTTTTTTCCAAAAACATTGATCAAAAGATTATTGTTGCTGCTCACCTTGCTGTGTCAAGAGCAATCTTTAACCTCCTATGCCAAGTTAATGCAGACCCCTTAGAAGGTCCTGTGATATATAAACAAATCCAAGCATTAAAAAAATGCATATTTATATAAAAAAAAATTAAAAAAAAAATGGAAGAAAAAAAATTGGATCACCATGTAATAGATCTTCAAGGGAGCCATTTTGCATCAATTCATAAACAATAAAACCCATCTCTCCATGAACACTATAACCCACCAGAGATATTATATTTGGATGATGAATTTTGCTTAATAAATCCACTTCATTCTGCAAAATTTCCAAGCAAGTTTATCAACACCAAAGAGAATAAAGGAATCCCCCATTTCACATTTCAAAAAGAAAATGGAAAAAGTCATCCCGGGTTTAAAAGTGTGTTACTTATTTCATTGGAATCTATAATTAAATTTTTTACTATTCGAAATAAGGTATGAATCGTCTCCATAGAGAAATATCACTGTAGATATCATACATATGAAAAGCTAGGCTAGGCTTAAAAGACTCTTTTGACTTCACTCCTATCAATATAATTTACCATTTTCGGCCTCTATTCTATCGATGTTTGCTTTTTTTCCTCCCTTGAGCTATTAAAAATCCAGGTTGATGTGGCCAAAATTAATGGAAAAGAAGCATATACGGTCATGTTTAATTAATAATTTTATTGAGTTACACGTTACTTTCTGCTAATTTTGGACCATTTTGAAGCTCATTTGAGTAGCTTAGGAGACATGGAAAACATTGATAGCATAGATGATAAAAATGTCTTTAGACAAAAAAGCTACTTGCGAACTTTAAAAATTTCATATCCATTTTTAACCGAGTTTGATGTTTCCTGTCAAAACTTTTCTAACAACGGAAACTTCGTCTAGGGATTGTAAGGGCTCTTTGTGTCAAAATTAAAAGATTAAGGGCTCCATCAACAAAAACAGAAAAAATTACCTCAAATTCTCTCTGTGCATCTTCACCAGCACAATCAAGTTTCTTGACTGCAACAAACTTGTCATCATCCATTGAAGCTAAATAAACCCTTCCAAATCCACCTTTACCCAACAAATTCTCATCGACAAAATTATTTGTACCTTTCTCTAATACCTTATAATCCATCAATGGAACAGATCCTCTGTTACTGATTAAGCTCAATGAATTAAAATTACCCAAAAATGGTGCTAATGATACCCCTTTCTCCATGTCTTCACAATTCACAACCATAAACATAATATAAGTCAATAAATAAAAACCATAAATTTATGGATTTAAAATTCAAACAAGGCCAAAAGGTTACCTGAAAATTGGGGATTTTTCTTCTTCCTTTGATAAAATTTCCAACAATAAATGCAACAACCAAAGAAAGAAGCTATGAGTATCAAAGCCAGAATGGCACAAGCAACAATTAGTAAAATTGCTACTTTTTTGTCCAATTTCATCTTGTGATGATCTTCTTCCATTCCCATTTGCAATTGAACTCCTGTAAAATGAAATGAAATTTTTTTTTTTAAAAAAAAAAAGATGAAAGATGTAGACTTGTAATGAAGAGACAAAAAGGATTATAAGCAACTAGCCAAATTTATTAGCCAATGAGTGAGTTCATACAATAATTTTGGCAGGCAGTTTAGGCCATTTTTAAAGAGTGTTAATTGCACCGGATATGTTGGTTTTTATTTGATCTTTTTAAAATTTGAACTTTAACCCACCTCAAAAGACAACATTTTTTTATGGAAAATGAACAGAAAAGAAGATTTTGAACCCCCAAAAAAAGTGTCTTTTATTTTTACCTGGAGAGAAGGCAGCCATGGGAGTAGAATTTGGAGAAATGGGAGAAGAAGATGGAGAAGAAACAAGAGGGTTTTGTAGGGCATGAACAAGACAGAACTGAAAAATCCAAATGGGTATAAATCGAAGAACAACAAGAAGAAGCTTCATTGTCTATTTTTGTCTCTTTGTTCTTCAAATAAATAAAAACACATGAAGTTTGAGATAGAGGTAGATAGAGAGATGTGGGTTCAAAAAGGACAGGGAATTAAAGAGATCAAAAACTTGAAAACACAAAAATGAAAGGGGGGGGGGGGAAGTAGAGATTTGAAGATGGTTTTTTTTTTTTTTTTTTGGTTAAAATTGTGTTTGGATCTTGAATTGTGCAAATTCCAATTTTTTGAATCGTTTCTTTCTATGTTTAAAGAAAGAAAGATAGTAGCTTTTTAACAATCTTTTCTTTCTTTTGATGAAAAAAAAAATTGAAAAGAAAAAAGAGTACAATGGAGACAGAAAGAAACAGAACAAAGGTTATTTACGTTGGAGTGGGGGCAGTGCACACCAATCATGTGTGGTCTCAGTTTTGAAAATTTAGAAAGCAAAAAAAAATGAGAAGCTCTGTTCATTATCCATTAATAAAGCTGTCATTTTTGTGAAAGCCAGCTACTTTCTCTTCTCTTGCCTCTCTTGCTCACTACTCCTTCCTTCCAGCCAACTTGACTTTTTTATTGACTTTTCTTTCACCCCAAAGTATCCATTGTAGACACCTTGGAAGGGTGAAACATATGTCCTGAAATTCAAAGTTGCTTCATGCCAGGATTGAACTCTCGACACTTGATTAAAGATGGATAAAACCCTATCTTCGTGTTTGAAAAAAAAATCCATAATTTTAAGGAGAATAAATTTAATCTCCACAACAGAAAATGTGCACTTTTATTTGTAAAATTTATAAAAATGTGCAATTTTAATTCGTATTCACGGTGATTAGTGTTAAGACAACTTAATTTTTCATTGGCAAAATACATCTCAACCCCTTTACTTATTTTGCGATTGGTCATCTGAATAATTTTTTCAACACATTAAGTACATAATCGTTCTATTTTGATAGTATTACCACCATACTTGACACTTTTTTCTTGCATGAGCTACAATATCTATTAATTAGTGTATGACACATTTTTCAAAAAAGATATAACATTCTGGAGTTTACTGAAGAGGTCTAAATCATACTTCCTATGCAGATAAGAATTATACTTTCCATTTAGTCCAACGTGTTATTAAAAATTGTGTCACGCGTCAGTTAACAAATACTACAATCCATGCAAAAAAAAGTGTCAAGTATGTGACTAATACTATCAAAACAGAAAAATCATGTACTTATTGTGTTAAAAAATTGATCAGAATACCAATTACAAAATACATAAATTTTTAGGAGACTACGACCCATTTTGCCTTTTTCATTAACAACTCTTCAACCTATCACATAATGTTGTTCCACAAAATTAGTTACACTGTATGATATATATGTTATTGATGTGACATTTTATTTTAGAGATAATAAGTTGTGTGCGGAGTACATTTGTGATATAGTACTCAATACATGACTTTTTATATAAACACTGCTACATTCGGTGCAGTGTATAGTGCAATTGATAATGAGCAGTTTCTACAATAATTGTTGTTAATTAGAAGTCAAATTGAAATTTGTCGGATCTCAATATTCTTATTATTATTTTTTTTTTTTAAAAAAAAAAACAATTTTAACTCTAACCTCAATTTTGGAATTTCTATTTCTTTAGTAGGCGAAAAACATATAATTTGGGGATTAGTAAATTTGCTCCAAGGATATTGATTATTGAAGGATATAAATTTTATCACTACGTACAAATATTTCACTATTGTCCTTGTGGTCAAAATTATTGAAAATATTTCTTGAAAATAGTAAAACTGAGTTAGAATTTCTGGGATGGAGTAATTTGCACAATAAATATAAAATTTATTTCAAAGCGAAATTGACTGTTGTCTCTATAATTTTATTAAGTGTATTTAAAAGGGATGAGGGATCAATTTGGTTTCTAAATCATTTATAAAAATAATTAATTCGTTCTAAAATTAATCCTAGACAACGAACAAAAAAGTATAATTAAAAAAAAAAAATACAATACTAAATAAATATTATCACTTTCCAATGTCTTTTTGTCATCTTTTTGGTTTACGAGTTAAAGTTTAAAATTTTTAATCTTTTCCTACTTAATACATTAGAATTTTAGTTCAATGCGTATTATTTTGCAATTTCCCCCGTACATGAAAATTCAATTTGCTCCATCAAATTATGAAATACAATTGATACAGAGAAAAAAATTGCTTTGAACTTTTAGAAGTCGAAAATAAGTACAAAAAATGGAATTTTGCACATATATACGTTAAATTAATATTTTATATTATAACCAAATTATTGTACACAATTATTGAATTTCAAAAGAACCCAAAACAAAGAAAAAAACACAATAATAATAGCAACAAAATATTTATTGATTTATGGCAATATGAACAAACAATATGATATAATATTTTAGAAAAATCAATTTCAACAATGAGATTGAGATGTATCCACGTTTGTATGAAGAAACAAGAGACTAAGATGCAATTTTTATTCTTAGCACCGACAAACAATATAATGAATTATGCATAATACATTGTCATTTTCACAATTATCCTCTTTCTTATTATTAAATCAATAATTATGCTAATTCTAATTAATTAATTATATATATTGTGAAAATATGTACATATGTATATGTATATAAATAAACTTGTCACGTGTTAGGTATTTGCATGTTTGAAAGGCAATCCAAACAGGTCATAGCCACCGGATCAGTGACCCCATATTTCATTAAATATTATTTTATTCATGCCCCTTGACCTATGGTGATGGCCGACGTCATCATACTAGATAAATAATTGGCCAAATACATATGCGGCGCTTCAACTTTTTTTTTTGATTGGTCCTCTCAACTATTTTAACTACCTATCTAACCCTTTATCTAAAATCCAAATACATACGTGGCCCCTTCAACTTTTATTTTTGAGCCGCTTGGCCCTGTTAACTATTTTGGCGACTTATCTAACCCCTCTTATATTTTAAAATGTTATTTTTAGACACTTAAATGCTGATATATCGTATGACCTGCAGGTAAGAGAAATCTCAGCACGTTTGGGATGAAGTTTACGATTTTACAAGTGTAATATTTTGTAAATATTATATAAAAAAATTATCTGCATTTTTTTCTCCCTCTTTCCTCATTTTGGTTAAACTCTTTTCGTTCTGTTTTGTTGTCTCTTCTGCAATTATATTTCTTCATCCTCTTGAATTTTATTAATTACTCGGAAATCTTCACATTGTAATAGTTTGTAATATTAGTTAAATAGAAAATGGTTTGAAGAGTGTGTCCTACATATCTTTAGTGTCAAAAGCGTGTAATGTATGGTACTCTGTTGTGTCTGGTTATGTTCACTCAAAGGTTTAAAAATACCACTTTAAAATAGATGATGGGTTAGATAGGTCGTTAAAATTATTGAGGAGGCCAAGCGGCTCAAAAATAAAAATTGAAGGGACTGCGTATATATTTGACCTTTAGATAAGGGGTTAGATAAATCACTAAAGTAGTTGAGGGGGTCAAGCGACTTAAAAATAAAAGTTGAGGGACTGCATATGTATTTGACCTAAATAATATTAACGTTAAGGTTAATTACATAGTTCTTTATTGACTTATCATACCGTTAAATTCTTATAGGATTTTACAAAAATTATTACATTTTGATACTCTCCTTGTTCTTTTACGTGAATAAGAAATTTTTTTGAGATCTCTTTCAAACTTTTCAAAATTCTTAAAATATTTTATTCGACTTTGTCCACATTTTTTTCTTCTCTTTTCATAATTTTAATATAATTTTACTCTTATCTCTTAAATCATTTATTTTTTTGTCATATGACTTTAGAATTTTTTTTTTTTTTTTTCTTTTCCAAACAAGATCCATATGTATATATTTTTCCAATAATTTTTTTTCACTAAAGTATAACTAATTATACATTTGTATCTTAAGGTATAACTAAGGTATGATCACTGTAATAGTATATTTTAATATATAACTAAGGTATAATCACTGTAATAGTGTATAATTAAGCTACAACTCATGTATAATCACTATAATATTGTATATTTTAAGGTATAACTAAGCTATAACTCATGTATAATCACTATAATAGTGTATATCTTAAGGTATAGCTAAAGTATGACTAATGTACAATCATTCTAATAGTGTATCTTAAGATAACTAAGGTATAATCATTATAATAATGTATTTCAAGGTATAACTAAGATATAATCACTGTAAGAGTGTATCTTAAAATAGAACCGAGGTATCACTACAGTACAATAACTGTAATAGTGTATCTTAAGTTATAACTAAAGTATAATCATTGTAATGGTGTTATTATGTTTTAGTTATACATTTGATACTCTTATTATACATTACTTATACCTTTGTACAACCGTTATACCTTAGTTATACTTTAGTTATACATTTGATACTTTTATTATACCTTAATTATACTTATTGATACACTAATACACTGATTATACATTATTTATATATTCTAATACACTAATCATATCTTAGTTATATTTACTGATCATACCTTAGTTATGCCTTCTAATACATTGTTATACATTATTATAAATTACTTATACATCGTTATACACTGCTTATACACTACAATGCTTAAAATGAATAAACAAGGTACAAACAATGTATAAATAATATATAATTAGTGTGTCAAAATGTATATCAAAAGGTACAACCAATATATAATTAGTGTGTTGGTGTATCAATAAGTATAACTAAGGTATAATAAGAGTATCAATGGTATAACTCAAGTATAACTAAGGTATAATAGCTGTACAAAGGTATAATAAGAGTATCAAATGTATAACTAAGGTATAATAATATCATTACAGTGACTTTATCTTGGTTATACCTTAAGATACACTATTACAATGACTATACTTTTATTATATCTTAGTTATATATTAAGATACACTGTTACAATTATTATATCTTGGTTATATTTTTTAAGATACAATATTATAGTGATTAAACTTTAGTTATACCTTAGTTATACACTATTACAGTAATTATACCCTAGTTATACCTTAAGATACACTATTACAGTGATTATACCTTAAGATATACTATTATGATGATTATACCTTAGTTATACCTTAAGATACAAAGGTATAATTAGTTAAACCTTAGTAAAAAAAATGTCAGGAAAAATATATACAAATGAATACTATTTTGAAGAGAAAAAAAAAACTTTATTGAATTTTACTTGACAATTTAATTTTTTAGGTTAAACTATTTGTTAACATGCATGATAGGAGAACTTGTTACACCAAGTGGTCAGAGATTCAAATCTTATTAGTCTTATAATGTTAAAATTTCAACAAATGATAAAATAAATCTGTGCTATACACGCTTTAAATCAAAAAAACATTTATATCTAGAGGTATAAAAGATATAATATATTCTTTTCTTTAATTTTACTTATTAACTTAAAATGTTGGCTTAAATAACTTTTTAAAAATTTTTAACAAATATTTCTAATGTGTTTTTTTTTTTTCCATTATAGCCATATATATAATTGTTTCAGTCCTTCAGACTCGGATTTTGAGTATGTATTACCTTTTAGATTATTTTTATTTTTTCAGTAGGTATATATAATACGAGAAAAATAAAAGGGATTATGCTAACTTAGATATGAACGACAGCAAAGCCAATCAACACTCTAAAAATAGTTAAAAATTAACTAATCACATGGCTAAACGAGGATTAATAATTTGAGATTGACATGTAGGGTATGTCTGGAGATTATGTACTCAAAACTATTGATAAAAAACTTCAATACCAAAATCCATAATCATTTTAAGTACTTTTTTTTTTTTTTCAATTTATGACATATTTTATTAATTTGACATGTCATAGAACATCATCATATACAAAAATAATTGTACAAAAATTACTTTTAAGCTAACATGGGTGAGAATACAACTTGTGTTGCCTTAATTATTTAACTAATAATAAAATTGGATTCTGTTTAATTAGCAATTTTTTAAATGTATTTTTAATCAAGTGATGCCATTGAGAGTTGATTACCTAAAAGGTTAATTAATTAATAAGTATATATATACACGTTTATAGCTCACCAATTTTGAATATTAATCGATTACTTGAGAAAACCTAATCCACCCCCTTTATGGATTGGTCATCGTCACTTAGTGTTGGTTTTTGGTCTGCCCATGACATTTTTGAATGACAGGGACTAAACTGTAATTATATATAAATTATAAGGACCAAATATGTAATTTGGTCCGATTCTATATATAGATGGAAGTTGGGATTTCCACTATATATAGAGAAGAAGTTTCTCTATTTCACGTAAAAGAGAGAATCGTAGAGATGCCCTTCTAGTTCAGGGGAAAACGTCTCCAGAGAGAAAAACGATATACTTTTTCGTTCATCGGAAGAATTCACGGAGACAGCCCGTACTCAGTGTATTCATACACTCGTAGGAAAGACAACCAGAACGATCCGGTTTCTCGTGTAGATCAGATCCATTCCATAAACGAGTTTCCGCTGCATATAAACTGTAAGTCCGTTTATTTATCATGTTTATGGTAATCTATACATTCGTTGTATGATCTATATGGAATTCTGACTTCACGTAGTTTTAAAATACTGAAATTGAGAATGGCATTAGAAATTATCATTTTTATTGGTAATTATTTCTGTTTTAAATAATTTTCTTAATTCGAATTGATTTGTTATTTATCGTTTTGAATGCATATATGCTCTTACGTGAAGTGCAAATTTTAGATATTTGTCAATTTACAATTTGAATTTGTACTGCGTTCATTTGACTAATTTGGGATCAAATTGGGTGGACAAATTATTTTGCACTACATACAAATTTATAAGACAAATGTGAATTTAGTACAGTATTATAAAACAGTTTAAATACTAATGCTTGACGATTAGTATCCAGCAAATTGATTAAAAATTTGCAAAAATTGTTTAATTCTCAAAAATTGACTTTGTGGATTAATTAATATTTTTTTATATTATATTGAAATAATTTGATTTTATAAATCCATGCATTTATTTTTCTTCTTCTTATTTTTCTATTTATTTTAATAATTTTTATGAGCTAGAAAAATGCACGGGAAGGCTACAGATTTTAAATTTAAGGCTCACAATTAAAATTTGAATTAGTTTCATCAAACTCTTATTATTACAAATTCGCATTGTACGAGATAAATTTATTATTTGGTATTCAACAGGAAAAAAAACTTGAAATATAAGTATTTAACCAGTCTTTAGATGAACTTGAAAAATTAATTACATTTATGAAGGAGATCAATTACCATATTTTGTGTGTAATATATATATATATATATATATATGAATAATTTATACTAGTGGGATTGGGAGCATTAGATGCTTGCAGCTTACTTGAAGGATTAGCAAACATTAATTTTCTAATTGGAATACAAATTTGTATTGGAGACTAAAACAAACTGTTGATTTCAAATGTCAAGATTTTGGAAAGCAAAAAATAATTAACTTAATTTCATTTCTCATGTCCAAATCAAAATCCATTAGTAGAATCTTATAATCTCATCAAATCTTATGTGTAAGATATGTCGGGAAGTTACAATTTAAAATTAAATATTCTTTTAAGACAAAAAAAGCCTTCAACGTAATACGATATCATATGATTATTTCCAGCTAATGTTTCCACTTAATTCCTTAATCCTGCTTAAAAAAATAAATAAAGTTTTTCTTATAAAATAAAGGAAAGAAAACTTTTTTTTTGTTTTTTTGATTAAGTTAATGATTTTCTAATTTGATTTGACAGATTAAATTGACCCCAATTGTAAACAAATATCCTAATTACACACAGCTCATGTTAAAAAGATACATATTAAATTCAGACAAAATGTATCTTCAACACTTTCAACTTTCGTGAATTTTCTCGACAAATTTTTTTCAATGTATAATCATTATGTTTTGGACAGATTCATCCAGTACTTAACATTTTCTTCTCACATGTAATGTAGGCACATTAATAAACTCGTGACACAATTTTTTAAGATATGCAGATTAGATCAAAACTATAGTTTAAATTTGTAACTATGATACTCCTGTAAAAGAAATATTACTCAGATATCTACAGTTAATTCTTTAAGTCTTACACTATTGTAAAAAATCATGTTACGTGCTAGTTAATAGAAATTATTGTCCACAAGAAACACAAGTGTTAAGTATGGTATGACCACTATCAAAACAGAAAAATCATGTATTCAGCGTATCGAAAAAATTAATCAATGAGCCAATGAAAAAATGCACGAAAATTTAGGAGCCTGGGATGCATTTTCTCTAAATTCAATTGATTATGAGGTGCTTTTTTTTTTTTTTAGGTTGTTGCATTTTTTATAAAAGGAAACGAGTCGATCATTTTGGCTTTGAATTTTTTTTCAAAGACAAGAAAGGCCTCAAGGGCTACGACGCACAAAAAAGAGGAAGAGACACGCCTGATATTTCCATTTGAAACACGTGTCCACTGTGTGATACTTAAAATAAAAAAGTTTTCCAATGCATCCAATGTGAACTTTTTTCAATGAAAAATCAATAAGTATGTACTTTTTATTTTTCCAATGTACTTCTTAGTTTTTAATTCTCGTTTGAAAGAATGTAGTGTAAAAAAAATTCTCTTATTTTTAAATAGTTGTCATTTTAAGAAATAGAGAGAGCATTTAATGATTTTTTTCAAGTATACCCATACATTTAATATTGGTTACAACAGTAATTACAAAGCGGCTCTCATATTTTAACAATAATTAGAGGGATATCTTCGTAAAATAAAACTATAATAAAGACAGATTAATGATTTTCTTAATCTATGTGTCAAATTCTTACACAACATTATTCAAAATCGTGGAGAATATGTGTTTGTTTTTCATTTGAAGAATCCATGTGAACTGGGTTAGAAACAACAAATCTCACATCATCAACCAAAACAAGAAGTTCTCGCGAAAGATGGCAAAACTAATGAAAAAACTCGCTTCATCGAAGGTATTTAATCAATGACAATAATCCGATACTTAATTGTCATTTGTCAATAAAGATTAATTTAAACCATTAGAAAAATAAAACACCTCATCAAAAATTAGTGAAATAATCTCCACTTTAGGCACTAAATCATTGTTTAGTAGTTTATGTGAATATTAATTAAATTTTTTAATATTGATATTTTCTCTTTCTTTGTCACTTTCACTTTTTTTTTTTTCACCTCGATTTTGAGCAAAATATCCACGTTGTACATTGTAACGATCTAATTAGCCCAATATACAAATATGGGCCTGGTCCTATAGATTTGGCCCAATAGGATTTTTAAGCCCATCTCATTATTGCAAGGAACAAACTGGCGGGTCGGTTCATTTCGTCAAGAAAAGTAAGCGGTTCGACCAAACCGCCAAAAGAAAGCCGGTCGACTGAGTCAAGTGCACAGGTCTTTTTTGACGTCTATATCATACCGCTCGACAGATGACACCCGTCCCTTCATTTTGGCCAGCTGTCAGAAAAGATGGACCCCACGTTCTTCTTTCATTATTTTAAATTAAAGCTCCTTGCTTTTTCCGCAAAACTACGAAACTTCCCCTCATGGTGATGGCATTGACCCCACCTTCCATACGTGCTTTGCGATAACGACCTGATTTTAATACGTGGCAGTCATTTAATACGGCTCTTTTTGATCAGCTAGATTTAGGCAAAATAACATTTTGACCCCTCTACTTTTTAAAAACTAATTTTGTTGTATTTAAACTTTACTTTGGTAGATATTTGACCTATGAACTTTGAGCGCCTGCTTGGTAGATGTTGTTACTTCTTTATGTTTGTTGGCTTAATTAAAGAATATCAAGAGATATGTTTCACGTACTACTATTCAAAAGTTAGATTATCAAAAGATTTCAAATTACTCGGACTAATTAGAACAAAATTGAAATCCATAGACTTGTTATATGAATAAAGACAAATAAAAGGATCAACAAAATATTTTCCGGCACGAAGGTAGTTACAAAACCAGCCCATAGTTTGTATCGTTTCCGATTGGGGGGAGGCTTCAACATGGTATTTCTTGTAATTACTTGAACATTAAGGTTAAATAGGGAATCTGGAGGATAATTATGGGAACGTATCCACGTCAGCCACACTGTTTTCTATAACGACGGGACGGACTTTCCACCACCAGTCTACCAATCGCGTCTTCGCTCACCCCTCAACCTCCGTTAGTTAACTCCGTTTCGCAGCACGCTTTTTACCTTAAAGAAAATTCAGTTGTAGCCTACTCATTTCCTGGCAATGATTAACATACTAATTTATCAAAAATAATTTAATACGAACTTAGAAGGGTTTTTTTTTTTTTTTTTTTTCCCCCCCTAATGGTGTACATCTAGTTTTTTTTTTTTTTTTTTAAATTCGAATTCCAAACTTTTAATTTAAAGAGAAATATACTAAAGACCAACACATAGCTAAATGAACATATAAAAAATTGTTAACAATATAAATAATTATATATTTAACTTTTTTAATTATAATTTATAAATTTTCATCATAATATTCATATAAAAAATTGAATGTTATCAATTATTTTGTATCGAGTAACAATATAAATCATAAACTCATTTTGCAATATACTTTTTTTGGAGTAAGTTGATTATGTTACATTTAACATAATATATTATTTAGTTATCAATTGTAATTGTGTTGCGGATAAATTTGTATATTTCTGTAAACTTCACACTTTAGATGTTTATAGAGGAGTTTGAAAAAACAAATAAATTATATGTAATATTAAATTGATTAATTTTTTTAATAATTCTTATTATTCCAAGAGTGTATTATTATTATTTAGTCTCGAATCACCGTACTATAATTAGATTGTCTCAGTTAATTAAATATAATTGAAAATAAAATATACTACTAAGAAAAAAAATGATAAGATTCAAAAAATACAAAACATTTTTATTTATCAATATAAAAGTCTAAGGATAAGATTGTTTATTCTCATGGTCAGGGTAAACTACAAATTTTTATGAGAGTTTACACTTGAATTTATAGATCAGTTATTAGTAAAAATTAAATTTTAATAGAATATAAATTGAATTCCAAACTTACTAAACGAGGATTCAATTATTTACAACTTGGATCAATCTTTATTAGCAATATTTTATCGCTGCAAATACTAGAAACAAATTATTGATAATTTTTTTAAATATTTTAATCAGAAGTTCGTAAAACCGACTTTAATTCTTAAAGGGTAAGCCATTGGCCAATAGAAAAATGGAAAAAATAAAAATATCCCTTTCCCAACATAACAAAAAGAGTGCCTTCCTAATCCCAACATCACAAAGAAAGCGTGCAGTTTACACGCTGTTAAAAGAGCGTGGCTGTTGAGTTTCGAAGGAACCGCCTCACTCTGAAAAAAATCCCTTTGCCCTTCCCCTATAAAAGCCCCCCCTTGTTCACATCCACCTCACCACCAATAACCATTACAGCTTGCAAAATTTGTTGATTCTTTCTCCCTTTCTCTCTCTTTTATTATTATCATTTCCTCATCCTTTTCTCTCTCTAGAAATCTCTTCCTTGTATCTCATCGGAAAAAATGGGCGTTGCAGTCCTCAATCCCCGTGATTGCCTTCAGAATCCTTTATCGTCCCGGCAGGGTTTGTTATCTCCGCCTCCTCGCGTGAGATCTTCTAGAAACCCTAACCCTAACCCTAGCCGGTCTTATCGGGCTCAACCTAGCCGTAGAAAACGTAGCCCTAATTGCTCTTCTCCACGCGCCGCCGTTCCTCTTCCTCCTCACACAGCTGCTAAAGATCTTGTCATGGGCCAGGTTAAAATCCTCAAACGCGGCGAGATAATATCGAAGACTTCGCCGGGGAATCAAGATCCAGTGCCAGATCTGGGATCTACTCACCGGCTTGGCCCTGATCCACAGCTTGTTCCTACTCAGATCCGACTGGCGGAGCCTAACAAAGCCGCCCATGGTTTTTATGCTGGATCGGCTTTTGTTACTTCTCCTCCGCCGAGTTCTCTCCCCTTGCCGGCTTTCTTCATGAAGAAGAGCGCAGGTATTGATGATGCTACTAGTGGATTACGGCGAATTTTAGGCCTCAGTTTGTAATTTTTGGCCATGGATGTTTCATGACTGATTTACTGACAGACGGATGCGATGTGATGTGAAGAATTGAAGATTGTGTTTGATCTTTTTAGTTTGTGTTTGCCGCCGATCATCCCTTATTTTTTCAAGGGGAATATCGTGTTGATCGACTCAACTACGCAAACTGTGCAATTAGGCACACTTGCGGTACCGTATTTAGATGTTAAAGAGTCCGCTATGTATAGCTTTTAGTTTACAGGTTAAATTATTCTAAATTGAAGTTCAATTAGGGATTTCAGGGTATTAAAGATGCGTGTTTTCTTTTAATCGTCTTATTTATAGGGTAACATAGATGAATAGTTTAGAGATCTTGTGAGATTTCTGTTATTGTATCTATGAAATTTGATTCATGTAATCTGTTTTCTAGGGTTTAATAAAGAAAAGCTTCTGTGTTTATTTTAATTCCTGATCTTCTATGACTTCTTTGACGTTGTTGTGCGTCTAAAAATGGATCTTTAAAGCGGGAAGATAATAATTCAGGGAGGAAAATTATGATTAAGGAGAGGACTGTATTTGATTGATGGTAAAGTAAAATCTGTTTGATGTTATCAGCGGAGAAGAATTGTGGAATGTGGAAATTTGCAGGATCTGCCCTGATGATTGCTGAACTTTCGTGTTTTGTAGCTGTGCCTCGAGTTGCTGGTCAAGACCCGAAAGTTTGGGGCGGTGGCGTTCCAAGTTCCTAGTTGAAACAACCTGTGCAAAGGTCTGGCTGGTCTGCCTGTCATGATCTATGATCTGTTCAATTTGTTTCTGGATTGAACGGAAGCCCTGCCATTCATATGATCAATGAGCTGTTCAATCTGTTTCTGGGTTGAAAGGAAGGACATGTTCGTATTATGTAGTCTCTTCTGCAGTTTCCTTCGTTGGGAAATCCAATTCAGTGTAGCAACAGATCGTTGAGGAATGGGATTGCTGAGGCAGAGAGGAATTTGGAACGAAATCCCGGAAGCAGATAAATAGGAACTTGACCTGATTGCTTTGTGAAGAGGTCATGAGAGATGTGTTTCTCTCCCGAGGCAATTTTCCATATTCTTTGCAAAAAGTGAATGTCTGATTCTTTCTCCCGCAAATTGGAAGGAAACAAGTAAATTTTGAAGTAAGGAGTGGCCTGGAAATGGATTGAACAATGAATTTGGCTAAATTGGCCAAATTTTAATTTTCAGCCCTGAAATTCTGTGTGTAAACAACTTGCAACTTCTATAAGCTTTGATCAAATTACATCGATTATCTTTATACTCTTTGTATTTGTTCTCAGCCAAACTTTCTTTGTTATTGTGTCTTTGTAACGAAGCACATTTCAAAATCATCAAACCCAAATTGAGTTTGTAAAATTTTAGCCTTCGAATTTTGATTTGCGTTAAAATGAATTGATATGCTCCACTGCTGTGCCTACTGCGTGGATGAAAAACAGATGGAAACCGACAGAAGTGGTGAACTAGTTATGGTTGAGGTGATAGAAACATTAACAACCTCATGCAACTGGGAATTAAGTAAAAGTTAAAATTTTAGATTATGAGAATGTTTGGTTGGAAGGAATGAAAGAGTTAGCTGAAATTAGTGTATGTATGTTTGGACTTACATCGGTCCAGGTACATCTTTAATTTTCTTAAGTTTACCTCTTCCTTCCAACCAAACTTAGCGCATAAGTTTAAGTTTCACTGCATCAGCGTCAAGGATTTGCTTGCTGATGAAATGAGGCGGAACCTATTGAGTAATTGTGGGTGATGCTGATGAGGTGGCCAATCGCCTTTATCGAAAAGAGGTACAACCTATTAATGTTGAGGATGGCTTTTGTATGATGGAAGGCAGACCACTGCACCACTCATAGCATGACACCAACTTTTTTTACTCTTTTATCTTTTCTTTAGTACATATCAATCCCATTAATAGGTTGATTAACCACTCTTTTGGGAATTTTCTCATCCAACTTCTAATTATAATCTGTTGAGATTTTCAATTACAAATTATGAAGCACGACTCAAGCGTGAGATATTTCACTATGGTACTTCTTCTCTTCATTTAAAAAAAATAAAAATAAAAAATTATACAAGTTTATTTTATTTTGTATTTTTTTCTTGAAATTGAATTTTTGGTTCATGATCTATTTGTTATCAAAATTTGGCCAACATTCTCCAGCAATGGTTTTGAATTATTGAATAATAAGACATGTTGTTTCCCAAGCCCAAAAAACTTTTCGTTGCTTTGAACTTCAAATATGATAGGCCAGGCCTCTTTTGTCCCTTTAGCCCCTCTTACTTATATGAACAGCAGGCAAGTTTTCTTTTAGCTTGGTAATCGAAGGTAATGTCAAATTTAGGTAATTATTTCTTGGTAAAAAGACAATGCTATTCCTCTCTTGCTACAGTCAACAAATAGTGGTAATTAATAACATGAAAAGCACAATTCCTTTTAGTAGCTGCGTAACACTTCTTATCAAGCGGATCTAGCAATTTCCAGCAACCAGATAACATGTCAATATGAACTCGTAAATGTTCTGGTTTACTCGATCTTTGTGGATTTCGCTTAAAAAGTTCACGGGTTTGACTTTACACTTATACTTTTATAAAGGAGTCCATAGATTTTATCAGTTTTCTTATCTTTAAAGGAGGTTAGGTACAATCTACATCATATAATTAAATTTTAGTTGTCATTTAATGATTAGTAACGTTTGAAACAGCTGCAACGTCTCATTAAATGCTCTGAGACACCAACAAATATATTCAATGCTCTACTTTTCTCTCAGTAACACAAATTCTTCACCTTTGAGCCTCAATATTGTCCCTCTTAACTTTCCAAAACATCATTTTTCAGTACTCATTATTCTCATCTATATATTTTTATTCTTGTTGGTTGGATCCCTTAAATTGGATCTACTATGAAATTTCCGGCAAACAACGCTATAGGTAGCTAGCTAGCTTCAAAGTAGTTTTGTGATGCCTAAACACTCAATTTTATCATTTTATTACCAAAAAAAAAAAAAAAAAATCATTGAGCCCATAAACGAAACACGAGGAGACAACAAATTCCTAACCTATTTCACTACCTTGTCAATTGTGCATGGTAAAAAGTGAAATAACGAACAATCACACAATTGAAGTTACAAATATTACCATTCTTGGGTTTTCAAACCCAACATTCTGTTGGAAATATAGCATTGGACAATTGATTTTTTTTTTGTCAACTTTGAGTGTAAATATTTAACGGAAATGTTACGTTTTGAATAACATGGAATATGTCAATGTATTCTACGTAACACGAGCTTTCCAACGATATATTATACGCTCAAAACGGATTAGAGGTGAATGAGAAATTGAAGTTCAAAGTGAGCTCAATGGAATGGTGAAGGAATGGAGAAATTGGATGAAAAATCCCATATCCCACATGGGTTATGAAGGAAGGGAGAGTTGTGTTTATAAGCTTTGGCACTTTATGGGCTTGTAAGAATTATAAGCATAGAGGCTCTCTCTCGGGCGCGCAGGGGGGGGTGCAAATCCAACGTTCCGGGCTTGGGTTCCAAAGGCCCAATGCGCACGACGTGGGCGACGCGAATGCTGCTCCGAAATCGGCTAGCCCGCGCACGGCCCATTATGAATAAACACCTTTAATGATACATTATGTGCTATTATTTTCGTAACTCCCACGGCCCATTATGAATAAACACCTTTAATGATACATTATGTGCTATTATTTTCGTAACTCCCTTTGGCAGCCTTAAAAAAAAGGTTTTAATTTCTGGTTTGAAGATGTTCTTGCACGAAAATTCTTCTTCCTCTTTGCAAAAAAATAGAATTCTATTCTTAGACCTCTAGGTTCTGGTGGTGGTTTATTACACGGTTAGAGTTCGATTCTGATTGCGGTTGTATCCTGGGAGACGTATTCTACCTCGGCCGAATAAACGTCTTAAGGAGACTGGTTTCAGGCCTCCGCAATAAATCTTTGTTCTTGTGAAAAGGTTGAATAGTATTTTCAATTTCATTGTTCTTTACTTCAATTGTAATCTCCTGCTTATTATAATATTGCTTATACTGTTGTTTGTACACGGCTGCAATAACGAGGCTAACACATTCCCATTAAATGTGGCCTCAAAACTATGTTTTTGCCCATAGGATGATAGAGTATGGGCAGTTGACAAATTATGTGTTCCTCATTTATATTATATTTCATCAATTATTTCCCAACAAATCTAATGCTTGATTGAGTTTTTATATTTTCCATTTTTTATGGGTATATAATTCAACTTGTCACTTCTTCAAATGAAATAATACCTTGCTATATAGTTAAGAAAAAAAATATTTTAATTACACGTTTGCATGCAATAACAACTAGCTATAAAAGCGGAAATTATGTATACTAATATATTAGTATGCCGATCTCTATGATGAGAGCTCCTTTGTTACATGTGGAATGGACGGACTCGAATAGGACTTGGAAACGACTGGAATGTTGTCCGGAGAATCTCAAACGTCTTGAAAACCAAGCTATCCGCGATCTGAAACCTCCGAAGAGGTCTCCCGAGCTGTTTCTAGGGTTTAGGGTGTGCGTCCGATTTTCGAAATTTTGTCCCGGCTCTTGTTAGAACCACAAGGCTCTAGTGGTTAAGACAAGTTGCTATGCAAAGTAGAGCAACTTGCTTAACAGAAGAAAAAAGGAGGAGGGGGGGGCAAATTTCAGAAGTCAGGCGGCAGATTGATTGATTGAAATAAGTATGAGAGAGATATAAAAGAGAGAAAAAAAAATCAGAAGAAGGGGGGCTTCTTTTGCTGGATAAAAAAAAAAAAAAGAAGGAAGGAGAAAAAGAAAAAAGAAAACAAAGAGAAAAAGAGAAGTAGAGAAACCGAGTGCGAGAGAAGACCCAGACACCAAAGCCAAGACTTAATATCAATCTCTAAACACTCACAACCAATCCCACAACTCCTGCTCATTGATTGGAGATCATTTCAGATTCGTTTCAGCTTACTTCGAATTTCGGTTTTCAGCCGGTTGAGTTTCCAGGACACATTTCAAGCTTTTAATCCGTTTATTGACGTTCAAAGCATCAAAACAACACCAAGGTAAACTCTGAGAGGCCTTAAACCTGTTTGCATTGCTTTCCCTGTGCGTTTTCTTCATTTTTACAACTTTCGGAATTGGATTACCTGAATAGAGTCGCACCGCTCTATTTATCAGTGGGAGACATTATGTATAATATATTCTTTTCCCTCTGATTGTAATATTCAAATCCACATTGTCATCTGAAATTCTAAATATAGCATGGATCATTAATTCACCAGCTGAGTATATATTCATACCATAATTGAACCCTGACAAATTATTTAATTATTATACAATCTCAAATATTTTTTTTTTTAAAAAAAAAGTAGTTTTATTCGGAAACTTAGATATATATATATATATATATATATATATATATATATATATATATATATATATATATATATATATATATAAAGCATAAAATATAAGGACATAATTATTGGAAAATAAATACATTTATTTAAATTTATACAAGAATTAATTTTGATTAAATAACAAAATTTTAGCGCATTTTGTAGGGTAGAAGAGAAGACTCGCAAAAAAGAAAATACTAGATGCTGGATGGATTTTGATCAGTGATCGATTTACAGAACCCCATGAAAATATAAACAAAATAAAGTTAAAAAAAATAATATTCCACGTGTCACTGGATGGATACCATTCTTGTTCACAAATATTGAAAATAGTAAAAAACAAAATTGAGAAAAATGAAAAATTTTATTATGTACTTAATACATCACGTCACTTGAATGTCAAACTAATAGAAGTAAACAATCTCACTTTCCAATTAATAAAAAGTAATAGAATAATTATTTAACAATTATTTATTTAAAAAATTTTAAATCTAAAATATAAATTTTAGAGTATAATTTAAAAAACCATACATCTTAAAATAAATTACGTGACATAATTTATCTAACATAAATAACTTGTTACGCTTGGTGTAAAGTAAATTTTCTCCTTAAAAAACCTACCCTCCATTCTCGCCGTCTCAACCCTAACTTCCAAGTCCTAATTTTATATTTGTGTATACTGACCACCAAAATCAATTTTGTATCAATAAAATCACTAAATTTGGTTCTAATATCAATACAATTACTATAACTGGATTTTAGGATAAAGTCAACTCAGAAGATAACGTCACAAGTTAAATTTATTGCCACATCACATGCTTCTACCACGTCCGCAGCGTAAAAAAAGTATTAGAAATTAAAATTAAAATGTTAAAAATATTTAAAAAAACTTCAAAAAAGTTAAGAAACTCTATAAATCTCAAATAAAAAAAAAAAAAAAAAAAAGAAATTTAAAATTTTTTATTCATGTTTTTAAATCTTAATTCATTTTATTGAGAATGACTCAAAATTGAAACACTAAAAGCATCAAAAAAGCCTAAATTATAGTTAAAAAATAATTTTGTGTTAATTAAGAAATTGTTTAATTGATTTGGATTGAAAAAGAAGTTATGCATTAATTATGTTGATACAGTAGAATTGGTTATGCGGTGAAGGAAAACTACTTCTTTAATCTTTATAGCTTCTATTTCTTGTTTAACTTGTAATTTTTAAAATTTGGATTTAATTAGATTAAATTGTAGCTTATACAGAGGTATCAAAACGATGTTTTTAGTTGTTAGATTATTATTATGTAAACACTGTGAATCTTTAAGAGACTAAAAAAAAATGTTCTTTAAACGAGTTCTTATAATTTAAATAGAGATTTAAAGAAAATTAGTGAGTATTTCAATGAATCTTATAACGTTATTTTCAAAAATAAAATATTTTCTTCATCTTACGTAGAGATAGATGTAGTTAATCAAACCGTATAAATATTTATGTGTAGTAATTACATATTAGTTTCATTTCCACACCTTGGTGAATTAGTATCCCATATGCTCCAACTCGTAACATTTTTGAATTTCACATTTAATATATGAGTTATGTTTATATGGCAAAGGCTACGCTCCTTTGTCTTGATTATATATATATATATATATATATAGAGAGAGAGAGAGAGAGAGAGAGAGAGAGAGAGAGAGTTTTTGGTCCTTTAGAATACTTGACCAATTCCTTATCTACATAATAATAATTTAAATCTTTTTTTTTTTTTTTTTTTGGAGGGGTCAAATCCCTTTTAATAATATTGAAATCGATAGCAATGCATGTGACTAGGATTTTTTTTTTTTTTTCCTATTGGGACTCTTGGCTTTTTGTTTTGATTTAAAAAAAAAAAAAAAATAAAGTAATGACAAAAAAGAAGATAAAGTGATAAACAAAGATCTCTTCAAGTAATTTCTGGTCATTGGTTATGAAATTCAGTGATGATTAGAGATTTTGAAAGTATATAAACATATTTTTAGTTTAATTAAATATCATGGTTTTCAGATTCGGACCGGTCATCGAACCGGTGAAGGGATGAATTCATGGATTTTGAATTAAACCGGAATAAACCGGAATCGAACCGGATTTAATAAATATATTAATATATTAATATATTTTTATTTTTATATTTATAATTTATGAAAATTTGAATATTTTTATTATAATTCTTTAAGTTTAAGCATTCCAAACACAATATAGTAATTAAAAAAACTCAATTTATGA
Organism: Euphorbia tirucalli; assembly: GCA_039660915.1. Classification (NCBI taxonomy): domain Eukaryota; kingdom Viridiplantae; phylum Streptophyta; class Magnoliopsida; order Malpighiales; family Euphorbiaceae; genus Euphorbia; species Euphorbia tirucalli. The sequence goes on along the minus strand of CM077634.1, from coordinate 74,143,209 downwards.
AATATAATTTTTATAATTACAATTAAATATCAATTTAATTTAAAATAATTTAAAAATACAAACTATATTTTATTTTAATTAAAAACACCTAAAAATAATAACTTAAATTTTATATTTAAATAAATTTTTTTAAAAAAAATAGTCTGGTCGAGCCGAAAAACCGGTCCGGTTCATGTTTTCCGGTTCGACCGGTCGGTCCGATCGAGCGTTGACTGGTTGTTGACCAAAGTGAAAACCGGATAGAAACCGACTGGTCTGATCTCCTGTTCCGGTCGAACCCGGTCCGGTCTGGTTTTCACAACTATACTAAATATACATATATAAGACTTTTTATTTTTCATTTAATTTATTTATTGTATAGCAGCCATTGAACGGGTGGCAATTCGTGTAGGTAGATTGTATTCGTGTCGTGTCGAATTCGGGTTCGTGTTTCAGTGAGCAAAACCCAAACCCGACCCAAAAATTTTCGTGTCATAATCGAGTTAATCCAATCGTGTTCATGTCGGTTTCGTGTCGTGTTTCGGGTTACATGCAAAAATATTATAAAGGAAATATTAAAAATTTTAAATATTTATACCGTATCTAAATTAACAATTTAACCATTGTTCACCTAAAATATTGATCCAAAACCTATTGTACAAATCTTAAAGCTCTATTTTTTATTTTGGATTATGTCTTGTTCGCATTTATGTATCATTTTACTACATCTATTGAGAAAGACGTGTAAAATTATTGAAAAGTTGTTTTGTATTTGTGAGTTGTATATTATATTACATTTCTTAATGGTAACATATAAAAATATAGGAAAATATAATAATAAATTTTAAATATTCGTGTCATTTTTGGATTAGCAGATCAACCCTAACCCAACACAAGAATTATCGTATCAACCAAAAAATGACTCATTATCTGTTTAATGAAACCCAAACCCATTAAATTCGTATCAAACTCATGTCGTGTCAGCAGGTCGTGTACATAATTGTTACCTTTAATTAAACTAAGCTATGAAAAAGCTGTAAATCCAACTGTTGAGTCCATGAGTCAAGGGGGTGGAAATTTTGTTTCATCCAGCTGTTCTGTTGACAAGGGAATCTCAGCATTATTTTACTAATTAAATTTAACATTCTTTTAATTTCTTTGTGGGAATTTTCATCTTTCTACCTGCCAAAAAAAATTAAAACAAATTACTTCAATATAATTTTATCTCCGGTTCAATTAGTTTTGCCGGCTGAATTTATGGAAGAGACTAAGATTCGAATCCCATTAAAAAATTTTACTGTGGATAAGATTGGTTCATGTAATATATAATATTTTTATATTTTACATTTGATTGTTATTATACAGAGTAAAAAATAAAAAATAAAAAATATAATATATATATATATATATTTATATATATATATATAAAGTGGTAATTTGTGGTTTGCTTGAGGTGCAAATAAATATATTGATGTAAATGGATTAGAAAATGAAAAGAAAAAGAAAAGGCAGTGAAGTGAAACAAAGTGGTGGCCTTGAAGACAGTATTGTTACGCACGCTATTGCCTGTTTTTGCCTCTTATTCTTTGTCCTCTACTCTGTTGCTTCCTGCCTTTCCCTTCTCCCTGTCTATACTCTATGCATTATATTAATAATGGCAAAACATACCATCTCCACACCTAAAAACCAATTCTAAATTCCCTAAATTTTCCTTAATTTTTTAAAATTTAACTCTGCGCAACATGCTCTGTTAAAGCTGCATTTGGAGTTGCTTTCCGCAGCTCCAAAAGCAGTTTTCAGAACCTTATTTTTGCTGAAAGCTGCTTCGCAGCTTCAAATATACAATTGGTAAAAATCAAATTGTATTCATAAAAGTACTTGAAAAACATTTAAAACTACTTTTAAGTAAAGCAATGAAACCTAACTTTCCTTGATAGCATTTTTACTGACTGCAATCCTAAACTGACCCTGAACAGTGTGTGATGAATAATATTTAGACAACAGCAAAAAACATGATTTCAAAATCTGTTTAATTGCTATTAAGAAATTTTAATTATATGTGTAATTTTTGTACACGTGGAGGAAAGTGTAGTGTAGGATTCCCTTTACTTTCATGGAACATGAATTGATCTTTTTCTTCTTTCCGTTTTCTTATTGAGAAACTTAGTGATCCTACCGAAGCTTAACAAATGTAGCAAAAAGTGAATGCGCGAAACTAATAGCGGAATCAACGAGGAAAAATGTAGCATGTATACGCGCCCACAAGTTTCCACTTTTTTTGAAAGTTTTGATGGCGACATGGCAACATCTCAATGGATACGAAAAAAACTACACGAAGACTTTGTTCCGATAAATTGTGTAATGGAATTGATTCATACGAACACTGTATAAACCCTTTCAATGAAAAATAATCACATATGTGAGATAAATTTCGGAAAACTAAAAAATACATTGTAAAAAATAATTTTGGAAAACTAAAAAGTATCTAGGAAAAATAAAAATTATATATGTATCGATGTTTCATTGGAAAGGTCTATGAGGACCGGATCATTATGAAATTATATATGTATCGATTTTTCATTTGAAAGGTCTCTGTGGACCGGATCATTATAAAATTTCTCCTTGATTCATGTGGTATATAGTAGGTGTTAGGTTCACATAGAGGAATAAATCTATCATGGTGCTGAACCTAACTGATATGAGACAATGTTGAAACTTTTATCTTACGGAGAGGGAGAAATAACGCAAAAGAAGCCGATGCGCAATGTTTAGACAATTGCTTATTAACGGACTCAAAAAAAAAAAAAAAAAAAAAAAAAGGAAAAGAAAAAAACAAAATATATTGTGAGCTTTTTATTTTTTAATTTGACATACACATTTTAAACTTTTGAGTTAGCAAGATGAATGTTAAATTTGATTAAAATGTATAGGTTGTTTCATTTACGTGTGATATAATATTTTTACAATTCGATTAAATTTTTTTATATGGTGTGATCATAAAATACTTATAATAAAATTGATTGTTCCTCCAAAGTGAAAATGATGACTTATCAGAACTGCAATCAATTTCAGAGAAATTTTATAGTGGACCGGGTCCATATGGACCGTTCCACTGAAAAACTGACACGTAAGTAATATGACCATTTTAAAAATAAAAAACGCTTATGTGTCAATTTTTTATTAGAAATGTCCACATGAACCGGGTCCATTGTGAAATTTCCCTCAATATCAAATACATATAAAATGAGTCGCACATTGTTAATCGATTTTATATTTTAATTATTGTTTTTATAAATGTAATTATAATTAGTAGGAAGTTTAATGTATGAAATTAGAAGATAAATGGCTTAATCAATAAATTTAAAATATATAAAATGGGGTTCTTTCCAAAAATAAATTTTAGCTATTAAACTTTATCAGTGGGAGACATTATGTATACTAATATATTCTTTTCCCTCTGATTGTAATATTCAAATCCACATTTTCATCTGAAATTCTAAATATAGCATGGATCATTAATTCACTAGCTGAGTATATATTCATAACATAATTCAACCCCGACAAATTATTTAATTATTATACAATCTCAATTTAAAAAAAAAAAAAAGTAGTTATATTCGGAAGCTTAGATATGTATTATATTATATATAAGCATAAAATATAAGGACATAATTATTGGAAAATAAATACATTTATTTAAATTCATACAAGAATTAATTTTGATTAAATAACAAAAATTTAACGCATTTTGTAGGGTAGAAGAGAAGACTTGCAAAAAAGAAAACACCAGATGCTGGTTGAATTTTGATCGGTTATCGATTTATAGAACCCTATAAAAATATAAACAAACTAAAGTTAAAAAAATAATATTCCATGTGTCACATGATGGACACTGTTCTTGTCCACAAAGATTTAAAAGAGTGAAAAACAAAATTGAGAAAAATGAAAAATTTTATTGTGCACTTGATATATCACGTCATTCATGCGTCAAACTAGTATTGAAAAATAAATACATTTATTTAAATTTATACAAGAATTTTAATTTTGATTAAATAACGAAAATTTAGCGCATTTTTTAGGGTAGAAGAGAAGACTCACAAAAAAAAAAAAAAAAAACACTAGATGCTTGATGGATTTTGATCGGTGATCGATTTACAGAACCCTATAAAAATATACACAAAATAAAATTACAAAAATAATATTCCACGTGTCACAAGATGGACATTGTTCTTGTTCACAAAGATTTAAAACGGTGAAAAAAAAAAATTGAGAGAAATGAAAAATTTTATTGTGTAATTAATACACCACGTCACTCATGCGTCAAACTAGTAGAAGTAAAAAATCTCACATTTTAATTAATAAAAAGCAACAGAATAATTATTTATTTAAATCAAATCTTAAATCTAAATATGAATTTTAAAAGATAATTTATATAATATAAATCCTAAAATATATTACGTGACATAGTTTATCTAACACACGATCGTAAAATAAATTTTCTACTTAAAAAACCTACCCTTTCCAAGTCTTAATTTCACACACATTCTTAATCTGTATTATAGAAAGTTTAAAAAAAAAAAAAAAACATATAAAATAAACCCAACTTTTATGATAACTTTCACTTTTTTCCCTACTGATTCTTTTCTTTTTAACACTGAAACTCCAACTTTATAATTTACTTACGCAATTAAAATTTATCCCAATTTGATGGAGGATTCTGGGTGTTTATATAGTTTTGAATAATATAATTAAAGTAGTTGAAGACAACTTTTATATATAATTTTTCTAATATGTTTTTATTTAATATTTTAAAATAAATAGTTAAACATTAAATTATTTTAATTTTAATTACATTACAATAAATCGGTAGAATATTTAGAATTTTAAGACAAGTTATTTACGATGCATAATAAATAGGAAACGTATGAGAAATACTAGAAAAAAAAATTAATTTTGAACATTTATAGCAAAATAAAAAGTATCTATCAAATTGGGGGGTGAAAATATATTTAAAACATTTAAATAATAATAATAATAATAATAATTTGAAACATAAAAGTAACTATTAAGTTAATTGATTTTCTAATTTAATCTAGATTAACTTCCATGTTATTCAAATTATATAGAAAAATGTCTATTATTTATAAGCAAGACAAGATTGCTCTTACTTCATAAACATCACTTATTTAGTATTTTACTTGAGAGCATGAGCCAATTTTTAGTATATTTTTATTTATTTATTTTATTTTATTTTTTTTTAAGTTTTAGATAAGTAATTGATGAATAAACGAATTTCCCATAACATAAACATATAAATGATATTTTTCTATAATAAATAACCATTAAATTTGGAATTGATTATCTTAAAACAAATATTTAGGACTAAACTTAAAAGTTTTCATGAAAGTTAGGGCTCATTTTGAAATTTTTCATACAATAAATCTAAACAAATTCAATTTAAATTTAAAAAAAAAAAAAAAAAAAAAACAGAATAACTGGAATCTACACCTCCACTACCTTACATTAATACCTCAAAACCACCTTCACTTTCTTTTTTTATATATATATATATATATACACATACACACACTTTCTCTCCTCTTTTATTCCATTTTTCTTCTCATTTCTTTCTTCTTCTTCTTGCCACCAATCTCTCTCTCTCTCTCTCTCTCTCTCTCTCTCTCTCATATACGGACACTGGTTCAACTGGTTAGTGGCGGCCGGCGGCCATGAAGATGGTGAAGGACGAGTGGGTGAGCGCTGCGATGACGGATGACAGAGTAGTTGTGGAGCTGCTTATACGGCTAAAGCAAGCGCAACCTACTACGAAGCCACAGGCGGTGATTCCTCTCCGGTGGGGTTTGCGACTGCCGAGGTCTAAACCATCTACATCGGTTTCCTTACGATGCGATAGGAAGGACAGAGATTTTCCAGCTAGATGCAGTCCGACGACTCCGCTTTCCTGGAGCGGCGGAGGCGGTGCTGCATCTCCCTCCACAGCCGACGGTTTTGAAGAGACTAGCCGCCGCCGTAGCAGCCGTTCCCCCACTGGCGTCAGATCCAAGGTTCTTGTTTCTCCAACTCTGTTTCTTCATCCTTCTATCTCTAGATTTGCCGTTTAATCGATCTCTAATTGACTCCAATAACGAAGCGAAGAGTGCAATTGAAATTATGGCGATACATTCATGGCTTCTGTTTTGCAATTTGCCTCACATTTATTGTCTTTTCTACTTCTTTGCTCCTCCTGACCTTTTCGCCGGTGCTTTCATTCGCCGATTGCCTGTAAATCGGTCTTCATTTATTAACATTCCTATCAGTTTTGGCTTTTCCGTTGATAAACGAACTCGTGTCAGCAGTTGACAGGGACAAATCTGTCAATTTTCTTTTTGGATTTTAGCTCGAAATTCGCCGGTGGATCTCCTCCTACCGCCGGCGAAGGTTGTAAGACGATAATGCCCCCGCGAATTTGACGATGAGGTCAGCATTCAGTAATACAAACTTGAAAGGCGCTTCACGTTTTTCTTCTCTCCGCTTCTTTTCTGGTCATCTGTCATTCTTTGTTGGTTTCGTTTTTGTTGTTTGAATTTACCAAATCGCCCTTCCGAACTGTACTGTTTTCTTTATTCTGGATTGAGGACAGTTTTGTCAGATGCTAAAAGATTTTTCAACTGGCCAATCCCTACGAAACTTCTCTGCACAAAAATCCGATCTCCAAATCCTTCTCTTCTGATGGCCAAAATCTTGTTTTACTCTATATACCTTCGCCGCGGACTTATTTCGGTGGTACACAATAATGCGGTGCCGTTTTTCGGTGGGGCCCGATGGCCATTGGTGTTTGGGCCCCATTAAAGCGGCGGAGGCGGAGAAAGGGGAGTCTGTGTTTGGTGTAGTGTAGCCATCGTTATCACTTTCTCTTAAATTCTTCCCCCTACAGAAATTAATCTGTTCTTTTTTTTTTTTTTTCTTGTATTTATCTTTTTTTATCTTTTTCTTTTTCTTTTTTTTTTTTCAGAATTTTTTTTTGGATGCGTGGATTCAGTGTTTCCGATCTCACATTGACTTTTGAGTCTATTTAACTAGGGCCGTCTAATTCTGAATTCTGATAGGAACAATGAAGAAATTAGGAAAGTTTTCAACTTTGTTTATCTAAGGACTTTTTTTCTTTTAGAAATTGTCTATTATGGGAGTGGCTCTGGTGGTGAAAATATTTTACTGAAAATATTTATTTCTTTAGTAATAAAAATAAAATTGAGGTGTTTTATTATGTTTTCAATTGTATTTTTATAACTACAAGACTATTGTAAAATTTTTGGGCCTTGGTGTGGGGGGACATTAACAAACAAATCCATGAAATTTGAATATGTACACTGATGTGTCATGTTGTAATTGGTCGGGAATAGCATTCTCCCAGTGTACACTGGAATTAGGTATCCGTTTGTTTTGTTATTCTTATATTCCGTATAAATACATTATAATTGGCGTTACCAAATTGAGTTGTAATGTAAATAATACAATTATTGATGGTGGATAGAGAATGGTGCGTGAAAATTGGGCAAAAGAGCTAACTAATACGACCCAATAGTTGCAGGCCATGTCAAGAAAGTCATGTGACCAAGTCACGTGAGTTATTAAATAAGAACCGAGAGAGAGGCTGTCACGTGTTATCACGCGGCTTTTGGTGATTTGGCCAGCCCATCACTGTCTTTGGTCATCCTTCCTACAAACCAAACCGATCAAAGATAATTTCTTTTCTATCAAAAACACAAAAGAACTTGTTTCTTTTCCAGCCCAAACCGATCAAGATTGTTACTTTTCTATCAAAAGCAAAAATGATTTGGTTGCTGTAACGTCAATTCTGCAATGGGGTCAGTTGATATTTCTGACACATTATCCATTGACGGAATCATGGAAACCAGACACCAAGTATAAATTCCATTAATGGGTGACAAGAAATTATTAGGATTAAGATTAATGTGTATGCTTGCTCACCTGTTCTTGTTTTGAAGACATATTCTTGTTTTGTTTTGCTTGAATGCCCCTTTTCAACTTCTTTATTTGCTGGAAGTTCTAATCCATGGTGGTTATGATAATTGCAGGGAATTATTAATACTGAATCTGCGAGCACTGCTACCACAACTAAGAGGTCAAGAAGAAAGAAGGTATGCAGTTACTTTCTGTTTCATAACATTATGAGTAGGTAGTATATTTATAAACACATGCTGCAATTATCAATTATTGAAATTTTACAGACATTTGCTGAACTAAAAGAAGAGGAGGGTTTGCTTATGAAGGAAAGCATCCATCTGAGAAAGGTATGGTTATTGAACTTATTGCTGAAATGGTGCATTTTCCCATTTCTCTCTAGTTTGTGTTCTCACTGGTGCTGATTTCATTGAATAGGAATTAGCAAATCTAAATGCAACATTTAAAGAAGAGACAGCTAGAAATGATAACTTGAAGAGAATAAAGGTACTTGATTGTTGCTTCTTGTTGGTGCAGCCTTTGTATTTTCCTTTTCCTGCAAAAATTGAAAGAAATTGCTCCAATTTTCGCAGGTTGATTTGAATTTACAATGCGTAAAGCTCTCGAGTTTTGCATCTGAAGAACTAAAAGCAATTTACAGTCAGCCCTACGAAAAAGATAATGGTTCTTGTGATACACGTGAAGGGATTTCAAATCATGATAGATCCTTCCTGCTACCTGATTTAAATAGTGTGCCATTAGAAGAGGATCCTGCCACTGAAACTCTATCTGGAATGAGATGACAAATCCACTTTGCGGAATTTAAGGACGTTACTGTCAGGTAACTGAACAGCTTTTGTACTTACCATAGAATGATGCAGTGCTAACCTTATGCTCTGCACATAGTCTCAAGGTTTGCATCTCGAATCTGCGAAACCAACAAATTGGTCGAAAGCCATATGATGGGCTGGTAGGCTGGAAAAAAGGCCAGTCAAGAGGAAAGAATTAAGAGTTAGCTAGAGACCTCGAGTCTCTTGAATCCTGTGAAATTCCAAGGGGGTAAAGCCTCATTACTCTTCTTATTGGAGAAGTATGTAGGAAAAAAGAAAAGAAAAAGACGATTGTATGATTCTTTATAGGTAAGCGGCTGCTGGTCTTGTTAAAAGCTTCCTGCAATTTTTTTCTTTTTTTTTTCAGGTTCTTGTTTCTGTTTTCATAAATTTTTATTATTGAGGACAGATTATATTTTGTAGAATTTATCTTACTGTACTGGTATATTGATAGGAAAAATCAACTGAATGGTAGGAAATTGTTGACACTTTGTCATGGTCTTAAGCTTTTTTCTTCAATGGCTCAGTTTGCAACCAATCTAGTATGTGTTTGTGGGAATTAAACACATATGCATATGCCTTAAAATCAGGGGAATCTAGATTTTCCATACAAATTATAATCGAGGATGATTAATTTTTGATTTTGTGAGCGTGACTCCAAAAAGTATTGTAAAAGACTAGGGCAAAAAAATATTCTTTTGCAATTTCCAAGTAGTTTTGTAGTTGAATAAGCTGTGCCTTAAAAATGAAAAACGAAAGGGGAAAAGGTCATATGACTATTACGGCTTTGTCTTGGGGATTGGATCTTTTTAGGGAAAAAGGTCTCGGGGTATCTCCAATGGGAAGATTTTATAATTCACTTTAAAGTCACACATCATTAATTTGCAAAGTTTTCTCTTTTTAATTTTTCTCCTCAGAGGTATCGTTTCAACTTTTAAACCAATTAAAGAAAAAAAAAGTTGACACATATGTTAGCTTTTCTAGAGGATTTGAGATCCTCAAGTTAAAAACTACTCTTTAATTTGAAGAATTCTTCAAGTTCTTTTCAATGGAAAAATGGTGATCTTCAAAGCCTTTGAAGACTCTATTGAGGATATCCTTACTGGATGCATTGGGGAGAAAACACGCTGTTTTGTCCAACTATCCATTATCTATTTTACCCAACTTCAAACCCAAAATCATCCCGAGGCCACTTTTCATTTTGGTTTTTTTACCCATTGAGTTTTTTATGCTTTAATATATATATATATATATATATATATATATATAGGGCTGTCAAAATGAGTTCCCGTGTCGTATTCGTGTCGTGTTGACACAGTTTGGTGACACTTATAAGGTCAATACTGACACTATTCATATATTAAATGGGTTGACAGGACACGACACTATATTATAACGGGTTGACACTATTAACATGTTCAACCCATTTATTTAAAAATAGATTATTTATAATAACAAAAAAATAGATTATTTATAGATCAATTCAATATTGAACCACATTATCTATAAAAATAACAATTATAGATTATTTATAATAACAAAAAATAGATTATTTATAATAACAAAAAAATAGATTATTTATAGATCAATTCAATATTGAACCACATTATCTATAAAAATAACAATTACACTTCTAAAAATAAATCAACATAAATTCATTAACTCAATTAAACATGCAACTTTGCAAATAGGCAATAGAAAGTAAAAATTAGTTTAAATTTTTGTATTTTTACTTATTAAACAATATCTGGTGAAACTTTTACATCTCATTCATACAGTCTCTCCGAAGCTGCAAGTTCTACATCAAAAGCCATAATAGCTATTAGTCTAGTGTAGTCTAAAAAATATCCATTAAATCACAATTAATAAGGGTTTGGAAGTATTGAAGAAAGAGCAAATTTATACTATCAACTCTCAAGTGCAAATGATAGTTTTAACATTCATATTAGTTAAAATTACTAATTTGTTAAACGGGTTATACGGGTTCATGGGTTGACTCGTGACCCAACCTGTTTATCTCGTGTCATAAAAGTGTCGACCATTTCTCGACACTAACCCTCATAAACCCAATCCTGATTCGTTAAATTCCGTGTTAAACGATTCATGTTATCGTGTCACCATCCATTTTGACAGCCCTATATATAAGTTACTTCTTGAGGGAATTTAATATATTTGGATGGTCATCAATTATGAGTGATTATATATATGAAGCTCATATTACCAACACAGTTCACTAAGAACATTATTTGGTGTTTCATTTTGATTTGAAAGTACATTTTAGCAATAAGGGTCAGTTTGGGATTGCTGTTAGTGAAAGTGCTGTCAGGGAAAGTTAGATTTCATTGCTTTCTTTAAAGATAGTTTTAAGTATTTTTCCAGTGCTTTCCTGAATACAATCTGACTTTTACCAATTATGTATTTGAGGCAAAAACAGCTTTCAACCAAAGTAAGGTTCCCCATGCTTTGGCTTAAAGCTGCTTTCCGCAGTCCCAAACTGACCCTAAGTAAAACATTTTTTTTATATAGAAAAATTGTGATAATATCACTCTAGGACTATAAGAAAAAAGCGATTTTAGAGGCAGATTAAGGGAATAATACTCAATTGAGTTTAGATGTTTAGAATTAATATTTTTGGCAATGAGAAATTTAATGTGTTTAATTATGTCACATTACACTGTCATTAAATGACAGATCGATGATCAATTGTCTTTGAAATCATATAAAAAAGAATGAAAATTATAAACAAAGAAAAACTCGTGCTAAATTTGAACATATAAATTTACAAATTGAAAAAAGAATAAAGGCTTAAAATACTTCTTTTCCAAATAAAAATAGAGGGCGATTTTTGATATTTTTATACATTAGCCTCCTAAGCCCTTCATCCATTGCAAATTCATAAATTAGGCACTAATTTTGTTTATTTTATATATTAAGTAAGTTATTTGTAAAGTTACATGTTAGAAAGTTGAAGTTTTTAACCCAAACCTTTGATTAGGGGATAATATACAAATTTATAAATAATGACTAAAAGTTAAATGCTAAAATTAAAATTTACTGGTTGAATATATAAATTTATGAACAGGTTGAATATGTGCAATTAAAAACTCACGAAGAATTTACTACGTAAAAATAACAAAAATAAGAAATTTCACGAGGCATTTAATAAAAACAAAAAAGTAAATTGACTTGACCCATGATATATCTTATAATACATAGATATTTCCTAATCTCCCGCCTATTTTTATATTATAAGATTGGATGTGACCCCTTATATTATAAGATTCACTAGTCTATTCTAATTTTGGACACATTGATTCCCTACTCTTGTGCGTGTGCAACCTAGCAGTCACACCTAGGATATAAAGTCAATTTCACCTTATTAGAATTTGAATAATATAGCATCAATACGATTCAAATTTAAGTTTAACCGTTCAACTTAACGTTTGAGATTAAATAGTCTAATCTAATAAGTGACAATATATGATTTGTAGCTTTTCAACATGTATGATGTTCTTACCCTGAGACATGTCATTTTGGTCAGATTTCACTCAATATGCTTGGTTTTAGTGCCAAATCGATATCTAAACTAAATCTTGGACTGGATTTGTTGTACTACCCTAATTCAAGAGCCAAAACAACCCTTTATCCACCGAACTTATTCCTGAATTGTCATTCATGCTATACTTAAACCATTCTTACTGTGTGTGTAAGGAGTCTTTTTACAAGAATTCTATATATCAAGAAATACAATTACGAAGTATATCTTCTTATACAAAAGCACATAATCTAATTCAAAGAAAGAAAAGACAAACACAAGTTTTCGTAAATTTTACAGCAAGAGTCTAAGAACAGGGCTCTAACATAGGAATTATTAGCTAAAAGTAAAACGCTGCCTTTCGAGATAATGAACAACATCACTTCATATTTTTGTTTTTGGACAATTCACATAAAAATTGTCCCCCGTTACGTCACTTCATATTTTTGTTTTTGGACAATTCACATAAAAATTGTCCCCCGTTTCAATTTGGTGGCACCATTATCAACTCGACACTTTTAAAGCAATAAGTTAATTAATTAAAGAACAGATTAAGTTAGAAAAAATTATTTGAGCCAATTTAATCATCAAGTAGAAATTTAGGAATCAATGATATGCTAAATCATGAATTCAGTCATCGTAAGTAAAAGACGAGAAAACAAACCTTTTTCTCGGCAAAAATCTTGTTAGCATCTGGGCTGCATTACAGTATCTGTACTGAAATTCTGGGAAGAATTATTGAAATAAAAATACACTAACATGAGCATGAACTATGAGATGCAAAGTTCAGGATTTACAATGAATGTTTCAGTTTTTCTTCAACAAGCTCAATACAGCGATATAGAACAAACTCAACTGGGTTAAGAGCACATATTGTGTCAACTGCGAGTTGATTGGAGTCATCCTTGTTCTCTGACATAATTCCAGTCACAAGGGTTCGAAGAGGCATAAGCCATTCGTTGTACGCCTTTTGTAAATTCGTCTTAGAAAGTACTTCAGTGTAGTTGGTTTTCCCTGTACCATTTCAAGATAAATATAAACAGATAGTATGTAACAAATTTGAACTTCGTAAATATTAGTAAATATTTAGGTTGTAGCAACCGTTCTGTAAACTAAGCATTAACTCCATTAGGTTTGGTTTATTCAAGGCCACATTGCTCATAATAGACTAAATGATTGTTTCTGGAATAACTGATCATTCTAGTGAACAAGATAATAGTCTAAACATTTAATGTGCAGTAACGTTATTTTAGTTTCATCATTTAGCCAATAGTTTCAAATTATTTTCCTGGACATATCAATTATGAGGCATAAATGAACCATGCCCTCAAATATTCATAAAACTGTTCGCTCATTTAGAAGCAGTGTATCTTTTAAGAACCATATTTGGCGAGTAACATTATTATAGCTCATAATTTGTCACGTTCTATATTCTCCAAATGATAGAATTTCGTATTCTTCATATTTCTCAGACAAACAATGGCTTAAATTATCACAAATATATGCTAAGATTCACACCAAAAAAAAAAAAAAAAAACACACACACAGAGCATGTTGCTTTTAAAAGAACATATTAAAAAACAAGATAAGATCATTTGGAACTTCCATTCCAAAAGTTTATGTAAATTTGCAGTGAACACTTCACCTGCTGATTCTGTTATCAATATAAATCTGTATAGGTTGAGAGCAGCTAGAACCTGTGACACAAAGTACCAATATAATTGGAAACTATTGAGTAACCATCATATACAATGCATTGAACTTGTTTTCCACGATAACGGAGGAGAAAATAGAAGATTCAGAGAGCAGTAGTAGATAATATATGTTTATGCAAGTTGAAGAAATACCGCATCTCCATTCTCAGGAAAGCATGGGGGTCCTCCTTCTGGAGGCCGCAAAACATTTTCCACAAATTCAAGCACTTCAGGATTCCACAGTGATCTAAATGAATTCTCTTGATTTTCAGATTGCAGAGTATCTTTTTTTATTGATGCTCTTTGGCAACTTTCCTTGTGTAACTCACTTCTAACGAGATCTAAAAGAATTGCTATCTATATAAAATTGTAACTAGCATTTCAGTAAACAAAATAAATAAATTTTGTTTTCAATTAACCAGATTTTAAGGGCTTACCATAGACGAAGAGTTACTATTTGTAATCAAAGCTTTGACAATATCAAACCTCTCCGAAGTTGGAGAATCGGCAAGTACCTGGTCAAATTAATAAACTGCAAAGTTTGAAAAAATCTGGATGATCCGAAAGCTTTAAAAGAAAACAAAAAGAGGACTATTAGTTATCCACTTTTCAAGAATGGTCTATGGGTCTGTGAAACACCAGTTTGTGGGCTTACTACTTTCTCTAGTAGTTCAATAAGTTTTTAAAGCTCACCCTCTTCAATGCCTCAAAGGCATTCTTCCTCAACTCGGTATTTGGTGCATATATGATAATCTTTGTAATGGCCTGAAAGGCATATACTAGCCATTAGAGGAAAAAGGAAAAGAAGAGTGCAATCATTAAGAATGGCAAGAGATCACCTCTGCAGCAGCATAGAGGCTAGGCAAGTGAACAGAACAGTCAGTCTGTTCATCGTCTTGTATGAGACTTCCATTAGTAAACCACAGAAAGAAGTTAATTGCAAGTTTCTTTATTTCCCATGGCATGTTGGTAGATGCAAGTATGTACTTTAACATGCCTATTGCTCTCCACCTGTTAGTTTGGCTGTTTTGAAGTTCATTCTTGACAGTGGACACATTCTGCTTGCCAGCCTGAGCAACATCATCATAGATATGACCCCAGATAACTGTATCACAAAAGAGGAAAAGTAATTAAAAGAAGTGGCCAGAAGTAAGATAATCACTCTAAAAGAACGAAAAAATAGACTGGACAAGAAAACTGAATTCCCCTTTTTTTTTGTGGCAAATACAAACCTGAAAGACACGCTCCATGTTTGACATAGCATAAACTACTCATAAAATCATCTTCTTCATCTTTGCATATTCAAAATTAAAGGGAAAGGCAGACAATTGTCAGAATTCATCGCAAGTCAACAAATTTTAACATACAGAAAATTATATGCCTCGTAGTTTACCTTGAATGACAATGTTGACCATTATGTCAACATCAGATCCAGTTATCAAACCAAGACATGAAAGACCACAATAAGGAAAAAAGTTGGTAAGCTGTGAGACAAGGTGAAGATAGCTTGAAATATTATCTCCTTCTTTGAGTGAAAGAAGAGCCTGTGTATCAGGCAAGTAAATGCATAAGACAATAAATTAGAAATGAAATATAATGCAAGTTAATGACCATAAAGGCAGAACAAAGCATTGACAGCATTATAAAAGTAAACACATGAACAAGCTTGTGACTCAAAAGAGGACTTTTAACTACCATTCATAATTATAAGATACTAACCATAATCTGTAAAACATATAAACTGAGTAGAGCACGGAGCTTTTCATTTACTTTGCCCTCCTGTCACCAAGAGATGGAAGAAAATATTTAAAAATCAGTGCTCGGTTGAAAATTGTTCCAAGTAAAAGAAAAACAGAATGCAAAAACATATTATCATTGTGGCATACCATTTTTTCGCAAATTGCTTGTATAGAATCAGCAATGCCTATAGCTCTGCAATACAAAGTTATTGACTCTTCACTTTCATCAACCATCTCTGAACTCACACCTTTATCCACCAACTCTGAACATTTAGCCTTTAGCACATTTAAGATAACAGGAAGTGCTACTTTTACTTGCTCAAGGTGACGTCTCCGTAAGGAAAGCAACACTGACAAAAAAGAAATGATAATCCAAATTCAATAAGGAAACAAAGACTAATTTCGGTTGACCCATGAGAAAAATCAACACATCCACAATCCTATCCTTTTACTCTAGGAAGACTTCATTATAGCTCAATACACAAGAAGCTACTCATTTGAACAGAAGAAGGATCTAATTAAGATTGTTTCCTAATCAACCAACAAGTCACTTAAGTCTTTGATATTTTGTTCCAAGACATGTGTTTAATGTGATGCCTAACATCTAAACCATCTTTTGTGAAGATTCTTACCGCAATACATACAAGTTTCACTGATATTTTTGTCAACACCTAATAGTCTACAGAAAGAGAGCAGAAGAGAAATGTGTATAATAACCTTTGGAGAGTCCACTTAAGAGAGAAGCAGCATAACCAGATGCATAAACTGGCCCATCAGAGGAACCCAATGCCTGGTCAATAATAAAAATGCATGTTAGGAGTGCACCATAACAACAGATCAGCAGAAGTACAACTGCAATTTAAACTTATAAGAAGTCCTCAATGATGTTAAAAGTGATTATATAATCAACATGCATCATGTATAACTCTCATGAGTTCATATATCATTGCCAACAATCAAACCTAAAGGAGATATCATGATTTCTTTCGGAAAAAAAAAAAAAAAAAAAAAAAAAGAGATATCATGCATGGTAACTAATGCTAAGAAAATCACAGGAATTACGATACAACTGTAGACTAAGTGCTTGCAAGGACCGATTCCCTTCTTAAAGCTTAACTATGCATGACATTGGGCACCCAAATTTGATAGGGGTAAGAAAACTTTATTCTTCAGAATTGCAGATCTCACATTCATTACTTGGAAACCCCTACCATAATGTGGAGAACTGGATATGAGCCTTACCAAGGAGCTAACAGCCTAGCAGAAAGAGGAAATAAAACTAGTCACCTAAGTACAAAGCAGCTAAAACTCTGAAGTAAACAACGGATAGGCCAACTTCATGAAAGACATTTTTCATAAACAGATCTTACCACTACTCAAAATAACTACACATTTACTCTAACATTTGAACTAATCTCTCCAAATTCATTGATTAACTACTAGAGAGATCAGTAAATAGAGCTAAATAAGAATTGGAAGATGTACCTCGCAAAGAATTGGAAGCATATCGCGTGGACTGCAAGTCTCTATGAAACGATCGATAATCCTATCAGAAATATCCAAGCACCTCCTTGACAAGCCTGCGAACTTCGCAACCGCCTTCGGCAACTCGAATGACAATACATCCATGGCCTCCTGCAATTGAAGAGAAGTCATCAATTTCATAAGCAAACCAAACGCAACATCAACGGATTAAAATCGGTTAACTAAAATGAGAACAAACAAGTTTACCTGGTCTAGAGTAGGAGAAAACACAAATCTATGAATCTCAGAGAGAACTTCAAATGCAGTGTTCTGCAAATTTTCATCGTCAGGGTCAGCTAATGCGGAACCTGAAACTGTTTCGAGGAAGTTGACTAGCTCCGACAGCGAGCTTCCATCTCCGCCTTGTATTGACTACAAAAAAGTAGGGAAAAAAATTTTGAGAGAACATTTCGAGTATTCTTCAATAAATTGATCGGCAAATAAACAGAATCGCATCGAAATTCGGAGAAGTAAGAGGCTACTTCGGAACAAGACGATAGGCTTTCTTGAAGGCGAAGCAGAAGAGAATGAACAGCCGGAGCTTCACGAAGCTCGGTGGCATCAGCAGACATCGAAAGGCAGATATATTCAATTGGCAAACAAATTCTGTATACTGTCTGTACATACGAATTTTAGGTTCTCGTAATGAGAAAAGAAGAAAGCGAAAAATCCGACGCCGACGAGAGCTAGATGAAGCAAACAATTCCGATCAACTGCGAATGCGAGTATGTGCTTTTTCTGTCCATGAAAATGAAGAACTCGAATTGAGCTAGATAGTGCTAGAGAGCAACCAGTTATTTTGAAGGAGTATTATGAAATTTCTCCCCCCTCTCCCAAAGCCTAATTTCCATTTGAACAGGGACTACGGAAAAATTAATTAACAATAAAATGATGAAATAATCTTTTTATTATATGTGTATAATAAAAATAAATTAATATTAGTGGAAGCAATTTAATGTGGAAAACAAATTATCCCAAATATAATATTAATAGGCCACAATGATAATAAGATTATGTTTACCTTTTATATCCTTTAGTAAAAAAATTTTATTTATGTTTTCGATTTGATTATTATTCACGTATTCAGAAATTTTAAAATATTTCAGTGTATTGTATTCTCGTAAAACATATTAGGAAAAAAGTTATTATTTTCGTTTTTAGGATACAATAAAAAATTAAGATAATAAGTTTTCACATCAAAAATTCAATAAAGAGAGTGTATTCAAAACTCAAACAACTACCTTTAAACATTAGTCACTTTACGATTGATCCTTCCGTTTTTAAATATTAGCCACTTTACGATTGTTACTTTGGTTTTTTTTATATGTCATTTTAAATTATCAATGTATTTTTTGCAATATTTTCTCATATTTACCCTCATTAAAAGTATGAGAGAAGTTCAATACTTAATGCAATAAGTTTTAATAATTAAAAAAGAAGAGAATTTTAACATTGAAAGTAGAGTTTTAGTACAAAATTATTAAGGGTAGATTAGTCATTCTAATAACACAATTAATAATTTATTGGTTTTGATGAATAACCTTAAGTGACTAATATTTGAAATCGAAGAGAGTAAAATATATGAAAAAAAGTTAACATTTTTTTTGTGAATATACCATTTTAGTTTAATTAGTTATAATAGTTTCAATTATTTACTATTTTCAGTGTTTATGGTTGATCAATTAGACATTTACACACGAATATATTTAAATTTAATATGGATCGAAACCTAGAAAATAATATATTATCGATGGAAAAATATTAATTATATTTTTAAATTTAAATTTGTATTTACTTTTTAAATATCCTTCTATATTGAGAATATACTTTTTATTGTATAAATTATAAATTTTTCATATTTATTACTGGTATTATTTGGAACAAATAATTTGTCTTATATTGATATATAATTCATTATTGCTATTTGAGGGTTTTTTTTTTCTCTCAAACTAATTGAGTTAAATTTAACTAATTAAAAATATAGAAATACTTTATTATTTTTATATGTCACGATCCAATTTTCATAGCAAAGCACAAAGGATAATCGAAGGATGGAGATTAATTAGATTCAGAAGTTGATAGTATTTCCTTTCACAGAAGAAAATCTTTGTTGATTCTTAGTGGAAGCGATAAAACACAAGTGAAAATAATAATAAAAAAATAACAATAATTACCGTGTTAAAGAAATTACACGGTAACTTATGGATTTACTATAAATTTAAATTTCTTATTTAAATTTCAAAATTTATTTACTATGAATCTAAATCTCTCATTTATACTTCAAAATTTATTTATTATAAAGTTAAATACCTCACTTAGCCATTGTTTGATAACAAAAAGAAAAAAAAAAAAAAACAACTTAGATTAATTTATTCAGCACTTATTTAGTTAAAACGTGTTTGATAATAGACATTCATCAATTGTCTAAATTATTAATTTAAGTTAAAAACCACTTAATTAGTTAAGTACAAAATTTAAACTTATTTGTGACTTAACACGTTTCATTAGTTTTATATTTCTTTACTTTTATATCTTTAAAAATATTCTTAATAGATTTTAATTTGTTGTTATATTGTATTTTCAATTATTTTTCTACCATATGCTATAAGAGAATTCCTTGGAGATTTTTTGTTTTATTGGTTTTATTTATTTTTCGATTTTTATAACTTTTAAATTTATTTGAGATTTTTTAATATTTTTTTCACCACTCTTATTTTTAATTAAGAGTGTAGTATCTGATCTCAGTGAAACTTAAATTCTAATATTCTAATACGAGAAATATGTAAGTATTTACTACAAAATTATAGCTACATACGCTATATTTTATAATAGTTATTGAGTTTATAATAAATGAAACTATTATGTTATTAATTTATTCCCTTAAATTAATTGAATTATTCATCGTTGATAGGGGTAGCACCGGAATCATAAACTGTCCGTAACTTCCAATTCTTATTTACACTTTTGAAATTTTCGCAATTTTCTGATTCACCGCGAAATCCTGAAAATGGAGCCCGACGTTAGCATCGAGACGTCCTGCATGATCCGCGTCGCAATCCTCCCAATCGGCCGTGTACCACCCAACATTCTGCGCGACTATTACTCAATGTTCCTCCGTCACCACACTATCCCTCTCTCCGCCATCAGTTCCTTCTACACCGAGCACCAGAAATCCCCTTTTACTAATCAGCCATGGGACAGTGGCTCTCTCCGTTTCAAGTTCGTTCTTGGTGGATCCCCTCCCAGTCCATGGGAGGATTTTCAGTCCAATCGCAAGATCCTCGCCGTTATCGGCGTATGCCACTGCCCTTCCTCCCCGGATCTGGACTTCGTTGTCGACCAATTTGATGCTGCGTGTAAGAGTTATGATTCGGCGCTTGTGACGCGGTGTTTCGCTTTCTGTCCCTGCGATTCTCAGGTTAGCATTTGCATTTTTCTTTTTGAGGTTTAGTTTTGTTTGGGTATTAAATGAATTTCTAACTTTGATTTCTGACACAGCTTGAGGATGGTGGTAAGAAGGGGGAGAATCTAAAATTGTTTCCTCCTGCGGACCAGCAAACGCTGGAGATCCACTTGCAAACGATGATGCAAGACATAGCTGCTTCGTTGTTGATGGAATTTGAAAAGTGGGTTCTACGGGCTGAATCTGCGGGGACTACTCTCAAGACGCCATTAGATTCTCAAGCTAGTCTAAGCTCTGAGGAGGTTTATGTTTAGGTGTCCTAAGGATTTTTAATCTATAATTTCTCATTTAGAGTGTTTTTGATTCGTTTTGGGATGCCATGTTTTGTGCATTTGCAGCTTTATTAATTTCTTTTGTGGTAAAAAATGCAGGTGATCAAGGCCAAGAAAAGAAGACTTGCCCGCGCACAAAAGACAATAGGGGACTACTGTTTGTTGGCCGGATCTCCTGTTGATGCCAATGCTCATTATTTGACGGCGTTAGAACTAGCTAGATTGACTGCGGATTTCTTCTGGTATGCTGGGGCTTTGGAGGGTAGCGTTTGTGCCTTACTGGTATGCTCACATTTTGAGCTGAAGTAATTTAAAATCTACAGTATTGCATTTTTTTTTGCCATTTTCTCGTTTATAGTCTACCTCTTGAAATCCGTGTGTGGCATGAGATGAAAATATAATGAATTATTCGAGACTGATATATCATTATAATTTGAGCATATAGTTCCCATGGTTATCCTGATGTAGTAACACTTTGCTTGCTGTACATCCTTTTTGATCCGATGCATTTTCTGTCGAAGTGGCTTTTTAATTTTTAAGTTAACTACCATAAAGTTTGCAATCACATATCATTTTGTTTCTTCTGCTATCAGATAGATGAAGCGAGCCAGAAGGATGCAGTTTTTGAGGATGAGGTCAAGTATCGTTACAATAGTGTGATATCACATTACAAAAAATCATTTACTCCCGATAATGCTCAAAGGTAATAATTATTTTAGTTGTGGTTACTTTCTGGAGTGCCGCTGCTCTTTTTATAAATTTCTTTATGTCTTCTATAATTATATAGGTGAATTATGGCTTTTTTCCTTGTTGCATCTGCTTTCCTAATATTATGCCGCCTTTTTGGCTAATTGCTCATTTCAATTCTTTTTGCTGATAGCCGACAAGTACTTGGGATTAAAAATTGGTTGTTGTGTTTTAAGTATATGTATAGTAGTAGTGCAAAACAGTCAGTCTAATTTGCTTTTACTTTAGTAGTGGAAGTTGGTGAACTTTAATTGATTCAGTTCATTGTTCCACCATTCTAATCATAACAGAAAATAGATTTCTCCATGCATATTTTGTCAAATTACTGAATTTGTGTACTTTCTAATTTGTTTTCTTTAATTGCACATCACAACTTTAGTCTTTTGGTTTTATGTCTTAGAAAATTATATTAACAGCAACTTTTCACGTTTGTGTTGATTATGTCTATGCAGAGTTTCACCTTTAAGCTTTGAACTTGAAGCTACTCTGAAATTGGCAAGATTTCTCTGCAGGTACTATACCTTCTTCTTAGAAGCCTCTGGAAGGGTACATGAATAAAGCAAACTCATGCAGCCCATAAATTTTTTCCAGCAAACTGTAGCTGCATGAACATTACTCCCATACACTTGAATATAGTTCATCTTCAATATCTTGATTGTAGCTTGTAAATTATCATTTGGCTTCTTTGTGGATTGTTCGGAGAATGATATTTGTAAAACTGCTGCTTTCAAATATTTGGAATGCATCTTGCAAAAATTATTTATCCCCTTTCAAGTTGTTTTGATGATTGTTTTATTAATGACTAGCAAATGAACAATTTTATAGGAAATTACTTACTCAAATCTATTAATCCTGAGTATATTATTTCATTTTTCATTTATCTGGTTATGTGGAGTAATAAGATCTACTATAGCACCTAGCTTTGGATTTTGAAACCTAATGCTCTGGCTGTCATTCATCTGTACCTCCAAATTTTTTGTCAGATCAGGTGCATGCTTATACTAGGAAAATTTCCAGTAGAGGTGCATGCTTACATTCTTTCATGGATATATCATTGATTTATGGTGATTGTTTGTCCAGAAAAGGAGCCACAAAGGATGTTGTGGATTTGCTTGCAAGTGCTGCAGACGGTGCAAAATCTTTGATTGATGCCAGTGACAGACTGATATTATATGTTGAAATAGCTCGCTTATTTGGGTCTATCGGTTATCAGAGGAAAGCAGCCTTTTTTTCAAGGCTGGTAGCCCAGTTGTATATGCAGCAGGATAATAAATTGGCAGCAACCAGTGCTATGCAAGTTTTGGCAATGACCACAAGAGCATATCGTGTCCAGAGTCGAGCGTCCTTCTCCAATCATCACCACTCCAATGTAGGTGACTGACTTTGGAAATTCTTAAAATGGAAGACTAATGAGTTTTCTTACTTGAACTCTCACTTTAATTGAATGCTCAGTTGTGCTTGGATATTACGTGCTGTATGAAATCTTGAGAAGATGTTTTTGTTAATTCAGTCACTACCAACATACTTTCTTGTGTATTTGCTTTCCTAATATTATCCTACACATTGCATTTTGCAAAACTGTCATTTTTTTGTGATTGTAGATCGTTTGAATTTTTTTGGTCCATATTTTGATCTGTAGCATAATTTTGTCTGTCCATACTGTTAGAGAAGAAACTGGTACTGGGCATTTGCTGGACTCTTTTGACATCAGGACTACTGCTTGGAGGAGATACATGGCATGAGAGTGAATGATGGAGAATAAGTGTGGTTAGTTGGTGAACTGGAAGTAGGGGCAGCAGTTAGTTGTGTGATGGTTGTTATAGGGTAGTGAGGAAAGAGAGAAAGGCATTTGAGTTTGTTGCTTGCAATAGAGAGAGGCGCTAGGTTCTGTGGGAAATGAGATCACTCTGATGTTTTTCATTTCTCTATATTTTCCTTTTTCTACTGTATTGAGTTTTTTCATATTTCAGGCGTGTGCAGTCTAAGTAAGGCCATTAACAAAACTGCTATTACCCAAATCTTGTTTATGTATTTCTATAAATAATTTTGTACTTTTTCTCAAATTTCTTTATAGGAGACTAGATTGAGCCATGTTGATAGTGGAAAGATGCATCACCATTCAGTAGTTTCTTTGTTTGAATCACAATGGAGCACACTGCAGATGGTTGTTCTCAGAGAGATACTGCTGTCTGCAGTTCGTGCTGGAGATCCTCTTGCTGCCTGGAGTGCTGCTGCACGGCTACTGAGATCGTATTATCCCCTTATTACACCTGTGGGACAGAATGGCCTTGCTAGTGCACTTAATAATTCAGCCGAGAGATTACCTTTGGGAACTCGCTCTGCTGATCCTGCCTTGCCTTTTGTAAGGTACTTAATTTACATATGAATTCTTATGACAAAATATGGGCCAGATAGATTATTCTACTTGCATGTTCATATATCCTTGTTTGGGTGATTGCTCCATTATAATCATTTGCTGCAGACGATCCTGTAACGTTGACTAGACTATTGAGTCTCATTCCTTTGTCACTTTGGTTTTCAAGTTGGTAATCCATTTTTGCATTATTCGTGATTATTTCAGGTTATATTCTTTTCCTGTCCATCACTCTCAAATGGACATTGTAAAACGCAATGCAGCAAGAGAAGATTGGTGGGCCGGTTCTGCTCCATCAGGACCCTTTATATATACACCATTCAGCAAAGGGGAGCCTAGTGACAGCAGCAAGCAGGAGTTGATATGGATAGTTGGAGAACCAGTGGAAGTTTTGGTGGAGTTAGCAAACCCCTGTGGCTTTAATTTGAGAGTTGATAGTATATACCTATCAGTTCATTCATCAAATTTTGATGCTTTTCCTGTTAGCGTGGATCTTCCACCTAATTCATCAAAGGTGATCACCTTATCTGGAATTCCAACTTCGGTGGGATCAGTAACAATTCCAGGTTGTATAGTTCACTGCTTTGGTGTTATTACTGAGCACCTTTTCAGAGATGTTGATAATCTGCTTCTTGGTGCGGCACAAGGGCTTGTGCTTTCTGATCCTTTCAGATGTTGTGGGTGTCCAAAACTGAGAAATGTATCTGTTCCAAATATTTCTGTAGTACCTCCACTTCCTCTACTAGTTTCTCATGTTGTGGGTGGTGATGGTGCAATAGTGTTGTATGAAGGTGAAATACGTGAGGTATGGATTAGTCTGGCCAATGCAGGCACAGTTCCGGTTGAACAAGCACATATCTCGCTATCTGGAAAACATCAAGATTCTGTTCTCTCAATACCATACGAATCCTTGAAATCTTCACTTCCTTTGAAGCCTGGAGCAGAAGTGATCCTACCTTTGACATTAAAGGCCTGGCAGCTTGGATTAGTAGAAGCTGATTTACCTGTGGGTAAGCTTGCCTCTGGAAGTATGGGGAGGCAGTTAAAGGACGGCAGCAGTCCAACATTGCTGGTTCATTATGCTGGTACTTTCTCGCAACTTTGAATGCGTTAATTTCTCACGTTTCTTACCGAGTTTGTGTTTAAAATTGATAATCACATTGATTACGTTCAATAGCATATCAATTGTTCCTATAGTGGATTTGACCAATGTTACCATGAGAACTCCATAACTACTCTATTCAAACTACTTGTTACTACATTTGAAAGGGTCTTTTTCTCCATAAAAAGAGAATGCTAATGTCAACACCAAACAAGGAATGTTTGCCTTTGCCGAGCTCAAAACCTAAAACCTAGTGGCTGCCATGATTGTCCAATTGGTCTGCATATAATTGTGACTATCAGCCATATTATCTAGTTGTATTAAATCAAATTTCTTGTGACTTATCTTTTAAGAGTAGTTACTCTGAAAATTGGAATCTCAATTTTCTTGCTATTCTTTGCTTGTTTATGGAGAAATTGTCGTATACCTCCTGTTTGCACAAAAAATAAAATAAATAACAATCTGAATGAGTTTCTGAGTCTTGCATGAGTTAGTAATAATCTGTCCTCCCCCTCGTGCCATCTGCGATGCACCTAATATAGCTTCCTGTTTGTACATCTATTGGTGCTCTTTGTATATCCGGATCCCATTTTTTGAAGTTAGAGCTGGTTATGGACTTAATGTTCCTAGATAGGCTTAATTGTTCTGAATGGTTACTACTATTAGCTATTAAATAGGTGCTAATTCATTTTGGTGCTCAGGGCCATTGTCAGATTCTGGAGATCCTCCTACAAAAGGATCTGCTGTTCCTCCTGGTAGACGCCTGGTTGTTCCGTTGCATGTTTGTGTTCTACAAGGTTTGTCTTTTGTAAAAGCTCGTTTGCTTTCAATGGAGATTCCTGCCCATGTTGGCGAGAAACTTCCAGAATCAGTGCATGTTGAGTGCACCCCTAGTAAAGAAACTATTGGTTCAAGGAATAAGATGGAAGGATTGGTGAAAATTGATCCTTTCAGAGGAAGTTGGGGACTACGTTTTTTGGAGCTGGAGTTATCTAATCCAACAGATGTTGTGTTTGAAATTAATGTTTCTGTTCAACTAGAGGGTCATGAGGATGACGTTTCTACTGATCAAGACGCTTCTGAATATAATTATCCAAAAATGAGAATTGATAGGGATTACTCTGCAAGGGTATTAATACCACTGGAGCATTTTAAGTTACCTATCCTCGATGGTTCCTTTTTCATGAAAGATTTTCAGGCCAATGGGGGTACAGGTGGTAGAAATTCCAGCTTCTCAGAGAAGAATGCAAAGGCCGAACTAAATGCTTCCATTAAGAACCTCATTTCCAGAATAAAAGTTAGATGGCATTCAGGGCGAAACAGCTCTGGAGAATTGAATATCAAGGACGCAATACAGGCAGCCCTTCAGACATCTGTTATGGATGTACTGTTACCAGATCCATTGACATTTGGCTTCAGGCTTGATCGAAAGAATCCCCCACAAGAATCAGATGCACCTATGGACTCCGAGATTAAAGGTTCTGTAATGGCTCATGAGATGACTCCAATGGAGGTTGTAGTTCGCAATAATACCAAGGAAATGATTAAGATGAGTCTCAGCATCACATGCAGAGATGTGGCTGGAGAAAATTGCATCGAGGGTTCCAAGGCCACTGTCTTATGGGCTGGTAAGATTCTGGTTAATGCCTCTCTCCTGCCACTTGCACTCTTATAAGGCTGTAATCCAAATTGCACTGCGTATTCATGCATATTTTATTTGATAAAAGCTAAAACTTAGCCCCTTGGCACAATTTGTCACTTTTGCTCTGATACTTCACTTTTTGGCACCATCGGCCGTTAATTTTTCGTAAAATCTGAGAAAAAAACTCAGCCAGCCGTATATTCAATTCTATTAGCATTGTATAGCTGGCACGTGATCATAGTTTTTCTCCGGATGAATCTATCTATCAAAGATTTGATTTTCTGTCAATGTAACTAAAATATCAAATGTGCCAAAGTTGTAGTAGAAAGACCAGAGTGACAAAGTGTGCCAAAGGCTAAAAGTGATAAATTGTACGAAGTTTAGAGCTCAAATTTTATTTTTTTTCCGATATTATTTATTCGAAATTCTTAACACGGGACTATGTGGCTTGCTTTGATTTGTTAAAATGTAGGCGTTTTGAATGGTATCATTATGGAGGTTCCCCCTCTTCAAGAATCAAAGCATTCTTTCTCTTTTCATTTTCTTGTCCCTGGTGAGTACACTCTGGTGGCAACTGCTGTTATTGAAGATGCCAACGATATTCTCAGAGCCCGTGCACGAACTGATTCAGTCGATGAGTCAATATTCTGTCGAGGGCCTCCGTTCCATATTCGTGTTGTTGAGACTGCTTGATTATGAGCATTGCTGCAACACAGGCAAATTCGTCTTTAATCCTCAAACACATTATTTTGCCAGCCGTCCCAGTTCTATTGTACTGTTGAAGTGATTGCTTGATGAACTTGATTTAAGTAAATTTTTTCACGATTTTGATGCTTTGTAAATCCATAATTCGACAAATACTCTTGTAGAAAATCAGCGATTCATGAACCAGTTTTTGCAGCTTCTGTGATTCGGTCAAGAGTTGTCAATTTCTAACATGATAACACGATTTACAGAGACAATCTAACATGACCTGCATTATATGAATATTATTTTTGTTACGTTTTTATCATATATAATCATGGGGAATAAATAGATCACAACAACTCATTCTTGTTTAACCTTGATTGGGCTCTCTGTGTCTATTTTCCTTTAAATGGAAAAGGAAGTAGTTATTTTACTCCAACCCTAATGAAAGATAATTATTATTAGGTAAGGAGAATTAAAATGTCAACATATGAACTGTAAGCAGAGTAAGTGTTAATTTTGGTTTGGTTAGTTGATTGAAATTTAAGAATGACAAGTATGAAAGCAAAAGGTTAAAATTTTGATGTACTGCTTAAGAATTTTACTTAATTTTCTATTTTTTGGTTTTTCAAAATCACATCATCATATTTGTATGATTGAATACTAGTTAATATATATCACTTCAATGTACTAATTAAATTAAAATGTATTAATTTTATTGTTATTTTACTAAAATGTACATATAAATAAATGACTCTTTAAAACATAAAATATTTTCTTAATTTTGTTATAATCAACATTAAATAAAAAGTTAAGTTCTAAAATATATTAAATATTTCCCTAAAATGATATAATATTTTACTAGTCCCCACAATATTTGTTTTTCAATAGCTAGAAAAGTAAATAAGAAAAATTTTGAACAAAAATATTAAAAAAATAGTGAAGCACATCCCAAATTAAGGAAGCAAAAATGTGTAGAATATATCAAAGATAAGATCCTACATTTTACTAAATGTTGCCTATAATGAGAGGATTCAATAGGTTTCTTGATTAAATTGGTGCATAATTTCCACAAATTTAAGTTTGGTTTCTTCATTTCTTGGTAGTACTAACTGCTCCCTTAAGACAAAAGTCTCAACTCATCACCTACCACCAACATCCTTCCTTACTCTCAAAACACCTTAAAATATTTGGAAAAAGAAATTAATTTTTTTTTCCAATGGAAATTCAGTAACTTAATACAAGGTTGATCATATACTATTTACGGGTCCTCTCTTAGTTACGGTCTCTTATCACTCAAGACAACTTTAATCGGTGAACTTCATTTTTTTTTATAAAAGAATACTTCATCTATTTTTAATTGTACTTTATATAAAATTTATTAATTTGCCTCTTTTTATATGATATATATATATATATATTTTTTTAAAATTTATCCTTATATACACTAAAAGAAAGGTTTAGTATTAATGAAGACGTTCTTATAATTTTATCGATGTCCTCGAAGGGAAAAAAAAATTCCATAATAAGTGATAATAATTGAGAAAAAAAAGAATTTGGGGATGAAAAGAAGAGTTTTATAAAATAAATATTAAGAATAAATTAATTATTTAAATAGATTAATTATTAATATGATGAAAAATATTAAACTACTAATTTTAAAAAAAAAATTGGAGAGAATAAAGAGAATTTATTCACTAATTAAGGTTTACTTAAGTAATAAAAAACTAAAGCGCTTAAATTAGATATTTTGAATTCAAAAACTACCACACGCAATATATTTTAATTTGGAAAAAAGCTATCTACAAAGTGTATAACAACCTCAAAGTTGCATTCACATACAAACATTTCTTCATTTTATAGAGTACACCTGGCATACCACGTCATCCATGTGTCAAGCTAATTACATTATAAGAAGTTACACTTTAACTAATAGAAAAATGACACGGTATAATTAATTAATTTTTTTTTTTTATAAGTAACTCGGGTTCGAAGAGAATGGGTAGCTAAACATCCCAACTAGGTTAGCACCTTTAGGCCCACCACTTCACAGCAATTAATTACTTATTTAATAGTTGATTATTTAAATAAAATTCTAAACCCTAAAATAAAAATCCTAAACCTTAAAATATATTACGTGGCGTGATTTTATTAGCTTGGTACGTAAATGACGTAGTGTGCTAATGGTATTATATAGTTTTTCTACCCTTAATTTGTTATTAGGATTGATTGTGTGTTGATTATTTTTCTACAACTCAATTCTGTTATGCCCAAAAATCAAACATGTTTTCCAATTTGTCTCACTGGAGCAGTCAACATTGATTTTATTCAATTTCTTGAACAATTGATAAAGAAAATGCAGGTGGCTTCACTGTTATGGATGCCCAATTTGTGGTAGACATTTGCTCACAAGTCATAAAATCATCTTTAACATTACTTCATGCAATAAAATTTATTACATATTATAATCATCATAAATATAATTATCTATATTGATCATTTGCCTATTCTTCTGTTCTCACTATTGTCAATATTCATTACTCCCAACAAGACAAATTTGTTCTTCAAATTTTCAGCCCTAATCCTTTCACAAATACATGTTAGCATCTTTAAACGTCTATTCAGAAAATTTGGCTATGATAACAACAAAAACTTTCTTAAATTTGTATTCTTTCAAAAATATATATATTATAATCTAAAGTTACTGCTATTTTCAAGTTTCGTTAATTAAGTTTTTTATCTTTCAATATGACACATTAGGCCCTCGATCAATTATACTCCCTCCATTTTTTACTATATGATATTTTAAGTTTTTTATTTTATTTTTTTTATTTGACACTTTACATTACCAATGTATTTTTTATCATGTTTTCTCATATTTGTCCTTATTTAAAGTATGAGAGAGATTCGTTATTTAATACCAAAAGTACTACATTAAGTTTTGATAATTAAGAAGAAAGAGAATTTTTGCATGAAAAGTAGAGTTTTAGGAGATAAGTATTGAGGGTAAACTAGTTATTTTAGTAACCTAATTAATATTAGTCTAAATAAACAACCTTAAACATCAAATAATAAAAAACGGAGGAAGTATACAATAAGGCATGTAAAGCCTCTAGTTAACAAAATAATTGAATGTAAACATCAAATTCTATTATTATTGATTTGGAAATTATGCTTTTGACAGTTCGGAAATAGTTTTTATAAACATTTGTCTAATGTAGTTACAAGTAAACTTTAACAAACTCATTTTAAAATATAAAAAAAATATATATAAAAACTATTTAATTGAATTTAATAGTTTAATTCTATTTGTATTGTTCAATATAATTTTAATATCTTAGATTACAATTAATTATGGTTTCAATGAATCAAATTTAAAAATCAAGCATTTAATCAACAAAATTTTAAAAAAAAAAAATCAAAATCTTTAGAATAATTTTTCCACTATCTTTTAGCATAAATAGATGATTGAATTTATCTTACACTTTACGGCATACTCTTCCACGTGTTATTGGAATTGCATATATCCCCATTTTTCTTAACTTAATAAGATTGCGTTTGGAGCTGCGGAAAGCTGTTTTTGGGGCTGCGGAAAGCTCAAATGCAAAATTGGTAAAAATCAGATTGTATTCAGGAACACACTGGAAAAATATTTAAAACTACTTCTAAAGAAAGCAATGAAACCTAACTTTTTCCGACCGCATTTTCACTAACAGCAATCCTAAACTGGTCCTAAGTTGGAGAATTTATTATGTATGTATTAATTAATTTAGAGTTTTCCTTTAGCAAATATGAGAAAAATGAATAATGTTTTTATAATTTATAGTAATTGTTCCAAAAAACTTGTTAAAGAGCTTTCATGATTCATCCATGTTTTGTAAATTCCCACTCTGCATACAACCAATAATATGAAAGTGAGCAATCAACATCAAGTAAAAACAAGAAAATGTTCTATTTTATCCACAGTATGTGTCTGTGGTGAAGTCTTTAGTTTCTTCAAGCAAGCAAAAGGGTATCACATCACAAGACATGAGATAGTGAAAAAGAAGACACAAACACATCATTAAATCCATGCCCAATTCATAAGCCCTTTTATGCCTTTTTCCTCATCTATCATGTCAACTACAATATTAAACTATTATTTGGTACCCCTTTTCCCTTTTTTTTTTTTTTTTGTGTGTGTGTGTTCTACTATTAGCCATTGTTTGTTTATACAAAAGTACTATAGTTTTGAGCTAAATAGTATTTTTCATATACTACTCTGTAGTATATACTATACTCTTCATTTGAAAATGACCTTATGACTATTTCAGCCCAACCCTGTACTTCATCAAAATTTATATATTTTATTTAAGTACCATTTTGTCTCCCCCAAACATGATGGGAAAGAAGAGTTATCATCTATATTTTGAAATTCATCATTTTGATGACTCATTAAAAAAAAAAAATGATGTAGACTTGTGCATCTGATTATTGATATGTTCACCGGGTAGAGTTGGAAATGTTTGTGCTGGACTTGTTTGAACTTGCCACTAAAAATTTGATTCAAAGTCCAGCTTAATCTATCTGATTTTTTATTTAGACTAAAGCCTTGAACTCAATTCTCAAACTTAGCCACGCATACATATATGAATATCGTTGGACTAGGTTCGAATTGGGGGTAGTCTTTAAGGTTGATTCCAAACCC
Source organism: Euphorbia tirucalli (assembly GCA_039660915.1). NCBI lineage: Eukaryota > Viridiplantae > Streptophyta > Magnoliopsida > Malpighiales > Euphorbiaceae > Euphorbia > Euphorbia tirucalli. The sequence goes on along the minus strand of CM077634.1, from coordinate 74,110,972 downwards.
AACCTAGTGTTTAGAGAACATGATGAGCAGATTCCTTATCTAATAAATATGTACATGCATTTTTAAGAAGATATATGCGGCATTTTCCATAGCGTAATGCATTTTTAAGAAGATATATGCGGCACTTTTCATAGCGTAATAGACATTATGCTTTACACTATTAGCAAAAATAATAAATTCAATCATTTTTCATTGATATGACACATTGATTTAATTGATGTGATATTTTAACTTTGTTGATATCACGTATTAAATTCGCAAATAGTAAGATAGGACAAGCATAAAATTCATGGCAAGAAAAGAGATGAAATGAAGGTTATGTGATATTTTAACTTTGTTGATATCACGCATTGAACTCGCAAATGGTAACATAGGACAGGCATAAAATTCGTGGCAAGAAAAGAGAGGAGAGGAAGGTTATCAACTCAAGAAGTTGAATAAAAATCTTATCATGCATTGATGTGGAGAGCAAGTGGCAAAGTGGTCCAAGAAGAAGAAGAAGAAGAGTAGAGTGGCTTCTTGAAGTGCTTTTGTGGTCCATGAAGAAAGGAGATGAAAGCCTAATTTGAGGGGCAAGAGATGGGGTAAAGAGGAACATGAAAGTGGGAAAATGCCAATAAGAGTGGGCTATATACCATTCACCCACTACAAGATAAACTCATCCAATTTTTAGCACATTATTCTTTCTTGCTTTGCTATGGTATCAAATATTTTCTCAATAGTTGAGCAACTATATAATGTAGCATGTCATACATTTACTCTCAATACCCTTTTTCATCTCAATGGATCATTAATTCCATTAAAAACTAAGTGTTTTTTTTTCTCTAGAATTTTACATTCATTTGAATTCCCCCTCAAGCCATTAAAGACTCTTAAAGAGAGTAAACACTTCTAAAAAAATCAAACTTATAAGATCTTTAAGTGAAATATTTAATGAATTCGATTAATTTTTTTAATATATTCAATATTGTTGTATACATGTTTTGAATAGTATTTTGTATTTATCGTCATACACATCACGAACAGTCCATTTTTAATTAAATTGATAATGACAATTTATGAGCCTTAAAAGTGTTGGATTTCATTGCATAACTAAGTATATATATGGGAAACCAAAAAAAAAAAAAACTAAGTATATATATGGAGTTGAATCTATGAAGCATAAAATTAATTAGCCTGTGTTAAAATCCAATAAACATACGAGTTTATATGTCACTATTTTGGTTTCATTTGTTTCCAATATGAAATTATTAATATTATATTCTCCAACACTATTCCTCAAGCAAGAATGGATTTGGACTAGTTATTACTTATCAAATTAACATTCGGTGACTTATCTCCTTTGAAGTTCAAGGTCATTAACGAGTCTAATCTCTCTACTAGTCCAAAACAGGTCCAGATTCTTTCGCATGTTAGACATGTTTCTCCTCTGATACCATGAAGCAAATAGTTTGTTGAAACCAATGGACTTGAATGCATAAGTAAACACACATGTTTGGCTGAATTCATATAACACAAACCTAATTAACTTATATCAAGATTCAATCGACACCATCTAAGTCACTATTTAGTGTCATTATTTTTGAACTTCAACAATGGAGACACATGAATTGACATAAGTTAGCTAAATAACATGTAGGAAGGAAGGAAGAAAAGTTTGATAAAAACAAGTCAAGTGAGTATGGTACACAATAGAGCATTTTTTTTCTTTTTTTCTTTTTGGGAGGGTGACTTTAGAGCCAAATTCCTCTCTATAATTGACTTTAAATGGATACCATTTTTCCTCTTAATTAGTAATTTTTCTCCGACAAGTGCTCAATGAAAAGCATGGATCAAAAACAGTACAACATATTACAAAGTCTTGAAGAAGAATCATATGGACATAAATCTTTGTATGTGTTATTATTAGTTTTCATTACTACATGGATAAAGCAATCACATCAACGTGCGGGTCTAATCTTTGCACGCAATTCCCACGCGTAAAGCAATTAGATAGCTCAATACTCATAAAAAAAAAAAAAAAAAAAAGCATTAATAGTACTCTTTTTAAAAGGAAAAATTAAAAAGAAAGAAATATAATTATTTCTTTTGATTATTATTATTGAAAATCGAAATCATACAAGTAAACTTTTTTTTTTTTTTTTTTTTTTTTTTGCTTTTTTCATCAATGATCAATTCTAGAATCTCTTCCAATCAATTATGTATGAGGCTAATTTTAATTATTATTTATTTATTTATTTCTTAGAATGCTTTGAGGGAGAATACAACGGATTTTTAATTTGTCTTCATAAATCCATCTCTAATTCATTTTAAATTTTCACTTATTCTAATAAAATTTGACACACTTTTTAACCATTTTATATAATTGAAATTTTATTTATTTCACTCGAAAAAATAAAATTTAAAAATACAAACAAATCCTTTAAAATTCCAAAATTCGAGAAAACGTTATGATATTCTTAATTAATATTTGTAATGGTTCAATCTCATTCTCATATTTTGATATAGAAAATGATTTCAGATAAATGATTACCTCAAAAATTCCTTACAAAATCATCAAAACTAAAATAAGTCTAAAACGTTAAAAAGATAAAATTACACTCTTATAATCATACTTAAGTAAATATGTTAAAATTATTTTTCACCCTTATTCCATTTGTATCTTAATCACTAATGATAGGTAATTACTTGCCAAAACAAAAGTATATGATTACTATTGTTTGTCTATTCTTCTCACTATACAAAAAGGGAGTGACAAAGCCATGCCTAACTAGTTTAGTGTATTTTAGGGATTTTGGCCCCCCTCAGCATGCATGAACATCAAATATTATTATTATTATTATTTTTAATTCAAAGTTTTTGACATGTCATTTCAGTACGTCTTCTTCTAGGTTCCACTTCAAATCAAATGTATGATTCCTTATCTTATACATTATCTCATAAATATTAATTTAATTTTCAATTCAATTTTTTTGGTCCTTTGTTTTGGTTTAGGAGAATTTGGGACCACTTTGTTATTTATATGTTTAACCCAATTGGCTAGCTTGACAAATGGGTAGGATAATTGATAAATGAGTACTTTTTTCTTTTAATTTCAATAATGTTTTCACCTAACAATTAAGTGTTGCATTGTCAGACATTGGTCAAACTTTCATACAATGTACTATGCTAGCTCATTTGAGTGAAAATATTTAAAAAGTTTCTCGATGAAGGCAAGTTTGGGATTACGAAAAAAAAGCAGCTTTCAACCAAAATATAAGGAGTCTTATTTTAACTGAAAGCTATTTTTAGGGCTACGGAAAGCAGCCTCAAATGCATATTTGGTAAAAGTCAGATTGTATTCAGGAAAGCACTGGAAAAACACTTAAAACTACTTTTAAAGAAAGTAATGAAACCTAACTTTCCTTAACAGCACTGTCACTATCAGCAATCCTAAACTGTTCCTAAGATAACTTTCTATTTACCTCTCAAATTAAGTACTATGCCCCCATTTTATGATCTTGAGTTATTTTGCCATATGGAAATTACTGCCAAAAATTTCCTATCTTACTAATTCCTTTTGAGTTCATTGATTAGTGGTCAAATTTGACCATTGAAATAGGGTTGTATGATTACTGTGATGTATAATCAAGTTTCAGTTTTAATTTGTTACCTTAACATAGCAATTTGGATTAAAGTATAAATTATGTGTTAGACACGTGGAGATTCGGGTTAATTTGATTGCAATAACAATTTGAATAGCTAAATTAATTCTCAACTTTTATTTTGGATTATCTCCCAACAACTGTTTTTTTCATCTAAAAAATTCAAGTTCGAGACTTTGTTTAAAGGAGATAAGCTATTATCTCTCCACCAACAAGTGTTGATCGACATGAATAAAATAATTGGATAATATGCGATAGATGAATAATATTGATATCCTTATCCATTAGCAAAAGTTGCATTAATGTGGAATCTGTATTTTTTGGAAAATATATCTAATTAGCTATATATAAACATCTATAGCCTGATATGGGTATGATATCTTTAAGTCAATTTTTAAGTTATTTTTATATGGTTGGATTCCTCTACTTTGTATTTTCTTCAAATGGTGAAAACTAAAAAAGTTATTGAAAGTGACACAGTTTATTAACAAATAAATTGTAGAAAATTTAATACAAAAGATAAATAAGAGGTCTTCCTCAATACGTCTTCTTAATTAAGATATGAAATATAATTACCAAGAATTGTATAAGGTTTAATCATAATTAATATTAATTACTTGTTTCTACATATAATTAGTAATGTATCCTTTCTCCCTACTCAACCTCCCTTCCAAAACCTTTTGCTTGTTCTCTTATCTTTCACTAGTTGGTGGTTTGGAGGCATATGAATAGATCATAATACATTTAAAAAAAAAAAAAAGGAAAAATAAATGTTTTGACCCTTATTTTTATACATTATCCAATTGGCTTCTTATCAATTTTTCAACATACTAAGTATACAATCTTTATGTTCTATAATATTAATCTGGAACTTAACATTTTCGTTTCGTGTGGATTTTAGCTTTTGTTAATTGGCTTGTAACCCAGTTTTTGAGAAAAGTATAAGATTTTAAAATTGGAATATGGTGCCAAATTGCCCCTAAGGCTTTTGGACGGTTATATATTTATCCCTAAGATTAAAAATGGTCCAATTAAGCCCTTAATGTCTCATTTTGATGTAATTTTGGACCTCCTTAACGGGATTGCACATAAGCTCCATTAAACCTTCCACATCAGCCGTTATTTGTCCACGTCATCATCTAACGTGGATAAGCGATCCACTAATACGACAACACTTGTCGTCCAGCTGGCAACGTGGTCCCTACCAATTAACCCAATAAACCTAATATAAACCAAACCAATCTCACTTTCACCCGACCCATATTCCAACCCTACCCCATCTTACTTTATATGATTTAATCCCCACCACTCCTTTTCAAACCCCCATTCTTAAAATCTGAAACAACACAAAATATCTGTAATACTTATCAATTTTAGAGATCGAAAAATGAGATAACCAATAGGTGAGAAGATAAAGCTTTTGAATATGTCAATGAGTCTCAATTATCTGACGTTGGAATCTTTCGGGCAAGAATAATATAAGGGAAGTTGGCAAACCCTAACATTTACAGTCCCAATTTGAGGTGAGAACCTATTTTCACTAAAAATTGAAGAGTAATATGAATAAAATATGAATACCTTTTTCACCGAAGAAAATAGGTCAAATACATACGCGGCCCCTTCAATTTTAATTTTTGAGCCGCTTAGTCCCCTCAACTATTTTAGCGATCTATCTAACCCCTCATTTAAAGGTAAAATACATACGTAGCCTTTTCAATTTTTATTTTTGAGCCGTTTAGCCCCCTCAACTATTTTAGCAACTTATCTAACCCCTCACTATTTTAAAGTGGTATTTTTAAACCTTTGAGTGAACATAACCAGACACAACAGAGTACCATGCATTACACGCGTCCGACACTAAAAACATGTAGGACACACGCTGGAAACTATCTTCTATCTAATTAATATTACAAACTATTATAAATGTGAAAATTTCCTAGCAATTAATTAAACTCAAGAGGAGGAAGAAATACGACACATCAGTATTCAAATATCTAAAAATACCACTTTAAAATAGATGAGGGGTTATATAGGTCGCTAAAATAGTTAAGGGGCCAAGCGGCTCAAAAATAAAAGTTAGAGGGGCTACATATGTATTTAGCTTTTAGATGAGGGGTTAGATAGGTCGTTAAAATAGTTAAGGGGGTCAAGCGACTCCAAAATTAAAATTGAAGGGGCCGCGTATGTATTTGGCAGAAGAAAATATGAATATTTAATTAGATGCAATCATGCAAGCAGTTACATAAACATAAATTGCTACCACAGAGGAGAACAACTTGGCCAATTGCATATTTCCCGTTTATGTGATGTACACTACCCTCCTTCAAGCCATAATTAAATCGTAATTAAATCTTTTTCATATAAAAGATAATGAAATTTCATATACATGCACACGACAAAATTTGTCTACATCTTTTTCTAGTTTATACAATATATCTATTTTTTTTATTTTGGAAAAATATGTAATTAATTATTAAAAATTTTCCATGAAAAAACATTATGAAATCTTTAATTTCAAAGTCATACTTAAAACTCGAATAAATAAATATATGCTCACGACCTCTCACGTATAAAAATAATCATAATTGATTCAATTAAATAACTAGTTAAAATTATCATTTTATTAAATAGTTTTCTTGGTAAAAAAATTATTTCAAAATCTCCATTTATTACTTCAACATTGAGTAAATAGAATTATTTTATTTGTATAGAGTTTAATATTTATAATAAATGATTAAACATTTGTCAATTATTTTAAACTATAATGGTTTACAATTCAATCAAACGTAAGCTATACATCGTTATTATATTTATCCCAAATTTAAAAAAAAAAAATAAAAAGAAAAATACAAAACCATACTTAGGAGAGAAGGATTGGTCCAAGTTGCAAGTGCTATAAATTTATCATAAAATTAGTAATTAATCCCATAATAAATCAAACCTACCAAACAAAATACCTAATGGTAAGCACTTGCTTATTTTATTAGTAAATTATTATTTAAAATATGTTTTTGTATAAAGAATAATTTAAAATATTTTTAAGATAACTATTACTATGAAATGAAATTGCGACACCGTGGACGGTCGAGTTGGACGGTGTAAAGAGTGGAGCCCAAATCAGCCGACCAGAAGAGGAGGCACGTGGCACCACACGGTTGGATCATCTGGATTATTGACAGCCCCGCCAATTGCAAGCTGGTAGCTACTCAAAATGAAAGGTTGCTGATAACCCACGAAACTGTTGTACGCGCAGTATCACTAGATCCTTTCCATTTTTAAAAGGATTTAAATGGTGACACGTGTGTGTTAAATAACCATTCACCAACTGTTCCTGGATATTTTAATGATATATGTAATTGTTCGACTTTTCTTCACCGCCTTCTTCTCAGTGGCGTGCCTTCCCCTCCTCACAAATAAGTTTTTCTTAAAGATGATAATTTCATACACGACCTGCTGGTACGACATAAATATGATATAAATTTAATAGGTTTGGGCTTTATTAAATAGATAATAGGTCTTTTTGTATTGACATAAAAGTAATACGATAATTTTTATGTCGGGTTAGGATTGACCTGCTAACCAAAAAATGATACGAATATTTAAAAGTTATTATTATATTTTCCTATATTTTTACATATCACCGTTAAGAAATGTAATATAAGATATATTACTCACAAATACAAAATAACTTTTCAATAATTTTACACGTCAGTTTTAGATGTAACAAAATGACACATAAATAAATACGAACAAAATATAATCCAAAATAAAAAAATATTGGATCAAGATTTGTAAAATAGGTTTTGGATCAATATTTTAGATCGATAAGGGGTTAAATTATTAATTTAGATATGATATAAATATTTGAAATTTTTAATATTTCTTTTATAATATTTTTGCATGTCACCCAAAAATACGACACGAAATCGACACGAACACGATTGTATTAACTTGATTATGACACAAAAAATTTTGGATCGGGTTTGGGTTTTGCTCATTGAAACACAAACCTGAATTTGACACGACACAAACACGACCCACTTACACGAATCGCCACCCCTGGTTTTTCACCAGAATTATTGGAGTTAAAGCTATTTGTAAAAATTGTATTGTTTGCACAAAATTTTAAATTGTCCTAATAAAATAATTAAATTTTTATTTTCATCCCAATAATTAAATTATATTTTTAAAAGTAACTGGTACTTTTAGCCACTTAATTATTTAATGTTAAAAATATTTTTTTGTTTGAATGTATAGTAAATAAGGGTGTTTATATTTCAGTGTTTATAATAGCTTATATATTATGTACACACTTTATACTTACATAATATGAATAACAGATTTGGAATTACTTGCAATAAATTAAACGGTATACGTCGGAGCATCAAATTTAACTATAAAATATAAGGAATAAAAAATTTAAATATCGTGGTAAGCATTGATTTTGTCAAGAATTGCATATTAATAAGGTATTAATCATATAGAATAATTTATTGTAACATATATCTATATAACTATGATGAAAGGGTACGTACATAATACTATATCTATAATGAAAAGTTCAATAATTAATTATGTATATAGGTATAAAGTTTTTAAACTTTTTAAGTGATACTTAGTATTTTTAATGAATATTGAATAATATATATGTGCAATATATGAATAAATAATATTACTGAAGTTAGTCCATACTGTATATAAATAAAAAGTTCGTTCAACCTACTTGCAATTATTCAGAAAAAAAAAAATTTATACAAATTAATTAAAATTTATTATTCACGCAATTTAATAAGGTAATTTTCTTTTCTTTTTTTTTTTTAATTACTCTTGTTCAAATTTAAAGGAGGCACGAGTTGAAAAATTGCAAAGAAAAAAAGAAAGAGAGAACATATGGAGATAACAAGAGTGGCAATGAACAGTGATTGGATAAGTAAATTTAAATTAGTCAAATCTGTTCTATTCTTAAATAAATGATAATAATAACTTCTGTTTACTAATTAACTAATTAGCCAAACCATATTAAGATCCTTGATATTTTTTATTTATGCATTGACCCTATAGTTTTTCTATTTATGACATGATAATATCGGGTCTTCGCTCCACTTCTCACGAAATAAAATAAATAAATAAATTTGACAATTCTAAAATAAAGTTTTTATGATTTTTCTATAGTGACTATATAAACATATGAAAAATCTCTTTTCTAAATGTAAAAAACAAATTCTAATTTTAGGTCCTAAGTCATGCATTTAAAAATTGACATTTCAAGCTAATTGTCATTTATGAAGTCTAAAATTTTTAAGTTTGAAGAAAAAGAAGTAAAAAGTGTATTTTTCTTAAAAAAAAAAAAAAGAAAAATTGCACTAAACAAAACGTTAATTGGTAAAATAAATAAATAAATAAATAAAAACCTTATCTAGCAACAATATGAATCTAAAACTTGAAATGGGAGTAAAATTATACTAAATTTTGTTGTAAAAAACATACTGTCATGACTTTATTCCAATAATATGCAATAATTTTTTTGTTGATGCCAAAAGATATGACAACAAGTTTTTTATTTTTTTTTTACTGTCAAGTTTGATATATCTTGCAGTGTTAGATCTGATTAATTAGTTAATATTGTTCAAACATATTTCGGGTGTCCTCTTTTCCAATTGTAATTTTTTACATTCACAAAGAGTTGAACTCGAAACTTACTTATACGATTAAAGTGGTTTACTGTTGAAGTCAATCTTAATTGAAATTGGAGTCAATGGTAATTGATAGTTAAAAGTATATTCTTTATCACGAATAAAGAAAAATATGCGATAATATAATTTTTTTTAAGTAATGATGGATGGTCACAAAGTGGAAAAGGATTGTTGGAAGGTAGAATATACCTTTTGTTGTGTTAGAAAATGGGTGGAAGATCCTTCATATATAGGCCACCAAATTGCTAAATCTAAACTTTCTTTATATTTTATAATATCTTCACAAAAACCATTGAATGATTATGCCATTTGAATCCAAAAAGTGTAGTTCCACAACTAAATTTATATATATAGTATTATATTTTTGACATATTATTGCTCTCAATTAATTTTTAGGGGAAAAATAAAATCTCATATGATTTTTAGAATTTTTAAGAGCTAGTTTGGGATTGTGTCAGTGAAAGTGCTGACAGGGAAAACTAGGTTTCATTGCTTTCTTTAAAAGTAGTTTTAAGTGTTTTTGCAGTGCTTTCCTGAATATAATCTGACTTTTATCAATTATGCATTTGAGGTTGCTTTCCACAGTCCCTAAAGTAGTCCCAAACTGGCCCTAAGTCTCAGATTTTGGTCTTTTTTTATGGTAACAACAAAGTTACATTGTTTAAGAAGAAAAAAAATATCAAAAGTGATCTTTTATGAGCTCATATAAATACAATACATCACTAATAAAAAAGGATTAATCAAATCCAAATTCAGATTATAACCCAATGACAAGATTCACAAAAGACAAAAAAAAAAAAAAAAAAAAAGAAATAATCCATAACAGTAACACAATTTTTTTTATTTATGTCATATTATTTTGAATGATGCATCAATTGTACCATCACATTATTAGTTGAAATAGTTTAGAACTTATTCCTTTTAAATAAATGACTAGATTTGAGAACAATAGATAAGAACGAGAGTATTACTCTTTGAGATTCATTATCAACTTAGGACCAGTCTGGTGTTGCTTTTAGTGAAACTGCTGTCAGGAAAAGCTAGATTTTATTGTTTTCTTTAAAAGTAGTTTAAGTGTTTTTTTCAGTATTTTCCTGAATATAATCTGATATTTTTCAATTGTGTATTTGAAACTGCTTTCCGCAGCCCTAAAAGCAGCTTTCAGTCAAAGTAAGGTTCTCCATACTTTGGCTGAAAGCTGCTTTCCGCTACCCCAAACTGGTACTTAATAAAAATCTAATAAGATTTTGTATGATAAACAAAATGATTGTTAAATTTTCTTGTTCAAAAAATTGAAATGAGATTTTTGCAATATCTCTATATTCATTATGAAAATAAATATGACAGATATATATATATATATATATATATATATATATATATATATATATATATATATATTTTTATTTTTTTTGTGGGTACAAAAACAAAGATTTGTGCATGAAGATACACAAGATTTTAGGGTATTGTAAATTAAATAAATGAAAAAGAAGAATCTGTTAGTACCTTTTAAACAAACTAGTCGGCGGTCATTTAATTGGATTTATTTATTGCAAGCAAGAATTCATGGTATTGTACTTAATAATTAAAAGATCATTATTTTACTTTATATATTTGTTGATTGGATAATGTTACTGTTCCTCATAGTTCTTGTGTTGGTGATTGGAAATATTAGATGGCGATGGATAAATGGAGGAAAAAGGACAAAATGGCATTTTTTTATATACATTTTTTTAATGGTTTTTTTTTTCTTAATATTTAAACAATTAACAAACAAATTAAAATGCTTTCATATAGACAAACTATAATTGAAGGTAATGCTCAACTTATAGTCACTAAACATCCAAATTGGAGCAATCTTTACACAAGTTAACTTCTTTCCACAGTGGATCTGGTATCGGGAGATTTGTTTTGATATTACCTCTACGTTTATCCTTTGTTAAAAGATCGGGTAATAGAATAGTTCATGAGTTGGTTGGTTTAGGTTTGGGTTCAAATGAGTCTTCTAGCTTTACTTGTAACGTTCTTCTTAATGATGATATGCAATGATCGTTTTTCCAGTAGAAAAAAGAAAAGGCATACTATGGCACGTGTATGTCATTTTATTCAATATACATTCAAGTATTTTTAAGGACAAATACTCATTTATTAAAGAAATTTAATACAAGAATTATATGGAGAAAAAATAGAGTTAGGAAAAGTAGATGGTAATAACCAATTAATCACATATTTTTTAATGGTTAATATGGAAAAGGAGTTCGTTTTATTATAAGTAACGCAATTATAAGAAATATAAAAGTTGTGATATATATATATATGATAATTGAGGTAGTGCTTTATAGAAAGTAAATGTTATGATAAGCTTTAAGATAAAATAAATTATATTTTTCTAATAATTATTATTTAGTGGTGAGATTAAATTGCAGTACCTAAAAGTACTAGTACTAATTTTTAATTTGAAAAAAGAAAAAGATCAATGACTATTCATATTTAAAATTATGAGATTAAACTAGGAAGGAAGTATAGTTTTTTTTTTTTTTTCTTTTTCCAATGAAAATAAATTGTAGATGCAAACATTTCATCGGTGAATTAGCTTGTCGCGTTTAGAAAATTAATTAACAGATAAGCCACTATTTTAAAGTAATTTTCGGCAAATACATATATAGTTTAAAGTTTCGGTTATCCCAGATTAGAGAATGATCAGACATATCAAAACATTTTAAAATCTCGTTTTAACCAAGTATTTTGCATCTAAAAAATTAAAATAGAAACAAAAGTTCTTAAAAATAAAAAAATTTACATAAAAAAAGTATAACGAGTTAGCGTTATGACCCATATATAGCCTAATGAGGCGTGAGACATGAGTAAGGTTTGTTTTACAGAACGAATTGATATGTCAATCCAATAAACACAACTTTGAACAATTCTAAAACCCTGTTTATCCATAAATTTATATAGACTATGAAGTCATTCCTCCAATACAAATTTTTATAAATTGAGAACAACTATCAGAGTCACGTCATGTTGATTTATTTGGACGACATGCGTGAAATCATGACTAACTTGACTCATTTACAGATGGATTAAATGTAAAGACTCGTTTTTGACTATGAATAATTCATATAATCTTAATCTTTGTATTTTATACGGATCGTATTTGCGTGTAATTACTAAATTGTCACTCGTAAGGTTGATAGTTGGGCTTAAAAGCCAAAAAGGAAAAAAATGTAAAAATAGCAAAAAAAAAAAAAAAAAAAAAAAAAAGAATTGAAATAAAATTAAGAAAAATAATTTATGGATATTAAAAAAAACGAGGGAAACTAGTGAAAGTGAAAAGAAACATGGGAAGAAGATAAGTAGAAGTCAGGTTTCACGGTGATTTTGGAGCATCTGAAAAATTTCCAGGAAAGTGTAAGAAAAGGACAAACCAATCAGACATCTCTCCTAACTGTATACGTAACCTCCTCCCTTGTCCCCGTTCTTTTTCCAATATTCATATATTTGGATTTTATTATTCTTTTTAATCCAATTAATTTCTTTAAAATTTATTTATCATTACTCCATGATAGAAACTGTATTTCAATTTAACTATTATTTAAGTAAATTTAAATAAAAAATATCGAGGGATTTTTTTAAAAAAATATAATTGAGCTAGAATTTTTATTATTTTAATATTTCTATAGATAAATGAAAAAAAATTAAAATTTAAGTTCACATTTTGTAAGGCTAGTATGATAACTATCATTAAAGCAATAAACTAAATTAATATTTTCTATTTTTCATTAATTGATTTGATTTTACGACATGATGTATAATTTTAGTAATTTAACATTTACATAATACTATTAACTCATAAATTAGACGTTATTATTAAACATTATTTAATAAAAGCAGTATAAATTGACGGATCGATTCAATAAAAGCAGCGTAAATTGACGAATCGGATAAGTCTTGAAGGAAATTTTTATACTACGTCTTTTTTCTTTTCTGAAATCTTAAGTGAATAAAAGACTCGTTAAGAATCTGGCAAACAAGTCTTATCAAATCGATTAACTTTATAATGACTAAATTTAAAAAACATAATTTTATAATTATAAATTTATATTGATTTATAACCTCAGTTTTTTAATTTTTTAATTTTTAAAAAATAAGTGATTGGACAAAGTATTTTCGCAAATAAATATAAGTGAGAGATTTTACTTTATTTTTTGAAAATTAAATGGGCAGGGGACCATAGGCCTTTTGAGTGGATAATTCGTCATAAACACCGTATAGTATAGATATGAGCTTCGCTGGACCCGCTTCTCTTGTTCGGGTCCCACACCAAATTCTACAGTGGGGACCCCTTTTTTTTATAGCGGGACCACATATACTGTCTTCATTGATTAAGCCGGCGGCTGTCAGAGAAGTCAAAAAAATTTTAGACGTAGTCCCACGCTCCTCATTTCTCCACTTGTCCGATTGGGATTCGTTCATTCAATGAGCGTGCTTAGAGCTGGGGACCGCATGTGGTCCAAGCACCCATATTACGACGCGTGGCATAAGGTCCCCCCTCCTTTCTTCTTCTTCACGGTGTTATTTCGGGTCACCTGCTACTACCGGTCACCGTTTCGGCCACCGGAATAAACCGGTGGACGGTGGTGGTGGAGACAGGTTCGATACTTCGGTTAATAGAATTTTCAACTGCATTTATCGATCATCTGTTCTTACTTCTATTGATGTCTGAATTATTTTGTTGTTAATTTAAAATACTTAATTAGTTAATTGTCACAGTCCAATATGGTGACGTGTAAAGCACGCTCCAAGGTTTAAGGGATGATGTCCTAATTGGCGATTAATGCTTTTTTTTACTAAGTTGTGTTGTGCCAAAGTACTATTTTACGTGTGCATGTTGCCAGTTTATATTATGTATTTTTATTGGCCTAGTACATATATTCCCCTTAATTTACCTGCAAACGCTTTTAGGCCCTCTAACTTTAGATATATTCGGTTAACTTCTTAGAATTGACAAAATCCACGCACATAACCCGATTAATCTGACATAATAAAGAGAGTAAACTTTACCCTTGCACTTTTGGTGTTTGATTCGATTCATTTGACTTTAGGATTTGATTACGTTTGAATTTTAGTAATGATTGATTGTTTCATGAGTTGACTTTTCAAATTTGACACGTGACAATGCGTGTACCACATTTTTCTTAAGTTGTTTGGTTTAGTCGGATTAAAGAATCACATGAATTGGTTTTGTCAATTTCAAGGAGCTAAGTGGACAACTTTGAAGCTAGGGGGTCGTATGCAATTGCAACCAAGTTAAGGGGATCAATAGATGTACAAACTTTTTTTTTTTCTTTTTTTTTTTTTGTGAAGTGTATATTTGTATTCTACTGTATGCAAGGTAGATGTAACCATTGGTATTATTTAGTTTAGATTGTGACAAAATGCATCCTTAGCTTCATGGACGTAATGGATTTTACAATTAGTTATTTGATTAATTTTTTCAACACAGTTAGTAGAAAGTCATTCTATTTTGGAAGCATTTACCCAAACATAATAATTTTGTCTCGCTTGCTTTACACTTTCTGTCAATTATTGCATGATATGTGATACCTGAAGATATATAGAGTTATGTCTAAATCGAAAATATGATTTAGATCCATAGTTTTGGAAGGTCTGCATAGGTTCCCTCAAACCTCTAATGAACTCCATAATCTTATACAACTCAAAAAATAGGTATCATATGCTAGTTAATGGATATAGTACACATTTTCATAAAACTAATTTGTTAAGTTTTGAATGATTACTATCAAAACAGAAAAACCACGTAGTTTATGTATTAAAAAAATAATTAAAGAGGCAATTGTGAAATTTTAAAAAAAAAAAAAAATTGGAGACCGACAATGCGCTGTACCATTACTTTTCGATCTTTTTTTCACATTATTATTCTAATGATAAAATTCAAATACAAAAGAAATTTCATGTCATTATCTGAGAAGGTTTTTTTCCTTAAAAAAAAAAAAAAAAATCAATATATTAACTTTCTGTTGGATTCATGTCATTTTCAATTTCATAAAAGTACGAGTATTAATGTAAAGTATTTTTTTATTATACCAAAAATACTATTAAGAGCTATTTTTAAAAAGTATTTACTACATAACCATTCTATTTTTTTTAAATAGCATGTAAATCTACATTAGAAAATTCAAATGTATTTATTGGTCATTTACTATACAAATATTAAATTATTCAATATATACTAGTTATTTGCATATAATGTAACCATAATTTTTTTTATATAACCCCCCGAATATCTTTATTAGTAATTATGTTCAAACTTAATTATTATTAAAACTCATCATCCTCACATATATATTTAAGGGGTGTTTGGTTTAAAGTTGGGAATCGGAATCGGAATGATAAGGAATCTAAATCAAAATCGCTATTTTATAATTTTGTTTAGTTTAATACGGAATTGGAATCAGTTTTTTTGTATTTATTTATTTTTTCAAATTATTAACTAAGTTGCATCAAATACAAAATATTATTAAAACATAACAATTATATTTTTGTATAATTTTTCTCTTTTCATATTATATTTGTTCGTATATGATACTAGTATTATAATTTATACTACTTAAATAATAAAAATATAATACAAACAATTTATAATATTTTATATATATACAAAAGAAAGATGTGGATTATGGGATGGATAAAGACAATTTTGAATTGATTTAATTTGAGGTAATGGGTGAAAAAAAAGAAAAACGTGGGATTAGTTAACGGAGAGAGGGAATGGAAATTGATTGATGTAGGGATAGAGGGGAATCATGATTTCTAAAGATTCATGAACCAAATTCTCATCGATAAACTAATAATACTTAACCAAACAACAAGAAAGAGAATAATTGATTCTCACTCTCATTCTATAGTATAATTTAGCCTAACTAAACTCTTCTTCCGTAAATTCGGCTTTTTTTTTTTTACTACAAAAGGATGAAAATTCATTAATGATAGCTCTGGAAGGAAATTCAATTCCACGCGGTCTTCGCGGGCTGAGAAGCCGCCTGATTTCGTCTGAAGGCCGGATACCTGGAAAATGGAAAAGTTGAGAACCGGGTGACTTCTGGGTCCACTCTGATACTTAAGTCAGAAATTCTGGAGAATGAGAGATAGAAGAATAAAGGAAGTGTGTTGAGGAAATCAAGATACCTGGGGAGTCTTTTATCTTCCCTTTTTATAGTGGGTTAGTCTGCGTGGCCTTGTCAGGGCATTATGTACGGTCTATTCTCATTGGCTCGGTGTGGTCTCACCTTCTGACATAGTTGCGCGGCGGACTCGCCCTGCTCTTGTCTTTGTGGCACTCACATTGTATCTGACCTCTGTGGCGTTCACCCTGCTCTTGTCTCCGTGGCACTCACACTATATCTGACCTCTGTGGCATCCACCCTGCTCTTGTCCCCGCGGCACTTATTTCTGGTACAACATCATGCCCTTATACGTGTACAGTAGGGATCCACTCACCTGTCTTTTGGGTTAGAAGACTTAATGAGGCATAAGCTGTTTTAGCTGGTGTTTCTTAGGATTCAATCTGTTGAGGAACCGGTCTTATCCTGGGTGACCGAGTGCCGGATGGACAACTGGGAAGTTGACGGATGCGTTGACGCGGTGATAAGCCGTGTGGTGTACGCGGTCAGTTTTAGGACTCCATGCTATCAATCAATAAAGATAAAAGGACAAAAGTCCATAATTTCAGTGGGGGAACATCGACAAACGAAAATGGGAGAAGTGGAATACTGCTCTAGATTGACAAGCATATACGCCACCTTATTAGCAGTACGACGAATAAAAGAAAAACCACAGTTAGAAAAAAAAAAAAAAAATATATATATATATATATATATATATATATATATATATATATATATATATATGCAAGATGTTTACAATAATCCAGATTGACACCCATTGCTGAGAAATCTATGACACCCGATCCCTTAAGTTCCGCAAATTCAGCTTAATCCGAAGTAGAAGCCAATGAAAAGTGTATACATACATTTTTCATTAAAAAAAAAAAAATACGTACACCCTATTTCCTAGTATAAGATACGTATGTTGCATACAGACAAAACCGGTGTTTCACTTGTACGGCAACTTGGATTACTTGCCACCCACCTACTCTACAACAGTCGGCCCGACAAACTTGGAAGCGCGTGGTTTCACGCTCCATGTATCCATTATTAAACTCGAAAAATAGCAGCTTTATTATTCACCGTCCGATCGAATTAATCATACGCAATCAAACTGTAACAAGGTCCACGCAAATAAAACGGAAGCTTTTTTTGGTTTAAAGGAGTGATTATTATTTTATCTTTGATTTTTATGAAAAAGAAAACATGATTAGTATTATTGGGTACTATTAATTGTTGTATTATTATGATTATTTTATTGTATTGTGGGAATGATTAGCATCCCATTTTGGAATGCTCCGATCCATATGCAACCTAGTCATCGCATTACTAGTCTAACATCATTATTTTATTATTTTAATTATATTGTTCATAGTTATTTTAATTTTGTTAATCATGCCACGTAATCGTATAATTATGTCAATTCATCTCTTTTCTTTGACAATTTGTGAGCATGGTAGAAAAAATGTAATACCAATATATAATAGTATACCAAAAAAAAAAAAAAAAAAAATACAAGTTGTTTAATTAAGGCCAACTTCCTATTCTTTGAGTTGAATTATCTTTTTCTAATTGTTTTACTGATAATTTAAATTTTAGTCAATAGCGTGCACGAAGATTTTAATTTGATATAAAAAAAAAAATCTTTATATTTTATTTCCCAAGCCCTCAATTAAGAAAATAAATTAAAGGAATTTTTTATTTAAAAAATTAAATTAAAAAAGCTAGTTCCTATGAATTAAGCAAGATTGTTTAAAAACTGAAATAATAATGATTTAACTATCTGTTCTTAAATTATGTTGCTATCTTTGATATAAAACACTCATTTTCCATAAACTAATGACAATAATTTCAATCAAAGCTGTTCTTAACCTTAAAGCAGTTGAAAAAGTTTAATTTTATTATGTTGTACTTATGATGGAAATTACAAGGCGATGTTTTTTATTATAAGATAATTTATTGAAAATTTGTAAAAAAATTTATCATAAATGGTCCTCGACCGGACTCGTCGGTAATTATTGTGATCATTCTAACTGCTAAGCTTGCATGATCATATTGTGATCATCTCTATCACACCACCATATAACTTTTCAAAAACATATTAATTCATGAAAGATTATGATTTATCGTGAATTCTAACAATATTTACAATGACAAAAAAAAAAAAAAGTTAGTGTTTTTAACTATTGAAATATTTAGGTACGATAAGATAAATTTAACACTTACCATCAAAATATATATATATTTTTTATTTTCTTGCAAAATAAGCAAATATCATGCAACAACCTGTTTTTAATATCATGTATATATGGTCCACAGTATTGAAAATATGTTCTTACAATTAGTACCGAAGCCGACTATCCATGTACAAGGTGTCGATTTGTGGACAAACTAAGTGGAAACTGGTTAACCTGTGACGCTCCGATCTTGAGAGAGGTGATGCTAGGGAAAAAAGACCGAGTAGTGAACAATTGTGAAGGATGACAATGGAAACAATAACGGACTTAATCATGCTCGAAAATGGATGGAGTTACTGAGTTGAATTAGTAAAAGTTGCTTTAAAGCCATGAAACCAAGCAATTGTATGAAAATATGTTCATCTCAAAGGGGGAAAAAAAAAAAAAAAAAGCAACAAGAATAACGGCTTGATTAGTGGTTAATTAACCCACGGGAGAAAGCTTAACTAGTAATAATGCATAAGATAAAACCCATCATTTTCATACAGAAACAAAACTCAAAAGCAGTTTTGTTCCACCTGAAAACCATCATCTCAAAACCACTATTTCTTCCTCAACCATATAACTCTCTTTCTCTCTCCATCAATTACTAAACCAGTAAAACCTTCTTCAGAAAAAAAGGTGCCCACTTTCTCTCTCTACCTATCTTCTTACGTTTATAGTATCCCACATATATATATATATAGATATCATCATCATCTTCATCATCTCTCTCTTTTCATATACACCAGACTTCACCATTTTTATAAAAATTCCTCTTCTTAATCAATTTGACTCTCACTGTATTCTACTGTAATTTCACTCTTCTTCCTTCTGTGTCTACTTCTTCTCCTTCCTCAAATACTAGCAGTCGCCGTGTCGGATTTTGAATTCAACGGTTGAGATTTAAACTTCACCATATAATTCAATTCTCTCTCTACTTCTTCTTCAAGTTCTAGAATTCACCGCGTCGGATTTTGAATTGAATGGTTGAGAATTAAACTGATCTCTCGAGTTTGGTTAGCTCGAGAGAATTTTAGTTCTTGTTTGCTGTGTTTGTAATTTTTTTGTAGTAATTTTTCAAATTAATTTACAAACATGGCGTATCACCATAATCTCTCCCAAGAACTTCCACTTCACCATTTTACCGACCAAAATCAGCCGTCGCAAGCTCAACAGCAGCAGCAGAACTTACCAACCGAAACAACGGGGGCGCCAAATTGGCTCAATTCTGCTCTCCTCCGCACACAGCAATCGCAACCACCGCCACCACCGCCGCACTCTCACTTCACGGCTGCTAATTTCTTGAATCTTCACACGGCTTCCACCACAAATTCCGATTCGACACCGACTCAATGGCTTTCCCGCTCTTCTTCCATGCTCAACCGAAACCACAGCGACGTAATTGACGACGTCGCTGCCGCCGCAGCAGCAACCGCCGCAGACTCTATCATCGCCGGCGCAATTTCCCACGAATCAGCTGATTTGAAAACCAATACGAATAACAACAGCAAGAGTGAAG
This sequence comes from Euphorbia tirucalli, assembly GCA_039660915.1. Classification (NCBI taxonomy): domain Eukaryota; kingdom Viridiplantae; phylum Streptophyta; class Magnoliopsida; order Malpighiales; family Euphorbiaceae; genus Euphorbia; species Euphorbia tirucalli. Next base: position 74,090,710 of record CM077634.1, on the reverse strand, counting down.
CGGGTGTTGTTGAGAGCGGCGGATGCGACGGAGGCGGCGGTGGAGGCGACGGAGTAATGAATTGGCAGAATGCGAGACACAAGGCGGAGATACTTTCGCACCCGTTGTATGACCAGTTGTTGTCGGCACACGTAGCTTGTTTGCGGATCGCCACGCCGGTTGACCAATTGCCGAGAATCGACGCCCAGCTCGCCCAGTCGCAGCATGTAGTGAATAAATACTCCGCCCTCGGCGGCGGAGCTCAAGGCTTGGTCGGCGATGATAAGGAGCTTGACCAATTCATGGTATGTTAACTAAACAAATCCTTTTAATTCCAATTTACAAGTTAAGCCTGTATTTGTTAAGGGAAATTGGAGCAAGGAAGCAGAGTGAAGTATATAAATTAAATTAGGCATCCAAATCGGATTGTCACCGGACCGGAGAATTTCTATTCTGGTACCGAATTGTACTAGTAGAATTTTTGTGCAAAATGGTTGATATTGGAAGATGGAAAAAAGAGTGAAATGCATAAATTAGGCATCCGAATTGGACCGGAGAACGGAGACTAGTAGGATTTTTGTCGACGACCATTAGATGGTCGAACTTGGAGTAAGGAAGAAGAGTGACATGAATAAATTAGGCATCCGAAACGAACTTGTCCAAAGAACTTCTATTGTGGTGCCGACTAGACTAAGCACTGTTGATAGTTGCTATGCTAATAATTATATTAGCGTAGCGCTCATCAGCGTGCGGACCAATTAAATTCGGGAATATGCTAAAAATTTTACATTTGTGGGGTTTACAGTTTAAATTCATATCTTCGAATTTGTGCATCACTTCCTCGGTTCAATTCTGTTTAACAAACAATGCCAAAAAGTTCATTTTTTGCCATCACTTGCGTTGAAAGAGTTTGTAAAATCACCTCAATGGGTTGTTAATTTTAGCAGATTTAGAACTTGGACTAATTAACAATGTTGGGATTTGTTTGTGTTGTTTTTCAAGACAGAATTGATTAATTATTGACTTTTTGCTGAAAATAGAGGGAAGATGAATGCACCGACAGAGGATTATGGAAACATTTAAGGTGGCCTTTTTTTGAGTGGATGTTAGGCACTAAATGGATCTATGTCGATGTTTTTCATAATACATGTGTTGTCTTGTTGCTGACAATAATCAAAGGCTGCAACCTTTTTTTTTTTTTGTCTCAAATTTCGGCTTCTACTAAAACTTGAATGGATTTTTCATTTTCTTTTGCCTCAAAGTTGGTTTTTAATTTGAATCGAGTGAAACCCAATTTTTATTTCTGTGAAAAGATTACGACTTGGAATTGAAATATGAGATTGGGAATTGGGAAGTATTTGCTAATAACAATGAAAACCTGCAAAAAAAAATGAGGAAACTATTTGAATTCTGTCATCACTTTTAAAATTGTGAGTCTGTTCTGCTTTGTAAGTGACTAAATGAGAGAATTGGGAATTGGGGTCCATTTGATATTGGAAGTCAATTTTAAATTCTAAGTCTATCGTGAAGTTTGTGCTTACAATGTCCCGATCGCAACGTTTCCATACCAGTCCAGATTGAACCAGTAAAATTTTCCTTCCTAATTGAACTTTAATGCATGAGTCAACTATCTAATTGACTTTAAAGCATGAGTCAATTTAAGAATTGAGTCTATGTGTTAGTTTCACTCCTAAGTTTGGCTTGTATAATCATTTTGATTCTCAATTCTGTATTCTTTTTTCATCAAATTAGTTTAAAAATAACAGATATGATTGGTGGTTTTTTAATATTTATCAATCATGATACGGACACAGGTCTTCTTGAATTGATCCGACTCAAAATATGATGAATTCAAGTCGAAAGTTCATCTTTTTAGAACAAGGCAATCCTATAAGCAAAATTATAAGCCAAATTATCCATTTACAAGTCAACAATAGAGTAGAAGTTCTCTAATTGTTCGATTGTAACAATTGATCAATAATTTAATTTAATAATCCCTAACAGTAACCTCTGTAGATTGGCATTGTTTTGATTATTCTTTCATTTTGTTGCAACTGTAGACACATTATTTTCTACTGCTTTGTTCCTTTAAAGAACAACTGCAACAACATGTTCGAGTTCATGCCATGGAAGCTGTAATGGCCTGCTGGGAGATTGAGCAATCTTTACAAGGCTTAACAGGTGATTTTTTTTTTTTTCTATTAGAATTATATAATTTAACATTTAGAAAATAAGATTTTTGAAGGTTTTTTTTTTCCCTAATTATACTATTAATTACAAGATAAGAATCAATTTGGTCCATAAATTATGCAACAGATGAAATAGGTCCTAAATAAATTTTTCCTATCAGTATGATTTACAACTTGCCATTTGTACATGATTAGTCTGAAATCGAGATAAAAGATCATTATTTAGCCTTAAAACTTGGCTTCCAGGTATAATTTGGTACAAATGAAAAATTAAGGTGTCGATTTAGTTAAGGATAAATGGCCAATTTGGTCCTTAAAGTTAGGTTTGTATGGTTAATATGGTCAAAAAAATAAAGTTTAGGTATCAAATTAGCCTTTGAACTTGAGATTTAGGATAAATTAATCCAAAGTTACATGTGTCAACATAAGAAAGCGGCACGTGTTAAAATACCGTGCCAATCATAATATTCTGACATGTGTCATTTTTGGCACGATATGATCTAAATACCATATTGAAGGGGATACCCAAACTTGACTTTGTAGCAAATTGATCTTACATACCAACTTTAGAGGACTCTTCATTTCGGTAAAATTAGTCAACAAGTAATATGTCCAATATAGAATTTGGTGTATGTTCGACACGAGTCAATTCTTTATGTTGACATGTGTCATGTTGAATTGACTTGACCAAAAGTTTAGATTAATAACAGAAGTTTATTTCGGAAAAAATAGACATGGAAAGTCAAGTTAAACAGCTCAATTTATCTTTTTATCTTCAAAAACCAATATGTGCCGACACATAATTTGTGTTTTTTTAGGTATTAGTTTTTTATACTTCGCATACACAACTTTTTAGTTAATCAATTGATCTTTTGTCCGATTTTTCTGACACTCTCCTCTTTTTTTCATAAATTTTGTGATTGGCAGGAGTTTCTCCTGGTGAAGGAACTGGAGCAACAATGTCGGATGATGATGACGAACAAGTAGATAGTGATACCAATTTGTATGATCCGACTATGGACGGCTCAGATGCCTTAGGATTTGGTCCCCTCATTCCTACTGAGAGTGAGAGGTCTCTCATGGAGAGAGTGAGGCAAGAACTGAAACATGAATTAAAGCAGGTAAAAAAAACTAATACAATTAATGTCTCAATTTGTTTTTAACCTATTTGCTAGCGTGTGCATCCATCTGGCCCGCGTCCAAAAGTCAAGCTTAGATATGTTAAATATTCAATTGGTCCGTTTCGGCTCTAGCTTAGATGTTCCGAATTTATATGGGTTGAATTTGAGTTCTTATAAATAAGCCCCACTTAACCCGCCCCGACCCAATATACATTATATTATCATAAAATATAAAATTACATTATTTGTTTATGTTTTATAATCCTTTTTTAACTTGGTTTATTTGCATAATGTTTTGTTTTTTTTTTTTTTTTTGTAAATTTGATGTAATTTATTTTGTATACATTGGATTTGATATTCTTTTATATATATGTAATTATTTTGTATTATTAAATATAAAAAAATATAAATATGTGGGTCTGAAAATTTGATTCTAAAGTCACTTGAGTCCACAAAAATATTAAGCGGGTTGGGTTAGCTTCATTGGGCTAGGCTCGAGCCTGACGTAGCCGGCCGTATGAACATAGCTCAAATCACAAAAATTTTACTATGGTCTTGAAACTAATTTGCAACGGTTATAATCACAACATCTAAACTGCCAAATATGCTAACTTTTTCTTCTGCTTAATTGACCACTTTTGTAGGGCTACAAAGAGAAAATTGCCGACATAAGGGAAGAAATTTTGCGCAAGAGAAGGGCAGGAAAATTGCCTGGGGACACTACCTCTGTCTTAAAAGCTTGGTGGCAATCACATTCAAAGTGGCCTTATCCTACTGTAAGTATTGTTGCTTTGTGCCGCCTTTTAATTGGATTATTCAAAGGCTGTCTTTTTTTTTCTTTTTTATTTTTTTTCTTATTTTTTATCTTTTTCAATGTACAAGTTATACTGTAATGCGTCCACAATGGTCATGTCATGTCATCAGTTGTACTGTAGCATGATCATAGCGGTCTCAAACCGGTAGGGTTTGAAGTTATTAAAAAATTTTGTTTTACATATTTACAGAATAAAATGTTGAAGAGTTATTTAACAAGATGTCCATCTATGACCAAACAAAAAATTTATGATCATGCTATGTTAATACAACTATAAGTTAACATGGTATGATCATGATGGTTCCGAATCATTACAGTTCGAAACCATCACAAAACTTCTCTTGATTGAGAGAAAAATAACAAGTTGTTACAAAGGTGAACTAGGATGGCTAGGGGTAGCGGTCCACCATTTCTAGGCATAACTGTTCACTTTTTGCTTTTGGACTATTAACCTTCTGCTCATTCAGAAGATACATTTCGACTTTAAATCCTTAGATCTAAATTGGATTCAATCAAACTTTCTCTAACCAAACCTTCAAAACTAAATAATTTATGAGATTTAAGTAGTATGAACGCTGTATAAATAAGTCACGTCATTAACCATAAAATTATGAGTTTTTATTTATTTATTTATTTACTTTTTATTTACTATAGTGATAATTTTTTCTTTTTGGACATGTGCCTAAAATATAATACAAGAAATTTTCATTGATTAAGGACTAGGAAGATATCATACATAATTGAATTTGAGCACATGCACAAAACAAACATCATATAATTAATGAAATGACGATGAATTTTGAAAAAATTGAATGTGATAAGACATCAGTTGTTGAGCTGATTGTGGGTAACTAACCCAAAGTCTTTTTTTTTTTTTTTTAGATAATTCCTAACATTAAGCTCATAAGTTTCTTGTATTTTCCATCTTTTATATGAGTTATTTATTTATTTTTTTTTTCAGGAAGAAGATAAGGCCAGATTGGTACAAGAAACAGGCTTGCAATTAAAACAGATCAATAATTGGTTCATTAATCAGAGAAAGAGAAATTGGCACAGCAATCCTTCTACTTCAACAGTCTTGAAAAGCAAAAGAAAAAGGTATATATTATTATTATTATATATCATTTTAATTAAAAGCATAAATTATTTCTTAGAGTTAGTTAAGGTACAATTTTATGCTTTTTTGGGCGAGCACTTTAGCTATAATACTTAGGGTGGTCCAATATTACCCTAAACATCTAAATAATGTTACTCTTATCCAACGTACATATATTTATTAAAATATGGGATAAGGTACCAAAATATCACTATGGTCATCGGAGAACCCATCGTTTATTTCTTGTTGCGATTTTGGGTCAAATTTATGAGACTTCAAAATTTTCCCGTTAGCTCCGTTATATCCCAATCCTTAGTCCACTCAAGCGCTAGGTTGGCAACCCCAATAATTTGAATCGTGCCACGTGTCATCTGACATGGACATTGGTGTTGCTAACTTGGAGCTTGCGTGGACTGAGAATTGGGGATATAACAGTACTAACAAAAAATTTTTCGAAGTCTCGTTATTTTAACATTCCGATTAATTATACGAGTATTTTGATAACATATTCTTTAGAACGTTGATATAAAATTCACATAAGGGATCAATTGGGACTTTCTATTTACCTTGTGAGAGTTAAATCAGTCTAAAATGACACGTGTCAAAAAATCTTTAGATTAACCTGACTGAAATTGTCGAAGTTGTGGAGTAAAATAATAATACCGAAAATTCATTTTGGGTTAATGAAATTAATCTCATTATTAAAGAAATTTAGGAGACAAATCAAGCGGGATGGTTTAAATTTGGTTGCCTAGAAAAGGTTTTAGCATAATTTTACCTTAAACTTTGATTTGTTTATTAATAATTAAGAGCTTTGCACCAACTTCAACTTGAAAAGAAGTAATGCAGGTGACAACAATGGCGACCGTTTCATGTAAGAGGAACTTAGTTAAAGATTTCAAGAATTCAAGAATCAAAATATTCTTCTTCTGCTCAACACTACTATATTAAAGAAAATAGCTACACACTTTGCAACTTCAATTAAAGGCTAATTAACATTAGAGGAAGAGAAGGAGAGAGACTACAATGAATTATTTTGCAGATATATATGGTAGAAAAAAAGTGATCATGGATTAATTAATGCTTTATTTTAGAATTTACCAAAAAAAAAAAAGAGAGAGTTTTGCAGGGTTATGATTTTTAATTATATCTGTGAATAAGATTAGCAATGGAGAGAGGGTAGTAATTGGGGTTGTACAGTGTAAATTGTAATAATAATATTTGCATATGGCTACTTAATTATAGTCAGTATAAGATTATAGTTTTTATTTTTATTTTTCCATATTATATATTTTCTTTTTGGGTATATTTGTGAATGAAAACATTAATTAATTAATTAGATTACGTCTTCTACTGAAGCTAATGAATGTATTCTACCTGCTTGGTTTCTTATTAATTTTGAATTAATTAATGACCCAAAACTTAATTCAAATGGCTTTTTCAACCAAATTCATTGCAGTGCTTTTTTTCAGTCCGTTTATGATTTATCCTTAATTAATATGTAATTAGTTGGTTCAACTTCAAATCTTTAGTTAAGACTTCAAAGATTAGTTGGATTAAATTTGTGTTAGGAAAACATTGGTTGACAAAACTTGAACCTATGATTTGATTTTGTTCATGTGAGCTTCAAAATAATTTTTTTTTTTTTAGATTTGATTTACTCTTCGTCATCCCGTTGAATTTGAATTAATTATAGTAAAAAAAAATAAAAATTCAAAGGAGTATAAACATTCAAAATTTATTTTCTCCATTTCCAACTCTCGTAGAATATCATTTTATATATATTTCTCATTATTTAAAAGCAAGTAGTCCTCTTGGAGAAAAGATAAGACATGTGTTGAAGAATTACAAGCTGAAAGTGAGGAAGGGTGTACAGGAGGGACAGATGGGCCATCATCAATTGGGCCGTCATCATCAATTGGGCCATCAACACCGGATTCTTGTTCCAAGAAAAGGCGGGAAAACAGAAGAAAAGGAAAGGAGGCGGGAGATTAGGAAATTAGTTACAGATTAGTTAGAATTAGTTTCATTTCATGTATAAATACTCTTCCTTCATTCTTATAATTTGAGTTTTTTCTGATTGAATAAAATAAAAGAATAGTTTTGTTTTCTGTTCTTTGCAAACCAAAAATATCTGGTTTGTTCACATGGTATCAGAGCTCTTAAGGAAGACGATCTTGGAACCAATTCCATGGTAAGGCAGCGAAGGGCGCCTCAGATAGTGATTAACGCCGATTTACCAGTTTTCGAAGAAGAAACCAGCACTCAACGAAATATGAATCTCGAAGAAGAGCGAGCAGAAAGGAGAACTGGCTATGGTGATAACAGAAATGCTGGTGTAGGATCTGATAATCCAGGTCTCATCCTCATCAGTTCAGTGCTGAAAGGAAGTTCCAATTTTCTTACCTGGAGGCATGCAATGCTGCGAGCGATAACGGCGAAGAAGAAACTGAAATTCATTAACAGAGAAGAGGTTCCTCCGAGAAGAAATTCACCAGAATATGATGAATGGAAGGAGACCGACTGTCTGGTAATTTCATGGATTCTTAATTGCATTTCCCGTGATTTGGCAGATGCTTTTGAATTTACCACCTCTGCTAGGGCATTATGGATTGAGTTAGAAGATAGATTTGGGGATAGTAATGGCCCAACTTTATTCAAACTTAAACGAGAGATTAGTGTGCTTACACAAGGGAATAATTCTGTTACAACATACTTCATTCAACTTAAAAAGCTATGGGATGAGCTTTTCCTGCTTAGGCCAATTCCTGAATGTCAGTGTGGAGCAGCAAATGCATGTGTGTGCAATGCTTTTAGGCGGTTTTTAGATTTGCAGGAAGAAGACAAGTTATTACAGTTCTTGACAGGATTGAATGAAGGATATGAACATGTGATTAACCAAATATTGCTTATGGAACCTATGCCTAGCATTGATCGGGCCTATTCAATGCTTTCTAAAATTGAAAGGCAACGAGAAGTGTTTACAGAGCAAAATATAGAAATGTCCAATTTTGCCTCTACAAAACCAAATAGCAAAGGTGGATCCAAACAGTCCTATGGTTCTAGCAAGGGAATTGGTACCAGAGGGAAGAAAAATATGAAGAAAGAAGATCTAGTCTGCAGTCATTGTGATGGTATGGGTCATGATAAACAATCATGTTTTCAGATCATCGGTTATCCTGACTGGTGGCAGGGACCAAAATTAACTCAAGGAGGGAACAAGGGATATACAGGTGGTCAAGACAAGCCTAGATCCAGGGCTAATGCTGTTCAAGAAATCAAAGATAATCCTCTTGACGATACTACTGATTCAGAGGAGGAAACCTTATCAGAAGTCAGCACCAAGCAGATGCTACATGAAGTTTACAGAATGCTTAAACAGCAAGGAAAGATGCCAATGCCAGAGAGCTCAGCTAATTTCTCTGCATTTGCAGGTTTTTCTGGTAATGTCACCTCTTACTGTTTTAATATTCAAACACAAGATGATGTCTGGATTATAGATAGTGGTGCTACATCACATATGACTCCACATGTCTCTTTTTTTGAGAACTTTACACTTGTCAGAAATAGAGAATCAGTTCTATTACCTGATGGAAATACACAGATTGTACAACATATAGGCACTGTTAGATTATCATCAGAAGTATTGTTACAAGGAGTATTGCATGTGCCACAGTTCAGATTTAACTTGTTATCAGTGGGGCAGTTATTGCAAGCTTCTAACCTTGAAGTCCATTTTGCTGCAACCTATTGCTATTTACAGGACCACTTCACTCATAAGCTTGTGGCTGTAGGCTGGTACAAGGATGGTCTTTATCAGCTTAATAAAGCCTCTTTCACTGCTGAATGCTTACAGAGAGTACACAATTTAGCCTTTCAATTTAGTAATGTAGCTATGTTACCTAAGACACATGATGGCAATATTTGGCATAAAAGATTAGGACATGTCTCTGCTGATGTACTGAAACACATTACTGTTTTGAATAAAGTTCAATTTGACTATTGTACAATCTGTCCACTTGCTAAACAACACAGGCATATCTTTCCTAGAAGCACCATTACTTCCACTGCCATATTTCAGCTTTTACACTTAGATATTTGGGGGCCTTACAAAAGAGCTTCTCTTACTGGAGCAAAATTCTTCCTCACTATTGTGGATGATTTCTCCAGAGCTACATGGGTCATTTTGTTACAGAACAAGTCCCAGGTACACAATGCTTTGGCTAATTTCTTCACATATGTTCATACACAGTTTCAAACTGACATCAGGATCATTAGAACAGACAATGGTGGTGAGTTTGTGAATCGGAAGTGTAGACAATTATGTGATTCTTTAGGCATTATGCATCAGAGAACTTGTGCCTATACACCACAACAGAATGGTGTTGTTGAAAGAAAACATAGACATCTTTTGGATGTTACACGTTCCTTATTGTTTCAGGCATCTTTATCATCACAGTTTTGGGGAGAGGATTTAATGATGGCTACCAGCATCATCAATGTTCTTCCTTCTAGGATTTTGCAGTGGGATACACCCTACTACAGGTTATATCATAAACATCCTACCTATGAACATTTCAAAATTTTTGGCTGCTTGTGTTTTTACACTGATGTTCATCCTTATAAGGATAAGTTAGCTCCTCGTGCACACCCTGCCATGTTTCTTGGTTTTTCTCTTGGGCAAAAAGGGTTTAAGGTTTATGATTTGCAGACACAGAAGCTACTTACAGTCAGAGATGTCACCTTTAAGGAAGACATTTTTCCTTTTGCTTCTCCTTCCTTGCAGGAACAGGAGTCATTTACTATTCCTTCAACTCCAGTTTCATCAGCTCATAATAAGGAAGTGATTTCCTCTGATTCATCATCACCACCTCCAACTTCTTCTGCATTACGCAGGACCACCAGAGTCTCTCAACCTCCATCCTGGTTAAAAGATTTTGTCTCTCTTTCTTGTGCTCCTACTAACTCCTTACCATATGTTACAGGGTATTCTTCTGCACATACTGCATTTTTATGCAATATCAGTCCCATCAAGGAACCTAAAAATTATTTTGAAGCTAGCCAACATTCAGAATGGGTTCATGCCATGCAACAGGAACTTGATGCATTGGAGCAGAATGGCACCTGGGTTATCTCAGATTTACCTGCAGATAAGAAGGCACTTGCATCCAAATGGGTTTATAGAGTCAAGTATAAACCTAATGGAGAAGTTGACCGTTTCAAGGCAAGACTTGTAGCCAAAGGGTACAACCAAACCTTTGGTGTGGATTACCATGAGTCCTTCAGTCCTGTAGCAAAAGTAGTCACTGTCAGGACAGTTTTGGCTCTAGCAGTAGCAAGAAATTGGCCAGTGCATCAAATTGACATCAACAATGCCTATCTTCATGGCTTCTTAGATGAGGACATTTACTTACAGCCTCCCCAAGGCTACACCAAATGCAGCAGTAAGCAGGTATGTCATCTTCAGAAATCCTTGTATGGCTTGAAGCAGGCTGGTCGCCAGTGGCACAAAGAGATTTCAGCTAAACTGCTTGACTATGGTTTCCACAGATCTTCCCATGATCACTGTCTCTTCACTTACACATCTCTTCAAGGTGCCACAGTGCATTTAGTTCTTTATGTTGATGACATTCTTCTCACTAGTGCATATCTGGCAGATATACAAAAAGTCAAGGAGTATTTGCATAGCCTCTTCACTATCAAGGATCTGGGGGATGTGAAATACTTCCTAGGAGTGGAATTTGCTAGATCAGAAGTAGGAGCAGTGTTATCTCAACAGAAGTACATAACAGATCTTCTTGCAGAGGCAGGTCTCACAAATGCCAAAACAGTCTCTAGTCCAGCTGCAACTGGTATTACCTTAACTGATCCAGGTACACTTCTTGATAATGCAGAAATGTATAGGCGTCTTATTGGTAAATTGCTGTACTTGGGATTCACTAGACCTGATATTGCACATATTAGCCAACAGTTAAGCCAATATATGCAGTCACCCTGTCATCATCATCTCCAAGCTGCTTTACATGTGCTTAAATACTTAAAAGGCACATACACCTATGGCCTCTTTTACCCACACCAAAAGGATACTGATTTGAAGTTAGTAGCATACTGTGATTCTGATTGGGGTACATGTAAGATTACTAGAAAATCAGTCACAGGGTATTGAGTATTTTTGGGGTCCTCACTTATCTCTTGGAAAACAAAGAAGCAGAGTGTGGTTAGTAGAAGCTCTGCTGAGGCTGAATACAGGAGTATGGGCCAAACTATTTGTGAGCTAAAATGGTTATCCTATATACTTTCTGATTTAGGACTTAACTTACAGCTCCCAATCTCTATGCATTGTGATAATGCCTCAGCCATTGCCATTGCCAAGAATCCAGTATGTCATAATAAAACCAAGCATCTTGAGATTGATTGCCATATTGTACGCAATGCTGTTGAAGATGGTTTTATCACTACACCATTTGTTCCTACTGATTCTCAACTTGCTGACTTGTTTACCAAACCTTTATCCCATGCCAAGATGTTACCTGCATTGAGTCAGATGGGAGTAGTTCAGCACTTGGATCCCGCACAGTCTTTTTCAGCTTGTGGGGGGAGTGTTGAAGAATTACAAGCTGAAAGTGAGGAAGGGTGTACAGGAGGGACAGATGGGCCATCATCAATTGGGCCGTCATCATCAATTGGGCCATCAACACCGGATTCTTGTTCCAAGAAAAGGCGGGAAAACAGAAGAAAAGGAAAGGAGGCGGGAGATTAGGAAATTAGTTACAGATTAGTTAGAATTAGTTTCATTTCATGTATAAATACTCTTCCTTCATTCTTATAATTTGAGTTTTTTCTGATTGAATAAAATAAAAGAATAGTTTTGTTTTCTGTTCTTTGCAAACCAAAAATATCTGGTTTGTTCACAACATGTTCATCGAGCCGGTTCATCTACGTTTGCTCTTTAAAAACCAAATTTAGATATGTATTTTGTATGTGAGCCCATCCGAGCCCAAATAAATAATAGCCCTTCATTGCATGGATTGAAGATTATCCTTAAAGCTTAAGTCCGACCTAGGCTTCATCCGATCATGCAATATAAAAGTAGATATATATGTTATACGTGTATTACGAGTTAATTGTATTGATAATCATCAAAGTTTGGAATTTGTGTGACTAGGAAGCTAAATTTTAGTTTGTCTCGATGAAGATAGATAGGAGATGCTGTAGTGTCGTGCTATGCCAGATTGGATATTGACTTATCACGTTATTATTTTAGTACCAAACTTTAAAAGTTATGAAAGAGTGATTTTATTGACACCGACGTGATTTTATTGACACACATTAAACTTTATTGATTATTAATGCATAAATCCTAAACTTCATTGACTATGATTTTAACAGTAATCATTTACATTAGGATTGTGCAGTAAGTAAAAATAATTAACTCAACCAAAAAGATCATTAACTAAATGTACAAGTGATCAATTAAACAAGAATCAAAATTGAATAAATCAAATTTCCCCAGATGAAACAACTCCCAAATTCCCAATTGGATTTGCAAATCTAGCTGAAAAATTAGGAAAAACAAAATCTAATTCCTTATTAATTCCATCGTCAAAATTGAGTGCATAACTTTGAGGATCATACTGTTGCTGCTGTTGCATTCTTCTTTTCTTGTTAATTAATCCAAATCTGCGAATAAAATTCTTCCATTTTGGTCCTGCTAAAATCTCTGATAACTCCTTCAACTTTTTCAATTTCTCACCAATCAATCCCTCTTCTTTCCCCTGTTCTTCTTTTCCCAACAAATTATACCTTCCATTGTTCTTTCTTGATCCCCAACAAACTCCACTGAAACACCAACATCCATACGATGTCGTTTCTGCAGCCTGATCTTCGTATTCTGCTTCCGGTAATGTTGATGTTTCCATAATTAATCTCTGATTAACGTTAAGTAAACTGAAAAATGAGATTAATTAAGAGAAAACTGCTGATTCAGGCGAAACCGGACTTCAGATAAACATGTTTTTCTGACACGAAAATCAAGTATTTAACAGAGGCTTAACCAGAGGAAATCGGAAAGGGAAAGCTGGATTTTGGAAGAAGACTCTGGATGACAGAATGATGTATTAAGAATTTTTCAAAGACTAATTATTTCGTGCCACGTGTAATAGAGATATGAATAATGCTTCTTCTGTTGGTTATTTTAGACGGCTTTTTGACAGCCTGGTGAGTTGATCATTTCGGTAAATGGGCTTTTTTAATCTTTATTAATAAGGCTGCGTTCGCCGGCCGGCCAATAGAAAGTGCAGCTGTGGATTAAGTGTCGCCTGTTCATTGACAGTTGACATAACAGACAGGTTTTTTGTCTTTTATGGAAGTTGTTATTTATGTTAGACATGATTGATTTGATTTTTCTTTTAAATAAAGATTAATTAAATTTGAATTCTTATCGCATTATTATCGTACAACATTAACTAACACCACCATCTCAACATGAATATATAAAGAATTCCTAATCACAATTTACCGTGTTTGGAACCGCAGAAAATAGTTTTGGGGCTACGAAAAACAGTCTTAAATATATAATTGATAAAAATCAGATTGTATTCAGTAAAACACTGGAAAAATATTTAAAACTACTTTTAAAAAAAATAATGAAATCTAGTTTTTCCTGACAGCACTTGACTAACTGCAATACTAAACTGGCTCTTAATTTTGGTAAATAGATTAAACCAACATGTTTAATGTTTGATTAGGTTGATTAGTAAAATACGAGTATTTTCTAGGTACGTCTACTCTAGATTTTAAGGGGATTCTAATTATTTATCCTAATTTTTTCATAAATTACTTTTTCTACAAAATGAATGATAAAAAATATTTTATATTAGTAAATCACAAAAAAGAAAAGCACACTATGCATCTTTCATTTATATAATTAAGATCCATTTGTTCAAAACCAAATCAATAAGAATAAATATTTTGATATCCAAACTAAATTTTTGGACAAGCCTAATCACCGTCGAGTAATCTGCAGAAAGTAAAAAAGAAGTTGCGGTTCTTTTTATGAGAACACTAGCATCCACATTTGGAGAACTAAAAAAAATAAGATAGGAATAGAAATAAAATGCGAATAAAATAATATTAATTTTCTAGATAGTTCTTTATGGTGGTGTAAAATTGACTGTTATTGTCATCATGAACAAAAATATTTCGAAACGATAGTAACAATTGCCATTATCAACCTATTTTATGGTGCCTAATTTAGGGTGGTTGTTATCAAATATATTAACTATTTTAATATTAATATTAAAACTCAATCAGGAAAATTAACATTGTGCAACTGAAATTTATAGTAAAAAATAAATGCTTATATATATATATATATATATATATATATATATATATATATATATATATATATATATAAAAGAAGACACTTTAACTTTTTGACGAAAATATTGAAAAATAAAGAAATAACATTCACTAAGAACTTTTTATTAATCAATTATATTTCCTAATTTCATTAATAATTATTGGAGAAAAGCCATTGCAAAGCTACAAATATGATATTAATCTAATCATACAGCTAGCTAGCTGATATCTTCGTGGATGCAACTACTTGTTTAGTTGTCATTGTCACTCTTTTGACAGAAACAAATTAAATAATGATATATTTATAAATAATTCGGAAAAAAGTATACACAAAAACAATCCTCCAACCTACCTATAATTTTAACTTTAACCAACAACTAGAAAAAACCCCCTCGCTTCGCTTCGGGAATGCACTTGTGGCAATATTTTTTGAAATCAATTACATTTATGTGAAATTTATAAAATTTAATTAAGATTAAAGTATTTGTATTTTTGTTTTAGTTAAATGCATGTAATCGTTTATTAAAAATGTACTTTGAGTAAGTTTTTGTGTGATGCTAAAGTATCATGCATAACTTAGAATGTTTTTATTTATCTTAGTTTGTTTCTATTTGTAGTGTTAATTATTAGATCTTATAACATGATTTTCTAGAAAAAGCAGTGGTTTGAAGTATAGTATTGTTTCACATTAGCTAAACATTTAAATTCATTTATTTAAAATAGTATATAGTAAAAAAAGAATCATGAAGTGGATAGTTAAATAAGAAAAAACTAACTGAATTTACTTGCAAAGCTTCTTAAATATTCATATTGTTTTTCTTGTTTTCCTAATAGCTTATAGTAGAAAACGACATTGGATATAGGAGGAAGTAGAATTTATTTAGGATCGAACAAAAACAATGAGGTGAAAATAATAGAGAGGCGACAAAATTAATTAGAGTTTTTGTGTAGACTAAAAGGGACAAAGGATGGGAGATATGGAAAAGAGAGGAGAGAGAAAGGAGCTGAAGAAATGAAATTGCATTGGGAAAAAAAAAACGTATTTAATTTTTTAACAGGACATGATAGGAAATTTAAAAGAAGGTATCATATAGCATCATATAAATCTAGCAAATGTTCTGATAATATAGTTTAAGAGAAAGGAATACAAATATGCAATTGTCCTTAATAGAATAATAAGTAGATAATTATATTGTTTTTTATTGATTTGTTGGACATATTGTTAGGTGGATTTCTTCTCCCCGGATGTTGTAGCTGATGGCCTGCGAGAAAAATTTTGTTAATTTTTGATAAGAAGTGAATTTTGTAAAGTAATAGTTGTTATTAGTAAAATGTTGAATTACCCCATTTTTCGCTTTTTAGATAGTGTATTGGAAGTGGAATCGTCTTTGAAATTCGGTGAATGATTTGCTGTAGTGGCAATTGTATTAATAGAGGTTAAACATTTCAGATGGGTTGTTGGAGCAGAAATTGGGCTAGGAATTTCTTTTTTTGGAATTTCAGAATCTTCCTTAAATATGTAAAGCACTTTAAATATAATCTGTGAAGGATCTTCAATTGCATTGCTCAGTTGAATTTGGAATATTTTTGTGGCTCCACATATTTTGGCCATTGATGGAGGAATTTCGTGGCGTTCTCTAAAAGTAGATGCCAAAGTGTGTGCTTGTACTCTAATTAGTTCTTCAGCGATATTTCCAAAAACAATAAATGGAATAGTTCCAATTTCATCTTCCACGGTTATTTTTATTCTGTACCTGTAATAAGATAAAAATGTAGTGTTTTGAAAAAGTAAGTATTAAATAAAGATGTGAAGTAAATTTAGTTAGCTGTTACCACAGTAAAGGTATTTTTTCTATGAATCTATGATTTTTGCACCAAATCTGGTCCTTTGTAATTTGAATTCCACTTTTGCAATCATAACATGCTCGATACCACCAACCATCAGATGCATTAATTTCTTTGATCTTTGCCTTACATGTAAATTTGATATCCTAATGTAAGACAATAATTTAGGAAATTTCTTAGTAAAGTTTTTAAATATTTAAAAGAATCAAACCTTCTGTGCTCTTTTTGGTTTATTCTTTGAATAAAAATATTGTTCTTCTATTCTAAAAATGAACTATCAAAGTAACACCAAATAACAATTTTATTTATAATATAAGCATGATATCACATATTCTAATAGCATAGGACTGAAGTACATAATTTCCACATAATATATTACATAACATTATAATCTAATAAAATGTACAATTATAAAAATTTTACATTATAGCATATATAAAAACTAATACATAACTTCAGCCTTTAAAACAGTCTTGCAGTCACCAAATATCCTTGTTGTCTTCAAGATCAAAACACATGAATTAAGCACTGATATTTTTGGGATAAAATGTTGCTGGTAAATCCTAAAACTACAACTGCTTCAAAACCCTTAAAAGCTTTAACCTCTACCATCAGCTGCCAAAAAGACAATGAAATAAATATCACCACTGATTCAACAACAAAAGATATAAGAAACAGAAAATACTCTATAGATTAGATATTGAGTTGGAAATTACCACAGCAAGAGGTTGAGGCCCTGTTGATGAAAACCAAAATTAGTAAACCACCGAAGAAAAATTAATAAATTGAAAATGCAACAAAAAAGAAATAAGAACATAAAATAATATATTACCTGCAGCAACAAAAAAACTCAGAAGGTACGATGTTCCTTAACGACTTGGCAAAAGCAACTACATGGCGGGAGAGGGTAGACTCGTTTTCTCTAGAAACAAAAAGTTCAAGCTGTGTTTGGCTTAATATGGCTCTAATCTCTTCAATTTCCAGCTCATACTGTTGCACCTTTTCTTGCAATTTCTCATAGAGATATAAACTGATCTTAGGGCTACGATTTGGGGAAACAAATCCAAACATGTCAATGTTTTCAATGAAAGCAGATTGAGGTGGTAATTCTTCAATTTCATGAGTTGGGGAAACTCGAAAATCATCAGACGAACCTTCCGAAAAGTTAGTGTTTCTATCTACCATCTCAACATCTCCAGGAAGAATCCCAAGATCTGTTTCCAAAAGTGAACAAATATTAAAGTGGTTAGTTTCAGACAATGGTTTTGGGATAATATCCTTAGAAGAAGTTGGACCAAGGTGAGCAGGGAAACTTTTCAAGTCAAGAGGTTCAAAAGTAGAGTGAATAGAAGGCATATTATTGGCTGACATATGAGAGTGAGATGATTCATGAGCTGAGGTTGGTTCAAGCATAAGTGGGTAATTAACATCAATGACAGTGAATTTGTATGCAGCCATAAGGTGGTGAATGAGTTTTAGGGAAGCCTTGTGTTGAGCATCTTTTGAGTTTTCAACACTTATAGCACTAAATGCCATTAATTCACAAACACCATTCAAATTAAGGCAATTAAGAGAAACATGACAGATATAATCATCTGTCTCATCGTCACGGAGGTCCTGAAAACCTGCACTGGGCAGCTTGAGTTTGTCCAAAAAAAAGGGAAGAAGATCAGCAAATGGTAGCATGATAGCTTCCATTTTTGTTGCACCTGAAAAGGAATAAAACTACTCAAAATAGGTATAAAATTAAAGCATGGAAAACTAAAATACAAAAGTAAATAGTTACCGAAATGTGAACAGGCAGAAAAGAGAAGAGGTAAGATGGGAAAATGGTAAAAGGCTAATTATTATTTATACATGTAAAAAGTAAATTAAGTGGATGCATTTAATTGGATGGTAACAATCAAATCAAGATAAATTATAATTTAAAAAAAAATTATTTAGAAAAAATGGGGTGGGAGAAACGAATTGGGTAAATCAAGTCAATAAATAAAAACCATCATTACAAATCTAAGAAATTTACTACCTCTAATTAATACTCAACCACCAAATCTTGTTCTTCCATTTCATTAAATGAAGCCATAAATTCTTAATACATAAAGTTGAAGTGGTAATGACCATCTGCTTTTATTAGTGCACTAAGATATTGATGCCAAATGTAATCCGTAATTTATAAGGTCATGATTCAAAGCAAACATTTAATGAACAAAAATTCTTCACACAATCTTTCTAATCCCAATTTGAAACACGTTTTGGCAAAAAAAAAAATTGAACAGAGGTATTAATATGGCCTATCAGCTTTAAGCCAAAATAAATGGGTAACACATATATATTTATATATATATATGTGTGAGTGTGTGCGTACATGTAAAAGAGGAGAAATCAGCACAAATCAAGCTAGTAACAACAATTTCCAGGAAAGAGAGGAATTACTTAACTAAAAGAGAAGATGAATGTCCCACAAATCCTACGAAAACACAGTACATGTGTTTTGATGATTGTCCTCCATTTCAGGCTGCCAAAGTACACAGCTACATAATACGATGTGCAAACCCACAACTACACATTCAAAAAAAAGAAGCTATTAAGAGCTATCCTTACAAAATTTACAATGGGAAACATGAACTGTAAGTAAATACCGAAATACATACATGTAAACAAATTATCAGGAACTTGACAGGACGCACTGACTTGCTTTTCGTGTGAATTGAGCTGAAATAACAGCAAATCGAAACTCCAATCAGGCTCGGGATCAGTTTTTATCTGATTAACTTTCTGAGGACAGCGAACTTCGAAGTTAAAGGACCCCTACAAAAAGAAGATCAAATCGCCAAACAAATAAAATGAAATTACACATAGAATAACATAGAAATACTTATGAAGAAGGGAATTTGATAAGAAATTAAGACTTACACTGCTCCAACTAATTAATTAAGAAATGGTATAAACTCTATGAATTAATTAAGTTCAGAGCTTATTTGAATTTTAAAGTATCATTAAAACATAACATAGGTTGCAAAACTAACCTTTCCTCCATTCTTTGGTGCATCAAGAACATGATAATATACGTCAATCAACTGCTGTATATTCCTCTTCATTGCATCTCTTTCATCATGTGTATTGTTTCCCAATGTCAGACAGTATCACACATTTTAGGTTGATATTGAGTATCAGATTTCTACTCTGACTCCTTTCTTGCTTCCGTGTACTTCTCAACTCGGCTCACTACAAAATCAGATTTTTCACTTTAAACAAATAAAATAAAATTAGACATAGAATAATATAGAAATACTTATGAAGAAGAGTATTTGATAAGAAATTAAGACTTACATTGCTCCAACTAATTAATTAAGAAATGGTATAAACTCTATGAATTAATTAACTTCAGAGCTTATTTCAATTTTGAAGTATCATTAAAACATAACATAAGTTGCAAAACTAACCTTTCCTCCATTCTTTGGTGCATCAAGAGCATCATAATATCCATGAATCAACTGCTGTATATTCCTCTTCATAGCATCTCTTTCATCATGTCTATTGTTTCCCAATGTTAGACACTATTTCACATTTTAGGCTGATATTGATTATCAGATTTCCTTTCTGACTCCTTTCTTGCTTCCGTCTACTTCTCAACTCACCTCACTTTCGCATTAACTCCATCTCTAATTGTGAGATTTTATTCCTAATCTTCTCCTGTTAATCACGGAAGTAATCACAGTTTCAGTCATTGTTCTAAAAATAAGCTTCAAAAGCCTTTAGTCATTATTCAAACAATGCGTGGATTGCAGCACTGTATTCCCTACTAAACATAAAGACTTGGCTATTAAAAAACAAAACACACCTTAACTCCAACTTGATACTCCTCGCTTAGCTCAAAAAGTGTACCTTCGACCGTTCCGACTTTGTCCATTAAATAAGATTGGTCATCAACAGATAACTCATAATCAGAATCATCGCTTTCGCTGCAATGTTACACGGAAGTATAAAATAATAAAATATTTCTTCCAGATTGCAAACCAATTAAAATGTGGTTCAAGTTCACAGCTTAGATAAATATCATCAAAATTGAACCATTCAGCCACCATAAATAGTGCATAAAAGCATGGAATAATATGAAAGCCTAATACTGCAATTTAAGTGAAACAATGTTAAAAGTTATTATTCAAATTGTCAAACAAATAAAATAAGTTGACGACTAATGAGATTTACTACACTAATTCCAATCCAACCATGCAATTGACGTTTACATATGCAGTGTAATTGTAAATTGATGCTTGAAATGATCATAGAGACATATATATAGTATATATAATCGACATCCAATTGTATGATCGGCTTGCCTTAATATGGCTAATGCATAAGATAGGAAATAGCAAATAACTACAAAAAGGATGCACAAACGACATTTAAACAACAATGAATTCAAAACATTCAGAAATGTAACAGTACTTGCATTCACTTAAAAGTTGGAAAACAAAGGAGGCTGCACAAAATAAGAGTCAATTTCCAAGTTTCTATCTCTGGATCCCTGTCAAAGCCTAGCCACTAAATAATATGTAAAGAAAAATTAGAATCAGCAAAGAGAAACATGCATAGCATGAAAGGAAAAGAAAGATTAGGATTTAGCAGTGCAACAAACAACAGGAAAAAAAAACAATACAATACAATTTTTGAGGAATATGCATTTCATGTTTGCGAAGCGGAGGCAAAATTTTCTAAGAGTGTGTATGTCATGTTTATGAAGTTGAGTCCCAAGGGAAGACCCCTTCTGTCTTCTTCTGCACTTAATCAGAAACATTTTCTTTTTAAAGGAAAGGAGATCTGGAATTTTTCAAACACAGTGAAGAAAACCAACCTCTGATGACTAAAAGCCATAGGCTTGATCTTTTGCTTGTTCACATTTCATTGTTAGAAATGAAATTTAACAAAATAGTCAGGAAAAGGAAATAAGAGAAGAAAAAAGAGTGAACAATTTAGAACTTCCGAATATAGCACTTACCATGCCCTCCTTCGACTTGATAGTTGTAGCAGTAATTTCTGTTGTTCTTTCATCAAGGAATGTGAAAGTCTTTGTTAGCTAAGTGTTCTCAAAATAAGGATTGGCTTCAAAGTTCTGAAAGAGAAAAGAAAAAGCTTCACAAAAAAGAGTAATACTGAAAAAAAAAAGAAATACTAATAACAATATAAATTCAAACCTCGAGATCCTCCAACTGTATTAAGCACCCAATAACAGGATGGCTTTTAAACTGCAAAATTCAGAGCAAAAACAGATCTGATGAAATGAGTGATTGATACGTTAAGCATGAGATGAAATAAAGTGATACTAACCACAATTCTCAATAGGCAAGGAATGGATTTGATAACCTCATTCCACTCATCGTATAATGGCTTGCATCTCCCACTCATCTATCATAACTTCATTGAACTGGAAACACGTATATAAAATAAAATAAAATAAATAAAAAAAGAGGAGTTCAAGTTGGATCGAAAGAGTTATGTTTGAATATATAATGATGATAGAGACATATATATAGTATATATAATCCACATCCTATTGTATGATCGACTTGCCTAGATAAAGCAGCATCAAGAAATGGTAGACACAACAGCAATGTTTAACCACGGCTTTAACTTGGATCCAAAGAGTTATGTTTGAATATATAATGTCAACACCACAGATACTGAAAGCATAAGCTTTCTACAGATGTATCATTTGCAAGCATGCAACAATCTTAAACAATCTTAAAGAATATATAATGTGAACACCACAGATACTGAAATCATAAGCTTTCTACAGATGTATCATTTCCAACCATGCAACAATCTTAAACAATGAATTGATGAATACCATCATTTTCGATAATGCATAAGTAGGATCTATAACACTATTGCATCATTCTTTTCACAATAATACAGCACATTGTTCAAAATTTAAGTAGCAAAGAGGATTTTGGTAGAGACTAAAGATAAATATAATACAATGATGCAGATCGACCTGTTTTATTCCCTTTAGTACAGCCTGAACTGTTGAGCGTTTAGAGACTGCTTTCTGTGCTTCAGTTTTTCCACTGCTTAGTGGAGTCAAAGCTGGAGTTAAAGGAGATCGAATTGACGTCTCAGAAGAATCAGCTACCAATATCGTTGAACTTGAAATGCCCTAAAAAATGAGACAGAACGAATTACAAAAGCTTAACGAAGAAAAAAATTAGAAAGGCAGATTCTGCAACAGAAAGAAAATCTAAACATTTTACCAATAATGTATATCTAATCACTGTAACAATCATTTTTGTAAATATCCTGGTTCTTGTGCCAAGTCCATAATGTATATGTAGAATTCAGAACCTGCATTCTGGACAGAAAAGCATAAATCTTCACAAATACTGATGTAAAAACTGTTAATACACAAATCACTTTAAACAAATATGCCATATTAAACTCAATTTCATATGGTGTCACCTGGTTACAGATAATCCAGAGATAAAGTGTGAACAATTTTCAGGTTTTCCCTAACCTTTGGAATATTTTTTTGTGCAACAGAAATTAAAAGAGCTCATAGCATCATAGGCTTAGAGTATACCTCAACTATTCCATGCCCAAAACTGCTTTCTCTGAAAGCACTCCACTTCCAGAGACCTTTATTCTTGAAATAAAAGCAACTATACCTCATGTTTGCAGTTACCATTTCATTTATGTACTATTTTCTCAATCATGTTAGAATGTTCACCATTAGATAATTCACATGATCTATATACACATTGTAGAGTTTAAACTCACAGAAACAATTTTCGGATTCCAAGATTATATGATCAGTTTTGTTTTCATGTCCGGTGCATTCCTGTTTCATGCATTCAAATTCCTGATAGTGTGAGGAATAGCTATTATACCAAGGTGGATGCCACACAGCAATCAGCCATGGGGTCTTACTGCAGTCAGCAATCAGCTATTCGAAGGATTGGAGGTTAAGTTTGCCATAAATACTGCAAAAACCAAACACCTTAATGAATATTAGTGCCCTAATCAAAGCAGCAGAATGGGACTACATTAGAATTCCAAACAAAAAACAAAACAAAAAGAAACCGAGTCAAACAAAAAACCCAAGAGACTTGAGCAGATTCAAAACGGAAAAAAACAAAGCAATTTTAGAATGAACCGACATGGATCTTTCAATTGAACATAACCTAACTGAAAACTGAAACAGAAGAGGACGGAAACTGAAACTATAAGATCTACAAAAGCAAAAGCTAAAAAACACAACACCCACCTAAGGATCCACAGTTACAGAAGCACAGATCCAAGTCAGATGACAGCAAATTAATGAACAATCCACATCAATACGAAGAACTAAACACTATAACCGAAGACAAAGAAGAGGAAAATACAAAAAGCAAGAAAAACAACTCACCGGCAAAACCAAGAAATCCCGTCGCTCCATCCTCTGAAAACCTAGGGTTTCCATGAACAGTCAGAGAAGCACAGAGAGAAAGGCTCACAAAAAAACAGTTTTAACAAAGACAAAGAAGAGAAAAATACAAAAACGAAGGAGAAGACTCACCCGCAAAACTAAGAAACACCGTCGCTCCATCCCGGGAAAACCTAGGGTTTCCAGAAATCGCAACCATCCTACCCATACGCCGGCGAATCTGGAAGCAGCAAAGGAAAACCGGCTTGGCACAGATCCGTTGACGGTGAGCGATTCACTGAGAGCGGCTCATCATCTCCGGCAGACAACCAGAGAGAGCAAGAGAGAAGATAGAGAGAAGGAAGAGAGAGAAACAACAAATGAAAACATACGCATAAACGCGTCTGAAGATGTGAGCCGGCACAAAAGGGAAAAGGGAAAAAGAGGAAGGGCAAAATGGGACATTCATGTTCTGAGGGTAACATTGTCCGAAATTGGACAAAAATCTCCAATTCAGCCAAATTGAGGCAGGAGTTTTAATATATAGAATAATTATTATGAAAATAGCATAGTCGTTATTTACTTTATGATCTATGACTGTCCTTTAACTATATGAAAGTCCTCTTTTATCTTTCTATTGTACCCAAAAAAAAAAAAAAAAAAAAAAAAACCCTCTTTTAACAAAACTAAGCATATAATTTTATTGGTTGATTTTCGATATTAATTGAGTATCGGCTAACATATTTATTGTGATTATGCTCGAAATATTTTTTTAAAGTTAGCATTCCCAAGTATCATGGGATTAAAGATTTTGTTGACCCATGTGTTATCATCAGTTTGTCCTTTTAGCCCATCTCTTATTGAAATTTTTCTTTTACCTCCTGTAGTGTGTAAAAACGTTTCAAATTGACCATTAAAAAACATATTCCGTCAGATTCTATTAGCAATTTTATCAACGGATTCTGACGGAATATGGTTTTTAGGGATCAATCTGGTACGTTTTCATGCTAAATATCATTTGCTTCGGTTATGACATAATTGTCTGTGAGGGAAAAAATAATGTCAAATTAAATGGTTAAAGGCTTAATGTGCTAAAATAATCAATAAAAGATTGTGTATTGCCTGTTTGAACACAATTTAAGAATTACAACTAATTTAAAGAAAAATTAAAGGTTTATGATTATTCTAATACATGACATGAGTACATAAATTGGATGGCTTTCTTTTGGTTTGTTGTTATTCATATTAGAGTTGGATAATTCTCCTTCAAATCCTATTTTAACACATTACAATGCTTTACTAGCAAGGCCCAATTAGGAGATCAATAGCCCATTGGTCAGTCTGCGGCCCATGTAGCCCAGATAAGCAACTTGTTTTTAAATCTAAATCAGGCCCAAACTAATTTTCACAATGAATTGTATTTTGTTATTTTTTCTTATTTTCTTGTAATAGTGATGGGCAAAGAATATTTTATCATTTTTTTTAACATAGTAATGCTTCGATTAAACTCTTGAAATTTTGAGTTTCTATATAAAATAACTAAAATACATCTTAACCCTTGCAAACTTGACTCAAAGTATTAATTAAAATATATTAACTAAACAAGTTTAAGCCCCTTAGATTTGGTCCGGGCCTTAATCAAGAACATATCAAAAATAAAATTAGATTTTTTAATAATTGTTTTTGTATCAATTAGTATATTTTGAAGAATAAAGAACGAAACTGATATTTCAATTTACTACATAATTTACAATTAGTTTCAAATAAACTTAGTTATAAATTAAATTGATTCTTCATCTTAAACAACATTATTTAGGTAAAATAGTAATACTATATTTTCGTAAAAATACAAATTTTATAATCACAATCTCAAGCCGTAAACATAAAAATAATAATAATAATAATAATAAGAAAAGAGAAAAAGGATATTATTAATTAAATTTAAGTAATAACAAAGTTAATAAATGATTTATTTCTGCCAAAAACTAAGACAAAATTAGAAAAGAATACAAAGAGCCTAATATTAAACCCTTTACATGAATGCTTAAAAACAAAAGCAACAAATTAATGAATTCTGGAGCAGTTTGAATCTGAGTGAATCAATTAGAAGGAGAGGACGCCGCTGCAATGGATAGAAAACTAGAGCAATGCTCCTTCATTTTACCACCAATCGGAGTGTTTTCAAGATCAATGAACACTGGAGCAATACATCCCTTGTTACCGAAAATTGATCGGCAACACACCGGTGAAACAACCATTTGATCATTTGAGAAATAAAATGCTTCGATCTCAGGAGCACAGAAGTCTTCCGTTCTTATATCTCTGGAGCATCTAACAGCATTGGGACTGGAAATTGGTGGATAATTAGGGGCTGCTTGGGGCGGAAGAGCTTTGCAGATTGGGAGAATGAGGACCAGGAGAAGAACGACGGTGAATAATTTCTTCATCTTTTTTTGTTGCTTAACGAAGCGATCAGAGTAAATGTCTACAGAGAGTTAAAAATCTAGATTGAGATCGAGAGAGATGAATGTTTGATTGTGAGTTTCTTCGAGAGTAAAGCTGTTGTTTATATAGGGCTTCACTTGTTCTCCTAATTACAGTCGGATTAGGGGTTAATAAAATCCTAATTTGTTTGGGGTTTTTTTTTTTTTTTTTTTCCAATCTGTTAGGTGGTTTTTCTTTAATGGAATGTATATGACAATTTTGATATTCGAATCACATGGAGCTTCAAGAATAACTTTCTTTGGATTTTGATATTTTTTGGTGCCCTCGTGTCAGTATTTATATGTTTCCAGTATAGAAGTGAAATCAATGGTTAGTATCAAGCCCAATAAGGAGAACAATAGCCCAATGGACAGTCCAAGGTCCATTTGGCCCAAATAAGGGATTGGTTATCAAATGAACAATTTGTGCATTGTGTTGCTTCAAGCCAGGCCAGCTATTGAACTTGCATTTATATTGCAATGGAAAACAAGCGCAAATTCTCCCTATTTCAGATTATGCAAAGAAGCAATTATGACTAATATTTCCCACCAACCGAACAGAGGAAATTCTTTTTAATTCTCGAGCATAATACAAAGCAGCAAAACATTGTTAACATTCTGAGTAATAAAACAACGATTTCAACAAACCACAAATCATATGCTGACATTTATTGAAAAATTTGATAACAATACCAAGTAGTAGAATATAAACCCAAATTTCATGTTTGGGCAAACTGATCTTTCGAGAGAGATTTAAGGGTAGCCTTTATCCAAAATAAACTATTCATTCATAAATTAGAATTGAAAAGAACAAGAACCAAAAAAGGTAGCAGATTATGAGGCAGAAAATCGCTTACCTAAGACAGAGATCGACGATTTGGCTAATCAGCAGCGACGTCGGCAAAAGAGACGGTGTGCAGTAGCAGCCACCAATGAGAGAAAATGGAGGCCATTGCGAAGAGAAGAAAAAGCAGAGGGAGCTCCTTTTCGTGTCTTTGGTTTTCAAGAAAACTCAAATTTTGAGTTTTTGAGGAAAAGCAGGAGAAGCTCATTTCCGTGTTTTTAACTTTCCCGTTTCTAATTTACCAAACACCACAAATAAAGCTTTGAGGGCTTTCTTCTAAAAATAAGCTCCTTTCTCGTTTGGGAAAGCCTTTCCAAACAGGACCTTAATTAGTAAAGAGTAAAATCTTCGAGAAAATTTTCCCAATTTCATAGTCAATACAAGATGAACATTTTGTAGCCATTAACTTAACTTTTTGTTTGTTATTTTTTTTAAAATAAAAAGTGAAGAATATTTTATCATCAAAATACTACTTTCCCCTTTATCATAATAATGCTTCAGTTTTTTTTAACAAATAATAATGCTTCAATTAAATTCATGAAATTCAGAGTTTATATATAAATGACTAAAAATAATAAGGCAACGCATCAATATAAGAAATAAAAAAATTTTCATTATCATGAGAATTTTTGTAAGTCATTCTTTATTAATGAACCCTTTAGATTTGGTCTCAGAAAAACCGAAGAACATGTTAGATTTTAGAAGTTATTTCGGTATTAATTAGTATATTTTGAAGAATAAAACAAATAAATTGATATTCCAATTTAATGCACAATTTATAATATTAATTATAAAAACTGAAAATATTATAAAAACTCATACAAACACATACATTAATTAATATAAAACTTTAAATAAGATAAATTTAAAACCTCAGAAAATAAAATAGAGGAGAATATTAATTAAATTGATGTACTAAGAGAATTAATTAATTGGTTTCTTTCTTCCTTACAAACACACACAAAAGAAAAAAAAAAAAAAACGATCGGTTTCTTTCCGCCAAATACTAAAACAAAATTAACCCTTAAACCCAAATTAGACAAATAACAAATTAAAAAGCTTTGAATGGAGCAGTTTGAATCTGAGTGAATCAATTAGGAGTGGACGCCGCAGCAATGGATAGAAAACTAGAGCAATGTTCCTTGATTTGACGACCAATCGGAGTGTTTTCAAGATCAACGAACACTGGAGCAATACATCCCTTGTTACCGAAAATTGATCGGCAACACACCGGTGAAACCACCGTTTGATCCTTTGAGAAATAGAATGCTTCGATCTCAGGAGCGCAGAACTCTTCCATTCTTATATCTCTGGAGCATCTAACAGCACTGGGACTGGAAATTGGTGGATAATTAGGGGCTGCTTGGGGCGGAAGAGCTTTGCAGATTGGGAGAATGAGGACCAGGATAAGAACAACGGTGAATAATTTCTTCATCTTTTTTTGTTGCTTAACAAAGCGAACAGAGTAAATGTCTACAGAGAGTTAAAAATCTAAATTCAGATCGAAAGAGATGAATGTTTGATTGTGAGTTTCTCCAAGAGTAAAGCTATTGTTTATATAGGGCTCCACTTGTTCTCCTAATTACAGTCGAACTAGGGTTTGATAGAATCCTAATCTATTTGGGTTTATAACTTGTGAATTTCCTATTTGGGTTTGTTTTGTAGAACCTTTTGAAATACTAAAAGCTTACTAAAATAGAGTGAGGTTCGGCCAAAATACCGGACTGTGTTCCTAAATAGTTACAGGAACAACTTACTAGAAGCTTCATTTTACAGCCTAATTAGAGACTCCTTAAATTAGCGGTAATTGATAAATTGAGTCCATTACACCAGTACTTGTAACAAGTATGATTCTCGTAAACGATTTAAAAACAGAAAAATCTACATACCATGGATTATATCATGGATTTATATAGATAATGTATTATATCATGGATTTATATAGATAATGCCAGTTTTTTTTTTTTTTTTTCTAAATGGCCTAGGAAAAACGATTTATCAGGATTTAAATGGATAATGCCAGTTTTTTTTTATGAGGAGCATAATTAGAGAAGTTATGAGATAATATAGTGCTATGCTTTTGTTTTGAGTGCTTTCTGGGTTTATTAAATCCTTTTTATGTCATATGAGTACATATAAGGTTAAAAAATATGCAATATATCAATATCAGCACAGGTTTTGCAATGAAAATTGCTTCCTTGATTTTCATAGCATGGATGTGCAGATTTGTTTCTTTTTATTGCTACTAGCAGACATTGAAGTTCTCACCAATCACAGATTTCAGTTCTTTCAGTGGAGTTCATGCTTAAATACACAATTCCCTGTTAATGCTTCTTCTTGGCTCTTTAAGTTGTCTGGTTTTTTTGTTTCCTGGTTTAAGGAATTCGGGAGGCTTGATGAAGGGCTGGTTAATTTGACAAGTTTGCTATCTCCATCCTTGGACAGGTACGGTTTTTTGGGCTTGGATTTTTATGTTTGTTAAATGAACTTTCTGCAGCCTGCAGCCTTTTCTCTGTCATGGGTACAGGATGATAACAGCAAATTATCTTTAATCGAATGAACTGAGATGCATTGTTTTTTTCTTAACCACTGAAAGTTGTGAAACTTCACGAGGTTTTAGAATTTCTCTATGTTCATACGTCTGCATTGTGAAAAATCTGAATCTATAATATATAATCTATAATAGATAAGATGGATGTCAAAGAAGAGAGGAAGATATGCAGCTTCATGGGGCAATGGCGATTTTGGAAGGTTGGGATATGGCAGCTTCGGTTCTCTGCTATGCCTATGCAAATGAATGCCTCAAATCGATTGCCTGTGGTGGAGCTCATACCCTCTTCTTAACAGGTTTCTCTTATATCTTTCTTTTCTTTTCTTTTCTATGCGATTTATTTATTTTCAATTCCGACTTGGCAAGAGAATTTGGGAATTCGACTTGGAGAAAAAAACAAATTGGATATGTTAATTTTTGTTCTCATGAAACAGATCATGTTTTCTGAACGCAGTTCTTTATGTATGCGTCAATGGCTCCCCGAGTTATCTATAACTTAATACAAAATTGCATTTACAGATTCTATTCTGATTAGTGATTCTGGTTTGCATTATTCAATAACAATTGGTCAATGCAATTACAAGGCTACCAATTGTTGCTAATGATATCTGGTTGGGTTCGTTGGATCATAACCAAACGTCAGCTTCGAAGTGAAATCCAAGATTAAGGAGAAAACACGGAATCAATTAAATCCAAGATTACAATGAGATGCCATACCAGCAAGTAATTTAATTTGATTTAATTTTATTGTTGATGATTGACTTACAATAGAACATTCACGTTTGACTTGATCACTTTCCTGCATTGACCAAGCATGAAGGGTATTATTGACCATGAATTGTAGTTTAAGTTTCTTAGGACCAAAGTGTTCAGCAAGTAACTTCTTGAGATTCTTGTGAAGCTCCTTTAAGGGAACCATTTTGGCCAAGAAGATCTCTTTTTAAATTTACCCAATGAATAAGAAATACACTCTTTGATTAATTGTTTTAACAACAAAATTAAAAACCCATCCACCTAATTAACATTATGCTATCCAAATTAATAGTTTTAGTTTTTTTTTTTAATAAATGGTATTAATTTTTTTAATTCCTGTGATGGAATTTGCATTTTTTTTAATTGTTTACCATATAGTTCTGATTATAAAAATAAACATCGTTTCATTTAATCTCATATAAATACAAATTTGATATGGTGAGAGGTTTGAATTTCATTTTCTCGTAGATTTTAAATAAAATGACATGTAGAATAAATTGAAGTTCAAGAAAAATGGAAGAGAAAATCAACTTATAAATATTAAAAAAAAGAATTCCTATTTTTAATTACCATCGATGATTATATAGCAATATAAAAAGGAAAAGAGATGAAAGTATTAAATAACATATTAATGATAGAAGCTAAACCATAAATAGGAAAGATAAAGGCTATTTAATATAGTATCAAGTTAGATTTTATTTTCTCTAACATCATAAATGTGATAAGATGCATAATAAATCCTGATGTTCTTAAATTTGCTAAAATGCATAATAAACATGATGAAAAAAATGAACCCAAAAAGGCAACTATAAACCAATAATATAGTAATAAAAGGAATTGGTATTTTTTTCAATTGTTAACCACATAGTTCTAATTATATAATAAACATCATTTCATTTAATCTCACATAAATACAAAATTACTGTAGTACGGAGTTTGGATTTCATTTTCTTAAGATTCTAAATAAAATGACATGTAAAATAAATTAAAGTTCAAGAAGAAAGGAAAAAGAAAATCAACTTATAAATATTTAAAAAAAAACAATTCTTATTTTTAATTGCCATGTATGATTATATAGCAATGTAAAAGGAAAAGAGAGAAAAGTAGTAAATAAGATATTAATGAGATAAGCTAAACCATTAGATTTTATTTTCTCTAACATCATAAATGTGCTAAGATGCATAATAAATCCTGATATTCTTAAATGTGCTAAAATGCATAATAAACATGATGAAAAAAATGAACCCAAAAAGTCAACTATAAGCCAATAATACAGTAATAAAAGAAATTGATATTTTTTTTAATTGTCAACCATATAATTCTGATTTTTTAATAAATATCATTTCATTTAATCTCACATAAATACAAATTTAATGTGGTATGAAGTTTGGATTTCATTTTCTCATAGATTTTGACCCAAATGGACATAACAAAAATTTAAAAATTTAAAATTCTAATCTAAAAATTTTCCGTATATCATGGTAATATTATTATGTGATAACTACAAATTTATCCACAACATTAATTTAAGCAGCTGATTTTCACAATGAATTATATTTTGTTTATTTATTTATTTAAAAACTCCAATTTTTTTTTTAAATAAATACTATAACTTTTATACAAGAATAATAAATCATAAAATTGGATGGCTTTCTTTTGGTTTGTTATTATTCGTATTAGAGTTGGATGATTCTCTTTCAAATCCCATTTTAACACATAACAATGTGTTACTCGCAGGGGCCAAATAGAATATCAATAGCCCATTGATCAGTCTACGGCCCATGTGGCCCAGATAAGCAATTTGTTTTTAAATCTAAATCAGGCCTAAACTAATTTTCACAATGAATTGTATTTTGTTTTTTTGTTTTTTTTGTTTTTTTTTTTGTTTTTTGTAATTTTCTTGTAATAGTGATGGGTAAAGAATATTTTATAATCTTTGATAAGCTGAAATAAAGAATATCTTATCATCAAAATATTATTTCCTCTTTTAACATATTAATGCTTCAATTAAACACTTGAAATTTTGAGTTTATGTATAAAATAACTAAAAACCTAATAAATTTTGAGTTTTTGTGATAAAGATACAATAGAAATTATACTTAAGTCAATCCTTTTTAATTAAAGTATATGCACACATTAACTAAACAAGTGTAAGCCCCTTAGATTTGGTCCGAGCCTTAATCAAGAACATATCTGAAATAAAATTAGATTTTTTTAGTAATTGTTTTTGTATCAATTAGTAATATTTTGAAGAATAAAGAAACAAATTGATATTTCAATTTAATACATAATTTACAATTAGTTTCAAATAAACTTAGTTATAAATTAAATTGATTCTTCATCTTAAACAACATTATTATTTAGGTAAAGTAGTAATACTATATTTTCGTAAAAATAAAAATTTTATAATCACAATCTCAAGCCGTAAACATAAAAAAAAAAAAAACCCCTAAAAAAAGAGCGAAAGGATATTATTAATTAAATTTAAGTAGTAACAAAGTTAATAAATGATTTACTTCTGCCAAAAACTAAGACAAAATTAGAAAAGAATACAAATAGCCTAATATTAAACCCTTTACATGAATGCTTAAAAACAAATTAATGAATTCTGGAGTAGATTGAATCTGAGTGAATCAATTCGAAGGAGAGGACGCCACATCAATGGATAGAAAACTAGAGCAATGCTCCTTCATTTTACTACCAATCGGAGTGTTTTCAAGATCAATGAACACTGGAGCGATACATCCCTTGTTACCGAAAATTGATCGGCAACACACCGGTGAAACCACCGTTTGATCATTGGAGAAATAGAATGCTTCGATCTCAGGAGCGCAGAAGTCTTCCATTCTTATATCTCTGGAGCATCTAATAGCACTGGGACTGGAAATTGGTGGATAATTAGGAGCTACTTGGGGCGGAAGAGCTTTGCAGATTGGAAGAATGAGGACCAGGAGAAGAACAACAGTGAATAATTTCTTCATCTTTTTTTGTTGCTTAACAAATCGATCAGAGTTAAAAATTTAGATTGAGATCGAGAGAGATGAATGTTTGATCTTGAGTTTCTCCAAGAGTAAAGCTGTTGTTTATATAGGGCTCCACTTGTTCTCCTAATTATAGTCGGACTAGGGTTTAATAGAATCCTAATCTATTTGGGTTTAGTACTTGTGGCTTAGAAAATTATAAGAATTTCCTAATTAGAAATTCCGATTTAGTGTTACAGTTGGACTAGGGTTTAATGGAATCTTAATCTATTTGGGTATATAACTTGTGGCGTAGAAAATTATAAGAATTTCCTAATTAGAATTTCCTAATTTGAGACTCCTTAAATTAGCAGTAATTGATAAATTGAGTCCCTTACGACCGTACCTACAACTAGTATGCTTCTCGTAAATGATTTAAAAACTGAAAAATCTACATATATATTATATCATGGACTTTTATACAGCTTTGAAGTTAATTTTGTTGCACATTTAATAGCTTCAATCAAAGGAACTTCTGGTCTAATTTGCCATGTACTGCTTTGTGCTTGTAGTTGTCTTTTTCATTCCACCCATTCTGTCAATGAAGACCGCACCTGAAATAAAATGGCATCAGTGAACTCATTTGTTGACAAGATTCATTTTTCTTTTCTTTTTTTTCCATCTCTATTCGAACAATAAGAAATGATTTTTGAATGAGATGCGAACAATGAAAGATTAAACTTGGTCATTTCTTCTGTTCTAAGTGGATTATGTTCTAAAATAGTGTTGGGAGGCAGATTCAAATGAATTAGGCCGTCAACTAGTGGTGAACTGCTAATCTAGCACCCACTCTGCACACACTTTCGCTTTTTAGTCCCTGTGATAATTTTTGCTTGTTATGATATGATTCTTGGTATGATTTGATTATCATGTTGCCGATTCTCTAAACATATCGAGAGATGCATACAACAGGAAGTGGTTCTATTAGATTAAATTAGCCCAGGTTATGAAAATTGCTTCCTTGAGTTTCATAAACTATAGCTCTTGACATGTTGCACTTTAATTTTTGGCGATAGCTTTTATATGATGGTTGTAACTAAAAGTTCCTTGGTCAATCGTTATAGCATGAATGTGTTGATTTGGTTCTTTTTGTTGTTGCTAGGAGTTATTGAAGTTCTCACCAATCACAGATTGAAGTTTTTTCAGTGGAGTTCATACTTCGTACACAATTCCGTGTTCATGTTTCTTCTTGGTTCTTTAAGTTGTCTAGTTCTGTTGTCTTCTTGGATTTGTGTTATGTTGGCGACGAAGGGCTTGTTAATTTGACAGGTATGCTATTTCCAGCCTTTGACAGATATGCTTTTTGGGATTGGATTTATATATTTGTTAAATGAACTTTCCACGTTTAGTTCCTGTAATATATGGTGGGTTGCAGCCTTTTCTCTGTTATGGGTACAGGATGATAACAGCAAATTATCTCCAATCGAATGAAAAGAGCTGCATTGTTTTTTCTCAACCACTGAAAGTTGTGAAAGTTGTGAAAGTTCATGAGGTTTTAAAAATTTCTCTATGTTCATATGCCTGCATTGTGAAATATCTGAATCTATAATCTATAATAGATATACAATTTCTGAATCAAACAACTTTGTTTCAGAAATTAAAAATTACATGTCAAACTTTTTAAAAATGCAGAAAAAAAGGAGGGAAAACTCTAACAAATGGTATCAAGAAATTGGAACACAATTATTTTTGAACTCAGTTCTTTATTTATGTGTCAATGGCTGCCCCAGTTATCTATAATTAGTACAAAATTACACTTACAGATTCTGTTCTGATTACTAATATCTGGTTTGCATCTTTTTATAACAGATGGTGATGCTAATGATACAAAAAATTGTTGCTGAGGATTTCAAATTGCTAATGTATCTGGTTGGGTTCGTTGGATCAAAAAACTTCTTGAAAACAAATTTTTTTTTTTTAATTTTATTTTAAACCTAAGTAAGGAGAAAACATTGAATCAATTAAATCAAATATTACAATTAGAGGCCATGCAGTGGCGAATCTAGTATTAAAATTTAGAGGGGGCTAGATTTTATAAATAAATATTTAATTATGCTAGAATTAAAAATTAAAAAAAAAAAGGAGTAGAAAAGTGGGGGAGAAACGATGGGCATGGGCGGGGGTGGGCTGTGACTTATTGATTTTACTTTTTTTTTTTTTTTTTTTTCAAATCCACTAGCCAAAACGACGTCGTTTTGATTAGTGGATTTATATATAAAAAAAGCCCAATCCAGGCCTAAGCCAACACCCCCTGTTGTGACTTTGGTTAGTGGATTTAAATAAAAAAAAAAGCCCAATCCAGGCCTAAGCCAACACCCCCCGTTGTGACTTAACGGCGGTAAGGGGGGCGCCGCCACCGTCGGCCCCCTCCCCCCTAAATCCGCCACTGAGGCCATGTATATCAACAAGTAATATAATTTAATTATTGATGATTGACTTACAATAGAACAGATCTGTTTGAGTTGAACACTTTCCTACATTGATTAAGCATGATGGGTATTATTGAACATGAATTGGAGTTTAAGTTTCTCAGAACCAAACTGTTCAGCAATCAACTTGTTGAGATTCTTGTGAAGATATCCAACCAAAACTCCTCCATTTTGGCCAAGAAGTTCACTTATTAAATTTACCGAATGAATAAGAATAAACTGCTGATTAATTCTTTTAACAACAAAATTAAAAACCTATCCGCCTAAATCAAAATTATTTTTAATTAAAAACTCCAATTTTTTTTTTAATAAATACTATAACCTTATACGAGAATAATAAATCATAAAAGAAACTCTATATATTCACTAATTTAAAGAAAAATTAAAGGTTTGTGGTTATTCTAAATTGGATGGCTTTCTTTTGGTTTGTTATTATTCATATCAGAGTAGGATAATTCTCTTTCAAATCCTATTTTAACACATAACAATGTGTTACTAGCAAGGCCCAATTACGAGGATCAATAGCCCATTGGTCAGTCTACGGCCCATGTGGCCCAATAAGCAATTTGTTTTTAAATCTAACAGGCCTAAACTAATTTTCACAATGAATTGTATTTTGTTATTTTTTTTAATTTTCTTGTAAAAGTGATGGGTAAAGAATATTTTATCATCTTTGATAAGCTGAAATAAAGAATATCTTATCATAGCTTTAACATAGTAATGCTTCAATTTGAACTCTTGAAATTTTGAATTTATGTATAAAATAACTAAAGGCTCTAACACATCCTCTGAACTTAACCCAAAGTGCCAAATATCCCTCTCAACTTTAGCTTTATTTACTTATCCCCTCAAACTTTAAAAAACCGACTCAATTTTTCACCTTTTGATTCGGTCTTAATGAGATACAGTAAGGAGCATGAGTTACACGAGTGTCTATGTGTTAAAAGTGTCAAAAAAAAGTGTTACACATAATTTATAAATTATAATTAACACTTTGAACCAAATCAAATCGAATCGAAAACAAACAAGAAAAACTGTAAAAACTAAAACTAAACCAATATACATGCGGTTTAAATTGAATCGAACCGAATTAGTTCGATTTGGTTCTGATCGGGTCAGTTCAAAACCGAAATTTCTAAATTTTTAAATTTAAATAAATTATAATTAAATTATTATTAATTATATATAAACTATTTTCAAAAAATGATCTATATTACATATATATTATTAAAATCTCATAAATATAAATTATATAATAATATAAATATATATTATATCAAATAAAATGTATTTCATATATATATAAAATTTTTAAATGTTTATAATTAGTTCATTTCGGTTTGATTTTTATTCGATTTTTCCATAAAAAACTAAAACCAAACCGAAAACCAAACTATATGTAAAACTAAAACCAAAACAAACTAATTTTAGTTCGATTCAGTTTTTTCTACTCGGTTTGATTCAGTTTTTGGATTACGATTTGGTTTTGCTCACCCATAGATAAATGTAATAACAAGCTCATTAGAATCAACCCATATAAAATACTCTTTTTTTCCGATAAGCCAATCCATTTTATTAAATTGAGGAAAGGAGATTACAAATTTAATAGCAGTAGAAGAACTGCCTAGGGACAACAGCAAGCAGCAATATCTAATTAATTGACGAATAGCCAAGAACCCACATAAGAAACAAAATATAGTAGGATCAGACCCTCAATAATTAGAGGGTTTTCCACATTAGCGACAGCAAAATTGTTAAAACGACGAAACCCACGTCAACGTGAGAAATTAGAAATTAGAAGTTTTGTGACCAACTTATTAAATTGACTTAGAAAATAGGGCAAACTTATTAATTTTCTAAAATTGGATAATTAATCAATTGTACAAAATTCCATTGGACCAATATTCCCACTCATACGAGAACATTATCATCTGATTCCTTTGCTTTGATGGCCATTTCCACCGCGCCATCATCATCAGCAGCAGCAGCAACACCCTTGTATCTATACCACTGAGCACAAATTTTAAAATACACAAAATTAATTATACCTAAACCACCAATTACATAATAGAAATAGTCCAATTTGCCCACATTAAGACCCTCAGCCAACCAATATCCTCTTTTACCATTGGAACTAATCCTATGAACGACAGAAACAAGAAAACCACTTAAATAATTTGCAAGAGCAAGTCCAACAAAGAATGTTGACCCTGCAACACTTCTCATATTCTCAGGAAATTGCTTGTAAGAAAACTCAATTTGTGCCACATAAGTGAACCCTTCAGACAGTCCAGCAAGTGCTAATTGAAGAATTAGCCACATTCCTGACATTGATGAAATACTCCCTCCTTTCTCTGCAATTCCTACAATTGGTCTTGTAAGAGCAATTTTTCTTCTGTTTTGTTCAACTATGCCTGAAACAACCATACAAGCAATTGAAAGCATGATTCCAATTCCCATTCTTTGTAGCAATGTGAATCCACCTTCTTTTTTGGTTAGTCTTTGAAGAGATGGGAGGATGATTCGGTCGTAAATAGGAATCCAAATGGTGAGAGTCATCATAGTAAAGATCACATATGTTGCTGCTGGTACCTCGAATTTGGTGCTGAATAAATACCTGTCGAGTTGAAGAGCTTGGAATACTCCGTAAGTATGCTGTTGGAGTAGAGGGACATGGTAAATTATAGCTGATGCCCAAATGGGAACAATTCTTATTAAGCATTTCACTTCTTCAACTTGTTGTTGAATGCTGCACAGGTTCCATGGATTAACGGGTGACCCATCTGGATTCAACCCGTCCTTGTCTGTTACAATGGCTGCCTTATCAAGGAAGCTGAACAGGGTCGAGTGGGGAAGCCTGGAATTGATGGATCTGGTTGGGACATATTTGAAAAGAGAAACGGCGCCGTTTTAGAGAAAACAGCACAAAAAAAAAAAAATCAATAAAAGACTGTGTATTGCCTTTTTTGAACATAGTTTAAGAATTACAACTAATTTCAATAAAAAAAAAAGGTTCATATTATTCATATTAGAGTTGGATAATTCTCTTTCAAATCCTATTTTCACACATAACAATGTGTTACTAGCAAGGCCCATGTACGAGAGCAATAGCCCATTGGTCAGTCTTACGGCCCATGTCACAATGAATTGTATTTTGTTTTTTGTTTTTTTTTTTATTGTAATATTTTGTCATCTTTGCTAAGCTGAAATAAAGAATATCTTATCATCAAAATATTATTTCCTCTTTTAACATAGTAATGCTTCAATTAAACTCTTGAAATTTTGAGTTCATGTATAAAATAACTAAAAGCCTAATAAATTTTGAGTTTTGTGACCAACTTTGTGATAAAGATACAATAGAAATTATACTTAAGTTAATCCTTTTTAATTAAAGTATATGCACATATTATCTAAACAAGTGTAAATCCCTTGGACTTCGTCCGGGCTTTAATCGAGAACATATCTGGAATAAAATTAGATTTTTTAATAATTGTTTTTCTATCAATTAGTATATTTTGAAGAATAAAGAAGCAAATTGATATTTCAATTTAATACATAATTTACAATTAGTTTCAAATAAACTTAGTTATAAATTAAATTGATTCTTCATCTTAAACATATATTTTCGTAAAAATACAAATTTTATAATCACAATCTTTATAATCAAATTTTATAAGCCGTAAACATAAAAAAAACTAAGAAAAGAGAAAAAGGATGTTAATTAAATTTAAGGAGTAACAAAGTTAATTAATGATTTATTTCTGCCAAAAACTAAGACAAAATTAAAAAAAAAAAAAAATACAAATAGCCTAATATTAAACCCTTTACATGAATGCTTAAAAACAAAAGCAACAAATTAACGAGGAGAGGACGCCGCAGTAATGGATAGAAAACCAAAGCAATGCTCCTTCATTTTACCACCAATCGGAGTGTTTTCAAGATCAACGAACACTGGAGCAATACATCCCTTGTTACCGAAAATTGATCGGTAATACACCGGTGAAACCACTGTTTGATCGTTTGAGAAATAGAATACTTCGATCTCAGGAGCGCAGAACTCTTCCGCTCTTATATCTCTGGAGCATCTAACAGCACTTGGGTTGGAAATTGGTTGATAATTGGGGGTTGCTTGGGGCGAGAGAGCTTTGCAGATTGGGAGAATGAGGACCAGGACGAACAACGGTGAATAATTTCATCTTTTTTTGTTGCTTAACAAAGCGATCAGAGTAAATGTCTACAGAGAGTTAAAAATCTAGATTGAGATCGAGAGAGATGAATGTTTTATTGTGAGTTTCTCCAAGAGTAAAGCTGTTGTTTATATAGGGCTTTGGAATGAGTACATATAAGGTTAAAAAATATGCAATATATCAATATCAGCACAGGTTTTGGAATGAAAATTGCCTCCTTGATGTTCATAGAGCATAGTTATAACATGGATGGACAGCTGTACACTTCAGCAGCAGCTCATGCAGTCTATCTCTGCTCATGGCAAGAAGTTTGGTTTTTTCGAAGCAGGTAATGTCTTGATATTTACAGTGTACACATTTTTTTTTTTATACAAATACCTAAGGACTAAAAGCCATTGTTTGGTCTAAAGCTGATTCTTGAGCATGAAAAAAATGGGAGTTCTAACGAAATTTGATTTTGCATTTAGTTCATCTGTATTCAGCATATTAGATAAATGCTTCATATATGTCATGAACATTTTTGGTAATGGATTTTCAGTTTTTGAGATGTCATTTGGAAGATAGATCTTTCCATTTTAGACATTAATTTATGCATCATATTACAGAAAACACCATCATCTTGACATGTTAGGACAAATAAGTTTAAATTAACATCTGTTGCCATATAACATTTGAAACTTTCATTTCTGAATCAATTCATTCCAAGTCAAGTTGTGAATTGGACTAAACTGTGGCGAAAACACTAGAGGTGGTTGATTATTTCGCCATCTGAACTTGTATATTCCGATGATGCTTTTTATACTTATATCCATTTAGATAGACATTGTAACATGCTCTTACGGTCTTTGAATTCATTATTGAACTCATTACAGGAAATGTCTGGTACTGTTAGAGCAGAAATGGATCTTATTGAAATTGTGACCTCAGGTACATCTCAAAATCGGCTGTTTATTTCCAATTTTGATTTTATTAGTGTTGAGATATTAAATTTTTATGCCTTTCAATAGAACATTAGTTGGTTTCTGTTTTGAATTGGTGCAGGATTTTGCCGGTGGGCTCATCGGTTTCCACGTGTTAGCGCAGCAGTGCAGAGAATTTCATAGATGATGTTACATGTTGTTTTAGCCCTTTTAACAGTTATGTAGTGTAATTGGTATATTCAGGGATGACTCAATCTGGAAATGAATTTTTGCATCTTTAGAATAATGCTCTTAGAAATAGTTGATTTCTCTATGTTATAAATTATAAATTTTGAAGTTCATATACATCTATCAAACTCATAGTTCTTACTGGCATATTTGGTGGAGTTCAGTTGCTGGAGAGTGATTTCATTATTTGTTTTCTGTATATTGGTTGTAGCTTTACTAGACTAGACTAGACTTATTGCATCGGTTTCCAGAATGTTAATTTTTTCCATTAGAGTATGTTGCCTCGTCCAAATTGAAAATTGTCATTAAATAGGGGACTCAAGTCTTAACTGTGATGACTGAATTGATTTCTGTTAAATTCTATTTATACAAAACATTTCTTGTACATGCATGTCTTTCAGAAATTAGTTCTTTAATGATGGTTTATGATGATTTTGTTTGAATATGATTATTCTCTTTTTCTTTTTCTTTTTTTTTTTTTTCCATCTGTTAGGTGGTTTTTCTTTAATGGACTGTATATGACAATTTTGAAATTCGAAGAACATGGAGCTTCAAAAATAACTATAACTTTCTTTGGATTTTGATATTTTTTGGTGCCCTCGTGTCAGTATTTATATGTTTCGAGTATAGAAGTGAAACCAATGGTTAGCATCAAGCCCAATAAGGAGAACAATAGCCCAATGGACAGTCCAAGGTCCATTTGGCCCAAATAAGGGATTGGTTATCAAATCAACAATTTGTGCATTCTGTTGCTTCAAGCCAGGCCAGCTATTGAACTTGCATTTGTATTGCAATGGAAAGGGTCCCAAATCAGACCTTAACAAGCGCAAATTCTCCCTATTTCAGGTAATACAAAGAAGCAATGATGACCAATATTTCCCAGCAACCGAACAGAGGAAATTCTTTTTAATTCTCCAGCATAATACAAAGCAGCAAAACATTGTTAACATTCTGAGTAATAAAACAACGATTTCACCAAACCACAAAATCATATGCTGACGTATATTGAAAAATTTGATAACAATACCAAATTTCATTTTTGGGCAAACTGATCTTTCGAGAGAGATTCAAGGGTAGCTTTTATCCAAAATAAACTATTCATTCATAAATTAGAACTGAAAAGAACAAGAACCAGAAAAGGTAGCAGATCATGAGGCAGAAAATCGCTTACCTGAGACAGAGATCGACGATTTGGCTAATCAGTAGCGACGTCGGCAAAAGAGACGGTGCGCAGTAGCAGCCACCAATGAGAGAAGATGGAGGCCATTGCGAAGAGAAGGAAAAGCAGAGGGAGCTCCTTTCTGTGTTTTTTGTTTTCAAGAAAAACTCCAATTTTGAGTTTTTGAGAAAAGGCAAGGGAAGCTCCTTTCCGTGTTTTTAACTTTCCCGTTTCTAATTTACCAAACACCATAAATAAAATTTTCAGGGCTTTCTTCTAAAAACAAGCTCATTTCCCGTTTGGAAAAGCCCTCCCAAACGGGACCTCAATTACTAAAGAGTAAAATCTCCGAGAAAATTTTCCCAATTTCATAGTCAATACAAGAAGAACATTTCGTAATCGTTAACTTATCTTTTTGTTTGTTATTTCTTTTTAAATAAAAAATGAAGAATATTTTATCATCAAAATACTACTTTCCCCTTTATCATAATAATGCTTCAGTTTTTTTTAACAAATAATAATGCTTCAATTAATATCATGAAATTCAGAGTTTATATATAAATGACTAAAAATAATAAGGCAACGCATCAATATAAGAAAAAAAAAAAATTATTATCATGAGAATTTTTGTTAAGTCATTCTTTTTCAATGAAATTATATGCAAAAGTTACTTAAAAAATTGTGAACCCTTTAGACTTGGTCTCAGAAAGACTGAAGAACACGTCGTTTGGGTATTAATTAGTATATTTTGAAGAATAAAACAAACAAATTGATATTCCAATTTAATACACAATTTATAATATTAATCATAAAAACTGAAAATATACAAACAGATACATTAATTAATATAAAACTTTAAATAAGATAAATTTAAAACCTCAGAAAATAAAATTGAGGAGAATATTAATTAAATTGATGTACTAAGAGAATTAATTAATTGGTTTCTTTCTACCTTACAAACACACACAAAAGAAAAAAATAAAAAATAAAAAAATGATTGGTTTCTTTCCGCCAAATACTAAAACAAAATTAACCCTTAAACCCAAATTAGACGAATAACAAATTAAAAAGCTCTAAATGGATTCTGGAGCAGTTTGAATCTGAGTGAATCAATTAGAAGGAGAGGACGCCGCAGCAATGGATAGAAAACTAGAGCAATGTTCCTTGATTTGACGACCAATCGGAATGTTTTCAAGATCAACGAACACTGGAGAAATACATCCCTTGTTACCGAAAATTGATCGGCAACACACCGGTGAAACCACCGCTTGATCGTTTGAGAAATAGGATGATTCGATCTCAGGAGCGCAGAAGTCTTCCGTTCTTATATCTCTGGAGCATCTAACAGTACTTGGGCTGGAAATTGGTTGATAATTGGGGGCTGCTTGGGGCGGAAGAGCTTTGCAGATTGGGAGAATGAGGACTAGGACAAGAACAACGGTGAATAATTTCATCATCTTTTTTTGTTGCTTAACAAATCGATCAGAGTTAAAAATCTAGATTGAGATCGAGAGAGATGAATTGATCTTG
Organism: Euphorbia tirucalli; assembly: GCA_039660915.1. Classification (NCBI taxonomy): domain Eukaryota; kingdom Viridiplantae; phylum Streptophyta; class Magnoliopsida; order Malpighiales; family Euphorbiaceae; genus Euphorbia; species Euphorbia tirucalli. Next base: position 74,046,800 of record CM077634.1, on the reverse strand, counting down.
AGTTTCTCCAAGAGTAAAGCTGTTGTTTATATAGGGCTCCACTTGTTCTCCTAATTACAGTCCAACTAGGGTTTGATAGAATCCTAATCTATTTGGGTTTAGTACTAGAGGCTTAGAAAATTATAAGAATTTCCTAATTAGAAATTCCGATTTAGTGTTACAGTTGGACTAGGGTTTAATGGAATCCTAATCTATTTGGGTTTATAACTTGTGGTGTAGAAAGTTATAAGAATTTCCTAATTAGAGACTCCTTAAATTAGCAGTAATTGATAAATTGAGTCCGTACTTATAACTAGTATGCTTCTCGTAAATGATTTAAAAACTGAAAAATCTACATATATATTATATGATGGACTTTTATACAGCTTTGCAGTTAATTTTGTTGCACATTTAATAGCTTGAATCAAAGGAACTTCAGGTCTAATTTGTCATGTACTGCTTTGTGCTTGTAGTTGTCTTTTTCATTCCACCCATTCTGTCAATGAAGACCGCACCTGAAATAAAATGGCATCAATGAACTCATTTGTAGACAAAATTCATTTTTCTTTTCTTTTCTTTTTTTTTTCCATCTCTATTCCAACGATAAGAAAGGATTTTGAATGGTTTTGTTACATGATACATCAACTTGGTCATTTCTTCTGCTCTAAGTGGATTATGAAAGATTGTGAATTATGTTGGGAGGCAGATTCAAATGAATTAGGCCGTCAACTAGTGGTGAACTGCTAATCTAGCACCAACTCTGCACACACAGCAATGTGCTCTGTGGCTCCTTTAGAGAAAACCACATGCAAAATGAGTACATTTAAGGTTTTTATATGATGGTTGTAACTAAAAGTTCCTTGGTCAATCGTTATAGCATGAATGAGTTGATTTGGTTCTTTTTGTTGTTACTAGGAGTTATTGAAGTTCTCACCAATCGCAGATTGAAGTTTTTTCAGTGGAGTTCATACTTCGTACACAATTCCGTGTTCATGTTTCTTCTTGGTTCTTTAAGTTGTCTAGTTCCAGGTAATTTGACAGGTATGCTATTTCCATCCTTTGACAGATATGCTTTTTGGGATTGGATTTATATATTTGTTAAATGAACTTTCCATGTTTAGTTCCTGTAATATATGGTGGGCTGCAGCCTTTTCTCTGTTATGGGTACAAGATGATAACAGCAAATTATCTCCAATCGAATGAAAAGAGCTGCATTGTTTTTTCTTAACAACTGAAAGTTGTGAAAGTTCATGAGGTTTTAAAAATTTCTCTATGTTCATATGCCTGCATTGTGAACTATCTGAATCTATAATCTATAATAGATATACAATTTTTGAATCAAACAACTTTGTTTGAGCATGCCACAGCAGATTTAAAAATTACATGTCAAACTTTTAAAAAATGCAGAAGAAAAAAAGGGGAAACTCTAACGAATGGTATCAAGAAATTGGGCCACAATTATTTTTTGAACTCAGTTCATTATTTATGTGTCCATGGCTGCCCCAGTTATCTATAATTAGTACAAATTTGCACTTACAGATTTTGTTCTGATTACTGATATCTGGTTTGCATCTTTTTATAACAGATGGGACAAAAAATTGTTGCTGAGGATTTCAAATTGCTAATGTATCTGATTTGGTTCGTTGGATCAAAAAACTTCTTGAAAACAACTTTTTTTTTTTTTTTTTTAAACCTAAGTAAGGAGAAAACACTGAATCAATTAAATCAAATATTACAATTAGAGGCCATGCAATGGCGAATCTAGCATTAAAATTTAGAGGAGGCTAGATTTTATAAATAAATTTTTAATTATACTAGAATTGAAAAAAAAAAAAAGGAGTAGAAAAGTAGGGGAGAAACGATGGGCATGGGTGGGCTGTGACTTATTGATTTTACTTTTTTTTTTTTTTAAATCCACTCACCAAAACGACGTCGTTTTGGTTAGTGGATTTAAAAAAAAAAAAAAAAAAAGGCCCAGCCCAGGCCTAAGCCAGCACCCCCTGTTGTGACTTAATGGCGGTCCAAGGGGACCGCCGGCGGTGAGGGTGGCATCGCCACCGTCGGCTCCCCTAAATCAGCCACTGAGGCCATGTATATCAACAAGTAATTTAATTTAATTGTTGATTATTCTAATACATGACATGAGTGCATAAATTGGATGGCTTTCTTTTGGTTTGTTATTATTCATATTAGAGTTGGATAATTCTCTTTCAAATCCCATTTTAACACATAACAATGTGTTACTAGCAAGGCCCAAATAGAATATCAATAGCCCATTGGTCAGTCTACGGCCCATGTGGCCCAGACAAGCAATTTGTTTTTAAATCTAAATCAGGCCTAAACTTTTGTTTTGTTTTGTTTTGTTTTGTTTTCTTGTAAACCAACAATGGGTAAAGAATATTTTGTCATCTTTGATAAGCTGAAATAAAGAATATCTTATCATCAAAATATTATTTCCTGCTTTAACATAGTAATGCTTCAATTTAAAATCTTGAAATTTTGAGTTTATGTATAAAATAACTAAAGGCTCTACCACATCCTCTGAGCTTAACCCAAAGTACTAAATGTCCCTCCCAACTTTAGCTTTATCTACTTATCCCCTCAAACTTTAAGAAACCAACTCAATTTTTCACCTTTTGATTCGGTCTTAATGAGATACAGTAAGGAGCGTGAGTTACACGAGTGTCTATGTGTTAAGTGTCAAAAAAAAGTGTTACACATAATTTATAAATTATAATTAACACCTTGAACCAAATCAAACCGAATCGAAAACAAACAAGAAAAATTGTAAAAACTAAAACTAAACCAATATACATGCGGTTTAAATTGAATCGAACCGAATTAGTTCTATTTGGTTCTGATTCGGTTCAGTTCAAAACCGAAATTTCTAAATTTTCAAATTTAAATAAATTATAATTAAATTATTATTAATTATATATAAATTATTGTCAAAAAATGATCTATATTACATATATATTATTAAAATCTCATAAATATAAATTATATAATAATATAAATATATATTATATCAAATAAAATGTATTATATATATAAAATTTTTAAATGTTTATAATTAGTTCGGTTCGGTTTGATTTTTATTCGATTTTTCCATTAAAAACTAAAAGCAAACTATATGTAAAACTAAAACCAAAACAAACTAATTTTAGTTCGATTTAGTTTTTTCTACTCGGTTCGATTCGGTTTTTGGATTACGATTTGGTTTTGCTCACCCATAGATAAATGTAATGACAAGCTCATTAGAATCAACCCATATAAAATATTCTTTTTTTCCGATAAGCCAATCCATTTTATTAAATTGAGGAAAGGAGATTACAAATTTAATAGCAGTAGAAGAACTGCCTAGGGACAACAGCAAGCAGCAATATCTAATTAATTGACGAATAGCCAAGAACCCACATAAGAAACAAAATATAGTAGGATCAGACCCTCAATAATTAGAGGGTTTTCCACATTAGCGACAGTAAAATTGTTAAAACGACGAAACCCACGTCAACGTGAGAAATTAGAAATTAGAAGTTTTGTGACCAACTTATTAAATTGACTTAGAAAATAGGGCAAACTTATTAATTTTCTAAAATTGGATAATTAATCAATTGTACAAAATTCCATTGGACCAATATTCCCACTCATACGAGAACATTATCATCTGATTCCTTTGCTTTGATGGCCATTTCCACCACGCCATCATCATCAGCAGCAGCAGCAGCAACACCCTTGTATCTATACCACTGAGCACAAATTATAAAATACACAAAATTAATTATACCTAAACCACCAATTATATAATAGAAATAGTCCAATTTGCCCATATCCTCAGCCAACCAATATCCTCTTTTACCATTGGAACTAATCCTATGAACGACAGAAACAAGAAAACCACTTAAATAATTTGCAAGAGCAAGTCCAACAAAGAACGTTGACCCTGCAACACTTCTCATATTCTCAGGAAATTAAATAGTTAAAGGCTTAATGTGCTAAAATAATCAATAAAAGACTGTGTATTGCTTGTTTTGAACATAGTTTAAGAATTACAACTAATTTAAAGAAAAATTAAAGGTTTATGATTATTCTAATACATGACATGAGTACAAAAATTGGATGGATAATTCTCTTTCAAATCCTATTTTAACACACAACAATGTGTTACTAGCAAGGCCCAATTACGAGATCAATAGCCCGTTGGTCAGTCTACGGCCCATGTGGCCCATGTCACAATGAATTGTATTTTGCTTTTTTTTTTTTTTTTTTTTTATTGTAATAGTGATGGGTAAAGAATATTTTGTTATAAAGAATATATTATCATCAAAATATTATTTCCTCTTTTAACAAAACAATGCTTCAATTAAACACTTGAAATTTTGAGTTTATGTATAAAATAACTAAAAACCTAATAAATTTTGAGTTTTGTGATCAATTTTGTGATAAAGATACAATAGAAATTATACTTAAGTCAATCAATCCTTTTTAATTAAAGTATATGCACACATTATCTAAACAAGTGTAAGCCCCTTAGACTTGGTCCGAGCCTTAATCAAGAACATATCTAGAATAAAATTAGATTTTTTTAGTAATTGTTTTTGTATCAATTAGTATATTTTGAAGAATAAAGAAACAAATTGATATTTCAATTTAATACATAATTTACAATTAGTTTCAAATAAACTTAGTTATAAATTAAATTGATTCTTCATTTTAAACAACATTATTTTGGTAAAGTAGTAATACTATATTTTCGTAAAAATACAAATTTTATAATCACAATCTCAAGCCGTAAACATAAAAAATAAAAAAAAATAAAAAAAAAAAGAGCAAAAGGATATTATTAATTAAATTTAAGTAGTAACAAAGTTAATAAACGATTTATTTCTGCCAAAAACTAAGACAAAATTAGAAAAGAATACAAATAGCCTCATATTAAACCCTTTACCTGAATGCTTAAAAACAAATTAATGAATTCTGGAGCAGTTTGAATCTGAGTGAATCAATTAGAAGGAGAGGACGCCGCTGCAATGGATAGAAAACTAGAGCAATGCTTCTTCATTTTACCACCAATCGGAGTGTTTTCAAGATCAATGAACACTGGAGCAATACATCCCTTGTTACCGAAAATTGATCGGCAACACACCGGTGAAACCACCGTTTGATCGTTTGAGAAATAGAATGCTTCGATCTCAGGAGTGCAGAAGTCTTCCATTCTTATATCTCTGGAGCATCTAACAGCACTGGGACTTGAAATTGGTGGATAATTGGGGGCTGCTTGGGGCGGAAGAGCTTTGCAGATTGGGAGAATGAGGACCAGGAGAAGAAAAACGGTGAATAATTTCTTCATCTTTTTTTGTTGCTTAACAAAGCGATCAGAGTAAATGTCTACAGAGAGTTAAAATCTAGATTAAGATCGAGAGAGATGAATGTTTGATTGTGAGTTTCTCCAAGGGTAAAGCTGTTTTTTATATAGGGCTCCATTTGTTCTCCTAATTACAGTCGAACTAGGGTTTGTTAGAATCCTAATCTATTTAGGTTTATTATTTATGGCCTAGAAAATTATAAGAATTTCCTAATTAGAAGTTCCGATATAGTGTTACAGTTGGATTAGGGTTTAATGGTATCCTAATCTATTTGGGTTTATAACTTGTAGCGTAGAAAATTATAAGAATTTCCTAATTAGAAATTCCGATTTAGTGTTACAGTCTGACTAGGGTTTAATGGAATCCTAATCTATTTGGGTTTATAACTTATGGCGTAGAAAATTATAAGAATTTCCTAATTAGAAATTCTGATTTAGTGAATATCGGTTTACACTTGAATTTGACTTTGGATGGTTTGTAGAAATAGAGTGAGATTCGGCCAAAATACTAAAAGCTTACTAAAATAGAGTGAGATTCGGCCAAAATACCGGACTGTGTTCCTAAATAGTTACCGGAACAACTTACTAGAAGCTTCGTTTTACAGCCTAATTAGAGTCTCCTTAAATTAGCAGTAATTGATAAATTGAGTCCATTACACCAGTACTTATAACTACTTATGAGGATTATTATTATTATTATTATTATTATTATTATTATTTAATTTTGTTACAATTCGAATATACTGTATTTTCTTTTTCTTTAATTGTACTCATATATATCTCGTTTAATTTGATTTTATAAAATTAATTGTAGTATCCAATATTAGTTTTTTTTTTTTTAAATAAAAATTTACAAGTAGAATTCATAAATACACAAGGAATATATTATTTTGAAAAAATATAGTATGTTTTAATTAGTAAGTAGATTTAATTACTATTTTAGCTTTGAAGTAACAATTATCTTTTTTTCTCGCTGTGAATTCCTCAAATAAACCAAAGTGCGTTAAGTTGGAAATTTAGTAATGAAGGAATATAAAATAATATTAAAATAGACTTGTCCATGGATTTGAAACCATTTTCTTTGCTCTCTAAAAATTAAATTTGTTCATAGATTTTGCATGTTAAGTATTTTAAGCGGAAAAATTTTGCATGTTGAAATTACGGGTTTTGAGAGATTTAAGGTTAGAAGTTATTTCGGTATTAATTAGTATATTTTGAAGAATAAAACAAATAAATTGATATTCCAATTTAATACACAATTTATAATATTAATTATAAAAACTGAAAATATTATAAAAACTCATACAAACACATACATTAATTAATATAAAACTTTAAATAAGATAAATTTAAAACCTCAGAAAATAAATTGATTAAATTGATGTACTAAGAGAATTAATTAATTGCTTTCTTTCTTCCTTACAAACACACACAAAAGAATAAAAATAAAAAATAAAAACTAAAAAAATGATTGGTTTCTTTCGCAAAATACTAAAACAAAATTAACCCTTAAACCCAAATTAGACGAATAACAAATTAAAAGGGTTAATTAGCTTTGTGGTGCGTTATTCCGTAATTATCTTTTAAATAACCCAAACATTATTATAAAATTTTAAATAACCACAATATCTAAATAATATCTTTAATGGTATGGATAAAAAAATGCTATATAGGAGATGCCTACAAAAACTTGGAATTATCTCCTGCAGAAGAAAAAAAGGAGACTTGAGCTCGCAATTGAATTTGAAGCTTACATGGTATCCAGAAAGAAGTTCAACAAAGTCATGAACAAGCAAGCACCTAAGAAATTTGAAAACACATTAGAACGATTGTTGTACACTATTTATACATTGTTTATACACTGTTTATATATTGTTTGTACACTGTTATACACTATTTATACATTATTTATACACTGTTTATACATTGTTTATACATTATTTATACACTGTTTATACATTGTTTATACACTACTTATACATTGTTATACATTACACACTTCTTATACAATGTTATATGTTTATACACTTATTATACATTATTTATACACTCTTTATACATTGTTTATACATTGTTTATATATTATTTATACACTGTTATACATTGTTTATACACTACTTATACATTGTTATACACTCTTTATACACTGTTTATACATTATTTATACACTGTTTATACACTATTTATACATTGTTTATACATTATACATTGTTTATACATTATTTATACACTGTTATACAGTTATACACTGTTTATACACTTCTTATACACTGTTATACATTGCTTATACATTATTTATACATTGTTTATACATTGTTTATACACTGTTATACACTTCTTAGACAATGTTATACATTGCTTATACTTTGTTTATACATTATTTATACATTGTTTATACATTATACACTGTTTATACATCGTTTATACATTATTTATACACTGTTATACATTGTTATACACTTCTTATACACTGTTATACATTGCTTATACATTGTTTATAATTATACATTGTTATACATTATACACTTTTTTATACAATGTTATATGTTTATACATTTATTATACATTGTTATACACTGTTTATACATTGTTTATACACTGTTATACATTGTTTATACATTATTTATACATTGTTTATACATTATACATTGTTTATACATTATTTATACACTGTTATACATTGTTATACACTGTTTATACACTTCTTATACATTGTTATACATTATTATACACTTCTTATATATTATTATACATTATTTATACACCGTTTATACACTTTATACATTGTTTATACACTGTTTATACACTGTTTATACCTTAGTTATACCTTAATTATACCTTAAGATACACTATTCTAGTGATTATACCTTAGTTATTCCTTATTTATACCCTAAGATACATTATTATATTGATTATACGTTACTTATACATTAATTATACCTTAAGATACGCTATTACAGTGATTATACCTTAATTATACCTTAAGATACACTATTACAGTAATTATACCTTAGTTATACCGTAATTATACCTTAAGATATACTATTACAGTAATTATACATTAGTTATACCTTAATTATACCTTAGGATACACTATTACAGTGATTATACCTCAGTTATACCTTAGTTATACCTTAAAATACACTATTACATTGATTATACCTTATTTATACCTTAATTATACCTTAGTTATACATTAAGATACACTATTACAGTGATTATACTTTAGTTATACCTTAATTATACTTTAGTTATATCTTAATATACAAATGCATAATTAGTTATACTTTAGTGAAAAAAATATGTCGAAAAAAGTATATACATATGGACTTTGTTTCGAAGATAAAAAAAAAATAAAAAAAACTTTCTAAAGTCGCATGACAAAAAAATAAACGGATTGAGAGATAAATGCGAAATTAAATTAAAATTATAAAAAGAGGAGAGAGAAACATGGACAAAGTAGATAAGGTATTTTGGAGATTTTGATTTGTGTTTTGTTGTTTATTTTGTGAAAGAATCACGTAAATAGGATAATTTTTGTTTTAGGTATTTTTGAAATTTTGAAAAGTTTTTAAGGTATTTAAGCAAACTTTTTCTTTTAAGGTAAAAATGTTATATGGTGCCAAAAGTTATGTATTTATGTAAAATGCCCTTAAATTTTTATGCCTTTCAATAGAACGTTTGTTGGTTTCTGTTTTGAATTGGTGTAGGATTTTCCCGGTGGGCTCATCGGGAACAATAGCCCAATGGACAGTCCAAGGTCCATTTGGCCCAAATAAGGGATTGGTTATCAAATCAACAATTTGTGCATTGTGTTGCTTCAAGCCAGGCCAGCTATTGAACTTGCATTTGTATTGCAATGGAAAGGGTCCCAAATCAGACCTTAACAAGCGCAAATTCTCCCTATTTCAGATAATACAAAGCAGCAAAACATTGTTAACATTCTGGGTAATAAAACAACGATTTCAACAAACCACAAATCATATGCTGACATCTATTGAAAAATTTGATAACAATACCAAGTAGTAGGATATAGACCCAAATTTCATTTTTGGGCAAACGGATCTTTCCAGAGATATTCAAGGGTAGCCTTTATCTAAAATAGACTATCCATTCATAAATTAGAACTGAAAAGAACAAGAACCAGAAAAGGTAGCAGATCATGAGGCAGAAAATCGCTTACCTGAGACAGAGATGGACGATTTGGCTAATCAGCAGCGACTTCGGCAAAAGAGATGGCGTGCAGTAGCAGCCACCAATGAGAGAAGATGGAGGCCATTGCGAAGAGAAGGAAAAGCACAGGGAGCTCCTTTCCGTGTCTTTGGTTTTCAAGAAAAACTCCAATTTTGAGTTTTTGAGAAAAGACGGGGTAAGCTCCTTTCCGTGTTTTTAACTTTCCCGTTTCTAATTTACCAAACACCACAAATAAAGTTTTCAGGGCTTTCTTCTAAACTTAAGCTCCTTTCCCGTTTGGGAAAGTCCTCCCAAACGGGGCCTTAATCAGTAAAGAGTAAAATCTCCGGAGATACTTTTCCTAATTTCATAGTCAATACAAGCAGAACATTTTGTAATCATTAACTTAACTTTTTGTTTGTTATTTTTTTTAAAATAAAAAATGAAGAATATTTTATCATCAAAATACTACTTTCCCCTTTATCATAATAATGCTTCAGTTTTTTTTAACAAATAATAATGCTTCAATTAAATTCATGAAATTCAGAGTTTATATATAAATGACTAAAAATAATAAGGCAACGCATCAATATAAGAAATTAAAAAAAAAAAAATTAATTATCATGAGAATTTTTGTTAAGTCATTCTTTTTTAATGAAATTATATGCAAAAGTTACTTAAAAAATTGTGAACCCTTTAGATTTGGTCTCAGAAAAACCGAAGAACATGTTAGATTTTAGAAGTTATTTCGGTATTAATTAGTATATTTTGAAGAATAAAACAAATAAATTGATATTCCAATTTAATACACAATTTATAATATTAATTATAAAAACTGAAAATATTATAAAAACTCATACAAACACATACATTAATTAATATAAAACTTTAAATAAGATAAATTTAAAACCTCAGAAAATAAATTGATTAAATTGATGTACTAAGAGAATTAATTAATTGCTTTCTTTCTTCCTTACAAACACACACAAAAGAATAAAAATAAAAAATAAAAACTAAAAAAATGATTGGTTTCTTTCGCAAAATACTAAAACAAAATTAACCCTTAAACCCAAATTAGACGAATAACAAATTAAAAGGGTTAATTAGCTTTGTGGTGCGTTATTCCGTAATTATCTTTTAAATAACCCAAACATTATTATAAAATTTTAAATAACCACAATATCTAAATAATATCTTTAATGGTATGGATAAAAAAATGCTATATAGGATAATACATTTTGATTTTTGAAATGTATTAATATAAAAAAAAAATTTAATATACAGTTAGGATTCAAGTCATAGAATCCTAATATAACTGAACTTTTTTCAAAAAAAAAAAAAAAAACTGCCCACCGTTTTTTGCAAACAAGAGGGAAGAAAAAAAAAAAAAAAACCTCTCACCCACACTGCACAAATCTGTTTCAATATACACATACAACATTGCCAATAGGCAGCAGCACTACCCACCATTTTCAACTGAAACATTTTTGAAAAAACCACCCCCATTAAACCTTGCAAACAGAAAAGAAAAAAACAAAAAACAGTTCTATTTTTCTCCTTTTTCTTCATCAATCCACGTTTACTTTTTTTCTCTGTAAAGACCATATCCAATATACACCATTAGCATTTTGCAGAATTTTGCAGAAGCATTATACGCCATCACCAATCTCCAACCGCTATTTCTTCATTCCTACAATATACTGTTTAATTCTCATTCTTTTTCTTCCTCAATCCGCATTCTATATTTTTTCTCGGCAAAAACCAAAAGAAATATACACCATTGGCAAACTCCAACCACTGAGTTCTTGATTCCTACAACATATTAAACACAAAGGGTAAGAATATTTCTTCAAATATCTCACATGTATGCATACTAATATACTTGTATAAAGATACTCCTGAAGATCTTGGTGGTTTAATATAATTTGATATTTCTCATAAAAAGAAAAAGCAGATAATATAAAATCATGTTTTGTTGTTTTTCGTGAATATACGAAGGAAAGATATGACAGGAACAGCCATAGTGGTTCGATAGGTGGTACATGGACGGAAAGCAACAAATATCAGAACAGCAAGTTTCAAGGAGTTATTCTACCACAGGGTTGCAATTTTCACATTTGAAAAACATAATATCAAATGAAATGAAAATCAACACGAAATACAGTGCATTGGACATCAAATTTCAGGTAAAAAAATCATACTATACCATCAATATACTGCATTGGACAATAAAATGCAGTGTTGTAATTTCATTTTCATGTAACTATAAGTTGTCATTATACTATATAACTTAGTACAGATTATTTATACGATGACAGTATATTGATGAAATGTATAATTTACAGTTGGAAGATGGAGACGACCCTTTTGATATAACTAATGATATGAGCTTGTCATTTTACTTGCAATTGAAGAACAATGAAACTGATGTGAGGAAATATCCATTGTGCATAACTTGTGTCCAACTGAATGCAAATGATGAAAACAACATTGAACAAGGAGATCAGTGTTCTGAGAATTGGGTGCAGTCATTAACAAATCAGCATGATGAACAGCAACAGATGGACATGATTGAGTATGTCAATCAAGTGACGCAGCAAACAATCACAAATCTGGAAAACAACTTCACCTACAGATCCAACAAGGAAGTTTCATATAATCCAACAATAATCCATGACCTAAGGCACTCAAATTTTGAGATTGGACAAAAATTCAAGGACAAATACACATTTAAAACATCTATCAGCTTTTATGCAATAAACATGCACTTTTAATTCAAGACTGAAAGATCAAATTCCAGGCAATTGTACTTGAGTTGTATTGATGACAGTTGCACTTGGATTATGAGGGCAAGTAAATGCGGGAATACAGACACGTTTCAAATTAAGAAATTGGTGGATTCGCATACATGCATGTTGGATATCAGATTCTCAGGAAAGAGACAGGCAACAAGGTACTTGATTGGTGAGTGCATAAAATATAAATATGTGGACATTCATAGAACATACACACCTAGAGATATAATAGATGATGTGAGACTGGAACTAGGGGTTGATATCAACTACCAAAAAGCATGGAAGTCAAAAGAGAAAGCAGTAGAGATAATAAGGGGAAAACCTGGCGATTCATATGCAATGTTGTCAAGTTATCTTTATATGGTGCAGCAAACAAATCCTGGCTCAGTTGTGGAAATGCATACAGATGTTAACAATTCATTTGTGTATGCTTTCATTGCATGTTGTGGAAATTGATGTAAAATTAATTCAACCCTATTGCATTTAGACAGGCAGTTGAATAGTATGGTCCTATAAATGAACATCTAAATCTTTCAAAAAAGACAAACACAAAACCAGTAATGTACTTACTCATCCTACTAAAATCAAATATTTAGTCTCATCTAACCAATAAATCCAACTGTCCTCCACACCCATTATATTCACCCACTTCTTGGCCCGAAAAAAAGGGGGGAAGAATACAATCTATCTTATCTTAGATTTACAAGTTTAAGAAATATCACTATCAATACTTAAATTCAGGGCAGGTGAGGTGATTGTCTTGTCCTACAAAATATGCTTACGAATATTGCATGGTACAAACAGAGTGAAAACAGCAGCATATAGCCATAGAAAATGAGTTACATTTATTACTAAAAAGAGCATTCATGGTCCATTCCTAAGTATAGACAAAAGTTAAAAATCCAAAGCTAAAATCTAACAACTAAATATACCTCCTAAAAATTACATTAATCAAACATGTAAATCCTAGCCTATCAGTTGGACCCCCCACCATTTTAGTCTTCAATTTCTGCTTAATCAATGACAGAACCTCTTATTGAACTAAAAATACAGTGATTAAAATTTTCAGAGAATAATATCCACAAACTTGGAAAATAGAACTTTCCCAACAGATATTAAGTACTGTCCATCAAAACCTAAAAAATCAAAGCTCTTCATTGCATCGAGACATGCTGGAAAAACGAAATAAAAACCTAAAAACTGGGGAAAAAAAGGGAAGATATACTGACCTATATTCGTCTGAGATACCAAACTCCCCTTTCAAATGGCCAGTAACCGTGATCTGCTTCTGCAAAAAAGAGTATGAAGAAGGAGAAGATGAGAGGCGAAACATTTCCCTTTCAATCGGCCGGTAAACGGTGATCTGGAAAGTATGAAGAAGGAGAGGAAGAGACGCGAGAGTATGAAGAAGGAGAAGATGAGACGGTAAACGATTCCACTTTCAATCGGCCGGTAAACCGTGATCTGGAAAGTATGAAGGAGAGGAAGAGACGCGATAATTTTGGGAAAGTCTGAAGAGAGAAGTTGGAATAGAGAAAGGAAGTGGTAGTTACGATGAGATAGGATAAGGGGGTGGGTGAGTTAATTATCCCCGGAATAAAAAATAATCCAAATAATTTATAAATATTATAAAAAAATACTACTTATTCTGAAATGTGATGACAGGTGTATTGTTGGGTTAAAAAGAATATTAATTTATATATGAGCTAAATACAAAAAATAGGGGTGCTAGAATAAATATTATTACAAAATTATGGACAAATGGGGTAATTTCCCCCATAACAATGTGTTACTAGCAAGGCCCAATTACGAGATCAATAGCCCATTGGTCAGTCTACGGGCCAGTTGGCCCAGATAAGCAATTTGTTTTTAAATCTAAATCAGGCCTAAATTTTATTTTTTGCTTGTAAGAGTGATGGGTAAAGAATATATTATCATCAAAATATTATTTCCTCTTTTAACATAGCAATACTTCAATTAAACACTTAAAATTTTGAGTTTATGTATAAAATAACTAAAAGCCTAATAAATTTTGGCCTTTGTAGAAATTATACTTAAGTCAATCTTTTTCAATTAAAGTATATGCACATATTAACTAAGCAAGTATAAGTCCTTTAGACTTGGTCCGGGTCTTAATCCAGAACATATCTGGAATTACAATTAGATTTTTTAATAATTATTTTTGTATCAATTAGTATATTTTGAAGAATAAAGAAACAAATTGATATTTCAATTTAATGCATAATTTACAATTAGTTTCAAAGAAACTTAGTTATAAATTAAATTGATTCTTCATCTTAAACAACATTATTTAGGTAAAGTAGTAATACTATATTTTCGTAAAAATACAAATTTTATAATCACAATCTCAAGCCGTAAACACACACACACACAAAAAAAAAAAAAAAAAAAAAACTAAGAAAAAAGCAAAAGGATATTATTAATTAAATTTAAGGAGTAACAAAGTTGATTAATGATTTGTTTCTGCCAAAAACTAAGACAAAATTAAAAAAAGAATACAAATAGCCTAATATTAAACCCTTTACATGAATGCTTAAAACCAAAAGCAGCAAATTAATGAATTCTAGAGCAGCTTGAATTTGAGTGAATCAATTAGAAGGAGAGGACGCCGCATCAATGGATAGAAAACCAGAGCAATGCTCCTTCATTTTACCACCAATCGGAGTGTTTTCAAGATCAACGAACACTGGAGCAATACATCCCTTGTTACCGAAAATTGACCGGCAACACACCGGTGAAACCACCGTTTGATCATTTGAGAAATAGAATGCTTCGATCTCAGGAGCGCAGAAGTCTTCCGTTCTTATATCTCTGGAGCATCTAACAGCACTGGGACTGGAAATTGGTGGATAATTAGGGGCTGCTTGGGGCGGAAGAGCTTTGCAGATTGGGAGAATGAGGACCAGGAGAAGAACAATGGTGAATAATTTCTTCATCTTTTTTTGTTGCTTAACGAAGCGATCAGAGTAAATGTATCGAGAGAGATGAATGTTTGATTGTGAGTTTCTCCAAGAGTAAAGCTGTTGTTTATATGGGGCTCCACTTGTTCTCCTAATTACAGTCGGACTAGGATTTAATGGAATCCTAATCTATTTGGGTTTATTACTTGTGGCGTAGAAAATTATAAGAATTTCCTAATTAGAAATTCCTATTTAGTATTACAGTTGGACTAGGGTTTAATGGAATCCTAATCTATTTAGGTTTATAACTTGTGGCGTAGAAAATTATAAGAATTTCCTAATTAGAGACTCCTTAAATTAGCAGTACTTATAACTACTATGCTTCCGTGTTCATGTTTCTTCTTGGTTCTTTAAGTTGTGTAGTTCCAGGTATAAGGAATTTAGGAAGCTTGAACTTGGATTTATGTTAATTTGACAGGTATGCTATTTCCATCCTTTGACAGATATGCTTTTTGGGATTGGATTTATATACTTGTTAAATGAACTTTCCATGTTTAGTTCCTGTAATATATGGTGGGCTGCAGCCTTTTCTCTCTTATGGGTGCAGGATGATAACAGCAAATTATCTCCAATCGAATGAAAAGAGCTGCATTGTTTTTTCTTAACCACTGAAAGTTGTGAAAGTTCATGGGGTTTTTAAAATTTCTCTATGTTCATATGCCTGCATTGTGAAATATCTGAATCTATAATCTATAATAGATATACAATTTCTGAATCAAACAACTTTGTTTGAGCATGCCACATCAGATTTAAAAATTACATGTCAAACTTTTAAAAAATGCAGAAAAAAAGTAGGGAAAACTCTAACAATTGGTATCAAGAAAAAAGGCCACGATTATTTTTTGAACTCAGTTCTTTATTTATGCTTCAATGGCTGCCCCAGTTATCTATAATTAATACAAAATTGCACCTTATTGATATCTGGTTTGCATCTTTTTATAACAGATGGTGATGCTAATGATACAAAAAATTGTTGCTGAGGATTTCAAATTGCTAATGGTATCTGGTTGGGTTCGTTGGATCAAAAAACTTCTCAAAAACAACCTTTTTTTAAAAAAATTTTATTTTAAACCTAAGTAAGGAGAAAACACTGAATCAATTAAAACAAATATTATAATTAGAGGCCATGCAGTGGCGAATATAGCATTAAAATTTAGAGGGGGCTAGATTTTATAAATAAATTTTTAATTATGCTAGAATTAAAAAAAAAAAAAAAAAAAAAAAGAGTAGAAAAGTGGGGGAGAAACGATGGGTATGGGTGGGCTGTGACTTATTGATTTTACCTTTTTTTTTTTTTTTTTAAATCCACTAACCAAAACATGAATGGTATTATTGACCATGATTTGTAGTTTAAGTTTCTCAGGACCAAAGTGTTCAGCAATCAACTTGTTGAGATTCTTGTGAAGATATCCAGTCATAGCTCCTTCATTTTGGCCAAGAAGTTCCCTTTTTAAATTTACCGAATGAGTAAGAATAAACTTTTGATTAATTCTTTTAACAACAAAATTAAAAACTCGTCCACACCTAAATCAAAATTATTTTTAATTAAAAACTCCATTTTTTTTTAATGAATACTATACCATTTATACGAGAATAATAAATCATAAAGGAAACACAATATATTCACTAATTTAAAGAAAAATTAAAGGTTTATGATTATTCTAATACATGACATGAGTACATAAATTGGATGGCTTTCTTTGGGTTTGTTATTATTCGTATTAGAGTTGGATAATTCTCTTTCAAATCCCATTTTAACACATAACAATATGTTACTAGCAAGGCCCAAATAGAATATCAATAGCCCATTGGTCAGTCTGCGGCCCATGTGGCCCAGATAAGCAATCTGTTTTTAAATCTAAATCAGGCCTAAACTAATTTTCATAATGAATTGTATTTTGTTTTTGTTTTTGTTTTTTTGGTTTTTTTTTTTTGTAATTTTCTTGTAAAGATGATAAAGAATATTTTATCATCTTTGATAAGCTGAAATAAAGAATATCTTATCATCAAAATATTATTTCCTGCTTTAACATAGTAATGCTTCAATTTAAACTCTTGAAATTTTGAGCTTATGTATAAAATAACTAAAGACTCTAACACATCCTCTGAACTTAACCCAAAGTGCCAAATACCCCTCAAACTTTAAAAAACCGACTCAATTTTTCACCTTTTGATTCGGTCTTAATGAGATACAGTAAGGAGCGTGAGTTACACGAGTGTCCATGTGTTAAAAGTGTCAGAAAAAAAGTGTTACACATAATTTATAAATTATAATTAACACCTTGAACCAAATCAAACCGAATCGAAAACAAACAAGAAAAATTGTAAAAACTAAAACTAAACCAATATACATGCGGTTTAAATTGAATCGAACCGAATCAGTTCGATTTGGTTCTGATTTGGTTCAGTTCAAAACCGAAATTTTTAAATTTTTAAATTTTCAAATTTAAAAATATTATAATTAAATTATTATTAATTATATATAGATTATTGTCAAAAAATGATCTATATTACATATATATTATTAAAATCTCATAAATATAAATTATATAATAATATAAATATATATTATATCAAATAAAATGTATTATATATATCTATATATAATTTTTAAATGTTTATAATTAGTTCGGTTCGGTTTGATTTTTATTCGTTTTTTCCATAAAAAACCAAAACCAGACCGAAAACCAAACTGTATGTAAAACTAAAACCAAAACAAACTAATTTTAGTTCGATTTAGTTTTTTCTACTCGGTACGTTTCGGTTTTTGGATTACGATTTGGTTTTGCTCACCCATAGATAAATGCAATGACAAGCTCATTAGAATCAACCCATATAAAATATTCCTTTTTTCCGATAAGCCAAGCCATTTTATTAAATTGAGGAAAGGAAATTACAAATTTAATAGCAGTAGAAGAACTGCCTTGGAACAGCAGAAAGCAGCAATATCTAATTAATTGACAAATAGCGAATAACCCACATGAGAAACAAAATATTGAACAATTAACAAAGAATTAAGGTAGGATCAAACCCTCAATATAAAACATTCCTTAATTAGAGGGTTTTCCACATTAGCGACAGTAAAATTGTTAAAACGACGAAACCCACATCAACGTGAGAAATTAGAAATTAGAAGTTTTGTGATCAACTTTGTGATAAAGATATAATAGAAATTATACTTAAGTCGATCCTTTTTAATTAAAGTACTAAACAAGTTGAAACCCTTAGACTTGGACCGGACCTTAATAAAATTTGATTTTAATAAAATTGTTTTTGTATCAATTAGTATATTTTGAAGAATAAAGAACCAGATTGATATTTCAATTTAATACATAATTTACGATTAGTTTCAACTAAACTTAGTTAGAAATTACATTGATTCTTCATCTTAAACAACATTATTTAGGTAAAATAGTAATACTATGTTTTCGTAAAAATACAAATTTTATAATCACAATCTCAAGCCGTAAACATAAAAAAGCTAAGAAAAGAGAAAACGGATATTATTAATTAAATTTAAGGAGTAACAAAGTCAATTAATGATTTATTTCTGCCAAAAACTAAGACAAAATTAGAAAAGAATACAAATAGCCTAATATTAATGAATTCTAGAGTAGTTTGAATCTGAGTGAATCAATTAGAAGGAGAGGACGCCGCATCAGTGGATAGAAAACTAGAGCAATGCTCCTTCATTTTACCACCAATCGGAGTGTTTTCAAGATCAACGAACACTAGAGCAATACATCCCTTGTTACCAAAAATTGATCGGCAACACACCGGTGAAATCACCGTTTGATCGTTTGAGAAATAGAATGCTTCGATCTCAGGAGCGCAGAACTCTTCCATTCTTATATCTCTGGAGCATCTAACAGCACTTGGGCTGGAAATTGGTTGATAATTGGGGGCTGCTTGGGGCGGAAGAGCTTTGCAGATTGGGAGAATGAGGACCAGGATAAGAACAACGGTGAATAATTTCTTCATCTTTTTTTGTTGCTTAACAAAGCGATCAGAGTTAAAAATCTAGATTGAGATCGAGAGAGATGAATGTTTGATCTTGAGTTTCTCCAAGAGTAAAGCCGTTGTTTATATAGGGCTCTACTTGTTTTCCTAATTACAGTAGGACTAGGGTTTAATAGAATCCTAATCTATTTGGGTTTAGTACTTGTGGCTTAGAAAATTATAAGAATTTCCTAATTAGAAATTCCGATTTAGTGTTACAGTTGAACTAGGGTTTAATGGAATCCTAATCTATTTGGGTTTATAACTTGTGGCCTAAAAAATTATAAGAATTTCCTAATTAGAAAATTATAATCCTAATCTATTTTAGTACTTATAACTAGTATGCTTCTCGTAAACGATTTAAAAACTGAAAAATCTACATATATATTATATCATGGATTTATATAGATAATGCCAGTTTTTTTTTTTTTTTTTTTTTCTAAACAACCTAGGAAAACGATTTATCAGGATTTAAATGGATAATGCCAGTTTTTTTTTTATGAGGAGCATAATTAGAGAAGTTATGAGATAATATAGTGCTATGCTTTTGTTTTGAGTGCTTTCTGGGTTTATTAAATCCTTTTATGTCATATGAGTACATATAAGGTTAAAAATTATGCAATATATCAATATCAGCACAGGTTTTGGAATGAAAATTGCTTCCTTGATTTTCATCAAGTATAGTTATAGCATGGATGTGCAGATTTGTTCCTTTTTATTGCTACTAGCAGACATTGAAGTTCTCACCAATCACAGATTTAAGTTCTTTCAGTGGAGTTCATGCTTAAATACACAATTCCCTGTTAATGCTTCTTCTTGGTTCTTTAAGTTTTCTGGTTTTGTTCTCTCCTGGTTTAAGGAATTCGGGAGGCTTGATGAAGGGCTGGTTAATTTGACAAGTATGCTGTCTCCATACTTGGACAGGTACGGTTTTTTGGGCTTGGATTTATATGTTTGTTAAATGAACTTTCTGCAGCCTGCAGCCTTTTCTCTGTCATGGGTACAGGATGATAACAGCAAATTATCTCTAATCGAATGAACTGAGATGCATTGTTTTTTCTTAACCACTGAAAGTTGTGAAACTTCATGAGGTTTTAGAATTTCTCTATGTTCATACGTCTGCATTGTGAAAAATCTGAATCTATGATCTATAATCTATAATAGATAAGATGGATGTCAAAGAAGAGAGGAAGATATGCAGCTTTATGGGGCAATGGCGATTTTGGAAGGTTGGGATATGGCAGCTTCGGTTCTCTGCTATGCCTATGCAAATGAATGCCTCAAATCGATTGTCTGTGGTGGAGCTCATACCCTCTTCTTATATCATGGACTTTTATACAGCTTTGCAGTTAATTTTGTTGCACATTTAATAGCTTGAATCAAAGGAACTTCTGGTCTAATTTGCCATGTACTCCTTTGTGCTTGTTTTTTTCATCTCTATTCGAGTAATAAGAACAATTTTTTGAATGGTTTTGTCACATAATACATCAATTTTGTCATTTCTTTGCTGTAAGTGGATTATGAAAGATTGTGCATTATGCTGTAAAATAGTGTTAGGAGGCAGATTCAAATGAATTAGGTCAGTTTTAGTTTTTTTTTTTTTTTTAAATAAATACTATTACTTTTATGCGAAAATAATAAATCATAAAAGAAACACTATATATTCACTAAGAAGATTTCATTAATAAATTAGATATATTTCTTAATTTCACCATTTATTATAAGAAATAATGTCATTGCAAAAGCTACAAATGTGGCATTAAGATCCTCTCCAAAATATTCTTTTATCTAATCACACAGCTAATTAGCTTATCTCTTCGTGGATGCAACTAATTATTTAGTTGTCATGGTCACTCTTTTGTAACAAATTGAATAATGATATCTGCAAATAATTCAAAAAAAAAAAAATTATAAACAATTAATTGTAACTTTTACCCCTAATTATTATAAAAATAGCATATAGTACTTACTATATGAAACTCCTCTTTTATCTAAGGTGGAACGTATAGCAACATAATTACTGACAAGGCACTGTGCTAGTTATTCAATGATTTATGACCAGTCCGGTCTAGAGACCCTAGTAGAATTATTTTACTTTTTTTCTATGATTAATTATCTTACCACATTGACTCATAATCATTAAGTTTTGATAACAATTGGTATTTTATTAATAATTTTATTGTGATTACACTCTGAATTTCGTTAAAACGCGTGTGAACAATAATACAAGCTTCTAATTTTGGTTACCTTTGATATAGTGAATAAGAAAAATAACTAATTAGATAATTTTATTGGTTGATTTTCGACATTAACAATACTCTCACTAATAAATTCATTGTGATTATACTCCACTCTCTGTCAAAACTAGTTCAAGTTTTGCATCCCAAAATACCTACCATGCATATCATTGCAACATGACTTTTAGTGAGGAGCAAGATAATGTCAAATTTAGTGGTTAAAAGCCCAATGTGATAAAATAATTGATTAAAGATTTTATGTATAAAAGTTCAGCTGCGTCAAAACGTGTGTAAGCCTATTTTAACACAGTCTAAGAATTACATCTAATTTAAAAAAATAATGTGTTACATCTAATACAAGTGTTCATAAATTGGATGATTGTCAGTTGGTTTGCTATTCGTATTAGAGTCTGAGCATTCTCTTTCAAATTGAATTTCAACTCACATAACAATGTGTTAGAATCAAAGCCCAATTTGGAGAACAACAGCCCATTGGATAGTTTAAGGCCCATGTGGCCCAGATAAGCAATTTGTAAATAAATGTAAATTAGGACTGAACTATATTTCACAGTTAACTGTATTTAGTTACCAAATACTCTGACAAGTTTCCCGGCAATCTAATCTTTGTTAATTAGCATGGACCCGGTCCATGTGAACCTTTCTAATGAAAAACTGATGTGTTAGTTTTTCATTGGAACGGTCCACATGGACCCGGTCCACATGATTTATATATAGAATTAAAATACCGGACTGTGTTCTAAATGGTTACGAATTTTGGTTTCTTGGAACAACTTACTAGAAGCTTCATTTTGCCTAAATTGCTCATTTTGTACATATTTTTGAAACTCAGAAATATGTACAAAAATTAGATTTCAAAGGTAAGTTAGTGAAAAATTGTGCAGCTTGTGAATACAACATGAGAAGATTTTGTTACACTAATTGAACTTTTGTGACACTGTGCATCCAATTGATGAGGCTTTCGCTTGCATGAATAGTTGAGCTTCAATTTGCTTGAAACATGAGAATGGGTTCCATTATGTGGTGTCATTCATCAAATATCAGCAGTATATTAGGTATGGCCTTCCTGAATTTGCCACTATAATCTATGGCCGCTAAAATTATGAAAGGGAAAATTACTCCATCCACTTTACTTTTTACACTTTTGACTATTTTTTAAGTTCGATCCTCGCCTTGCACATGGATCGGTCTTAAGTCTGTAGTCCAGTTTTCCCACTTTTCGAATTGCCCACAAACTAGTGTGGAGAATTAGCCACTATAACCAATGATGAATGTCTCTTGATATACAACTAAAAAGAAGAAGTGGTCTTACCGTTGTTACTAAATTAGAATTCTACGAAGTATTAGAAGATTTTTCATTTTGAAAAGTAAATGTTGCCATTTTATTTTAAAGTGGTCTTACCATTATTAATGAATTGAATCCCATGAAATATTGTAATTAAGAAAAAAAAATAATTTAATTTGTTGATCATTTTCCGAATAGTTTAAGCAAAAGCAAAGATTTGGTAGCGCCCGTAGATGTACTACAAAGAAATTCTTATTCTTACAAATAATTTTAAAATATTATATTGTCTTTAGCTGAAGTCTCATTTCTTAGGTCTCATGCTTTTAAAATGTGTCATTATGTATTAGATTGAAGCTCAATCACTCCTTCATTTCTGATGTACATGAGATTCAATTTATTGTTGTCCCTACTTCTATCCCTCAGTGTCGTTTCTTGCTGATTAAGGAGTTCTACTCCGATGTCATTTCTCTAAGGACCGTGTTGTTATAATATTGGTAAGTTAGTATAAGATGTCGAATTAATCCAGTCTAGTCTTACTATGTACGCAAGTGGTCCTATTACATTCCTTCCACAGTTATTCCTCATCTTATCGTCTCTTCCCCACCACTCTTTACTCCATTCTAGCTCATACGTTATTTGTTAATTAAACTATAATAAGTATTTTTTATTAACCATCCACTTCATTTATCAACTAATGTTTATCAGTATATCCACTTGAATTTAATGTCTTTATCGGTTCTACAGGTGGCAATGTTACCTATCACTCCGTTATCATTATGTCAATCCGATACGAATAATCGATAGTATACTTTGTTAAACATATTTTGGATCAAATTGAAGTTGATATAACAATAACACTCAAATTCACATGTTCAATTAAGATAATATATATATATATATAAAATAAAAGATAACTTTGTAACACAGATAACTTTGTAACACAAAACTGACACAAGTATTTGAAATTATTGTTATATTCTCTCGCACTTTATATCTCACCTTCAACAAAGATAATAAAATTACAGTTGAGATGTGAATATGACACTAACCCAACATGAAATAAATGGGTTTTTGATCAATTCTAGATTACCTGATAAAGATACGAAATTTTTTTATATGGTTTAGAGTGGACTCATTAGACATTAATCCGATAATCAATACAATGCGAACACAATTCATCCACACAAATGGCAACCTAACTTTATTTAGTTAGAACATTGAGTATCAATTGAATAAACGCTAATAGTCTTAGACCCCACATATTATACAAAGACAACTATTGTGAACTGGAAAGAGTAATTTAAAATAAAATTAAGAAAAAAAAAAAAAAAACGTTAGCAAACTACTCCTCGTACGTAGCTTAATCCGATCAACAACATTAGTTGTAACTAATTGCAACAACAGATGTTAATTTGCAATTAATAGAAATAAATAATACCAATAAGAAGACTTCAAAGCTAATTTTTTTTTTTTTTTTTTCTTTTTAATATACTACTAGCCACTTTTTACGAAGCGAATATTACTTTTTTCTATTTCAAGTTAGAATTTCATACGTTTTTTACTTTTTATTTGACTATAGAAGTAATGGAGGAGTATACCTTAATAAGGACAAATGTTGTAAATTTTTTTTATTTCAAGTTCATATACATTGAACAATGCAAATAAAATAATTGGATAATTGGTAAACGTAAAGGGAAAAATGTTCGGTTCTGTCATTAAAGGAATTTATAGAAATTTAAAACACTAAGAAAAAGACAAAAGGAATGAGAATCAATGTAACCGTAAAATTCAGGTCTGATGTCAGTTTCAGAATAAGGAACGTTGATGGCATAAATTTTGCCGATTCAATGTGAAAAATTTCTGAATTTTCTATTGTAGAAGTCTAGAAGAAGATATGGCCAAATCTAATACGATAGTAGCAGTAATTAATTAAATTTTTGTATTTATGTAAATATATGAGAAATTGAAGAAACTGCTTGATTCTTTTTACAAATTAAAGCTACAAGCACAATTGATGCTGAAGCCTGGAATCGAAAACCTCATTAATCAATTAATTATACCCACGCATTGAGCTCATCCCGAGGCTGCATAGTAACCGCCAGCGACCTATCAGGCGTTGCCGGCAACCTAGACGAGAAACTCTGGAGAGGCATTTCATCCTCTCTGTTAATTTCATCATCAAAATTGAGAGAGTAGCTGGCAATATCGTACCTAAAATCGGCCGAATTATAGCGCCGTCGGGTATTCTTCCCTCTCTTCCCGATTAGCCCCAGACACTTGTCCTTGATGTCGAGATCCTGCGCCGACGATTTCAACCAGGAACAAGGAGATCTAGGTGTCGTCGTCTGCGATCTGTGGCAATCGGAGCCGCCGAGCCTCTCAACGTCGTCGTGTCGACAAGTGAAACAAGAAATTGTGGATTTGAGCTTATCTTTGAGAGATGGAGAGTAGCACTCGTTAATCATCGGCATCGCCATTTTTAATCACTTCTTCGAATGATAATGGATGCGGAGAAGAGTGAAATGTATATATATAGAGAGAGAGAGATATGGAGAAGAAGAGTGGATAAGGATTGGGAGTTGCAGTATACAGAGTGGAAGAATGGGACGAAGAAACCGTGGGGCGAGCGTGGGAGAGATGAGTAGTGGTTTTGCCGTTTTAGATTTGCGCGTGTTTGGCTATGATATTTTTTTAAAAGGGTAGTTTTCGAATAATGTAGATTTAGGTATGATTAATTAAGCATCTCGGCGAATGGTTTGATTTCCGTTAATCTAGGTAGGTACCGTTGTACTTTATTAAATAACACTTCATCACTAAATATATCAAAGTTAGTCGTGTCAAAATGACTAAACGTGTTGTGTTCCTGTGGTGTTGATCTATTCTCGTAAAGTTCATGCCAACACAATAATGGGTGAGTAAAATATGATTTGGTTTAAAAATCGAATCAAATTAAAAAACCAAATTACTATAAATTTAGAAATCGAAACTAAACCAATTTACTCAATTGCCTAATAATTTGGGTATTTTATCTCTCAAGTTTATAACTTTTTGTAATTATATTCGTATTTGATATTTTACATTGGTAAATTACAGATTGATGGATTCTGAAAATCCGGATTTGAGGTGTTCTGAGCCGGATCTAGATATGTTCATGCAAGATGGTAAAAATGAGGCAATGATAACCTTTGTGTTAGGCTCCGATGCTCAAGTCAGCCTTGATTATGTTAATCTCTGGCTATATTAGCTCGACTCTAGTCAGTTTAGTTGGAATAAATCGATTTATCTCTACACTCTTTTTTTTTTATAAGGTCAGTGGTAGAGTTTACCTTGGACTAGGAACACTTCAAGGTCCTTATCATGGTTAGACAAAAAGACTTCCATCCTAAACTCCATGTGAGACATGAGTCCTTCCTCAATCGAAACACTGCAAATTGACTCCCATATGAACTCTATCACATTCTTTCTAGAACTCCTGATCGGACAGAAGCAAGTCGACCTAGAGCTAGCCTCTAAGACCGACTGCACGTCTTTCAGAAATCCGGACTGAAAATTTGATATTACAATATCCGGATGACAGACTCGGTATCACAATGTCCGAATGTCATCATAGACGGATTATTTAATTACAAGCAATTATCAAGTTCTTTATTTTGTTAAAATAAACTAGTCATAAAATTATCACTAAATCAAATGTAGAAATCGGCTACTCTAGCAAGTGTATGGTATGTGACAAAACGAACATGTTGACTTAATTTCAATCATCCTACCTTTTTTTTTTTTAACTTATTATTAGTAGTCCAATTAGGGTCGTCAAATGTTTTGTTTGTACTCAAAATATAATATTAATCTCATGGATTACTCTTAATTATGGATTATTGACATTTGTATGGTATTTTTTATTTAAAGAATTCTATTTATTTTTTTAATTTTGTCATTATGTTTGACAAAGACACTTCAAAATTTTGCATCTTATGACAAATCAAACTGTTCCTAGCATTGATTCATGACATATTATCAGTCACTTTTGAGTATTTTTTTTTTTTTACCTAATCAAATAATTTGTCACTTTTTCATAAAAATAAAATCGGTCTATTTATAATATCAACCATGTATTAACATTTGGATTATGGGCCCATGTATGAATACCCATCATGGGCCTATCACTTTAAAGCAGCCCAATATCAGACTTCACAATTTCATCTACGTGTTTCTGGTCCTTTCCATTTCAATTTAAAATATTTTCAAACACACAAAAGTGAAGTTTTTCCTTCCTCCTTCACATATTCAGCAACGATGGCTTCAGATACTCAGCGCTCGGCCTCCATGGTTTGTTATTATACTCTGCAGTTAGTTTCCTTTTCAATCTCTCGGATGTCAAAACGAGTACATTTTTCCTCACTTAGTGCTCTCTTTGCAGGAGCAACAGCAGTCTCCGACTCTCGACGATTGCTTGAAGCTATTAAAAGGCGAGAGAGACGAGCAACGCCTTGCTGGTTTGCTTTTAGTAACCAAATTTTGCAAAGGAGACGACGTCGTTTCACTTCGTAGGGTTTATGATGCAGTCGGCGTCAGCTTTCTCGATAGGCTTCTCAGAACTGGTACTCATGATTCAAGATTTCAAATATTTTTTTTTCTTTTTTTGAAAAAAATTAGAAATTATGGTTTTGTGATCATGTTTTGATGTCTATATTTATACGTCTGTTTGGGTGTCTACTTGCTAGGAATGAGTAAAGGAAGTGTTAGTGGTGACGGAACCAACAATCGCGATGCATATTTGCAGTTATCAGTTACTGTTCTTGCTGCTTTTTGTCGTGTTCCTGAAATCGCTTCTTCAGAAAATATGGTTTCGAAGATTCCATTGATACTGGAAATAGTATCAACGTAAGTTCCTTTCAAAATAACCTGTAAGGGTTGGAAAGGTGATAAATAATTGTGTATATTTAGGTATAGTGTTCTAAAAATATGCTGTTCACTGGATGAATATATAATTTGCAAACAAACAATTCTTTATGGTTTAGGACGAAGCCTAGACAATATCTCTCTCTATTTAAAATTTGCCTCGTAATTTTGGGTTGCCCAATAAACCAACTTATTGTTTTATGATCTTTTACAAACTATGTTCTTTTTCCCCTGGAACGACAGATCAAATGCAGCAGTTATGGAAGAATGCTACGAACTCTTGTACCAAGTAACAGCATCCTCCGAGGATGGGGCCAAAGCATTCCATGAATCTGGAGGCATAAAAGTGCTAGCTTATCAAATGTCTAATTTACCTGATGGTAAAAGAAAATCTCACTATCAGCTGGATTTTGTTTTTAATCTGTCACATTATGTTAATTAAACTTAATCACTTAAGGAGCCATTGTTGGTAACAGTAGTTGTTAATGTTTTGATTTGCTAGGCTTCTTCATACATTTTTTTCAAAATGCATTGCTTTCAAAGAAGATCCTTTGTTCAATTTGGTTGAGGATTTGTCTAGCATATTTTAGGTCCTAATTAGGCCATGTAATGTTTATATCTTTTAGGTTCTCATATCATGGAGCTTGCTATGAAAATTTTTCAAACTGTGCTTAACAAGCTTTCTCTGGATTCCATCACCAATAGCTACCTGCCAGAGCTGTCAATGATGGTAACTTCTGAATTTCTGTAACATGGATATCTACTCCATTGTTATTGATTTCTGATTCTAGTTTGTTCTGTCATAAATATTAATGGTTCTGGATGTTAGATCTTTATCATTTTTAACTTTTGTTCTTCTCGAACAAGTTGACTGTTTTCACCTTCACTATTCTTTCTCTCTGCAGTTGGTATCAATAGCGAGACAATTTGCTGTGTTGCATACGCAAGTTAAATTTGATGCACTTCACCTACTTTCTAACGTCTTTTCATCTAAGTTTTCGGTATGTGTTTTTTTTATGATGATGATGTAAGAAAGATTAGATTTTACCTTGTTTTGGTTATCCTTGTACTTCATTGATCGTTATCACTTCTAATATTTGCTTTGATATCCTTGCTCCCTGCAGGAAGCACTTCATGATACGTTGCGTTCTATGGCAGGGAACAATTGGCCAGATTATATGCGTGTTGGTATTGTTGCTATTTTACAGAATCGTTTAGGTAATTTGGATTTGTTTTCTTAACCTTTCATCTAGTTTCTGATAAATTTAATAAGGTAAAACCAGTGAATGTCCACTATATTTTGTGTTTGACAACCAAGAGTGTTCTGAGGTTCAGGTGGCTTCTGTGGTTCTGAAGGTGGACTTAAATGCTAGAATCATGAGAAGTTTGGAGGTAAATAATAAAACAACCTGCTGTCAAAAAAATGTAGCACATTTAAGATGTGAAAGTGAAATCTATATCTGATTTCAGGGAACTATGCGAGGAGTTAAAAGTTGTAAAAGGAATTTGAAGGTGCTTCTCTTTGCATAATGTAGTAACTTTTGCAAATTGTGTCTGTTTCGTGGAATAGGAGTTACATCATCTTTGTTGAAATTTCCTTGGTTAGTATTTCTGGTTAGGATATCTGAACTAAACATAAATGATCCTGTTGTTTTCTTGAATATTTGTTTTGAGATTTGGCTGGTTCAGTTTATAGTGCAATTTAAATGGAAAGTTGTGAGAGTAAATAGGGTAACTTAGATGGAGAGCTTTGGGTTCTATGTACTCCCTGAGATAATTTTATAAATTCTCATTTTAATTTGAAGGTAAATCCATTTACAAATGATTCTTAGTTTACCTCTTTCTGCTTCCTGTCCTCCTAGCACCTGAGTGTGTGTGTTTGAGATGTTTTCAAAATTATTTTCTTATGTATTAGTTTGTATCGACAATGTCCTATAATTTGTCATTTGGATGAAACTTCAAATCTTTCATTTGTGCCTTTCAATCACAGCACCTGCTGAGAAGCTTCATGCCCTTATTTTGGCTGAATCTATGGTGTCCCTGTTTGGGGAAAATTGGCTAATTGGTCACTCAAACTTGCCTGATTTACAAGAACCCTTGCCTACTGACAGGTAGGTTATGCATACAATTTTTTCCTTTGAGGTTTGTTGGTGATTTTTGTTAGTGATTTCTTACCAGTATGTTTCAGGTGTCTATTGCTTGTGTTGGAGTCGTCAAGGGTTGAAGTTGCTGTTTTGCTCAATGAGCTGGCCTATTTGAAATATGAAGCTTCCAAAAATACTTCAACTTCTGCAGAAACTATCATCTTAAAGCAACGAAACGTAGCTATTGCCTTTTCATTGATTGAGAGGATAATCAAATTAATATCATTTGTAGCTGAAAGTGAAGGTAATGACTAGTCAAGCTGAGCAGTGTGGAAGTATGCAGTAAACTTCAACTCATTTCTCTTTTAAAGACTTTTTCTTTTTTCCTCAGGGTGTTTGTTAAGAAGGAAGCGAGGGGGAAGGATGGAAATCACATTTTTGTAGGCATGTATTTAAACTAATTTTTAGTGTAGATGCATGCATTGGAATTTGTGCTTTCCATCCTCCCTCCCTTACATCCTTCCAAACAAACACTAACTCAGAGTTGAGGCCTCACTTATGCACCATAAATGTGCAACAGGAACTTTGTGGAGTGCATGACATTCATTTCATTTTTTGGTCCCATTTATAACATTGTCTATAACTCTTGTAATTCACTTTTCACTTTTGGAGTGCATGACATTCATTTCATTTTTCGGTCCAATTTATAACATTGTCTATAACTCTTGTAATTCACTTTTCACTTAAACTTTAAATGTTTAACTTAGAAGTCTAATCATTTCTAGTACTGTTGTCTGCTTCAAGAGATTGAAGGCTTATGCTTCATAGATCATTCCCCGTTTGTTTTTCTTGTTCATTTCGGAAAATTTCATTTTGTTTTTTACTCTGTTTGTATAGATGACCGGATGTTGTTATTCTTATGCCTCATGTGAAGTGAATGCCACCAGAAATATGTATTCCTCCCATTGGAGCCTTTCTGCTAATCTCTGTTATGTATCTGGCCGAAATATTTTCAAGTACTTAGTTAATTTATTTATTTTGAATGGAAAAGCAAGCAGGCAGCATTAGTAATTGATTCTTCTCATATTTTACAAAATCTGCAACAGAAGCTGGCTGAAATTATCATCTATTTTTATTTATTCTTAATGTGATTGATTTTGACATTTATATATTATCATGATTTTTACTTAGTCTCGACAAGGATCATTGTTGAAAGCTTCAGAATTAAATACCTTGCAGTTCTCTAAAGCTTTGTTATGTTCTTTGTTGTGCCTTGGTCATGCCTCCCCCTTGTATATCCAATCAGATTTTGTTGCCCCAAAGACATGTTTTTGCCATTTTTTTTCATCTTTTCTTTATATCATCTATGGAATTTTGTTTTATTGATTAATTCTTGTACAGGGGAACTTATTGGTGACGACACTTCTATAAAGGTGCTTAATGGGCTTGAGGAGATGGTCAATGTGGTGCTGGAGTATCTACAAGATGCAAAGGTTTGGAGCTGTATATTTTAGAAGTTACCGTGTGGTTAAAATCATTGTTTTCCAGCTTTATTGACTTTTGTGATCTGTAGGAACATGGACAAAAGAAGGGAAATGACCTTCTTGCTTCTGTACGTCTTGTTGGGAGGTATGTTTTATGCATTCTACTTGTATTTGTTTTGAGCTGAATATATGGTATGGCAATTTTGTTGTGCTGTTGGCAATATTTTTGCATGAAAGAAAGATGGAGTCTCATCATTTTGATATTTTAGTCGTTGACTAGTTGTTAGCTGATGTGTATTGTGAATGGTGAAAATGATTGTATCTTTGGATGGACAGCTATGTATCCTTTTGCTATATATTTGATGTCTTGCAATTTGAGTTTTAAATCCTTGAAAGGAAGATTGCAAAATTAGTTGATTCCATCTGGAAGGTGTCAGCAATGACCAGGAATGGATTGGTGCTAGTGATATTGTGCAAACATTGTTATCATTCTTCAAGTTGTGTATTTGGGAAAAGCTGAATCAAACTCCGGGAATGATCCAGTATGCGCATTAAAGCAGCTGATCAATGCACTTCTTCCAGTTTATGCATCAGCACGTATAATGCTTGCCTCTCTGCGTCTTGAATGTTTTATAAAATTGCAGGGAGTGGTTGTAATGTTTTTTTTTTTCTCTCCGAAAGTTCATTGTTTGTTTTCTGCCTAATGGGAGAATATTTTGTCATGGAAAATCAGATGCTGTTGTTTGCTTGTGAATGGTCTTTTTCTTTTTCTTAAAAAAAAAAAAAAAAACAAATCTACTATTCCACGCCTAATTCATGGGGCTATTTTCTTATTAGTGCATGTAATGAACTTCCTGAATCCTTGTTCTTTATGTAGTAATATGGTGTATTAATAGTTTCGTCTGGTACAGTTATCTTGCAGAAACACCTGATGCCTGCAAGGATAAGGTCAGAGAGCTTTTGGGTTATATGCTATCAATTGAAGCTGATGATGAACCAAGGTTTGCGATTGCCACACACATTACAGCATTCTGATAGTTATTATATATGTTTTATGTGGTATTTAGCTTGAGAATGACTTATCTATACTATCTGTTTGATGGCAGTCCTTTTTACTCTATATGTTTTTTACTTCCAATGCTGTGTCAAATTACAATGAAGACTGAAGGATGCAAAGCTGCAGCTTCTTCTGGAGGTTACCAAGCTGTGAGTTCTAATGTTGTCCTCAGCTAATATAATTGGTGTATCCTTGTGATGGGGTTTTTAACCAGTTTGCAGGCTACCTGAGCACAGCGATATTTCGAATAGTGTCCCCTCACCCCAGGCAGGTGTGAAAAGCATTTTACTGATATTTTGATAGGCTGCTGTTCACAGGTTGTTAGATACCTCATAAAAGTTGTTGGTCCAAGTCGCTGTATGGTGGACAACAATAGCATCTTCTTAGCATGTGATACTATTATGAATTTGCTACTGAAGGTAATTTCTATTTTGTCATTTATATCATCCTTATATCTCGACTGTAGAACATTCAAATTTATCATATATATATTTTCATCATCAGAAAGAGGAAGTGCGATTCTCAGTGGATGAAGCAATGGTTGTTGATCTTCTGATAGCCTTGGGCTATTGGGCAGGTACACAATTAACCTACCAGTTTTTGTACCATATTTCACTGAATGAGAACATAAGCTCCGTTCTGTCTAGATGATGTTTTCTGCTTTTTTGTTGTGATATCATTTTTTACTATATCACAACATTATTAAGATATTGGAGATGCAATTGAGCTTTCGTAGTTCATAACAGAGTTTACAATGAAGCCTGAGCTGATCTTTTCAATTTTCATTTTTGTTATAAGGAAAGATTTTCACTCTTCCTACATTTACGAGTTTCGTCAAGTTCATAATTTGGTATTGCGTCTTCTATTATCTGTAGTTTGGTAATTATAAGCATGCATTTTTTATTTATGAAGTTTCTGATCTTTATTTCTCTTCTCCCAGAGAATACTGATGATGCATCTGTTATTATGATGGCTTCAAGTATTTGTGCGCTGCTGTTTGATTGCACGTCAGAGGAGGCTCTTATGAATCATCCCAACTTCAGCAGCAGCTCACTTGGCAGTCTATCTCGGCTCATGGCAAGAAGTTTGGCTTTTTCGAAGCAGGTAATGTCTTGATATTTACAGTGTACACATTTTTTTTTTACACAAATATCTAAGAACTAAAAGCCATTGTTTGGTCCGAAGCTGATTCTTGAAAATGAAAAAAATGGGAGTTCTAACGAAATTTGATTTTGCATTTAGTTCATCTGTATTCAGCATATTAGATAAATGCATCATATATGTGATGAACATTTTTGGTAATGGATTTTCAGTTTCTGAGACGTCATTTGGAAGATAGATCTTTCCATTTTAGACATTAATTTATGGATCATGTTACAGAAAACACCATCATCTTGACATGTTAGGGCAAATAAGTTTAAAATTAACATCTGTTGCCGGATAACATTTCAAACTTTCATTTCTGAATCAATTCATTCCAAGTCAAGTCGTGGATTGGACTAATTGTGGCGAAAAAACTAGACATTGTAATAGACATTGTAACATGCTCTTACGGTCTTTGAACTCATTATTGAACTCATTACAGGAAATGTCTGATACTGTTAGAGCAGAAATGGATCTTATTGAAATTGTGACCTCAGGTACATCTCAAAATCGGCTGTTTATTTCCAATTTTGATTTTATTATTGTTGAGAGATTAAATTTTTATGCCTTTCAATAGAACATTAGTTGGTTTCTTATTAAATTTTTATGCCTTTCAATAGAACATTAGTTGGTTTCTGTTTTGAATTGGTGCAGGATTTTCCCGGTGGGCTCATCGGTTTCCACGTGTTAGCGCGGCAGTGCAGAGAATTTCATAGATGATGTTATATGTTGTTTTAGCCCTTGTAACAGTTATGTACTGTAATTGGTATATTTTGAGATGACTTAATCTGGAAATGAATTTTTTTCTTGTCAATTTCTTTGAAACAAATTAATCTCAAAATTATTCGAAAATAAGCGTCATGCAAGAGAAAAAAAAAATTGATTAACGTGATAATAGTTTATATATATATATATATATATATATATATATATAAGTCTGTTTTGAGACTTGTATTTAATATTTATGCACAATCGAATTTGAGATTTACATTTATAAATTTAGCTTGCAATATTAATGGCAAAACATATTTTGAGCCTGTAATCTTTTATCAAAACTGTAATTAACTGTTTGATCAATTTTTAAACATATTAAGTATCTGATCTTTTCATTTTAATATTATTAGTTCTAAACTCGATTTTATATCATGCTTTATAGCAATCATTATTAAGTAACATGACCAATAATATTTTAATTTGTAATATAATGTTAGAAAATTGTATGGATAAGAAAACAAGTTTGTTTAAAGTGTCCATTTTGCAGTTTCAAGAGATGAAGCCATATAACTTTTAAATTATTTAGAAACAGTTGTTTTGTAATTTCGTCAGTAAACAAAACTTATTACACGTACGTAAAAAAATAAAAAATCGAGTTTAGGGTTAATAATATTGAAATGAAAAAATCAGATACTTAACGAGTTGAAAAAATTGTTTAGAGGACCGATTGCATTTTTTTTATAACAGATCCGCGGGCTTAGAATGTGTTTTACCCATTATTAATTCAACTATAATCAGTAGGTATTTACCATTATCATGTAATAAAAAAACTTTTAATTTTTTATGGAAGGTTTTAAGTACCATTATTGTTAATAGTACGTTAATTTTTTTTATATGTAGTATGCAAATTGATTAAAGTTTTTTTTAACCATATGCCCATATCATACATGAATATAAGTGGACGATTTTGACCTTAATTTAATCATGATATATAATGAGTCTATGACTAGGGGTGGCAATTCGTGTAGCTGGGTCGTGTTCGTGTCGTGTCAAATTCGGGTTCGTGTTTCAGTGAGTAAAACCCAAACCCGACCCAAAAATTTTCGTGTCATAAGCGAGTTAACCCAATCGTGTTCGTATCGGTTTCGTGTCGTGTTTTCGGGTTACATGCAAAAATATTATAAAGGAAATATTAAAAATTTTAAATATTTATGCCGTATCTAAATTAACAATTTAACCCTTGACGACCTAAAATATTGTTCCAAAACCTATTTTACAAATCTTAATGCTCTATTTTTTATTTTGGATTATGTCTTGTTCGCATTTATATGTCATTTTACTACATCTATTAAGAATGACGTGTAAAATTATTGAAAAGTTGTTTTGCATTTATGAGTTATATATATTATATTACATTTCTTAATGGTGACATATAAAAATATAGGAAAACATAATAATAAATTTTAAAAATTCGTGTCATTTTCGGGTTAGCAAGGTTAACCCTAACCCAACCCAAAAATTATCGTGTCACTTTCGTGTCAACCCAAAAATGACCCATTACCTGTTTAATCAAACCCAAACCCACTAAATTCGTGTTGGGTTCGTGTCGTGTCAGCAGGTCGTGTATATAATTGCCACCTCTATTACTTCGAAGTGTTTGTTTTCATATTTATTAATCATTCCCAAATGTGTGTTTTATGTAAATGAATCAAAGATTATTTCTGCTTCAGCTGCCTTTACTGTTCCCCTCTCCTCCATTCTCCGCAATCCCTAGCCATGGGCGAGGAGGTGCACTTCCTTCTCTTCTTTCTCTGTACATTGTTTCTCTCATACTTATTTCTAACTACACTCTCGATTGTGAAATTCTTCTGTGATTTTCTGTTAATAGTGACGATAACGGGAACTTTGTTTTGCTTTTTGTTGTTTTCCTGTTACAGACAGAGAAGGCGTTCTTGAAGCAGCCCAAGGTGTTCTTATCGTAAGATCACTCTGATTTCTGTTTTATTATTTTTTTTTTTATTCATTTTGATTTTCTTGGCGAGGCTTGTGATTAGTATGGCTGTGGTTAAAATTGCGGAAATTTGGGGTTTTTGTAGGTCGAAGAAGTCGGGGAAAGGAAAGAGGCCTGGAAAAGGAGGCAATCGGTTTTGGAAGAGCATTGATTTGGGCTTTAAGACACCCAGAGAGGCCATTGAAGGTTTGATTCTTTACATCTTTCATTAATAGGAATTAATGCTTTAGTCGGTGATATCAGTTTTTGCATCTTTAGAATAATGCTCTTAGAAATAGTTGATTTCTCTATGTTATAAATTTTGAAGTTTATATACATCTATCAAACTGATAGTTCTTAATCGCATGTTCGGTGGAGTTTAGATGCTGGAGAGTGACTTCATTATTTGTTTTCTGTATATTGGTTGTAGCTTTACCATACTAGACTTATTGCTTCGGTTTACAGAATGTTAATTTTTTTCCATTAGAGTATGTTGCCTCGTCCAAATTGCAAATTGACATTAAATAGGGGACTCAAGTCTTAACTGTGATAACTGAATTCATTTCTGTTAAATTCCATTTATACAAAACATTTCTTGTACATGTGCAAAGTCTTTCAGAAATTAGTTCTTTAATGATAGTTTATGATGATTTTGTTTGATTATGATTATTCTGTTGTTTTTTTTTTCCATCTGTTAGGTGATTTTTCTTCAATGGACTGTATATGACAATTTTGAAATTCCAAGAACGTGGAGCCTCAAGAATAACTATATTTTTCTTTGGATTTTGATATTTACAGTATTTATTTGTTTTGAGTAAAGAAGTGAAACTTGTAGATAATGAATTAGAGCATCAGCGCAAAATTTGAAGCTGAGTGAGGTATGTTGACATTGAGAGCCATGGAATTGTGGTTGCAGGGACATACATTAATAACCGGTACTGTTTCTATCAGAGGCCGCATACTTGCTGGTACTTACCACAGTGCAAAGATGATCAGGACCATTGTTGTTAGACGCAATTACCAACATTTTATCAAGAAATACCAGAGGCAAGAGACTTGAATTTTGATTTGTATTCTCCCCGATTTGTAGTAACTATGGTTATCCTAACTTCGTTTGGTCACCGTTGGGTATGAGAAGTGTCACTCTAACATTCCAGCACACATACAACATGCTTCTGTGTGAAAGAGGGAGACCATGTTATTATTGGCCAGTGCAGGTTAAACTCTATTTTGCAGATAAGCTTGTTATATATTTTTATGCAATATCTCACCTTGTTCACTAACAGAACATGGAATTAACATCGCAGGCCTTTGTTCAAGACTATGAGGTTCAACGTCTTAGAAGTGATCCCATCTGGTTCTTCCGGTAGTGGGAAGAAAGCATTCACAGGCATGTGAGTTTTGTAGTGCTTGAAATGATTTTGATTTTGTGAGGAAAAGTTACTTTAACCAATTAAACACTTGATTAGATTTTGGTGTTGAATGTTAAATTTTTTTGTGCAACCGATATAATTTTCCTGGAAGGTTCTACCAAATTTTGCCCTTAATTGCTGTACATCTTCACTGCTGTTATTTTTGCCCAATCATCTAGAAAGCTACAATGAGTACAATTTGATTGCCAGAAATTTGTTCAGTTGGTCAACGGTGATAGACACATCTTTCGCGTTAGATAATTTCTCCTGCAGTTTCCACGGTAATATTAATTGATTTTGTTCTTTTAGTTCTTTTCAATTGAATCTCCATTGTTAAAATATATGTAAAATATTTGGCAGTTTGTGACTTTCACTTTCAATAGATAAAAAAAATATGCCAAACGGAAAGAGTAATCTTACCCCTAAAGTATCAGCCTGACAATACTTAATAACGCGTAATGACTTGTGGAACCTACCATTTGACAATTTTACAAAAATTTAATAATGTCAATAGTTGAAATTTGTAAATATCCAAGCAAATGTTATCGAAAATGTCCATCAAAATTTATGTTATTCCTCTCCCACCCCGCCATTTCCAAGCATATAATGTTCGATTTGCACCAAAAGTTCATCCATCAACAACGCTCTTCATATTCCTTCTTACTTTCTCTCTCCTTATTCAATCCTTCATTCCCTCACTCAGTCTGGCTTTAAACCATGTATAGAGTTGCAAGCCCGTCCGAGTATCTCGTCATCACTGGAGTTGGAATCAGTGATATAAAGCTTTCGAAGAAAGCATGGGTCCTCCCTGGCCAATCCTGTACTGTTTTCGATGTTTCTCCCGTAAACTACACTTTTGAAGTCCAAGCAATGAGCGCCGAGAAACTTCCTTTTGTTCTCCCTGCGGTCTTCACAATCGGCCCTCGCCTAGACGACGAGCAAGGCCTACTAAAATACGCCAAGTTAATCTCTCCCCACGACAAGCTCTCCAACCATGTGAAGGAGCTCGTCCAGGGGATCATCGAGGGTGAAACACGAGTTCTTGCTGCGTCAATGACAATGGAGGAGATCTTCAGAGGGACTAAAGAGTTCAAACAAGAAGTGTTTGAAAAAGTTCAGTTAGAACTCAATCAATTTGGGTTGTTGATTTACAATGCGAACGTTAAACAGCTCGTTGATGTTCCAGGACATGAGTACTTCTCTTACTTGGGGCAGAAGACTCAAATGGAGGCGGCAAATCAAGCTAAAATTGATGTTTCTGAGGCGAAAATGAAAGGGGAAATTGGGTCTAAGCAAAGGGAGGGGCAAACGCTGCAAAATGCAGCGAAGATCGATGCAGAGACGAAGATTATAGCGACACAAAGGCAAGGAGAAGGGAAGAAAGAGGAGATAAAGGTGAAGACTCAAGTTAAGATTTATGAAAATCAAAGGGATGCTGAGGTGGCAGAGGCGAATGCTGAACTGGCGAAAAAGAAGGCGGGTTGGACTATGGAAGCACAGGTGGCAGAAGTTGAAGCAGCAAAAGCAGTTTCACTTAGAGAAGCTGAGTTGCAGAGGGAAGTTGAGAGGATGAATGCTTTGACTATGACTGAGAAGCTTAAAGCTGAGTTCTTGAGCAAAGCTAGTGTGGAGTATGAAACCAGGGTAATTAATTATCTTTTTCACTTAATTAATTACATATATTTTCAATAATATTAATTCATCAGATTTTAGCTTCAATAGTTGCATCAATTTTTTTTTTTGGGTTAAAATTTAGTGAAATCCATATTGATTAAATTTTTGGATTGAATGCTTCTTTAATACAGACGGACGAATGAACTTGCCATTACAGTCAGTAAGGGCTTCGTCACTTTGGAAATTACAATATGTATATATATATTGAAGGTTTTAGTGTTTAAGGAATATTTACCACTAGAAAACGAAAAAAAATACCAACATATTAGTAAGGAAAAACATGAACTAAAAGAAAGGAATAAAAAATTTCGTTGTGAATTAACTTTAAAACCAATTTAATGGTAAGAAAATTCATTAACAATTTATTTCTTGCTAATTAGTAAGGAACAAAGCACCAAAATAATTTTTTCCATATGTAAAGTAAATTCCTTACTAATTCGTTGATATTTTTTCATTTCGTTGTAGCAATTTTGACGCTCCCCTCAACTATCATATTTTGTTTTTCATTTTAATTTTCATTTTGTGTGGTTGTTCAATTTTCAAATTCTCTTTTACCTATTTATTTATCTCCAATTACTAGGTGCCCTGCAAAAAGTTACTAATCTTGCAACTGTTTTGATATTTATCAATCTCTAGTCTATGAGGTATAGAGTTGAATTAATAAGGTCAAATTTGGAATATGATCGTGGTGACGTGATATGATCATAAATGTTTCATACTAGATTAGTCTAGTCTAGGACCACAATAGAATTTTTGCAAGATTACAGGTCTAGAATACGAAACATGTTAATTAACTTTAAGTGTAAAGATTCTTAACACTTCCATGATATCACCATGCCTCAACAATTTACAATACAATTGATTTGGCATTCGTGATAAAATCAAGGTGCAAGAAGCAAACTGGGAGCTATACAAGAAACAAAAAGAAGCAGAAGCAATCCTATACGAAAAAGAGAAAGAAGCACAAGCTCAAAAAGCAATGGCAGAAGCAACATTTTACGCCCGCCAACAAGTCGCAGAAGCCGAGCTATATGCTAAGCAAAAAGAGGCAGAAGGACTCATAGCTCTAGCTCAAGCACAAGGAACATATCTCCGAACCCTTTTCGAGGCGTTAGGTGGAAACTATGGAGCTGTGAGAGACTTCTTGATGATCAATGGCGGAATGTATCAAGAAATCGCTAAAGTAAACGCAGAGGCGATACGAGGATTGCAGCCGAAAATAAGCATATGGAGCAATGGAAATAATGGTGGAGAAGTGATGAAGGAAGGAGGACTGAAGGAAATTAGTGAAGTTTATAAAATGTTGCCACCTTTGTTTAAGACTGTTCAAGAGCAAACTGGAATGCTCCCTCCACCATGGATGGGCAGCTTATTACCTGACTCTTCATCTACACTTGATCGATCTTGATCTAGTGATTAAGTTAACACCATTGGTATGTGTTCATGCTTTGCTTTCATTTGCTTGTGTTGTGCATAGCTATTTTAAAATTGTATATTTGCTTAAATTTGGTATGAAATAAGATAAATATTAACTGTGAGTTGAATTTTACTTTTGAATAATTACTTGATTTTCGATTTTTAACATGAACTACTTCAATAAATGTTCATTAAGATAATGAATCAATTCAAGAATTAGATTGCATTTTAAACATCTCACATTGCTTAATTCTATATGGCTCACGAGGCAATCATTGTCTTTTTGAGATTGATTTTTTTTTTTTTTTTTTTTTTTTTTTTTTTTTTTTTTTTACAGTGAATTAGACATTTCTCTATATGCCTTTGGATATTGATTCGCTTCACACTTTAAATGGTTCTGAACGTGAAAGATGTGTTAAATATTCCACATTACTTAGTTAATTGTGAAACTATATGATTCTTTATATACACGAGTCAATTTCGTTTATGATACTTTTTTTTGAAGAACGGTGAGTTAAGACTTATTTTACAACTTGAATTGGGTAAAAATATAAATGCAGTAACTAAGTAATTTTATATATAAAAAATTGACTAGCCATATTTATTTCTTTTGTCTTATGCTTTGGAAATTATGCATAATAAAAGAATTTAATTGAATAACATTGTTCTACATGATCTTAAACAATGTTTTCTCATTTTTACTTTTAGTTATATTTTTATTTATTTTTTTAACACAAAATTGAGGGACAAAACTGTGCATATTGCTAACATAAATTATTAAAAATCCACCTATGTAGGCTACATATTTAATTAGATGCTTATTGCTTACCTTTAGCCCACAAAAAAAAAATGATGCTTTTTAATTGGTTTTTTTAATGGAGGAGAATATATACCTAATCTAGATTAAAATCAATATTGGAGTAAATGGAAATCAGAATAATTTTCAAATTGGTTTTTTATTCCCACTAATGAGAAAATTACTATACTAATTATTCCTCTTTCTTTCAAATTGCATATACTGACTTATCATTGTTGGGTGTCAAATTCAATGTGTAGAAATGACTTGGAAATTTCATTGATTTGATATTTTTGTCCTTTACGAGAAAATTAAGAGATATTTCATTGATTTGATATTTCATCACATACCTCTTAATTTCTTTACTATTTACTCAATAAATCTTTAAATCATGAAACATTCAAATCAGATATTATCTTACATAATCACGTCTCAACAATGATAATGTGTAAGATCACAGTATCACCACGTAGTAATTTGAAAATTATTAAATACAAAATAAAAATTAAGAAATATGTTGACACATTTTGAAAATAGAGTAAAAAAAAAAAAAAGAACAAATTCACGGACCCCTTGGCCTTCTTAAGAAAATTATTCTAACTAACAAGACCAATTCCTGTTCCAAGATAAACGAGTCAGTCCAGTTTTAATAACATTCGATTTAAGTGATTAATACTCGTGAAAATGCACCACAAGCACCATATACGTAAACAACAGTAGTATTCTTTCTTAGAGTAATTTACACACTACAAAAAGGAAAAAGCCTAATTCCAACAACATTCTTATTCCCCACTAACCAACACAAATTAACAATTTCTCAGTAAAAAAACAGATGCATAAAACAGTAGTGATATACAAGTTATCATTGTATATGGAGATGTCAAACTCGAAGCGTGGCAGATTCCTCAACTTCCTCAACTTCCTCGTCTTTCTAAAGCTTCTATGTTTATCGAAACTGAGGCAGCATGAAATTGCAGAATTTGCAAATTGTACAAATGTTGGTAACAGTAAACAAGGTGCCCTAACTAGCACGTATCATATGAACACGAAATAAGGCCTTCAAATGTTACACCCGAATCTCTTCTAGGATCCCCAGTTAGGAATGTTTGCTGTGGCTTCATTCACCATTTTCACCAAAGTTACCTGTCAGGTAGTAATATTTGCTTGCATGGGTCAATATAGAACAGCAAAAATTGCAGAAAAGGAATATGAATATTTCAACTTTTTTTGTGGCCTACTCTGCTATAAGATCTACTAGTATCCCTCAAATGAGACGTTCTACTGTGTGCGGGGAGTTACTCCCGGCCAATCACAAGCTGCCACGTCAGCACATTTGCTGACGTGGCACCTTCTGATTGGCCGGGAGTAGTCGAATCCCAGCGCACAGTAGTTATTTTCCCCTCAAATGAGGATTTAATGCAACGAAAACCAAGGTTACTTGTTTCACACTAAACTTCAATTTGTACAGTAAAAAAACCAAACTTTGATTATCTCACTAAAATTCGACCAAGTCTATGTCGAAAAACTGATGAGCGTAAAAGTCTAGGACACATAATGTCAACTCAACTTTTACCATGTTAGCAACAAAACCACCCCAAAACTTCAATATTTTGTTGTTTATGAACCATGATTGAGGTGCTTCTGTTGCTGAGACGACGTAAACGGCAAGAAATGGTCCATCTGTGCAAGGATCACCTCCCTCCAAAATCTCCACTCTTAAAATAGCTATCCCATTATTAATGTTCTTTTCTCCACTGAATTTGAGTTTATCTATTGGAATAACACCAGTTTCATACACCAAATTTATGTAGCTGTAACCAAGAGTTTCTTCACTTAACATGCTTACTAATACAGCAGTAACATCTAATGGTCAGACGGACACTATTTTTTTTCATTAATAAACAATGAAGTTGCTTCAAACAAATAGCTACCGCACCTTAATCCCAATCATGTCAATTGCTTGATGGTAAAAGAGTAAAAAATCCATAATTGCGGTTCGCAAAGGGTAACAAAAAGCAACATGCAATCCTTTAAATTGTTAAGGTTAAATTTCTACATTTGCGCTCAGAGGCAAGTTAAGACGATCAAAAGGGATGAACCATAAACATACCACACTTTCTGGAACACCAGGCGGAGGCAGAGGAAGATTCCTGGGTGGTGCAACACTATCATATGATCTTTTGTCGAACCTCCATTCTCCAATCTTTCCATACGTGAGCTTACCCTGAAAAAACAGAGCATGAACCGATGTAGATGTATTAAAACTAAATCCAATAACTAAAAACAAAACTTTCTTGTTCCCTTTTCGTTTTATTAGCCAATTGAATGTGACCACTTTATCATCACCATACTGTAAACGTATTACCTTCATGTCATAGTCACATCCGTATGTGTAATGAATTATGAACTTCTCGCCAATTTCTGTATCCCATGGGGGCTAACAAAAGACAAACAGAAGTCAAGATGATAATACAGTTTTTAAATCTGGCAAAATAATGGTGTTGACATGACAAAGTTGCATAAGACAAAATTCAATAAAAACTGTCAAGTATTGACAGAGATATCATGTCATTATTCTATTTTGTGTCAGATTCATGTATGATGACACAAGGAGTTGATCTTATTTAAACCTGAAGCATGAAGTCCTTATATAATATGTTGCTAACACCATGAAGAGCAGAAGAAACAGCATAAGCATACCTATATAAATGAAACAAAACGAAAAGTCAGCAGAGGCAGCCACAGGGTCAATAAAAAATATAGTGTTAATTTCAGCAACCTCACATTTCAAGCACCCAACCAAAAGCCTTATCTGTTTCAGGATCCTTCTTCATTGCCAAGGAAACATTCATCCAAGTGGGAGCAATCTTCTTAAGAGATTCCTAGCAGTTTTCAACACATAATCAA
Source organism: Euphorbia tirucalli (assembly GCA_039660915.1). NCBI lineage: Eukaryota > Viridiplantae > Streptophyta > Magnoliopsida > Malpighiales > Euphorbiaceae > Euphorbia > Euphorbia tirucalli. Next base: position 74,002,392 of record CM077634.1, on the reverse strand, counting down.
GGTAAGACTAAGAAAATAAATAGAGTTACATGATTGACAAGAACATATCAACATATTAAATGCAGACCTTCCCGAGAATGACAGGAGAATTTCCGATTGGATCAATGTTGGTAATCTTTCCCTTATCCTCAGGGAAGTACTTTCGGAGGACTGATTCGTACTTCTTAGGCTCGATGTAGAAGAAAGGAAATGCAGCTCCAAGTCCATCTTTAGATAAGTTTGGTATTGGTTTAACAATAATATGATCCGGCTCTGCCATCAGTATGTAACTGGATACATGGTAAGAATAGCAGACACAAAGTTAAATCTACTGAAACACAAATCCATCCATCATAGAAGCTGGAGAGTTTAGTGATTTGTACTCTTCTTTTATATTTGCTTGTTGAAGCCATTGCACAAAAGCCCAGGGTCTGTTGAGGACAATATAACCCTGTCATCAAGACACACAAAGTAATTTCTAGTTACAAACACCAAAAAGACCATTAAGCTGAGATACACTGAAGGTGCCATTTAGTTCTTTTGGTCAGTGGATCCAATCAATTGGTTCGAGGCTGATTATGCAATCTTTTAGAAAGCCAATCTACCAACTAAAATTCGCTATCTACCCTAATAATTAAACTCGAGACATAGCTTAACCAAATCGAAATCCCTTCTAGTCAAAGTAATCCTTAATTGGTATAATCTAGGATATTGTGCTTATATTCTCTAAATTCTCAACATTTATGGATGAAAATGAAATTCCTCCTCATTCTTATCAAACAATAAAATTCCCTAATCAAAATAATCAAATACACCCATTTCAGAATTTGTTTAGCAAACCACAAAGGATCCAAATTAAGGATACAATCATCCACACACAGTTAGTTCTCTTCCCAATAAACAAAAAACTTCCAAAACAACCATTAAATCCTCAAATTACAAAATTAAAATAAAAAAACTGAAAAAAAAACCTGATCCATGCCAGACGGAAGAGGTTGAGCAATGAAGGTAGGGATCTCATCCATGAATTGATCAGGTTTACCAGAGTGCAAAATCCTAGTAAATCCACCCATTTCAGAATTGGGTCCATTTTTGAACTTCTTAAACCAATAGTACATAACCCTACATTGCCAAGTGTTATAAACTGAATCGGAGGCTGTAACCGCCGTGTGAAAGAGCCGTTTCTTGCCGGAGCCGTATCTTCTAGACCTTGCAAGCGGCATCTTAATAATTGGATCAATTGAAAGAGAAGAGAAAGAAGAAGTAGTAGATGGGCCTGGAAGGTCTTGCTTGAGAGGCGCATTAGCTGAAATTAGAATATTGTACGTAATTAGAGCTACTGAGAAGGAAATTAGCATTGAGAAGAAGATATTTCCCCAACCCATTTTGGATTTTGATGCAAAGTAGTGTTCTTTGTTGTTAAATCGCTACATAAACATGTAATTTGATACCAAAATGCAGGAGGAGAAGTGGCGGCTTCACTAAAAGTCGTTTGATGGAGTTGTTGAAGATAATGGCCTACCTGCTCTTTTATTTATTAATTTATAATTTATGTTATTTTACAGATCTAATTGTAATATTATTAAATTAGCATTTATGCATAATAGAAAGTCAGCTTTGATCTTACTAAAATTAATCTGAATTAAAAATCAATTATCCTAATCCTGTAGTAAAATCTCCACTAATTTTTTCCATAAGAAAAAAAAAAATCTCCATTAATTTTGTCATTTTATCTAATTATTTTAGATTTTTGTTAAAACTTAAAAGGGTTCCATTAACTTAGCCAAGTAAAGGAAATTTCATTGATTCAACAATTAAGTTTCCAATATGATAGGAAAAAATAATGAATTTTTTTCTAATATTTTGTCATAAATTATTTTAAGAGGATTTTAGTTTTAACCATATCAAGTCTTTCAAATCTAAACGTTAATACGAATTCAAATGAAAATTTTGATAGTTTAAATTTACCTTAAACTCGGCCGATGCGTTAGTCTTAGAGTGACGCAATTCACATTGTTTCGAAATGCAGTCTACCTACTATCTAAAACACTTTTTCGATTTCGATTTTCGACTTCTACTAAAATGAAACTGGGTTTTCTTGATTTTGTCTGAGGGAAAAGGAATCAAAGAATAGAAAAGAAAGAGAGTAATAATGGTTGGTGTGAGCCATCATCAAAGATGACAAATAGTTTGTTTGGCCCACTTGTATTGTTAATTTCTCATATATACATGTGCAGCAGCAAACCACATTTTGCGACCAAAAAAGTTATTTGATGTAGAAAGTGTTGTTATCCAATTTATATACATAAGCTTCAATTAGAAAAAATAAAAATAAAAATAAAAATCAAGTTCCCATGAACTTTAAAGCCCAACCCGATAATATAAAACTATAGACCAGTTTGGGATTACTGTTAGTGAAAGTACTTTTCCTTATAGTTAGATTTCATTGCTTTCTTTAAAAGTAGTTTTAAATGTTTTTCCAGTGTTTTGCTGAATACAATCTGATTTTTACCAATTAGGTATTTGAGACTGAACTTCCATGGCTCCAGACACAACCTATACATTAACCAATAGAAGTAGAGAAGCTTAAGCCCAACATCAACATGGCCTCAAATTGAGTTTCATTTTGGAAACAAGATAAGTGTGTAAGCATTGACCAATGGAATCAAATAGAGAAGCTGGCATCTCAATGATAACAGGTTTTTCCTTTTTGACTTTTCGGACCTACCCACCTCCTCTTTTCATTTTTTCTTTTAATAGAATAACAATTTTTTTTTGACAGAAAAAAAAAAAAGCACTTGATTGGATGTATTTTTTGGTAGATGGAATTATTTTAAGATATAAATTTAGATAAATGTGTATTTAAATTCATTCCTCAAATTATGTATCATCCTCCTCCCAATCTCATCTGTCAAACACACTAGTAGCTTTTTCAGCATGGTCTACAATGCAAGTTTTCTGGAGATAGAATTGTGGAACAACATTGGATAAGGCTAATTGTTTTCTAAGGATTGAGCTTTCGACTCTGAGATCAAACAACCACTTTTAACCACTGCGTGTCGTGCTTATTGGGTTTCTAATATACAAGTTACCGCATGGTGTTTGATGAATTTATAACTTAGAAAATGCTAAGTGTGGTATTTGATTGATAATTAATAACTTACACAAGTGCAAACTAAGTTTTCCGGTTTCTAAACACATCTACAAAATAAGAATCAGGAGTAATTGTGACCGAGTTTGGAAAAATCAATATTTTCTCTATTGTGAGAGGTTAGTATAGAGAGAGTGGAATACTAAATTAAGGTAACATATATTATATGTATATTGAAGCATAGGAAGGAGCATGAAAAGGCAAGAACATAGCCGGAAATTATGGCCTCGAGACAGAATATGTAAACAGTAATGCAATGGATTATATATTAAATTAGATTAGATTAGATTAGATCTCTCCTCCATTCTAAGATTATTAGTCAAACCAACCAAGAAAAACCCAATTCCAAATTCCAATTTGGCAAAGATTAGGATGCTTTTTTATTGGGGGTCGAGCCCTTTTTTTGAAGTTTGATGGGGTAGCCTATATGAACATCGAAGTCCAGTTGGTCTCCACTCCCATTTTCATTATTTTCTTCGTTTCCTCCTCCTACCCCATTTTTCTGACTTTACAATTCACTGTCTTCTTGTTCAATTTGCACCTCCATCCTAAATAATAATAATAGTTAAAATATGGAGAATCGTACTTTAGTTGAAAACTGCTCCGCGGTCTCAAATGCACAATTGTTAAAAATCAGGTTGTATTCAGGAAAGCACTGGAAAAACACTTAAAACTACTTTTTAAAAAAGGTAATAAAACCTGGTTTTTCCTGACAGTACTTTCACAGTCAAGAATTCCAAACTGGCCCTAAATTGTTTATTTTTCTGACAAGAATGTGAGTGTGTATATTCGGTGGAAAAGGTGAACATAGTAAAGGGTAATTCTGTAAAAGCAACGAAAAGAAAATCCAAGTCTGCAAAAAAATTGTCCAACGGTAATACAGTTGATAATGCAACACAAAATTGAAAATTCACTTTCTTTAGTTTCTTTCTCCCTCTCAAATAAATTAAATTAAAAAAAAAAAAAAAAAAAAACTACTGATCTCCCTCCCTCCCTCTGTGGCTCTGTGTCTGTCTCATAATGTTATGTCACAGCTGCTTCTTCTTACTCTCATTTTCTTTTCTTCTCTCTTCTTCACTTGCTGCTTCTCCTTTCTCTGCTCTTCCCCCTTCAGGTACACTGCTTTTTTACTCTTTCTTGGTTTTCTTTTTCTTTTCTTTTGTTTGGTTTCCTGGAAAAAAATGTAGGAGAAAAAGAAACTATCTTTTTTGTTTTTTTGTTTTCCCCATTCTATTATGCCTTTTTTTCTTTTATATATATAAAAAAAAAGTTTCTATTTTTCTGTCCATATGTGTGTGGTTCCCCTCAATACTCCAATGTAGCTTTTAGAACTTATTTCCTGAATTAAAATGCGAGTTTTTATTGTCTCTTGGTATCCTCAAATGAACTGTAAAACTTCAGTTTTCAGATTATTTTCTCCCCAGTTTTTTCAGCTACCAATCGGAAGATATCGGTAGCTGTAAAGGTAGGCCTAACTTCCAGAAGTTTTACTGTAGTCCAGACTGTCACCGCTAGGATTATGCCATAACAACAATTGTTGACGGTGCGTTACATGATCATAGCAGTCCTAACAGTGGCATTTGTGCCTAACTTCACCCTAGAAGTGTACAACTTTATCATATGACTTACTAATTAACAATGTGAGATATTAACCCTCTCACATCTAGAGGGTGAATGTTAACACAACTTGTATTTACGCTTGGTGGACGAGGATCACGGTGATCCATACTGGATGCTTTGCATGTTATTATAGTTGCTAACGTGTCACACATCCAACAGTGTAGACCATCATGGTTATTGTCTATAAAAGAAATTTTCTTTACTATTGACCTAACATCAAAATAGAAGGTCCAATGTATTTAAGTAAGGATAAAGGTGGGTTTCAATCAAATCTTATCATACAACACGGTCTAAATATTCTCATGGTTAAAGCTTTAGCTAAATTTTAGCATTTTCCAAGTATTTTTATCCATATTTACTTAGAAAATGTTACTAAGCTAGAATATTTCCATTACTACAGGGCCAATATTGGGTCATTTTATAGGATAAGGATAAAACTAAACTTCCCAAATAACCATAGAGGGGAATGTGACCGTTATCCCATGTAAATATAGGTCTAACTCCATCTAAAGAGAAGATTGATGGCTCGCTAACTGATTAACCAATCTGTGATACTAACTTAACCATAATCAAGAAATAACAATTTCTTTTTTCTTGTTGATTGCACTTGACAGGTGGGGAGAATGAGGAAAAGAATAATGAAATGGAGTTTTCAAAATGGGGGACAAGAAGGTCAGTTGTTGAAGCACCCATTAGTGAACCTGTTGAGACCTCAACACTTGTGTTAGCTCCAAGGAGGACTTACAGAAAAGACCCTTTAAATGGGTTTAAAAGATACACTGGTGGCTGGAATATCAGTGACCGCCATTACTGGGCTGTAAGTTCTTCATTTCCCTTCATAACCCATATTTTCTTTTTTTCATCTACTTCAATCTTGGATCTTGAATTTTCTTTTTGGTGGGAATGGATTGGATCCATACTGCTTGTTAGAATGCTTCACAAATTAGGAAAATTGTCACACTTGAAAGGAAAACTAAAAGAATCCGTTGATTTACAAACATAGCAATTTGTTTTGAATGATGTGCTGGGAACAGTGTAATTTCTTGCCTAAGTTCAAATTCTATTATTCCATAATTTAATGATAATTGACATGTTAGCTTTATTTAGGCATCTGTTCTTACATGAATGCAAGTTATGTGGAGATTGGTAATGTTTCCATATGCAACAGAGATCATATATTGCAGGGAGAAGCTGAAAGTTGACTCCTGTAATTGACATAATTTGTCATTTTGGCATATGTATTTGTAACTTTTTGGACAATTCCATTGACAAATTTTCTGCCAAAGAGTCAAGATTTTATGAAAGATTAAAGTACAGGGGCCAAAATGGCAAATCCTGTCAAGTGCAACGACTAAAGTTTAACATTTACCTTTCATTGCACTTGGTGAGATATGGAGTTCAAATGAGTATTCTTCAAGTATATGAACCAAATTACTCTAAGACAATATCAAAATTCCAATAACCTCTCGAATTTCTGTTGGTATAGAGTGAAATTCTAGCTTCTCATACACTTTGACAATGTGATCATTCATACAGAAGAATGAGAAGTTCAATGAAAAATTATGTTTTCATTTCCATCTTCTACTGACTTGTTAAGGCTGGATAGGATCTTGATCTCTGGTTGGTCTCTGTTATTGATTTTTCTCTTTCAAATTTACCAGAACTCCAATTGGTTTTACATTCTAATTCGGTTTTTCGGTTTTTTGGGGATGCCTCTTGTAACTAAAGGTTCTGTTTTGGTTGCAGTCAGTAGGATATACTGCGGTTCCCTTGTTTTCCATTTCTATAATATGGTTTGTCGGTTTCGGTGTCTGCTTACTTCTAGTCAGCATTTGTTATTTCTGCTGTGGAAGGCGGTCTTATGGCTACTCTCCAACAGCTTATGTTCTCTCACTCATTTTCCTCATTGTCTTCAGCATTGGAGCTATGTAAGTACCCTTTCTCTCTTCCTATCTTCACAGTTCGAAAATGGGATACTGAAATTCCATTCTATATTTTTTACAGAATTGGATGTGTAGTTCTGTATGTTGGCCAGGGAAGATTCCACAGAAGCACAACCCAAACTTTGGAGTTTGTGGTTAGTCAGGCGGATTCCACTGCTCAGAAACTAAGAGACGTCTCGAGTTTTCTTGCTTCAGCCAAGATAACAGCAGTTGACAAAGTCTTTTTACCTTCTAATGTACAAACTGATATTGACCAAATTGAAACAAGAATCAATTCCTCTGCCAGCACTCTGGCTGATCGAACGGTGGAGAATAAGGACGATATTCGTGATCTTTTGGATTCGGTGTAAGTGAATAGATACTAATTTTACACTTGTTCAATGTGATTTAAACATGTAATCAAAGTGTTTTAGTGTTTTTGCAGGAGATTGGCACTTATTGTTGTTGCTGCTATTATGCTTCTTCTTACATTTCTTGGATTCTGTAAGACCCTCTTCAATTTGCTTACTAGTAATATTCTTATGCATATCAATGTCTGTAACATATTAACAGTGGATTTTGTTTCTGTTTTCTCCAGTGTTTTCGGTTTTCGGCATCCAATTACTAGTGTACATGTAAGAGAATGGCAGTTCATAGTTTGATGTTCTTGATTCATGTTTATAGTAAATGAATTCATTTTTTTCTTTTAAACTTGTTGCAGCCTGGTCATAGTTGGATGGGTACTTGTTGCTGGAACATTTATAATATGTGGCACATTCTTGCTCCTCCATAAGTAAGTTTTTGCTGCATAATGTTCAACAATTTTCCCTTGAGTTTTCTTTTGGACAACAATTTGATTGTTCAAAATGATGCAATTTCCAACCCATGCTACAAATTTCAGACCAACTTTTCCTTTTAAGTAAATATCGACGAAGGTTATTAAATAAGTAAACTTTATAGGTGATTACTAATGAATCCCTTGACAAGGGAAAAATTAGGGATGTCAAAATGGGTTATCGTGTCATTTATGTGATCTATATATTCCAAAATGCCAACGGAACTGTCAGTGAAAGGTAAGGTAATGCCTGAAATCAATGACTAGAGACCTTATGCATAAAACAGTGAAAATTCAGTTTTAAATATCTGATTGTTCTTCCCATGACATGCTAGCGTGACAGGAGACACTTGTGTCGCAATGAACCACTGGGTGCAAAACCCAACTGCACATACAGCATTAGATGATATACTGCCATGTGTGGACAGTGGAACAGCACAAGAAACCTTGTTAAGGACCAAAGAAGTGACTCTTCAATATGTTGATTTGATTAATTCAGTTATAACCAATGTTTCAAACATCAATTTCTCCCCCAATTTTCCATCAATGTACTTCAATCAAACTGGTCCTTTGGTTCCTATACTTTGTAACCCTTATTACCATGACTTCACTGATAGACCTTGCAGCTCTGGCGAAGTGGACATGAACAATGCAAGTCAGGTACTTGCTCTTCCTCAACTTTCAGCTTTTTAACATTGTTATGTTGCACTGGTACTTTTATTTTATGCTATGTTTGATTGGAAGGAAAGAAAAGAAATTGGGTATTTGAGCATAAGTCCTTTCTTTCCTTCCTCGTGTCTTTTCCTACCAAACACACCCTTAAAAAAGTTTCCATGTTTCAAAAACTGAAACTATACTTGCATTCTTTTTTGCCCCTATTACATCTACCAATTGCCCATTTGTCTTTTTTTGCTCCCTTTCACTGTTAAAATCTAGGTCAATATGACTCAAGGTTAACGGAAAACACCGCGTGACTCAACAACACTGTTAACAGGATATGCTGGATTTTGATATCTTAGAGGGCAAACATTCGTTAATAGATTAGGGGCCAAAAGAACAAACCATTGAGGGTCAAAAAGTTATTTAAGCCTTCTTTTTAGGAGAAGTTCTACCGAGTTCTTGGGCCGATTCATTATGGGACTGTTATGGTCATGTCACTTCAACATTTGTGTTGACATGGCATGATGACAATGGTCCCGGGCCAGAGTAGAACTTTTGCAGAAAAAGGTATATAGACAAACAGTCTCTTCATAATTGGCATATTTGTTCATCTAATCTTTTGTATCTTTCACAATTTTTCGGTTTTCATATTTGTTTTAGTTTCCATTTCCGTGCAACAAAACACAAATAATCTCGTCATATTTGGCATATATCTTCTACAGGTGTGGCAGAACTACGTGTGTCAAGTTTCATCAACAGGAATATGCACAACAACAGGACGATTAACACCAGATTTATACAACCAAATGACAGCACCATTGCAGGTGTGCGACGGGCTGCGAAACTACGGACCATTCTTGGTTGAGCTAGAAGACTGCACATTTGTAAGAGAAACATTCAGTGACATATATAAGAATAACTGTCCTGGTCTGCAGAGGTACAGCAGGTTGGTTTATGTTGGACTAGTAATGGTCTCTACTGCTGTTATGGTCTCCATTGTTTTCTGGGTTGTATATGGGAGAGAAAGGCGACACCGGGTTCGAACCAAGCAGTTTCAAGATGCTGCAGAGTGTTTTGAAGAGGACAAGCATTCTCAAGTATCCTAGGAGATGACCCTTTTAGTTTGTTGTAGTTTGCATTTGTACATTGTAGTTTTGTTGAGTGCTGAATTCGAGCTTTCAGTTCATCTATTGATAGATTGGTAATTTAAAAATCTGTATTTTATTCAAAGGTTGAATTGTTATTCTATCTAATTTGCAACATGCACATCCAGCTACGTTTTTATATTAAATGCATCTCTCCTAAATACGAGGTCTAGAGTTTGACTAACTAGGAAATGTGCATATCTATTCATTTCTCTGCGAATATGGACAATAAAATATGAGAATATCTTTCGATATCCATACTCAACACATGAGCTGGACGATGGATGTACAATCATTATTATTTCATAATCCGATTAAACTATAAGGACTTTATATTGATCAAAAGTCTACTAATTATGAGTGTAATACATTTTTTTATTGAAGGGATACGATTTTAAAATATCCCTAACGTTATCATAAAAGTTGAATTTTATATTCAATATATAAAATGACTCAATCAAAGGTTTAAGATTACTTTACAAGTCAATTATGCCCTTTAAGAGCAGGTTTTTAACAAAATAAAAATTATAGAAATCATAATTTGCAACAAATTGTTTGATGTTGAAGGATTTAGAGTAATTATAATTTCATAATTCTAAATATTATTCCCAATAAAAGGTAACAAATTGCTTACGTGTCAGTTTTTTATTAGAATGGTCCACTATAAAATGTCTCCCTTAACTAAATTAAGCCAAAATTCAACTTTTATGCTAAATAGAGAGGTTATTCCTTTATTGAAAAGGTCTGTCAATGGGTTATACATTTTGAGAAAAATTGAAACATTGGGGTTAAATGTGTTAAAATTGATATACAAGGACCAAATTGATAAGTTATACTAAATACAAGACCAAAATTGCATATTTTATCTTTATCTTGTTTTGAGAACTCATTAGGGGTGAGCAAAACCGAACTAATGTCCAAAAACCGAAAATCCAAACCGAACCGAACCGAACCAAATCGATCCATTTTATAGTTTGGTTCGGTTTGGTTTTAAGTTGTTAAGAAGTTTGGATTTCGGTTCGGTTCGGTTTGGTTCGGTTCAAAACCGAAAAAACCGAAAACCAAATAATTGGTAAAATATTAAAATTAATTATAAAATTAATATATACTAATTGTAAAGAATTTTAGTCATTATATTCTTTTATAGTTTTATATTATGATTTTTGGACGCTAATTTATAGTTATTAAAACTTGAGAGTTGAAAAAAAAAATAGAAAATTTTAATATTTTATTGTGATGTAATAGTATTATTTAGTATTACTGATTTTTCAAATTAATTTTTTTGTATTTCTTTTTTTTTAAACAAACTACTTATATAAAAAAAAAATTTTTGATTTTTTTTTTAAGAAGTTGATGTATTTGGTTCAATTTAGTCCAAACCAAACTGAACTAGTTCGGTTTAGACAGAACCGAACCACAATTTAGTTTGGATCGGATTGGCCCTATTCGTTCTCGAAACGACATCGTTTTGTCATGTCTGAGTTCGGTACTTCGGTAATAAATCAATCCTTTCCTCCTCGATTTCATCTGTGTTTTTTCCCCGTTAATCCGTAACAGAAAATCCTTGCTATGCCTGCCTTAACGTCTCTGAAAAGATCTCGATCATCCATTCACCCACTCTACTTAATCCGACGGCTACAAGCTCGGCAATACTCTAGTCCAGCATCGTCTTCTTCTTCCTCTCCTCCTTTGTCTCTGATCTCTACTTCTAGCAAAACTAACAGTCAACATAAAGATCTTTCTCAATTCTCCTTCAGTAGATGGTTTTCGGGAATCGCCGTCGGTTCTGGTGTGGGATTGTGTTACTGGACTACTGATTCGAGCTCTGATTCTGAATCTGCGTTATTCAATACCTCGATATCATCTTTCGCCGACTGGCCTACGGCCGCCGCTGCGAGATCGGAGATCAAGAATCTGTATTCTTCTTCTTCATTCGGCAAGCTCTCGTTGCCTGATTACAGCTCTAGTTTCCTTGTTGGAGGTGATTATCCGTTAATTGGTTGTTGAGCTCGTGATTGATTTAATCGTTTATTAAAATTGATTAAATTTTATCGTATCGCAGAAGCCTTTAGAAGAAAAGTTTTCTTCAATTATGAGAAGAGGATTAGGCTACGGAGTCCTCCCGAAAAGGTATTAATATTTATCATCTAATTTGGTCTTACTTATGATTTCTGCTTCTTATATGCCTGTATTTGCCTTCCCCCATGGTGGCAGGGCTAATCGCTTTGTTGATAAATTAAATGGTCGCTTATACTTTGTTTATGATTATGAAAAGCGGTAACTACTCTTAGAGACTCAGTGTTCTATTAAGTGACTTTTGCAGGCCTTCTAACCTGTGGCTTTGATATTTTGCTTTCAAGGTCTTTGAGTACTTTGCATCTTTTCGAGCATCAAATGGGGAGCTACTCATGACACCCGCTGATATGATGCGTGCTGTTGTTCCTGTTTTCGCTCCATCTGAATCCGACCTTGTTAGAGAAGGATATTTGAGTGGGGAAAGGAGGCCTGGTGAACTAAGATGTCCGCCATCAGAATTTTTTATGCTATTTGATGTTAACAACGATGGCCTTATATCATTCAAGGAGTAAGTTCTCAATATATGAAAATATACAAAGATTACAGTTTCCTTTGAAGGCATTTACTTTCGATTTGTTTAGCTTGTCCATTTCCCTTGGCAATTTGAGTAATATGTTTATTGTGTATTCCCTTGTAACAGGTATATCTTTTTTGTTACACTACTTAGTATTCCAGAATCAGCCTTTTCTGTGGCTTTCAAAATGCTTGACGTAGACAACAGTGGGTGCGTATGGAAACCTTAACTAGTGAGAGATGCCACACTTGCATATAGTATGCATCAATGCATGCAGTTTTTCTTTTTATGTCATGTATATAAATTGTTCATTCATTCCATTATGTCTTTTAATCCATATTTAACTTAATAGACATAGTTCCATAATCTGGATAACATTGTTGTAAGGCTTGACATCTGTCTCTTTAAATAGGGAGATAGATAAAGAGGAGTTTAAGAAAGTGATGGCCTTGATGCGAGCTCATAATAGACAAGGGGCTGTCCATAGGGATGGACTTCGAACAGGACTAAGAGTTAGTGGCTCTGTAGAAGATGGAGGCTTAATGGAGTATTTCTTTGGCGAAGATGGAAAGGGACGCCTTCAACATGATAAGTTTGTCACATTTTTGAGGGATTTGCAGGATGAGGTAAATCTTTAATTCCTTTTTGCTTACAATTGTGGAAGAGGATGCATGTTCACACAAATAGGTGCATCATAAATGCACCCACATATCCTGGTTTGTGCTTTCTCTACATTGTCCCATGTACTGTACATCATATTTGATTTGTTGTTGTGATACTTCAGAAGGATTGCAAAAATTGCAATTGTTGTTACATTTAGTTTCTAAAAGTTCTCAAAAAGCTTCGTTCAATTACTGTAATTGTTGCATCCAGTAATAATTTGAGCAAGAAAGGGATCTAGAACCAATGAAGAGGCTACTAGGATCTAGTGTTTCATTGGGTAATGTGATATTAGGTAACTGAGACTTGAACTCATTTGCTTGGGGCAAGCTGGATAATGTAGTGAAAAGCTGGCTTGTGATGGATGAATATGATGAAGATAGAATAGTTTTTTTTTTTCTAATAAATAGAATACAATAGTTTAGTCAGCTGATAATTTTCCAATTTGATGTTGATATTGCTGTGGTGTCAAAGCCTTATGTGATGTGCCCCAATAAACAGACAAACATTGTGAAACTTTATAGCATATTGGTAAAAGGTAACCTTTCAGTTTCACATAAAACTAATTCTTATGTTTTCACCATACATGTATGATTTCATATTATCGTGGTAATAGTGGCAATGGTTATCATAATGACGGTTCAGTGGGAAAACGGTAGGTTAGGTTATGCCTAGCTCTTAGATTCAATAGCTGCTGAGCAAATTCTGTTTGTTGTTTCTTCATCTTTTTTGTACCATCTCGTACTTGGAGGAATTTCAGAAATGTATAAAACATACGATGCATCACTTTTATGATAACCTTTTTCACGTGTTAGGTTTGACTATGTAAGCAGGAAAGTAGCTTTGTCTCCCTAACCCCTCCAGGTACATACAGGTCTTTCTGCAGGGGCAGGGATAGGCTTTTAACAGTTATGATATCATGTTCAACCAAGTTAAAATACTCGCTTTCATCTATGGTATGGTTGGGCAAGTGATCCACACATTACCTTTATACATTTTTACTGACGTATTGCAGTTGAGAACCTAATTTTATGGGTCTTTGCAGCATTATTGGTTTTTGTAATCCTAGATGCTTTTGCTTCTATCTTCTTCAGATGCTGAGATTGGAGTTTGCACATTACGACTATAAATCACAAAAAACCATATCAGCTAAGGATTTTGCATTATCCATGGTTGCTTCTGCAGACTTGAGTCACTTGGATAAGTTTCTTGATCGCGTAGATGAAATAAATGAAGCTGCAGAACTCAGGGAAATACGAATAACGTTCGAAGAGTTTAAGGATTTTGCAGAATTACGTAAAAGCTTACTGCCATTTTCGCTGGCCCTCTTTAGCTATGGGAAAGTAAATGGCTTGTTAACAAGGGAGGATTTCCAAAGAGCTGCATCCCATGTAAGATACCTGGATTGGATTAATGTTATAGCTTTTCTTTTCTTTTTTCTTTTGTTCATAATTTAACTTACCATTGCAGTGCTGCCTTCTCTTCCTGTGTCATGATAATTGATTTTTTTTTTTTTAAGTAAATGGGGAAGGTTTTTTGTGCCATTAAATGAATTATTTCTGTTGCAGAAACTTGATATTGAATGACTTCAAATTTGTGCAGGAAAGACCAATTAGTTTTTAACTGGTATTAAGATGAGTGTACCACAAATGATTTGTCCTGCCACATTTTTCTTACAGTTCTTTGCTAATGTCAGGTTTGTGGTGTCCCACTGACTGACAATGTTGTGGAAATCATCTTCCATGTGTTTGACTCAAATCGTGACGGACATTTAAGTGCTGATGAGTTTGTAAAACTTCTACACAAACGGGAAAGAGACATTGCTCAACCTGTGGAGTCAGGAATCATTGGCTTTCTCTCTTGCTGCTCCAACTGTAGGAATGATAATCTTTTTCGACAGTTCTTTTGTCGTTAACCCACATGCGTCTTATCAGGTCCTGATACAGCACCGACTGCTTTATATATCCTAAAGCCACGAATCAATCTGTTGCAGAACAGGCCAATTGCTGTTGGATTAATTTGCCGTCAACTGATGTAAGTAGCAAATCTAACAAGCTGAAGCCGTTCCCAGTTCTGTCAGAGATTGACGTGAAATTTTGATATTGACGGTTATGTGATGGTGATGTATCCTCGGGAACGAAATCATACTGCTGCTCCTATCTAATAGTTGTATAACCAGGTGTATATATATTTTTTGGATAATATTGTTAATATGTTTAGGGAATACGCCTGAATTTTTTCTGCTTGACACAGACATGAACATGTAGTACATAGGATGATGTCTTGCATGAAACTCAGATGTTTGTTAACATTCGTGTTCTTTCATGGCAAGAAACAATCTTATATGTAACTTAACACTGTTTATTCAATGTTTTCTTCTTGTCTTCTTTCTTTCAGAAGTTTTACTGTTTTGCTGGAGTGGACCAGTCTAAGACTGCTATGATTATGCCATGTCAGTAGTTGTTCTGACATGGCATGATTATAACGATCCTGGTTTGGGATCATAGTAAATATTTTTTTTTTTATGTGTTCTTGCATCAGGTGAGTTTGTTCAATGAGAGCTAAATGTTGTTTAATATTTTACAGTTAAATGGTGTTTAATATTTTAACCATGTAATTTGATTGTCATGTGACAAAATGGTGTCTTGTATTTTTATCATTTGCATAGGGATAAATTTTTCCCAACACTATCAAATTTTTTTTCGAGTATTTATGTTCAAGCACGTTTCTTTTTCCTTTTCTATTCTCTAGCAATCAAGTTTCTAATACAAAATTGCAACTCAATATACAAATTTGAAAAACATTTGCAACATTTAATATTAAAATCATACTTTTTCTGATTGTGCAGTCTATAATCTTTAGTATACTTGATTTTGTGGATGAACAAAAAATACAGGTGATAGTGATCCCATTTTTTTTTCCTTTTTAATATATCTCATCTTGCCTTGAATTACGAAAATGCCCTCCTCTGTACTCAAACATTGTTACAGAACGGACCAGTTTGGAGCTGCTTTCCGTAGCTCCGAAAGCAGCTTTCAGTCAAAGCATGAAGAATTTTAAAAGCTGCTTTTAGGGCTGCGGAAAACAGTTTCAAATGTACAATTAGTAAAAATCAGATTGTATTTAGTAAAGTACTGGAAAAACACTTAAAACTATTTTTAAAGAAAGCAATGAAACATTCCCTTGATAGTATTTTCACTAACAGTAATTCCAAACTGGTATTTTTTATGAAAGCCTAATATCGGAAGATGGGTTTTAAAAATATTTCTTATATAATAATGGGATATATTTGATGTATTAATAAGATACGTGTAAAATGTGACAGATTGGACGGAATCGGTGAGTCACCAGAAAACTGATTGAAGCTTCCATTAATGGTAGGAATATTCTGTTCAATATTTGGTTGAGCCCACTAAGATAAGGTAACAGTTTAAGTAGTTGGATTTTGTTACACGTCGAAAATAAAAGAAACGTTATGACAGTTATTATTACCGCCTTGATTAGTTTAATCCGGGAATAATACAGCTTGTAATTAGAATGTCTCCAGCTTTTGTGGTCGGTTATGCGTTGGCCCAGGCCCCGGTTACTCCACTTCTTGTCCTCACGCGTCCCCGGCGCGTGCTTCTCTGGACTTTATGATTTATACACTTTAATTAATTAATTTTTTTTTTTTTAATCTTAATACATTTTCAGTTAAAAAAGTACATGTATCATGCAGATAAATGGTTTTAATTGTTAAACGTAGGACCTTATGTGTAATTAAAAATCATTAGCAATTATTTTGTGGACAAAATATTTTAATTTGTTGTAACAACTGTTTTATTTTGTTATACATAATATATATTTATAATTTTGATGTCACTTGGTTAAAGTTTATAATTGAAGGATTTTTACCTTTTTAATTTTGAATTTACTTTAATTTATTAATCTATCTAGCTACCGATAGATTTTAAAGAAAAAAAAACTGATGTTTTCTATCGGTAAATAAAATCTGTTTTTCATAGAAAATTATTCCTTTTATTTTATTTTTTCAGTATTAATTATTTTATATCCTAATTGCAAAAGCTATCATGTTTTTATCAAATACTAATTATCAATCAATAAACATCAAATAACCACCAGCAACAGCAAATAACAAAAAATATCAGCAAACAGCAAAAAACATCGAACAACAACAACAAGACCTAAATAAACCCTAAGTATATAATTGATAATATAATTAGTTGTAAAAGTTAATCTCAATTCATATGGTATCGTTATGAATATATAAACCAAAACTGTAAAAGTCTAAAAATATACATACGGCAGTTGACACGTAAAAATTATGTGAATTATTTTATCTATAAATTCAATTATCTTTTATTTTATGAATAGACTTTTTATGGTTTTTCTATTCACGTTAACTTAGAGAAATTTAATTTTAAATTAAAAATGAATAAAATATCTTTAATTTATTCGATATTCGCAATTAATTTTTTCTAACCAAAACCTTAATATATGTATTGTTATAATTAATTAAAAATCTGACATTTAAATTGAAAGATTAAAATTTCAACAAATATAAAAATTAAAAAAAAAAATTTAATGAAATGGTAGATATTATATATTTCAAAATATGTAGAACATAAAGAAACATACATTGGTAATAAACACCAAATAATCAAACAGTCTATCCTATAATAATCAAAATAAAACAATTTCACCATATTGGAAGATAAGAAAAACTTAGTATAAAAGCAAGAAGAACACATGGAATAAAATAAAAAATTAAAAAAAAAAACTGCAACCAATATTTTGCTAATCTTCACCAAACGTAATAAAAGATCCATAGGTATAGAAACTCCGGCGTATTGCATAACACTAAGCAGTTTTAAAGATGTGGGAGATGTTGCTTAAAAGAGATAAATTTTGGTACCTACGATGTAAAGATCAGCATGTATCCTTAACTAAGAGCAGATGACGACCAACCTAGTAGAAAAAAAAACTATCAAAATCATATTGTGTAGTAGCGGATATACAATCGAGGATATCAATTTTGTAATTGAAGTTGAAGAAAATTATGGATGTAAATTATTTCACCCAAAAGAAAAGCAAAAAGCACCAATAGAACAAAGAAGATAAATGGATGGATTTGGAAAACTCACACAAAAGAAAGAAAAGTAAGGTGCAGCTACGGTTTCAAAAAAAAAATTAAAATATTAAATTAATTATCAGTAATTTATTTATTTATTTCTTTTTTCCTATACGAGTTGATATGGTAAATTGTAGACAAAAGTTAGTATTAACTAAAACTTAATTAACTAATTCAGATTTCTTTCAGTAAAAAAAGTAAAAAATAAAAACTAATTTAGATTTAATGATAAAATTTCGAGATGTAATTTTTGTTATAACATTATTTGTTTCCTTAAATTGAGGCTTTAATTTATACTACAATTCAATATTTAATACCATTACCGATAAATGATAAGAATTAATTAAAAAATTTAATAACA
Source organism: Euphorbia tirucalli (assembly GCA_039660915.1). NCBI lineage: Eukaryota > Viridiplantae > Streptophyta > Magnoliopsida > Malpighiales > Euphorbiaceae > Euphorbia > Euphorbia tirucalli. The sequence goes on along the minus strand of CM077634.1, from coordinate 73,984,338 downwards.
ATAAAAAAAATAAAATTAAAAATCCATTTATGGACAAACAAAAAGTAGAATGGTTATGGTGCCACCTCATATTATATACTTGAAATTATTAATATTCGAGCGTGATATACACGCGCTTCAACATACTTGGAAAGTCTTGGCATTTCTCGTCCTGCCAGCGTTGACCTTCTTCTTCCCTGAAGAATTTGAAAACCCTAGGAGAGAGAAACCCGCAGTAATGTTTGTCTTTCTCCATTGATAAGATAAATTCATTATTCTTATTCTCTTTGATTCTTACTTATTCCCAATAAATTCCGTTCCTTTTTTCACTTCTTTATTCAGATAAAGGGGGAGATTAGAGATTACAAGCTAATCTCTCTCTGGATCAGCTCTTTCAGATTTTGAGTTTCAGAGAGAGAGAGGGAGGAGAACCAGTGCTTTTGCATTTGGGTTTTTGTTTTAATTGTAATTTTAGCTGTATCAATTTGTGAAGCTTGTGAAATTGAAACTAGAAAGCTTCGATCTTGAAAGTTCTCATTTTTTTTTTTTTTTTTTGCATTGGAAGTGTTTGTGAATTTGTCTGAATGGGGAAACCAAGTGGGAAAAAGAAGAACCTGCCGATTTCACCGAGAACCGGAGACGGCAACAGTAAGCAAAGCAAACACTTGACAGATCGGACATCGAAGGCCTTTGATGAAGACACAGCAATATTTATCAACATGGCACAAGAGCTCAAAGAAGAAGGGAACAAGCTATTCCAGAAGCGTGACCATGAAGGAGCCATGTTGAAATTCGAGAAAGCTGTCAAGCTACTTCCGAGAAATCACATCGATGTTGCCTCTCTTCGTTCCAATATGGCCTCTTGCTATATGCAAATGGGTCTAGGTGAGTATCCTCGAGCTATCAATGAATGTAACTTAGCCCTAGAGGTTTCTCCCAAATATAGCAAAGCTTTGTTGAAAAGGGCAAAGTGTTTTCAGGCTTTGAATAGATTGGATTTAGCTTTCAGGGATGTTAATATTGTTTTGAATATGGAACCTAATAATTTGACTGCATTGGAGACGTTTGAGACCCTTAAAAAGGCTATGACAGAGAAGGGTATGAATTTTGATGATAAATTAATTGAGTTGGCTAGTGTAGAGCCTGCTACTCCCTCCCCTCCGCCAAAGGTGGCAAAGGATAAGGTGAAGAAGAAGAAGAAAAGTGATCATAAAAAGCCAGAGAAGAAGGCAGTGGAGGAGGATAAGTTAGTTGTGGAGGAGAAGAAGGTGAATGTTGTTATTAAAGATAAAGAAGTGGTGATGAAGACTATAGCGGAAAAGAAAGTGGTTACCGAAGAAGTGAAGGAGGAGAAAGTGATTACCAAGACAGTGAAGTTGGTGTTTGGTGAAGATATCAGATGGGCGCAACTTCCTCCAAATTGCAGTATTGGTTTGCTGAGGGATATTGTTCGAGATAGGTATCCAGGCTTGAAGGCTGTTCTTGTGAAATATAGGGATTCAGAAGGTGATTTGGTTACAATTACTACTACAGAGGAGCTAAGGCTTGCCGAATCAACGAGTGATTCTCAAGGGTCGCTTCGGTTCTATGTTGTTGAAGTCAGTCCTGATCAAGAACCTATCTATAAGGGGATGAAAATTGAAGTGGAGATGCCCAAGATTGATAAGGAACCAAATGATGTTGTTGAGAATGGAATTGTAGAGATAGGCATAGAAGCTGAAAAGAGATCAATGTCCATCGAGGATTGGATTGTCCAGTTTGCACGTTTGTTCAAGAACCATGTTGGCTTTGATTCGGATTCATATTTGGATCTTCATGAACTAGGGATGAAACTGTATTCAGAGGCAATGGAGGACACTGTGACCAGTGCTGAAGCACAGGAACTCTTTGATTTTGCTGCGGAGAAGTTCCAAGAAATGGCAGCTTTAGCTATGTTTAATTGGGGCAACGTTCATATGTCCAAAGCAAGGAAACGGGTGTACTTTCCTGAAGATGGCTCGAGGGAGTCTTTGCTCGAGCAGGTTAAGAATATATATGAGTGGGCTAGAAGAGAATATGTTAAGGCAGGAAAGAAATACGAAGAATCTTTAAAAATAAAACCAGATTTCTATGAAGGTTATCTTGCACTTGGACAACAACAATTTGAGCAAGCAAAGCTTTGTTGGTATTATGCTATTGGAAGCAAGTTAGATTTAGAAAATGGGCCTAGTGAGGAGGTCCTTGATCTTTATAACAAGGCTGAGGACAGCATGGAGAAGGGTATGCAGACGTGGGAAGAGATTGAAGAGCAGCGTCTGAACGGGCTTTCCAAATTCGACAAATACAAAGAACAGTTGCAGAAACTTGGATTGGATGGTTTATTAAAAGATGTACCCGCTGAAGAAGCAACAGAGCAGGCAGCTAATATGAGTTCACAGATATACCTTTTATGGGGGACCATGCTATATGAGCGTTCTGTCGTGGAATATAAGCTTGAGCTACCAACTTGGGAGGAATGTTTAGAGGTTGCAGTTGAGAAGTTCGAGCTTGCTGGTGCTTCTCCAACTGATATAGCTGTTATGATAAAGAACCATTGTTCCAATGCAACTGCACTTGAAGGTGAGTCCAAATACCAGCACATATATGCAATTTATTTGATTTAAAACATTCAAAGGTTGTTGTAATGCTAAATTGTCATTGTTCCATTTTCATAGGTTTGGGGTTCAAAATTGATGAGATAGTACAGGCATGGAATGAAATGTATGATGTCAAGAGGTGGGAGACTGGCATTCCATCTTTCAGACTGGAGCCATTGTTCCGTCGGCGGGCTCCAAAGCTTCATGATATGCTAGAGACTATTTGATTGTTGCCACTGGCTATTGGTTTTTCTTTAGGAGCTTGGACTGTGCTTCAGTTTTCAAAAGCTCATGTTCTGAATGTCATGTTGTTATCAGATAATATAGGTAAGATTCTGATATACTGTTGCTCAGCCTTTCGAATTAGAGTATTTCATGAATGCCATAGCTATTTAATCATCTGAAATACTAGGATCATATCCGGTATGATTTATATATACTGGTGCTGCATTATTTGATTGTATCCTCTAGCTAAGATGTGTAAGATTAAGTCTTGTAATTGCCTGTCGGAATGATATACTTTGTGTTGGAATTGAGAGTTTTGAGAGAATTTATATGGAGAGGGTTTAAGCTTGCTCTTTCCTGGGACATGATCTTAAATTAACACTCACAGAGCCACTGAATGACATAGATGTCAGAATTGGGACTACAGGTGTATGATAACGTGTTCGAATTATGAGAACTACTTGGTAAAACCTAAAATACGACCTAACTGCCATGAATGTGTAGAAGAAGGGGCTTTTATTTGTCCACTTATTACGAGGAGCTACTTTTTCAACTCGGTCCTTCATTGTATGATATTCTCTTCTCTGATACCGAGTTCTGGATAAAGATTTGATATTACTAGCGGATGGTTGTATTACTTCATTTCTTGTCTCAGGTTTCAGGATCATTTCATTCATGTTGGGTACCAATATTATACTACCATTTTAGTTGTCTCAACTCAGAATTGATTGGAAAACGCAGGTTGAATGCTACATTTCATGTTTTTGTCATTAATTAGGTGTGTGTACTATGTACAATGGAAAAGGTTTACTCTGGCCTTGTGTTATTGAGTCATATTCAAGATACTTGGGCATCCTTTAGTATACGGTTCGATGCTGTTGTTGAGCGCTTAGCAGGGTGTTCAATAGAAAGGAGGCTCTGATTTGTAGGAGCTTCTGCCTGGAGTATTTATTGGCTTTAATTGATTGATCTTAATCTTTTATTTTGCTAGAAATATGGCTTAGAATTCAATTTGAAACTCAAAAAGTATCAGATATTCTGTACTAATGCTGCATCAACTAACTTTGATTTTCGCTGATTGCAGGTTATTTCATTTGTTTATTTGGTTTGTGTACGGAGCTCGTTCCTTGCCACGGGGCAAAAAACGAAGTTTGTGCAGGCTCGGTTATACAAGAAATCGAGTTACTCATTGTAATCTTATGGGTCATTCGAAGAAAGTGAGAGGTTAAGCTGGTTGGTTATATATCATATACTTGAAAGAGTTACAGATTCTCGTGCATAGAGTAGTTACTGTAAAACACAGTGAAGAAATAGTGGGTTTATATTTGATTGATTTGTTTTTTCAATAGAATAAATTGTAGAAAGATATATGCTTGTTGTTTTATGCAGGCACATAGCCTGTTTTAGATTGCTAGCTTTGTCTTCCTTTTTTCTTTTCTTTTTTTTTTTTTCTTCTTTGTAACAATTTGTTGGTTTGATACAAAATAAACTTTTAAGTTATTTTTGAATTGTGCCATGCCATTTTTGATATAGCAGCATTTGCTGTTTTGGCTTGTTTAATGGTAGAATTATCTTGTCAATAAGGAATTTAATATCATATTGAAATACCATCATTCATTTTTCCTTTTTCTCTCTTAATTTGGAACTTTTCATAATTGTAAAATACAATTATATGTAAAGAATTAACTAATATTCAAAGTTTATAATTTTTTTTTATGAAAAAGGTTTATAATTTATTTACTTCATTAATTATACAAGATCAATTAATTAAATAATCACTTTTTTTTAACTGAAAAGGAAACATGTCATTGTTTAAAGATCTGAAACAAGAACATATCTGAGAAAAGGTGGACACACAGAAAACTATGTCCCTTTATGTACCGAGGAATCAACCGCTCTAGTTTACTAAACCATCTTATTGTCTTATGCGAATGATTTTTCCGTTTATATTATTTATATATTCTCATTTAATTATTCATGTGGTATTTGGTGGTATGATCAATATCGGACAAACTGTAAACACTATTCTTAAAGTTGGAATAGAAAATTGTAAGATAAATTTATTTCTGTTTTGGAAAAAAATATTTAGTTTATAGTTAAATTGAACCGAATCAAACCAATTCATACTCACTACAACCATGTTATGTATCATTATAGTTGCACGTTGGTTTCGTTAAGGTGGCATATAGACTTGTTGATTTTACTAAATGACATATTAAATTGTTAATTTTGCCTAATAAGTCATTTTAAATTTTAACATGACACATTGACTAAATGACTCTAGATCTAAAAGGTTTTTATATCGTATCAACATAAACATTTAATCACAACTTTAATGTAACAAATAAGGTCGAAAATTTATTTTTAGAATTATCTCTTAAATTTTGTCGGTTTATTTTATTTTTACTTTACATTCCAACTTTAGCAAATTCTTTGATGATAAAATCTGAACTCTTTTTTTTATTATTATTTGTAGTTCTAAACTCTTGCATGGAAAAAGTAAGATTGATTATTAAGGTAAGAATGTTCACAAAACGTTGAATTAACCAAAAGTCCTTGACTTGAGAGCAAAATAATAACCGGATAAAAAATTAATATTTTATTTTTATTTGTTTATTTGTTCAATGTCCTATGAGAATGATTCCTACTATTGAACCCCTATTGATCAATTAGGTCTAAAAGACTAAAAGGTATGTTTATCAATTTGGACTATTAGCTTCAGCAATTAAGTTAAAGTCTAAAATAGATTTATTTACATGCCTAGATATATCCAATAAAAAAACGACATGTGTCATGTACGTGACACCACTTCGGAAAAAAATGAGAAATTTAAATTCAAAATTTATTGGAGCTAACGCGGTGTTGTATTAGTATTTCAGAATTAGTATTGACTTGTCACATCGTCATTTCGGTATCAAATTTCAATAGATTAGGGTGAGAGTGACTTTATTGACATCGAAATAAAAGTTTAGAAACTTTATTGACACAAATTAAAGTTTAATAACCATGGATGCACAAATTACAAAGTTCAATGACCACCAGTAACAATTTATCCGAATTTTTGTTGAAATAATCTTATTCGAGGTTTACCACTGTTATAGACCGTGTGTCTCAAAGGTTGGTCTTTTCCACCTTATAGATGGGCCTTGTGCTCTGTGCAAGCCCATTAGAAAGTGAATCCACCACATATTTCAATATAAGACTAGAATGAATGGGCTGAAACCTTTCGGCCCACAAAATTAGGAACATTAACGCTCAATAATTAAGGGATCATCACTTTTTTAATATAGTTGAATTCGACTAGTTTGTATTTTGCTACATCAGCACAATTAGTTAACGTAATTTGTGAATTTTTTCTCAGTAATTATGGAAGCAAAACAAGAGCATGCTTTACTTCTATTCATACACAAAAATTTTTATTTGAAAATGATAGATTTATACTTTTCCGAAGTTTAGGGCATCAACAAAATCTGCTGGTCAAATTAAATTAAATATATAGCTAATCGATATATATATATATATATATATATATATATATATAATCAATTTACCGCTGCACATAACTCGGCTTTTTCTCTTGTATAGTAGTTTAGTTATTGACGCAGTCACTTTAAGAGTGAAGTTTATCAATTCATCATGCTTTGTTGTTTCACGAGGGCATCAGCGACTGCGGACTTATATACTTCAACGAGGCAATAATTCGGGCGTGCAACATTAAGGGCCAACCCCGAAATAAGTTAGGCTGACCTATTGATGTGGAAGAAATAGTTTCATTTTTCAACATAATAAAAGTCCTCGTATTTTCATAATGATAACCCCAATAATGATAATGGCACGAAGAGCTACCACATGACCTCACAAATTACAATAAACAACTTAGCATCTCACTTTTTTCGAATTTGACCTATAAAATTACAAACCTCGTCTTTTGGTCTGTGGGCAAGAACCGAGCTCTGTACGCAAACCAAATAAACAAAAATTCATGCTGACAAAAATCTGAGCTCTCTTTTTATGTGTAGTTTAAAAATCTTTCATAAAGAAAAGTAAAGTTACAATTCAGGGATGACTAAGTAGCTGTAGAAGTATTGTTTAGGTATGTGATTGATTGACTAATAATCATAAACAAAATGCTACTATTAAAGTAGGCTCCATTTTCCCATTAAAAAAAAAATGCTCCAATGTGTTTGATGAAGGATTAGTAGATAGAAAGTGCATTTCAAAGTAGTTTCACAAAGCCTTTCAATGGTCTTTATGGGTTCTCCGCGGCAAAGATTGTGTGACATTATTGAGGTAGTATGTGCAAAGTGATTTCGATGATTCCATGGCTAAACAAACATTGAGAGATTTTCATCATCTTATGATTGATAAGGAAGATGAACTGGACTTGGGTCAACGTGTTAAGAGTATTGTCTCGAGTATTTTCATTCTTAATTAAGAGGGTAGTGTTTAGTTTCATTGAAACTCTACAAGAACGGATTTACTTGAGGATGTGTGGGGCCAGTACCATCATTCCCTTCTAAATTTTTTTTAATACCTAAAGTTTTTTGTAAAAATAAATATGTAATTTACATATTATGCCCCATTCAATCATCAAAATATATACATCATTTCATAAAAAAAAAAAAAATTGTATTATTGTTGGTCATTATTCACCAAAACAAGTACATAAATAACATTTTCTTTATAAAAAAGTAACAATAAACACTTGATTATCCAAAACAAAATGTAGTCTTTCAATTCATGTCTAGTTTTTTTAAAACAATTCATATTAATGTCTAAAATTTTTCTTGAATGTAAAATAAATATTCTTTTTTACGTGTTTGTATTGTAATTTTATGTTGATAATGAGTCAATTTTATAACAATATAAAAAAAACTATGACCACTCAACCGAAAAAATTGAAAATGTTATATATATATATATATAAAATATGTTTTTTTTACTAATTCTACAATTGCATTGAGTATTTTTTTTTTTTTTTGTTTGATATATTTTTAAGATAAGGGTTCAATTAGATCTTAAGATTATTGAGGAAGATTAGTTCAATTTTACAATTTTTTAAATGTATACCAGTGAAAATCTTCAACAAAATGGTTTAAAAATAACAAATTTGAGCTAAAGTTCCTGCCATGATGGCAACATGGGATGATTTCATATGGAAAAAATAAAATTTATATTTTTTTTAATAACCTTAAAAATGATCTTTATATATCCCTTATTTTTATGATTAAATTTTTAAACTGCCATATAGTAATAAATTTCATTGTTAAATAAAATATATTAATTTTTTGTGCTTCAGCTATATCTAAATTTTATATCTGCCCCTGCCTCCCAGTTAGAGAATGATGACTTTACCACCAAATTATAACTAGATGGTCACTTAGGAACCATATATAATTATGATTAACATCATAATTAAATATAGTTACTTATTCTCTATTCATTATTACACTTATGAAAACTTCCAAACCTACCAGTGGCCATCTTTGTTGTAGTTATTTTTATAAAAATAGGATTGGAAGCAACATTCCAATTTGATAATCCAATTCAACACTTAAAATTAATATTTTAAGTATTTATTAATTTTAAGTTTGTTTGATAATACTATTTAATAGTTTAGTTAGGTCAAAAAATTTACTAAATTTAGTAAGCAAAATATATTTGATTTAAAATTTTAAAATACGAATAGTTTTCTTAAATTCAATGTTTTATTTTCGTGTTTATCAAAACTCTATCATTTTATAGTGTCAATACTTATAATATTCAACACTTAAAATTTAACGTTTAATTTTTCATTTCAATAAACACCACCGTAGTTACTATCTATCTATTTATTTCTAATTTATATATACTTAAAAATAAGATATTTCTCTACTTTGTAATTTTTATTCTAGTTCTAAACTCTTGTAAAGTAAGAATACTCGGAAAATATTTTAATTAACTAAAAGTCGTTTAAAGCAAAACCCTTGTACTCCTAACGTAAATCGCCTTAAGATAACTTGCATGCATTTTGCTAATTAAGGAAGCAAAACACAAGCATACATTAACGGCTTTTTTTCTTTTTGGCAAATAACATTCTGAGGCCTCTGAACTTTTATAAAATTTATAATTGGCCGTCTAATCAATTTTTTAAACACATTTGGTACATGATCTTCTTGTTTTAATAGTATTGGACCCAAACTCGATATTTTTTTGGAAAATTAGCATTTTTACGCTGTTTTAAGATTTGTTTTTATCGCATACCTTCCTTTATTTTTCTAAATGTCTCTTTTTCTTAAACAAATTTTTTAAATACGTATTTTTACTTTTAATCTTTTAAATACGTCCGTGAGAACACTTCCTCTCTCTACATCACCAACTACATAGAGAAATCTCTTGCGCAGTTCATTTGCTTCCAGCCTTCTGCTTTTCAAAAACTAACCAAATGGAATTAATTAATTAATTAATTAATTAATTAATTTAACAGGAGTTGAAGATGTAATTACGAATTGCAAGAGCAGTAAGGTAGTTGTAAAGGGAGAGAAGGCGGATCCACTGAAGGTTCTAGCCAGGGTTCAGAGGAAAAGCCATAGACAGGTTGAACTCATCTCTCCCATCCCAAAACCGCCGTTTGAGGAGGAGAAAAAGCCCGCTGAAGAGGAGAAACCCAAACCCAAAGAGAAGAAAAAAGATGTTTTTTTTTTAATTAATTACCGTTCTTTCCCAAATTAAGTGCAATTTATCATTTTATTCATTGTTGGACTAAATATCTTTTGTAGCCTACAGTTGTGATTGTGGTGCTCAAGGTTTGCATGCATTGTGCAATGGAGATCAAAAAAGGGATACAGAGAATGAAAGGCATGACCTTTTTCTTTTAATTTCTCATTTTTATTAATTAATTCGCAGTAAAGTCACCAACTTTGCTGTATTTTAGTTCATTGTAGTTAGATTTATTGGTGATGCCCGCTTCAAAAACAAATTAAGAAAAACAAAAGCAATAAAAAAGACGATTAAGTTATTGTCTTTACCACCTTTTGGATCTCTCAGAAAAGATGTTATTTTATTCCCTTTCTAATTCTTAAATCCTTTTTTTCCTCATTATATTAATCTTCTGAAGAGATTCTGAATGGAAATTATACTGCAATTGAATTTAGTTGTGGAATCAGCTGAGCCAGATCTGAAAAGCTCAGAGGTTACAAGTGAAGGGAGTGTTTGAACCAGAAAAGAAACTTTTTTGTTTCATTTTGATTACTGATTGTTTGCACTTGGTTGTTTGGTCATCTTCAATTATATTGGTAGTTTCTATGTGGAACCATTTATCTAGCAAGAGTTTTTACATGATTTTGCTGATCTAGATACTGAAGAGATTCAAATATATTATAAAATAATAGGCTAACGATTGCAAAACCAGTTATTGATTGTCTCAGCTATTTTCTTTTGCTATGCACAAAGACTTAGTTTCATGTTTACACTAAGTGTTTATCTGTAATCTCGATTGTGTTTTCTGCTTTATTTGGTCTGTAATTTTGGGACTGCATTTTAGGACTGTAATTTTGGGACTGCAATTATATTGTTATATACTATTATATATTGGTTATACACTGTTTATACACTTCTTATACATTGCTTATACACTGCTATACATTGTTATACACTGTTTATACACTTCTTATACATTGTTGTACACTGTTATATACTTCTTATACACTGTTTATACACTGATATATATTGTTATACACTGTTTATATACTTCTTATACATTGTTGTACACTGTTATATTCTTATACACTGTTTATACATTGTTATACACTGTTATACATTGGTTATACACTGTTTATACACTTCTTATATACTGTTTATACACTGCTATATATTGTTATACACTATTTATACACTGATATATATTGTTATATACTGTTTATACACTTCTTATACATTGTTGTACACTGTTATATTCTTATACACTGTTTATACATTGTTATACACTGTTATACATTGGTTATACACTGTTTATACACTTCTTATATACTGTTTATACACTGATATACATTGTTATACACTGTTTATATACTTCTTATACATTGTTTATATATTGTTTATACACTTCTTATACACTGCTTATACATTGTTGTACACTATTTATACATTGTTTATACACTGTTTTTACACTTCTTATACACTGTTTATACATTATTTATACACTTCTTATACATTGTTTATACATTGTTTATACACTTCTTATACATTGTTTATACACTTCTTATACACTGTTATACATTGTTATACACTGCTTATCCATTATTATACATTGTTTATATACTTCTTATACACTGCTTATACATTGTTTATACATTGTTATACACTCCTTATACATTGTTATACATTTATATATTGTTATGCATTGTTATACACTATTTATACATTGTTTATACACTGTTTTTACACTATTTATACATTGTTTATACATTATTTATACACTTCTTATACATTGTTATACACTGCTTATACATTATTATACATTGTTTATACATTGTTATACACTTCTTATACATTGTTATACGTTTATATATTGTTATGCATTGTTTATACACTATTTAGACATTGGTTATACAATGTTTATACACTATTTTTACACTTCTTATACACTGTTATTATTATACACTGTTTATATACTTCTTATACGTTGTTATACATTGTTATAAACTTCTTATATATTATTATACATTGTTTATACTTTGTTTATACATTATTTATACACTGTTTATACATTGTTATACACTGTTTATACACTGTTTATATATTTTTTATACATTGTTTATACACTGTTTATACACTTCTTATACATTTCTTATATATTGTTATACATTGTTTATACATTGTTATACACTATTTATACACTTCTTATACCTTAAGATACACTATTACATTGATTATACCTTAATTATACCTTAAGATACACTATTCTAGTGATTATACTTTAGTTATTCCTTATTTATACCCTAAGATAGATTATTATATTAATTATACCTTACTTATACCTTAAGATACACTATTACAGTAATTATATCTTTGTTATACCTTAATTATACCTTAAGATACACTATTACATTGATTATACATTAGTTATACCTTAAGATATACTATTACATTAATTAAATATTGTTATACACTGTTTATACACTTCTTATATCTTAAGATACACTATTACAGTGTTTATATCTTTGTTATATCTTAATTATACCTTAGTTATACCTTAAGATACAAAGGTATAATTAGTTATACCTTAGTGGAAAAATTATGTCGGAAAAAGTATATATATATATGGAGTTCGAAGAAAAAAAAAACCTTTCTAAAGTCGCATGAAAAAAAAATAAACGGATTGAAAGATAAATGCAAAATTAGATTAAAAATTATAAAAAAAAAGGAGAGAAAAACGTGGACAAATTGGAGGAGGTATTTTGGAAATTATAATTTTTTGCTCTTATTGTTTTTTGGGCAAGAATCACGTAAAAGAGGAATAAATTTTTTAGGTATTTTTGAAATTTTGAAAAGTTTTTTATGTATTTATGCAAACTTTTGCTTTGTATGTAAAAAAGTTATATGGTCCCAAAAGGTAAGTATTTATGTAAAAAGCCCTATTTTTTTCTCTTGTGGGCTACACTATCTATTCATTAACACGTGACACAATTTTTGAGAAAAATAGAAGACTCTAGAGTTGATTGGAGAGATCAGAATCATGCTTCCTATACAGTTTTATGATAACTACGAATATAAATTATACCTCCAATTTAATCTAACGTGTCTGCAAAAATTATGTTACATACCAGTGAATGGATACTATAGCTCACGGGAGAAAAAAGTGTCTAGTTTGGGGTTAATACTATTAAACCAAAAAGATCATATACCCAATGTATTTAAAAAATTGATCAGAGAGCCAATTGCAAATTCCATAAAAGTTAAGAGACTTCAGAATGTGTTTTGCCTTTCTTTTTTTATACAAGCATTTATTAATGGCTTTAACACATGCACAAGTAAAAATCAATTTAAAATGATTATATACTTTCCCCAAAGTTCGATATGATTGCACAGGAATTAATTGACATAAAAAAAATCATTATAAACTAATAGATTGAGTTCAAAATGATTTGTATAATTATTTATGGTAGAATATTTGTTTGTCACATTAAATCCAATATATGAATGCCCTTTATTATAATCGGCCGAATCCATAGATACCTCTTGAACTTAATCAAAAACGTTTACTGTCCTCCTGAATTTTGAAAATTTCCTAATACCTCCCTAAACTTCTTAAAAGTGTTCGAATGCCCCCGAATTTCTAAAATTGGCCCAGTTTGCTCACTAAGTTCCATAAAAACCAGAGTTTGCTTTGAAAAGTCAAATATGAGACAAGCAATAATTGAGTGACACGTGGCAACAAAGGGACAAACTGGATCACTTTTTCAAAATTCAGGTGGATATTAAGATATTTTAAAAGTTTAAAGAGACAGTAAACGTTTTTCGACAAATTCAGAGAATATCTATGTATTTATTTCTATGGAGTCAAGCATGTTTTCGGTTTGCTAATTTTTATATACTTGCTTTTGGTCGTCTCAATGTAATTGTCACAATTTGTGTCATGTTCTATTTTCTTATTGGATATAAACTAAACTCAAACATTCAAAATTCACCTTGCTTATTCAAGATCAAGTAGAAGCGGATGAGCATCTCCATATACAGTATGCCATTGAGCATTATCGGGAGCAATTACCATCTAAAACCTCCACAGAAGAAGGTATATTAGAGTAACCGTGACAAAAAACAGCCCAACAAACAAGTACATATGTGGTGTGTATATATATATATATATATATATATATAAAGAAAAAATAAAAGTAGATAAACAAAATGGAAACTACAGTAGAAAATTAACACTTGGAAGCGGAGAAAAGGAGATCGTGAAATTGATATAAATGATAAAAAAATATTAAAGATTAATTTAGGATATTTAATGCAATAAGAGGAAAAAATATATAGATATATAGAAGAAAAAAATAGATAATACAAATAGAGACTACAATAGAAAAAATCGCAATTGAAGTAGAGAAAAAGGAGATTGTTGATATTAGTCTAAATGATAAGAAATACCAACGATTAATTTAGAAGATTTAATGGAATATGGGAAAAAAAATGTATAGACAAATAGAACAAAGATCGTAGAATGATTAATTAAAAATATTTATGAATATTAAAATTATAAATATTCAAAATTTTATGAACCGTTGAAAATATGAGAGACCTAAAGTTTTTGCATTATTAGCTTTACAGTTAAGCCGGCCTTCCCAAAAAGCACACTTGATAAATAACCCCTAATGTACAATAATAATAATAATAATAATAATAATAATAATAATGAAGGTGCAAGCCACCAATTGGGATAGAAAGTGTAGTTTCTTCTAAAAAAATCTTTTTATACAGTGATTCACAAGTCTAAAACACACCAAGAAGTCTCTTGAATCTGCTCCTGCTCTCGTTTGAATCTTGAAACGGTGGATATATTTCTTGCAATTTCTTGCTGCTTGCAATATGATGCAATTGGTGCACACAAATATCATTTAAAGATAGATCGAGAACATCACATGCACGTTAAAATATATTGGAAGCAAGATTCCTATTTGGTAATTCAATTCAACATTTAAATTTTATATTTTAAGTGTTTATTAGTTTTAAACTTGTTTGATAATATTATTTAAAAGTTTCAGTTAAGTTAAAAAAATTACTTAATTCAATAAGTTAAATTATTTAATCCAAAATTTTAATATCAATAGTTTTTTTAAATTTAGTGTTTTTATTTTTCGTGTTTATCATAACTTTATCATTTTATAGTTTCAATATTTGTAATATTCAACATTTCAAACTCTTCTATACTTAATTTTTAGTTTTAATAAATACCATATTCGCTATCTATCCATTTATTTGTAATGTAAATCTACTAAAAATAGCTTGCATGCATTTTGCTAATTAAGGAAGCAAAACAAAAGCATATATTAATGGCTATTATATACACACACACACACACACACAAAACATATTTGTACAGATAGTGTGTAAATACATTTGGCGAAATATATACGCGGCTCTTTTAACTTTTATTTTTGAACTGTTTGGTCCCCTCAACTATTTTAGTGACTTATCTAACCCATCATCTAAAAGTTAAATTCATATATGGCCCCTTCAACTATTTTAGCGACCTATTTAATCCCTCATATATTTTAAACTCCTCTTGAGTTTTATTAATCGTTGGGAAATATTCACTTTGTAATAGTTTGTAATTTTAATTAAATAGAAGATGGTTTCAAGATGGTTTCCAGTGTGTGTCCTACATGTCTTTAGTGTCAGACGCGTGTAATGCATGGTACTCTGTTATGTCTGGTTATGCTCACTCGAAGGTTTAAAAATACTACTTTAAAATAGATGAGGGGTTAGATAGGTCGCTAACATAGTTGAGGGGTCCAAACGGCTCAAAAATAAAAGTTGAAGGGACTACATATGTATTTAGCTTTTAGATGAGGGGTTAGATAGGTCGCTAAAATAGTTGAAGGGGCTAAGCGGCTCAAAAATAAAAATTGAAGAGGCCGCGTATGTATTTAGCCAAATACATTTTATTGACTTTCTAAGGGTATTTTAATGATTTTCTTAACGTGTAAAATATTTCATACTCTCAAAAGGGAGTAAAATTTAACAGATGGTGGTGTTTCTGTGAATACGTGGCAGAATCACAGGTAGATAGCACGAAGAAGGCATGCACTCACCCATACCTGCAGGGAAGTCCGGTTTTGGATTGTCGTGTTTTTGCTTTCTTCCTCACTCTTCCTCTCGCCTTCCTCCCACAAGCAAAGAATCTGTGTTAAAATTTCATCGAAAATTTTGAATTTTTATAATTGGGGCATCCTGCGGGATCGCGAGTTTCTTTAAATTTACCAAGAAATCAACATCGATGGAGAAAATTAGAAGAGCTTCACATGCTGGCTCCTGGTACACTGACGAGCGTAAGTCACTTCCTACTTGCATTTCGTAGCTTTCTCCTTTTAATTCCAACAGAATTTCAAGCAAAAGAAAAATTACTAACTTTGCAGTTAAAATCAAAGATAATCGATAATCTATATATGTGTAACAAGCAAGTTTGAATTGGGATTCAATGTTTGTTTATGGGCGCGATTCCGTTTTAGAAGGACTAAGCGAAAACCCAGTTTTAGGTAATTTAGTTTTCAAGAGCAGCTTTAATTGTGCAGCTAATGTAATTACTAATTAGTGACATAAAAAATCCCCTGAAGTCCAGCTTAAGATTGTGTTTTTCGTTTTACCCTTTGAAGTAAATTGTCTCACTTTGCAGTTAACAGTGTTTGTATCACTGATAGTGATTCTCCTGAAGCCCAGTTCAAGGTTGTGTTTTTCGTTTTAGCCTTTGAAGTGAGTTGCCTCATTTTCCTGTTTTAGTGGTTTGACAGTGTCTGTATCACTGATAGTGATTCTCCTGAAGCCCAGTTCAAGGTTGTGTTTTTCGTTTTAGCCTTTGGAGTGAATTGTTCTCGTTTTTCTGTTTAGTTGTTTAGTAGGCTTTGTATCACTGATAGTGATTCTCTTGATGTCCAGTTCGAGGTTGCGTTTTTTGTTTTACCCTTTGAAGTGAATTGTTCTCGTTTTGCTGTTTAGTAGTTTAACAGGTTTTGTATCACTGATAGTGATTCTCCTGATGTCCAGTTCAAGGTTGCGTTTTTTGTTTTACCCTTTGAAGTGAATTGTCTCATTTTTCTGTTTTAGTAGTTTAACAGTGTTTGTATCACTGATAGTGATTCTTCTGAAGTCCAGTTCAAGATTGTGTTATTTGTTTACTCTTTGAAGTGAATTTGTCTCATTTGCTGTTTTCGTAGTTTAACAGTGTTTGTATAACTGATAGTGAAACTCTTTAAGTCCAGTTCAAGGTTTTGTTTTACCCTTTGAGGTGAATTGTCTCATTTTGCTGTTTTAGTAGTTTAACAGTGTTTGTATCACTGATAGTGATTCTCCTGAAGTCCAGTTCAAGCTTGTGTTTCCCTTTGAGGTGAATTGTCTTATCTTTCTGTTTTAGTAGTTTAGCAGTGTTTGTATCACAGATAGTGATTCTCCTGAAGTACAGTTCAAGCTTGTGTTTTTCTTTTTACCCTTTGAAGTGAATTTGTCTCATTTTGCTGTTTTCGTAGTTTAGAAGTGTTTGAATTACTGATAGTTTGTTTTCGCCTTTGAATTGAGTTGTCTCATTTTATTGTTTGAGTAGTTTTTAACAGTTTTTGTATCATTGAAAAGTAATACTATTTGGTTTGATATTTTAAGCTAAAATGCTGGATGAAGAGCTTGACGGATGGCTCAAAGCAGCTGCCCTCGAGAAATCTCCTGATGTTCGAGGCGTAATTGCTCCGTATGCTTTTACTGCTTTATGTTATGCTTTTGTCCTTTATCTAGATGTCATACTTTCTTTTTTGTGACATTGGTGCTTCAGGCATGCAGGTTACTCATATTCAGGCCGTGCTGCTGCTTATGCGTTTGGAAACATAGACCCGTCAAGAATGTATGTTTCCTTCTATTTTTCCCTTTGTTTTCCATGTTTCTGGTTTTATTTTTAAGGGAATGAGTTGTATATGATATATGTAACCGAAAAGTTAATTATTTCGGCTGCCTAACATGTTGCTGATATGTGAGAATTTCATTTCAGTTCTCGGGTGTTCCTGCTTGGTCCATCCCACCATTATTACACTCCAAAATGTGCACTTTCAGCAGCGACAATTTATAGGACACCTATTGGAGACTTGCCTGTTGATTTGGAAGGTACAGTTGTTATGCATAAGAACTTTGAGACGCTTCCAACATTGCTATTGTTTAATGCATGAAAATTGTGGCCCATTGTTTTGTTCTTTTATCATTTGGCACGTTAGTTGATCTTCTTATGTATTTCTTTGAGACCATAATAAGGTAATATTGTGGATGCGGTATTCTCAACATGCTTTTCTTCATAAAAGCATGCAAGCATGGGCACGAATATGACATGTATCTAATCATTTGTTTGTTTAATGTGAGAAGAATATGAATGCCTAAATGATTAAGTAGAATTCATTATTTGTTTCTGCATTTGGAATTTTGCACCAAGTTGATTAACAAATGTCGAATTATATATTAAAATGTTGGTTTTCCAAGGTTTTATGTATTATACTACATCATCGATAGCTTTTCTTCATTATGCTCTTTTTTTGTAATTCGATCAAATACATGCTCGTGTATTCATTTTTTCAGTCATTGAGGAACTTAAAGCTACTGGGAAATTTGAGTTAATGGATATGCGCGTTGATGAAGCTGAACATAGCATGGAAATGCACTTGCCTTATCTAGCTAAAGTATTTGAAGGGTAAATTTACATTGTCCTGCAAATCTTTGTCCATTTTGTTATCTGTTGGTACCTTACTTTCTTTTTAATGTTTGCACAGGCACAGGGTAAAAGTAGTACCCATGTTGGTCGGTGCTGTCAACGCTGAGAACGAGGCTATGTATGGCCAGTTGTTAGCAAAATATGTAGATGATCCAGCCAATTTCTTTTCTGTCTCATCGGATTTTTGTCACTGGGGTTCTCGGTATGTTCCACATTCTGAGAGTTGAATAATGTTCTCAATACACTATCGTACATCTTGACTCAGATTTTCTTCTGTTAGGTTCAATTACATGCACTATGACAAGAAATATGGGGCTATACACAAATCTATCGAGGCATTGGACAAGATGGGCATGGATATCATAGAAACTGGAGATCCCGATGCATTTAAACAGTATTTGCAGGAATACGACAACACCATATGCGGACGCCACCCAATCAGCGTGTTCCTACATGTAAGTGTACCGTGTTTAGGATGCCCTTTTTCATATTCAGCTATGTAAAGTTGCTAACTTTTTTGACCGGTCAATTTCTCTGTAATGCTTTCAGATGTTAAAGAATTGCTCGACGAAGATAAAAATCAAGTTTCTCCGATATGAGCAGTCTAGTCATTGCAAAACAATGAGGGACAGCAGTGTCAGTTATGCATCTGCAGCAGCAAAGGTGGATGCTTAATAGAAACATATGCTTTGTATTGGAGAAAACTAACATTTTAAATTTTAAATTAAAATGTATCATCTGACTTGAACCCTGAACCCTGGATTTCGCCTGCGAAAATTTATCGTGTTCTCCAATCCCTTTCTAATAATAAAATTTCTGCCTGTCGATCCTTGTTCATTGCTTTGAGGCGTCATGGCGGTTGCAGAAATTGATGTTGTTGCTATGGATGAAGCATAATACTTTATATATTCATTAAACACATCCGCAGATAGAAGTGACGAGCCTAAACTATCAACATCAGTGTTTAATTGGATAAGCAAGGGGTTTGATGATCAATCTTCGCCTACAAGCGATTTGATCGAGTTGCTAATAGGCTTTAGAGAATTAAAGACAGCCACAGGCACCCTGCCATTTCTTGGTTTAATTACTAAATTTTGGTAAAACCAACAATATATAACAAATAACTAATTATATTTCTACAGGTTTCAACTGCCAAGATTTCAACTAGAATTGGTATAAGATGAACTGTTCAAATAGAAAATATCTCTCCATTAGATTGGTCTGCTTGTGCTTGTAAGTAATGACACAGGGAAATTATGCTAATCAGAACCATTAATAAAATTCACACAAAGGATGAAAATTCCATGAATTATATAGATTAATTGAAGTTATGTAATACTCCAATTGACTCTTGTTTGAACTGTTTGCGGTTGTCCCCTTAAAAGTAAACACATTCTTATATATATTATCACACTAAAAGAATCATGTTAATAGTTGAAAATCGGATCGGATAACCACGGACTCGATGAAAATCAGTCTTCGCATGCAATTGAGTTAAGACCTTAGCCTATAACTGATTTAATCCACTTGCCACTAGTATTCAGAGGCTCGAAGACAACCACCCCACCATTTGTTAGTCCAACTGCAAACTGGATTGGCTTCTGTGGATGTGCAGCAATATCTGCCGGATACACATCAAAACTGCAGCCAACAAAGCCACAATATTTGAAACACTGCCAAGTTAATGCACTAGCAACAAGATATACTTATGTCTGAAGGCAGAACAGTGCAAAATCTATGGAGGGTTGAAAACTGAAAAACTCAGAGCCATTTGGGATTTAATGGCATAAAGCGAATAGCATACCTTGAACTAGGTGGAAGGTACGCTGTGGAAGCAATCCGACAATGTAACTCAAGATTTGAAGCATCAAATATAGAAACAGTTCCATCCATAAAGCTAGCATACACCATCTGACCATCACATGAGAAAGTTGCCTGCGAAATCGGAGCAAGATCCACTCGAACCCACTGGAAAGATAAGGCAGTGGATAGTTCCGTTCACATTCTCAACAAAAAGTCGGTTAGTCAATGAAAAAGACCTGTTTAACAGTTACCTCCTTTAGACATTCTAAAGTCTTGGCTTCGAATATTGCAAGGCAAGTCTTGTGTACAGCAAGGAATTGCTTTTGATCCGGGTGAAATTGAATGTGGGTGTCCACCAATGCTGAAGTCTCTTCCTTGTTCGGAATCTGCAAGAATCTGCCTCCGCAGTTTTCCCACCCTTTGACATTCCATGCCAAAATCTGCGGAAAATTAGAGCACATGTACATGATTACACAACTATAGATGAATGTGAATATGCTCGTTGCTTATATGTATTCACACATACATACATATATATATATATTCAAGGAAAATTTGTCAGCATCATCTAAACACTAACCTGGGCATCTGCTCCAGAAGAAAAAAGCATATTTAGAGCCTTAGAAAAGGCAAGGCTAGATACTCTCTTGGAATGACCAACAAGCTCGCTAATAACCTGTAGAAATAAAGTAAACAAAAGTTGTTGAAGGATTCTATATCACAAAATGCATTAATATGAGTCAGGAGCTAGCTGTACCTTGGCTGATCGAACATTATATATTACAATTGTAGAATCCTCCCTCCCTATAGCAACTATGTTGTTATCTTGAGGAAAAATAGCGATACTAGTTGTTGCAGGTGGTGGAGGCATGATAGACACGATTGTCTGCAGTTCAGAGAAAATCAAGAATGGGCAGGTAGATAGTTTGATGATTGAGAACAACCCATTTGTAAATTAGAATATCTTTGAAATTGGATTAGATTCAGCAATTTATTTGAAAAAGAAAAAAGATGGAAACAAGCATCAGATATTGCACATGAGAAACGTAAAAGCATTAAAAGCAGATATACATTGACATGGAGAGACAAACCCTATTGATCATGACAAACGAAAAAGCATACATTCAACGTCTAGTGAATCGGCAGAAACTTGTCACAATGGAGAGATAATTTCAGGTTACCTTGAATGTCAACATGTTGAATAGGGATATTTTCCCTCCTGATGCTGACAAAAGATAGGAATCATTTCTAGACAAAGCAAAACAGGGAAGAGTTCCTTCTTGGTCAATGCCCACGAGGTCATTTGTCATTGGCTTGGAACAGCTCTTTGGTTGCCATAATTGAGGGGAAACTTCTGTAGTTGCCTACAATTGACAATGAAATAAATAACAATTTTGTACAAAATGATTTCAAATGGAATAAATAATTTTTTCCGAACTGTGCACAGATTTTCTTACCTTTCCACTCAAATTAAGGTCGGTGACTTGCCATTTCCATAATAGGTGAGTAGCATCTGATGCTAATGCCAGAATGGCATTACCTGCATTGTTATAAACCAGACCAGATATCTGCATCTGTCAACAAAAAGATTAATAAGCAACTTCATATTTTTGTATCTGAAGGAGCTTTTAATTCCATCAATTTTCGGCATACATGCGAACATATGCATTAGGATATTGCAGTTTCTTGGCATTCCAAACACACACATATACAAATACTGATGCAATTCGAAAGCAAAATCAAATAGGAAGCTCAAACCAACTGTTGCTTAAGGGGTGAACAGACATCACGTTTGAGCTATGAACATAAATTGATGGTGAAAAAAAAATCTGATAATACATTAATACAGTCAAAGCTTGAGATATACTTAAAGCAGCCAAACAAACAAACAATGAAAAATAGGATATTATTCATAGAACATAAAGAGGTGTAACCTTATCTGATTGTATAGAGGAAGGAAGCCACAAAGTATGACACTGAAGAGGACTGTTTATTTCAACGAGTTCGAGGCCTGTTTCAGCTGTATATTCATATTTTAGAGTCTCCATGCTTGTCGAGTCCTCATTCTGAAGAGGAAAAAACATCTACACGATAGTTCTTCAGAAGTAATTTCTAAAACTTTTTACCACGATAATGAGAATTTCAACTAAGATCATCTATTATGTCCTTCCTAGATGAGTCAAAATTAATGTACAGATAAACAAAATAGGAGCATACAAACCTTTTGTGCTTCAGAAGCAGCACCGGCACAAACAACAGTTGAAGATGGATTCATGGATAGCTGCATAGCAAAAAAAGCTGATATTAGGATACTTTATGGTAAAAGATCGCTCAAGAACTGTGAATGTGCTGACCTTTTCAAATGTATCTGAAAGAACTGCAGAAGCATCATTGGAACTGTTTATCAACATATGTAGTAACTGAAAACCAGACTCAGAAGCCAAAATCTTGATTTTGTTTTCATTTGCAGAAACAGCCAACAATGAACCATCCTTGTTGAACCGAACAATTGGATTTTCCTTCAGGTGAGAAAATGACTCAGATCAGGTGATCAATTTATATCACACTTCTTTTCATGTGAAAAAGTTTTATGGAAATTTTGTTAATAAAAAATGTGTTGAACTAATAAACAAATCAAATATTAAAGCCTACAAAGGTTATCCATTTACATAATCACTTGGGAACTTACAGGTAATCCTCCATCCGCATCTACTGTTTTGAAAAGCTCCACTTTGTCCATATCCCAAAATTTGATTACATGCTCGTCGCCAGCAGCCAAGAACTGACTTTTCATAATATCAAACTTCACCACAGCCGAAGAATTCTTCTGCAATCCATGATAGATTCTTTTTATCGCACCTTCACTTTCATTCCACTCAACAAGAAATGACTCTCCACTTTTACTAGTCCCACATGAGAAAAGCCTGAAATTTTTCCAACTTGAAATTAGGATTTTTGTTTATAATTAAAAATTAAATCTGAAAGAAAATGAGCAAATAAAACCTTCTATCATCAGCAGTATATGCAATTGATGTACACCCAAGACCAGGAGCAACATAATCAACTCTGGCACCAAGATCATCATAAAGCCACGCTTTTATGTTGCCATCGACTGATATCGAAAATATGAACTATCAAAAAGCAAACACAATGTTAAATATTTTCAAAGCAAGAAATATCAAATGTTATAAATTCTCAACATCATTGCAAATCAACACTAAGTATTAAGAATAATCCTTACATGAATGTTCTCCTTGGTTTGAGGGCAGACAGAATAAACAGAAGACTCATGACCTTCAAAATAATACATTCTGACACCAGTATTAACATCCCATGCCTTGTAAAAATATCAGAAAACACAAATTTAGGATCTCCGTGATTTGAGATAGCTGTTTATTTAACGTAAAAGAAAGCCTACCTTTACTGTCTTATCGTCACCACATGTTATGACTAATTGTTTGTCCACAGGTGTAGAAAATGCTAAATCATTTACACCACCGACATGAGCATCGATCTATAATTAGAAATGAAATCACAAAGAAAATGTTAAGTGAAAATTGTACTGTATGGCCCAGGAGAAACAGAAATATGGAGTACTTTTTAGCGAAAGAGTAAATATCATAAAGGCACCTCCAATTGCTGGCGGGCATCACCTAAACCAAGATAAGCATATACTTGCACCATGTGTTTTGAATATGCAACACCTGTTTTAAGGAACGTAAATGAAGTTAGGTTAACGAAAATCGAGAAACACTGGTTATTGAATATACTCAAATGTTTCAGAATTTCCCAACGTACCAAATAAAGAACCTTCAGGATTCCAAGTTATACGATTGACAGAAACACAAGGGTCCTTAACTAGAGTTGCCTGCTCAGAGGTGAGATTGATTCAGATTTCAAGCCTGCTATTGCTTTCCTACTAGTATAAAACATAGTATTGAAGGGAGGAACCTTGAACTTCATTGAGCATGCTCCAATATCCCAAACCTTGAAGTTCCTTGAGAGCAACTTTTCTCCAGAAGAAACATCCCACAGACCTACATCCCCAGTTCTAGTTCCAACTAAAGCATTGAACCATTAACTTCCATGAGTAAACATCAATTTCAGACAAGGTAATATATCCAGATCAATAGAAATGGAAACATTGCAATATCCGTTTGTGCAAACCTAGAAGAAGAGTTTGTTGAACAGGATGAAACTCCATGCTCATTGGAGAAGATCCTGTGCTAATTATCCTCGCAACTGTTTTTGGCAAGTCAGCATCCCTTTCAATGGTCTTCAAATCACTCTTCGGTGAGTCAGCCCGATGTGTTACAGCTGATGTTTCCTAGACAGGTATATTTAAAAATAGCATTAAAGGGGGCAATAGTGTTTGTTAACTAAGGTCATAATAAAATTGCATCGAGCTTACCTCATCAGAGGATAATTTTCGGGATTCAACATTAGCGTCCTCTAAACCATCTGTATACATTGTAACCAATTATTAGGATTAGGAGAGCAATGACAATGGCTTTTGCTCAGAAATGTGCTCGATAATAACTTTGAGATGATATCGAAAGCTAAACCAATGCCAACTAAATTAATTACCTAGGTTTCTTGGGTTATCAAAGCAGAAAGATCCACCAAAAATCTCAGAATCTGTCACAGTCGATAAAGTAGATTCCAAATTGGCAGAGGATACTGGAGCTGGCATTGATGAGTCCTGAACATGAAAATGTAAATACTTTCAGAGGGAAATTAAAAGGTGTACATTAAGGGATGAGAAATCAAGCAAGTTCCAGAATCACCAGTGGATTGTTATTGCTTGATGTTGATAAATTATCTTCGAGCGATAGACATACATGATCCTCGAAAAGGGTATTGATGACAGGTTCTGGCTGAGAGTGTCTACAATGTATATGCTGCCAATTTAGGCTGCCAAATCAAATAGAAATAAGTTATCTATCCTAAAATAGATATGTATGTTAAAAATAACTTAAATGCTCAAGCAATAGCATTGATCAACTCAATTCACTTATGTACCTATTGATAATCCATCAATATGTTAGTGTGCAAATTATAAATTGTAGAATGAGTGAAAAAAGAAAAATGAGTGAAAAAAGAAAAGTCATTACGCTTGGTTTATAAGACGACGTAGCCTCTGGCATTTAATGGTAGGAAACTCCAATTTGTCAAAGAAAACAGGGCTTGCCTCAATGATTTTCTTGAGTTCAAGCATTATTTGCTTCCTTGCAGACTCAGTATCTTCATATGTCGACAGTGATTCATGTTCCCTGTTCAATTCACAAAGTGAAAACTGAAAACAAGCTTGTTCGAGCATGCTTAATGCTGCTCAAATAAGACCTGAATAACAGGGAGGTTAGGGCTAAAAGAGCACTCATAAGTCATACCTTATATCATTAAATGTCAAAAGCCGAGCCATTTCTGTGAAGAGCTCCTCATTTTCTGGGGCGAAAACTTTCAAATCCTTAATAAGAATGTCTAAAGCCTCAGCACGATCGTTCCTTCAAAAGAAAACGATCACAAATTATCCAGAAATAAGGCAATCCTAACTATAACATGGGAAAGAAAACCACATTCTTACTTATCCAACGTCTCGAGAAATTTCTGCTTCCTGATGTCAAAATAAATCTTCCTCGAGTACTTATCATCTTCCAGCTTTGTGAAACCGGAAAGATACTTCTCAGCCTCATCCCACTTCCCATTGAGTATCAGTTCTTCAAAGAAATTCATATTGAAGTAAAAACCACTATCCTGCTCAAGCCTACACATCAATTGAAAAAAAAAATCAATTACAAACAACCAAAATATTATAATACAGCACAGGAAGACAGAAACCGAAAACCAGAAATGGTAATTTTACATTCGAGCAGCAGCTTGAAGACCTTCCTCATTGAAGTACTGTAAAATCAAGAAGACAAGCTCTCTATTTAGAACAGTAGACATCTCCACAGCATCAAAACCGCTAAACGCCCAATTCTGAAATCTGATGCAGTAGAATTGATCAATATCAGTTAGGGTTTGTGATCAAAATCAATCAGATTCCGATAATCAAATTCAAAACTAACAAAACCACAAACTTAACGGCTGATTAACAGAATACAGTGACAAAAGTCGCGGAATTCAGATTCATACTAATAGAGAAAGCAACCCCCTTTCTTCGTACTGATTAAGAACAACAGAAACAGAGAAAAATTGGGGAATTGCATTCAAAGGTTCAACAGAAGTTACTGAAAGCGGAAAAAAAATCAGTGAAAAAGCCTACCGGATTAATGCTGAGGAAATTGCAGTAATTCAGTGAAAATGATCAATTGATAAACAGTATCTCTCTCCCTCCCTCTCTCTCACTAAGAGCCAAAGTTCAACTGGTATGCGATTAGAGATGGTGGTGGAGAGGGCAAAGACGATGGTGGTCATAAGTACTTATCAGTTTGGCGAAGTTCACAAGATGATAAGTAGGAGTATTTATAGAGATAAGTACAGGGACTTATAGTAGAAAAGTACAGCTGCTTATATAAAGGCCTTGTGGACAGCTAGCTGCCTAGCACAAAAAACACGTGTGGGCCCTGACAAAAGAAAAAAGACCATTCATGTGATGTGAGCGTTGGTGTTTATTTGGAAATGTAAAAAAAAAATTTAAAAAAAAAAATTTGAAAAGACCATCCTACCCTCGAGATTACGTGTATTTTATACTTGGCCAAATACATACGCGGCCCCTTTAACTTTTATTTTTGAGCCGCTTGGCCTCCTCAACTATTTTATCGACTTATATAACCCCTCATCTAAAGTTCAAATACATACGTAGCCTCTTCAACTTTTATTTTGAGCCGATTGGCCCCCTTAACTATTTTAGCGACCTATCTAAAGTGGTGTTTTTAAACCTTCGAGTGAATATAACCAGACACAATAGAGTACTATGTATTACATGTGTTTGACACTAAAGACATATGGGACACACGCTGGAAACCATCTTCTATTTAATTAATATTACAAACTATTACAAAGTGAAAATTTTCCAACAATTAATAAAACTCAAAAGGAGGAAGAAATATGATTGCAGAAGAGACAACAAAGAAGAACGAAGAGATTTTAACCAAAGTGATGAGAGAGGGAAAAAAATACAGATAATTTTTTTTATATAATATTTACAAAATATTACCCTTGTAAAATTGTAAATTTCATCATAAACCCGCTGAGATTTCTCTTACCTTCATGTCATGCGACACATTATCATTCAAGTGTCTAAAAATACCACTTTAAAATAGATAGGGGTTAGATAGATCGCTAAAATAATTGAGGAGGTCAAGCGGCTCAAAAATAAAAGTTGAAGGGGCCACGTATATATTTGGCTTTTAGATAAGGGGTTAGATAGGTCGCTAAAATAGTTGAGGGGGCCAAGTGGTTCAAAAATAAAAGTTGAAGGGGCCGCGTATATATTTGGCCTTTTATATTTCAGCTTATAAGTTATAATATTGTTGGATTATGCATAGTTAACATGTTTATATTCTATAATTATATAATATGTTAATATTAAATACATTCACATGTAATCATATATATATATATATATATATATATATATATATATATATATATATATATATATATATATATATATATATATATATTTCTTTAATTAGTGATAAAGGGATAAACTATCATGTGAGTTAATTGTCTCCTTTTAATCACAAGAAAAAAGTTACATTCAAAAGTTTTCTTCTAAGAGTTACTTAAGGTTGAAATCATATAAACATGAGTTGATAACAACTTAATAGCAATTAACTAATAGTATAAATTTAGGACTCAATGTTGATAATTAGACGTGTTCATCAATTTGAATACTTTTTAGTCTCTCTAAAAACGGAACTTAGACATGTAATTTTTATATTAAATCCATTCGAATTCGAGCTCAACATGACATTATTCTAAAAGCCTAAGTCGGTTCGGCCCAACTATATTATATCTATATATTACATACAAAAAATTATTTTTTTTATGTGGATGGATTTTGGTAGGGTTTGGAAATTGATTTCAAAATCTTTCATTACTCAAGTGCAGGCTGCACAAAAATAAAATGGACTAAGCTCGACTTGAGATCACATATTTTTAGTGATAAACCCGAATAGGTCTACTTTGAATCTGTACAATAAATATATATATATATATATTAACATGCAAGTTTACTCACTCACTAGTCACTATTATCAATCGTGAATACCTACCCCCACTAATGAGATAGAAATTGACAATATGATAAGATTTTCCTTCAAAGGAGCATCTCATCTTTTTTAAATGGACTCATAACCCTAGATAGAGGTTCAGGACACCCAATCAATTTTTATTTATGTCATTTTTCTTCTTCTTTTTCCACAAAGATTTTGTTTTTTCTTCTCATTCAAGTTTTCCAAAAAGTATATATGCTCTTCATTTCTCTATCAACTTTTTGTGGTTGTACGAGCTTTTGATGAAATTCTCAATAAAGGAGCATAATCTTCATATATAGGCTAGCCAAAATTGCTTAGGCACATAGTGATTTTTTTTTTTTTTTTAAACCTAATCCTATAGAGATCTCAAATTTCTCCATGGATTTGAACTAGCAGATAAACTTTTGAACAGTAAGTGGAATCAATTTTTTCAAGCAATTATAGAAGACATTTTATTGGTGAGAATTATAGAAGACAGTGATGTTCTGCTGAAGAAATGAGATCACACGCGCTAGGCAGGAAATGGATGTAAACCGCCTTGGGTTCTCTTAGGGTTTTTGCATATTCTATTTATATACCTGCTAGGTGTACGACTAATATCAGATTGGTTTGGTAAAATGTTCTTACCAGAACTACCCTTCATGTGTGCCCTGATTTGGATAGCCATGCTCCTTTGTAGCTTTCTGAACAAGGCTTGAAATCCCTTCCGTACACGTGGATGTAGGATCTCAACCAAGGCGAAGCTATCGGCTTTTCACAGCATGTGTCCATTTTACTACTCTTGTTGCCCACTCGACCAGTTTGATACCTCTACTCGGTGTATTTTCTTGTTGATTGCATATAGGGTGATTGATCTACTTTTACTCTACTTGGCTGCATGTACTTTGACCAGTGGCGCTCCATGAGCATCCTAAGCTATTGTGTCCTCCACTCGGTGATATGGATAACCACGGTTTATCAGAAATTAATTAATTTTTAAGAGGTAAGTTGCTTTTGTTGACATTAATCGGTGGGAACAAAAATTATGGGCCCTTTACTGTGGCTCCTAAAATGGGCCTAAGAATGAGGGGAACTAACAATGGGCCCTTTAGTAGGCCCTCTCAACACTTCTCTATTTATTATTATAAATATGTAAAACGTTGTCGTTGTATAGTAATGTCATTTTTGGAAACTCAAATCAACCACTGGAAAACCTTAAAAATAGGCAACTGAGAATGATGTTTTTGAAGATCCTTATCAATATGTGATCATCTACCCAATGCCCAACACCAGTTCCTTAGATCACAATTATATACCCTTCTCTATTCAAGAACAATTTTCAAGTTAATGTAATGTAAGATTTACAAATTACTAAAAAACTATATTTTCTTTTGGTACCAAAACAATTTTCTAGCAGTTGTTATGTTCTTACGGTCGATCAATCCTCTAGACTCCTCTGCTTATTGAACCAATCTATTTTCACTACGGGTCAGTTTGGCATTACTGTTAGTAAAAGTGCTGTCAGGAAAAGTTAGGTTTCATTTAGGAGTGAGCATGGACCAGCTCGGTTCAAACCCGAACCGAACCAAAAAAAAAGGATCCAAAAAACACTGTATTTTATAAACCAATCCGATCCAAACTAAATTTTGGTTCGGTTCGGTTTGGACTAGCTCGAACCAAAAACATCAACTTTGTTTTTTTTTTAAATCAAAATAAAAATTTTATAAGTAGTTTTTTTTTTAAAAAAAAAAGAAATACAAAAAAATTAACTTAAAAAAACAGTAATACTAAATAATACTATTACATAACAATAAAATACTAAAATCCTCTTCTTCTTTTTTTCAACTCTCAAGTTTTAACAACTATAAATTAGCATAAAAAAATCACAATAACTTAAAACCAAACCGAACCAAACTATGAAATGGATCGGTTCGGTTCGGTTTGGATTTTCGGTTTTTGGATATTGGTTCGGTTTTGCTCACCCCTAGTTTCATTGCTTTTTTTAAAAGTAATTTTAAGTGTTTTTTCAATATTTTCCTTAATACAATCTGACTTTTACCAATTGTGCATTTTAGGCTGCTTTCTGCAGCCCCGAAAAACAGTTTTCAGTCAAAGCAAGGTTTTCCATGCTTTGGCTGAAAGCTGCTTTCAGGGCTGCTGAAAGCTGCCCCAAACTGGCCCTACATATATAATTTGAAATTTACTTCCATAAATTCAGCCTTGGTTACTATTTAAACTAGAATTATTAATTTATAAAATTAGATTTTTTTCGTGGAAATTTTTAAAAATTTATGTATTGTATAATAACAATTTTGTCAAAAGCAGTTTGAAATTTTTGCGAAAGAGTGAGACGGATGTTAAGGTAACTAATAATTAATTGGAGCAATCATAGGAGGCAATTGTTAATTATAGTCTACTACTAGAGTACTACTATAGGTGGAGTTGCTACTGTAGTATTCCTGACATTGTCGGGTCGGGTACATGAAGAATGGACCTCTCATATTCTTTTGCCTCCTCGAATGTGCCTAGTTAAGAGAGAAAGCAAAGACATAAAAGTTAACAGAGGTGTTAGTTAATTCGAATTATCGGGTTGTTCTGTTATATTCGTGTTATGTTATTTATATTTATTTTGACTTATAAATTATAATTTAGTTAATAGTGTAAATTAAATAAGGCTGTGTTTGGGGCTGTAGAACTTTTAGCCAAAAGGGAATCTTACTTTGGCTGAAAGCTGCTTTTGCAGCTGTGAAAAGCAGTTTCAAATGCATAATTGATAAAAATCAGATTGTATTCAGAAAAGCACTGGAAAAAGATTTAAAACTACTTTAAAGAAAACAATGAAACCTAGCTCTGGAAAAAAATACTTTCACTAACAGTAATCTTAAACTAGTCATAAACAGAAACAGACTTAAGTTTAATTGTTACTAAATAAATATGCATAAAGAGACGAGAAACTTAACTGTTAGGTCCCAAAATGGGTCATTTCATATATATATATATATATATATATATGTGTGTGTGTGTGATTTATATAATTATATTACAGAAATATAATAAATTTAATAATCATGTCAAAAAAGATATTATGACAGTAAGTTCAAATCTAAAAATTGTATTTTTTTGGGCAAAATTGACACACCTAGTTAGTAGGTCATTCTGGCCACTTTAACAAATATCTGAAAATGAAATTTAATTGGTATTGTTTTAGAATTATTAATTTTTCCAGCTACTAAATTTTACATGTATGTGCTGTTGAGCTCCTAATTAACTACAATCATATTATATCAAATCCTGGATTTTGTAATTAATACCTGTATTTTTTAAAATACAATAATAGAGCTGATAATAAGTTGTTTTTAACAAATCTATATAATTAAATAACCAGTATATATGTATTCATATAATAACATATATAGTTTTCTGAAATTCATTCTTATTATATATCTTATTTTTGCTTCAAAAAGTGTCTTTATAGAAAAATATTTTTCATATCAAAACGGTTGTTATCTTAAAAAATTAAAAGAATATTTATGACATTTTTTTTTTAATCAAGTACATCCCTATATTTAGGTTGATTACAAGATAATTAATTAGAAAAACATTTCATGTTCCAAAAATATATAATTTATATAGTCATTTTACAGAAAATCAACACCATAAATAAAATATTTTAATGATATTTTCAATTTACGTGATAAAAATTATATATATATATATATATATATATATATATATATATACTCCCTCCGTTTTTTATTATATGATGTTTTAGGTTTTTTATTTTGTATTTTTTTATTTGACACTTCACATTACCAGTGCATTTTTTATCATATTTTCTCATATTTACCCTTATTTAAAGTATGAGAGATGTTCATTATTTAATGCAAAAAGTACTACATCAAGCTTTGATAGTTAAGAAAAAAGAAAATTTTCGTGTGGAAAATAAAGTTTTAGGAGAGAAGTATTAAGGGTAAACTAGTCATTTTAGTAACCTAATTAATACTTTATTAGTTTTAGCGAACAACTTTGAACATCATATAATAAAAAACGGAGTGAATATTTTACAAAAACGGACAGAGTATTATATATTTGAACAGTATCCGTAATGATTCAACTCCCTGCCATCCCTAATCTTTGCCAATCAAATTGTATTAATTACTGTTTTATATTAAACAATTTCAGAACTTTCTTGGAAAGAAACGTGACTTGTAAATCTTTATATAATGAAAGCATATTATAGAAAAAAGAGCTAAAATTAACAATAAAGTTAAAAATAAGATAATATAATAACTTTAAGGAATCTGCAATAGCGGCTGGCACGTGGATTTTGGGGCGGGTGACGGACGGAAATAAAGTTTGTGCTGTGTGGTCAGCCACAGCCAGTAACGGAAGCAAAATTCACCCTTAATGTGTACGGACAAAATTGTGTCATTAATCAAGGCGACAGTTTTTTGGACCCACCAGAAGAACACTTTGTCTTTTCAGTTTTGTCGCGGCTTTTACTTATCCTATACGTTACGATTGCGTGACTTCCACGCGCTCATATGTAGCCTGCTTCGTTCATCGTTTACGTTGTACAATTATTACTCCATCCGGCCGAATTCGGTAACGATTTATTAATAAAAAAAATTTTTTATTTAAAATTTTATGGTATGATAAAAAAATATAAACCTTCTTTTATAATTTATTGAATATTTATTTGAAGAATATTAAATTTATCAGAAAGATAGAGTGAAAATTAATTACACACCGAGTGAAAAGAGAGGATCTATAAAACCGAACTCCACAGCTAATTAAAAATTTTAAAAGCATCATCAGATCAAATATATGTTTAATAGGGCTGATTGGATGATAGGTTTATGGATTTTAATAAGGCAAGATTAAAAAATCCCTTGTTTGGAGGAAGATTAATTATTAAAGGGGTAAAAGTTTATACTTAATTATTAAAATCTAACCGATTTCCTTATAATTTCTATCACTCACAAAGTTGACGTGTCCAAGAGGTTTTTTCTCTTGGATTCCTTAAATACAATTAGTAACATTAAAATTTTATTTAATTTAATTGTATACACGTTGTGTGTGTTTTTATATATGTAAGGTATTAGGTGTTGAATTCGTTATACGTGTTTTTATGGAAGGGGTTAGGTGTTGAATTATGAATTTGAAACGGATACATGAACCTCATCCCACACTTAACCAATAAATCACCACAATTCACTAACATTCATATGCAGTGCCATTTATAAAATAAATTTAAGAATACATTTAATCAATAACGACAATCCGCCATCGATTAAGATAAATTACTAATAATCGGATAAATTTAACAAAATAATAACTATTTTTTCCGTATCTAATCTCATTTTTTAAAACAATTATTGATTTCCCATTATCATTGATCTGGCTCATAATCCCGAATAATTTTTTGAACATGATGAATCCTATAACAAAAGTAATCAATAATGTGTCGATAGATATGTATTCATTTCCATTTATATTAATCAATCCAATAATAAATTTTATGAATAATTAATTTGATTGGAACCACTTAGCTAGTAATCCGAAAAAACGAACTAATAACTACTTGCTCCGTTTGGACTCTCGTTATTTAAAATTTAACTATTATTAACTTTCAAATTGCATATGTAGTCATTTACAGACTAATTGAAGAAAAAAATTAATTAATAATGTCAATTAATTTATGATTAAAATTAATCTAGCTAATTATCGGATTGAACAGAACAGTGACTTTTTTTTTTTTTTTTTTGTATTTAATCTCGTTATTTAAGATATAACTATTATTGACTATTTACTCAACGTGAAATATTGCTAATTGACATATCTCTCTCTATATATACATACCCATTGTCATTTATATGCTAAAAAACAATAATATATTTAATAAAAAATGTCAATATATATGTGTTTAACTTTTTAATACGAGTGGATGAATATTTGTGTTGATATTGGTTGAATATTTATAATTTTAAGATAAATTTGTATGTTTTATTTAATTATTTAATAGATAGTAGGTATAATAAGAAAATTAATGAATAACTAGTTTTTATATATAAAAAAAACTATTTACAAATTGATACAAACCAAAATTATGTAAAGGTCTATCAATTTCTGATCAATATAGTATTTTATAAAATTCACATTTATAGTTAAGATTTATCATATAAAACATTGAAATTTATTTTAGTTTAAGGAATTATAAAATTTATATTATATTCACGCGTATATGACGCTAATAAAATAAATTTTGTTAGCATAAATACAAAATCGAAATAAATAATATTAACTCATAGTTGAAGTGCGAAACAGCTCAACCGCAACAATCCAAAAAGAATGTGAAGGCATCCGGTTGAATCCCGTGATCTCTTGACCTCATCTTCTACTAAAGTTTATTATAGCAAAAACAAATTTAGATGCGTCACTATACGTTATTTATTTTTTATTTAATTAATATTATTATAAACTCGTGCGTTGGATCTCATAATTCAATATTTTTTTTCAAGCAACATTTTTTATTTTATTTTTTATAAAACTCAAACAAATTTTATTATTCTAAAATATCAAAATCACACGTTAGTGTACACATTTTATTTTTAGTGACTAATGCTAAATATAATTTCTTTTTTTTATAGCAAATATAATTTCAAATACTAAATAAAATTACAATTTTTAATTTATGAAAATGATATATACATCAAAAGAAAAAAAAGGAAAATGATATATATATATATATATATATATATATATATATATATATATATATTTGAATAGAAAAGAAAGAAAAGAAAAGAAAAAAAGAAAAATGATATATAGTAATTAAAAGTATAAAAAAATAATACAAAAAGAACCCATAAAGCCACAGTCGCTCTCACAGCAGCCGGTTTCGCATTCACCGCCCACCAACTGGCTCTCTCAACATATACCTTTTGCCACTACGCGAGCATTAAAGAGCGCGTACACTACACTCCACCTTTTCACGCGCGTAACTGGACACCCAAAACCGTCACTGTCTCCTTTGAAACAAAGCGGAGACACCTGTCTGTAGTCTTTCCTTGGGTGGGACCCATAAGAGCCTGCCCACTTATCACAAGTACCGTGTACTTATCAGATAAGTAGCTGTACTTATACCTTGAGAACGCCGCCTCCACTCTATAAATTCCTCTGTTTGCTCTATTTTTCCACAAAACTCAAGCAGAAGCATCTTCTGAGTAAAGAGCAGAGAGCTTTTTTTAACAGAGAGAAGAGCTCTGTTTCTTGTGTACGCTCTGATTTAAGAGGTGAGCTCTGTTTCTTCTTTTTCATTTTTGCCTCTGAAGTCATGCTGAATGTGGATTTTTGCTTTTTTGTTTCGAAAAATCTGCCTAGAGTCTACTTTTCAGCATTTTCAATTTCAATCGGTTAAAGCTACTTTACTGTTTCTAATATGTGCAGAACCCTAATTTTTTTTAGTTCCTCGTCTCTTTGCTTTTTTTTGTTTTGGAAATGAAAATTCGGTGGTGTTTGTGAATTTTGTTCGGCATTCGAATCGGTTTTCTGCGTGTGATCCTGTTATGGTAGTCAAATTGTCTCGGACACTGTAAATAGTACGGAAAGGGGAACTGATAAATGATGAAAAACTCCGTTTCTGTTTCCTTTTCTCGCTCTGTTTTCTCTCAACTGTGTTCATTTCAGATCCTAAATATTGTTATTTTTGCTTTTTGTCTTTATTTTACTCTGACGAAGAATTTTGATTATTCCCGAAAATTGAAAAAGATGAGAAGGGGGGGGGGGGGGGGGGGGGGTGGTCTTTGCTAGCTGTTTTGTCTGTTTATGACTCATTTTTTGTTTCATTTCATGTGTATGTCAAAATGCCTATGTGATATGTTGTTGTTGTCATTATTGTTTATTTTAATGAGTGTTGTTTCTCAAGGTTGCGTCAGAAAAAGACTAGCAGCTGTGATGACGTCTTCTCTCAGTAGAGACCTCATCTTCCTAATTTTGCAGTTCCTTGATGAAGAAAAGTTCAAGGGAACTTTTCACAGGTATATAATACTAAAAGAAAAGCTTGCATAGTTTTAAACCACTTTTTTCATTTCTTTTAAAATTTCGTGATTTTGTTTTGGCTTTCAATTATTTGGATAGGCTTGAGCAAGAATCAGGATTTTTCTTTAATTTGAAGTACTTTGAAGAGCTAGTTATCAATGGTGATTGGGATGAGGTTGAGAAGTATCTTTCTGGGTTCACTAGAGTGGATGATAACCGATTTTCCATGAAAATATTTTTCGAAATCCGAAAGCAAAAGTATCTTGAGGCGTTGGATAAGTAAGTTCTGAATCTCTATTGTCCTTTTGGCTTTATTTAGCATGAGTTTTCCACAATCTGCCTTGCCCAGTTTTCCCTTGTTTTGTTGTGCTTACCTTTGGATCTTCTAATTGGCTAGGCATGATCGGGCCAAGGCTGTTGATATCCTTGTAAAGGATTTGAAGGTGTTCTCTACTTTCAATGAAGACTTGTTTAAAGAAATTACTCAGCTCCTCACATTAGATAATTTCAGGTTCACTTGTTTGCTACCCCAGTACAAGTTTTTCTGTTTACTCTTGCGTTGGTGACTATTTATGCTTAGATCATACTGCAGGGAAAATGAGCAACTCTCTGCATATAGAGACACTAAAACAGCAAGAACAATTATGTTTATCGAGCTGAAGAAGCTTATTGAGGCTAATCCCCTATTCCGTGACAAGTTGCAGTTTCCTACCATAAAAGGCTCAAGGTTACGGATGCTTATCAATCAAAGGTAAACTGAAGGCTATTAGAAGACTAAAAGATACATCTTCTTTTTGTTCTTCAAATAGCTGCTGCATTACTATGCTTTTGTACAATTGAAAATGGGAACTCATTTGAGACTTTTTGGAGTAATACAGTTATGGAAATTGGTTTCTTCATATGATTTTGTTTTAAATTTTACGCACAATTCTGATTTGCTATGAGGGATGAAATGATTATAATTACTATGTAATATAACAGCTTGAACTGGCAGCACTCCCTGTGTGGAAATCCAAGGCAAAATCCTGATATCAGGACTCTCTTTGTGGACCATAATTGCAGAAATTCCAATGATGCATATGCCCACCTCACAGCAAACAATCAGCTCATAGGTTCTGCTCCGAAAACAGAAGGTTTCCTTCCACCGACGGTTGCAAATGCAGTATGTGGATGAGTTCACTTTCTTTTCATCGCAGATCATCTGTCTGTTAGTTTGTTGAGTCTTTCTTTTTCTTACTAATTTTTGTAGCATCAGCCCTTCCAGCCTACACCAACAGTGCTAACACCAGTTCAACCTCCACTGACCACATGGATGTCTAATCCTGCAACCGTAGCTCATCCAATTCTTCATGGAGGCGGATTAAGTTTTGGAAGTCTTAGTCCAGGTGTTTCTTTTCTCGATATATTTATTTGATTACTTTTATATTTTTCCCCAATATTAGTCAACATAATCATTTACTTAAAATATCAGGAATGGTTGCAATTCCGAAGGGTCCAGGGGACTCTGATGTTTCCAGACCAAGGATATCTGGGGTTTCAGATAGGGTAAGTATTTGTAACTGCCTACACAAGGACATGATCCCATTATCTAGTTTCTTAATGAGGTTTTCTGCACCTGTTATTTTCCTTGCAGGTAATATTACCAGGAAGTAATTCTGGTCAAAATCAAAACAGTGCGGCTTCAAGTACAGTTGATGAATTGCCCAAGACTGTGGCACGTACCTTAAATCAGGGTTCTGCTACGACAAGCATGGACTTTCATCCTATTCAACAAACTTTGCTTCTTGGTTAGTTCTTGTGGGTATTCTTGGTGCGATTAGCCTGTCAACCTGTGAATTATGTTGATCTTTGTTTGCGAATTTTCAGTTGGAACTATAATTGGGGACATTAGCTTGTGGGAAGTTAGTTCTAGGGAGAAGTTGGTCTCCAAAAACTTTCAGGTCTGGGATATTGGAGCAAGCTCAATGACACTGAAGGTATGATGCTTCGTGCACTCTTAAGTAAATTTTGTTAGCAAGAAAAGGGTTCTTTTATCAGAATAATCTGAAAGCTGCCCTTCATCAAATTCAGGCTTCTTTAATCAAAGATCCATCTGTTTCTGTTAGACGCATATTATGGAGCCCTGATGGTTCTTTCTTTGGTAGGATTCTTAGAACTGGAATTAATGGGTGTTTGCAGTAGTTTATGATTATAATTGCAGCATATTAAATATATTAATTATTTTCCGAACAGGAGTTGCATACTCCAAGCACATAGTGCAGTTATATACCTATCATGGCGGGAAAGATATTAGACATCATTTGGAGGTAATTTTGTCAAAACTCGGTCCAATACATATGCAGTTTTCATTAGTCAGTTTCTCAAGAAGTTATTATCTTGATTTGTAGATTGATGCTCATATTGGAAGTGTAAATGATATAGCATTCTGCAACCCAAACAAGCAACTCTCTGTCATTACTTGTGGCGATGACAAGACCATCAAGGTTATATAATAGTGGGATTAGTAATGATACTTTAGCCATAGAAAGTTAACCCTATGTCCTGTAATTATTTTTTATTTCAGGTGTGGGATGTGGCCACTGGTGCAAAACTCTATACTTTTGAAGGTCATGATGCCCCTGTACATTCTATCTGCCCTCACTCGAGGGAAAATGTTCATGTAAGGACTCTGATTAATGAGCATTTTTTTTCCCTGTTATATGATTATTTGTTTTACCCAAATATTGTGGCTCTATTCTCAGTTTATCTTTTCAACATCAAATGATGGAAAAATAAAGGCTTGGTTATACGATTTGGTGGGATCTAGGCTTGATTATGATGCTCCTGGTCGCTCATACACCACAATGGCCTACAGTGCTGATGGAAAGAGGTTAAATCGCCGACTGAAGTATCATTTTATGGAAACCTTGTATGTTCAAAAGACAAGCTGAAAAATTGAATTTCTTGACTGTGTATGTTTTAGGCTATTTTCTTGTGGGACAAATCAAGGGGGAGAGTCACACATGGTGGAATGGAATGAAAATGAAGGTACCATAAAGAGAACATACAATGGATTAAAACGTACTGGGGGCATTATTCAATTTGATACTACCAAGAACAAATTCTTAGCTGCTGGTGATGACTACAAAATCAAATTTTGGGATATGAATAATCCTGATATCTTGATGAGGACTGATGCCGAGGGAGGCATACCAGTAAGGGATCTGATTCTCATATTTGCTGTAGTATATGTATCATGCATAAGAAAAAAAAAATTCTAAAAGATTAATACGTGTAAATTTTTCTTCTTTTGCTGAAGGAAAATCCAAGAATTCGATTCAACAAAGAAGGAATCTTATTGGCAGTAACTGCGAATGATTATAAAATCAAGATCCTGGCAACTATTGATGGGCTACGTTTGATGTGTGCAATTGAAAGCCATCCTCTCACTGCCTCAAGGTTTGGAATTGCATCCAAGAGTTTAACAAAGGTTAGAATTTATGTCCACTTTGTTTTTTTCTTTTCCTGACATAAACAACTTAACGTGTTGTGTTGTTCATGTCAATTGATACTATTTGTGCATTTGCTAGAATGGTGATGCTAAGAACTTGGAAGGATTAAAACCAAGGTTACCAGAAGAACCCAATACAGCAAAGGCGTGGAAGTTTGTCGATATTAATGATCCGTCTCGGCTTCGGTCATTAAAGCTCTCTTCTTCTCTCAAAACAGATAAGGTATATTCTGCTTGTTTGGCCATATATCTTAGGCGATGCTTAGCTTTGATGATGCAAAATATAAATAATTTTCATTGGCTCTCCTAATCTTAACAAATGCAGATTGCAAGGTTAATCTACACAAATTCCGGCAGCGGCATACTTGCACTAGCCTCAAATGGTGTCCATCTCCTGTGGAAGTGGCTACGAAATGACCCTCAGAGTGGGAAGGTACCTAGATCAAACTTTATGAAGAAAATGATTTCATTTGAATTTATGCTCAATGACATGGTCTACTTGATGCTAAAGCTATAAACCAAGTTTCTATTGTCAAAATAAGAATTAATTAAATATTAAATGTCTTAGGTGACAACCAAGACTGCCCCTCATTTGGTGCAACCGCCTTCTGGTATATTCATGACCAATGATTTACCTGATGCTAAGAAAGACGATATGGTGCCCTGCTTTGCCATGTCCAAGAATGATTCATATATCATGTCAGCTTCAGGGGGGAAAATTTCCTTGTTCAACACCATGACATTTAAGGTAATCTTGAAATTTTATACAGCAAAAAGGGGATTTGAGAATACTATAGTTCAGCATTTATAAGAAAAGGCTGCCTCATTTTCCTGACCCATTGGGGAACTGCAGATAATGACGACATTCATGCCTCCACCACCAGTAGCAACATATCTTGCTTTTCATCCTCAAGATAACAACATACTTGCAATAGGCATGGATGATGCCACAATACACATCTACAACGTCCGTGTTGATGAGGTATGATACTCTTTGGTTGCTGATCACATCAAAATAGACAAAAGAGACCAGCGATTTGAGTGCTGTCTTCTTGATGCAGGTCAAGAGCAAGCTAACGGGTCACTCTAAGAGAATCAGTGGCCTTGCCTTCTCCACTGTGCTGAATGTGCTTGTTTCATCCGGGGCAGATGCTCAGGTTAATATATCTTGTACATCACAAATTTTGTTCCTTCTTGTGTTTGATTGTTAGCAAGAGAGATTAAAGTATGTCTTTATCAGATCGTAGTATGGAGCTATGATAAGTGGGAAAAACAAAAGAGTACTTTTCTGCAAATTCCGGCTGGTAAAACGCCTCCAGCATTGTCGAACACCCAAGTTCAGTTCCACCAGAACCAGATCCACTTGCTTGTCGTGCATGAGACACAGCTTGCCATATACGAAACAACAAAACTTGAATGCATGAAGCAGGTAATCTAATTTTAACATTGTTTTGTTAAACTACCAAATCTGCAACAAAGCTCCCATTTGGCACGAATATATGACCTTGTCTTTTGTTCAAAATCCCAGTGGACTATTGGAGATTGCTCGGCACCAGTCTCCAGTGCAACATTCTCATGTGATAGCCAGCTTATATATGGCAGCTTCATGGATGGGACTCTCCGCATATTTAGTGCATTCGATCTCGAAGCAAGAATTCAAATTAACCCTTCCGCTTATCTCCCATCAGATATCAGGTTCTTGTTCTGCTACATTTCTAACATGTGCTTGTAGATGTTAAAGCTAAGATCTTAACTAACAACACTCACTCATTCACATAGAAAAATCTCAATTCTGCCAACTAAAACACGTTAACTCATGGTATGTGATCAATTTCGTCTCCCAATATATCCAATAGTTGAATGATCTATACGTTTATTTGTTGCAGTTCTACAGTTTACCCACTTGTGATTGCTGCAAATCCTCATGAACCGGACCAGTTCACCACAGGGCTAACTGATGGAAATGTTATCGTGGTGGAGCCCCTCGAGTCGGAGGGAAAATGGAATCTGGTCTCGCCTGTAGAGAACGGTTCAGCATGCAATCATCCTCCAGCTCCTACTCCTCCAGTCATCGCACTGGATCAAACTCAGAGCATGGAATGAAAAAGCCATCTCCATTTATCCTTTTGATGTGATATAACTTTTTTACACCGTTTTATATTAGAGTTTCTTGTCTAAAATGTTCTCACAGGAACAATGGTATCAATAGTTATATGTAAGCCAGTGCCATGGACTGAAGCTTATAGGCTCAATAATAAACTTGACATATGGTTCAAGGAAATCTCTCTCTCTCTAACTATATATATATATTGTTGCTCAGTTTGTAGAAAGAAAATAAAAATGTTTTAGAAATTGGAAAATATATGTTCTCGCTTTAAAAATGTAAAACGAAAACTGTTTTTGAAGACGACTTATTTTTCTTTATGAAATAAATGGATTACTAATATGTTTTAAGGAATCTCCAATTAAGAGGCCTTAATCTGTGATTCTCTTTGAAAATAGTATTGTATAATTTTATATTTATGTAGGCCACTATGAATTTTTGCCTCTTTTATTTCACAATACAGTTCTATAGTTTAAATTATTAATGCCTAATCTAATTATTTTGAAGTTTTAATATGATACAAATTTCATTTATGCTACATAAACCTATGAAACTTGTTTCTTATTTCTTCTACAAAAAATAATGTATGTAGATTCAAGAGGAGGTTCATAAGATTATTGAGTCTTAAAATCTGAAGTCCACGAACCTTTTAGCATTGTGGGCAGGCCTCAAATAAGTCTTGGATTATGGGTCAAACTCCAACATTTATAAGAAAAACACTCATGTCTATTTGGATTCACTTATACTCCTGCAAAGTGGCTAGCATTGTTTGTTTAGGAGATTAGGGGTGGCAATTCGTGTAGGTGGGTCGTGTTCGTATCGTGTCAAATTCGGATTCGTGTTTCAGTAAGCAAAACCCAAACCCGACCCAAAAATTTCCGTGTCATAATCAAGTTAACATAATCGTGTTCGTGTCGTGTTTTCGGGTGACATGCAAAAATATTATAAAGGAAATATTAAAATTTTTAAATATCTATGTCGTATCTAAATTAACAATTTAATCTTTGTTGACCTAAAATATTGATTCAAAACCTATTTTACAAATCTTAACGTACTATTTTTTATTTTGGATTATGTTTTGTTCGCATTTATGTGTCATTTTACTACATTTATTAAGAATGACGTGTAAAATTATTCAAAAATTGTTTTGTATTTGTGAGTTATATATATTACATTACATTTCTTAATGGTGACATGTAAAAATATAGGAAAATACAATAATAAATTTTAAATATTCGTGTTATTTTCGGGTTAACGCTAACCCGACACAAAAATTATCGTGTCATTTTCGTATCAATCCGAAAATGATCCATTACATGTTTAATCAAACCCAAACCCACTACATTCGTGCCGTGTCAGCAGATCATGTACATAATTATCACCTCTACAGAAGATAGATTTAAATTTTTTTCATAAACTCCACACAAGAACTTAGCAGAATTTAATGGACCGTTAACCCAGTCCTTCTTGTCAAAGCTTGGTTGTTTTTTATTTTTATTTTTATTTTTTTTTAATTTTATCAACAAGCTTGGTTACTTCTAAAAGTTACTATAATTTAATTAGCGTATTTCCACTTTGTGGAGATATAATATTATTTATATATGGGTATATTGAAAATGGAATGATGGAAAAATCCACTATAGTCTTACCCAATAGCATATGTGCTCATTGGCTGAAATTACTACAGTATTTATGCTTGGATTGATTAAATAATTATTC
This sequence comes from Euphorbia tirucalli, assembly GCA_039660915.1. Taxonomy (NCBI): domain Eukaryota; kingdom Viridiplantae; phylum Streptophyta; class Magnoliopsida; order Malpighiales; family Euphorbiaceae; genus Euphorbia; species Euphorbia tirucalli. The sequence goes on along the minus strand of CM077634.1, from coordinate 73,940,747 downwards.
TTATACTCTTTCTCTCATAATGGGTCTAAAAGTTTACTTTTGCATGCTAAAAGTGAAAGCTCCCCAATTACAACAACAATCCTCTATTGTCTCCATCACAATCCACTTCTACAACCTATTTTTTGTATAATAACAAGATGACTAACACAACATATTTAATATAATTATTTTTTATTAATATAAATAATCTAATGAGATATATAATTTATATCATATAATTATGACACAACAACCTGAATTAACACCTAATTATCGATGGAAATAACAACTTTTATTTACTTTAAAACCCAATTAACATTATTTTTTATGAAAAAAATATAGGCTGGATTAAGCCCTTCTAATTTCTTTCTTTTTTTTTTCTTTTTTTTTTTTTTTTTTTCTAGCTTTCTAATTATCTTTGCAATGGGTTTTTTTTTTTTTTTTGGAATGAATTCTCTAAATTTAGAGTGGAAAAATGAAGACAGAACATAGGCCACGAGAACTGAACTGAAATTATCAGCATTAGGTACCTGCCTTAGCTAATGCATTTATTAATGATATTTTAAAGGAAAGAAGGCATAAGCATGCTCTTCAAAGGTCAAAGATTCTACTTAATCTAAACCAAAATAACACATCACCATCTCTTTGTCAATTGTGGATAATCATCCATGCACTAAACACCAAAATTTCTTAATCAGTTTGATGAAAACAACCATGGCCTGATAAAAAGGTATTTAAATTGGTCCTAAGATAAAAATATATGTATATGTACCAATTATTTTCATTTTTTTTTTGGTTGATTAACCTCTTGATATTTCAATTTGAACATTTAGTCGGTAATTAATTATATTCACACATTAAGCTCTTATTTACCGAAAAATTTAGTTATGCACATCAAAATTCACTTTTAAGTGTTTGAAATAACTCATGCGTTTTTAACCAAATTTTATAGTCATAACTATTTATTTTATTAACCGAGGAATCAATGTGAGTGATTAAAATTAATCAAAAACTCGACGCGTAAAACTGAAAGACTAGAAGACTTAATCAAGAAAACTCGAAAAGTCAAAGTCTTAGGATACTTTTTTTAATATGATGATGAGAATCTTCTACGAAACCTTCCCTAAAAAAACTTTCCCAAGTGAAGAAAAATCACTTTCAGCCTACTACTTCCTCAAATTAGCACCATTTTTGTTCTCTTTGATGCAATAATTTAATTTCAGTTTCCTCTCTTTCTTACACACACAAAAGAAAAAGTTGAAGTCTTTCTGCAACCAGTGACAGTTACCTAATTTAAACTACTACTCTTGTCTTCAACAGCTGATGGGTACTTTACAAACTGATATAGAGAACAAGAAGAGGCAAAACAAATTGTTTTGTCAAATGGGTTCTTTCTTAAGTCTCTTGTTTTTGGGTATTTGTCTGTTTTTGGTGGGTTTTTTCTCAGTCTCTGCAGCTTCGAAGAGCATACAAGGTGGTACTGTTTTCATCAATGGAACGGCTTCAGTTGGTGAAACTGACCATGATTTTATCTGTGCTACTTTAGATTGGTGGCCTCCTGATAAATGTGATTATGGCACTTGTAGTTGGGGCAGAGCTTCTTTTCTTAATCTGGTACTACAGTTACTCCTTTTCTGTTATGACTTATCAGTTCTTGCTAAGCTACTGTTTGATTCGATACTATACAGAAACTTTGATTTTGAAGAGTTTCGTTTTGGTCTCCGAAACTTTTGGAAATTTGTATTTTACATTTAACTGATCTATCTCTCAATCAGTTTTTCATGGTCGATTTAATCACTTCCAATATTGTTCGACGTTTTCGTTTTCTACCTTTTTTTACTCATTTTCTCCTTTCTTATGTCATTTTGATTTTTTCAATTCATTTCTTTCAATATGACGTTTTATATTATCTATGTACTTTTCACATTATTTTTTCTCAAATCTGCCCTTAGTTACACTGAAAGAGCGAGTTAGTATTAATGGAGATTATCATACAATTAAGTTATCATAATTAAGAAGAAAGAGAATTTTAATTTGAAAAGTACAGTTCCATGAGAAGTATTAATGGGAAATTAGTCATTTTAATATCCTAATCAATTCTTCATTGGTTGTGTTTAACAACCTTAAACGGCATATAATAAAAAACGAACGGAGGAAACATTCTGTTTGTTTCAGTTTTACTATAATTTTATGAGTAGATTGTTCAAACCAAATGTTTTTGAATATTTTTGTAGGATCTCACCAATCCAATACTGCTAAATGCAATCAAAGGTATGAATGATTTCACCACACATATATAAAGTTTTGCATAATGATAGATTAGTGGTAACAAATCTGTGATTGAATGGCAGCTTTCTCCCCTCTGAAAATAAGATTGGGAGGAACCTTACAAGATAAAGTCACATATGAGATACAAGGTGAACCTTGTCCTTCATTTTCAAAGAATAGTTCAGAGACGTTTGGTTTCTCACAAGGTTGCTTACCTATGTCTAGATGGGATGAACTCAACTCTTTCTTCAGACAAGCTGGGTAACCACCTTCCTAGTTTCTTCTAAAACTCAATTCCTTCAAATCTTTCTTTGATTTAAAAAAAAAAAAAAAAAAGATAAATAGTAATAGTCTACGATTTCGGAAACAGGGCTACTGTTATTTTCGGGTTGAATGCACTTAAGGGCAGGACTATAATTCCTGGTGGTTCAGCAGTTGGAGCTTGGGATCCAAGTGATGCTGAATCTCTTATAAGATACACTGTCAACAAAGGCCATAAAATTCATGGCTGGGAGCTGGGTAAGAAATAGGGATGACTTCATTTTCGGTTTCTTTTGCCTTAGCTGAAGTACTGGTCTGATAGTTTGAGGAATGATGAATCAATGATTTATTATAATCACGATTCGTTCGTGAAACTAAATTTCTAAGTAAAAAGGCTTTTTTTCTCTTATCAGGAAATGAATTGAGTGGGAATGGAGTTGGAACTAGAGTTGCAGCGGCTCAATTTGCATCCGACTTGAACACTCTACAAAACATAATTCAAAGAATTTATTCAGGTTTTGCAGAGAAGCCATTAATCTTAGGACCTGGAGGATTCTTGGACGCAAATTGGTTTGCACAATTTATAGATAAAGCATCAGAATCTCTTCAAGTAGTCACTCAGCACATCTATAATCTCGGTCCAGGTATATAAATTCAATCTAACACTACTATGCTCAAGTTCTGGCAGTAACAGAATCTGCTAAAAATAACTCCAAGTTTGGGTTTTATTTCTCACCTGTAGGTGTTGACAATCACCTGATTGACAAGATCTTAGACCCGTCCTATCTTGACGGGGGCTCACAGGCATTTAGCGGACTCGAAGGGATTTTGAAGAGTTCCAAGACAAAAGCAGTTGCATGGGTTGGAGAGGCGGGAGGAGCTTACAACAGCGGGCATAATCTTGTTACGAATGCATTTGTGTTTAGTTTCTGGTAATCTAGCTTCTAAAATCTGTTAGCATTCTTTAAAATCCAAGAAATGAAGCATCAAACTCTTAATCTACTCAACAGGTACCTAGATCAGCTCGGAATGTCATCAATGTACAACACAAAAACATACTGCAGACAAACATTGATTGGTGGCAACTATGGTTTACTCAACACGAATACATTTAAACCAAATCCTGATTACTACAGGTAATTCTTCAACTTAAGTTCATCTAGGCTAATGCAGCATTTCCATTACTGATAATTAGTGTTTTTGTGATTCAGTGCCCTTCTTTGGCACCGGTTAATGGGAAGCACTGTCTTGTCCACAACTTTCTCTGGAACGAAGAAACTTCGGGCTTATGCTCATTGCTCAAAAGCAACTGTGAGTAAATCATACAAGACCTAGATTATGCAAACAAATGTATGCATATTCACTAAACTAAAAAATGAGTTTTTTTTTCTTTTACAGAATGGAATCACATTACTTTTGATCAACCTAGACGGTAACACTACTGTTCAAGTTCGTGTTTCAACTTCAGATGCAGACAGGAATTTAACATGGACAGGGCAGGAAAACACCATTGGACGGGCAAAATTTGCTAAGATTTCTAGGGGTTCTGCTATCAAATCTGTAATTGATGAAAATACAAGGGAAGAATACCATTTGACAGCCAAGAATGGCGACTTACACAGCCAAACAGTTGTTCTAAATGGAAAAGTACTTGCTGTAGATTCATCTGGTGCTATCCCTTCTATGGAGCCTGTAAAAGCTAGCTTCAATGATCCAATAACTGTTGCTCCTTTCTCGATTGTATTTGCTCAGATTGCTAACTTGACAGTTCCAGCCTGTGTACAAAGCCAGTAAACAAAAATGTACTTGCTATTCTTGTTCATCTGCAGAATAATATGCAAAAGAAAATGCACAGTTTGAAATTTTCCTCTTGGTATGTGCCATTCAAATGGCGTGCCTAACTCTAAAATTAATGCCTAATCACTCAACATTTATAGTAAACCGAGTGAGACAATTTTATGCAATGAAATAAAAATTTGAGATTTTTCTGTATTAAATTGAAATTAAAAAAAATTGAGACTTTAGAGCAAGCAAACGACCAGTCATCTCTCTGTTTAATAGGTAGTGGAATGATAGGAACTGTGAACTACATGAGCATAGAAAGTCTACTTATTTCTGGACACAAGGAAAATACTGAACATTTCCATTCCGAAAACAGTAGTAATTTATAAAGATGCTCATGAACGAACACATTCTTCAAGTCAGCTTCAACTCTATATCACTGATATCGTAAAACTGCTGAATTTCTTATTACATGATCACCAAAAATCTGGTAGAAAGAAGAGTCTAAGCTATCTTTCTCTAATCCAATACAAATCATTCCTAAACTATTTTCCTAATTTGATTTAAGAACAAATACACCCATGATGCCACAACAGTAAGATTATGAATATCATTCGAAAACCATTCAAGGTGCAGCGACTTGCTGTTCTTGCAGTGCAAGAGGAATAGCCGGTCTCCAATTTGTGCCATCTGGACTGTCCATAAGAGCAATTCCAAGAGCCGCAAGGTCCTTCCTAATGGCATCTGATTTTTCATAGTCTTTGTTTTTTCTTTCTACAGTCCTTTCTTCAATTTTCTGCAGTACTTGGTCTTCTGTTAACTTCGCACGCTTCAGCGCCTTTTCTCTGAGTTGTTGTAGAGCCTGTAATTGTAAAAGGATTAGTAAACTACAAATGGATACGCAAGATTGAAGATATTCATGCAGACGAATGAGCATATGCCTGAAATCTATCATGATATCCATCATTAAAATAAACAATCTTTGGAAGGGAAGGGTTAAACAAAGTTCTTTCAAAATAACCAGATGCAAAGAATCCAGATCTATATTTCACCATTTCATAACAAAATTAATTCAAGGAGAGTTTACCTCAGAGTAAGTTGTGGGCATCAAACCCAGGACAGCCAGAGCATTCCTAACTGCATTCTCCAAAGCAGCAAGGGATTCCATTCGCTTCCTTTGTTTCTTTCCCTGCATGAAGTTTGTATTCAATAATAGTTTAGCGAAAAATTTACCCAAATAATAAAGGAGAAAGGATTACAAGAATTGGCCAAACTTCAAGTCAGCAACAGAAAATCATTTTACATGATTTCTTTCACAATGCACTTAGATTGTTGTATTGCACATTAAATGCTTAAATTGAGAAAGTCGGTGGAGCTCTCTTCAGCAATACCCAATGTTAACAAAGAAGAACCTAAAGCTTGTTACCTTTCTGGTATGAAGCATATCATTCATGATCTTTAATGGATCTGATAATGCAGCCAACAAAACAGGCGTGTGAAGATCATCTGACATTGAGGTAACAAACACATCATGAAACTGATTGATGGCATTTAGAGTGTCAGATGGGACAGAATCCTTATCGAATTCCATGTTGTCTTGGCTGATAACAGTTTCACAATCATGTAGTGTCTGCAACCAACAAGTTTCTAACAAGTTGTCAAAATAAGCTTGTAAATGCTTCGCATTTGATGATGGAATTGAGAAGCAATATACCCCCAACCCTCAAAATGCAGCATCTTGTAACATGAACCCAAAGCCAGAATACAAGATGATACATGAAACCAGAGAAAACATAGTGAATCACGTGATCTGGCTCCTTAACAGGGTTGGAGAACAAAGGATTGCATAATGTAATACCTGATAAATGTAAAAAATTCGTTCAGAAGCACTCTCAAGCTGAATATCAGAATAGTTGATTGGAGATCGATAGTGGGTTCCCAACAAGAAAAGTCTTAATGCCAGCGGATGGTAAAGATCTATGACCTAGGAAAAGACAAGAGGTTCATCGGTATTACGTTAGCGAACATAGCAATCCAAATGCCTAAACATCTGCACGTAGAACCATCGGAGAACAGTGCAGAGGAGCACAAAAGGTAACTCAACATGATATTGAACTTTTTACCTGCCTAATTGTAAAAAAGTTTCCAAGTGATTTGGACATCTTCTCTGAGTCGACAGTGACAAAGCCATTATGTATCCAGTAGGTTATATTGCTATCTCTACATGCAGCACAACTCTGAGCTATCTCATTTTCATGATGGGGAAACACGAGATCCATCCCACCACCATGAATGTCAAAAGCATGACCAAGATAAGCAGCACTCATGGCGCTACATTCAATATGCCAACCAGGTCTTCCAGGCCCCCATGGACTCTCCCAAAAGGGTTCACCTTCCTTTGCAGACTGCATAATGGTAGAGAAAAAAAAATGATGTAGAAATACCAAATACAAGAAGTTTCAGCACTTTTTTTTTATCTTATTTTTGTTTTGAATATTATAGATTATATCAATAATTTTCCTTGCATTATTGCTAGATAATTCACAGAATATTCCAGATAAGAAGTTTAGTATTGATAGAAAGGGCAACAATCATAGCATTTTCTGTTTAAAATAGCCACGCTAACTACAGCTTCCCAAATTCTTTGATAGCCAAGATTCGAAAATCAACGAGAAAGCTATTAATACTTATTCTGCACTTAAGACTTGGAAAAATTTCACAGGACACACAAGCTATAAATTGGACAATCTTAATTGATGCCTATGACGTTATGCATTTATAAGAGATGTCTTACTTTCCACAATGCAAAGTCAGCAGGATTTTTCTTTCTTGAGTTGACAGTCACACGCTCACCAGCTCGATTATCTTCCAATTTTCGCCCTGATAATTTTCCATATTCAGGAAATTTGTCTACAGAGAAGTAAACATCTCCATCAATTCTGTAGGCACATCCATTATCTAGAATCTGCAGAGATAGAACGCCAAAAATTTGATTAAAAAGCTTAAAATACTTGAGGACAATGCATCCCACAGACAGAAAGAGAGATCAGTTCCTGTTATACCTTTGAATAACCCAAATACAATGATTAAATTTTCTTTTTCTCATAAGGTTTACTCTTCATATAGAATGTAAATATGAGGGGTCAATTAATGTACCTGCTTGATCATGTCAATTATTTGGGCCATGTGATCAGACACACACGGTTCAACAGATGGAGGCAGGCAGTGAAGGTATACCATATCATGATGGAATTCTTCACAGTAACGTCTACTCAAACTGATTGGATCCTCGCCCAGTTCATTTGCTCGGGCAATTATCTACAGAATTTGAAAAGGTGCAACTCAGCTATCCTGTCATACCAATACGAAAAGCAGTTGGCATATAAACATATGCAAAACACACTACTGTTCAATAAACAGAAAAATACAATTCCACGTTTCTGAAAACATCCAGAAAATGGACAGTTGATGCAGCATTCATTCAGAATTTAACCACAGAGAAAGCAAGCAATTATCCATGATAACTCCAAATGTTACACAAATTAATATATTTCAGCACCAAAGAAGAATAACCGGAGTCACAGATACAGAAAGTGAAATGCTTTAAGCCATGGGAAGCACTAAACAAGCAAAAAGTTCCAAATTTAAGAATACTAGTAGAAAAAAACTCACCTTATCATCAACATCAGTAAAATTCCGAACATAGCAAACTTCGTATCCCAAATACCTAAGATACCTGCCTAATCCCCATTCATCCAACAAAACCAAATGAGCAAAATTAAAATTAACAAAAAATAGCTAACACACAGAGAGAAAGAGGGAAGATGAGGACCTGTAGAGAACATCGAAAGTAACATAGACGCGAGCGTGGCCAATATGGCTAAGATCATAAGCTGTTACACCACAAACGTACATTCCAACTTTGCCCTCAATTTTCGGTCTAAAGAGCTCCTTCTTTCGACCCATGGTATTATGGAGCCAAAGCTCCGACGGTGGTTTCGCCGCTCCATCACCGGCCTTAACTCTATCGTTGATAAACGATGGCGAAGAGCTGAGAGAGCTGAAAAGGCGCAAAAAAGTTCTCTTTTTCGAAATAGAGAAGATGCGAGGTGAGAATTGAATTGAAGGGAGGAGTGAGGAAGGAGGCGGAGAGAAAAGGATAGAGGGCAGAGGCTTGTACCATTTTAGCAGACTACCCATTTTGCTCTCTCCATTCTGCCTCCTTCCGCCACATAATAATATCCTTGAATTAAATTACGATTACTCCAAAAATTACAAAAAAAAAAAAAAAAAAAAAAGAATATATCTTTTTCAGATAAATAAAAAAGATTACATTTTTTAAAACTAAAATTAAAATGATATATTTTCACGATTCCAAAAATTTGAAATTTTCGAATGCTCCAGCAAAATATCTCACATCTCGTTTCTATAATTTTTGAAAGGGTAAATAATTATGACCTCTCTGAAATTTGGTCAAATACACTAGTACTTCCCTGTATTTTACATATCTAATTTATACCTCCCTGAAATTTGTTTCTATCATATTATTACCTCCCTCAATTCATTATTAAGCACTTTTTTTTTTCAAAATTGTTGATGTTGTTAAGATTTATGACTAAAATTACTCTTGTTTCCTATCTAACGTTAATTTTATAAGGTTATTTGTCATAAAAAAAATTTGTTCATTTATTATGAGATTTTTTCCATTACCTTTAAGCCGTAATTACACTAGGAAAAAAGACATTAAAGAGGTCTAATTAAGAAAAACTTGAATGTAGAACATTAAAAAGATGATATCAGTCCGTAAATATATATCACATTCATAATTTTGATAGGAAACCAAACAATAATAAATAGAGGGAGGTCATAATGTGATGAATGCAAAATACAGGGAGGTATAAATTAGATATGTAGAACACCGGAAAATAATAGTGGATTTGACCAAACCTCATGAAGGTTATAATTATTTACCCTTTTTGAAAATAAAAATCTCATTTTTAAAATTTAAAAAATTAAAAATTTCTTTTCGGTAATTTATATGTAATTTTAATTTACTATATATATATATATATATTTTAAAGAATAGAAAATACATCTTTGTAGTTTTAAAACTTATATAGTATATCCATATACTTTTGTTATTTACACATTTGCTCCACATTTTTATGCCTTTTTTTACAGTTGTTATTTCTCTATGTCAATTTTTCGTATCCATTTAAAATGCAAAAGAAAAGGGATGAAATACTAATTAATAAGGAAAGACTTCAAAAGGGTTTTCATTTTACATATTTTTGCGATTGAGAGAGACAATGAAGTTGTCATAAGTACAAATCAACTCATGAAGTTTGTATTCCAAAAATGTGCATAATTTGAATTTTTATGAATTTAGCCCGATATAAATGTTTAGAGAAATTAATTGCTAAAAGAAAATAATTGTTTGTAGCATTATACATATGAAATATATATTAGATCAAATAGCAATAGTGCTCAAATGAAGGCGATTTTAGTACTGAGTAATTTCAGGGAAGAATATACATTAACCATGAATGGTTGGTTGTAGCAAAGAGAAGTATTTCTATTTCTAATAAGCATCTCAAGTCAACAAAAAAATCTTCTTGTGGTTGTCCTAAAAGAATTGTGAGGCCGTCTAGAAAGAATTTTCGACTAAATATTCTGGTGAACCTCACCACCAAAGGCCGCAGCGACAGGTGTAATTGTGAATGTTCAAACTGATTTCTACATTCTACTGCATCTCAACTTCTGTTCAGAACCTCACCTGGTAAAGTTGGAGGCTCGTATATCGTTCCGAAAGAGAAGAAGCCTCTTCTGCTGATAGTCTGATTACGCTAAAGAACACACTTTGTCTGCAAGTGAGATATTGGCCATTAAATAAACAGGTAATATCAACGAAACAAGGTTCAAATCATCATGACAGCAAGTTCACCTTGTTTAATGCTACTGCAGCAAAAACGATTGTCATCTATATAGGTCGCTTGGAGACCCATCATCCAGGATCCGACTGAGATATCATCATGAGCGTAAGTCTTCAAAGATGCACTGCATATATTAAGGGATTAAAGAAAGAATTTAACTCGTATGCACAGGGTGTTGAATGAATTAAAAGATAACAGTCGTGAAATTGCTGACTCAGACAAAGAACAAGAACCAAGCAGCTTATTCCCCATTCAATTTGATTTGTCATGTTATGTTACTATCAGTTTATCACATATGCAAAATGATAGGACTTATGGAAATCTAACTGTTTGGCATATATTATTAGCTTGCGCAGCAGGACAAATGGATGGTTTTGGCATCTCAACTGACCTGTTTATATTGATATACTGAGCCAAATTTTTGGAGAGTATCATAAGTGCACCACTAGCATGTCGGAAGTACCTGAAACAATAAAATGTAAATATGGCAATGTTTCATATTGCTACCGACCAGCAGCACTCGAAATTAGACCATTGATATGGTAAAGCACTCTTACGATTTCTCATCCCCGAACTTCCACCATTCAGGCTCATACCATTGCCTTCCCCTGAAAATTATTAAAAATTTACATCGTCAAAACTGAAGCCTAAGGATCTAGAAACGCAAAGAATAGAACCTTTGCACACATTAGAATGCCGAAGTGAGAACCTTTGAACCAACAAATTCAAATCATATCAAAGCTCATGTGCAGCTTTAGATACAACATTAAACATAAATAGTGTACCTACACATTGGGGACTAAATACCTTTTTGGTCCCTATACTATCACCGGTTTACCCTTTTGGCCCATGTGCTATTGAAATTTCCCTTTTATCCCCTGTGGTATACAAAAAGGTTCCCAAATGGCCCCCAATAAGCATACTCCGTTAGATTCCGTTAATAAAATTGCTAACAGACTCTGACAGAATATGTTTTTTAGGAGCCATTTTGGAACATTTTTGCATACCACAAGGGGTAAAAGAGAAATTTCAATAGCACAGGGGCCAAAAGGGCAAATAGATGATAGCACAGGGGCCAAGAAGGTCTTTATGCCTACACATTGGTTAAAGCATGGTTTTTCTGCCAATTGTGAACTGACAAACAAAATAACAATAACAATGCAAGAGGCACGCTAAGCTACAGGAGTTAATCTGTCTACTACAGATTCCATTAACTGCACATGAATCAGAATAAGAAAAACCAATAACTTTTAAATTCTAATCCGTCAATCATCTGTAAGTAGCATTATTAGATATTTATGAAGTGTCATATATACAACAAGACCCCAATTAGGCTTGTAAGAACTTAGAAAGCACATACTCTTCAGTTACCACATCTCCAGACTTCATGCACCCCATATAGGCATTATCTTGTCCTCGGCGATGTTCAAGAAGTCCTATTAATCCCTCTGTCACACAGAAAAAATTCATTTAAAACTAATTACGTTTTGAGGAACAATTGAAGAATACAAGTGGTGATGCTTTAGGCATCTGGATAAAGAATTGAAGCTATACCAAGATCCAGATTTATATTGTCATCTACTTTCACATAAAATTCTGCATCCCAATTTTGTGCTGCAGTACTAAAGAAGAATTTTGCTTTTTTCGGAACTTCTTCTAGCGCCTCCTCATGGCCTTCCTGAGAAATTAAAATTCTCTGTTTCAGCTATTCATAATGTCCATGTAAGCGACAAGAAGAGGAACACCATTTTAAAGCAAACATATGGCTCGAAGAACAGAACTTCTTTGCAGGAACATTTTCATATGCTAGATGTAGTCATTTAACATTTGGAAATTGAGTGAAGGACTAATGCTCATAGCATATTCCTCATCTGTAGACTGTAAAGTCCATTGGAAAATAAGAAGTGACAAGAAATTCTAAATGTTTACTCTCCAATTCATAATCATTGAAAACATAACTTCACTATAATATGGCAAGATATATTCGCAAAACAAAAAAATAAAAATCACATCACTTACAAGAATCAAGAAATCCTTTGTAGAGCGATTTTCTTCATCAATATTACGATCTAAGCTATCGCCTCGATTAGCACTGCCAGTTTCAACCAGACAATGTTACTATCAAATTCCATTGATCACTTAATGGTACAATCACTATGCAATGATCACAAAAGTGGAAAGCAAATTGATGTACAAGAACAGTAAAGAATATCCTAAAGTTAGTTTTTAAGTGAGGGGGAAAACCTCCGACCAATTACAAAACGTATCACTACTCCTCTTTCCTCAAGACGTTTTAATGCATCACCTACAAAAGCAACAAAATAACTTAGGAAGATTCTCGGCAATTAATTGAGATAATTAGATCAATCACAGTGACAAAAGGATTCTCATAAATTAGACAACAAGAATAACACCATGAACTTGATGAAGGAAAAAAACTAATGCAAAACAATTTCAAACAAAAAGCAGCGTCACAATTATATTATGATCTTGAAGTCAAATTTGAATCAAGAAAATAGCATACAGCCATACACACATGGCTAGTGTATCACACCAATTAGCTCTAATATGAAATGAAATTCAAAACCTACACATGGGTAGAAAAATTGCAATTTGATATAAGATCACTAAGGCTCTTTTTTTTTGTTTTTTCATTTATTTCCTTCTTCCTTTAAGGAGCAAATTTTATGTGGTCAGAAGACTTATACAAGGAGATTCAATCCCAACTGACCTGTTGGCATCCATGACCCTCTGAATATATTTCGCTTCAAGCGACTGCCAAATCCAGTATAAACTCCAATAACTGCAAGAAGCTTTTTGCCAGCAGAAGATTTACTTTGTGGTAACTGGTTCTTGAGGTACCCTTGACTCTTGGCCAATGTCAATTCCATCTCAGCCTCCACAATCCTCCTCTCTAGATCTCTGCAAATCGACACCAAGACATTGAATTTTTTGTTTTTAAAGAGTAAGCTTGGACCTATGAAATTCAATTCCCATGAAAATCTATGATCGAGAGGTTTGAAATCATACTTGCATCCTAGAACTGCTAGCTTATCTTCAATAGTAAGAACCTTGGGTCTCTGCCAACAAGTGCAAAGAAACCAAAAGATCACATTTAATTGCATTTAAATAGGGAAAAGTCTCAGCCCATTAAACTATTCCCCCACTCATGTAGTGGAAAAAAAAATTGCTGCAAGAAAAAATGTCTTCATAAAAGAGGGCAGTGGATCAGAGCAAACCTGGGCCGAATTCATCTTAAGAAGATTCGTCAGCAAAGTTCTGTTCTCTGCATCTTGCCACAATCTGGAGATTTCCAAAAGAATTAAAAAAAAAAAAAAAAGAAAAAAAAATGAATATTCATTTTTTTTTGCCATCCACTGAATCCAGTAAATCAAACAGCAAGATATCCTATTTGATAAACCAGATAAGAAATAAACAGAACAAAGCAAATCTAAAATCCGTAAGCTGATAGAAAAATTGTAATTATCAAGTCGCCATTCGGAAGATCCACCGGAATGGTTTCACATTCCATTGACCCCCAATCGACATTTTAGGTAAGGAACTAATCAGAATTATATAAATTAGGAAAATCACAATCGCGAAAAAGGCCTAAAGTACATTTGCCGGCGAAGCAAACAAACAGCGGATTGAAGGAAACTGTAAATAATTAAAGCAAAACAAATAGAAGAGAAGAACGGACCGTCCAGCAACATAGAGCCAAGCGACGCAAGAGAAGAAGGCCAAGAAAATAGACGGTTTGGAATTCTGGAGAGGCTTCGATCTCCATCGCCTATCTGATTTGGTGGTGGCTGGTAACGTCTCCATTGACAGCGAGCAAAGAATGCGTCTGTATACGATTACCGCATCCAAGTGAAGAATTAGGAGGACATTTCGAAGTTGGATTTAAAGGAGGAGAAGAAGAAGAAGAAATCTGAAACAGATTTCGCTTTCAATTAACTTCCATAAAAGAGAGATGAGCTTTTGCATTTTGGGCCTAAATTGTATTTAAGAAATTAAAGTCAACAAAGTCCAAATTATTTTCTCTTTTTGTTTTTATGAAAAGGAATGAAATATAGATAATTATTTTTGTCAGAAAAATTAAAATATTTATTTCAGAAAAACAAGACCATATGATTTTATTTTTATTTGTTTTAATTTTTCCCTTATAATTATCCATACTTAAGATGTGAATTTCATTTTCTCTAAGTCCATTATAAAATTAAAAATCAGTAAGGATAATATAATTTTTTTTTTATATATATAAATAGGATTTTAAACGAATATAAAAATTAGGTATGCTATGTTATCACTTTATAGAAAACATTTAGAAAGTGTTTTTTTAGAAATTTGTTTCATAATTTTATTTGGTCAATATTTATATTTGGAAGAGAATTGAATTTCTTGTGTTTTGAAGCGGCTTATAATATGATAAACGCAAATTAAGCATTTTGATTTGGCTTAAATATTCACCTATGTAATGAGTAGTGGTAGTGTAATTTTGGCACGTAGTCTTGTTACATTGATTTTTGGGTTTGTTATTCGTAATCACTTGGGTCGCTTTCTTGCTTATCGTTTTGGTCATCTTCTAAGTTCTTAGGATGTTTTTTTAGCTGAAAGTTTAAGTTGTCGGAAAGCTTTATCTTAACTAAAGCAGCACAATTTTCAGCAGATGATCTTGGAAGGAGATTCTCAAGTCCTTATTAGACAGCACAAGAGAAAATAGTGACTTTTATCAAAGTTATTAAAATCGGAACAAAAAACGAACCAGTAAAGCTATTGATTCATAGTTTCACTGGTTCGACCAGTAGTTTAACCGAATATTTATCTTTTAAAAAAATATTATTTAATAATAGATTATAACAAATGTGGAGTTAGCTCTACTAACATCAACAAAAAATATACCAAAACTTTAATTTATTATTATTATTTATACATCACAATTGGTTGGTATCAGTAGAAGGGGATGGAAGAGGCGTGGTGTTTCACGAGGAAAAGAAATTGTCCTTGAATCTGTTGCAGAATCGCTGCCATCTTAAGCAATGGGTGTTTTCTTATGCCTATGACACTCTAGGGCGTATGTGTAATGCGTTTTGGTGGCAGAATAATTTATCGGCCAATTCAATGGGTGTCTTGATTATGTTTGCCAAAGGAGAAAGGTGGATTAAATTTTAGGAAGTTCCGTGAATTTAATATCGCTATGATTGCATTTCATAATTTATTTGGTTCGGAAGAATAGAGATTTACAGGTTCATGATATTCAGCTTGATGGGCATCATTTTTTGCAGTCTTGGATGAATGCTCAGCCTCGTCCATTATTGGGACAGTAGGTCTTTCAATGGAAAACTGGGTTGCACCAAATGGGTTCGATGATCAAATGCAATGTTGACGCTGCATGATGGTTCTTCTATGGGACATGGCTGTGTTTTAAGATCATATTCGGGAATGTTTCTTGCTGCAAAATGTAAGCTCCTAGGAGGGGTTCAAAATGTGGCTCATAATCTAATATGGCATAATCCACGTCATCTTTCCGGCATAAATTTGACCAAAAATTTATAAATGAGTTCATTGGGACAAAAAATCTACATTATTTTTATGATACAAACTAACCGTAACGAAACAATAGCCAAAGTTCAATGAATGTCAAAAAAAAAAAAAACAACTTAAATCTCTACTTTGCATAAAAGCATTGAATTTCAAATAAACTAAGATGTCACCAGGCACATGTAAATATTAGTACATATTCGTCTAATGTCTACTGTTCTCGCTGAGAGAAGGAAAATGTAAGTAATGGTATTGTTAACAATGCGTAATTTCCAACATAATCCAAATCAAAAACCAACATAATCAAAGAAGTGTCGATCTAAAGTTTATAAAGGAAATTGTTAACAATGTAATACTCCAGCAATTGATAATTCGAATGAATCACAAACCTGCGCATTCGATCTATTCCAGTAGATACAATGCTGTAGAATCTTTCATCTCCTGAGCTGAAGTGAATGAACCAATTTTCGAGAAATATGTATTTCTAGCCGCTCCTTTGTGCTCCTGGCAATAAGCTTGCCAAGGAGGGAACCCCTTGTTGCCTCATTTCTTCTTGTGCTCGCCTCATTTCCTCCGGATCTGTTTCCACACACAAGAGAGTAATGTGATCAACTAAAAGTTCAGCAACATGGCAAATGCAAGCCATATCTGCTAGAGCTAAGTCTGAAAAGTGCAATGCTGGTAAGTACATGCAAAAGTTAAAGGCGGACTAAACACAAAAAAAACATGGTAGTGAACGTGAAAAAGAGTTGGCCACTTTATGCTCTATTCAAATCCTTTGAACAATGCTATAGAAAAAGAAATGCGCCTTGATAGACCCGTAAGTCATGGGCTAATTAAGGCTACATCAAAGTACATAGGCTTATTGAATAATTTTAGGCAATGAGCAAAATCTTGACTTAAGTCTCAAGAAGCAAGTGCAAAGCACAAGCGAACAAATCCATGTGCCTACTCTGCTAAGTAGCCCATTTTAACACGATACAAGTCATCAATACAGTAAATGAAACATATTAATTATGCATCGATAGAGTGTTTTACCCATGTTCTCCACTAATTTGGGCATTAGGAACATAACTACCAGCATAAATCCCACCATAAGCCCCATTGGGCTTTTCACAACCGACATTATGGAGAAGGGTTCCCTAATCTGTAGAAAACAAGATATTAGACAGAGATAATATTTGTTAAACCAATCTAGTAATAGTATATAGAGAGAGGTGAATCAACCTCATAATATTGTTCCTCTCTCATTGGCTCCAATACCAACTCAGTCAGACCCCTCCTGTTCTCTGTCAATGCTGCCTGAACCTTGCCAGGGAATCTGGCACTAACATCAACTCGGACCTAAACACGATACATAATTTGATGAAATGGAAATTTAATGCATGAACATTCAATGTCAGATTAACAACATCCTGAAGAATGAAAGCCTTACTGGGGAAAAGAAATAGCCTATTGCAGCCACTTCAATTAAATGAGTCCCTGCCGGCACGTTATAGCTTTTAGATACAAATCAAGGAATCCTAATGTCTCCAACAAAAGGCTTAGTAACACTTTTCAATCACTCCTAATAGTAAAATTCATACTTTAAAAACTAACTAGTCGAGAAAAATAAAACACTTGGAGTTGGAAGAAGTCCAGAAATGACGATAAGAAAAACCATAGTCAACAAGCAAGTGAAAGAACAAAAAAAGAGTAGTAGGATACAAAGAAAAATATCCATCAGGCCTCAGAAAAGTAGTGTTCTGGCCACCATTGAGTATAACTTTGACATTGGATAGTTTCCCAGGAAGACCAAATCCTCTTCCACCCACTCCTGCTGAATACATCAGTCAATAATCTAGCTGAACCAGAAAGCATGTAAATCAAAGAAAAAGAAAAGCAAGAATACAGAGTATAACCATAAAAGCATGCTATTGTGTTGCCACAAAATAAGCAAAAACTCAAAATTTTGCATCAGTTTCGAACATAATTGTCTAATCATTGTTATCTTAAACAAAGTTTCAACGTCTGTGGTGAAAGTGAGAAAACAAATAACACCTAAACTAATAAAAACTCTTCAATAACATCTAAGAAAACCCTGACTAAAAAATATGTTAACAAAAACGGCATTTATTATGTAGTTTAGTTTTTACCTAGTTCCTGTTCAACATTCAATGTGAACATCTACGATCAACACTCAACACTAGCCATTAAGATTCATGAAAATGATATAAGAACAAACCATAATTAATACTCAACCTAACTCTACAATGCCCTAATCCAAATCTAATATAAGGAAGCTGCATAGCTTATTTTCCTCCATCTCACTAATGTGGAACTATATGATAGCAACATCCAAGGCAAAAACCCCTATCAAATTGAGCTCCCCTAGCTAGAAATCTAAACCAACTGACTTTTCTCAAATGTGGAACATCACAGTTAATAACTAGAAGGTATTGGGGTTGAACTCTCGATAGACAATTACTATGGGTTAAAAATTTGGGGGAATCAGCTATGGATTTGCTAAGGCACTAAAATAGGGATCACTGGTTCTCATCATAAGAATAAACAAATACAACGTAAAAAAACAAAAATTCAGGTACAGATTAGAAATTATAGAAAATTTCTCATGCTCATCGCTGATCAAATCAAATTTCAAAAACATACCTCCGATCTTCACTCGACCATTGATGGTATAACCATCGTTAGAGCTGGTGCAAAAAATAGCTTAATCAGAACACAGACAAGCAGGAAATCTCAAAACCCTAATCTCCATATTATTCAGTCGCCAAGGAAAAACGAACTGACACCTCAAAAATATATATATACACACATACACATAACTGAGCAAGCTAATTCACACTTGTAACATCAAAAGAACAGAATTTCGAATCCAACTTGCGATTGTGTTTTAGTTTGAGCAATCGAAAACAAAAGAGCTCAGAGAAACTGTACCCGGAAGAAATCGCAAGGGCAGGAGAGAAAAGAGCAAGGGAAAATTGAAAGATAAGTAAAAGAGCAAGGGGATTCGATCTGAAGATAGACTCCATAACAGGTCAGAAGCAGTCCACTAGAGATTTTCTGAGAGAACTGCAACATACGATGAGAACTGAATTCTGAGCGGCAGTTTCCTGTCGTTGGTTTCGACTGTTTTGTTATTCTCTCCGATTAGTGGCTGATTTGTAATTTCAAATAAATTTTATTTATATTTATAAATGACTAATATTTAAAATAGAATACATTGTTTTATATAAATTCGAATACATCAGAATATAAAAACTTTAAAAATAAAATTATAATTTAAAATAAATGAGAAAAAAATACCAACCATGGATGGACTATATATATATATATATATATATATATATATATATATATATATATATATATATATATATATATATATATATATATATATATATATATATATATATATATATATATATATATATATATATATATATATTAGGGGTGGCAATTCGTGTAGGTGGGTCGTGTTCGTGTCGTGTCAAATTTGGGTTCGTGTTTCAGTGAGCAAAACCCAAACCCGACCCAAAAATTTTCGTGTCATAAGCGAGTTAACCCAATCGTGTTCGTGTCGGTTTCGTGTCGTGTTTTCGGGTTACATGCAAAAATATTATAAAGGAAATATTAAAAATTTTAAATATTTATGCCGTATCTAAATTAACAATTTAACCCTTAACGACCTAAAATATTGTTCCAAAACCTATTTTACAAATCTTAATGCTCTATTTTTTATTTTGGATTATGTCTTGTTCGCATTTATGTGTTATTTTACTACATCTATTAAGAATGACGTGTAAAATTATTGAAAAGTTGTTTTGCATTTGTGAGTTATATATATTATATTACATTTCTTAATGGTGACATGTAAAAATATAGGAAAACATAATAATAAATTTTAAATATTCGTGTCATTTTCGGGTTAGCAGGTCAACCCTAACCCGACCCAAAAATTATCGTGTCACTTTCGTGTCAACCCAAAAATGACCCATTACCTGTTTAATCAAACCCAAACCCACTAAATTCGTGTTGGGTTCGTGTCGTGTCAGCAGGTCGTGTACATAATTGCCACCTCTAATATATATATATATATATGTGTGTGTATATGTGTGTGTGTGTGGAAACTAGTTACATCTTGTAGAGCAGAATCCGCAGTAATGAAAGATTTTCGAACCACAACTTATTAGTTTCTCAATTTATAAGCTATAGTTTATTAGTTTTAATACTGGGTCTGACTGATATGAGCGAATCGGGTCCATAAACCCTATATATATATATATATATATATATATATATATATATATATATCTTATAATTTTGAATTTTACAAATATAACTTTGTATTTATTATTCATATGTTCCCCAAGTTTTTATATCCTATGTTTTTTAGAAATATTATTTTCTAGTATCTGTTTCTATTCATTTCTATTCGATACAAATTAATATGTATCTCAAGATTAAAATATATATTTATCAAGTTCACCATTATATTTTTTTATCATTTACCTCAAAATTATTTTTTTTCCTTTCTTTTTTTTATATACTTTTTTTTTTTTTCATCAATTTAACCCTTCATCTCTTTATACAATATTCTTACATATGTATTCATATTCTAGATTTTACAAATAAGAAAGCTAAATTAACCTAACCATTATAGCTAAATTTAAGGATTAATTTCATACTTCGTTAATAAGAAGAAATTCGGCAAGTAAATATCTATTTGGTAAACTAGTATTATTATGGGTGAGCAAAATACGGTTCGGTTTAAAAACTAAACCGAAACCGAACCGAAAACCAAACAAAAAATATAAAAACCAAAATCAAACCAATATCTATTGTGTTTGGTTTGAATCGAACCGAATCAGTTCGGTTTAGTTCTGATTCGATTCAAAACCAAAATTTTCAAATTTTCAAATTTAAATAAATTATCATTAAATTATTATTAATTATATAAAAATAATTGTCAAAAAATAATCTATATTGCATATATATTATTAAAATCTCATAAATATAAATTATATAATAATATAAATATATATTATAGCAAATAAAATGTATTTTATACATATATATAAATCATTTTTAAATGTTTATAATTAGTTCAGTTCGGTTTGTTCTTTGTTCTGTTTTTCCATCAAAAACCAAAACCAAACAGAAAATCAAACTATCACATTTTTAAAAACCAAAACTAAACCAAACTAATTTTAGTTTGATTTGATTATTTTTTTCTACTCAGGTCAATTCGGTTTTCGGATTACGGTTTAGTTTAGCTCACCCCTAATTATTATTATTTTCTTACTTTTTTTTTTTTTTATCATTATATCAAGATATTAATAATACAAAACTGTAAAAATCAGTTCATCATGTCATATAAATATCTCAATCCATCAATAATGTGATTTGAAAAGTTTTTATTTTTGTGAAATTTCAAATTGAATGTTAATTAACACATCCTTTTCAACTATTAACATTTGTACACAAAATAAACAGTAAGTGTTATTTCTCCTATTAATTCAGTTTATGAATATAATAAAAATAGCTGAATCAAATGTTACATTACCTAACAACAACAAACACCAAATCATGGATTCAACTTATATACAAAATCCAGAACAGAAAAAAAAAAAAAAAAAAAAAAAAAAAAAAAAAAAAAATCTTTTTCTTTTTTTGACAAAATTACTTATTACAACAAGGCCTCCACACACAAACCTGACTCAACCATTCTACACATAATTCTGCAGTTTCATCATTATTTCTCTGTAGATCAAATCAATGTGGTATCAAGTCAAAATGGTGGAGATATGCCCCCAAAAAGAATGAATTTTGCTGGAATTTTTCACCAGATGCTATAAACCCAATTTCCTTGAAAACCAGTCTGAAAGATTTGCAATCACAAATCCTGCAAAAACCTGCAGATCGACACAGAAAATCAGATTACAGGAACAAAACAATTATAAACAGCAATGAACAGTTCTGTTTCCTGGCCTAATATGCAAACAAGTCATTCACTCTACAACTAAAAGAATGCTTCATAGGAATGCCGATTTCATGAATTGATGTCACTTGTTTGACATATAACTGGATCTGCTTAATCGGTTTGAGCATGATCGAACACCCTTTAAGTGGTCCCTTCATAATTAAAGTCTATTGTGCACGAACTCGAGACCTAACTAAAGTATAATAGACATGGTAAATGCTAGTAAAAGCCGACACAGTGTGAAATATAGGGTACATGTTTAAGATGATGCATCACCTGAGTGGAGCCGAGAATGTAGATCGCGGAATAGTGACGACCGTGAATCACCATATCAGCCACCATAGCAAGAGGAATGGTGAGAGACATACCCAGGGTGGCTACAAGTGGAGTTGTCCATACAACACATAATGCCCTAGGCAGAACGAATCGAATTTTAGATACATTAATCCGAGGTTCAAAGAATTGATAATGCAAAGAAACTCTTAAACATACCAAAAGTAGTCAGAAAGGACACTTCCGATGAAGCCATTTGCAAGAACAACTTCATCCACCTTGGCAGAGTGAGGGATTGTAAACTTGGGTTCTATTCCCAAGGCAGTCAATGGCCAAACTGAGAGAAACCGGAACGAGGATTCAGTTCAAAGGCCCCAAAATCAGTAACTTAAAGCTTGAAAAGAAAACTGAAATTGAAGCCAATACATTTTGAACAAAGAAGATTGCTTCTGAGAAATACATCTTTAGGTTTGAATATCAATGGAACAAAAAAGTATTAGGCTTTTAGCAACATTTGAAAAATCTTGACGAGAGATTTGTTAAGTTCCGAAATAATGAAAAGTTTATCCTAGATATTTATGACCATTATTCTTGAATCTGATCCATTGAAACTTCATCAAATCAACAGAACATTAAACAAATAAAAACTCTTACCAAGCCACCAAAGAGCTACAAGCGTGAAAAGTCCTATATATCCGAATAACTTTTGCACATCAACCCTTTCTCCTTCTTCACCAGCAAACTTCTTAAGAAGCACTGCAGCAATAATTGTAAAATGAAACACTATACTCTGCAAGAATAATATTTAGAACAGTAACTACATATAAAAAGAAAGTAATGCCATTTGGCCAATGGATAAAAAAAAACCAAAATAAGGATGCTGAGGCCAACCTGTGAAAAGTCCGTATGACATGGCTGAGAGAAGGCCAAAAAGATCCCCAACAAGAGAGCGCTTCCCATTCCTGAACATGAAGTATCAACAGTCAACGCTCAAAGGTGTAGAGCACAAATAAAAAGATGACAAAAGCAGCTCGGACAATACACATGGGGAAACTTAGGAGGGGCCCTTTCATCCCGACTTTTAAGCGGACAGTTAAGAGCTTTAGGCAAAGTCAAAATGCTAGACTCTCCATCAAATTTTCAGCATAAGTGAGATGAAGACCTTAAATATGACCTTAAAATCATGTGTTAAATAAAAATGAACTTATAGAAATGATATAAACATCTTTTTCCAGGTGATAGAAGACAATGGGTCAGAGGCTATGCATATCAAATAGCATTAGTGATTTTTTTTTTTGGTGTGTGTGTGTGTGTGTGTGTGTGTGTGTGTTTTTAAATAAAAAAGTAGGAAGGCAAACATTGATACGATACAGTCACGAAGATGAAGCAGAAACTCACATGGAAGAACTTAGTTGAGACTCATCTGTAGCCCAGGTTTTTCCTAAAGTAGTCATGGCAACACCAGCCATGCTCACAAGGACGGCTGCTACTTTTGCAGCATTTAGAGTATCTTGGCCCAGCATCACACCGATGAAAAGAGTAAAAAGTCCTGATGTCGATGACAAAACCGTTGTACTGGCGACACTTGTGCGTGCAAGTGCTGCATTTGATAAATACTGCCCACAAATAACAAGCATAACCAAGAAACTATCATCAATTTTTGAATTTGATTCTATCATATGAAATCTCTATAACACAAGAATCCAATATCTTTATACTCTTTCAGCAAAAACATATACATCCGATGATAATATAGGAAAAGTCGTACAGCAACCCATGAAAAGTAATGCCTCAAATCATTTCGAACATGTGAACACATAACTACTTTCACAAGCATTAGGAAACACTCCGAAAAATAAGTTCTTTTAATACTATTAGGGGCTGATTCTGTGTCAGACTTCTATATTCAGTAACTGATATTTACAAATTACGAAATCTGATATCCACAATTTCATATCATATACGGAACCAACATCTATCATCTTGAGATTGATTGATTTCAGGACAACCAAATTTCTGAGAGCAACACTACAATATGGATTCAAGGGGACTGTGAATGGCAAATTATTCAACTTTTAAATACATTTATACCAAGTAGAGGATTCCTATTAATATGCACAAACATGGCCATTATAATATGGCTTCATTCAAAGAGGAAGAACTATTACTAATCAATCATACCTCTGTAACGAACCAAATTGGGGCAATGTAGAAACCATAAGTAGCAATTTCTCTTGTTGTGAGCTCTTTGTCATGGTTCAACACACTTGAACTAGAAACTAAAGGCTTTCCCTCTTCTTCAGCTGAAAAATCCGCTTCACTGTCTTTCCTTGTCAAAGTTCCCTGAAGTTCCATTTCAAAAATTTTCCGGCTTAGAGGGGAGCTTAATCCATCAGAAGACTCATTCATGTTTCCTGAATCTTTACCACTTTTAGAAGACCGACGCTTCAGTATCCCGCATATCCAGTCTTTAAGAAATGCTATTGGAAGGTAAACTACCATTAAAGAAGCTCCAAGATACGTTACAGCAAAGGGTTGCTTATAGTCAGTGAAGATATCCTGTAGTAATTTTAAATTAGTCAGTCTACAAAGATCTAATAATCTCCTTCCATACTGAGTATCACCAAGTCAAATTGGATGCTCAAAAAATTTGCACTATAAGAATTGGCAAAACGCTACTAAAGGAAAAATAGCACAATAAGTAACATGCACATATTCTCCATAGCAAGTACTTCGCAAATGGAATTACGAGCTAACTGATGCTCTTTTTCATTTTATTGTTAAGCAACCAGACGACCAATAAGAGACAGACTTCATTTGTCTCTGTTGTTGAATCTCCATTGAATGAAGATAGAAACTAACCCAAATTGATGTTAAAATTACTTGTTTGATCATTTAATATATTATTAAAATATGCCCTTTGTTGACCTCATTTACACAAAACTTCAACTACATCCCACTAAAAAGATATGTGAAGTTTCTTCACAAAAATCTCCAATTGCATTGGTAAAGTACCAAAACAACAATTATAACAAAAAATACACATGAAATTACAGTAACAATGCAACATAAATCACTTGTATCACCAACAGGGGGTACATTCAAATTCCACTAATAACTTTCTACCCAAAATCAATTCATCATTTACAGCTACACTTGTATGAATCTAAATCCTAAATATAACATAAATTTCAACTTAAAACAATAAAAAGAACGAAAGAGAGATGCTGTAACCTACCTGGGTAACTTCTGCAGAGGTGACCCATATAATGACAACAGCAGCTATCAAGAACAAACCGGCTCTGTACCTCAAATTCATAGCAAAACACACAAAAAAGAGAGAAACCCAGATTGAGAAATCGAGAGATCTATGGCAATTACCCAGATCCCCTGTACAAGTCAGCGGGAGAAATGATAAAATAGAGATCTTTATATTGACGTACGCTTCAATACTAAAATAACAAAAGAAGAGACGGACTAGAGATTGGATAAAGCAGGCAATTATGAACGGGGAAGTGTGCGTTAGAAGTATACAAACAAAGGGAAGAAAGAGGGATTCTTGCAATGGAGGAAAGGTAAAAGAAAAATGACCCAGAAATATGGAGGAATTAAATGGGAGGGAAGGTGGGGGAGCGATTAATTAAAACCTCTCTTTGTGGTTTTGTTTTGTTTGTGTCCTAATCCTAATTCTTACCTAATTAACTCCGAAATCTTATAGTTAATTGCTTAAAGTTGCACTCTTTAGTTTCAAAATTGAAATCATAACTAACAAAATTACCGAACTATGTAGATTCAATTACATTACATATTTGACATCATTTAAATTATTTCATATTTTTTTAAGCCATATTTCAATAGTAAAACTCTTTAATCTTTAATCATTTAAATCCGAGAAATCTCGAATTGATTAATCAAATTTAATTATTGAAAGGAATTATTTTATATTAGAAATAACAATATATAAATAAAATATCATCGTTATGAATAATAAATTTCATATTTATTTATTCTAAATCAGCCCTTACGGTTATTACCAGCATTTACCAATTAAAATTCATTGAAAAAAAAAAAAAAAAAACCTTCACCAATTAAAAATAATAAAAATGATTTTTGGGAGCAGTAATTGGATTTTTTTTTTTTTAAACACTGTTGCGTGATTAAACAGTAAAAAATATAATAATCATAAAAAGAATGAAATAGAAGCATTAATTAGAATGGAGGACAAAATGAGAGTTCCATTTCATGTCCCTTCAATGAATGTTGAATTCTTATTTTTAATGGTCCAAAGATAACCAATAATAGATAAAAGGATTTAATGTGGTTTTTCGTCTTAACATTGGATTTAGTTATATATGACAGTAAAACATATGTGGTGGAAGACGACCATTCAGATTATTTACCGTAAGATCTAATATTCAAAGTGAAGACATGTTCTTACTGTAGGTTGTTGGAATGATTCCTGACAACCAATTATCACTAAGATCAATTTCCTGACACGAAGAAATGTTGAAGATATCAACTGGAAGAGCTCCTGAAAGCTTGTTGTTACTCGAGGAAATAAATTTCATGTTGTAAATATTTCCAATTGATTCTGGAATTGGTCCGTCAAGACTATTGACATCTAAGAAAAGACTATGGAACTATGAAAAGTTACATAATGATGTTGGGATAACAACTGTGTGAAGAAATTTTGTTAACATAGATAGCTAAGTAGTGTTTTCTTATAATTTAAACATTAGATTTGGAGATGTTTCAAAACAAATATTCTATTAACAATATAATAATTAAGGTTGAAGGGTATCTCCAGTCTAGGATCAGGAAAAGCATCAAGGTCACAAACATACTTACGAAAGGACTTACATATCATTTCACCAATAACATAGTGGTATTGGCGAAATGATATATATATATATATATATATATATATATATATATATATTCATCTAGCTGCCTCTGTTTACTCACCAGTAAGGCCATTTTTGAGGTTCAGATTATCATTGTAAATATATAAGAATTATAAAAAAATAAATTAATAAAAAGATAAACTAACAAAATAATTATTAAATATATATCACGACACGTTTATAAAAATATAAAAAAATATTTTTTTTCCTATAACAACAATTAATTTTATAGCTTTTTTCAATATTGCAGTATAAAACTAACTGCTCATTTCAATATTATCTAAAACATGATTAATTGGTGTAAGCTCAGATCAAATTAGAGCTTCTTGGATCAAATTAGAGAAGCTGTGTGCCGGGAGTAACTACTCCCGACCAATTACAAGCTGGTACATTAACACATTTACTGATGTGATAAATTTTGAATGGCAGAGAGTAATCTATTTCCGGTATGTACAAGTTATTTTCCAAATTAGAGATTTTTTTATTTTTATTTTGTTGCTTGTCGGTGGTTTTCTTGAGAATTTTTTTACTGGAGTTGAAAATTAAAAGAGTATTGGACTTTAGTTTTGATGACATGACATGACATGGAGAATAGACTGCAAATATTGAAAGAAAACCTCTGTTTGTGCCAAAATTTAAATAAATAAATAAAGAATTAAGTCAATCGCCATCATCCTCCATCTCTAAAGCATTGTCTATCACCGTTTTTTGGTCTAATTAACCCTCACTTTTACTTCTTTGCTCCACTAATCATATTTAATTGAAAATGCCTAAAAGTAAAGTGGGATTCACATAAGAGACTATTATTCCACGTTACTAATTGTTGAACATGCATTATGGAAGTGGATATGATAAATTAAAAAAATAATCTATTATTTAGATTATTTTACATTTTTAAAAATTATATTATTGTAGATATTTTTAACAAATTACATTTATGATTTTGCCGCTCCAACGTTATTATCTCTTCTTCTCTTTAAAAGATTTTTTTTTATCTCTTATCTCTACTTTTTTTTTTTTTCTTTTCTTATGTAATTAAAATTTATTTTTTCGTTTATCTATATCTATTCTTTTTCTCGTCATTCAATTTTAGAAATTTTATTTTTTCTCTCCGAAATAAGATACATATCTATATATATTTTCTTCTTTTTTTTCCATCTTTATTTTTTATACTAATATTAGACACTATTTGCAAATACTGTTTTTATGCCACTTTTCTTAGTGTTTTTTTGCACAAAATATCGCTTTTATACTGACTTCATCCTGGTTTTATACTACGATTATATATGGATCTCATTTTCATAGTATACAATCGATATGATATTACTATAAAATTAATATAAAAGTGATATATTTGCACAAAAAAGCTGAATAGTAAAAAAGCTAAAAAATAGAATGAAAACGGTATGTACGTAATATTTACAGATTGTATACAATATTTTATATATATATATGAATCTTATTTTGAAGAGGAAAAAAATGAAAATTTTCTAAAATGAATGAATATAAAGATAAATAAAGAAACAAGAGTTTAATTATACGAGAGGGAAGAGAAAGTAGAGACAAGGGAGCGATATCTTTTGGTGAGAGTAAGTGAGAGAAAAGTCATTATTGTAATTTATATTTTGACATAAGATACTTTTAATATTTATTTTTAAGATACCAATTGTTTGATAGAAATCAGATTGTATTCAGGAAAGTATTGGAAAAATACTTAAAACTACTTTTGAAGAAAGCAATGAAATCTAGCTATGGAGAAAAGTATTTTCATTACCAATAATCCCAAAGTGGCCCTTAATCAATATAAAACATATACAACAATTAACTGATTAATTAATTAATTAATAATTTATTCATCTAGCTGCCTCTGTTACTTACTGGTAAGGCCATTTTTGAGGTTCAGATTATTATTGTAAATATATAAGAATTACAAAAAATAAATTGATAAAAAGATAAACTAAAAAAATAATTATTAAATATATATCATGATACGTTTATAAAATTATAAAAAAATATTTTCTTTTTCCCTATAACCACTAATAATACAAATTATATCGCATGATTACAACCAAAACAAAAATGTTAAAAAGCTCGAATGTATGGGAGGCATCAAAAGGAATATTCTGAAGCCTAATAAATCCACCTGTGAGTTTCTCAACTTGATTTTTAAATATAATTAAATATATCTATATTTAATTAATTGCTAGAAAATTAACAACAATTAATTTTATAGCTTTTTCAATATTGCAGTATAAAATTAATTGCTCATATCAATATTATCTTAAACATGATTAATTGGTGTAAGCTTATACCAAATTAGAGTTTCTTGGATCAACTTAGAGGAGCTGTGTGCCGGGAGTAAATACTCCCGATCAATCACAAACTGCTACGTCAGCATATCTATTGATGTGATAAGTTTTGATTGACCGGGAGTAGGTTACTTCCGGCAAACACCAGTTATTTTCCAAATTAGAGATTTTTTTATTTTTATTTTGTTGATTGTCCGTGGTTTTCTTGAGAATTTTTCTACTGGAGATGAAAATTAAAGGAGTATTGTACTTTAGTTTTGATGACATGACATGACATGGAGAATAGATTGCAAATATTGAAAGAAAACCTCTGTTTGTGCCAAAATTTAAATAAATAAATAAAGAATTAAGTCAATCGCCATCATCCTCCATCTCTAAAACACTGTCCATCACCGTTTTGTTGTCCAATTAACCCTCACTTTTAGTTCTTTGCTCCACTAATCATATTTAATTGAAAATGCCTAAAAGTATAGTGGGACTATTATTCCACGTTACTAATTGTTGAACATGCATTATGGAAGTGGATATGATAAATTAAAAAAAATAATCTATTATTTAGATTATTTACATTTTTTTAAACATTACATTATTGAATTTATTATTGTAGATATTTTTTACAAATTACATTTATGATTTTGCCGCTCCAACGTTATTATCTCTTCTTCTCTTTAAAAGATTTTTTTTATCTCTTATCTCTACTTTTTTTTTTCTTTTCTTATGTAATTAAAATTTATTTTTTCGTTTATCTATACGTATTCTTTTTCTCGTCATTCAATTTTAGAAATTTTATTTTTTTTCTCCGAAATAAGATACATATCTATATATATTTTCTTCTTTTTTTTCCATCTTTATTTTTTATACTAATATTAGACACTATTTGCAAATACTGCTTTCATGCCACTTTTCTTAGTTTTTTTTTGCACAAAATATCGCTTTTATACTGACTTCATCCTGGTTTTATACTGCGATTATATATGGATCTCATTTTCATAGTATACAATCAATATGATATTACTATAAAATTAATATAAAAGCGATATATTTGCACAAAAAGCTGAATAGTAAAAAAGCTATAAAATTAGTATGAAAACCATAGTTGTGAAAACCGGACCGGACTGGCCGGTTTCTATCCAGTTTTCACTTTGGTCAATCTTCGGTCGGACCGGCCAGTCGAACCGGAAAACCGTGAACCGGACCGGTTTTTCGGTTCGACCGGACTTTTTTTAAAAAAAATTTATTTGAATATAAAATTTAAGTTATTATTTTGAGGTTTTTTAATTAAAATAAAATATAGTTTGTATTTTTAAATTATTTTAAATTAAATTGATATTTAATTGTAACTAAAAAAAACTATATTTCATAAATTGAGTTTTTTTAATTACTATATCGTGTTTGAAATGTTTAAACTTAAAGAATTATAATAAAAATATTCATATTTTCATAAATTATAAATATAAAAATAAAAATATATTAATATTTTAATATATTTATTAAATCCGGTTCGATTCCGGTTTATTCCGGTTTAATCCAAAAACCATGAATCCATTCCTTCACCAGTTCGATGACCGGTCCGGGTCTGAAAACCATGATGAAAACGTTATATACGCAATATTTATAGATTGTATACAATATATATATATATATATATATATATGGATATTATTTTAAAGAGGAAAAAAACGAAAAATTTCTAAAATGAATGAATATAAAGATAAATAAAGAAACAAGTGTTTAATTATACGAGAGGGAAGAGAAAAGTAGAGATAAGGGAGCGATATCTTTTGGTGAGAGTGAGCAAGAGAAAAGTCATTACTGTAATTTATATTTTGACATAAGACAATTTTAATATTTATTTTTCAAGATGCCAATTGTGTTGGTTTTGAAAAGATTGGTGTCTTTTATGTAGAAAACCCTAAAATGCTTGTTAGGAGGTTGGATTAACAATAGATGGGCTTCTATTGGGCCTCCATCGATTGAGTTTGAGTCTTGTAATAGAAATGCTATCTTACAATTTTTTTTTCCAAAATGTGAGAATTGGAAAAAGAAAAAGAATTGAATTCTTACAAAATTGAATTTTAAGCACTTTCTTTAATATACTGTAAATTCCATAAAAATTATAGGTCATTTCTTAGAACTCGTATCTTGCTTGATTACAGAAATAGTTTTATGCTCCATTTCTATATGTAGTTTTGGTAATGTTTAGTCAAACTTTGTAACAAGAACAAAGTTAAAAGCCAATGAGTCCAACAAACAAAGTATGACACTAAGTGGGTGTTTGATTTCTTTCGAACAGCTGCTGTTTATTTTTTCTGCTTCAAACAGTAGATTCTAAGTGTTTGGTTAGAAGTATCAAAAAAACTGTTATTAGCTAATTTGGAGAAAGAAAAACCTCTGTTTACCAAACAATAGAATCAAACAATCTCTAAATTAATAAGCGATTTCGAAATATTAAGTAATACATTACCCGAAAAGCCCTCATACTTATTTTTTTTAAGTTACCCTTTAAACATAAAACAAAATTGTTAATAGATAAAGTTCTTCTAGTCTATTTATTGAGAGAAAAAAAAAAAAATTGACGAAAAAATAGAGTAAAAAATATATTTTAATATAACTATGTAAACTTCGAAAAAATACATATAGGCATTTATTAAAAAAATAAAGTTGTTTAAAATTTATTATTTTTTCGAATTATTTTTGCACTATACTTTTGTTTTAATAATTTATCCGTTGGATTGATTTAAAACATATTCAAACAAACCTAAAAAAGGAAGAAAAGATACCCTTAATAGTTCCTTAATCCAACAAATAATAACACTAAACTTCCGTTAATTAAGCATTAATCTATCTAATCTTCAACCATGTATAATGGTTTTCTACTCCTAATTCAAAAATTTGAAACTCAAGGTGAAGAACCCCATAAAACTTCTGCAACAATGGCGGCAGACTCTGCTTCAGAAACAGACGCCATTTTTACTCTTTTCAGTATTTCCTTCTTAAAGTCTCTCCTTTCTTTCTCATCCAATCCTTCTCCCACTTCAATCTGCACTGCAAATCTTCTCACACAGCTCTCTAATGGCTTATTAATCTCTGAAATTTCTCCATCTCCCTCTTCAAATCCCAATCTCTGCAACTCCATCAATTTTTCAACCAAATTCTCTTCAATCATGGCTTCAATCACTTCTCTTCTTCCACAGTATGCAATCTCACAAATGCAATCCATTGCTGCGAGCCGAATCGACAAATCTTCAGAGCTGTAAAAATGGCGGATGATTTCATGGATTTCGCCGATTAATTCATTTTCATCGATCAGTGGGAGTTTGATTAATCTGATTAATGAACACAGAGCTCGAATTGAACCTTCAGTCGCCATTGAAATCAACGATTGAACTGTTGAACCCATCAAAATCAACCCCACAAATACATCTCTGTTGAATCTAACTAAAGCAACTATACAAAAACCCGATTGCTCTCTTAATTTCTGAGATCTGGATGAATCGCAGAGCAAATCTTCGAGAATTGAAAACAATTTCGTTCTCAAAATCAGTTCTTGAAATTCGCTATCGAAACCCTCTAACAAACGGATCTCAAATTGCTTAAGCCCCTTCAATTTCTCATCCTCGGATTCTGATTCTCGATTTGAAATCATTCGAATGCATTCTCGATCGATAAATGTTTGAACTTGAGCCTCGATTTCGAATCCCAGTTGGTAGATTCTGTAATTGGTGAGTTGGCGGAGAAGGAGGGCTTTTACTCCATAGCCAGTGGAGGTTTTGAGCTTCTGAGATAGGGTTTCTAGGGTTTGTAATAACAGAGAGAGATTTGGGGAAGAAGCAGAAGAAGAAGCAAAGATGGTTTCTTTTTGGGTATGAAGGTCTAACAGAGCTTCAATGGCGGGTTGGGGATTATGGGTGATGAAAATGGAATTGTTTTGTAGATCTTTTGAAGCTTTTTTTAGGGATTGTAAGAATGGTAGAAGAGGGGGATTGGGTTTAATGTCATCTTCTGCCATGGATAAAGGATTTCAAGCTTGATGCATAAGAGTAGAGCTGAAGAGGGCAAGAAGATATTTTCAATTCGAATTAAACCTAACAGTCAGCTAACTAACTAACCCAAATTGTAATTAATTCCTTCGTCTATACTTCACACATTTTAAGACCTTGATTTAATTAAGGCAAATCAATTTGCGAAACTTTCGACTTTTATTGAATTTGTAATTGGTTTTCTGGTTAATTTTTTAAACATATTAAATATATAATTTTTTTGTTTTAATAACATTAGTCTCAAACTCGACATTTATTTCTCTTGTGGGTTACACTATCCGTTCACTAGCATATGCCACAATTTTTGAGGAAAATAGAAGATTCTAGAGTTGATCGAAGGGATAAGAATCATACTTCATATGCAGTTCTATAATAGCTAAGAATATAAATCATATCGGGTTAATGCGTACTTGTTTTGATGTTATTGTAAAAAAAGAATTTTTAAACATTATTTCAAATAAGACTAATTTTACATCTCCTGTGAAAATAAAAAAAAGCCATTTAAGCTAAATTTGTGGTAGTAGAACTAGAAATTTCTCACTTGTAATTAATATTTGTATTGATAAAGAGATCGTTGCATTGAATAAAAATGGAAATTACATCATTAATTTTTGTTTTTCTTTCTAAAGAACGTAAGAAATGAGACGAGAAGGATTATAAAGACTAAGGGTGTGTTCTCTTGAGCTGATTTTTATCAGTTTCAGCTCAGCTCAGCTCCTATCAGCTCAGCTCAGCTCAGTTCAGCTCAGCTCAGCTCCTATCAGCTCAGCTCAGCTCAGCTCAGCTCCTATCAGTTCAGTTCAGCTCAGCTCAGCTCCTATCAGCTCAGCTCCAACAAATTAATAATTAAATTAATTTTTAAATTAAATAAAAAAATAAATTAAATAAATTAATAAATTAGTTACAATAAAAATTTTAATAATTTGAAAAATAATTTATAATTATATTTTTCAATTATCCAATAATTTGAATTATTTAACAATTAAAAAATAACAATTAAATTAATTAAAAAAATAAAATTTATAGGCATTTTGCTTTAAAATAGCCAATAATGTAACCCATTACAATTCTCTTATTAATAGTAATTTTTAGACCCACATTAATAGTAATTTTTAACTTAGCATATAATGATAATACAAAATAAATAATAATAGAAAATGCATTGGCCTTAAGAAAAGAAAAAAATAAAAAATAAAAAATGAAAGGGAGATAGAGAGAGATTGCAAACGTGGTGATTTAAATATGTATTTTTAAAAATATTTAATATTTATTTTTAAAATATTAAATATTTATCTATATAAATTTTAACTAATAAATTTCTATCAGTTCCTATCAGCTCAGCTCAGCTCCTATCAGCTCAGCTCAGCTCAGCTCAGCTCAGCTCCTATCAGTTCAGCTCAGCTCAGCTCAGCTCCTATCAGCTCAAAAGAACACACCCTAAGATGTGCTAAATAGGAGCAATCTTAATTCATGTTCTCGTAATAAAATAAACTAAACTAAACTAATCTAAAATAAACAATTTTTTTCTTTTACTGGATACAAACTAAACAATTGCTAATTGTTAAAATTTCAATTTCTTAAATAATAAACGTGAGAGGAGATTTGGGTTATGTTTGGTTTAATTTTTTAAAAATTATTTCATTTTTTAAGGATTAAATGTGAAAAAGGCAAAGAAAAGGAAAACCAAAAAAAAAAAAAAAACATAATGAGAAAGCAAAAGATGAAAAGAAAAAGGAAAAAAACCAAGATTTTTTTTTTTTATTTTGATAAAACCAAAATTAATAGATTAATAGCAAAAACAAATTTGAAAGAAAAAAAAAAAAAGGCAAAATGGAGAAAAGGAGACAACGAACCAAACAACAAGCAATGAAAAAACATACATGAAATAAAATATTGAATGTGCTTTATCCAATGTCCTAACATAACTAATTGAAAGTCAAATTGACTTTTGAAGTGAAATTGTGATGCCAGTTAAAAGACATAAAAGGGAAAAAGGAAAGAGTTAGGAAAAGTCTCAGGTCAACCCATTCGACTCTATTGATATGGATCATTCCAATACAATATCAACACATGTATGTTTTTTATTTTCTTTATGTATTTTTTTCTCTTCATTCTAAAAAATAGCCCAACTAGTTCATAGCCTACTCGGCCTGTTCATACAGTAGGTTCAAGGGTGGTATTCAATTCAGACTTTCGTAAATTTTTTTAAGTGAATAATTTTTATAGATTTTGATGATTTTTAGTAACTTTTAATCACTTTTAAAAAGTATTAATGACTTTTAAATAATTTATTTTATAAACTTTTATAAACTTTTAAAGACTTTTATAGATTTATTAAAATGCTAAAATATAATAATCTCTGTGCATACAATGATAATACATCAAAAAATAATAACTTTAAAAATCCCAAAACATAAAAAGTTTAAAATCAATTATCTCATAACAAATAACGAATAATATACAACCCAAAAGGCTTACAGATCCAAAAACAATTTATCACAATAAACAAAAATATTGAGTAGATTGAGCCTATATGAAACTATGCATTTCAATGTAAGCAGTTAATAAATATGAAACAACCTACATACTTGAGTAATGAAGTATCAAATGGAATTTATAGAAATTCACCAAGATAATATCCAATTCAAAAGAGTAAACTATCAGAAAATAAATTATAAAGGTAATCTATCTAAACAAAATACCGACTCATATCAAATAATAAAAATCATCTCAAAATATATATCTGTTTAAATTTCACCTCAAACCGACAAATTTCACCATTAAAAAAATCTAGACTAGACTTAAGGGTTGATCTGCTGCGGTTGATCAATTTCAAAGAGTTTTTTTTCCTAGATTTAACAAAAAAAACAAAGAAAGAAGGAAGAGAGTAGACAAATACCTCGTTAAAAGAATGATAGGCGGTTTGGAAAGGAGGAACGATACTAGGTGGAGATTTCCGATTGCGATACAATGAAGGAGACAGTGTAGGTGGAGAAAGAATAAGGAGAGCACAGAGAGAGGTAGGGAAAGAGGGAGGGTTAAAAAAAATAACGGTTGAAAATGAAAATAAAAAATTTTCCGTCAATGTGCATGACTTTTTTAATTGCATTTTAAGTTAAAAAATTATAAAAAAGTATATAAAGTCATCAATTGTTAATGACTTTTTGAATACAATAATACTTTTATAAACTATATAAAAGTCTTATTTGAATACCTGATAACTTTTAAAGACTCTTAAAAAATCGTAATTTAAATACCCGATGACTTTTAAAAACTCATAAAAAAACCTTAATTGAATACTAATAAATTTTAAAAGTTCTAAAAAAATTATAAAAACCTTAATTGAATGTACTCTATTAGAGTTGGGTTGAAGTCCAATCATAGATCATCCAACCCAATCTTTTTATCACCCCTGCTATAATTCAAGGCTCAAAATTAAGCATGACTTCTATAATTTTTTTTTTTTTTTATGATTTTTGTTCTCATTTGTTATAATACTGGGCTTTTAATACAAAATCACTAATAATTTTAAAAATTACACGATTGTCATCTTAAAAAAATAAATATTAATAATGTCTTATGACAAAACATTAATTACAATAATGATTTTTCTCTCTCCATTATCCATACTTTTATTTAGAGGTGGCCACGGTTCATGAACCACCGGTTTAGGTTCAAGAAATCCTAAACTGTCGGTCCGGTCCGGTTCGATTCAGGTTCAAGATTTGACCAGATTCATTTTTGGTCCGGTTCAGATTCAACCCTTTTGAATAAATATTTAGAATTCAATTTTCGTGTAGTTTCGATGTAAACATTTCTCGATAAATTATTAATATATGTAATAAAATAATATAATTTCTCAAATATGAAAAACAACTTACATTTTTTATTTTACAATTAATAATTTACATAATATTGATTTACGTTACAACTTATCCTTGATTACCTAAGGGTTAAACTGCCGATTCAAATATCGGTTCATAACCGCTGGTTAACCATCAGTTCAAAGGTTCAGGGGTTGATCGACCCTGAACTTTAACCTTTTTTTCTTTTGAACTGCCGGTCCGGTTCCAATTTGATTCAGTTAAGGGTTTGACCGGTTTTGATCCGGTCCGATTCGGTTTGACCGGTTCAGGTCCAATTTGGCCACCTCTACTTTTATTCTCTATCTTATCTCTATTTTTCTCTATCTTTTATCCACTACTTTTTTCTCTTCTCTTATATAATTAAAAACTAATTTCTTAATTAATTATATATATGTTGATTTTTTCATTATTCCATTTTAGAATGTTTTTCTTATTTTTTTTCTTTGAAATAAGATCCATATATATATATATATATATTTTAATCTTTGTTTTTTGCATTAATATTGCACACAATTTATAAAAACTGATTGTATACTGTATATATATTGTAGTTATACTAATGTTATATTTTGCAACTTATAAAAAAATTATATTAGTTTTATATTGTAATATACTGCGGGTATACTGGTTTTATATTGCAAATACTATGATTATACTGTAGTCATACTGCTATTGTACTGGTTTTATATCGTTTGCAATATTAGTACAAAAAACGAAAAGAAAAAAATATATGAATATGAATCTCATTTCGAAGAAAAAAAAAAACGAAAAAATTTTTTTAAAACGGAATGATGAAAAAAATGAACGGATAAAAAAAAAATAAAAAATTAGTTTTTAATTATAAAAGAAGAAACAAAAATAGCGGATAAGAGAGAGAGAAATTTATTGAAGAAAGAAGTTAGAGTACGCACAAGAGAATAAAACTTATTTACTAAAAATGCAATAAATATATTTCAATAAAAATATTTAACTAAAAAGTCTAAATTCATAATTAGATAAAAATTTAAGTGCTCTATCATATAAAAAGAAAAAATACTTTTATATTTATTTACCAACTTAGAGACATGAGTTAATTTTCTTCGTAATATTTTCGTGAACTCATTCATAACCTATTCAGCCTATTCATACGCTAGCTTTAGAGTTGGGTTGAAGGCCAATTATAGACCATCCAACCCATTTCTTTTTTATCACCAACCTCTTACATGATTAAGAATTTACCAACAAGTATTTGTTTTTTTTCTCTAAAATCCACCGATTATCATATACTTAATTTCACACTAATAACATCATTTTGATACCTAAATATAGTCTACAATCCAATCCAAACTCAAAATAATTACGGTTTATAATTATAATAAGAATTAAATAATTAAAAGGGACTAAATTGGATAATATTCCAATTCCCTTTCTTAACTATTAAACCAAAGCTGATTCCTTATAAGAATCGTCACTTGTAGCTTTGTTTTAGGGAATTTATTCGACAAACTTCCCTTTTAGTCCAATCAATTCAAAAACTTTCTTATTAACCCAACTTTATTTCAAAATCCCAATTTAGCTTTCACTGATGATGCCTTTTAGTGCTCAACCTTCAAACTATCTCGTGTCTCTAGTAGGGTTAGGCATGATAACAATATATATTGGACCGAACCGAATATCCAAAAAATATCTAGAATTGGATTGAAGTTGACTTTATTTAGAGAATTAGATTAGACTGAAATTTATCAAGAACGGGACTGAAATAAGTGAGAATTTTTTAATATTAAATTCATATTTCATGTATAAAGAAATTATTTAATTTTAGAAATTTAGTAATATACGTGAAAAAAAATTATTATTTATTATATTTCTAACCAATAAACCAACATAATTTATAATATTTTGATACTATATTATTTGAGTTTGTATATTTTTAGTTGGAGCTGTATGAGAAAATATATGTGATTTTTTGTTTTCATATTTATTTTATGTATTTGGATTGGACCATATTAAATTTTCTAAACTCCAAAATTGGATAGTATTGAAATTGAATCCCCTAATACCCAACCTGGATTGGACCAAAATTTTTAGGACAATCCAATTCTGAAAATTTATTCCGCCAATCCAATTCTGGAGATTAAGTTTTGCAAAATTCTAAATTTCAATCTAATTGTGGAGATTTCTAAATCTCTGGATTGGACTAAACTATACCGAACCCTAGCCTCTAACACAATAATTGACTTGAGGAAAATTACTGACTTCATGCTCATTTAATTAAATTAAATTTGTCGAGTTATTCTAAATATATAAATAAATTTAAAAAATAATTAATTTTGACTTTTGATAGTTTGTAGAAGGTACTGATGAGAATAGTATATACTCTGTTATAAGTAATATTTTAAAATTGCACTCTCTCTGTTTTTAAATACAAGTCATTCTATAAAAATTAAGAAATTTCGTTTTATAAGTTTTTCTTTCTTTTTCAAGTATTTTTTATTATTTTTTCTTAATTATATTCTCATTCAATTCTTGATATTATAAATAAAACCAATTTTTAAAAGAGAATTTTGAAAGTTATATAAAGGTAAATAAGTAATTCAATATTCTTAATAAATGCGTCCTTAAACGTTATGAATTTTATAGAATGACCTATATTCTGAAATAGAAAGAGTAATAAATTACCAACCGATTTTCCAGAGAATACTTGCAAAGGGCGTAAAATTAATTGGGCGGATATTGTTTTCTAGAATTTTAAATAATAGGATTTAAATTAAATTATTTTCTAGAAACTGTTGAGGTGAATTTTAGATAGATGTTATGACTTTTATATTACTTATGGAAACATACTTAAGTAAGATTAAATATTTTAATAAGATTATGACCTCATCCATATGGATATCCATCCACATGTATGTATATGATTCGTATCTTTTTCCCACTTTTACCCATTTCTAAGCATGATTATCGATAATGACACATTATTATTTTTTATTTTTTTATTAAATTAGGAAAAGAATACAATTTGGTTTATGTTTTCAGTTTTGACAAGTAACTAGTTTCAAATGCAATTCAATTCTAGAAGACGGGCTGCTAATTAAATGAGCTCAAGCATGTTGATTTGTATGGCTTTCTGTAGGATTAAAATAAAAATTACAAATATTTATATAATATATTTTAATTTATCAAAAACAAAATGATAAAGTCAAAATTAAAAAAAAAAAAAAAATTACTCCACTTTAGGGCCAGAGCAGTCCGGAAAGCAGCTTTAAGTCAAAACATGGAGAACCTTACTTTGGACTGTGGAATGCAGTCTCAAATGTAAAATTGTTAAAAGTCAGATTATATTCAGGAAAGCAGTGGAAAAACACTTAAAACTACTTTTAAAGAAAACAATGAAACTTAGTTTCCCTAACAGCACTTTCACTAACAGCAATCCCAAAATGACCCTTAACTTAGTGTTAAACAAAGTTGAAGGAGCATAGAATAAAAGTAAAATAACTTTAATGTTGGTATAGAAATTAAATTTTATTTTTAACATATAAAATGGGAGGATTAAAGGTCTAACCTTACCATATAAAGCTACGTTTGGGACTGCTTTTTGCAGTTCCGAAAGCAGTTTTCAGGGGCTGCATAAATCAGTTTCAAATGCACAATTAGTAAAAGTCAGATTGTATTCAGAAAAGCACTGAAAAAACACTTAAAACTACTGTTAAAGAAAGCAATGAAACCTAACTATGGGAAAAACACTTTCACTAATAGTGATTCCCTGTAGTTTCAAAATTATTACTATTATTATTTTTTAGCGAAAGTTGATAATTGTGAATTTTTAATAACGTTGAACCTTTAATTAATCTATTTTAAAATTCTAACTTTGCATCAAATTTATGAGTATTTTTTACTCTTATCACGTGTCAAAACAAAAAAAGAACAACAAAGAAATTTTTACTAAAAAACCATCAAATTCTTGAATTTTCTCAATTTTTTTTTCAGAGACTTGTCTATTGGTCAGCCATCCTTGTGGTTCAAGCCATAATATTAATGTGAAAGAAATGACTTTCAAAAATGAACTCCTCATAGAAGCCTCTAGGCCTCTTAAAATTTCAATTTTCAACCTTCTTTTCCCCCTTTAAAATGCCACACTCTTCACAACATCCGTTTCACAAGATTTCCCTCTTTCTCTCCATCTTAAAGAAACAGCAGCAGCAGCCAGCCATCCATCCATTATTTCTTCCAAGAATCTGAAAATCAAGAATTGCCACCTTGAAATCAAGAAAATCAAGAATCTCATAGTTCATTCATTTTCTTGAATCAAATGGGTACTTTGGTTGGCCATGTAGCACCAGGCTTTGCTTTCTTCTTTCTTGGTCTTTGGCATCTTTTTAACCACACCAAACTCCATTTTCAAAAACCCACTTCATCATATTCTTCACCACCATGGTTCCCTACCTCAAAGTTTAGGTACATAGAGCTAATCCTAATTATGGTTGGTAGCTCCATTTCAGTATCCATGGAGCTCTTTATTGGTCCACAAAGACACCAACCCTTTGACTCGGATGGTTCTATCCCTTCAAATCACCTACACAACTTTGAACATTCATCAATTTCATTGACTTTTTTTGTGTATGCAACTTTTGCTATCATACTAGATAAAATTAGACCCAAAGCCCAATATGAACTAACCCAATTGCTCGGAGCGATTGCTTTTGGCCAACAACTATTTCTCTTTCACCTTCATTCGGCTGACCACATGGGCGTCGAGGGCCAGTACCATCTTCTTCTTCAAATTGCTATTTTGGTTTCTTTATCGACTACCCTTTTGGGAATCGGGTACCCGAATAGTTTCATTATAAGCTTTGTTAGGTCTGCAAGTATTATGTTCCAAGGTATTTGGTTTATAACTATGGGTTATGTTCTTTGGACACCTTCTTTAGTACCTAA
The DNA here is from genome assembly GCA_039660915.1 of Euphorbia tirucalli. NCBI lineage: Eukaryota > Viridiplantae > Streptophyta > Magnoliopsida > Malpighiales > Euphorbiaceae > Euphorbia > Euphorbia tirucalli. The sequence continues at coordinate 73,898,694 of CM077634.1, read as the reverse complement.
AGGTTGTTTAATTCACCTTGAAGAAGGGCATGAAGTGGTTAGGTGTTCAAGTGAAGAGGCTTTGCATAGGGCTAAATCATTAGTCAACATTCAATTTAGTTGGTTCTTGATTGGCTTCACCATTTTCTTGATGGTTTTCTATTTGGTCCTCAACAAATTGTTTGACCATGGAGTTGACTACTTATCTTTGACCAAAGTGGATATTGATGATCAAGATCAAGATCAACAATCTTTTGACAGCTTGGATGATGTTGAAGCACAAAAGTTTGATAAATCAAGTAGTTTTATGCATATAGGAAAAAACTTTTCCTCACTTGATATCGAGAGGTAAAGAAACGAAGAAAAATGCTACTACTATCTTGAATCAAATCGACCTGAAACACTTCAGATCACGTTACGTCAGCACATACACTAGTATGATTTTACGTATCTTTCAAAAATTTGTACAAATGCATTAAATTAATTAGTTGGTAGGATCTTACTTTTATTTGTTTAATCAAGCATTCAATAATGTTTGCTCAATGAACAATTATGGAGTGATAGAAAAAAAAATTTGTGAATTATTATGAAAAAAAGTAGCGGAATTATTTGGATTGAATTAATGGTTTTTTTTTTTTTTTTTGTGGATTTATAACGAAATTAGTTTTGTACGTTAAAGCAAGATGTTAAATATTGTGATACCAACATATCTATATATATATATTTATATTCCCTTTCAAATTCCCATTTATAAATTTATATTCATATCTAACCAATATGGTAGTGATTATAAAGAATTAATTTTATCCATTATTGAACACTACATTTTCTAACTAATTCAACTTTGAAAACGCAATTGGCTATATATATGGTTACCAACTTTAATTATATTCTATATGATGTCTAGAAACTTAATTAGAATTCTTTTAGTTACTATTTCTTTTTATATAATAATAATAATATAATATACTAGGAATAATACTCTTGCTTTATGTGGGGCTAAATTATAAATAATTATTCATTTATTAAAATAAATGTGGTGCACAATATTATTTTTTTTTTATAAAGCACAATATTGTATATATTAATTTGCTTGTAAACTAATACATTTGGTCATATAAATATAATGATGTGTCGCCAAGATTTCAAATAACTGCTTCAAATAATTTTGTGATATAATTCATATTCCTATAAATTTTTGAAAAGTGTAAAAAGCTACAAATAAATTAAGGTTATCCTATTAGAAAATTATGCAAATTCTATTCATAATCCTAAAATCTTAGGACTACAATTTTCCTATTCCCATTTGTAACTATTAAAATAACAGAAGTTCGGCGATTTATAGTTCGATTCTTAATATATGCAAAAATCTTTAATTAGGAGAAATGTCACTTATAAAATGCTTGGTCAACCTCAAAACGAGCAATCGGATATACTTAAAAAAAAAAAAATAAAACTCATAATTAGTACCATTATGTTATGGATCATTATAAGCATTGCAAAGAAATTTTTTTTTTCTTAATTTTCGTAAAAAAGATGAAGGCTAAAAAATAAAAATCTAATATCTACAACAAATTAACAAAAAAACATAAAATTAAAACTTGCTCTAACTAATGGATAATAGTGACAATTTTGAATTCATAATCATCCATAATCATTAAACTATCTCACTCCTAATTACTAACTGTGGTTAGTATAATTTTATTTAGTAGAAACTCGATATTGAATTGTGTAATTTATCATGTTTAATAATATTGGATATTCAGTTGTCCATATTACAGATAAATTTAATTTCTTGATCGTTAAGGTATTTTTGAACCTTAATCCCGATAAAAGAAACTACTTCAATATTATTTTTTAACAAAAGATAGAGATTTATTACTAAAAAGGAATTCCCAAATTACATGATTTGGCTCGTAGAAATTCAACTAAAAGCACAAACATGGTCACAACTTAAATTTTCAGCGTGAAGGGCTTTCTTGGCCAAACAATGAGCCACCCTGTTACAAGGTAGCTCCATCTACATTAATCTTCACCCAACCAGCAGCAGGCCTTGACCACAGAGAAAATTGAGGCATAGGTGGTCGAACAAAGGGCAAAAAAACTTGGATCCTAAACAAAGTGTACCGAGGTAGTAGCCTTATGCAAGGACTTCATAGAAATAGAGTTCCATTCTGCATTAAGAGGCAACACTTTAGCTACAATTTCTGTCTGGTCCATGCTTTACAGTGGAAGATAACATCGATACGAGCTTTCCAAAGTTGCCAAAGAAGGAAAACAACAAGTTGAAGCAGATGAGAAGCAATTGAGGTGTTGCTGATGTGCTCAACAATATTCTTCCAGAAAGACATAAAAGAGAAGCCTTGAATTAGGTCAACTCTAACCATTAGAGGCGAAGAAAACCATATAGCATTTGATAAGTCACAACGGGTAGAGAAATGCATAGTGTCCAAAAGATGACCATAGCTCGCACAGAGACCATCAGTAGGAACTCCCCTTTAAGATGTCCTGATAAGTTAATTAGAGGATATTCATAAGTATAAATTTTCGAATTAAAATTGGCTTAAAGATCACTTTGGCCTCTGATTTATTCACCAAATATCCTTCTATCCTGTGACTTTTGAAATTGGTACTTTTACTCACTGACCTATATAAAAGAAAACTTTGATCCAAATTAAACCACACATGATTTCAAAGAAAGTTGAATTTATTTTAGTAATTAATACGTATTTTCTTTTATCTAAAATATGATAATTAATGGGTCCTAATTTTGCTCAAAAGCTGCCAATGTAAATTTTAAATTTTTTTTAATTTGAATGAGATTGTCTTCTTTTTGTACAAATAAGGAGGTAAAAGTGCCAATCCTAAAAATAAAGGGGCAAAAATATATTTGATAGATAGATTAGGGTAAAAGTGCTTTTATTTCATTAAGATTCACTATCTATGTAGAATAGATATGTGCAAACGACCCGTGGCCTGCAAAGCTTGTCCAAACCCGCCTGCTCTGGGTTGGACTTGGACATACATATTTTACTTTAATCCCAGCCTGGTCCGAACCCGTAAAAGCCCGAGTTAATGATGGGTTGGGCTTGGGAATAACTATAAGACCTAGGACTGGCCCGGTCCGGCCCGGCCCAGATAATTTTATAATATATATTTTTATATTTTTATTTATATAATTATATATTATAGATATAAGATATTCATTTTGTTTTTATGAATATTATGTTATCCTTTTTTGAATTTTTTTTTTGCACAGTGAGATACAAGTAATATTGTATAGTTTCGGCATTTGGTGGGTTTATAATGTTGGGAAGTCTTTTTGGTTTTTAATACTTTGGATGGCGGGCTTATGGTCTAAACTGTAAATTATGTAATTATCATTAGTACTTCTCAACTTATAATATTATAATGAAATTTAACATGATCATGGTGGTTTTGATTAGAATTTCTCTATGAATACTATCTGTAAATTAAATTTGTTTAATATAAGTTATATTAAAAAAAATTTAAACATTTATTTGATTGGCGAGTTGGGCTGGGCTGGGGAATGAGTTTTAATTGCTTGGCCCAGCCCGGTCCGAACCTGATGTAAAATTAGTGCGGGCTGGGCTGGGTTTGGACAAGAGATTTTTATGTTAAACCCGATATTGCCCGATCCGAGCCCGGCCCATGAACAGGTCTTATGTAGAAGAAGCATAATTTCATTCCATAAAAACAAAAAACAAAAAACAAAAAAAAAAACTGTTTCGGACAGTAACAGTTTAACAGCCAGCTAGCGGCCGTCTTACGCCTCCGAAAAAGGCGCAGTTTATAAACCTCGTCAACCAATCTCGTCAGGTCTAAACATTCATTTTTCTTCTTTTACAGTTTTCAGTTTGTTCTTTTCTTCATAAATTGGCCTTATAATTCCCAAAATCAGTGATCCAATGCCATTGTTTCAATTCCCATTAATTCTTCTTCTTTTGATCCTCAATTTCCCAGAATATGGGAGTGCAGGAATCACCAGCAGTTTCATCCGCTCTGTATGGCCATCCACTGATATCCCTCTCAACAGTGAAGAATTTGTAATTCCACGAGGTCATAATGCCCCTCAACAAGTATGTTTCCGCGTTTTTTGGGTAATTAACTTGTGGGTTAAGTTAAAAATCAAAACTTTAATTACTTTTGTTGAATTTGAATTTGAATTTAGGTGCATATCACTCAAGGGGATTATGATGGTACAGCTGTGATAATTTCATGGGTTACTGCTGATGAATTGGGTTCTAGTATTGTGGAATATGGTACCTCTGAGAAGAGATATGAGTTTAGTTCTACGGGTAGTGTGACTAATTACACCTTTTATAAGTACAAGTCTGGCTATATTCATCATTGTCTTGTTAATGGTCTTGAGGTTAGTTCCAATTGATCCATTTTTTTTGCTTTAGAACTTTGAATTTTCAGCATGATTTTGGACTATGGAGTTTAATTTGCTAATTTTGTGAATTTTAGTATGACACCAAGTACTATTACAAGATAGGGGAGAGTGATTCTTTCCGCGAATTTTGGTTTCGAACACCTCCAAAGATTGGTCCAGATGCTCCTTATACTTTTGGAATAATTGGTAATTTGGATGAACTTTGATTTGTTTGTTGAAAATCATGCTTATCTTTTAATGGAATGTTCTTTTTCTGGATTTGGTTTTTGAATATGTCAGGCGATTTGGGTCAAACATACAACTCTCTTTCAACTCTCAAGCATTATATGGAGAGTAAAGGAGAGACTGTGTTATTTGTTGGTGATCTCTCATATGCTGATAGATATCAATATAATGATATTGGTATTAGATGGGACTCATGGGGCCGTTTTATCGAGCCTATTGCTGCTTATCAACCATGGATTTGGTCAGCTGGGAATCATGAGATAGAATACATGCCAGCAATGGTAACTTGAACTTTATTGCCTATTAACTTACGCTTTTTTGCCGTGTATCCTTCCCTTGAGTTCGTTTTGTTGTTCCGTTTGTTTGCATGTTAGTTGAGTAGTTTCCATTTTCCAGGGGGAGATTCTACCATTCAAGTCATATCTGCATAGATTTCCTACTCCCTATACCACCTCAAAAAGCAGCAACCCTCTTTGGTATGCTGTACGTCGAGCATCCGCCCACATCATTGTCCTCTCCAGCTATTCTCCATATGGTAATATTCTTGATTGGATTCATCTTTCGGTAGATTATTTATTATTTGCCAGTTAACTTTCTTTATGAGTCTCATGAATATGCGAAACATTTTTTTATCAGTCAAATATACTCCTCAGTGGAGGTGGCTTCTAGAGGAGTTAAAACGAGTGGACCGAAAGCAGACACCTTGGCTTATTGTGCTTATGCATGTGCCTATGTACAATAGCAACCTAGCTCACTACATGGAAGGTGAAAGTATGCGTGCTGTGTTTGAGAGATTGTTTGTCCGCTTCAGAGTTGACCTCGTTTTTGCTGGCCATGTCCATGCTTATGAAAGATCAGTATGTTATTCTTTCATATTGAAACCTTGTGACACATGACATAACTATTTTGTGCCTCAATTAGTGCCCAATCAAATTAATGAAGCTTGAATCTCAAATGACTATTCATTTTTTCTCATCACACTTAATCTGAGATGTTGCAGTTCTTAAATGCCTTAAATTTTGACTTGATTATGCAATTTTTGCTACAAACATTCACCATACCAGGCTTAACAGTCTATATGTTTCTTTATTCCGCTTTTGCAGAAAGGATTAATTTCTGTTGGTTGTTACTTTATCTTATAAAGAGTGATGTTAATTTACAGTATCGCATATCAAATATACACTATAATGTGTCAAACGGTGATCGATATCCCATACCTGACGAATCAGCACCAGTTTACATAACAGTAGGAGATGGAGGGAATCAGGAAGGTCTTGCTGAAAGGTGGGGCAAATCCTTAATTTTGAACAGTTTAAACGGTCTAAATGTTGCTTTTTCATTTACCGTTGTGTCTTTTATACATTATTAGGTTTTTGGACCAACAACCGGATTATTCTGCCTTCCGTGAGGCCAGTTATGGTCATTCTACCTTGGCGATCAGGAACAGAACTCACGCATTCTACCATTGGAACCGAAATGATGATGGCAAAACAGAACCAACTGATTCAGTAATATTCCTCAACCAATACTGGTAAGTATTACCTTTTTTAGGCCGTTACAGTTTCTGAAATGTTTTGGTAAGCAACAGAAGAAATGCACAAGAGTTGTACATGTACTTAACTTCATTAACAAAACATGTGGTGTATAATGTTGTGTTGTTTGTATGCTTTATTGAGTCGTGAATACAAACTCAAGCTCATTCACTGCAAATATCTACACATTTGGCTTTGGTATCTAAGTCATGTCAACTCAAAAAGGATAAAATTAGAAAGCAGGAGACCAGATGGCAAACTATCAGTTAAATTCTGAGCACTATAAGTGTATTGTCATTCAGGGCAAGCAATCTGCACAGAAGGAGATATTTTAGGGCTGGAGGACGATAATTGCTGAAAAAGGTTTGACAGAAAGCTCAAATGTCTATGCTATTTACATTCTTAAGCATAACACGGACGGATGCTGAAGATACATTGTGAGGAGTTATATCAATGATGCGCCAGGTGAAGGGTCATTTACCTTTTTCACTCAAGCTTATGGAGTTTTTGTGTAGCATATGAGAGAAATTTATTATTGCTTTTACTGCATACAAAGTTTATGAAGATCTTTCTTACGGAGACAAGACGATTGCATTGTTCTTTCTCTTTTTGAAATATTTTACTAGAATTTTCAGATGCTTAGCAGTACCATATTGTTGTGATGGATATCATATGCGACATCTTTCTATTGAATAGTATACTATTTACATTTTTCTGGTTTATAATTGATCTGAGAGTTTGAATCTTTAGCATCCTCATCTGCAGGAACTAGAAAACGTAATCTTTAGGCTGAAATCTCAAGAACTGCAGGAGTATTCTGTTCCAATTAGAAGCTCGAAAATAAAATAGTGAATGGGAAAAACTTGTATTGAAAACAAATCACTAACAAGACTAATCTCAAAAGACTATGATTATGATGATATTTAGGTATGGAATTTTGTTGCAGGAACTTGTATGTTACATCAAAGAATTTGAAAATTTCATCCTAGCTTTAATTCTAGGAACTATAAAAATAATAAGCAAACAAAATGAAATCAATGTTCTGTATCTTTCGTTTTCGTTTGATGTTCAACTTTGGTTTTCTTTACAGCTCCGAATCTGTTAAAATCTTACTTTCGGTCTTGTCGTCTGCAGAGAGAAGCACAAGCAGGATATTTGTATGAAAAGAAAAAATTTTCTTGAATACTCCTTTTGGTGAGTCAAGGGTCGCGGAATTTTAGCTGTGGTGTCCACTTGAGATGCAAAAAGATCTTTCCTGATTTAGCTCCATCGAGTGGATAACAGTCTTGAAATTCACCTTCTATTAGAACCCTGGTGAGTGTCATGATGCACATCCCTATTTTATCCTGAAATATCTCAATTCGAGCTTATAAGCACAGAGTAAAATGCAGAGGACTGATATCTAAGGAGAAAACTATAAGATTATGCAAGCATGACACGCATAGTTTCATTCGGTACTGACTGACATTAGGCTGTTTGTTAGCGTTAAACATTACCTTTCCAAAAGTGTCATGATCCCAAACCTCCAGCATTAACATATCGTGCAATGCATCCTCCACGACAAAGTCAAATGTCTGATTCCAAACCGGATTAAGGCTCTCATTCACAACCTGATGAAGTAGAAATCACATCACCCTGTGAAGAAAGAAAAGAAGAATAAAGAGAGTTTGTCATTAAAATTGTAGAGTGAAATCTTACCCGGGTCTTGACTTTTGTGCCGGATTTTTTCATATAAACAACCACATAGGGGTCAGCCTTTCCCATCAAATCTACTGCTGGCAAATCTTCTGCTGCTATCACAGTAACCGATAAAACTCCTCTTACAATAACATGTTTTTTCTGAGAACTTGTGCCATCTGCTTCTTCAGTTCCGCTCTTCATGGTCCTTTCTAATGTGGTGAGTTGGAAATCAGCATTGAAAGGGTTTTTCATGCTGCTCTCTGTGCCAAACGGACAATACAAAAGCTCCAAATGCACCTAAAATGAAAATAAAATACTGAACTTAGTAAAACTGTGTCTGCTACAAAATGATGGTATCTGATATGAATTCATTATGAAAATTCTCTCACTTGGCCCCGGTATTTAGTATCTCTTTGAACCTCCAAATCTTTGACTAGCTTCAACCATACATCCTTCACTTTTCCAGGTTCAAGATCCTTAAGTGCTATTTGAGCACAACCGATAAGTTCAGAGGCCTGAACTCCTTCGTCGTCAAAAACTCTAATCGTCAAGTGTTGAGTCGTTGGATCTTCAACTACGAACTCAAAGTGTTCATTCCATATAGGATTCAATTGGTTGTCCTAAAGATACGTTCCCAGCCACAGATATGTAACTGTTTTATCAGAAAACTGTAAACCATACACAAGAAAATGAGCAAAGTTTTTAACTTTTTTCTTACAATTGTTTTACTGGTCTTTGTTCTTTCCCGTGTTGGACGAACAAACAAGACTGCATATGGATCAGATTTCCCAATAAAATCTTTATTGGTTAGGTCTTTGCCTTGTATCAGCTTCACATCTAATGTTCCCACAGGCTTCACCTCCAAATAACTAAGAAAACGACATACATTGCATAGAAAAAGAGGAATTCATATGGTTTAGCATTCAAATTTGAAAGTTTATCCTGGTAAAATTTTGCATACCTGTAGTCTCCAGGTAGTATAGCTGCAATTTGCCGAACCGGCCATGTAATAGAATCTTCGATAGCATCCCGTATCGTTTCCTAAACAAAATTACCCAAAAATTTCACGTATAACACCTCATTGCATCACATGGAATACCTGTTTCTGGATTCAAATAACTCTAACTGAAGTTTTTTTGTTCTCAAACCTCAATAGCATCAGAAATCCCCGGGACTGCTGATAAATCACCTCCAATAATTTTAAGTGTAAAATCGAGCTTTTTCTGCAAGACGAAGCATCAAAACTGAAAAAAGTAAACAAATTTTGCAATGTTTATGTACATTTGGAAAGATTTATACACTAACCTTTTTCCTCAAAGAATAAGAAATAGCTCCAAAGCCTGGAAACTCCTCAACTAGTGGTTTGAAGATCAACCTGAAGATCCCAGTGAATGCAACATTTTTGACCTAGATCATGTTTGAAACACCGAAAAAATGTAGATGAAATATTAGTCTGTGATTGGTAAGAATCATTCTATCTTAAGATAAAAGCAACCAGTGTCAAATCCAAGAATCATTGATCTAAAACTAGAACACAAGCAAGCATAGTCTTCTGCAACAAGCAAAGAAATTGAAGGTTTACCTGTATAGGAAGTGACAAACCAACTCTCGTCTTGATATCAAGTACAATGTTTGGGTTTCCATCCCACTGCATCTCCAACTCCATTGTAACACCTCCAGCTCCACTTTCCTTGTCAAGAATAGTTATTCCTAATTTAAAAACAAACAATTAAAGAAATTATCTTTATTGTGAACAAAAAAGTTGAGATAAGGGTAAGCCTGCCACTCCTGGGCACAATACAGCCCTTAGTTTTACAGTTTGCTTTGCCTACCAAATACGACTGAGTGAAGGATTGAACTCCAAACCTAACAAGCAGGGGTATCAACTCACTCACCACTTGGGCCAACCTTGACACATTGAACTCTATACAACCAACAAGGTGTTTGTTGGACTGGTTAGGAGTCTCTTTTTCTTGTGAAAGGTGTTACGTTTGAGTCTTGTGTATGATGAAAGTATCTGTTAGGTTGCCCCTTCTGGGAGGGTTTCCCTAGCTCGAACTCAAATCCGAAAATTGGATAGTATATACCAAATTTTTTTAAAAAAAAGTCGTGATTGATTTGTCATTATTTAGGACTGACCTGTAAACTGGGGAGCAATTGTACCAAGAGTCAATTTTGAGAACTTGAGAGATGATATAACAGCTGGTCTGTATTGTTCAAGAATTGGCTCAACATTGTTTCTTATCAACTCTGATGCTGCCTAAGAAAAAAAAAAAATCCTTCATCATCATTTAAAAGTAATTCAAAAAAATAAGAGGAATAAATTACCTCATCAACAAAAGGCCAAATCTTTTCTAGTTGTACATTAAGCCAATTTAACTGCAGTGTTGCACAAAATTAAGCTAAAATGTTAGATCCTCAACAGGAAAGTAATAACTTAATTCAATCTGTGATTTTGTGATTCAAACTCAACTTTTGCCACTCTGAGAAAACAACCCATGATGGGTAAAATTCTGGAGGCAAAAGTTTTCTTGAATCTTGCACTGTCATCCTTGCTAATGCTGCTACTATTTTGGCCTGAACAAAATTGCACAATAATCAATTAACAAGCTTGATTCCATTGAAGAATAAATTTTTGCAGAAACAGAACAAATTTGAATATAGAGAGTGATGTACCAGTCTAGAGCGGCGCATTGATCGGATATTCTGGTACCGAGCGTATGTTACAACTAACCCAACTCCGACGAACATGCCGATGATCATTCCGACGAAGAAAGACATTTTTTTTCCCAATATGATACTGTAAATGATGAGTCTCTGTTTTGGGTACTCTGTTTTGTTAATGGTGGAAACAGGGGATTTATCTCAAGGTTGAAGGAGATGAGAGGTTATTGTTTTTAAGTGACTCATTTGGATCTGTATTGGATTGGATTAATCTGGAAGGAGTAATTAATTACGATTAATCATAAATTGCTGCCATAAGCAAATGGCTAATGATCTGTTTAAAGTGTTTACATCTGAAAAAGAAGAAAAAAAGAGAAGATAAGTATAATTTTGGTCTGTTCTTAATTTCTATCTCTCCCTTTGATTTTTCTCTTTTTGCAAATTGGTCCTCCAATTTCTTTTATTTGTCTTATTTCCTTAACATTACAAAATTTTAACTCTTTGGACCCTCTTATCAATTACCATTATTTTTTTATTTCCACTTGATTAATCAGTTTGATATTGATCGATCGAATTGTGTACACCTCCAACTGATCTCAAAACCAAATTGAATCGATAAAAACCTTCACCTTAAGATAAGTGACTAAAGTTTTACCATTCAAATCTACCTTAATTGATATTTATCTCTAGCTTCTAATAATTCAAGAACAAATTATTTTATTTTCAATTGAAATAAATTTACTTATAATATTAATATTATTATTATTTTGATCGGAATTTATTTAATATTTTTAACAAGGAAAGTAAACAAAAAAACACAAAGAAAAATTACTCAGCTATCCAACGAGGAAAGCTGACCCCAAGAAGATCATTCCAAAGGAAATTGGTGAGACCAAATAACAGATTCATGAGAATCGAAGTCCTAGGATTGTAGGAGGAAGCTTGTCTAGCCATAAAGTTTGCACATCGATTCTTCTTCTTGTGAATATGAACAAACTCTATATGGATACCATTGAATAGAGTTGAGCATATTCCTCGCTGGATGCGTGGCTTGATAGCCTTGTTACAATCACTCTCCAATGAGCTTAGTCAACTCATTGAGGAAGATAAGATAGGAATTTTTATCCCTCGGTTATAATTGTGTTTTTGTTTTAATTTGATTTGTTTTTCTTACTATTCTCATTCTCTAAAAAAAAAAAAAAAAAAAAAAAGCTTATCTCATCAATTATAAACCTAAATTTTTTCTTTTAATCCTTCTACGAAAACAATATCTTGGAATACATTATAATTAACAAATTTTTGAATGCTTACTTCAACCTTGAAAATAAACTATTGTAAATAAAAATAGAATTAATTAAGTCTAGCTCAATTGGTATATTCCAAAACGAACGTGAAAAGTCACTGGTTTAAACTCGACCTTTTCAAAATCTAATAGTGATTTCAATTAAATTAACCAACCAAATTTTCATGCATTTAGTAAATAAAATTAACCTAAACATTGCTCTAGAATATTAATTAAAATAGATTAGCAACCAAAGAAATTGTACTTCTTTGGTAATTTTGTCTATGTACAACACAATTGAATGACTTGAGAAAAAGAAAGGTTGTGAATGAAAAAGAAAATAAAAATAAAGGGCTGGAAAGCAAAAGTTTTGAAACAATAGGGATGAAAAAGAAAAATTTATTGAAGAAGAATCAAGACACAAAAGTTCAGGTTGGGATCTGATTCTTGTTTGTTGGGAATTAATTAACACTTTTGTCTTCCTTTTTATTCTTTTTTAAGCCAAATGCAATACCCAACAAGAAAAAGAGAGCGACAGCTCATCAAGGGATGCCTATGTGGCCAAATAACATCCAAGCTTCATGGAAAAGATTGTACACGTGGAGTTAGTCTGGCCCCACAACAGATCAAACTTTCATTATGCTTGTGATTAAATTAATCTACTTACATGTAGGACGTGAAAAGAAAGCATTGTACAAAGTTTACACTTTAATAAATGTTTTATTAGAGTCCTCTAAGTTGATTGAGAAGCTACGGGTGATGTTTCCCATGTATATGTCAGACCACCGAAACCATCACTTTTGATTCATCCACTTCTGGACCGATCTTTGATTGAGATATTGTTAGACTTATTTCTGGGAGAAACTTTTTCAAATATGTTTGATGCATCCACAAAGATTCAAACTCGAAATTTCCTGCTTGAGCAGCAAGAGCTCCTCTCACTCAGACAAATATGTATATCGTTTGGTTATATGTTTGATATAAAATGAAAATGTTGCAAATCTCTAAAAACAGTTTCAAGAACATATAAGATTCTCCAAACTAAACATAAAATATATGTTATGTAATAACTAACATCTTAATTTAAATAATTGTTGGAAACTGATCAAAGGAATTAGCACTAAGAGTAGATTTTGGAGATTCTTAAATCGAATCAAATATTCAAATAAAATGATCCGCACTCGGATTGAACCATTGACAATTTGAGCCGAATTTATACTGTCATTTGGTACAATTTTGAAGTTTTTTAATATCCATATTAGATTGAAAAAAGAAAAAAAAAAAAAAGAGACTTTTTTAAACAAGTTAAGCAGCATAATGTGCACCAGATTAACAAAGGAAACAATTGGATTAAAAAAAAAAATAGTTTGGACCATGAAATAGAAATTGGTTTAAAAATTAAATTAAATGTGAACGGTGGAGATGAGACTATAATTAATTAACTTAGTCCTAATATATATTTTTTTTGTAATATGTACATAACTATTATTTATATTTCTTTTTCAAAATCAAATATATTACAAGAAAAGTATCAATAATAATAATAATAATAATAAAGGGATTATATAAGTAAGAACATATGTTGGGAAAAAAAAAAAAAGAACATTTACTGAAGACTTATGAGTAGCATAGCCTTAACAAATGGGCCTAGTGACTTATGAGTCCATGATATTGAAAAGGGTAACGAACGATCTTTTTGTTTTTGTAGTTATCACTTAACGCTTTGGATTATATTTTCTGTTAATTGATACATGATACGTTTTTTTAGAACATGTGTTACATGGAAATGAAAATAGATACAAAAATTGAAACTGAAACAGACATGGGAACAATATTTGTAAAAATATAAGAAACGCAAATGCGGGCCTTGTAAATAATAAAAATTAAGGGTTTATTTATAAATTTAAAAAGTATAATAATACATTTTTGTAATATTTTTATACATATACAACAAATAAAAAGTAAATACAAGTCATATAAAATAACAAAAAATGAATTTTAAATTTTTTTACCTCGTAAAAAATGAGTTTTTAATTTTTTCAAGCTATAGATGTGACCCGAAATGTTTTGTACAAGTTTTAATTTTCCAAAACGTGAAAATCGAGGAAATGCTTGAATTAAAGTTTCTGTGCAACATAGTTGAGAACGATAGAATACTCTGAATTTTAGTGTAGGGATCTGAACCATACTTCATGTATAAGTGTGTTATAGCTACAGATCTGAACCAGACTTCAGATTCAATCTCACTTCTCCTTAAAATATTGTATCACATGCTAGTTAACAAATACTATATATATATACGAGCTAAAGGTATTGAATTTGGAACGAAAACTATCACAATAGAAAAATTATATATTCAAAGTGTTGAAAATCCGAATTAGAGGGGATTAGGATGAGTTTTGCATTTCCTTTTTCAATGCTAATCAGAATCCTATTCAGTACTGTTTTGCTGCTTTTGCTATGATTAACTTGTCACTAAAGAACATTATTCCCTCCTCATATAGATAAGATGTGGCTTTATCCACAGGTCTCTCTTTCTCTTGCATCTTCTAGACTTATTTTTAATTAATTCTTCAATAACAACCATACAAAAATAAAGCATTTTATCCATTGATTAATTGATTATATACTGCATTATAAGTGTCGAAAACATATCGATAAATTTAATCTGTTCAATAACCGTGTTATGTTACGGATTAATTCGTTAATGTATTTATGATTCGTTTAACTAATTCAAAAGTTGAATATAAACATAATACATATAAGTATTAAAATGAATCTTAACATGTCAATTCAATTAACATAACATATAAATTCGGCGAATCGAAATTGAAATCACGTAATTAGTGTCAAAAATAGAGTGATACATTTATCCGTTCAATAAATAAATCGTATTATTGTTAACTTTATAAATGTCACCGGGATAGATAAATGCGATTGGTTAGTAAATTAGTTAATTATGAATATAAAGAGATTTTTCACTTTTATTTTATATTGGACCAATCAGGAATTTCTGTCGATATGTTGCTAGGCTGTAAGGCCTTTATTTATATGACCAATTTTTTGACTTTGTCAATATTGTATAGGATAACGATTTCCTTTTTACTTTTTCTTTTTTCTTTTTTTCTTTTTTCTTTTCTCAGAATTGCCGGCAACACTTTTAAATTTTAATTCTTACGACTCTTTTCACAAAGTTCTTAGTCTATCCATTTCATTGTCACAAAATTTATTACATTATATTGAAAATATTATTTACTATTATTCTTTTTCATAAAAGTTTCCAAAAATAAATTGACAAATTATTGATAATTATTATCATTGTTGTGAAAACCGGTTGGACCGGAACCGGATGTCTGTCCGGTCGGTTTGTGTCCGGTTTCACAATGATCAATAACCGATCAACTTCTGGTCGGATCGTCCGATCGAACCGAAAAACCGTGAACCGGAAGGGTTTTTCGGGTCGACCAGACTTTTAAAAAAATATTTGAATTAAAAATTTAATTTATTATTTTGAGGTGTTTTTAATTAAAATAAAATATATGTTGTATTTTTATATTATTTTAAATTAAATTGACATTTAATTATAACTATATTTCATAAATTAAGCTTTTTAATTACTATATTGTGTTTGAAATACTTAAACTTAAAGAATTATAATAAAAATATTTAAATTTTCATATATTATAAATATAAAAATAAAAATATTTTAATATTTTAATATATTTATTAAATTCGGTTCGATTCCGGTTTATTTTGTTTTAATCCAAAATCCATAAATCCATCCCTTCACCGGTTGGATGACCGGTTTGGATCTGAAAACCATGATGATTATTATTATTATTATTATTATTATTAGTCTAAAATTACTGGACAACATCGATTTTACTTTTATTTTGTAAAATAATTTATACACCAAAAATCACGTTTTTAAAATTTTATGTATTTTTAACATTGTACAAATTAAAATTAACAGGGATTTCACTTCAAAAATATCAAATCAAATTTTATTTTGTTTACTTAGTTATCGATGAGCTGCAATTGAATTTAAATACGTCAATAATAACAGCAAATATTCCGATAAATAAAATTGAATTAAAAATTAGTTTTTAATCCACGCTCGGAAAGTCGATGAATATTTTATTATGATATTAAAGGCCAGTTTGAGATTGCTATTAGTAAAAGTGCTGTTAGGGAAAGTTAGGTTTCATTGTTTTCTTTAAAAGTAGTTTTAAGCATAGTTGTGAAAACTAGACCGGACCGGCCGGTCGGACCGGGTTCGAATGGAACCGGAGGTCCGTCCGGTCGGTTTGTGTCCGGTTTTCATTCTGGTCAATAACCGATCAATTTCTGGTCGGACCTGTCGGTCGAATCAGAAAACCGTGAACCGGACCCATTTTCCAGTTCGACCAGACTGTTTAAAAAAAATATTTGAATATAAAATTTAAGTTATTATTTTGAGGTGTTTTTAATTAAAATAAAATATAATTTGTATATTTAAATTATTTTAAATTAAATCGACATTTAATTGTAACTATAAAAACTATATTTCATAAATTGGGATTTTTTAATTACTATATTGTGTTTAAAATGGTTAAACTTAAAAAATCATAATAAAAATTTTCAAATTTTCATATATTATAAATAAAAAAATAAAAAAATATTAATATTTTAATATATTTATTAAATCCGGTTTATTCCGGTATAATCCAAAATCCATGAATCCAACCCTTCACCGGTCGATGACCGGTCCAAGTCTGAAAACCATGGTTTTAAGTATCTTTCCAGTATTTTACTAAATACAATCTGACTTTTAACAATTGTATATTTGACATTGCTTTCTGCAGCCCAGAAGCAGTTTTCAGCCGAGGTAAGATTGCCTATACTTTGGTTAAAAGCTGCTTTTAAGACTACTGAAAGCCATCCCAAACTGGTCCCAAAGGGTTCATTAATTTGAATCCGTAAAAGCCTATTTGACTCCTTATACAAATATTGGATAAGTTTTTAAGCCTTAATGTTAATTAAATTTAATATTTAAAAAGTATTTTCCGAAAAGCAGGGAACAAACACAACTCATGAGAGTGCAAATAAAAAAAAGTTGAAATTCTAGAGAAATCGCACGCAAACGAAATTTGGTAGCTTCGCCAGTTCGCCATTTGCCACCTCTGCTTCCATATATTACGCCACCTTCCCTCCTCCCTCTCCGATACCCCCACACTCCACGCTCTTTCCTCATTTCGATTTCCATCTATCATACTAATTCCTCTCACTTGCTTCATCATTTGGATTTTGATGTTCGTTTGACTTGTCCTGCTTCTGTGTTTCGTTTCGTTTCGCCTCTCTGTTTGTTGTTGCTTTTAGATTCTTAAAAATGGCGGGAAATGACTGGATTAACAGTTACCTCGAAGCTATTCTCGATGTTGATCATGGAATTGACGATGCTAAACCTTCGCTTTTGCTCAGGGAAAGAGGTCGCTTCAGTCCTACTCGTTATTTCGTCGAAGAGGTCATCACCGGCTTCGACGAGACTGATCTCCACCGTTCTTGGATTCGAGTAACAATCTCTCTCTTTTTTTCGCAAAATTCTTTTATCCTGTCGATGAAATTGAATTTTTGTGTGTTGAAATTGAGGTGTATCTTTTTTTGGATTTTGATTTTGATTGTAGGCTGCTGCTATGAAGAGTACTCAAGAGAGAAATACTAGATTGGAAAACATGTGCTGGAGGATTTGGAATTTGGCTCGCAAGAAGAAACAGGTTCTACACCTTTTTTTTCCCTCTTCTAATTTTTTTCCTCCTCTAATTTTTTCCTTTTCTCTGTATTTTCTTGTTTTGACCATTCTTCTTCAATTGCTTGATGATGATTGTAATGTTGCTGTCGTAATCATACGGATTGCTGTTTCTATTTTACCAATTTTGAGGAATTTTTCTGGTATCCATATATATTTAGTGAACAGAATGCTAATGTATCATTGCTCATTTACTGATCTTGGTGGTAAAGAACTGTGTTGAAACAGTAGACACTTGCAGAGTAAGAGAAGGATTGCAGTAGCTTTAACCTTGCTGTGTTATAATTGAGTAGAAGAGAAACTTCTTTATGTATTTTCTTCTATTGAAATTTGGTTTTCTGCTCAGCTTGAAGGGGAGGAAGTTCAGTGTCAAGCTAAACGTCGCGTTGAACGTGAAAAAGCCCGTATAGAGGCAACTGCTGATATGTCAGAAGACTTATCAGAAGGAGAGAAAGGAGATGTACCCACTGACATTTTATCTCATGGGGAAGGCAGTAGAGGTAGCATGCCTAGAATAAGTTCTGTTGATGTGATGGAGAATTGGGCTAAGCAACTCAAAGAGAAGAAATTATACATTGTATTGATAAGGCATGAACTGTTTGTTAGAATTTGGCATTGTAATGAGGTTACTCACATGCTTTTTTCAGTTTGGATTTCACTTTTCCCCTTTACAGTGAAATTCTGCTTTTTAAACCAAAAAGTCATAACTTTAATTACATCTTTTTTCTTAACTATGGTCCTTTGCAGTCTGCATGGCTTGATTCGTGGTGAAAACATGGAGCTTGGCCGTGATTCGGACACAGGTGGCCAGGTAGTCTCTTTGTTCTGCCTCATTACCATGCTGCAGTTGATTTTTTGTACGTCCATCCAGCAATTCTAGGTCTTAACATTTTTTCTTTTTATTATGTTAAACAGGTCAAGTATGTAGTAGAGCTTGCAAGGGCCTTAGGCTCAACACCAGGGGTTTATCGAGTTGATTTGCTGACTAGACAAGTGTCTGCTCCAGATGTGGATTGGAGTTATGCTGAACCCACAGAGATGTTGAATCCAGTAAACAATGAAAACTCTATGCAAGAGCTTGGGGAAAGCAGTGGTGCCTACATAATTCGTATACCTATGGGCCCACCAGATAAGTATATACAAAAGGAACTCCTTTGGCCTTACATTCCCGAATTTGTTGATCGTGCAATGAGCCATATTATTCAGATGTCTAAAGTTTTGGGGGAGCAAATTGGTAACGGAAATCCAGTGTGGCCTGCTGCAATTCATGGACATTATGCTGATGCAGGGGACTCTGCTGCACTTCTATCTGGAGCTCTCAATGTTCCAATGATTTTCACTGGGCACTCACTTGGACGCGATAAGCTCGAGCAACTTTTGAAACAAGGATGGCAATCCAGAGAAGAAATAAATAAAACTTATAAAATAATGCGACGAATAGAGGCAGAGGAGTTAACTCTTGATGCTTCTGAGATTATCATAACTAGCACTAGACAGGAGATAGAAGAACAATGGCGCCTCTATGATGGTTTTGACCCTGTGATTGAGCGCAAGCTTAGAGCAAGGATGAAGAGGGGCGTAAGCTGTCATGGCAGGTTTATGCCTCGCATGGTTGTACGTACCATGATGCTACACTTCCTTGATGATTTTTGTGCATTTGAATTTGGTTGTTTCTATTACTAATTAGATGGCATATTTCACACATTGTATTGATATTCAACTTAAATCATGGCGGCTATGTCCAGGTAATTCCTCCTGGAATGGAGTTTCATCATATTGCCCCACATGATGGAGATTTGGATGGGGAAGATGAAAAAAGTGAAGTCAATCCTTCTTCTCATGATCCTGCAATTTGGACGGAGGTGTTAGTCATTCTTTCTATTTTTGATAAATATTTTATTGTTGTTCCAGGAAAGATATTGTTCTTTCTTCTGAAGGAGCCTTTGATGATATATTTATAATTTATGTACTTATTCTTTTTACAAGATACATTCTAATTAAACTTAATCTTATGATTCATCAGATAATGCGTTTCTTTTCAAATCCACGGAAGCCCATGATACTTGCCCTTGCCAGGCCAGATCCTAAAAAGAATATTACCACTTTAGTCAAAGCATTTGGTGAATGTCGCCCACTAAGGGATCTTGCTAATCTTGTAAGTTTGTCTTTGATTCCACATGCTATGGCACCACAGTTCTCTCCTTTCCTCTCAGGTTTCAAGTAATTTCCATTGCGGTCATTTTAGTTGCTTTTCTATTCTTGCAGACATTAATAATGGGAAATCGAGATGATATTGATGAAATGTCAGGAGTAAATGCGGCTTATCTGCTTTCCATTCTTAAGCTGATTGATAAGTACGACCTATATGGCCAAGTTGCATATCCTAAACACCACAAGCAGTCTGATGTTCCTGACATTTATCGTCTTGCAGCAAGAACAAAGGTGCAGTTCTATTTTTGTTTATTGTATTCTATCTTCAATGTGACTGTCATTGCATTTCTATAAGCAGAAGTGATGTTTGACTCGTGCTATTTTGATAACACATTTTCTCTTTTGATCCTTAAGGGTGTTTTCATCAATCCTGCTTTCATCGAACCATTTGGACTTACTTTGATTGAGGTGCTGATCCGTTTTTTCTTTTCTTCATGCAACTAATTGCTTCTGAATTTAGTTTGTATGAAATGTAATTTAAGCTGCTTCATGACAGGCTGCAGCTTATGGTTTACCTATTGTTGCTACGAAAAATGGAGGTCCTGTAGACATTCATCGGGTGCGTCAGCTGCTGGAGCCTTCTTAATGATTAGGATATTGTTATCTATGCTTAGTAACTGCTGTTAATTTTTGTTCCATCTAGTTAATTAAAGATGATTCACTGGGTACAGGTACTAGACAATGGATTACTTGTTGATCCCCATGACCAGCAGTCTATTGCTGATGCTCTTCTGAAGTTGGTTTCTGATAAACAACTCTGGGCAAGATGCAGACAGAATGGGCTAAAAAATATTCATCTGTTTTCGTGGACAGAACACTGCAAGACATATTTAGCTCGAATAATCAGTTGCAAGCCTCGGGCGCCTGAGTGGCAGACAAGTGGAGATGAGCCTCCAAGTCCAGAACCTGATTCACCTAATGATTCTTTGAGAGACATTCAGGATATCTCTTTGAATTTCAAGCTTTCATTGGATGGAGAAAAAATTGAAAGTGGAATTCTTGATAATGCTTTGGATACTGAGGAAAACACTGGGGACCATAATGTTTTGGCATTTTCTAAAGGTGCTATACAAGGCAATCGAAATGAGTCAGCAGTAAAAGTAGACCAAAATATTGGTAGCAGTAAATTTCCAGTACTGAAGAGGAGGAGATGTGTTTTTGTTATCGCAGTTGATGGAGATACAACTGCAGATTTTATTGAAACTGTTAAGTTAGTTGTTGAGGTGACAAGGAAGGAAAATTCTACAGGGTTGCTGGGTTACATATTGTCAACAGCCATGACCATATCAGAGGTGCACTCTCTTTTGGAGTCGGAAAGATTGAAGCCATTGGATTTTGATGCATTTATCTGTAATAGTGGTAGTGAAATCTATTATCCATCTTCAAGCACTGAGGGAGATATTGGTCTTCCGTTTGTGTTAGATTTGGATTATCATTCTCACATTGGCTACCGGTGGGGTGGTGAAAGTTTAAGGAAGACTTTGGTTCGATGGGCTTCTTCTATCAATGACAGGAAAGGGAAGGAACAAATTGTTACAGAAGATGAATCTGGGTCTACGACGCATTGCTATGCTTTTCAAGTAAAAGAACCTTCAATGGTAAACTGCTCCATTGGTTTCAAAAACGCTAGTTTTTTTAAGTATGTTTGTCAAATTTGAAATCTTATATATATATATATATATATATCATACTGAATTTGTTTTACAGGTTCCTCCAGTTAAAGAACTCCGAAAACTAATGAGAATTCAAGGTCTTCGATGCCATGTTATCTATTGTCAGAACGGTACAAAGCTAAATGTGATTCCTGTGTTGGCTTCTCGATCCCAAGCTCTCAGGTATATACTACTGAAACCATCCATTTTTCTGTTCGAAACCTATTTTCAGAACAAAAAATGTTGTCTGATCATATTCATTACATGCAAATGTCATTGCAACATTCTCAAAACCGTTTTAAAAATACTCTTTCAGGTATCTGCACGTTCGATGGGGAACAGACTTGTCAAACATTGTGGTTTTCGTTGGGCAATATGGTGATACGGATTACGAAAACTTATTGGGTGGAGTCCATAAGTCAGTAATCTTGAAAGGAGTTGGAACTACTGCTCGTCAGCTTCATACTAACAGAAGCTATCCTCTGGAGGATGTTGTGCCATTCGGCAGCCCCAACATCATCGAAAGCGAGGGACTGAAAGCCAATGACATAAGGGAATCACTGGAGAAACTTGGTATTTTCAAACAACTGAAAAACTAAAGCATCTCATATTTTGAATTGATGCATTTCACTTTTTCCCACCAACCTAGTCCTGAAATTTTGCCATTAATGCAAATTGAATAGCATAGAGCTGGCCTTGTGGAATTCTATAACCTTGTCCAGGTTAATTATTCTCTCTTTTATTTGATGTGGCTTTGTAAATTTGAATCACAGATATATAAAGATGCTTAGAATCTTAATTGAATTTGTAATTTGATCTCGGTTGATATGAAATTATGAATGCTTTTGTTGTTTGTGTATTTATAATTGCAATTCACAGCTTTAAAGTTTCCATACGCGAGGCTGTGAAACAACTGAAACTTCTTATTATGACAAGATTCTTTGCTATTATTCTTATACCTTTGCAGAAGTTGAATTTGGTTCCAAAACAATTGGAACTTTGAGCTTCTCATAATGGAAGAGACCCTGTAAAAAGGGATTAGGAATTTTAACTATGGTTAAACTTCGAACTCGATGGTTTCAATGAGGATACTTAAAAGAAAAGAGCAAAAGATGTTACCAAACTATGCTTTAATCCTGATTGATCAATATGAGTTTCAGATCACCTGATCTCTTTTGAATTGAAAATTGAAAATTGAGATTTTTCTCATGTGCACTTTCAACATGAGAGACTTGTTTTTGGTTAAAAAAGAAATCTAAATTTCTTGTTAAAGATTAGTCATTCTACTATAACAATTCATATAAATTGTGGCAACTCGTTAGTTACTCTTTAACTGATAATCAATGCTGATTGAAAGTAATAAACTGACCTGTAGACACTTAATTATCCTACTTGATAACAATGTGGTGAAAAATGAGGTTAATTGACATCAAAATTGCTTTGATGTGGGCGTAAAGTTAGCAAAAGTTACACCCGAGAGTAAAATTTGCAAAGTTTGTACTTTAACGTAAAGTTCAAAAAGTCTGTATCCGACAGTAAAGTTTAAAAAGTTTGTTTTGGACGTAAATTTCGCCGAAAAATTAGCATGAATGTAAAATAATTTGAAAAATCTTAATTAGACGTTAATTAACTAAATTCCACGAAAAACTATCTCAACTAAGCTAAACTTTAGTTCCTTAAGATTCTCAAAAAGAGATTAGAAAAAGATTAAAGATAAATTTAGTCAAACCGAAGAGCTAGGAGTCTAAGATTTACTCAAAGTCCACTCCTTAACGACTTCCCCCTTTTCTAATTACTAAAATCCCTTCATCATTCCATTAATTAACTTAACTATTCAAAATATTCACCCACACAAATCCATGGCTGAATTCACCTGCTCTGCTCCTCCATTGCTACTCTACCTTACAATATTCTTCATTCTTTTTTTCTCCACCATCAATAATCATAATTTCCATTTTTTCATCCACATTTCGTCTTCTTCATCATCAGATCAAACAAATATTTATTTAGAAAATAACTACACACAAGTACCCACCATTTCTCCATTTCCAAGTCTAAATTTGGACTCCATTTCTCCCACCTCCAACAATCAAATACCTAATGTTTCAAATGTAAATTACTAATAAACTACATTTAATAAAAATTTAAGATTTTTCATGTTTACCTTAATATTATAATTTTTTTTTTCTGTCCAGGTAAAAATCAAGAGTTGGATTGAGGAGATTGAAGAAGGTTTAGCAAGAGCAAGATTAGCGATTCGAAAGGCGAGTCGAACTCGGAATTATTCATCTTTTAACAAGGAAAAGAGGTTTATTCCTAGAGGATCCGTGTACTTAAACCCTTACGCCTTTCATCAGTTAATATGCTCTTCCTTCATATACTTATCTTTTAATTTCATCAGTTAATATGCTCTTCCTAATTATGACAGAATTATTTTTAAAACTTGTAAATAAGATTAGGAAATCGAATTAGTTAAGTACTTATATATTCAATTATTTAAAACTCGTAAATAAGATTAAGAAATCGAAGTATATTTTTTCGTAGAAATTCTATTGTCTAGTTCGGGACTGCTATAATCATGTTAATTCAATAATTATGCTGCCGTGCCATAATCATAATAGTTCCGGACCATTTGATTCTTTGGTAAAATTTTTCTTTGGCTTTGAGGTTTATGACCGAGGCTCCGCACAACATGTAAGGTAAAATTGATGTGTCAAGCTACCATTGGTCGGACTGGCAATAGTATTTTTTGGAAAAAAACTAGTAAACTAATTAGATATATATAAAAGGAAGATTAATTTGATTATTATAGTTATTAATAGATGGATAATTTTGGATGCAGGAGCTATATTGAAATGGAGAAAAGATTTAGGGTTTGGACATACAAAGAAGGAGAGCTACCATTGTTTCACAATGGACCAATGAACAACATATATTCAACAGAAGGTCATTTCATATCTGAAATGGAAAGTGGAAAAAACCCATTATCTGCTTCAAATCCAGATGAAGCAATTGCATTTTTCATCCCAGTTAGTGTTGTTAGCATAGTAAAATTTGTTTACAGCCGTCAAATCCACGATACTTTTGCCCAAAGATTCCAAGGCATTGTCAAAGACTATATTCACACCATTTCTACCAAGTACCCATTTTGGAATACAAGCAATGGAGCTGACCATTTTGTGGCTTCTTGCCATGATTGGGTAACCTTTTTTTTTTTTCCCTCTTTTATTGGTATATTTATGTGTCACTTTTTCGACTTATAGTTATGGGCGGATCTAAACAGGTTATGGGGTTTGTTGACTTTTCAGCCCCAACGAGAAATTCTATAGTGATTCGGGTCCACGTGGATCAGGCTAATAAGAGCTTGACACATTAGTAAGTAGATAGTACTGATGTGTCAAGCAAGCTCCCATTGCAAAAATTCTAGCTTGTTCCGGGAGTAAACTACTTCCAGTCGATAGAAATGCATCACGTTAACATGAATGCTAGTTTTAGTAATTTTGGTGAACTGATTTTGTGAGTATTATGTTTTTAGGCGCCAGATGTTTCAGCTGCACACCCTCAATTTTACAAGCACTTCATTAGAGTTCTTTGCAATGCCAACACATCAGAAGGGTTTATTCCAACAAGAGATGTTACTCTACCAGAAATCAACCTTCCAAGAGGAAAACTTAACCCTAGACCTCTCAAAAATTCACCGACGAATCGTTCAATCCTCGCTTTCTTTGCTGGTCAGAATCATGGATATGTGAGAAAGATATTATTCAAGCACTGGATCAATAAAGATAAAGATGTTCAAGTTTACGAACATCTTCCAAAAAATCTTAATTACACCGAACTAATGAGCCAAAGTAAGTACTGTTTGTGCCCTAGTGGATGGGAAGTTGCTAGTCCGAGAGTGGCCGAGTCAATGTATGTTGGTTGTGTTCCGGTAATAATTTCAGATTACTATGTATTACCGTTCAGTGAAGTTCTTGATTGGACTAAATTTTCCGTTCATATTCCGATCTCGAAGATACCGGAAATTAAGACAATATTAGAAAGAATTCCGATGACAAAGTACTTGAGAATGCAAAAGAGAGTAATTCAAGTTCAAAGACACTTTATTCTTCATAGACCAGCTAAGCCTTATGATGTTTTGTATATGGTTTTGCATTCTATTTGGCTTAGAAGGCTTAATGTAAGGCTTCCTTTATAATTTTAATTCTTGCTTAGACTAGTTTGTTTAGGCTAATTTTTTGTACACTAATTTTTCTTATCAGAGTTTTTGGCAAATGTTAAGCTATATAATTACCAATTTATCCTTATATATATCTAATCACATTATGCATATATATGATGAAAAAGAGAAAAGTATTAAGTAATTATAACAGATCAACCCACATGGATCTATTATTTCTTCAAACTATCAATTGTATCTTTTTCTTTTTTCTCTCTAGGTAGAAAATTTTTAAAAAATATAAATATAATTAATAAAACCTTTTTTATTAGGCCCAACTTCAACGGGAGAGGCGGAAGGAATGACATGTCGGAAAGCGTTGTCGTGGGTTAAAGACTTAAATTTATCCAACGTTGTCCTTGAATTAGATGCTAATAGTGTTATTGATGCCCTTAATAATCGAGTCAGTTATCGTACATCGTTAGGACATGTGTTAGATGATTGCCATATGTTAGCTCAACAGATTGCGGGTGTTAATTTTGTTTTTGTCAAGAGGTCTGTGAACAGGGTTGCTTATTGCCTAGCGCGAGCAGCTTGTTCCTCAACAAATGTAGGGGTATGGTTTACCAATCCCCCTCCTTTTATCCGTGATATTCTTCTTGCGGATCTAATTTAATGAATTAAGTTTTCATTCGAAAAATAAAACCTTTTTTATATATGAAAAACTTATATGTACCGATTGCGGACCACAAACTCTAAACCGGTCAAGTAAGTTATATAACAGTTTATATACGCAATTGTGTAGGTTTTTGAAGTTTTCAAAGTGGAATATATTTAAAAGTAAAGGAAGGTAAGCAGATAATTATTTATTTATATTTATAATTATTTATTTATATTTTTGTTAGAGAGAGATTGGTAGGAAGGTGCGAGAAATATTAAGAAGATAATTATTTATTTATATTTATAATTATTTATTTATATTTTTGTTTAGATAATTAAAATAGAGTCTAAGGAAATAATATATTTGGTCAAATTAGCTGATTAATGACTTGGAGATTGACTAAAACTCTACTTCTTAACTACTTCTTCGCCCCCTTTAATTATTTTTTAACTTAATAAAATCCCTAAATCATTTCATCAATTAATTAACCTAAGTGATACAGGGCGTATTCTAAACTCAAGCGGATTACTTGAAATTTCTCTCAATTCTCTTTGTATTTTCAAATCACTTGATTAAACTCAGAACCGTGCACCCGCTGTATCGCTAAGCGTATCATCATTTCATTAATTCACATAAATTCCATGGCTGCAAATTTTAGCTGCTCTCCTCCATTGCTACTCTATCCTACTCTCTTTTTCATTCTTTTTTTCTCCACAATTGATAACTCAAACTACCATTTTCTCACTCATTTTTCTTTTTCTTTTTCCACTCACTCAAATATTTCTTTAGAATATAATTACTCAAAACAATCCGTAATCACTTCTCCTCTTCAAAATGTGGACTCCACTGTTTCTGTTTCAAGCATGGCCAAGAATGAAAAAGCTCATATTTCCAATGTAATTAACAACACAAAAGATTAATTGTGGCAAGAAATTCATATACTAATGACATTTTTTTATTATTATTATATATCTGTATGTATTAATTCAAATTTAATTGCACGTTTTCTTTTCCAGGCAAAAAACAAGAACCGTTTCGAAAAAATTGAAGAAGGTTTAGCGAGAGCAAGATTAGCGATTCGAAAGGCGAGTCGTACTCGGAATTATACTTCTTATAAGCAAGAAAGCTTTATTCCTAGAGGATCTGTGTACATAAACCCTTATGCTTTTCATCAGTAAGTAAATTTTTTTCCCCTTAATTCTTCTGGGTTTTATTTGTTAATTCCTAATTAATTATCACTAATAGATACCTATCCTTAATCAACTAGTAAACCACAATTTCTTTTTTCTTGTATTTTAAAAGGAAAGAAGATATAAACAAAAAAATGTGATTAGCATAGTCAAAACGAATAACAAATAAGGATAAACAATAAGTTTGTTTAGATTCTGTCTTTTCAATTTGTATTTGAATTTTTAGTTTTTATTTGAATTTGTACTATCTTGTATTTATATGTTTTGATCAACCTAACATACATAATATTACAAAAATAAGGGTAATCCTTGTTTAATTTTTCCCCCAATTTTTTTGAATTTTTACAAAAAATTTTAAATTTGTCAAAAAAAATTATGTTAGGGTTAGTCTTCCAGTTGGAAAAAAAAAAAAAAATTCTACTATAAAAGTCCGCACAGTAGGATGATTGATACGACATCATTTACGATGGTGCGGACCACGCTAGAAACTTTTGTGGTTGACACCTAGTTTTTAAAAACTAATGAAATCTTAGTTGTTGATGTAGAAGCTACATCGAGATGGAGAAAAGATTCAAAGTGTGGACATACAAAGAAGGAGAGCCACCATTGTTTCACTATGGACCAATGAAAAACATATATTCAATAGAGGGTCAATTTATGGCTGAAATGGAAAGTGGAAAAAACCCACTATCTGCGTCAAATCCAGATGAAGCAAATGCATATTTCGTTCCTGTTGGTATTGTTGGTATCATACAATATGTTTATAAGCCATACACTGATTACTCTCGTCATAGATTGCAAGGCATTGTCAAGGACTATATTCATGCCATTTCTACCAATTACCCTTTTTGGAATAGAAGCTTTGGTGCTGATCATTTCTTTGTTTCTTGCCATGATTGGGTATGCTTTTTCTTTTGCAGCGTAATTAGATTGTTTTGGTTTTGATTTTAGATATGTGAAAAATAAAAAGCGTGGAGGGGAGAGAACTTCTAGCATGGTCTCATCGAATAGTCTTGTGCCATTTCATTCGGAAATTATACTAGAAATTTTCTAGAAAGGTATATGCCATGTCCTTATACCTTGAATTATGCATGGAGTAGTCCTAGCAGGGTCGCTGACTGGATTGGTAGGTCCACATTGTTACAATGATCCATAGCAGCTCTTATTTGTTGTTATGGCATCATAGTAGCGGTCTAAGGGACTATGCTAGAATATTAGCAGTTGAAGAGATAATTTTTTGGTCCAACGACCAGTCATTGTTGATTCACCCTTCCATCTCCTTCGATATCCCATAAATTTTGCCCTGAGTCCTGGTCCTTCTAAACCCGACCAAAAGCAATCATGACATGTAAGCATGTAGTGGCGTGTTAAGTTATACAGGCCCGGACTATCATAAATTCACACGTCCACAAGTATGACTAAAGTGTCAAGTCAAATAATTTCTCCTAACTAATATTTGCTTGATTTTCTCAGGCTCCGGATGTTTCAGCTGCGCACCCTCAACTTTACAAACATTTTATTAGAGTACTTTGCAATGCCAACACTTCAGAGGGGTTTGTACCGGCAAGAGATGTCTCATTGCCGGAAATTAACCTATCAAGCAATGACCTTAGACTTGAACTTCTCAGCAAGTCTCACGCTAACCGTTCGATTCTCGCTTTCTTTTCCGGCGGTAATCACGGATTTGTAAGAAAAATCCTATTCAAGCATTGGAAAGGGAAAGATAGAGATGTTCAAGTTTATGAATATCTACCTAATAAGCTTAATTATACCAAATTTATGAGTCAAAGTAAGTATTGCCTATGCCCTAGCGGATGGGAAGTTGCTAGTCCGAGAGTAGCAGAATCAATATACGCAGGTTGTGTTCCAGTGATCATTTCCGACTATTATGCTCTACCATTTAGTGATGTTCTTGATTGGACTAAATTTTCGGTTCATATTCCGACTTCAAAGATACCGGAAATCAAAATGATATTAGAAAAGATTCCGCAAAGGAAGTACTTGAGGATGCAAAAGAGGGTTATTCAAGTTCAAAGACACTTCATTGTCAACAGGCCTGCTAAGCCTTTTGATGTTTTGCATATGGTTTTGCATTCTATTTGGCTAAGAAGGCTTAATGTAAGGCTTCCTTTGTAAATTTTACTTACCAAAATTTCTGTATACTAATATTACTCTACCATATTTGATGGTTTAATTATTTAATTTCCTTTTTAATTCATTAAACACTTTTATTCTATAATTTATTTGTTATAATTAACTATAATGTAAGAAAAAGTTTAATAATTCATTCGATAATGTCAAAATCATATTCATGTCCAGTGTTCGGACCGCTCCAAGGATGGAAATTGGTGTGAGGAGTTATTGGATGGAAACAAAGTTTCTTTTTTAAATAAATCTTTTAAGAAATTAGAAAATGATAGTTTATTTAAAAAAAAATAAATAAATAGAAAAGTGAAAAACAATTTTCTGATTAAGCTTTCTAATTTTACAGGGTATATTGGATTAAAACTTTTAATGACTTTTACATACTTTTAAAATCTGGAGGTATTCAATTAAAACTTTTTAAGAGTCTTTAAAAGTCATTAGATATTCAATTATGACTTTTTAGGAGTCTTTAAAAGTCATTAGGTATTCAATTATGACTTTTTAACAGTCTTTAAAAGCCATCATGTATTCAAAAAGTCATTGATAATTTATGGGAATGACTTTTATAGACTTTTTTTACAAAATACAACACAAAATCCTTAGAAAAAAAGTCTTGCATCTATACGCAAGACTTTTTATTTATCATTTATCGTGAAATCCATAATCACCCGCTCTTTCTGTCTTCGGAAACGATCAAC
This sequence comes from Euphorbia tirucalli, assembly GCA_039660915.1. Lineage (NCBI taxonomy): Eukaryota > Viridiplantae > Streptophyta > Magnoliopsida > Malpighiales > Euphorbiaceae > Euphorbia > Euphorbia tirucalli. The sequence continues at coordinate 73,868,414 of CM077634.1, read as the reverse complement.
CTCCACCCTTTCCGACCTTCATAATCACCTGCCCTTTTTCATTACTCTCTCCAACCTCCATAATCACCCATCCATTTTCATTCTGCAACAAGCGCGAGCTGTCATCCTCTCTATCGCCAAGTTCAAGTTTTTCTCGTCGGTCTTAAGTTTTCCAGTGTGAAACTGAAATTAATTTTCCACTGAGATCTCCATCTACTTCTTCAATTGTAAAACTTATTAATTAATTGAATCATCAATTATCGGTAATGAAAGTTATCCCCCCTTCCTTCTGCCCCTGTGGACAGCTGCCTTTTATACTCGTTAGCTGCAGGTACAGTTTAGCTTCGTTGCTTCTTATTTCTCTATTTGGGATTGGGCAAACCATGATACTTAATTTTCTGATATTTCAACTTACTTAGTTGTATTGATTGATGGGTCTGTTTGGTCATAAGTTAGATTGTTTTACACCAATGTCAATTAATGAAAAAGAAGATTTTGAACAATTTGTTAGAACACAAGAGCAACAAAGGAATGATGCTAATGAATTGAAAGCTAGTATTGCTACTGACATGTGGAATAATGTTGAACATATTAATGATGATGAATATTAGAAATTTTATAGCCAAATTACAATTTTTTAATTAACATTATGTGGTCATTTATTTGGTGTATTATCATTGCACACATGGAGATTATTAGTATTTTCTAATAAGTCTATAAAAATCTTTAAAAATCTATAAAAGTCTATGAAATAAACTTTTTAAAAGTCATCAATACTTTTCAAAATTCTCTGCAAGATATTAAAAGTCATCAATACTTAATTTTCTGATGTTTCAACTTACTTAATTGTTTTGATTGATGGGTCTGTTTAGTCATAAGTTAGATTGTTTTACACCAATGTCAATTAATGAAGAAAAAGATTTTGAACCATTTGTTAGAACACAAGAGCAACAAAGAAATGATGCTAATGAATTGAGAGCTAGTATTACTACTGACATGTGAAATAATGTTGAACATATTAATGATGATGAATATTAGAAATTTTATAGCCAAATTACAATTTTTTGATTAACATTATGTAGTCATTTATTTGGTGTATTATCATTGCACATATGGAGATTATTAGTATTTTCTAATAAGTCTACAAAAGTTTTTAAAAGTCTATAAAAGTCTACGAAATAAACTTTTTAAAAGTCATCAATACTTTTAAAAATTCTCTGCAAGATATTAAAAGTCACTGAAAGTCATTAAAATTTATAAAAGTCATTCACCCAAAAAAAGTCCATAAAAGTCTTAATCGAATACCACCCCCTTAATTTAGTTCTTCCAAAACATTTTTAGCATGTTTCTTAAAACTTCATAATGTAAACTTAAAAATATAGAAATTGACAATATGACTGGAGTGTTAGGTCCTAGTTATTGGGCCTTTCTGTTTCCAAAAAATATTTAAATCTTGATGTAAAATTTGTAAACAATATGAATAAATTATTGGAATGTTAAATGGATAAAAATATCATCTGTTACATCATTATTTATAACGAGAAAATGTTAGTTATTATTATGTTTTTTCTAACTTTTAAAACCATTGTACTCTTTTTTTTTTTTTAAGAAAAAGAGACCTCAATTCTCGTTTTGAAAACGAATGAAACCATATTATATGTTTTTTAAATTTATCCTACATTTGAACATTAGAAACTATTATAGAACTAATAAAAATGTGGACACACATCAAACTAGACCATCTATTTATTGATGAATCGGCCGCTCATGTTAACAAGTTAGCAGCTTCATATTAAATTATACTTTTATACGACATTTATATTCAGAATTATAAATAAGAAAATGATTTTTTTTTTCTTTTTTTAATTTTTTTAACGAAAGAAAAGGAAACGACTGAATATTAGAAAAAAGAACAGCTCAGACTCGCCGTTCATGCTTATTAGTTTTGTCAACTAATACAAATTTGTAGTGTCAAATCCGTAATTTCAGACTCCTCTCACGCTTTTCTCCCCGTTTTAGCCACAGAAAACACAATAATATGAAAATTTTCTGCCCTCCTTCTACTCTGTTTCTTTTGTTTTTTTTTTAGATGACTCAGAGTCTATGCCTTGCTGAGCGAAAGTTTCGCTCCATTTTCTCGAGAAAATCGAACGTAAACAAGGCTCCTAACCAAACAACGCGGTGATTGATTTCAATCTTCTTTGCATCGTAGGCACGAACCAGAAGTCGAGAATGGCGATCCAACTGAATAGATTTTCCTTCTACTGGCATTGTTTTTTCTGCGTTGTTTTGATTTTTTTGGTTTTGGCCATCTCCGGTTGTTTTAGTTCCTTCACGTGCTTGCCTGCTGTGTCCAAATTTCAATATACAATCTCAGTTCCCGCTGTCCAATTGCAGACTAAGGTGACTGGCTTCGATCAAGTACACCATCTTCATTCTCCCTCCACTAACTATTCTCCATCTCCTATCAACCGCTTCAGAAACACTACTGTCATTGTAAGTTAAATCAAGTTTCTAACTCTTCAGCTTCTCTCTTCTCTGGTTTGTTAGATTAATTGATTAAAACATGAGGACGATCAGTTTTCTCGCTCTAGAACCGCTTGTAATTCAAATTTTATTTCGTTTTATTAGTTTTCAGAAAGTTGAAAATTAACCAAAACGTCATGAGGTAGCATTCATAAGTCTCTCAATCACTTAGCCTGTTACAGTAATTTTATGATCGATATTGAATTTGAATTTCACTAGTATTTCATCTCCGAGAATTTCATTTGAAGTGATCTTTATATGTTACTTTTGATTCTGAAAGTGATGTGTATTTGACAGAAGAAAAATCGACAAACAAGGACTATCAGTTTTCTCTCGCTCTAAAACCGTTTGGAATTCAAATTTTCTTTCGTTGATTAGTTTTCGTTAATAGTAATTTTATGGTATTGAATTTTGAATTTCACTTGCAATAATTCATCTCTGAGCATTTCATTTAGAGTAAAATTTATGATAGTTTTGATTTTGAATGTGCATGATGTGTATTTGACAGAAGAAAATCCCAAAACTAAGCAGAGAAGAAGAGTTAGAACAGGGACTAGCAAGAGCTCGAACTTCGATTCACAAGGCAGCTTCATCGGGTCGAGACCTCTCATCCATCATCCATGGCAACCAAACCGACGACGTCATGAGCGAAATGATTTATCACAACCGCAAAGCATTTTACCAGTAAGTTTCGCCTATTCAATTCTAAATATTAATTAATTAAGATTCAATATAATTTGGAGAAAGATGATTAGCTTTTAAAAGCTTTTGAACTATATATTAAATACTTTGCTTCAAAGGTACTTGTAGCGCCAGATTTAGAACTAACTAGTTATCTATGGTCCAGCATCTACTTTACAATTTTTTATTTTTTTTAATTTTTTTAACTTTAGTGGACATGAAACTATAAAAGGTACATAAATGGAGGAGAATACTTCAACCTAACGCATGATTTTTGTGTGTGAAGTGCGCACCCATAACTCACTCATTCCTTTTGTCTTCTTAAACTGTTTCAATTTTCATTATACATCCCAGTTCACAATCACACCCGTACTACATTATCACCACTACTGAAAAAGCCATTTTTGGTAATGACTGCCTCTCTCTCTCTCTCTCTCTCTCTCTCTCTCTTTTTTTTTTTTTTTTTTTTTTGGTAAATAGGTCACTCTTTAAAAGTCAAATGACAAAGTGGTCCTTCCTTATATCTTAACTAAAAAGCATACGTTTTAGTTTTATTGAGCCGCCACTATTATAGTAGTGCATTAAATTTTTCTAAGGAGGGCTATCTTACTGGAGTGGTCCAGTAGATCGTCTTGCGAATTAACATTCAGATGTGAAGAAAATATTGAAGATGATATCGTGCTTAGTATTGATATTAAAAATTATACTCTCACTTGTAAATTGATATTAGATTAATCCCAGAAAATTTTTAAACTAATTAATCAAGAATGATCATTGTCTTTTGTTTGAAGTTCTCGTCAAGGTTGCAATCTGAAACTGGTTTTGGCCACAGCTCACTCTAAGATGTCCATGTCTTTTACCATTTTGGAATTCTTAGCGGTTTCCCCTTCCTATTTGTGACCAATTTGGTACTTTGGTCTCTTCTCTTTAAGAAACGAAATCATATATATGACAAACACAGTTTAGACACTTTTCTAAATATGTAATGACTAAATGACATTTATGCCCTTGAATAATTCAGAAAGTACATTTCAGGAGTTATTTGGAGATGGAGAGGAGGTTCAAGGTTTTCGTGTACTCCGAAGGTGAGCTCCCACTTGTCCATGATGGCCCATGTAAGAACATATATGCAATAGAAGGAAGGTTTATACACGAGATGGAACACGGGCCCACGAGGTTTAGAACAAGGGATCCGCAGATGGCCCATGTTTATTTCATGCCTTTCAGCGTCGCCTGGATGGTGGAGTATCTATACAAGCCTCTTTCATATGATCACACACCACTGAGGCAATATGTGGCCGATTATGTCAGAGTGGTATCCACCAAATACCCCTTTTGGAATAGTACACAAGGAGCTGACCATTTCATGCTTGCCTGTCATGATTGGGTCAGTTTCTTCTTCTCTACCTTTTTCTAGACTTTTACATTGTTTCCTGCAGATCCTCTCTTTTGTGCTATGAATGTGATAATTAAGTTACAGGCCGTTTCACATAGAGACTACTATTACATGCAACTGTGTTAATGAACTCCATTACCTACTAGAGATTTTGAGAATTAATGGTTCTCTGTATTAATTAATTATGCTTAGAATTTCTCAACTTAATTTGTTCAATTATTGGATTAATTAAGGGTGAACAATACCCACTATATAATTCTGGCTCAGTGATATGTTAATGTTTTTTAGAGTGTAACTGCATCCTTATTTTTTGGCCCTGGCTTAATTTTACCTTTTATTTTGAATACCAATGAATTTTGATTTGATCGGTAATTTTAACGAATTTATATACATGCAAAATTTTTTGAGAAATGCACAATTGAGATAGGACGAAAAATAAAACCAATAATCTTATCTTAACAACTATTAAGGGTATAGTTAAACTCCTAAAAATACATTAGAAAGATTAATTTTCTAATTTTGGACCATTAGTCATTTAATTATTTGCTCAACGTCAGATATATATATACTATATAGATGCATGCAATAAGTACTTGATAATTAAAACTTGGTTATTATGTCTAAAATTTACCAAGCAATAGAATATAAAATTTCTGCTACTAATATATGACCTATGATAATCGATATGAACTCACAAGTAACTACATATCTGTAATCCAGGGTCCTCATGCATCCCGGGGAAGCCCTTTCCTTTACAACACATCAATCAGAGCCCTCTGTAATGCCAACAGTTCTGAAGGTTTCAACCCTAGAAAGGATGTAAGCATCCCCGAAATCACCCTCTACAGCGGCTTTGTTTCTCCCAAACTCCTTATCCCACCGCTTGACAACGCCACACGCCCCTACCTCGCATTTTTCGCCGGTGGATTGCACGGCCCAATTCGCCCTCTTCTCCTCAGCCAGTGGAAAGACCGAGATTCTGATCTTCCTGTGTTTGAGTACCTTCCTAAAAACTTGGATTACTGCACATTCATGCACCAATCCAAGTTCTGTTTATGCCCAAGTGGGCATGAAGTAGCTAGCCCTAGAATTGTTGAGTCCATATATGCTGAATGTGTGCCTGTAATTTTATCCGATCATTATGTTCTGCCATTCAGTGATGTTTTGAGATGGGATGCTTTTTCAGTACAGGTGAATGTATCAGACATTCCGCGACTAAAGGAGGTGCTGTTATCAATTCCAGAAGAGAAATACAAGAAGCTTAAGGAAGGTCTTAGAGCTGTGAGAAAGCATTTCGTGTTGAATCAGCCAGCAAAAAGGTTGGACGTTTTTCACATGATATTGCATTCTATATGGCTTAGGAGAATAAATTTGAGAACTAGATAGATCAAATTATATGATATATATATATATATATAGAGAGAGAGAGAGAGAGAGAGAGAGAGAGAGAGAGAGAGGTACCATATAGAGGTCCACATATGTATACAATATGTATCTCCTCTGAAGAAGTACCTGTATATTCGATTTTAAATATAATGTTAATCAGCATTCATTATGCCGTGAATACAGCATATGCAGATATATTACTAATCACTTTGTGGTTCTCTAATTCCCTGATGATACTCTCAACATATACGCATCTATGGATTTGGAAGGAAACATCAAATTCTAGCATTAAAAAGATAAAACAAAATGAAATATTGACTGATGTCATTGCAAAATTTTAGCATTTAAACAATTTTGTTGGAGCTGTCTATTTACAGTTTTGAACAAATCAAACAACTCCAGTATGACCTTTGTGTTCATAATTAGATCTGCATGAGAATTAATAGTTCATTTTTAATAATTCCATTCATTCCTGCACTAACCCTATTGCAAAGAAGTTGATCTGTTAATGAATAATTACAATTTAAATTAATGAATCATTTTTAATAATTACAATTTAAATTAATGAATCATTTAATTGGAATGAAGTTATGAGAAATACGTTCAATACTGCAAAAGAGAAACGAACGCTTTCACTGGATGTTTTAAGAACTAATTGTGAAAGAAAAGTCAAAACTTCATTCCAATTAAATGATTCATTAATTTACCACTCCCTTCCTTCTTGAAAGGATGTCTAGCATTTGGTATAAGAATTAAGAACGTTATTAAAATGTTATCATTATAGTATTTTTTTTCTTTTTTACTAAACTATCCCTATAAAATATTTTTGGAAAATAGATAATCTGATTAGTTAGATTACAATCAATATTAAATGTAGGGATATATTTGTAAAAAAGGTAATAAATATTCCCTTGATTTTTGAAAAGTAAAAGTATTTTGAAATAAATATATTTTACTAAAACGACATCTTTTCAGGAACGGAGAAAATAATTAGTAATCAGCATGTGATTTTAATAAACTTCTGTAATATCATATTCTTATTTAAAGGTAATTCTTTAGTAACATTTTATTCATGGACCTAATAAATTATAATGGAGTTTGGTGTTTATTTCATTAAAGCTTATTAATTATGTACTATCAATTACTATTAATAGTATTTTCTATATTTCCTCGTTGATTGAAATTTTTTTCTCTACCACAATCAAATGGTCATAATTATTAATTACCTTCTATTCCCCCTTTGATTTTACTTCAACGGTTCAATTATGAAAATCAATTTAGTGCTTTAGAACTAATTCCCATTAAATAGCCACTATTAGTTACATTCTCTTTTATTCGATGGTAATGGAAGACACAGTCGTGTATTTATTCTACAAATCTTGTTTATTTCTCTAACTAGTACTTACAGCAAGATGTAGAAAATGAAATATATATTTTACTATATATTAAAATAGGTTGCAATGAGACTTGCAAATATCATTTTTATTAAACAGAAATATTCTACTCTATCCAACTATAGTTTACTGGTAAAGGATATTTTTGTTTAATTAAGAGCAGCTACTACGCCCTTATAAATAATGAGAATTATAAATAAATAAATAAATATTGTATTTTTGTGAAACAGTATACAAATGAATTATTATCAACATATAACATAGAAAAAATTTATTTTGCAAAAATAAAATATAATTGATGGAACCTGGCAATAAAATAGCTAACAAGTAATTTTTCGAGTACATTGGTTATATAAAGTTAATATACATGTATTTCATTCTTAACATTAATTAAAACATGCAAACACAAGTATTGATATGTGTACATATATGTATAAAAATAATATTTTAATTTTCTCTTTACTCTTATTGTAATACGCATAGTTGTGAAAACCGGACCGGACCGGCAAGTCGGACCGGGATCGACCGGAACCAGAGGTCTGTGCGGTCGGTTTGTGTCGGTTTTCACTCTGGTCAACAACCGGTCAACTTCCAGTCTGACCGGCCAGTCGAATCGAAAAACCGTGAACCGGACTGGTTTTCCGGTTCGACCAGACTGTTTTTTTAAAAAAATATATTTGAATTAAAAATTTAATTTATTATTTTGAGGTGTTTTTAATTAAAATAAAATATAAGTTGTATTTTTATATTATTTTAAATTAAATTGACATTTAATTGTAACTATATTTCATAAATTAAGCTTTTTAATTGCTATATTGTGTTTGAAATGCTTAAACTTAAAAAATTATAATAAAAATGTTCAAATTTTTATATATTATAAATATAAAAATAAAAATATATTAATATTTTAATATATTTATTAAATCCGGTTCGATTCCGGTTTATTCCGGTTTAATCCAAAATCCATAAATCCATCCCTTCACCGGTTCGATGACCGGTCCGGGTCTGAAAACCATGGTAATAAGACATCTTAAACCATATTATATTTAATCATTTACAAAATATAATTACAAACTATAATATATTTAAACTATTGATGGAACTTTCTTTTCCCGTAAAAATTAAAAAAAAAAAAATAATTTTGACAATTTTGATATTCATGTTTCTGAATTTGTGCATGAAAAAGAAAACAGAATGGAAATGAAAAAATAACAAGGTAAAAAGCTTGAATTCAGTATGCAACCAAATTACTTTTTCCCTGTTTTTTATATGGTGAAAAGAATGGGTCTTCTTGTAAAATTAGTCTACTACATAATGGGCTTTTTCTGCAATCTGTTTGAGGCCCAACACAAACCTTTTCAACCCGGCCCACACCTAATACTAAAATCAAACATGACAATTGTCTGCGCGCGATAATTCAAACGGATATGTTCCCGCCAATACCGTTAATTCGTTATTAGTTCACAATTTCTATACTCTCAACTTTGAATAATGTTACAAACAATATATATATATATATATATATATATATATATATATATATAATTTTTTTATACTAAAAAATTAGGCAATGTAATATCTTCATTAACATTCCCTCTAAATGGATCCGCTGGAATTAGAAAAACCTTAATTGTAACGAAATTCCGATAATTATTTTTTTTTAAGATTCATGTAGTTAAAAAAATAATAATAATAAGAAGCCTCTTAAATAATACAAGTTTTATTAATAATTGTCATAATATTTTCTAAAGAACCAATTAATAAATATCATATTGAACAACATATTATAGTACCTATTTGGCATGATGTGTCATTAAAATTAGTTTTACATGATCAAATTGGATTTCAATTAAACATTTCAAAAAATTATCACAATAAACTATAAATTAAATTGGAATAAGTGATAATCTTAGTTCTATATTTACTAAGTGATAATCTTAGTTCTATATTTACAAATTGTGATTCATTGGTAACGCAATCTGAATTTGTAAAAAGAAAATTTGATGCATTTGTTCTATTAAACGCCTCGACATACAAGGATAAAAATATAGCTATGACTAAAACTCCGATAATATCTCAATAAAAACAATCCACGTATAAGCATAGATTATAAAAGATTTTTAAACCTTTTTCTGTTTCAAGTATTCACTTTCAAACTAAAATATAAACAAATTTAGAATTTTTAGTATTACTTAATTCATTATTGTCTTATTTTTTTTTTATAAGAAATATAACCCAATAAAAAAATCTAACATGTATATTTATTTAGTTTCTAACATATTTTTTCGTTTTTCAATATTCATATTACATATGTATTATTAGTTTGTTGGAATGCACCTCATGGACTAAATATGCAGTAAAATTTATCGTCTTTGGAAAATATGCCATTGGACTGGTTTTCACTAGGGGGTAGACTGTCGAGTGAAATTTACTTGGTAAAGAAAAGAAATTTGGAACCCCATAATATGATCAACAAAACTTTTCAAGAGGCCTATAATTAATTTTAAGAAAAGAGAAAAAAAAAATAATAAGTAATAATGGCATTTTACATCTGCTAGTTCTATTGGAATCACTTTTCGCATTTTTAAAATTTTTTAAGCATTGCTCTTCTTTGGTTTCCCTCACTTGAAATGTATTATTCTTTTTTGTTTTTCCCCTTTCCAAATAGTCCTACCAGTCAAAATGCCAAGAAATAACCCGAGAAAGAACGTCCCCATCACCATCGACATAGGCACTGAAGACTTATGAATGGTTGAACCAGGGGCCGACTGCACCATTCACATGTCCATTGCTGTGGATTCCAACACCATTCGGGATGAGCGAAGGAGGTAATCCCACAGCCATCGGAGGTGGAGCTGCTGCTGGGTACAACCCGTGATTGTGCGGTATGGTGTGGGCACTCACAAGCGGACTGGGAGCAGGGCTGCCCTTGCGTTGTTGGATGGCATGGATCTGTCTGAGCCCTTCCTCATGAATACGTGATATTGTCTCCAACTCCTTCATTGATAGAGCTTCCAGTCCAGCACCATAAAGAGGAGCATGTCGCGACATTTCTTCTTGAAGTGAAGCCTCGAGCGTGTGAATGTATTGCTGCAAAAAGGAATGCAAATTGTCGTAAATAATTGCCTAACAGTTCATATCCACAGAAAGGCAACCAAAAATCTAGCACAGAGAGGAAAAGGAGGGATGTATATAGTTCCAAAGAATGAAAAAAAAAGTTACAAATTGGTAACTGTTCATAATGCTTACTAACGCTTAAACTAAAAACTTAAAACCGATTAGGTAATCTTCCACTGACATCTAAAGGGCTTAACTACAACCTTTTTGTTCTGTTCATCTTCTTATATTAGTGAATATACCCTCCCCTATCAAATGAACTCCTGCAATTCTACTGCTTCAATTACCAGGGTTTAACTCCAAAAGACGCCCCTCGCCAATTCTGTAGTATGAAGCTCACTTCAAAGTGTATCCTACGAACTGTGTACCTCATTAACAAGTTCATACCGAAAAAATACTTCACAATGTCAAGTTCATACTGAAATACAGATATCACAAGGGGAATCCTAGGCAGTAATATTAGAGAAGCATATTGAACAAATTATAGAAAGCTTTCGACCCGCAACCCAATCTAGCTTTCAGGGCTCCAAGCTAAAATTGGTTTTTGCTCAATAAGAAAACAATGGGGCAACAAATTTAATCAAGTAACCACATATTTAATCTGCTTTGTTTAAAAATTTTAGACCAAGAAGAGAGAAGAGAAGAAGATAGATGAACTGCACAAGAGTAAAAACCTGGCAAGCTTGTAACTTTGATTCCATCCCATCAATATATGCTTCACAACGAGCAACCTGCTCTTCTTTCTCCCTCTTTTCTCCTTCAGTTTGCCCAACTGTTTGAGTCAATCGCCGGACTTCATCCTCCAATGACTGACGGATTTCCTCTCGAGTGACGTTTTCTGTGGCATATCTCTTCAATTCTTCATCAAATCTTTTACGGGCAGCTTCAGCGCCCTTTAGCCTTTCAGCAAGAGCATTCTTCTCCTTCACCACTCTCTGCGACATTCACAGATAATTGTCACAAATAACAGACAAGTAATGCCAAAAAAAGGAAAAAAACATGAACAAAAACAGCTATATCATTTCCATCACAGAAAACTTTATCCTTGCATCCTAATAAATAGGCTCAGCAAATTCTCATCTGCCCACGTCAAGTCTAAAGAAGCAGGTATTTACAAAATTATACCAATTATATATACGTACAAAAAATTGTTAGGTATATAGTTGGTATAACTTTGTAAATATATGCTTCTTTATACCTGCTTCAAGTACAAAAGTTAAGTGTACTTCAATCCAAATCGAATCTAAAGAAAAACAATCATTAAAGATTTACACGCAAGAAGAATTTCATTATTGATGAAAGCTTTTGTGAGATGGTACAAGAAGCCTTCAAATTTTAGTTACTCAATTCATGTATTTCACCATGAAATTAATATACAAAACAATGAGGTCAAAGGTATCATCAGTTAAATCCAAGGTTAAGATGAAGAGGAACAGATTTGGGTACAATCTAACAGGCTCTAGTCAACAGAGTGTGAATTAGGAAACCCCAAATGGATCCAATCTAATATGATTTGTCGGTACATATTTAGGATCAATAAAACATATTTAAAACAAGTTTAAATAACACAAACGTGATAAGAGCTCTTCAGTATTTTCAAGTTGCGGTTGCGTATGGCACGCAAAATAAATTGATCATTAAACCACAGGTTGATTATTACTAAGTACACATGCAGCAGAATGGAAGTGTAGGAAGTAGGATGGTTCTCCCTGTGTGTGTAAATTCCTACCTTCAACTCATCCCGTTTGCGGGACTTCAATTGAGAGAGCTGTGTTTCAGCATCATGAAGACGATCCTGGAGCACTTTCTTCTCAGTCGTAAGCTTGGTAATTTCTTCATCGCGTTCTGAGCGTAGCCATTCAAGTTGACTTTCAATTTCTTGCATTTGTTCAGAAAGTTCCTTCTTCTCTCGAGCAAAGCGATCCATTTCAGCTCTCATTTCAGACTGCCATCATTAGAGGTGTCAATAAACACCAAAAGCTTTTGACATATGACTGCATTTCCCTAGATCAATATCAATTGAAATACATCAGGTACCTTAAGTCGACTGTTAGCAGCCTCTGAATCACTCAATTTTTGTGTTAGAATAGCTTTTTCTCGAACCATATTAGAAACCTCTGCTTTTCTCTCTTCATGCAAGCGATTAATATCATCCTCACTTGCACATAACTGGTGCCATAGAGCTGCCCGATCAACATTTGCAAGCTCCGCAACTTCACGCATCATGCTTAGAACAGGTTTAACTATTTCTTGCTCTTCACAAACCAAAATAACCAATATATCCAAGTCCAAATACACATCACGACTGTTATCTGTAGTACTGGTGGCACGATCGACTAATCTTTTTAGCATCCTCCCCCTGTATGACTCATCAGCATACCATTTGAACAATATTGTATAGAGCATCTTCACAAAACCCTTCACAATAGGGTCTCTTGAAAGGGCCAATGTCTCTGCAAGGCCAAGAACAACATTAAAATCATCCCTTTGAATTCTCAACTGTTCAGTGGCCTCTCCCTCTGTTCCACCATCAGCATGATGAAAATTTTCAGTAATAAACCTAGCATTGAAATTCAATCTCTGAGAGAGGCGTCTCTCCAACACCATAGCAACAGATTGAGCTGCAATTGCCCCTCGAGCTACGGCTCTCTCAAATGTTTGAGATGCTTCAACAGCAAGACAAGGTATAGATAACATTTCAATCAGGATATATATATCAGAAAAATGAGAAGTAGCACGGAAGGCCTGCTCATCCATCATATGCATCCTTTCAGGAGTATGTCCATTTTCACCAAACAAGAAAAGACCACAATGCAGGGCTGGATTGTCATCCCCAAAGTCATCATCACATTCTATATCTCTAAGTATGGTTTCAGCAACATCTCCCCAACTATTTACAGTTTTACTCAAAAAATCCAGGACACAAGGAGACACCTCAGCACCCAAACTTTTTAGCCTTACTCGAACAGATCTGACCTGGAAGAGAAATAACGAATGCCACTTATGCATAAAGGAAACAATCAAACAATAGAGTTAAGAATTTGAGAAAAAAAAAATTACTGCTTCAGGAAGATGCTGGCACTGCGATGCGGCTTTAAATATAAAATCAATGGTTGCAGCAAGGGTTTCACCATTTGCGTTTGCCAAAAGCTCAAAAGATTGAAATAAAATACGTTCCCACACATCACTACCACATTCAAGTTGACTAAGAGCACCAAAAACCTGAGAAACAGAAACTCTCACAAGTCAAAACCATGCAATAATATGTGAAATAGCACCAACAAAGAAACCAAACAGAGATGATCATTAAAGCTGAGAAAGATGCTGCAACTATTTAACGTCAGTTGCTTTGTTTTCACAAGGTCCTGAAAGACACCTCAGTAAACAAATACGCAACTAAAGTAGAACAAAACTCCCATCCAAACCACTTTTGCTAGGGGATATCTTACAGGCATCCGCAAATCAGGTTCTGCATCAGGCTTTTGGAGTCTTTCAAGAAGTGCACAAGCTGCAAGCGGATGTTCTGAATGCTCAACCAACTTGGGTACTAAAGCTACAAGGTCTGGCTGTAGATGCTTAGGAGCTTTATCCAATACTAAAGCAATCTTTTGTGCGGACTGAGGCCTTCGTCTCGGCTCAGGGCAGCCTTGTGGAACACCTCCATCAAGTGCTCTCAATGAGTTCACAATTAATCCTAAGAGCTCCTCAGATTGCTCCGGGCATTTGGTCTGACAATTCAATTTCCTAACAGTCAATACATCAAAAAGAATTAAATCACAAATATTCGCACTCATACAGAAATACCTTCGAACGAAGGGATGCATTCTCAGAAGAGCCTCCAGCCATTGTTACTGGTGGATAAATAGGCAGTCCAGGAAGAGGTTTTCCATGCATATCTATTCCATTTGCATCAGAGCTTTGTACAGCAGATGCACTAGTTCTTTCATCTACACCAGAATCCAACCTCTCGTATACAGGAAATTGAGTAGATTCTGTTGCTCCACTTTCCCTATCAGATTCCAGGTGGCTGGCAGCACCACTGCCATCAGCAGAAGGCTTTGAGTTCACATCAGATGAATCATCATTGGAACTTCCTTCTGAAGGTTGACAACATTCAACCATTATGTCCAAAAGCAAGTCTATAATTGCTTGCTGTAATACTTTCACTCCCATCAACAGATTCATTAAGCTGGGTGACGATTCATCAGCTTTTGCAGCCTTCTTTCCATCATTGACACCAAGCTTGGTTGGAAGAAGCAGACGCTTTACTTTTGCTGGATCATCTAGATAGACACGTAGTCCGGTCAGAAAACCAGCAATTGCACCAGCATCCATTAGAAGCTTTTCTCTTAAGGTAACCTGAGGCTGTGAAGGATTATCTCCATATGTGAGGTGAAATCCAGCCCTAGAAAGAAGGTTTCTAAAGATGTCTTCTTCATCCCCACTAATTCCTTCACTGTCTTCAGAATCAATAAGTTCATCAGGATCAGTCGTTAATGCGTCCTGATCATCCTCTGAGGCCAAAACCTAACAATAGTGAACCACCAGTTAGCAACCTAGCTCTTGAGGTGTTTAAAACAGATGTTGTGGGAACTCATTAAAGCAAATACATTGAGGAGTCAAAGCAATAGTATCACTTCCCTTAAGATAAAATAATGTAACAAGTAATGGGAATAAAGAAAATAATTCAATTGTATGAGATAAAAGTATCAAAGTCAGGTAGGTAAATACACATTATTCAAAAGGATTTCACCAGTTTTTGTTAGAATGATATACTTAAGGTACCAGCACATGCAAACTTGTAAAGGGATAGTGATCCATACACCTCATACTATGTAATAATATATTTTGGCATGTTTCAAAAGAAGTCCTATATCCAATCAGCATCTTTAGCTGGACAGGTTCTGAATGTTGACTGGGAACAAATATAAAAAAAAAAAAAATTAAATTCAAAATTGGACATTTTAATATATTGAACACGTGATTCGGGGATTCTGACGAACAAAACACTCATACATGCATAGATGGATACTGAATGTATGTGCAACAATACCAATACATCTGCTATCCATATAGCATATTCCAAGCCATAAGAAAAGCAGCAGGATGACAAAAAGTTATACGTAAGCAGCAAAATCAATAGTCTTATACCACGATGGGCAATGGCATTCAAGTTAAAGTGTAGATTAAATTGAACCTTCACAGTCGATAACTTTAAAAAAATCACTTGAGCATTGATTGACGAACCGTTTATGGTAATGATCATATACGCATTAGGTAAACATGCAAAAAATAGAAGGGGAAACGGGATTGAAGTCTATAGATACTAACCTCTAGATCTGAAAACTCAAACCAGGGACAGCAATCTAATATTTCACAAACAAAAACAACAGTGTCACGAACAAGGAACCCCGCATCTGCTTCCAACATATCTGATACCTTCATAAACTGCAGAACAGAATTATTCCATGTTTTTGTACAAATAGAAGACTCCTTCCACACAGTCTTAGCTGGATTCTTCTGATTCACAACAGCCATCCTATATCTGACCCAAAAATTTTTATCCGGATCACTACCAACAGACTGATCACTCTCTAAATATATACATATGGTGTCAAAGGATTCATACACACCTGCATTCAGGAAAAATATGGACCATCAGTTGATAAGAAAAGGACACAACCACAACCACGGTGTCAGCAGAGAGAAGACAGATATAAAAACCCACCAATCCGGAGCTCACATCCACCAGCTTGAAAGAACTTGCTGAAAATTTTTCGAGTTTCCATTATTTCCTTGAAAGACAAGAAGTTTTCCACCTTCCACGTAAATGAACTTCTTTTCGCAACCTTATCAATCAGGTTACCAGTATTAGTTGCTTCAATATCTTGATCTGTAAAATCCTGCATTATTGATGTCTCTTTTAAAATGAGAACCTCAGCAGAAAATATGACAGTGTCCTGAACAAGAAATCCAGAATCTTGATCAAATAGGCTAGTAAGCGTAACAAATTCACGCCAACCCCAATCCTTTGCAGCTTTGGAATAACGATTCTGCGACTCCTTTGTGACAGATTTCTCCTCCATCCTTTGGTTCACAACTGACAAGCGATGGCTCACAAAACAACTCCAATCACTTGAAGTATTTCGTGAATCCGTAACTTCAAGGAACACTGAAAGGTGGCATGGTGGCTGAGACTGCCCTGATACCACCAAACATAAAGAAAATTTTCATTAATCTACAATTATACCAACATACATGAATTACTCATGAGTCAACTCTGATATTGTCAAACACAGAAATTATTCATTATATAACCAAAAGTTTGCTCACATATCCCAACACCTAAATATAGAATGTTTGCAGGCAAATGCTGCCTCCAATTCCCTAATATGGCATGACCAACAGTGTCAGAGAACTCCAAAGCCAAAGATAAGTGATTTGCATAAACAATATACCATGCCAAGATGGCAACAGTAGTGTAGAGCACAGGGACAGCAACAGGAGGTGAAAAATTTCACATGAATTATACATTTTAGAATACTAAGCCCGGACACATGAGCATGTAAGAAAGCAATACCAATGTTAAACAAGATTCATGGCCACGTCAATTTCGTTCCAATTGAGCAACTGAACCACTACAAATAAGTCTTGGTTAAAGGATCAGCAGTGAAGATGAAACTTAAGCCTGATATCAAGAGGATTCAGGAACTAATAGTACCAACCCATCACACCAAAATAACATACAGCATAATTCCAACATGCGAGAAATTGCATAATAAATAAAAAATGATAACTGGAACCAAGCATAGCCTTTAAAGATCAAGCATTACCTCGGGGATAAACAATGAGACGACAATCCCGATTTCCAATTTGAAACCTCCTGCTCTTGATGCAAAGACCAGTAATCTTCCTCTTTTTCAAAAGATCCTTCAACCTTGTGAAATTCTCAATCCTCCAAGTAAATTTTCCCATATGCCCATCAGACTTTCGTGTGCCACTCCCACTCCTCCCTCCAATTGACCCCCCATTCTTTGAGAAGCTACTGAACTCCTTGATCACATGAAATGAAGTACTAAAAACTGCAGTATCATCTACCAGAAACCCTGACTCAGGCCCAACAAAATCAGGCATCTTCATATAGTCATTCCATCCCAAACTCGTATTATCCCCAGTCTTATTATCCGCAGCAAACCTCCCATATGAGTCTCTATGCATATGATTGGACCCCGGCTTTTGGTTCAACACTGACATTCTAAATAAACACCAACAACTCCTATCAGATACAACTATCTTCTCCGTATCCTTGCTCTCCAAGCACATAGATAAGTAATCTTGGCCATTTACTGAGCTCTGGTACACACTGATTCTGAGATTACACTCCCCAGCGGGAAACACCGGGCTCATTATCTTCTGAGTCTTAATCATTTCCTTGAACAAACTAAAATTATGCACCTTCCAAGTAAATTTACCGCTTAACACATCGGATACTGGACCAGCGACAACAGAGGACGATATCATTGAGGAAGAGGCTGACTGCAAGTCATTATTGTCGCGAATGAAACTAACAGATTCGTTAAGGATTAAAATGTCGGCGGTGATAAGAACAGAATCATTATTGAAAAGATAACCTAATTTGGAATCAAATACAGTAGACGAAGGGGTGAAATCGCACCAACCGTGAGATTTCTTCTTGCTGGAGAATCTATGCCACGAATCCCGATGAATGGTTTTGGAATCATCGGTGAGGTTAACGATAGCTAAACGGTAGCTAGCGAAGCAGTCCCATTTAGAAGAGGAGGTGCCGCGAGGGTCCATGATTTGTAGATAGATAGAGATGTAGCCAGGCAAAGCCTGTGAATCTCCTTTAGGGTAAATTAAGAGGCGACAATCATAGCCGCCAACCTCAAAGTACTTGCTCCACAGTGCCCTAGCTTTAACACGAGGAAAATTATGAACCGTCCATCGGCAGACAGCGGAGTACTCCCCTCGTCGATCGACGGTCACCGTTTCTTGCGCCCCACCGCTCCCGTCCCTCGTAGAGCCAACCGCCAAATCCTCCGCCGGGATTGAGGAGGACGATGAGGAAGTGGCAGGAGGTGACTGCTCCGTTAAAGCATATGAAACTGACGATGAGGAGGAGGCCGGCGACGGTGAGGATGGTACAGCCTCCGATGAAGTATGCTTCATTATCTCTGTTATTTAGGGGTTTTGCTTTCCCTCTTTTACCTCTCTGGTTTGATCAATATGTATAATATATGTATATGTATAGTTTTCTATTCTAGAGGAAGACGAAGAAGAAGAAGAAGAGAGAGGTTGATATGTGGTTAGAGAGGGTAAGAGGCTTTGGACATCCAGCGGCGCATTTTAGTTACTTGCGCTCTTCTCTAACTCATCCCTGTATTGTGGTGTTGGAATTGATGTAGTGCGGACGGGTATAAGTTAGCTACGTGGAACTAGCCGAATTGAGCCGTTGATGTCGTAGACTTTTGGAACGGATGCAGGTGCACTTGGCCCTACGTAAGAGTCCTAGGACCTAGGATAAATCCCTTTTGTTAAATCCACGTCTGACACGTCAGCACTAAAAGATGAAAAATTGTTGGGACCCATCGATTTTTCATTGGCCTTTGGGGCTCCTTTCTCCATCTCATTGATCAAAATGGTTCGGGTTATTTATATCGGATTAAATATGAAAATGTTAATATTCTTCTAAAAGTTAAATGAAATGTTAAATTAGTAAAAAAAAAAAAAAAAGAATTCATGATAAGTGGTGATAAAAATATGTTTGAAAAGTACATGAATTTAGTTTTTAAAATTTGAAAAATTATAATTACTAATATTTAATTTAATACTTTACATTAAATAATTTTTTTATTAGATTAATTTAATTTTTCCCTTAACTAAATATTTTACGTAATATTACTAAATGAGCTCAAAAATATAGAATATTTAGTACACTAATATAAAGTGTTAATTGTGGTTATAAAATTTAAACATCCAATTGATTCTTATTTTTGCTAATTTACTATTAATCTTATTCGTCTTTTGAGTAACAATAGTTTGACATTTTTTTTTATTTCAATAAAGTCTTTAAATTAGTTTCGTATTTTTAACTTTAAAAATTTAGTTGATATTAATTTAGTAATATTTTTCTATACATAAATAAAAAATTTGATTACAAACAGATAAATTGGTAATTCTATTACGTGTCATGATAAATTCTCAAATTTTTTTTATGAATATAGTATTTCGTTTTTAAACGAATATGATACCATTCATACAAATTAATATGATGTAATGAGTCTATATAGGTTTTGATTTTTCTTTTGATAAAATTTAATTGGATATTATAAATTAGTAGAGTGATGAATTTCTATTTAAACAAAATAGGCTAAATACATATGCAGTCCCTCTAACTTTTATTTTTGAATCGCTTGGCCCCCTCAACTATTTTATTTATCTATCTAAGCTCTCATCTAAAAGTCAAATACATACGTAGCCCCTTCAATTTTTATTTTTGAGCCGTTTGGTCTTCCTCAACTATTTTAGCGACCTATCTAACCACTCATCTGTTTTAAAGTGGTATTTTTAAACGTTTGAGTGAACATAACCAGACACAACAGAGTATCATGCATTACACGCGTCTGACATTGAAGACATATAGGACACACGCTGAAAACCATTTTCTATTTAATTAATATTACAAACTATTACAAAGTGAAGATTTCCCAGCAATTAATAAAACTCAAGAGGAGAAAGAAATATGATTGCAGAAGAGACAACAAAGAAGAATGAAGAGAGTTTAACCAAAGTGAAGAGAGAGGGAGAATAAAATGCAGATAATTTTTTTTTATATAAAATATTTACAAAATATTATCCTTGTAAAATCGTAAACTTCATCCCAAACGAGTTGAGATTTCTCTTACCTCCAGATCATACGACACATCAGCATTCAAGTGTCTAAAAATACCACTTTAAAATATATAAAGGGTTAGATAAGTCGCTAAAATAGTTGAGGGGGCTAAGCGGCTCAAAAATAAAAGTTGAAAAGGTCATGTATGTATTTAACTTTTAGATGAAGAATTAAATAAGTCATTAAAATAGTTGAAGAACCAAACAGCTCAAAAATAAAAGTCAAAGAAACTGTGTATATATTTGGCTAAAGAAAATAAATGTAAAAGTATAATTTTTTTAACCATAGTTAAATCAATTTCCGTGTAAATTCAACAGTCGTCCAATTTCTTTTTCTTTTTCTGATTTGTCAATTATGAGGACTTTTTGTAGGGTTAGTGGGTCCATTCTAAGAAGGATCCAGATGTCTTATGTTGTTAATTGAGGTTACTTACTCGTAAAATTACTAGGATATGATCTTTTTGGTTTATACATTATCATATCCTTTTAAAGAGGTAGAATAACAGATACATCCGAACTTCATCAAAAATAGTTCCTATTTCCCTTAATTTTAAAAATATTCTAATATCTCCTGAATTTTTTAAAAGTATTTTAATATCCCTTTTAAATTTTTTAAAATTGATCCAATTTGCTCTCTAAGTTCCGTAAAAACTAGAGTTTGCTTTGAAAAGTCAAACATGAAACAATAAATAATTGAGTGAGACATGGCAGTAAAGGGGTAAACTGAGTAGCTTTTTCAAAGTTCAGGGGGCATTAGGACATTTTAAAAGTTCAGAAGGACAATAGACGTTTCTAAACAAGTTCAGAGATATCTATATATTTGGCCTTTTAAAAAATGTTTTACAAATTATAAATTACAATTATTCTCACTTAAATAATTATATTTAGAATTTAATCACATAATTAAGAGTCATTATCCATTCATGCAAATATATTAATAAAAACCATATTAAAATATCTTCCAGTAAATATAACTTTAGTTACAACTGTAGATTTTCGGTAAATAAATGAAATGCTTGATCTTTTGTGAATTGTGATTCCTCGGTTTCATTAGTCATATGCATTTGCAGTTTCCCTCACTCGATGTGCAATTAACCATTTCATTTGGAGTGTCCTTCCCCTTCTGTTCTTCGGCGTTGCTGCCTAATTTTTTCTTTCCTCTATGTTAAGCGATGATGCTTTAGAAATACGCAGACATGAACAATTTCTTCCAGTTTCACGATTCTCGACGGTCGCTGTTCAAAAGCCAACAACCAACGACAATGTTATTTGGGGTACTTAATTCCGAGACTTATCAATAGCCATTCAGTTTGTACATTCAGCTATTTTGAGATAAGAAAGCCACAAAAAGAGAGGACAGGTATGGGATTTCATGAACTCTTCTGGGTTGTGTTTGGATTTCTCCAATCTCAATGATGCAGTTGGAATTGCAGGTATGTGGAAATTTCATGTCTTTTTACTCTTTCTTGCCCAAAAATGATGCTCACAATACTTGAATAAAATTCTCAACAAGGTATTAATTTCGTCAATCTATTAATAAATATAATTAGACAATCTCTTATGATAATTTAGTCTATTTTGATTCACTGCTCATTGGTTTGATTACTTTGGTTCCTTATAGAAAAGCGTAATACTATCTTATGATGCCTGCACTGGTTGTCAAAATTTATCTAAGGAAGTTTTACTTGAAATAAAAATGGCAAACTCGTTTATCTCATAGCCTTTTATTGGTGTGTTTTTTTTCACTGTTTCTCTGTCTTCACCTGTAGTTCTTTTGACATTGATTTTTGTTTGGAGCTTGAATTTGAATGGTTACATTATTGTTGCGGAAACGGGTAAATCCAGAGAGAAGATCTTCAAAAATAATTATGCTCAGTGCCATACCGTTGAGCAAGGTGACATCCATAAGTAAGGTTTATTCATGTTATAACATTTTATTGCGGTTTGATTTTGGATCTATAATCAGTTTTTGTAGTTTTGGTTAAGCTTATTTTCGTTGTTACTTCAGTTAATTTTATTATTTTCAAAATTTTGACTCACATTAGAGTAATTTATTGATTAGGAATAGGGCTGTCAAAATGGGTTTACGTGTCGTGTTGATACAGTTTGGTGACACTTATAAGGTCAACACTGACACTATCCATTTATTAAATGGGTTGACAGGACACGACACTATATTATAACGGATTGACACTATTAACATGTTCAACCCATTTATTTAAAAATAGATTATTTATAGTAAAAAAAAAAGATTATTTATAGATCAATTCAATATTGAACCACATTATCTATAAAAATAACAATTATACTTCTAAAAATAAATCAACATAAATTCATCAACTCAATTAAACATGTAACTTTACAAATAGGCAATAGAAAGTAAAAATTAGTTTAAATTTCTGTCTTTTTACTAATTAAACAATATCTAATGAAACTTTTACATTTCAATCAGGCAGCCCCTCCAAAGCTGCAATCTCTACGTAAAAGCCATAATAGCTACTAGTCTAGTATAGTCCAAAAAATATCCATTAAATCACAATGAAAAGAGTTTAGAAGTATTGAAGAAAGAACAAATTTATACTATCAACTCTCAAGTACAAATGATAGTGTTAACCTTTTTATTAGTCAAAATTACTAATTTGTTAAACGGGTTATACGGGTTCATGGGTTGACTCATGACCCAACCTGTTTATCTCGTGTCATAAAAGTGTCAACCCTTTTCCGACACTAACCCTCGTAAACCCAACTCTAATTTGTTAAATTCTGTGTTAAACGAATCGTGTTATCGTGTCACCACCCATTTTGACAGCCTTAATTAGGAGTTCATCAATGATATTTTAGGACTTAATTTGAATGGGCTTTTAGGAATATAGTCTGATACCATGATTAGATATTCCTATTCTACAGCTAACAAGAACATGGCATTTGGTTTTGCAAGCATACTTGGTATGATTATTTGATGAGTCATAAGAAGGTACAACCTTTTGGCATTTTCCATTATATAGCAAAACTTTAAGCATTTCGTTCTATAATTATGTTTTCTTCAAATATTTTTGTATTAGTTAGATTGAATCACAATATTCCATCTTCATTGATGCATCGAATGGAATGATTAGTCTTTTCCCAGCAGAGAGAATGAGAAAAAATTTTCTCTTTGGTGGTCCATTCTAATCTATTGAAATTCTTTAGGAGGCAAGAATTGTAATTCCTTTTTATTTGGCTAGTGGTGTCTCGTAAATATTTTCATACTGTATATCTAGGGCTTGTTTCTCATGTTTCGTTGATTTTATGCTTTCACAAGTGACCACTTGGTTGACAGGATTTCTTTAAGGTAATGTAATTGGACTTTTTTTCTAATCTTTTGTTCTGTTTCTTCTTTTTATTACATTAGCTTATTGAAGAATTTGACTTGAATTTGTGTATTCCTTTTGTAGTTATGTATTTGGGGAACTTTCACATTTCACCATTCTTTAAATCGTGCTACAGTAGGCGATTAAAAAGCTCAATTTCTATGGTTGCTGGTGAGTTTTATGCCTTATTTTGGCTTTGAGTTAGGATGCAAGTTGATCCCGAAAGAAATTTGGAAGAATTATCAAGTGAGGTCTCTATTAGTCCTTCATTGTACTCATGTGGGTACATAATTATAAAGTTGCATATTTCTAACATACATCTTCGATGCTGCAGTTGGAAATGGATGACAGGAATGAGAGAGATGCAACTTCAAGTTTTTGGATCATTGCATTGACTTTTTTTGATGAGGAAGTCCCTTTGAAGATCAGGGCTTTTGAGGTGCTAATTGCAATAAAGCTATTTTCTTTTCCATATTTTTTTCTTTATTTTTTATTGGCTGAGTTATGATACTATTTTTTTTTTTTTTTTTTCAATTATCAAATGAGCAAAATTTTATGGTACGTCATCCTACTTTATAAATGATACTTTATAATTTCCACAGTACATTTATCATGCAAAATTAATAAACTAAATTATAAATAATGTATTATTCTTAAACTCTTTACTCTTAAAAGTGTTGAAAAGGAATATCAAGATCAAATGGAATAATAAATACATTTAATGCTTGATTATTACTTTTAAACAATCTTATTTTTCTAGTGAGGACTTTTATTTATCATATTACATGAATTGTTAGTTTATTTACGTCATGCATTACGTTTTTATAACATACTTTTGAGCCAATATGACAATACTTTATATAATTAAATTTAGTAAATATTATTATCGTCCCGTGCATTTGCGCGGGTTTTCAACTAGTTCTATATATGAAACCCGTTGTTATTTCGTTATTCATTTCGTTGACTTATTTAAGTAATCGTGATTAAGATCACATTAACATTTCGTGATGGAGAAGAATTTTGCTTGCATTAAAAATTATTAACTAAAAAAAAAATAATTAATAAATGGCCTAATTCATACGAAGCCCTCTGAACCTGGTCAAAAACTCTCACTGTTATCCCCAACTTATACAATGTCCACTCAGACTCCTTGACTTATCTCATCATATAAATTAAATACTTGTACTTGTTTTAACTTATGCAAACAATTACATCCTCAATTTAATTAAAATTGCAGATACAAACATGATAAACGCACGTCAAAACTAAAAAACCTCTTTACAAAGTAATCTAATAACTATTTGACAAAGCGAAAGAAATGAAAAAATAATCATTAAAGAATTAATTAACTTCATTTTCTCCTCTCTTCTGTACCTTCTCCATGAACGAACACTAACGATCTCTCTTCTCCAAAAATCAGCACCGCCCTTTCTTTTTCATAAAAAAGTTTACTCTATCTACGAAACCATGCTTCGCCCACCCTCTCCATTGCAGGCATCTCTATCACTGACCTTTGTATCCTTTTCTTCCAACTTTCATCATTCCATCGCAAATCTCCACCGCCTCTTCTTCTTCCTTGTTTATCTCATCGCTACCAATTTTGTCGCCCTCTCGCTGTTGTCAAGTTAAAAGACTAAGTTAACGTTGTGTAAATTGGAAATGACAGTAAAATCTCTGGACTAAGTTAAGTGGGCTCTAGATATATTAGAAATTATTATATTGTTGTTTAGTAATGATGAAATTGTATTCGTGGACAATTTTATGTGTGGGAAAGAAATGAGAGATGCCATTAATAATGTAAAAGCCTAAAAAAAAGGAAAGGACTAATGCGTCACGCATGGTACCAATATCTGTCTGTATGGGTAGGCATTATCCATAGTATAACTTGGTATTTTGAAAAATATATTAAATAAAAATTTTCCAATAGTATGTTGTACATTATAATTATATTTACACAAGATGCATTATGAGTTTGCTGAATTTTGGTGAATTTTACAATTAGTTATAATTATTATTTTTTTAATATATTGAGTATACAATCTTTTCATTTTGACAGTGGTTATTATATTATTCATACTTTCATTGTGTGGACTGTATTTTTTTTTCTTTTTTTTCTTTTTTTTAATAAAAGACAGGTATTCTCATTGAGAGTCATAGTTAAAGCTTTTTACCTTCTCTGTGGATATATTTAGTGGGATTCGAAGCTGGTTCCTTTTCCACATACTCAGTTTGCATTACCAATTGAGTTACAACCCATAGGTAGGTTGCACTCTTAGTTAACTTGTGTATGACATGATTTTTTAGGACACTTGGTGTTAAATCGAAAGTTAGTTAAGATCCATATCTATGATACGTTTCCATTAAAAGTGCGATTTAAATCACTCTAGTGAATTTTAAAATATTGTATTTCTCTCGAAAAATTATATCACATGCAAATTAATGGAAATTGCATCCCATACAAGATGATCATGTTAAAGTCTAGAACGAAAAGTGTAAAATACAAAACTTATGTATTTAATAATGTATTAAAAAAATTAATCAATAAGTAAATTATAAAATTCATAAAAATTTATTTTGCTTAAACATACACAAAATAATATCAAAAAAAAATAAATAAATTTTTTATTAGAGTAGTCAATCATTCATAATTCCTCATTTTGAATAGTAAATTCCAAATCATGTCCGCATATTGCGTCTGAAACGACGTCGTATCTTTTAGAAAATTAGTTCAAATCTGGGCTTTTCATCTAGAAGAAATGATGATAAGATATAATTGGGTAATTAAACTCTCCTAAAAAAATTGAAAGTTGAAGTCTTATATATAAATATGTAAGCTAAAATTTCAAACATGTCAAAAACATGAATTTCATAATTAGAACATTTATCTTAACTTCGTTCCATTTCACCCCCAGAAATGAAAAATCTGCAAAATGAAAGATAATAAGTGGGCATTCTTGTAAGGAAACAACATTCTGATGAGGTAAATCAATAATTATACGAAGTTATAAGGATCGAACAGCAAAACCGTAGTATGATATTATAACCCCCCACGTGTCAGCTCATCAAGTCGAAAGATCTACGGAGTCTCTGTAATCCCCAGTGTGATTCGCTATTTCCTTCAACGTCAACTCGGATGAACTGACTCAGCTCACCGCCGATTCCCGCCTCGCCGCCTCCGGCTGACTGAACTAAAGATGTAAGATCGCCTTAGTTTCCATATCGAATTTCACTAAATCCGAAATTATGAGCTAATTTTATCAAAATTCAATCTGTTGAGCTAGGGTTTTCAATTGATATCGGTTTAACCGCAGAGAAAAGAGACTTTCTAATCTGAGAACATGAATTTGTGCAATTCACTGATTCTAACCACTGCTTGCATCTAATTTTGTGTATATTGTTCTGAAATTATGGTTTCGGTTGTAGTTTCGATATATTGGAAGTGTACTATTACTTACTGGTCATTTCAAAAATTTGTTGATGGATAGGTCTATGAGCACTGATTGGAGAGTGGAGATTACTAAATTATTGGGGAATTAAGCTCCTAATGTGGTTGAATTGTGACGATTTGTGGAGTTTGGTTTCTAATCTGATAATCTGTCTCTGAAACTTCAGTCTTTTGATTGGATTATTGTCGGATTAAGGAGGAATCAATGAGTTGAAAATCCGACAGCTGATCAACCATGAAATAGTGTCATTTCAAGGTACCAATTCTAGCACCATGTGAGTTTGCTGGTTGAGAGGCATGAAAGTATAGTTTGCCCCTCTGCAATTGTAAATTTATAGTTTTTCCTTTGGTAAATGGATCACTAGAATCACATCTCAGGTTGAATAAATAAGCAATCTTACCAGTCTGATGCTAAGAATCTTTTGAATTATTTACTTGTGAAGCTTGAACACTTGATATGCTTTAATGTGAATATTCACACTCGTGAAGTTTTGAACTACTGGATAATAGATTTTAGAAATTTTCTTTATCAGAATCTTGAATGTTAGTTATGCTTTTTACAGTGCTTGAAAAGATAAGCAGGTGGTAACAGTTTCTCAGTTTTCCCTATTGTCTTTCAGTTACAATTTGACCAACTTACGTTTGCATTCTATTGTATTTTTACATCATCTTTAATTGAGTCGAAACATGTAAAGAGCAAAGAACATTTACGGATTAGCATTTGTACCTAGCTTCGACTATTATTGCTCATCTGAAATGTATGTTGTGTTCGCAAGTCAGGACTGTTAAAAGATTAATTTCTGAAATTTGTTTGGAGGTACTAGATATCAGTTGTTATGTTGTTCCTCCTAATATTCTTGTTTACTTTGATTGCTTGATCTTGGAAACTTGAACTTCTTTTTGGCAACAGTCAATGTTATTGGGAAGGAATGATTTGCTAACTCTTTCATTTCATCATGAAACATGGTAAAGAAAAGTTATCTCGCTCTTGTCAACATCAACTGTTTGCTGCCTATAGTATATTATGTTTATTTATTTAGCTTTTCTTTGATTTGTGTTTAGATGGAAGAAGTTTGTCTCAATAGCGAGCCATTATTTGATGAAGGCGATGACTATGAGGTTGAAGAGGATTGTACAGCAGTGGAACATGAGCACGAATCTGGAGAAAAATATTCTAGAAAAGAACCCCTCCCACCCACTGTGGGTTTGGAGTTTGATTCTTTTGATGAAGCTTATGATTTTTACAATGTTTATGCCAAGGAACAAGGATTTGGCATCAGAGTGAGCAATTCCTGGTTTAGATCAAAGAGAAAAGAAAGATATAGAGCAAAACTTAGCTGCAGCAGTGCTGGTTTCAAAAAGAAGAGTGAAGCAAACAATCCACGACCAGAAACAAGAACCGGTTGTCCTGCAATGATAGTCATTCGGCTCATAGACTCTAAAAGGTGGCGAATAGTTGAAGTTGAACTTGAACACAATCATCCGGTTAGCCCTCAAATTAAACGGTTTTACAAGTCTCATAAAAAGATGATTCTTGCGGCCAAAAAAGCACAACCACCACCGGAGCCTGTTGCAGAAGTACACACTATCAAGTTGTACCGAACAGATGTCATGAGTAATGGATACTCAACTGTTGATACAATAGCAGAGGGTGCTAATCATGTTGATCACACTAAACATCTGGAACTTAAAGAAGGAGATGCGCATGCTGTGTACAATTACTTCTGTCGCATGAAGTTAACAAATGCAAACTTCTTTTACTTGATGGATCTTGACGATGATGGGCGCCTAAGGAATGTTTTCTGGGCTGATGCTAGATCGAGGGCTGCATATGCTTATTTTAACGATACAGTTGCAATTGACACGACATGTTTGGCAAACAAATTCGAGATCCCTTTGGTTTCATTTACTGGTGTAAACCACCATGGACAATCAATTTTGTTGGGATGTGGTTTTCTTGGACACGAGTCTGTAGAATATTTTGTTTGGATTTTCAGGGCATGGCTTAAATGCATGTTGGGGCATCCTCCACGGGTTATTATTACTGATCAATGTAAACCTTTGCGAAGTGCAGTGTCTGAGGTCTTCCCCGAAGCTCATCATTGCTATTGTTTGTGGTATATCATGCAAAGAATCCCAGAGAAGTTGGGTGGGTTAAAGGGATTTGAAGCCATCAAAAGACAATTGAACAAGGCTGTCTATAATTCCTTGAAGATAGCTGAGTTTGAAACTTCCTGGTCTGACATGATCACGCGGCATAGTCTCGGTGATAATAAATGGCTACAATCATTATACGAAGAGCGGCAACGGTGGGTTCCAGTTTATCTAAAGGACATATTTTTTGCAGGAATGATCCCGATCCACGAAAATGAGGGCTCGAACACATTTTTTGATGGATATGTACATAAGCATACGTCCTTTAAGGAATTTGTGGATAAATATGATTTAGCCCTACACAGGAAACACCTTAAAGAAGCCATAGAAGATCTCGAGTCAAGAAACTCTAGCTTCGAATTGAAAACAAGATGCAAATTTGAGGTACAGCTCTCCAAAGTGTACACCAAAGAAATTTTGAAAAAGTTTCAGTCTGAAGTAGAGGGGATGTACTCGTGTTTCAACACAAGGCAAGTGAGTGTCAACGGGCCGATTGTTACCTACGTAGTCAAAGAACGAATCGAAACAGAAAGCAATGAAAAGGAAGTCAGGCATTTTGAGGTATTATATGAGACTAACCAAGTGGATATCAGATGCATCTGCAGCTTGTTCAATTACAAAGGGTATCTATGCAGGCATGCCTTGAATGTTCTCAACTATAATGGGATTGAAGAGATCCCCTCTCGATACATTTTGCCCCGATGGAGTAGAGATTTCAAGCGCAAACGACTTCCAGATCATGGTTCTAGTAATATTGATGATTTGTGTAATCCAAGTAACCGGCAAAGTTTTCTGTATAAACTAGCCATGCCAGTTGTAGAAGGAGGAGCACAATTACCAGAACACTACAAGATTGCATTACAAGAATTGGAGAGGTTGTTGAACAGATTGAATATTGTAGAAAATTAGTGTACATTATGATTACTAGTAATTTGTAACAACTAGAAGTAAATGATAATTTTTTTTTTTTTTAAGGAATAGAATTGATTTTGTTTCTTTGTCCTCTCCTCGTGTCGCTCTCTTTTAGGCTATGGTGGCAATATTGTACAGGAGTTGTGAACATGATATGAACTTAACACGAAATTATTGTATTTATCCAATATCGATATGAGAATTCTTTGGTCGAGATAGGGTCAATATATTGGATAGTAACCTGATAGATGATACAACATGAATCCACCCTCTTGAGTAAAACAGGTACCAACTGGATTGTGTGATGTTTTGGGGAATATTTTCTTTTTCTTTTTTTGGCCATTTGTGCGATTCTGACCCCTTCTGTTGTACACTACAAAGTAAAAACTTTTGCTGACAGTAGTTTATGTGTATTAAATATTTGAAACTTTCTTTTGTGATCAATAACAATTCCAAGACTCAAATATTTCTCAAACTAGAGATTTTTTTTCTTTTCTTTTTTTTTTCCTTAAATTTTAATTTCTTCCTTTTTTTTTGGGGGGGGGGGGGGGGGGGGACTGAATTGGTTGGTTTTTCTTTTAAATAAAGAGATAAAATAAAATGGAGAATTTTGTGAAAAATGTAAAAAAAAAAAAAAAAAAAAAAAAAAAAAGAAGCACCAACCAATCTTTTGAGTTCAAACTTGCTCGCTGTTATCTACAAATAAAATCAATTGTAGTTTAGGCAGGATATTTTATTTTTGGTGTTCTCAATGTACATCATATTTTTTATGCATTTAATTTAAAATATCAATTGATTTTGTTTGTTTTCTTTTATACTTTGTAGAAAGATTCTTTTTTTTTTTAATGTGATTTCTTTCTTTCTTTTATTTTCCTACATTTTTTATTCTTTTTAAAGCTAGCATTTGGTCTCAAAAAGACTCGAACATAGATATTTCAATTAGGAAGAAATGTTTTTACCACCAAGTTATAATCGTATAAGCAATGTAATTTCTTTCTAATCAAATTGAATTAAAAAATTTAGTTCCGTTTAGCCATTTTGAGTAAATTAAGTTGATATGAACTGAATCAATCCATACTCAACCCTTATTGAAACGAGTGAGAATGATAACCAAGTTTTCATACTCGAGTTTTCTCAATATGCAAATTCTTATAAGTAAAAGTTACTTGTGATTATTTTCTTTTATGGTAATGGATATATGTAAGAGGTCGAAATATACACCTCTCACTATACCCAATTTGAAAAAAAAAAAAAAAAAAAAAAAAAAAAAAAAAAAAAAAGAAAAAGAAATTCAGTTTCACAAAAAGTAACGATATTCCTTGTTTGCAGTGTACTTATAAATAGGGAAAGAGGGAAACTAGTTAGAATATGCTACCTGAATTGTAAGAAAATGAAGTCTTCCACATCAACTTTCTCCTTTTTCCATATTCTCAAAGATTTTAAAGCAGATTATCTCTCTCTTATTAGGGCCAATTTGGGATTGCTTTTAGTGAAAGTGTTTTTCCCTGCAGCTAGGTTTCATTGCTTTTTTTAAGAATAGTTTTAAGTGTTTTTCCAGTGCTTTCCTAAACAATCTGACCTTTACAAATTATGCATTTAAAGCAGCTTTCCACAGCCCCAAAAACAGCTTTCAACGAAAGAAAAGTTCCGCTTACTTTGGCTAAAAGCGGCTTTTGAGATTGCCAAACGTAGCCTTATACTTCTTTCCTTCTAAAGATTCTTAAACGGTTGTTTAGTTGTAAGAATAAGTTTCGTGCCAACAGTATGCCTTCTAATTTCAGATTGTTGACCATTGAGATTGAGTGAGATTAAAAAAATTCTATTGAACCGAACCAAACCAAACAAAACAGAACAGTTCAACAGTCCTGTCTGTGGAATCACTCCCTATTGTTTTGTTACATATATTAATATGGTTGCATTGGTCAAGGTCATGGACAAATTTTCACCCCACAGAATCTTTCTTTTTTTAGATATTTTCTCACTCAAAATTAACCCCAATACTTTTTGTCCTAAATTAATTTACTCAATAGTCTATAGGCAAAATGTACAACGCATAATTTTGGTACATTGAGGGTAATATCAATGCAAAGCACGTTTATAGCTCAAGCTGCATTTGTGCCTTTATGATGGCAATTATTGAGGCTAAGTAAATACCGGCTCTCCCTCCATCCCAATATGATGAAACACTTTTTCATTTTTGTTTGTCCAACATTATAGATAACTTTCTCTTCATAAAAGTTAGTTGTTTTCTAATTTTTCTAATATAGTCTAGTTTATTATGCATGATAAATTGATAATCAACACAATACATCGTATTACCTTTTATAAATATTCTTGGAAAACAGAATAATTAAATGCTCAGTGCTTATAATACGAGGCTAAATAAGCATATATTATGTGTAAAAGTTAGCATTCCATTATCTAAACTGTATCTTTTTACAACTCAAAATGATCGTTCAAATCGGGACGGTGGTGGGAGTATAACATTAAGGTCCATCTCATATCCTAGAAACTTTGTAAATATTTGGCATACCATGACAACTACAAACCTATAAGAGACGTGATCCATAATAGAAAATGAAAAACAAAAGGAATACAAAACCTTATAGATAATACACCAAAAGACTAGTCCTCATTTAAATTAAAGTCACCAAGAATGATTCAAACTGAATCAATTTGTCTCAATGACAAAATCTACACAATCAGACAAATCAAATATTTAACATTGCACAAGCGAAAATCCATTATGACTTACTGCAAAGGGAAGATAAGATATAAATATTTCATGTAACATGAAAAAAAAAATATATTTGTTTAAAAAATAATATAACCAGAAAGCACAATCAGGATCTCACTCAGTTTCTTCTCCAGGCTACAAGCAGGTAGGTAGGGTAAGTCCATGGCAAACAAAAGCCAAAACAATATAGACAATAATTAGGAGGAGGAGAACCAAAGCAACCCTGCAAGACATATTATTTATGCAGTCAATGAGCAAAGAATAACAGATCTTAGCAACCGTTCTTCAATTGGCTAAAGCATTCTACTCTACATGTGGAGGGAACTGTTTCAGACCAAGCACAACTCATGAAATAGTTTGAAAATGATCAAGTTTTAGTTTTAGATAACTTACGTAAGCTTGACGTTTCTCCACCATACTGTATTTCTGAAACGACGAGCTTGCTTTCTGAAACGGAAAGTGTTCCCTTGCATATTAGCAGTTTTATCCACCAGCAATTCCAAACGATCACCTCTCTCTAAAACCTTATCTATATTCTCAATCATGACATTTCGTACCTACAAAAAACAGCAATCAACAAATTACAAATAAAAAACTCAGGGCAAAGCTGGTTACTGTATGAACATCATATAAAGAATAAGGATATAAGTTTGAGTTTGAAATGCAAACAGAAATGAATAAAAACCAGCATATCCTATATGCATGAAGGTACCTAACTAAAGTGATAATCCAGAAGCAGAGCAAGGTTCGACTAAAGAAATGATTAATTTCAACTAAACATAATTCTTTGACAAAGGAACAGAAGGAAAAATCGGAATGGGACATGTCATGATACTTATCATATATAGATACAGACTATGCAGTGAATCCAATTCTACCTGACTCATTTCCCCTTTTAGTCTATTTATCCTGTCTGCATTTGGGTCATTAGAGAAGTATTCCATTTGCTGGCTTAAAACCCTTGAAAATTCATCATTCATGGCATAAGCTTGGGCTGAATGAACAGCGCGGCCATAAGTTCTCACAAATCTTTGATGGATCTCTTCGAGGAATGCAAAAGGAATTCTTCCTGTGTAAAGCATCAAGAAAATGGTAAAATAGATAGATCAGCGACTGATAATGCAAGATTCCTCAAGTAAATTTTCACACGGGATATAAATCTAGAATGATCATGACCAACTTCTCATGATATATACCTAATCGAATATGGACTCTTCACTTGCTAGGCCATAAATGATATTGGAAATGCCAATGGTTTAATCAATGAACCAAAAGGTTTCCTCTGTGTTGGCTTCAGTTTTCTATATGCAAGAACAATACATACCAAGACGGAAGAAGCAAGACACAGAGTGTAAGTCTCTCTCTCTCTCTCTCTCTCTCTCTTTTCTTATCATTTTAATGTAGTGGGCAATGCATTGATGATCACATATCCAACTAAGAATACCAAAGGTTTCACTATTTCACATTTATTGCATGACCATAAAGGATTCTTCACCAAACAGTTGGAAAAAAGTGAGTAGAAACTGACTTTGGAGTCTGGAGTTTACATAGCTTTGATCCAAATGAAAGTTCGGGTCCTATTATAGTTTTCAGCAAAAGATTCAATCAGACCATTAAATCACACCTCATCCTCACCGACCCAAAAAACAGAAAGGAGGAATATCACAAAAATCCTTCATTTGAGCAGAAATCCGACAGAACAGCTAAGAAACTTAGCAGCAATTTTCAAAAGAATCTAAAGTATGTATCAATCTGAGTCAAATGAGAAAGAATGAGACAGACTGCGAATACATTAGCACATCAGGTGGAACTTAGAAGGCATTCTTTCCACTTAAGACCATATGTGAATTCTGACGTAATTTAGAGTGATACAGGGTCAGATTGGTAGCTAGACTTGGTTTCTAAAGTCAATTCAGTCCAAAATAAATTTTTAAGTAACAATTTGGTTCACGATTTGGCATGTTTTGTCAAATTAATCCAAAAGCGGCACGTTTTGACACATGATTGATGGTTGTTTGACATGGGTCAATTTATAATGCTAAAAAGGTGACCTATGTTATTTTGGATTGATTTGACTGCAAAAACCAAGTTGAAGGGCCAAATTGTAACCTAAAATTCATTTGGAGCAAATTAACCTAGCCTTAAAATAAAGCAAAAATATCCTTATCCTAATTTAGTCATATGACCATGTGGTTTTCCCCTCCCCTCTAACAATACCACACTCGAAATAAGTTTTGCAAAATTTTGATTATAAACACTCGTATAAGAAAAAGCCTAAAAGTCAATTCATATTGGTTTGAATGGTAAGGGCCTCAAATGAATTTCGAGTTCAAATTCTAGTATACCAGCATACTTTAGTAAACTTTAATTGGGTAAGGGTTCTATCCACCTTGAACTGAGTATACGGAATTCAATTAAAAAAAGAAAAAAAACCGAGAACTATCATAACCAATAAAGGAATTGTAATGTAAAATTCAATGAATTGGAACCAATAATCTGGAGACAAGTGATGCCACAATAAGAAACAAAACAAACTATTAACCTCGATAAATAATACTATCAGCTCCAAACAACAGCATGATATGAATTGAAATCAAAAGAAAAAGAAGAATGCCAATTGGAAACAGTCTTATTAAAACTATCAATTGTACAATTAGCTGAACAATCCTAATCAGACATGGTTTCAATGCCTATGTAAGTAAATTCAGAGGCCAGGAATAGATCTTGAACTCGCGAAATCTCTACAGTGGCCCTATAATCGGCGCCTCTAGTTCTGTAAAGTGAATACAGGGTTCGACCTAGATAATTCAGCAATCATGACTAATCCAAGGACGCAACCACACAAAAGGCAATAATAGTACGACAAAAGCAAAAAACAGGACGAATCAAAAACAGAAACAAACTCCGATTCAAAAACGACGCGGGAAATTGATTCTCAATTTAAATCAACTCAATCCTGAATTCAGGAACGAAATCTACGATTCGATTGAAAAAGCGTCGTATAAAAGAGAGAAAAAGAGACAGAGAGAGCGAAGAAGATCTTACTTCCTGCTGTATCATCCGCCATACAAAGAGCAGTGAGACCATCGGTACGCTTGACATGAAAAATGTAACGATCTTGAGAATAAGAGACATGGCTGTCGTTGTTGCCCGGAATCTTCTCCAGTATCTGCCGGGCGATAGCGCTGGCATTGGTCGCCGTCGCAGTGAATTCCGCGAGCACCACCGATCCCCTGGCCACCAGCGAGTAAAGGATCGCCATATCTGTCAATCCCTCAGTCTCTCTCTCTCGATCAAATTAGAGATCTATCAAATAGATTAAAGTGAAAGATCTTTCTCAGAGAAAATCTTCGATTTCCCCCGGTGGGGAAACGAATTGAATTATGAAGGCTCGCTTTTGGGCAATGGCCAATGGGAAAGTCTCTTCTCTGCTTTTTTGATTTTGATATTCTCTTTTTGTGTAAACAGTTACTAACAAACAAATACAAATGGATTTTTCAACTATTTTTTAACTTCTTACTATTTATATCTTCTTTTTATAATAAACCGACTTTATAAGATAATATATCTCTTTTCTAGATAAATCTTATCTTACGAGAATTAGTACTACTCTTTTTATATGTTAGGTTTTTTTTTTTTTTTTTGGGTTTAAATATGTTAGGAGTGTTTTTTTTTTTTGGCTTTTTTTTTTAACCATGAATTATATTCGAAAAATAAATCAGCAGTTTCAAAGAAGCTGATAAAAAGGTGACTCATTATATTGATTTCGAATATATGTCGCTGAATTTGAGTCCGTATAATTGTATAAGCGATCATATTTGCAGTCTATCCAATAAATTAAGAGACAGTACCACCAATATTCTGAGTAAGCCTCATAATCCTCTAAAATGTATCTAAAAATGAAACGACAAGACGTTGGTTGCTTGTGATTGAGTGCATCCACCGCAACCTTGGCATCCATCTCCACTACAACTAGGGATGGCAACGGGTAGGGTACCTGTGGGTAATGGCGATACCCGTCCTATTCCCGTTTAGAAAAGTAATTACCCGTACCTGTCCCATTACCCACGGGTATTAAATTTTAAATCCCATTCCCGTCCCATGAAATTTTCGGGTACCCATTAATTACCCGTACCCGCGAAAATTATAAGTTTAAAATTAAAAAAATCATAAAAATATATCTAGAATTCTATACTAATCAATTACAAAATTATAAAAAAATATTCATAAACATACTTTAATACATTGCAATTCAAAAATAACAAACATAATTTTAACCAATAATTCATATCCAAATTTGAAAGTTCTAAAGAAATTAAAAAAATCATAAATCCTTAATTAAAAAAATTACATATGAAGCAATACTTCGAACTTCCATAACATTCTTCCCTTCAATAATAATGAGAGGAGCTGGGTTCGACTCCTACTAGCTACTATACCTAAAAAATTTTAATTTTTTTTATAAACTATATATATAAACGGGTACGGGGTAGCGGGTACACTGAGGGGTAAACCCGTACCCGTACCATACCCTTTTATACCGGGTTCGGGTAGTCCCATTAAGGTCAGCTAGTCCCGAGTTTTATGGGTACCCATACCCGTTGCCATCCTTAACTACAACAGGCCTAAAAGGGGTGTTTTTAAACCAACTCAACAACTTTCATTTCGTCGAAAAGAGTTTTTTCTTTTTTTTTCCGAAAAGAAAGAGTTTTTATAATATAAATTTTAATGAATAGATTATTCACCTATTTTTTAAGTATGTTACAAATTAAATTTTTTTTCTATTTCTCTACCTTAACTTATTATTCAGATCAATCTTAATCGATGTATTAAAAAGAGTAGTCATTGAATCTTGAATTTGTCTCATAGAAAAAAAAAAAAAAAAATCTTATCTTTGAATTCTAATTTATTGTTGGAACTACCCAGAAAGTGTATGACAAAAAAATCAATCGTATAAATACATAAAAAGAAACCATCAACAATAGTAATACGTATGAATAATTTAGTTAACGTCACAACGTTATATTAATTATTATTATTGAAGTCACATACCATATTAGTAATTCTAATTTCCATGTACTTAGATAAACCTATTAAACAACTGTTGTAACAAAAAAAAAAAAAAAAAAAAAATCTATTAATCAATTGTTTCTTTTTTTTCGCTTTCATGCTTTGTTACCGAAATATATTCAGATAGGTGTTGGTGGAAAACTTTATATATTATGGCATAATCGCATAATTTTATCTTTAACTTTTTTTTAAAATAAATTTTTTTATTGTATCGCAATTAATCCTCTCCTACTTATTATATACTTTTATGACTCGATAATATCTTTTTATTAAAATAATCAAAAGCACTTAATTTAATGCATATCAAAGAAAAAATTGATAAAAATAATTAACGTCGTCCTATTTTTTTTTTAAAGGTGATCAATTATTTGTAAAAAAAAGTTTTCCAATTGTGACAGATATATGGAATATAGGGACTATAATGCATCCAAATTAATTGTTTTTTTTTTATGAGAAAATTAAATGTTTATTAATTAAATAAGATAATTAAATTCGTTCTTCAGTTATATAAAATTCGGTCATGTTTTTTAGGGATATAAATTTGTACCTAATTGTGACAGTAAAAGTACACTCTGTAGAAGAAGGAAGGAAATTAAGTAAACGATGTCGTTTTTGAAGGGTTAATTTATAATTGCAGCTTTTTATTTTATTTTATTTTATTTGTCAAAAAACATATATTAATCGTGGAAGAAAAGGTTAAAATAAAATTTAAATGGGCTAAGCTTATTCTAACTATTTTATATTGAATTGGACCTCTATCTTCAATATGTTGGGCTTACAATAAGCCCTGGAAAAATATTATATTACTGGAAGTGTCACAATTCACAAATTCCATAAATTATTTAGCTCTTGAAAAATAAATATATTCAGTGTTAAATCATATTATTATACTGTGTCAAAGTCACATGTAAAATTAAAATTCGATTATGAATAAAAAACAAAAAAAAATTCATATTACAAGGATTCTAGTGAGAAATTTTATAATACTTTCGGAGTATATATTCTCACAGTTATAAGATATGATTTTTATCTTTTTATTATACCCCAAAAAGAAAAGCAGTAACCCTTTTTGCTAATATATCTTACGAGAGTACCATACACCGAGAATATTCTAAAATTTTTCGGATTCTAGTAATAATAGCTAAAAAAAAATGTTTCATGTTTTAACCAAAAAGCATCATTAACTACCTTCATCATGGCGAACTGGGGTTCTTTCTATGTAGATGCTGAAGGGTGTTCCGGAGGTATGTGGCTTTTTGGGAAGAACTCAGAGATACATTTTGAACTGATAAAAAATGGGAAGCATCTCATCCATGGCAGGGTCTGTCAGAATGAAAAGTTCATCTTTTTTCTCACCATCATTTATGATAGCACTATTGCTAGCTGCAGGAATGCAATGTGGGAGGATTTTGGTAATTGGCAATCAGACCAGGGGGATGCCTGGTTCGTTATTGGAGATTTTAATGACATTACAAGGATGGAAGACCAGAAGGGTGGCTTTGACTACTACCATAAACGCTGCCTGAACCACCAAAAGCAGATCGATGCTGCTAATCTTATTGATTTGGAGTCTATAGGAATCAAGTTTACCTGGAAGCGTCGTAACTTGTTGCTTAGATTGGATGGAGGCTATGCTAATCCTGCGGCCCGGATTAATTTCCCTGAAGCCTCAGTGACTAACCTCCCATTCCGGCACTCGGACCACTGTCCGCTTATTCTAAGGACTCAAGGCCCCTCTTTTGATAAAGACGGTAGACCTTTCCGGTACATTGCAGCCTGGGATACCCATTGTGAGCGGATGACGCTTTTTCGACGGGACGCGGGACTCCATTTCGGAAGGGACGCCTCGATTTCGGGCGGGGCCCTCCCTCGCGTGGGGTTTTTGGATTTGAAATTTGTTTTTTGGAAAAGCAGATTGTTTCGAAAAAGAATCGAGACCTAAATCTCGATAAAAAGTATAGAAGTCGCCGCCCGGCTCAGCTCAACCGGGAAATTACAGTGTAGCTGAACCAAAGTGGGAACTGCCACACTTTTCAGAGATCTAGGTTCAGACAAGTCCCTTATTTCATGTCTAATTTAAATGTTAATGCAAATGTTCTAATTACAACACTTTAAATTGCTAAAGATTGATTTTTATTAAATAATACACGTAGCGCGCATACGTAATAATACAACATAATAAAAGTAAATAGAATAAATATTTAAGAGCTTACAACCTAATTGAAAGAAAAATAAAACTCTCGCCTCACTGATACAAGCGCCTAGAATACACGGGAATCTAAAAAAAATATTTACAACCGCCTAAATACACGATTTAATTCTATTAAATACAAATAAAGAGAAAAGTAAAATAAAATAAAAGCTGCAAAACAGAGGTTAGCACAATGTATACGGCACACCATAAGTAGGACTCAAACAGACAGAATTGGGAAATTAGGTATTTGGGGTCATGCAATTAGGGGTAACCGGGTTGGCCCGGTCGGCCGGTCCGGTTAGACCTGGAAAACCATTTTGAAACGTCCCTGTATTTTTGGTTTTGTGAGAAAATCGTTTTTGAAAATATTTTTCCGGTTTATTTTAACTTAGCATGCAAAGTGGGTCGGTTTTCTGGAGAACCGGGTCTCCATCGGGGTTTTGTCTTAAATGCAATTTCACCGAAAAATAAATCTAAGGTCGTGAATACACATATCAAAATTCATTTTTGATATTTTTGATTTTTCAAGATTTTTCTGATTTTCTGAAATTTTCTGATTTTTATGAAATTTTTTTGGGTTTTATGAATTTTTTGGATTTTAGGGATTTCTGCTCCTGGCCGAGGACTACAGTCATGCGACTATAAACTTTGCCAGAGGCAGAAATCGCTAAAAAACCCTAAAAAGAGAACTTAAACCTGAGAAAATAAATACAGTGGTACGACTGTAAAGGGTTTTGCACGACTTTAATTACAGTCATGCCCCTGTTCTTGTGTGAAGAACAGTCGTACGACTGTTCTTATTTTTCCAGAAACAAAAGCTTAAAAACTTGAATAAAAACGCACCAAACACAAGCAAATCACCCAGAAAGCTGGAAAATGAGTCGAGTTAAAGATTGTTTACCTCCTTAGTGATGATCCACAGCTGGAATGACCCCTGGCTACGCACCAATCCACGTGAATTCGCTCCTTTTCCTTGGAAAGTTAAGGTTGCAAAAGTGTCCAAAGAATCCCAAAAAAGTCACGGATTTGAGTTTGTTTTGGTCCAAATATGATTTAGATTTCTTGTATAGATGTTAACCTAGGATTTCTAATTCATTTTAGTGATTAAAAATAAGAAATTAGGAAGAAAATGTGAGAAGAAAGTAAGACTATCCTTTTCTCTCTTCTTTCTTTTTCTCCCTTTTTCTCTCACTAAATCTCTCTAAGATCCAGATTATCTTGCAAAAAGTCCTCTCCTCGCTGATTTTCAACCTTTTATATCCCTACTTACACGGAAATCTTGAGCATTAAATGCTCAAGATTTCCCCACTTTTTTAAGTCAAGGGGGTATGGGTTCTGCAACCTGCCCCCGAAGTATAGTCGTACGACTGTAACAAAAATCCCACGACTGTAAATACAGTCGTGGGTCAACGTTCAACAAATTTTTTTTTTAATATAAAAATTTCGTGTTCACAGGCTGCCCCTCGTGTAGCTGAAGTCCGATTTTCGAAACGGATTTAGGTACACGATAAAGAACACGAAATCGCGATGAAATGCAAACGCGGTTCTCGCAGGTGAACTGCAGGTGACTTTGGTAGTCAGGTGGTCCATATGCCTTTTGCATGAAGATGACACCGAGAAAAGAGACGACTTTTGGAGTCGGGCTGTTCCTTACGATGATTTTTGCGCAAGGATGACGCCGAGATAAAATGACTTTTAGAGTCAAATGGTCGTGTATGATCTGTCATACAGAGCCGAAAATGTGTTAATGTGTGTTTGGTGAACGTATTTATTCCTTGATCGATAATTTTGAAACAAAAATTTTTGCCCCTTCGATCAAGAATAAATATGGAAATGTGTGCCCTGGTTGCCTTTTATAGTCGTGCGGGACTGGACTTGTAAATGAGAAATGTGATAGTCACGTGCGATTGACGCACTCAACTGACTGACACGGGATTTGGGTTCCCTTTTAAAGTCGTGGTGGACTATGATTTTTGTGAGCATGTGTGACAATCGCGTGCGGCTGGGCACACTTGACGGACTGAGACTAGATTTGGTTTCCCTTTTAAAGTCGTGGTGTACTGTCATTATGTGAGAATGTGATAATCGGGTGTGACTTGGCACACGGGACGCGTTGAAAATGCAATTTGGTGAGATTACACTTACAGTGAATTTTTCTTGGTTTTCTTGGGTTTCGTGCCCCTTGGGTGAGGCGGACCGTCGTTGGAAAAAATCAGTCGCTGCTGGGTTAGCCCTGCAAAATTACTGAAATATCTTCCCGCGGGGAATAATTAAGCATTGGGTAATGAAAATAGGATTTAAAGAATAAATATGAAAAAATTAAAATTTCCCCCCTTTTTCTTACTACAGTCGTGCGACTGTATTCAAATTTTGAATACAGTCGTACGACTGTAGACGAAGTACAGTCGTACGATTGTA
Source organism: Euphorbia tirucalli (assembly GCA_039660915.1). Lineage (NCBI taxonomy): Eukaryota > Viridiplantae > Streptophyta > Magnoliopsida > Malpighiales > Euphorbiaceae > Euphorbia > Euphorbia tirucalli. Next base: position 73,825,743 of record CM077634.1, on the reverse strand, counting down.
CTTCGTGGGCATAATAAATTTAACGGGAGTTTCCGCCCCTTTCCTCTTCCACCTTCATTTTTTCTGAAAACCTCTCCTTTCCTTCTCTCTGAAACCGATTCCAATCCTCAAAATCTTGCCAAAATGTTGAAGAAAATGGGAAAGAAGTTGAAAAAGATCCAGAGTAACTTGATTCTGGAAACCAATAACCCGAATGAGATCCCTTTCGTGGGCATTGCATAAGGATACGGGCATCCTCTATATATGGGGCATTTTGAGATTCGTTTCGGGACGGAGATCCCAATTCTGCTGGAGATGGACTCCCATTTGTCCGTTACTCAGGTTGGTGTCCGATTTTTAACCCTTGATTTTGAGTTTTTTGGATATTTTTTCTTTGAATGCATGAATCCGATTTGGCATGATTTATCGCTTTCTGGGTTGATTGGTTGAGTAGAATGCATGCTAGGAGTCCCCTGTAGTTAATAGGAACAAGAAACTAGGAAAAACGAGTTAGAAATCATGAAAATTGCACAAAAATCGAATTCTGCCTGCAGGGATATGAACAGTCATGCGACTGTTCATGCCAAAGAGGAACAGTCGTACGACTGTGGGCACTACAGTCGTGCGACTGTAGTTATGCTCGTGCAACGCGTAATACAGTCATATGACTGTAGCAAGAAAATCAGGCCTTAAATTTATTTTTTTCGATTAATTTTAATTATGTTACTGTTATGCAAAAATTGAATGTATGTGTGTTGTACTTCCCCATAATGCAGGCAAACAGGATTTCCGGTAGCGGGAATCTTTCTCTGCCACGGGTTTGGTGGGATCGGCTTCCCGAGGCTATAAGGGCCCAGGTTAGGATTCTCGGCCTAGAGTCATTCATATTGTCACTGCCCACGAGCACTCTATATACTACACATGCCGTGTTGACGGCCTTATGCGAGAGGTGGGTCTGCACCACCCACACGTTTCATCTGCCCATCGGGGAGTTCACCGTCACTCCCTCAGATTTTGCTGCGATCACGGGATCCGGGTTTGGCGGGACTCCCATCATCTTCAACTGTAGCTTGACCCATCATCAGCAGGTGGATACTTACATAGGCAGGTTGATTGGCTGCACCCCTGAAAAGGGGAAGATCCTGTGTTCGCGGGGGGAGGCTTATTGGGCCACTCGCGCAGACTTATCCGAGGAGGATGTGGAGCGGTACACCCGGGCTTATGTGCTCGTACTTCTATCATGCACGCTGTTCCCCACTGGGCAGAGTACCTGTAATCTGACTCTGCTGCCCACATTGGCGAACCTGGCTACCTTCCCTTCCTTGGATTAGGCGCGAGCTGCGTTAGGGCAGCTGTATTACGGGCTGGACTTATGCGCCCGGGTAGCGCGGTAGGAGATTCTGGGCTTCTGGTTTGGCCTTCTGGTATTATCTCTTTTCTCTCTCTTTTTTGTAATACTTTTTCGTTAACTACAAATCTGGGCCTTTAAGCATCGCTTGTTGGAGCCTCCCGAGTTGAGGGATGTTCAGGGTGATGTTCAGCCGACTGTCCTGCGTTGCTGGACGCAGGGATGGCAGGGCATCGGCCGCGATTTAGAGAAGGTGAGGCAGAGTATGCTTGACACCACCTGGCAGAGGGTAAGTAAACAAAACTCATTAGTAAGAAAATTTAATCAACTTTTACTTACCTGTGCTGAATTTCTTTTGTTGTACTTCTACAGATCCGACACCATCCCTGGCGGGGTCTGGGTGCTATCGCCCTACTTGTGCAGACATCCGCGCGATTCGACTTTCGCCTGTTTGTCATGGAGTGCCCTATGTCACAAGAGTGGTACTTGGGCGAGCGCCTCTTCCTCTCCGACCACGTCGATGGTCCAGGTAGTCGGCCTATGCCTCCACCACTTCCACGTGCGTTGTTTTGGCCTCATCTAGTTGACCCCTCGGTATACCCTAATATATTCAGAGAGGGTTATAGTGTTGACCCTGTTGACGGGGATTATCCGGCCTACATCCAGCAGTGCCTATTGCCGGTTGCGGGTGGCGCGCCAGCGGCTCCTCCTCCTCCTCCTCGTCGGGTATTCACTCCTTCTTCTTCTTCTTTTTTTTTTAACCTCATTCTCTTCGCGGGTTAAGAGACGCAGGGGAACCGGGTCTTCTCAGCCTAGTGGCCCGGCCGGTGAGAGTGTTGAAGCGGCCACAACTGGCGAGGATATTTCCCTTTAGGGTAGGAGCCACCCTGTCCAGGCAGGTAGCGCTACAGCCTCAGCTTCTCGGGCTGTCGGTGTAGTGGAGGGCCATCTAGTGACCGAGCTTAGGACCAGCTTCAACATGATAGGGCTGGATGGCACCCATTCTTATAGGACGTGGAATATTCCCCGCGAGCAGCCAGCTAGGTTCTTCCCGGAGGACACCACCCATGTAAGTCTAAGATTCTTTTTTTTTTTAATTTTCTGGTATTCTCTAGGTTCCATGGGCTGATGTGGAGGAGATAGCCTACCAGTATAAAGGCATGGGAGACCTCTTGGTCCAGGAGAACGGCGCTTGGGCGGTAAGCATTCCACGCTTCCTGCACCATCTCATGATTTATGTAATACATGAATGTGCATGTATGTATGTATGAATGTTAATTTATATTATTGATTGCAGTCCTGAGTCCAGATGCTTCAGGATCAGGTCAGGCAGGCTACTTCCTCTGAGGCTCGGGTCTGCGCTGCAAACCAAGAGGTGGATCGGGCGAGAGCTGAGACAGCCATGGTGCAGGCTGAGATGGCTCGATTATAGGCGGACTTTGATTCCTACAGGGCCACACATCAGAGTGAGTCCGAGGAGGAGGAGGAGGATGAGGGGCAGGATGAGAGCTAGATGGAGTGCTCTGATCTTTACATCCATTATCTTTGTTTTATTTCTTTTTTCTGTATTGGATTTTTATGCACATCATGAACTGCATTTTCACATTATGGGGTTTTATTTTATTAATTTTTGAGAATTCATTCTTCTTCTTTTTCTTTTTCAATTTTGTTGCTTCCTTTCATCCAAGCTTTTACACTTTTCCAGAATTATTACAAGACTCTGATTGGCTTAAATTGAAGCCCTTCGGGTTGTGGAATATCAAGGTCTATTACAAACACCCTTGGAACATCGAACTATTGAATGCCTGTCATCATTTCTGGGATCCGGTGGATAACGTTTTCCGTTTCTCATGCCAAGAGCTCTGCCCCTTGTATGAAGAATTCAGCGCCATTTTGAACATCCCATGTCACAAAGGGGTGGACATTGTCATCCCTGAGTTCACCTTTGGCAACATTTCTTCTTTAGTGAGCTTGTTCGAGCTTCCCAATCCCGAGGTGGAAGCTTAACTTGCCACTGGTTCCCCTTCTCCAGGGTTGAGCTCGGATTCTGTACTGGAGTGGTGTGTCAATGCCCCTAGGGACCACATGAGCTGGGCCTCTATGGTTAGCCTGTTACTGGTGAGCCGGTATTTCTGTGGTCCTAGTGATGGGGTTGTCTCCTTCAGGGCTGTCTCCCTTATCTCTCAGATGGCTGCGGGGTCATCTCCAGCTCCTTTTGCACTTGCTGAGACACTGATCAGTTTGCATACATCTAAGACGAGCGGTGTTCTCCACATTGGCCCTCATCTCACACTGCTCCAGGTAAAACTCCTTATTGTCCGGTGTATTTCTGGGCTAAATGAACTTCTAACCCTTGCTTCCTATCAACTGCAGATCTGGTTGTTGGAGAAGCTATCGATTCTTAAGATCCCGAGAGGGAATTTTAAGAAATACCACTCGGCCAATTTCAGGGAAAGAGGCTTCTCCATTGACTCCTATACTGATATGTCTGCTGATGAGTAGGGCGTTTGGCTATCTCGCCTGACTGATGACAAAATTAGGTGGGTGTGCCCCTGGTGGAAGATTACCCACGTGATTGTGGACATGTGGCCACATGGTGTGTAGTTATTGGGATTGACCAGGGTGACATTCTACTCTCCGAGTCGCCTCTGTCGACAGTACGGCTATCTACAGGATATCCCCCGGTGCTCTTGTGTCACCAGTTGTGAGGAGTACACCTCTTCTTGGCCAGATCACATCAGACTTCGCTGGGCGGGAGATACCCGTCGTGTGGCATTGAGCTATGCTTCTCTTACTCCCACAGAGATAGATGATCGTTACAAGCGGTGGCTGGCTGAGATCCAGGACCTACCGACCTGTGAGGCGCGTGAGCATGTGACTTTCCATTGGCTGGCTCCTTCTGAAGCCGCGAGGCCACTTCCTGTCAAGAAAAGGAGAACATGAAAGAAAAAGTGATTTTCGTTATCATGCATGTATTGACTATCATTATTTTATATATATCTCCTTTATTATTGACGAGATCTCTCTCTCTTTTTTTTTTTGCCTTAATTTTTGCTTAAATCGCCCTCACGGGTTTTCGACTTAACAGGCCCTTTATTTTATTTTATTTTTTTATGAATGGATGATGTTCGCAATTGCACACTTAGGCGTCTAAATGTCTTTGTTTATCTGGTTGTTTCGACAAATGAATCATGTAACATACTCCAAACATTCATGCAATATTTTGAGCAAAATGCACTTCATTAATGAAATTTAATTATCGCATCAATTGAAAATGCCAAAATTAGTACATATCTCGAATGAACTCATTCCTGTTATCAACCATCCTATTCAGGTTTTCTGGTCGATAAGCTAACCTTCGTTGCCTTAATTTTTGCTTAAATCGCCCTTACAGGTTTTCGACCTAACATGCTTTTTTTTTTTACACATGGTAGCGTTTGAGGTGATCTTGATTAATCGAATTGGTGAACTCGTTGCCATCCATGTCCATAATCTTCACTGCACCTTTGGAGGGTATTTTCTTAACAACATACGGCCCTTCCCAATTGGGTTTGAATTTGCCCCTCGTATCCGTGTTAGTCGGTCTCATCTATTTCAACACTAGATCTCCCACCTTCAGAGGCTGTTTCTGATGACGAACCCATCGATTATAGGCCCTAGCCATCCTTTGGTGGTACATCTGTAGATGATCTAGAGCCTTGAGACGTCTTTCATCGACCATAGCCAGCTGCTCAAATCTCGCCTTTACCCATTCTGTTTCAGGCAATTGGGCTTCTAAAACCGCCCTTAGTGACTTCAATTCCACTTCAATAGGAAGGACTGCTTCCATCCCATAAACCAGCGAATAAGGTGTGTCTCTAGTTGGTGTCCTAACACTGGTTTTGTACCCCCATAGAGCATAAGGTAATCTATCTGCCCAATCCCGGTAGGTTGAAGTGGTCTTGGACAAGATCTTCTTAATAGACTTATTTGCTGCCTCCACTGCTCCATTGGCTTGTGGCCTATAAGGGGAAGACTTACGATGTTTCACATTGTACTCTTCAAATAGTTCAGTTGTGGCCCCTTGAAATTGCACTCCGTTATCAGTCACCACGTGATGTGGTATTCCATATCTTGCAAAGATGTGCTTCTTTACGAACTTAGCCATATTCTTAGCTGTGACCGTGACATAAGACTCGGCCTCAACCCACTTGGAGAAATAATCCACTGCCACTATAATGAATTTGTGACCATTCGATGCTGGAGGCCGAATTTCACCAATTATGTCTATACCCCATACTGCAAACGGCCAAGGAGTCATGAGGTTCTACAACTCCATAGGTGGAAGATGGCTGATGTCCCTGTAAATCTGGCACTGGTGGCACTTTTTCACTTCTTCTGTACAGTCTGTTGCATAGTAAGCCAGAAGTACCCTTGTCTCATGATTTTCTTTGCCAGAGCTAAGCCATTCATATGCGGGCTATAAATCACTGAATGCATTTCTTGCATAACCTTCTTGGCTTCTGCTTTCGTCAGACACTTTAATAATAATCCATCAGCGGTCCTTTTGAAAAGCTGTCCATCAGATCACCTGAACTGAGCTGCCAATCTTCTTAAAGTGGCCTTATCTGATACATCTGCTTCTTCAGGATATTGGCCATTTTGTAGAAAGTCAGCTATATCTTGGTACCAGGGCTTATCATCTGCAACTAATGCCAGGACCTCACTAGAACGATGGAATGGTGTTCTAGCGGTTTCCAGGATCAAAGGCTGCATCAGTGCCTTCTGAGGTCCTTTCCACATGGATGACAAGGTAGCTAACGAATCTGCCATCTGATTATCATCTCTAGCCACATGCTTGAATTCAATATGCCCGAATACTTTCACCATTTCCCACAAAGTCTCCAAGTATGGGTGAAGTGATTCTTCTTTGATTTCCCATTCCCCGGTGGCTTGACGGATTACCAACAACAAATCTCTAACAATGGTCACATCATTTGCCCCTAGTGCGGTGAGAGCATCAATGCCAAACAAACAAGCTTCATATTCTGCGCCATTATTAGTTACCGGGAATTCTAGCCGTTTTGACAAAGGAATTATTTCCCCCTCGGGAGTTACAATAATTACTCCGAGGCCTGCTCCTCTCTTGTTTACGGCTCCATCAAAGTGCATAATCCATTTTCTGACCTCCACCTATACCAAGGCCAACTGCTCATCCGGAAACTCAAGGTTTTCCACATAATCAGATTCAAGCGGCTGATGGCTAGGAACTCAGCCACTGCTCTTCCTTTGATCACCTTCTTCGTCACGTATTCAATGTCGAATTCTGATAGCAAGAGTAACCACTGGGACAGTTTCCCGGTTAAGGATGGGGTAGAGCAAAGGTATTTCATTGGATCAACTTTCGCCACAGCTTATATCTTGTAGGATTGGAAATAGTGTCTCAACTTCTTCATCAGCCAAACCATAGCAGTGCAAGTCTTTTCCACCACGGTGTACCGAGTTTCATAATCTAGCAGCTTCTTACTGAGGTAGTAAATGGGGTGCTCCCTTTTATCATCTTGTTCTTGAACCAACATCGCCCCTATGGAGGTCTCTTCAATAGCTAAGTACAGAGTCAAAGGCTTTCCCAAAGTTGGAAGCTTCAGCACTAGTGGATTGATCAAGTATTCTTTGATCCTATCAAATGCAACCTGGTACTGGTCATTCCACACAACGGGTTGTTCTTTTCGAAGAAGCTTGAAAATGGGCTCACAGACAATGGTCAATCTGGCAATGAATCTGCTGGCATACTGAAGCGACCCTAGAAAAGATCTGACTTCTTTCTCTGTTTTCGGCGCTGGCATATCTCGAATAGCTTTAATCTTATCTGGGTCCATCTCAATGCCTTTCTGACTGACGATGTGCCCCAATAGCTAGCCGATGAAACTCCGAATACAAATTTCTTTGGATTGAGCCGCAGGTTATACTTTTCAATCCTGGTCATAAATCTATCCAGGATAGCAAGGTGCTCTTCCCGAGTCATGGACTTCACCAGCATATCATCAACGTACACCTCGACCTCTTTATGGATCATGTCATGCAGCAACATCGTAACCGCCCGCTGATAGGTTGCCCCAGCATTCGTTAACCCGAAAGGCATTACTCTGTAGCAGTACACCCCCCACTCGGTGATGAAAGCCGTCTTGACTTTATCAATGACATTCATTAAGATCTGATTATACCCCGAGAAACCATCCATGAATGAGTACATAACTGCCCTTGCTGCACTGTCGATTAGGACATCAATGTGAGGAAGTGGGAAGTCATCCTTTGGGGAGGCCTTATTCAAATCCCGATAATCCACACAAACACTGACTCTTCCATCTTTCTTGGCAACTGGGACTATGTTGGCTAACCATTCAGGGTAGTCCACCACCTCCAGGAAGTTGGTCTTAATCTGCTTTGCTCCCTCTTCCTTGACTTTCTCGGCCCATTCTGGACGTAGACGCCTGAGTTTCTGCTTTACTGCACTAAACTTGGGATCAATCAGAATTCTGTGCTCTGCTATCTCTCTGTCAACCCCCGGCATATCGTCGTAAGACCAGACACACGCTCCCACATGTTTTTTAAGTATTTTTGTCAATTCTCTCTTTTCTTCAGGATTGAGTCCGTTAGAGATAGATACCATTTTAGGATTTTTAATGTGCCCAAATTAATTTCATGTAATGCAGTGTCATGAATACTGAACAGATTGAATGAATGATTGCATGTATGCACAGAGCCATTAGGAAAAACATCACACAAATAAGCAAAGTTAGATTTCATTTCATTCATCGCCTTAAAAGCGGAATTGTTCACATCAAATACATAGGATAAGTTTACAAAGAAATCATTTTCCTCCCCCACATGCGGAGGGTCTTCAGTAGCATGGTCTTCTGGATCAGCAGGTCCTTCCTCAAACAAGTCATTCAGGTCAGCCTCGAGGGTCTCTTTCTGTGCTTCCGACAGAACATCTTCTTCCTTCTTCGCTTTCCCTTTAGCCATCATCTTGGTGAGCTCAGCAACAGCCTTTTCCACCAACTCTGCCTGTCCCGAAACAGCTTCCTTTCTTACGGGGCTCTCTTTTAACCCTTTTTTCAGCAAGGCAGCAAATGCCTTAGTAATGGCATCTACCAGGGGATCTGCATCTTCTTTTGATGGCTCCTCCAGAATGATAAGAGCCACTACTTCAGCTTGGGTTATTGGAGGAGGATTGATCTCTTTCACAGCTTCAAGCTTAAGCATTTCTTCCACCGAACCAACCCCATGTTTTGAGAAGTCGACGACATCGGCAAAGATCTCAAACCCGGGGACTGTTTCCCCATCAATTACCATCGGCTCTAGCTTACCACCATACGGCCCACCACTTCCTCGAACAAAAGTGTCCAAGAGATGGACTTTTTTTTTTCTCCGGGATCTCCTTCTTTTCAGCACCTTTGTAACTAAGACCCCCTCGGTGTGATTGGCCCATAGTGATATCAAACTTTGCAACCCCTTGCTGGTGGACTCCAAGCCCCTTCCCCGGGATGAAATTCTGCTTCTGAAAGTACTTATGGATCCACGGAGAAAACATCAGGTCTTTCTCCTTGTGTTCTGAGATGACCGCCACCTGGAAGCCAGTCAGGGGTTTTTCAAATGAGTTTAATATAGCTACCACAGAAGATTCATCTGCCTCAAGAGTCACGATCTTCCCTCCCATTGGAATCTTCACCTTCTGATGTAGGGTTCAGGGCACTCCTCCCAATGCATGGAACCAGGGCCTTCCCAAAAGCAAGGAAAACATCACCGGAATGTCAATGACAGTGAACAGCACAGTCGATTTAACTTCCCCAACTGACACCTCCGCCTCAAAAGTACCAATCACAGTACACTTCGAATCATCATAAGCCCGAATCACTGTGTTAGATCGTGATAATGCTTCTTCAGACAGGTGGAGACTAGGTAATACTTTCAAAGGACAGATGTTCAGTGCTGAACCATCATCAACCATTACACAAGGTAAAGTTCTATCCATCATTTCCACTTTCAAGTACAATGCACGGTTGTGATTAGTCCCCTCCGGTGGCAGGTCATCATCAGTGAAAGTGATCCCCTTGGGACTATCAAGTTGCGAACTCTTTGTACTCCTAATTACCATGCACACCTCCTCAGGAGACATCAATGGATTAGCATCCATTTCCATAAGCTTTTTCACCACCGCAGCCCGGTGCCTTTGGGATTCCATAAGCAGATGCCACACAGACGCACGTGCAGGCATCTTTTTAAGTTGTTCCACCACTAGATCTTCTTTTTCATCCACCTTGATAGGCAAATAATCCTGGACCGGGGCTTCTGCTTTTTTACTTGGCTCTCCTAACCGCTGTGGCTCAGGTTGATATACCCTTCCACTCCTCGTGACATTATTCACAGGGGCGTCCCCTTTCTTATGTACATCCCGTCCTTGGTGCAAACAGGATAAACAGGTGTTGTCTGGCCCACAAGCTTGGGTCTACTCATTAGTTCGAACTCATCCGCATCGTCATCCAACTCCACATCATCTAAATTCACGGGCTTACTCTTCTCCTCTACAGGTGGTTCAGCATCCTCACCCACTGCCACTTGTATTGCAGGGTTCGCCTTTGCAATCTGAGCCAAGACAAAGTTAGGAGACAATCCCGACTGCACCATATTCACCCTCCTTTCAAACTGAGGCAGTGGATTACTCTGAACATTGGGCTTTGAGCGAGGTGCTTTTATCTTCTTTTCATCAATCAACTGCTGACTCGCCTTTTTCAAAGCATGGCATTCATTGATTCGATGCCCCTTGGTCACATGATAAGAGCAAAAATTGCTCTTGTCCGCCTCGGCCGGAGGCGTGTACGGTTTCAGGCTTTGAAGAAAACCCAAATTTCTGCACTTCAGAAAAATCCGCCCGAGAGAATCCTCCCAAGGAGAAATCCCTTTTCCAGCTGTTTATTGACTTGCCCCTTGTGCTACTGCCGCTACTTCTACTTACTTGACAGGAGCAGGTGGCTGACTCGGCTTGGCACTTATCGAAGAGGAAGCTGCAGGATTGTTATTACTCTTGTACCCTGAAGAATATGTCCGGCTTTGGTACCCTCCCCCAAAACTATTATGAGCCGGATCAATCTCGTATTTCTCCACTTTGTGGGCCAACTCATGTACTTCCACCAAGGATTGAAACTTGTGATATTTCATCACATTCCGATAAACCTCTAAGCTCCCATCAATCAACTTCACAATCAGTTCATCTTCCAACGGCTTCTGATGAAGGAGGATCATCTTGTCCATCCACCTTTGATAGTACTCCGAGAAGGTCTCATTCGGTTTCTGTCTCACTGTCTCTAGGTCTTGTAGCTTGACCTCTAGCTGTGTATTGAAACTGAAGTACTTTATGAAAGCATCAGACAGCGCATCCCAGTCGCCTTGCACACTCTCGGGCTGTTTGTTGTACCATGTGATGGCCCCTCCTTCCAAAGTAGTGGAGAACAGTCCCACTAATTGATTCATTGTAAGCCCCGCCATAGTCATGATTCGCACATACTGGTTCAAGTGAGCCGTGGGAGGACTTTTCCCGACATATGGTGCAATTCTAGGCATTTGAAAGCCCACAGGTAACATTTCAACCCCTCCGGCTATGAGTGTGGATGGGTCAATGCGCTTGGCGGATTGGATCTTAGAACTGGCACGCAGCTCCGCTATAGTTTCTTCCATCTCCTTCATCTTTCTTTCTAAAGCAGACTCCACAGGTCGCTTAGCATTATCCCTTCGGCCCTCTTCGGCATCTGACTGCCCATCATTCAATCTCCCGCCGCTACTCTCCTCTCGGGTAGCCCTTTCTGGTCGCTGATTAGACGACTCAGTCAATGCACTCTGCACTTGGTTCTTGATAAGGTTCTTGAATTCATCAGAATTCATGAATTCTCAAATAGCAGTGGTGGCCATCATGGCAGCTGTAGCTTCAGGTGTGAGTGCCATATCTTGAAATCTTTGTTGTAACAGTTGAAATTCTGGTGAAAACTCAGCACTTAATTCAGATGTCGCCTCAACCTCCCTGAACTGAACGGACTCCTCAGACTCACTGGACGACGAATCGCTGTGCTCTAGTCTCACGAGTCTTCGTCCCGATCGGAGCCAAACTACAAAATATTTCGAACAAGAGTTAGTGAAGGATGATCGCCCAAAGAGTTATGAACTCTAGGGGATATGCATGTATGCATGGCGTGTTAGATGAATGATATGTGGATGTCGTATGAAATGGATTTGCAATGCGAACTTTGAACAACTAATCCTTCGGGTGGTGAAGTATGCATGAATTCCTATTTATGTATGTACAAATTGCAATTTAAGTATTTGATGCATGGATGAGACCTTTGGCGCTCGGGGAGTACCTTGGGTTTTGTGACGTGAGATGAATGTTCTTAGCGAACGAGTAGAGTTTCGGCGCTCGAGGAGTACCTCAGGTTTTGTGACGTGAGATGAATGTTCTTAGTGAACGGACAGAGTTTCGGCACTCGGGGAGTACCTCGGATTTTTGTGATGTGAGATCGACATGTGCATGGCACATGGTCGGGGTTTCGGTGTCCAGGGGACACCTCGGATTTTTGATGATATGAAGCGAACTCGCTTGGTTTACGAGCAGAATTTCAATACTCAGGGAGTATCTCGATTTTCGCAACGCGATGTGAAATGAATGCGTTCTTGGTGAACGGGCAGAGTTCCGGCGCTCGGGGAGCACCTAAACGATTTGATGTGTGAAATGAATTTTTTTTTTGGCACTCGTAGAGTGCCTAAAATGATTTGATGAAATGTGATGAATTTTGTCGGCACTCATGGAGCACCTAAAATGATTTAATGAAATGTGATGAATCTTATCGTCACTCGTGGAGTGCCTAAAATGATCTAATGAAATGTGATGAATTTTGTCGGCACTCGTGGAGCGCCTAAAATGATTTAATGAAATGTGATCAATCTTATCGGCACACGTGGAGCGCCTAAAATAATCTAATGAAATATGATGAATTTTGTCGGTACTCGTGGAGCACCTAAAATGATTTAATGAAATGTGATGAATTTTATCGGTACTCGTGGAGCACCTAAAATGATTTCCTACTTGGTAAGCGGTGCGATGTGTGTGGCCCTTATGGGATTGTTCAAGGTCCGCATGAATGTTTTATGCATGACACGCGTTTCCCATGGCTACAAAATAAAATGGTTAATGCTTATGACATTCAAGTGATGTATGTAAATTAATTAATTAATTTTTCATACAATGAGAAGATGCGTGGCTACAAAAAATATGGTTAGTGTAAATGTCACGTGGGTGATTAATATATTTACACACGAAAAAAAAATGGAAATGGCTGTACAAAATATGTGAGTTAGAATCACACAAATGATTTATATTCGGTATGTTATGTTCGTGAAAAATGTGGATGATGATATGTTATGGAGGGACAAGAAGACACGTAGCAATTAGCACATGGATCGTATTACTCCAACCTTATTCCTCCAAACGTGATCAGGTCGATAAAATTCTAACCGAGTCCTAGGAGGGGTTCTCTTCGATCACCAACCGGGGATGATGAAGGCGCATTTTATTTTATTCACACAATTTATTTTGGTATCATAAGGGAATCCAACTAAGGTTGCCTAAATGAGTTCGGTCCAAAGTCGGGATAACATCAAGGCTCCCATAGCGAAATATACTCCTCACTTCTCCCCACTCAACTGTCCGAACGAAGGGGTTTGTACGAGGCTATGGGTGGTGTTTCGTATTCGTGCCCCCAAGACCAAGAGGAACTTAGGCGACACTTCAAAGATTCACCGGGCTAAAAAATGGATACCTAACCTAATGCAAAGAAATGTCTAACTACAAAAATGCATAAAGTGCCATATAAGAATCAATCACTTAATTTAAATTAGACACTTTTCAGGGCTTGTCAAATTCTTTTAAGTTTTTGAAAAACTTTTGTAAGAAATCCCCAGCAAAGTCGCCACTGTGAGCGGATGATGCGTTTTCGACGGGACGCGGGACTCCCTTTCAGAAGGGGTGCCTCGATTTCGGGCGAGGCCCTCTCTCGCGTGGGGTTTTTGGATTTGAAATTCGCTTTTTGGAAAAGCGGATTGTTTCGAAAAAGAATCGAGACCTAAATCTCGATAAAAAGTATAGGAGTCGCCACCCGGTCAGCTCAACCAGGAAATTACAGTGTAGCTGAACCAAAGCGGGAACTGCCACACTTTTCAGAGATCTAGGTTCGGACAAGTCCCTTATTTCGTGTCTAATTTAAATGTTAATGCCAATGTTCTAATTACAACACTTTAAATTGCTAAAGATTGATTTTTATTAAATAATGCACGCAGCGCGCATACGTAATAATACAGCATAATAAAAGTAAATAGAATAAATATTTAAGAGCTTACAACCCAATTGAAAGAAAAATAAAACTCTCGCCTCACTGATACAAGCGCCAAGAATACACGGGAATCTAAAATAAAAATTTACAACCGCCTAAATACACGATTTAATTCTATTAAATACAAATAAAGTGAAAAGTAAAATAAAATAAAAGCTGCAAAACAAAGGTTAGCACAATTTATACGGCACACCATAAGTAGGACTCAAACAGACAGAATTGGGAAATTAGGTATTTAGGGTCATGCAATTGGGGGTAACCGGGTTGGCCTGGTCGGCCGGCCCGGTTAGACCTGGAAAGCCATTTTGAAACGTCTCTGTATTTTTGGTTTTGTGAGAAAATCGTTTTTGAAAACATTTTTCCGGTTTATTTTAACTTAGCATGCAAAGTGGGTCAGTTTTCGGGAGAACCGGGTCTCCGTCGTGGTTTTGTCTTAAATACAATTTCACCGAAAAATAAATCTAAGGTCGTGAATGCACATACCAAAATTTAAATTAGACACTTTTCAAGGCTTGTCAAATTCTTTTAAGTTTTTGAAAAACTTTTAAGAAATCCCTAGCGGAGTCGCCACTGTGAGCGGACAACGCGTTTTCGACGGGACGCGGGACTCCCTTTCGGAAGGGGCGCCTCGATTTCGGGCGGGGCCCTCCCTCGCGTGGGGTTTTTAATTGGAATTCATTTTTTTTTGGAAAAACGGATTGTTTCGAAAAAGAATCGAGACCTAAATCTCGATAAAAAGTATAGGAGTCGCCACCCGGCTCAGCTCAACCGGGAAATTACAGTGTAGCTGAACCAAAGCGGGAACTGCCACACTTTTTAGAGATTCGGGTCCGGACAAGTCCTTTATTTCGTGTCTAATTTAAATATTATTGTCAATATTCTATTTACGACACTTTAAGTTACTAAAAGGCCAATTTCATTGAATAATACATACGGCGTACATGCAAGACAATAATACAAAATATAGAGTAAGGGAAATAAATATTTAGGAGTTTACAACCCAATCGAAAGAAAATAAAACTCTCGCCTCACTGATACAATCGCCTATATACACGAGAATCTAGAAAAATTACAACCGCCTAAATACACGATTGAATTCTATTAAATACAAATAAAAAGAAAATTAAAATAAAATAAAAGCTACAAAACAAAGGTTAGCACAATTTATACGGCATGCCATAAATAGGACTCAAGTAGACAGAAATGGGAAATTAGGATCGGGGTCATGCAATTAGGGGTAACCGGGTCGGTCCGGTCAGCCGGCCCGGTTAGACCTGGAAAACCATTTTGAAACGTCCCTGTATTTTTGGTTTTGTGAGAAAATCATTTTTGAAAACAATTTTTCCGGTTTATTACAATTAAGCATGCAAAGTGGGTCGGTTTTCAGGAGAACCGGGTCTCCGTCGTAGAATTGTTCTAAATGCACTTTCACTGAAAAATAAATCTAAGGTAGTGATGCACA
The DNA here is from genome assembly GCA_039660915.1 of Euphorbia tirucalli. NCBI lineage: Eukaryota > Viridiplantae > Streptophyta > Magnoliopsida > Malpighiales > Euphorbiaceae > Euphorbia > Euphorbia tirucalli. The sequence continues at coordinate 73,810,538 of CM077634.1, read as the reverse complement.
CCACAAAATTCATTTTGATGATTTTTGAGGGTTTTCCAATTTTTCTGATTTTCTGAAATTTTTTGATTTTTATGAAATTTTTTTTGAATTTTTGTGATTTTTCTTTGGATTTTAGGGATTTTTTAGGGATTTCTGCTTCTGGCCGAGGACTACAGTCGTACGCCTGTAGTTACAGTCGTACGACTGTATTGTAATCTTGGCTTAGGCAGAAATCGCTAAAAAACCCTAAAAATAAAACCCTGAAACTGAAAAAGTAAGCACAGTCGTACGACTGTTGAGGATTTGGCACGACTGTATTTACAGTCGTGCCCCTGTTCTTGTTTCAAGAACAGTCGTACGACTGTTCTTACTTTTCCAGAAATAAAAACGCAAAAACTTGAAGAAAAATGCACCAAACACAAACAAATCACCCAGAAAGCTGGAAAATGAGTTGAGTTAAAGGTTGTTTACCTCCTTGGTGACGATCCACAGCTAGAATGACTCCTGGCTACGCACCAATCCACGTGAATTTGCTCTTTTTCCTTAGGGAGTCAAGGTTGCAAAAGTATCCAAACAACTCCCAAAAAGTCACGGATTTGTGTTTGTTTTTGGTCCGAAATGATTTAGTTTGTTAGTGTGAGTGTTAACCTAGGATTTCTAATTCGTTTTAGTGATTAAAAACAAGAAATCAAAGAGAAAATGTGAGAAGAAAGTAAGGCATTTTACTTCTCTCTCTTCTTTCTTTTTCTCCCTCTTTCTCTCTCTAAAATTCTGATTTCTTTTTGCCAAAAGTTCAACAAAATCTGATTTTCTTCCCTTTTATACCTCACTAACCCGGAAATCTTGAGCATTAAATGCTCAAGATTTCCCTTCTCTTTTAAGTCAAAGAGGTATGGGCAAGAACCTGCTCCCCGAAAGTACAGTCGTACGACTGTACTTACACTACAGTCGTACGACTGTAGCGAATTCCCACGACTGTATTTTACAGTCGTGGATCAACGGTCAACGGGATTTTTTTTTAAGAGAAAAGAAAATTTCATGTTCACAAACGTCCCTGTATTTTTGGTTTTGTGAGAAAATCGTTTTTGAAAACATTTTTCCGGTTTATTTTAACTTAGCATGCAAAGTGGGTCGGTTTTCGGGAGAACCGGGTCTCCGTCGTGTTTTGTCTTAAATACAATTTCACCGAAAAATAAATCTAAGGTCGTGAATGCATATACCAAAATTCATTTTTGATGATTTTTTATTTTTCAAGATTTTTCTGATTTTCTGAAATTTTCTGATTTTTACGAAATTTTTTTTGGTTTTATGAATTTTTTGGATTTTAGGGATTTTTGAGGGATTTCTGCTCCTGGCCAAGGACTACAGTCGTGCGACTGTAGTTACAGTCGTACGACTGTATAGTACAGTCGTGCGACTATAAACTTTGCCAGAGGCAGAAATCGCTAAAAAACCCTAAAAAGAGAACTTAAACCTGAGAAAATAAATACAGTGGTACGACTATAAAGGGTTTTGCATGACTTTAATTACAGTCGTGCCCCTGTTCTTGTGTAAAGAACAGTCGTACAACTGTTCTTATTTTTCCAGAAACAAAAGCTTAAAAACTTGAATAAACACGCACCAAACACAAGCAAATCACCCAGAAAGCTGGAAAATGAGTCGAATTAAAGATTGTTTACCTCCTTGGTGACGATCCACAGCTGGAATGACCCCTGGCTATGCACCAATCCACATGAATTTGCTCCTTTTCCTTGGAAAGTTAAGGTTGCAAAAGCGTCCAAAGAATCCCAAAAAAGTCACAGATTTGAGTTTGTTTTGGTCCAAATATGATTTAGATTTCTTGTATAGATGTTAACCTAGGATTTCTAATTCATTTTAGTGATGAAAAACAAGAAATCAGGAAGAAAATGTGAGAAGAAAGTAAGACTATTCTTTTCTCTCTTCTTTCTTTTTCTCCCTTTTTCTCTCACTAAATCTCTCTAAGATCCAGATTATCTTGCCAAAAGTCCTCTCCTCTCTGATTTTCAACCTTTTATATCCCTACTTACTCGGAAATCTTGAGCATTAAATGCTCAAGATTTCCCCACTTTTTTAAGTCAAGGGGGTATGGGTTCTGTAACCTGCCTCCGAAAGTACAGTCGTACGACTGTACTTACGTTACAGTCGTACGACTGTAACAAAAATCCCACGACTGTAAATACAGTCGTGGGTCAACGGTCAACAAATTTTTTTTTTTTTTTTGAATATAAAAATTTCGTGTTCACACCCACCCAAACTTCAAGGATTTTGTTTGCCAAAATTGGGCTCCTTAACAAGATATTCTTGCTGCTGCTAACAACTTTAAAAGTCATGTTAGGCAGTGGAATAAAAAGACCTTTGGTAATATTTTCTACAAGAAGACGCTTCTTCTGAACAGGTTTACTGGGATAAACAAAGCTCAAGAACGGGGGTTTGATAATAACTTCAGTCTTCTGGAAAAGAAACTTCAAGCGGAGCTTCTCCTTACTCTTAATCAGGAGCAACTTTTATGGTATCAGAAATCGAGGCAAGAATGGATCCGGGGAAGGGATCATAATACTAAGTGTTGGATATGCCCTAGCCCCGAGGCATTGGTCCTTTTATTTGTATCATACATTTGTTGGATTCATGTATCATACTTATTTGTGCTATTAATAAAGGCATTAATTCATTTATTATATCTATCTTATGCAATATATTAAATGAATTATCCAATGGACATATCCATATCCATGATGACCAGTGTCATGCACTTGGTAGTAAGACCATGGATAGGGTAAAAGATATGACCATGAATAGATCCGTACTCTGTTCCAGTCATGGGAATGAATGGAACAAGAGACTATCATTAACTTGGTTGTATGGCAGTGTCTTACCGGTCATTGGACATGGAATGTCAACCAAGTTAATGGGTACATGCATAAGGGGCATGGTACTAGATAGATCCACTAAACGAGAAATCCACATGGTATAGTATCACAAGTGATTCTCGTGTAGTGCTTATATGGATCCTTTAACCTGACTATATGATAGTGTTGCATGTGAGGTCGCATACTTAGGGGTACGCCTAAAGGGCCTATAATAGGGTGCCAAGTATGGGTACTTTCGGGTATGTCACTTAGCATGGTAATGCTATGGATATGCAGAAGGGATTTGTCACTCAGTAGTCCACTGGGAAGATATCACCGGCCTCTCAATAAATGTGACTGATAAGAGTGTGGCCACACCCAAACAAGTGGGAACTTGTTTGTGAGCTTCAGTGCATTTGGGATCAAGTTAATGTCCAGACACAAAAGAGGGTGATCAATCCATACCTCTGTGTTGGACACCGATATCAATGACATGGGATGTACAAGTATAAACTACAGGGTTATGATAACAGTTAAACTGCCATTTCCATCTTAATTGGGGGCTGCAGTGGCTTGCTAAAGCCCAACTGCAGTCTGTGGGCCAAAGGCCTACTACCAACATAAAGATGGGCCTACGAGATAGCACACATTGAGCAACTGAACACCGACTTAAGGAATCACATGTATGCTTGGAGTATACACTCTGGAGAGAGAGGTATATATATTAATTATATTATAAAGATCAATTGGATTGATCCTAATAATAAAAGTAATATATATTTAATTGGCTCTTCATAATTAATTGGATTAATTATGAGATTATTTCCTAGGTGGAAATATTCATATGTATAGGTTTAAATATGATTTTATTTTGTGAAGATTTAATTTTAATTTGATGGATTAAATTAATTGGTCAAACTAATTTTAATTTAAATGTAAATAATATATTACTTGGTGTAATATATTAAATACATGGGTGTATTAAAGTTGGGCTTGAAATTAATTTAAACCAGACTAATTAAAATAAGATTGGGCCTGAATTAAAAGAAGGAAGCCCACACAAAATGAATGAGCCAAGTTGGGCCAAAATTCCTTTAGGAATTTCGGCCAACCTAGGCTTTAATAACCCTGAGAATTTTGGCCACCACTAGGTGAAGCAACCATAGCCGAAATTCACCTTAGCCCCCTTCTCCATAGTTTGTGTTTTCCGATGCTAGCACGGGTGGTGTTCGTTAGGCGTTCGTGTACGTAAACCAGGAGGGATTCTATATTGATTCCTGCAGTCTGCATCCATCTCTTAAAAAGATATTACGGGCAAGAGAATTATCTCTTGTGATTAAATTTTGTTTTTCAATTTCTATCTCAATTGCTCTTGGGCACGGATTTGAGGAAATCATCGCGTTATTCCGCTTTTATCGGGTGATTTCCGATGAAAAATCCCAACACTAAGTTCTTTTATATTTCCACAATGGTCAGAAGGAGAAGGAATTGAATTGAGCTTCTTAAGAATCCTGCAGGTCAATGGATCGAAGATCAAGAGGCCCTGAAGAACATGATTGAAAGCTTCTTTGGGGACTTGTTTAAAGCTGATAAAAATCTTACGGACCCCAATACTATCCCTGCCTCTTTCCCTAGAATTGATGAGAATACTCTTAAAGACACTTTCCGAAGTGTAACTGAAGAGGATGTGAAGAAGGCCATCTTTGACATGGCCCCGCTAAAGGCCCCGGGATCTGATGGCTTGCTGGCAGGATTTTTTCAAAAGCACTGGAGCTCAGTTAGAACTAGCATCACTTCTTTTGTTTTGAGCATTTTCAATGGCTCAAAAGACATTGTTAATGTTAATGAAACTCTTTTGGTGCTGATTCCAAAAACTCAATCCCCGGAGGACCTTTCTCAATTCAGGCCCATTAGCCTCTGCTCGGTCATTTACAAAGCTGTCACTAAGATTATCACCAATAGGCTCAAGAGTATCATGCCCTTACTTATCAGTCAGAACCAAAGTACTTTTGTTCCAGGTAGGCAAATTTCTGACAATATTATTGTGAGCGGATGACGCATTTTCGACGGGACGCGGGACTCCCTTTCGGAAGGGGCGCTTCGATTTCAGGCGAGGCCCTCCCTCGCGTGGGGTTTTTGGTTTGGAAATTCGTTTTTTTGGAAAAGCGGATTGTTTCGAAAAAGAATCGAGACCTAAATCTCGATAAAAAGTATAGGAGTCGCCACCCGGCTCAGCTCAACCGGGAAATTACAGTGTAGCTGAACCAAAGCGGGAACTGCCACACTTTTCAGAGATCTAGGTTCGGACAAGTCCCTTATTTCGTGTCTAATTTAAATATTATTGCCAATGTTCTAGTTACGACACTTTAAATTACTAAAGATTAATTTTTATTAAATAATACTCGCAGCGCGCATACGGAATAATAATACAACATAAAAAGTAAAAAGAGTAAATATTTAAAAGCTTACAACCCAATTGAAAGAAAAATAAAACTCTCACCTCACTGATACAACCGCCTAGAATACACGAGAATCTAAAAATTTACAACCGCCTAAATGCACGATTTAATTCTATTGAAATACAAACAAAATAGAAAATTAAAATAAAACAAAAGCTGCAAAACCGAAGTTAGCGCAATTTATACGGCACGCCATAAATTGGACTCAAGTAGATAGAATTGGGAAATTAGGATTTGGGGTCATGCAATTGGGGGTAACCGGGTCGGCTCGGTTAGACCTGGAAAACCATTTTGAAACGTCCCTGTATTTTTGGTTTTTGTGAAAAAATCGTTTTTGAAAACATTTTTCCGGTTTATTTTAACTTAGCATGCAAAGTGGGTCGGTTTTCGGGAGAACCGGGTGTTCGTCGTGGAATTGTTCTAAATGCAATTTTTTCAAAAAATAAATCTAAGGTCGTGATGCACACAACAAAATTCATTTTGATGATTTATGATTTTTTTTTCAAGATTTTTCTGATTTTCTGAAATTTTCTGATTTTTATGAAATTTTTGGGGTTTTATGAATTTTTGGATTTTAGGGATTTTTAGGGATTTCTGCTCCTTGCAGCGGACTACAGTCGTGCGACTGTAGTTACAGTCGTACGACTGTATACTACAGTCGTGCGACTGTAATCTTAGCTAAAGGCAGAAATCGCTAAAAAACCCTAAAAGAGAAACCTAAAGCTGAGAAAATAAGAACAGTCGTACGACTGTAGAGGATTTGGCACGACTGTAATTACAGTCGTGCCCCTGTTCTTGTCCCAAGAACAGTCGTACAACTGTTCTTATTTTTCCAGAAATAAAAACTTAAAAACTTGAATAAAAAAGCACCAAACACAAGTAAATCACCCAGAAAGCTGGAAAAGAGTTGAGTTAAAGGTTGTTTACCTCCTTGGCGACGATCCACAGCTGGGATGACCCCTGGCTACGCACCAATCCATGTAAGTCAAGGTTGCGAAAGTGTCCAAATAATCCCAGAAATGTCACGGATTTGTGTTTGTTTTTGTCCCAAAATGATTTAGATTTTTAGTGTGGATGTTAATCTAGGATTTCTAATTCGTTTTAGTGATTAACAATAAGAAATTAAAGAGAAAATGTTAGAAGAAAGTAAGGTATTTTCTTTTCTCTCTTCTTTCTTTTTCTCTCTTTTTCTCTCGCTAAACCTCTCTAAAAACCAGATTTCTTACCAAAAGTCCCTCTCTTTCTGATTTTTTTTTAACCTTTTATATCTCCCCACTAACCCGGAAATCTTGAGCATTTAATGCTCAAGATTTCCCCTCTTTTCCAAGTCAAGGGGTATGGGTTCTGCAACCTGCCCCTGAAAGTACAGTCGTATGACTGTACTTACGTTATAGTCGTACGACTATAACTAAAATACCACGACTGTATTTACAGTCGTGGGTCAACGGTCAACGACGGATTTTTTTTTTTAATGTAAAAATTTCGTGTTCACAATTATTGTGGCGCAGGAAATTATCCATTCTTTTAGAACTATGAAGGGGAAGAAAGGCTACGTTGCCATGAAGATAGACCTTGAGAAAGCTTATGACCGTCTTGACTGGGAGTTTATACTTAACACTCTCCATCATATCGGAATGCCGCCCAACTGGATCAAGGTGGTTCAGAGATGCATATCCTCTTCTTCAATACGGGTTGTCTTTAATGGCAGTATGACAGATAGTTTCCAGCCTTCTCGGGGTATTAGGCAAAGGGATCCCCTATCCCCTTACATGTTTATGCTGTTTATGGAAAGATTGGGGCATACAATTCTCTCCAAAGTTCAGACAGGATCCTGGAAAGGGGTCCGATATGATAAGAAGGGTCTGACTGTTTCTCACCTCTTTTTTGCAGATGATTTAATGTTTTTTAGGGAGGCCACTAATAATCAACTTCGGACCATAGAGAATTGCCTTTAGAGGTTTTGTAATGCTTCAGGGCAGTGGGTTAGCCTGGCTAAATCAAGTATGTGTACTTCCAGGAATATCAGTGCAGGAAGAGGGCGAGCTCTTAGTCACCAATACGGCATCCGGCTAACTAATTGCTTCGGAAATATGTTGGAGTGCCTTTACTTAACAAAAGGGTCTCTAAGCATACTTTTGGTGAAATTTCTGAAAAAACTGCTAATAAGCTTGCTTGTTGGAAAGCGTTCCTTATCCTTTGCAGGAAGAGTCACCCTCATCAAAGCTGTTACTAATAGTATGCCTAATCATACTATGCAAACCAATATGCTCCCCAGTCACACATTGAAGGCTTTGGATAAGTTAAATCGAAGTTTCCTATGGGGTCATCAGGAGGACAAATGAAAAATTCACTTAGCGTCTTGGGATATGGTCTGCAATGCTAGGAAGGATGGAGGCTTGGGCATTAAGAAAGCTGAGTTACACAACAAGGCAATCCTTATGAAGCTTATTTGGTGCTTTATGACAGAACCCAAGGCTTTGTGGGTGCAAATCCTCAAAAGTAAATACCTCAAGTCCAATGACATACTTATGGAGCCAATTTCTAAAAGGCAGAAGTCCTAAGTTTGGAAGAGTATGCTAAATCTTATACAGGAGTTTAAGTAGGGGCTGGTCCACAATGTTGGGAATGGGTTGTCCACAAGATTTTGGACAGACCACTGGATTAGGAAGTCAGCTATTTGTCACCTGGTTCCTCATTTTCCTTCTTGTCATCTCAACAAGTTCATACATGAGTATATTGACACTGATGGTAATTGGCAATGGAACACCTTGAAACCTTTGCTTCCAGATGACATCAAGCTCCAAATAGCTGCTATTAGAATTTCTACTAATACGAACTGCTATGATGCCATCGGTTGGCAACCTTCTAAATTGGGTAAGTTCACCTCTCAATCGGCTTTCCAATTAATCTCTGGCCAGGGGAACAGAGTTCCTGACTCTTTATTCCAATCCATCTGGAAGCTTCACATTCCTCACCGGATCCAAACTTTCTTATGGTTGGCTAACCAAGGAAATCTTCTTACTAATAGTAACAGAAGGCGTAGACACTTGATAGATTATGATAAATGTTCGAGATGTAGGAGAAAGGCTGAAACCAGTATTCATGCTCTCTGAGATTGTTCCTTAAGCAGATTAACCTGGATGCAGATTGGAGGGCCAGAGAAGAATTCTGGGTTCTTTGAAACCCCGAAGGACATTTGGTGGCATGTCAACCTGAGCAGTAATACAACAAAGGTTGGAGATTACAATTGGAATATCATTTTTGCCATTACTAACTGGTTTCTCTAGAAGTGGCGCAATTTGCAAATCTTTCAAAATGGAGAGGGCATTCCTCTTGATAAGGTGGGAGTCATTCGAAATTTTGCTAAATATGTGGACAAGTCCTGGACTCCAAGGTCTGGAGTCTGTACCTGGCAGCAGCAGATTAAAGTGGTTTGGGAAAAGCCTCCTGCGGAGTGGCTTAAATTTAACATTGATGGATCCTGTTCCACTGGCCAGGGATTGATCTCTGTTGGAGGACTTCTCCGTGATTCGGAAGGTAACAGGGTTGACATGGTGTGTAAGTCTTCCACAGTTGATAACTATCATCCTTGCCAAAATTTATGCTTGGAGATCAAGAACTTGCTGCGCCTAGCTCCTTCTATTAAGTTGCAGCATGCTTTCAGAGAAGCTAATTCTTGTGCGGATTTGATGGCCAAATCTGCTTTCAGGTATCCCCAGGGTTTCAATATTCTGGCTTCCCCCCCCCCCCCCCCAAGTGATATTCTGCATTCCATTGCTAAAGACAGGAGGCACTTTTCGCACACTAGACTTATCCCGGAGAGGTAGTTTGTTTTTTGTTGGTTTTTGTTTTCTTCTTTGTTCCTTTCTACCAAAAAAAAAACTACCTTCATCATGGCACAAAATTTTTTTAAAAAAATGTACAAACTCTTCGAACAACAATAAAAATGTTTTGTTCACTTAAAAAAGAAAAAATAACACTGATTTAGCAATGATTACAATCATCGTTAAATACATCGTTACGCTCAATTGCTCCTTTATGTTATGTCTTTTTTATTGGTGTTAAAAGGAATTGTAATTGGGCAGCTCATTACGTAGCTTCATTATGCTTTTTCATTCTGATGGTTAGTTTTTCCTCTTTGAAATCTCTTTGTCATTAGGGGAAAAAATATTTATATATATATATATATCAAAGTACACTACAAAAGAAACAAATAATTTATATGGCCAAATACATACGCGGCCCCTTTAACTTTAATTTTTGAGCCGCTTGGCCCCCTCAACTATTTTAACGACCTATCTAACCCCTCATCTAAAGGTCAAATACATACGTAGCCCCTTCAATTTTTATTTTTGAGCCGTTTGGCCCCTTCAACTATTTTAGCAACCTATTTAACCCCTCATCAACTTTAAAGTGTTATTTTTAAATCTTTGAGTGAACATAACCAGACACAACAGAGTACCATGTATTACACGCGTCTAACACTAAAGACATGTAAGACACACGCTGGAAATCATCTTCTATTTAATTAATATTACAAACTATTATAAAGTGAAAGTTTCTCAGCAATTAATAAAACTCAAGAGGATGAAGAAATATGATTGCAGAAAAGACAACAAAGAAGAACGAAGAGAGTTTAACCAAAGTGAGGAGAGAAGGAGAAAAAAATACAGATAATTTTTTTATATAATATTTACAAAATATTATCCTTGTAAAATCGTAAAGTTTATCTCAAACGCACTGAGATTTCTCTTACCTCCAGATCATACGACACATCAGCATTCAAGTGTCTAAAAATACCATTTTAAAATAGATGAGGGGTTATATAGGTGGCTAGAATAGTTGAGGGGGCCAAGCGGCTGAAAAATAAAAGTTGAATGAGCCACGTATGTATTTGACTTTTAGATGCGGGGTTAGATAGGTCGCTAATATAGTTGAGAGGGTCAAGCGGCTCAAAAATTAAAGTTGAAGGGGCCGCGTATGTGATTGGCCCAATTTGAATATATTAAAAAAATGGATTTACTCTATATACAAAGTATATCTGTAAATTGTTCACAGTATATCAAAATTATATTTTTATGAAAAATAATATATTGTAAAATATATTAATAATATATATATATATATATATATGCAAAATATATTAATGTTATATTAAGAATATTATAATAACATAATGAACAATGGTCAAAGAGAAAGAATATAGTCTTAGATCAATCTAAAAATTTACTTGAAAGGATTTTTAGGTTTGTGACTGATTGAGGGGCGTGATTAGTTGTGCCACCTACTTTTCTTTAAGTTCTACACTAGGATGATTAATGAATTATTCAAAAAACAAAAGAAAAAAAAAAACAAAACATTTACCCAGGCAGTGGCGGGCCAGGGGGTATGGGGAGCCGGTTACCCCCTGGCCGCCGGACACAGTCCGCCCGAAACCAGAGGCGTTTTCCTTTTTCTTTTTTTTTTTTTTTAATTTTTTTCAGGTAAAATGACATTAAATTTTTTTAAAAATCCCACGTAAAACGGAGATTTTAATTTTTTTGAGCCCAGGTAAAATGACGTCGTTTTGCCTGAGCCTGAAAAAAAAAACCTCCATTCTATGATTAAAACCTAGGCCTAAAAAAAAATTCCATCCTAGGATTAAATAAAATAAAATAAATTAGATTGGAATTAGATTAATTAGAATTAAAGGTTGATTGGAATTATAAATTTCACAATTTTAGAAATTTTAATTTAGGGATTTTAATTGGAAAAAATTAATTATTAGTATGTCATGTGTATAAATAACGAAGATTATATTGTTATTGAATTAAATTGAACTAATTACGGGTTTCTTGGTCGGCCGGAAATTTTTAATCACCAGCGAGAAAATTTTTAAGGAAATTTTCGTCTCCCCTATCAGCCAATTCCTGGCTCCGCCACTGTACTCAGTTCAAGCTTAAAAAAATCTTTTTTTTTTCTCGAATTATATTATATAGTTATGCATTTTATAAGTATATTATATCGTAATTTTTGGTAACAAAACAAAAAAAGACTCATAATATTCATCGTATAAATGCACCAAACTATATTTGAGCTCTTTCATATGCTAACATATTCTATCATAATAATTAAATATTTTTTTTTTATCGCTGCGTTATTTTTGTAAAAATTAATCCTCTCTATATATAATTTTATATGATATAAAAGTAGTACTGTAATAGTACTGTTAATTAAGTACAACGACAACCCTTTCAATAGATCCAAAGTGCAAAACCAAGCTAAAATCTAAAAATATGTCACATGAACTGATGAATTGTACATAACAAAACAACATATATGGTCATATGCAAGGCAAATTGGAAACATATTCACGTATACAGTCCATGACAAAAAGAAGATAAATTGTATCAAAATGGATTATTGTATTGTATTCATATCGTATTGGTCTGTTACGATAATACTCATAAGGTCAATACTAACACAACCTATTTATTGGACGGATTATATGTGTCGATCTGTTTCTTATATCAGCTCACGTAATTTCAACCTTGATTTGCCAAATTTGCGAGTTATACAAATTGTGTTGACATGTAATACCATTTTGACATCTCCGTAATATTTATTATATTTTTATTTAATCTTTGAATGATTTAAAATGAATCATGGAGGGATTGGCAAGTCAAATTGTGGCATGACATATTTATTACACATGTTATACGTGTCTAAGATTATTAACGAATCTAGTCTCCTACTAGTCCAAACTCTACCAGCTCTTTAAATATGGATCCAGAATTTTTCAAATGTTAAGTCTTCTTCTATTTTGTTACATTGAAAAGACTTCATGACATAATGAGTGATAGGCTTGACTGAATGAATGAGTCCACATGTAGGATTGAACCAACATAACACAAAACCAATTACCTGGTGTTATAGCGAATCTACATAAATTATATGTCACTGAATAGTCTCGTTTACTTCTAATATGAAATTCCTTCTCCAATAAAGCATACATAGAATTCCCTCACAATTGCACTAACCAATATTTTTAACTATTTCACTCGTATCCAACAAATTATAATGCTAATTTCATTGAGGTCAATGCTTTGTCCAAATACCAGTAATTGGTATAAACCATAGATATTTTTATTAGAACAATTATGTCCGGGTCTTAATTACGGTTAAAATTTCTCATATCTCCCGAGAAATATACCTAATAAAATTCAAGTATAAATCTCTTTTCACAAACTCAGCGTATTACAATCCATAGGTTCAAATTCTGTTAAAGACACAGTTATTCACCTTCTAGAAAATTCCTATAAGTTTTACTCCTTTTCACCCTTATTTAACCGAGAGAAAAATACAAAGTTCTGATTCAATTATATGAGAGGCAATCAATGCGTCGATTGAGCATTAATGTTCAGGGAGATTCTAATTATATATTATATTTTGAAATGTAGTTGGTGATGGAGCCAAAATTGGTAAGGTTGATACAAAAATTGACACGTATGCACGTGACCGACCAATGCATATATATACATCAATAAACGAATTGAAGACAACTCACTCTAGCCTGCTACAAACAAAACAAGTATTATTAAGTATCTCATCTTGTCAATTTTATCTTCAAAATAATCATCATCATCCTCTTAGCTTAGCTTAATACACTCGTGTACGTTTTTGGTGTTCTTTTATAAATCATAAAGCTCTATATATATATATATATATATATATATATATATATATATATATATATATATATGGTGCTCAACTATGCTCTAATCTAGAATCCATAAAGGATGTTGGTCAATTAAAACAGCAGGATGATAGTTATGGAAATCGAAATTCGTTAAATAGTATGTAACAACTTACCTGCCGAATCAACTAGCTCCGAAAATGGATGGCACTTAGGCGCGCGACCTATACCCGACCGTCAGGGCAAGAGCCAGGCCCCGATGAGTAGGAGGGCGCGGGGGTCACCCTAAAACCTAGGACGTGATCTCGGACGGAGCGGCCATCGGTACAGATCTTGGTGGTAGTATCAAATATTTAAATGAAAACTTTGAAGACCGAAGAGGGGAAATGTTCCATGTGAACAGCACTTGCACATGGGTTAGTCGATCCTAAAAGACGAGGAAAGCTTGTCCGATAATGCATCAACGCACGAGCTTTGAAAGGGAATCGGGTTAAAATTCCCGAAGAAGGACGTGGGGCTGACTATATATATCCAAAAGAGATTGTGTCTTCCTCCTTACAATTGAAGTGATAAGTACAATTTTTCAACCACAAAATTAACTAGTGGTGTGTATATAGTCATCAATCAGCAATTAATAAAAAATTTCTTGATTTATTAACTAATTCGTTAAGATTGATTAGTCACTCACCAATTAATCTATTACTTTCGGTCAATGAATATATACCTCGATCGGTGAACCCATTATTTCTACAAAAAAATTAAATAAGTTTTTAAAATTAAAAATAAATCATAGTTCATAAATTATAAATTTTAAAATCCATTCACAGCTAACAAACACTTAAATATTGAATTTTATATATTAAAATATTATCTTCTAATCCATCAATTTTAATCAGTTTTTCAAATTTTTAAATAGTTTTGTGTTACCGTTGGATCAACAAAATCCTACATATGCAAAGGCAGAGATCAATTGCGTATGTATATATAATATATAGTTTCATATATGAGAAATTGAAATTAGTCCCTTTTCATGTAAAAAGGAAAATCCTTTATTGAGCTGGAAATATGAGAATCGGACAAAGATTTTCCGGTCCCGGCCATCCCGGAATGCACGTTCAGTTATACAGGTAGAGATGTAGACGTTGCAACTTGCTATTTTCAATCACATGTATGTATATATAACTATCTGTCCGACAATAATTATAGATGCATGTGACCAGAATAATATCACCTTCATCAATTATTGATTCTTAATCACACATATAAAAATAATTAAATTAATTAAATGATTTCTTTCATTTCGTTTTATTTACGAAAAGCATAATCGAAAAACTTTTAAATTTCATAAATTATCTAAATGTATTTTTATCAAAAACCCTAATGACCCTCTCATCCGTCTCAACAAATACCCTTTTAAAGTTTCGATTTTTGAGAAGAAAGAAGGGAGCTCATCTCTTTTCTTCCTCATCTCAGCTTTTCGCTTTTTGTTTCGTGTCTAGTAATTTGATTGAAAATATTTCCTTGAAAATCGATTTAGAACTGTCCGATCAAAATCTTTGCTCATGGTTCGTGCGCTTTTTCAAAAAGATCGTTTCATATCTGTTTACTATAAATGATTATAGGATTGGAGATTCTGTTACAACTGTTATTTTACAATGGTGGATCAATTGACAATGGTTGAATCTTCTTCAAATTACAGTTAGTTTAAATAATTATTTTATGTCATAACCTTTTGTAGATTTATTATTACCATTTGTGGTCTCTTTTTTTCCGTTTGTAGTATTTGTTTTCTGACTTTAGTTTGAATCTAGATGGAGATTTTTTTGCTCTTGATGTATTACTTCTCTTTCTGAAATAATAAATATTTTATTATAAAAAAAATTTAAATATATATATATATATATGTATGTATGTATGTATTTTAGTCAATTTATATATATATATTTTATCAAATTTTAGTCTCTCTCTCTCTCTCTCTCTATATATATATATATATATATTATATGATTTACAAAAATTAGAGTAGTTAAACGTATATTAACTGAAGTTGACTTGAGATTAATGGTTTTAAGTTGTTTAAGATGAAAATTTGGGATTCTGAGTGTCAAAAGTATTCTCAGAGAGATTTTAATTAGAAGAGAAATTATCTAAATTTTTCTTCCTAAATATTTTGACCGGTTAGTTAGATTTACTTATCAAGTCAATTTAGATATACAACTTTGAGAATGTTTCAGAGCGTACCTTATGAGAGAGAGTTTGGACCTTACTCTTAAATCCCTCTAAGGCTCTCACTAACCATAATAGGTCTTAATTATAAAGAATATATGTGAATGAGCATCATATGGAAATAACGGAAAATTGGATCGAAACTAAACTGATAAACAATTTTGGTTTAGCTATTTTTCTAGTTTGTTTCAGTTTGATTTTCATTTTGGAGGAATTCGATATTTAGTTATTGATTCAGTTTATACCGAAAAATTTAGGTTATACTGAAAACCGAATCGAAATTCAATACAACACAAAAAAATATTTTTTTTATATTTTTTTATATAATATTTATCTTTATTTTTTTACAATTTTACTTATAAACTTTATTTATACATTTTTTTTAAAAATTTTTTGTTCTATCAAAACAAAATTCAGTTATTAATTGGTTAATAATTGAATCGAACTGAAAATTTTGTGTTCACCCATGTTCAGCTATTTTAAAAATTTCGATTTTAAAAATATAGGATAATTCGGTTTATCTCTCTTTTATGGGTCAAACATCGATCTTTGAAGGGAGATATGAGTCTTTCAATTTCTATTGTCCTATTGTAAATTTTAGTATAGGTAATAAATTTTAATGAATGAAAGTTTATTTAAAAGGCATATGAGGAGTTTTAAACTTATTGGATTAATTAAAAGAAATATCATGAGATTAACAACTAAAGCTATTATTGTTGGACAATAGTGTTTTTTTTTTTTTTTTTTTTTTTTTTCTCTATGTGTATGTCATTTTCGAGTTGAATGTGATTTTATTTGGAAAGACAGCTGAAAAAAGGATTTATATCCTCTCCTATTTGAGAAAATCATGAATAATTAACGATGTCGTGACATTTAATTGTTTAGATCATGCATACATAAGACTTGAACAGTAATTAAGAATATATTTATATTTTAATGGCAGTATGCTGTTAACAAATCCAACTCCAGTCCCATCACAATTATATTCTTTTTTACTTTTTACTTTTTTGAAGAAAATAATTTCTATTATTATATTTGACATTCACAGTCTCGAAACTGTTAATGTATATTATGCAACAAAGGTATAATTCACTTAAAATATATTTCCAACACACACCAAAAAAAAAAATTCACATGTATAAAGAGCCACATATATAACTTTTTCATTAAGTAATATAGACCCCTTGACGTCCAAAAATATACGTTTAAAATGTAAAATAAATATCCACGGATGACTTTTTATTGCTCTTGTACTTAAAAAAAAAAAAAAAAAAAAAAAAGCCAACTCACTCCACAAGGCACTTCAAATGAGGGATTGCTCCACATACATAAGTAACCATATAACTTATGTCTCCATTATTAAGCAATGTGAGATATTTGCAAAAACGTATACAATACATGTCACTCTAAATTCCAATAATATAAAACTGTTCGGATTTTAACAGTCGACCACTTGATCTAAAAGATTTTCATACGACCATGTCAATAAACCAGTAAACCCAAAAAGCTTAAGCTTACCAATCATACGAATGCCCAATAATAGTTTTATCATTATTTGTGCCAATATGTAGTAATTAACAAGATTGGCTTGAGTGGTAATAATATCATATTCCTAAAAAGTTAGAAATCTTGTGTGTTTCTAATATCAGATAGATATTATTCACTTTAACCAAAATTACATTTATTTGACGTCATAGCTTTAAAATACATCTGCATGTATTGGAAATACTTCTTATTAATACAGCGTAGTCGTTCCTCTCCGTTTATAATGTGGGATTTAGTACACTCCTGTTCCATCTTTATTTTTTAGGGTCGCTCCTTACCGAGGTCTTTTTCATTTTTCAGGGTTGCTCCTTGCCGATATCTTCAGTCTAGTATCACACCTCTCAATTAAAATTAGATTGTTACATCCTGAACTCAGATTCCAATGCATACAAAAGACTGTTAACTACGAGATAAACCACGAAAAATCAAAATTTTACATAAGAGCCAATTTTGAATTGGTGTTTGGCAACATTGCAGAAGATTTTTTTCAACAAAAAATGGCCCATAAAAGCTAGTTGGCAGCTTGTGTTTGTCCCTGCAAACAGTCTTCCACACACCCATTTACCTATGGCATCTACCTAAGCAACCAAAGCAAAACAATAAGCAACATCATAGCCCCATTTTTACTTTCCCACATGAATACAAAAATCCAACTAGTACATTATCATCATCATTTCCTCCTCTCTTCCACTCACTCAATCATACATTTTACACCTCACATTTTCCCTTTAAATCACCATTCTCTCTTCCTCTCAAAACCCACAAATCAGCTGCAGAAAAAAAAATATATTAAAGTTTCAAGCTTTAAGCTTTAGCTATGGCTTCCAGTTCTGCAGCTTCCATTTTCATTCTCTCTCTTCTCTTCTTTTCACCTTTCACTTCTGCTTGCGGCAAATGCAATCCCAAACCGACACCGACACCGGTAACGCCGGCTTCTTGCCCTCTTGATGCATTGAAGCTCGGAGTCTGTGCTGACCTTCTCGGACTTGTTAATGTTGCCGTCGGATCCCCGTCGTCCGGCAGCAAATGCTGTGCTGTGCTTGAAGGATTAGTGGATTTGGAAGCTGCATTGTGTCTTTGCACTGCCATTAAAGCTAATGTTCTTGGGATTAATTTGGATATTCCAATTACTCTTGGTTTGCTTGTAAGTGCTTGCCAGAAAACTCTTCCTCCTGCTTTTACTTGCCCGAAGTGAATCGGTCGGAGATTTGGCCGGCCGGCGTAATTTGATGGTGTTGGTGACATTAAAGTTTTCAACTTTGTGGTCGGGGTTTATTTAGGGTTTGTTGATTAATTAGTTAGTTTGGGGTTAATCTTTAAACATTGTGATTTGTTTGGTTTGGAATATTTTAATCTTAGTCTTGATTGAGATGTTTGGTGTAATTTGTTTTGGGTGTTCATCATTGATGTTTGATTTCTTCGAATAACTTAATTAGGCAAAGGTGTATGTTTTGCCTTAATTACGTACTCTTAGCTAGTTTGTGTTTTTATGATTAATTAATGTAAGTTAATTAATTAAGTCTTTAATATCTCCAATTCCATTTTTCAACAAATAATGTTTAACGTTTCCACTTGATATGACAAAGTTTTTTTTTTTTATGATAATTAATCAGTTTGATACTTTGTAATGTAGTACATTTTTAATTATATTAATTCTCTCCCAATTGAAATTTATTGTGAACAATTTGAATTCAAGATATCTAATTTCAATAAATTTAAATTGACAGGGAATATCTTTATTAAAATTTGATATTATTAATTGTTAAATTTCGGTGACAAATTAGTACTTAATTAACTCGGAATTGTGTTGTCATATTAGATAAGGAATTATACATGTTGAGATGTAATATTGTTAAGATTATCATCTTCTAAATACGTGGGTTGCGATGTTCATATTTTTTTATTATTTTAAATAAAGCCTAATTTGCAATTTTCATGCTTATAATCGAATTGAGGAAAATAATTACAGATACTTTTAACAATCATTCTTTCAATAAGTCAATTAATTAAGATACAAGCTAATTAATCTTAAACAACAGAAATTCATTTCACGTTTAAAAGTGAAATTAATGTAATTACAGTCTATATAAAAATAATAAAATTATTTTTATAGATATATCTATAGCTAAAAATTTGCACATCTTGCACGTACATGTGACTCCAATCCAACTGAGCAGTCTCTATCTATGAATATAACAGAAAAGTCACTCACCACACCATTCATAATATATATACAATTTCAGGATGAAATATAATTGCATTTTCTGATCTTAATTAAATCTTAAATACACGTTATATATAAAAGCCAGGCAGGCAGGCTGTTAATTCAATTTCCATTTTTCAAGAGCATATACATATTATATTTTTATCTATCAACAAAAGCATATTCATTTTAGGAATGAAAAAAAGTCCGTTAATTACCGATAACCATAAAAAATATAAGACATCTATGATATCGGTGGAAAAAAAAAATTATACACATTAATTAATTGTTATCAATTTAAATATAATAAAATCAAGGGTATGAAAATAACACAATATACCTGTAGTTAACTAATTAATAGATAGTTGTTAACAATTAAGGTTTGTTGAAATGTTTATTTAATTTTTAAATTTAATTTAATTGGCTAGGTAAAAAAGTTTGATTAGAATACGAGTCATCTGAAAGGTGTCTTAAAAACCTCAAATTGGTCGATATTAATCGATTAATTTAGAAAAATTAAGCGAAACACATCTTGAGCTCTCTAATTTTTTTTCCAAAATCACAATTGCTCCTTGATTAATTTTTTTTTTTTTAACACATTAGGTATCTAATATTTTCATTTTCATATTATTAACCTTAAACGCAATTTTATTTTGCTTGCATGTAGCATGCTCTGTTAAGTAGCGTGATAAATAATATTTCAACGCGTAATATGATTTCAGGAAATTATCTGCATAAGAAAATATATTAGCTAAAACTCTAGAAGTATCTGTTTCACTATTTCAAGCGACAAAACCATGTAATTTGTGAATTGTTTGGAAGTATTTGTTTCATAGTTCTACCACTGAATGAAACGTATTATATAAACGCAAAAGATATGTCGAATTTGGTAATAAACTAGGGGCTCAACAATGCGTTTTACCCAAAAATTAATAAATAGATAGTACATCATGGATGGATTCATAAGTTAAAAAATCAAGAGTAAGCTAAAAAAACAAGTTAAAAATCAATAGACTTATAAAAGTATATAATTTATATTCATTTCTATATATACACTGACATTTATGATCAAGGAATTCCCTTTCCAAAACTTTTTTTATTAACAATTTTTGGGTTGTAAATGAAGTGATGAAGGTCGAGATGAGTACTGGAAATTTTATTTCTGATCCCTGGCTAGTCAAGCATCCTCCTCCTTGTTCTCATCCCCGATTAGCAATAGGAACAAATTTGTGTCTCATCCCTGTTACTGGTTTCTCGTCGAGATTCCCATCCCTATTAAGACAATTTTTTTTTTCTAAAAAAAAAAAATTAAAATGTCATTTATTACAAAAATTTCAGTTTTTACCCTATATAAAAGCAACAGACATACGTATTAATAATAAAATTTAGAAATACAAACCCTAGGTTTTTTTACTTTCGTATAAAAAATTAAATATTATAATTATAAATATAACATTAAAAAGAAAAAAGAAAAACAATATGTAAATCATTGAAAAATTGACCAGAAATTCCCAATGAGGCTAACTGAAATATTAAAAGGGTCCTGCAGGATTAGAGGGGATGATAATTCCATCCCCATCCCCGATAAAAATTTAGGGACATATCTGTTTTCATTCCCGTACATATAGATACCCGTCCCCATTGACAAGCTTAACAATAAGTAACTAAGTTTTACAAAATAAATTAACTATGTTATATATTTTTGAAAATAAAAGGATTTACTAGAATAATATACGAAAATTCAATGACTTGTAATTATTATTACCCATTAATTAATGGTGGATCCATGGTACTGTACTGATAAGAGATTCTCTCAACAACTACATCTGTTTTTTTTTTTCGTTTTTTTTTTCTTTTGTTGTAAAATAGAACTGAATTTTTATTGGTGAAATATCCATTCAAAAATATCTTTATTGTTTTTTTTTAAAAAATATTGTTCTGCTTGAATTTAATTCTCCTCCATTTTATTAATTACCTTTTCCCAATTTTTTTTATGGCTTTCATTCAGATGAACCTGATATTAATATTACAATAAAAAATGATTAAATTTTCTTCATATGACCTTTAATATTTATTTGAATATACGATTTTTTTTTTTTAGCTCAAAATCAACCTGAAACCTAGGTTTAACTTATCAATTAACACATAATAAAATGAATGTATACTGATAAATGGGCTTTGGATGCAATGGTCATAGTTTGGAAATTTAGAAATACTATAATGTAAGAACAATATTTTTCGGAATAAATATTATTTATTTCTGCTTTTCTTTATATATATATATTTTTTAATTTTATTATTTCTGAAATGTTCTGTGATATTTCTGTTTAAGAAGTCTTTTTCTTAATCAAAGCATTGGATATGATGGTGAATATGGGCTCCATAAGGGCTTTAAGAACGGCCGAGGCCCAAATGGGCCCAAATCATATTCATAGCAATGTTCGCCTTGAAGCTCAAAGAAGACAATTAGGTGAAACCAAGAACAGCCTTTCTGTCTTACTCTCTCCAATCAAATTATTTTTTTTAAAAAAAAAAAATTAAGAAAAAAAAAAAAAAGGTGAAGCTGATTTTGGCCCTCTCTCTTCTTTCCCCTTTTTTTTTCTTCTCGACTCGCAGAGACTCGGAGAAGACGCAGAATCGAATCGAATTGAATTGAAACAGCTGCGACATTTGCATTCAAAGTTCCATCAATCCAGTATCGATTACATCCTCCTCTGTTTTTTCTCCGCCGCCGGTTCATAGAAAATGCGACGCCGATTCAATTGATTTCTCACGGTCGCCACCTGTCAGTTGTTGTTGTCTGTTTGCTCCGATCCGATCGTCAAACCTAAGTCTCAGTTTTCTTTTTAGTTCTTGTGGCTGAATTTTCTATCTGATTCTTGGATTGCGATTTCTGTGCTGAGAATTGAAGGCAAAGATACATAGAGAGATAATTGCTGAGTTGTAGAGAGTGATCCTATGATCACTCTCAATTTGTAGAAAGAAAAGAGAAACTAGAGACGTATAGAATGATGCAGAGACGGAGTCCTCCCAAGCACAGACACGATGGGACTTCGCCGCTGCCTTTGGGAATGGATTGGAGTCCTCCACCTCGAAAATGGGTAAACTTTGGATCCAATTCAATACTCCTTCATTGCGAGATTTTTTGTTCTCTCCTCTGTTAATAGTTTGATATATAATTCTTGCCACGCTACTGAATTATCTCTGCTTTCGGTTTTGTCTAACTTCCATTTCGAATTGGTTGTATTTATTAGGAGTTCGTAATTTGAAATTGTAACTCTCCACAACTCTAGGGACTCAAAAAATAAATGCTACTTGCCATACCATCAGTTTCATCTATAGTGATTTGATTCGTATTTACTTGTTGATTTTGGTTTTTGGAGTTATTGGGCATTTCAAGAATTAGGACGAGTAAGCATAAGTGGTTTATAAATACAATTTTAACTACAATTTATTTTCTATATTCGTGCAATATATCATATATGGAAAAAAATCCCAAAAGGTTATTTCTAATTTTGTGGAGCTCGTACCAGATTCTGCTTATGGAACAGGACGCCTCCAAGTCTAAAATGTTTCATTATATTTTGCTAACTGCTTATTTTTAAAATGTTAATGAATTAAATTCTCCTTTTTTCAGACAAAAATCTTATGTTTCTCCTCAAATATAGAAATGGAAATGCTTCAAAGAAAATGAGAAAGGGAAAAAAAAGAAAAGAAAAGAAAAGAAAAATGTCTTAGTAATGCAATTGAAAAAGTTTATTCTACCTATATATCATCAATGATAGTGATGTTAGTACTGAGCTTTTGAAATTTAATTGGAATATTCATTGTTCTATAATTAAGCTTGACACTCAAACCTTACTAGAAGTATCAGAATGATGTTAGAATTTGCCAAGGTTGTGTTGATTGACAATTGTTTTAATCTCATTTGCCGTTTTAGATATATAAACTCTGTACGTGATCTTATTTTTTTTGTAGAGAATTTCTCCTGTATATTGCTTGTTGCACCGCCAACACCTTTTTGGTCATGATCATATATCTGCTTTTGAAAGTAATTATCAGTTCGTATAAGGATAAATTTTCCTTTGCAGAATGGGCGGGACACTGTTTGGCCGCATGACCCAAGATCAGGATGGAGTTATTGCGTCATCATACCTTCCTGGGCTGTTCTCCCAAAAAGAGACTCAGATCCCGTTGTGGTACTCAAATTGAATGACTCTCCAGTGTTTATCTGTGCCGAGGGTTAGATGTTGTAATTATACCATCTCTACAAATATGACTTGATAGAAATACTGGATTCACGTGCAAGATATAAAGGACTGTATTTTAACAATTATTCCTTTATAAAGTTGGAAAACTAGTACACTTCTGAGTTTGCAAAAACAGAAAGGCGCTCAGTAACTCTGATCCATGTCTGCGACAGAACTTATTGAGCATATTTCCGAATGCCAAACTTATTTGGTGTTCGTTTTCACATCTCATCCCAATGACACAAGAATCACACTTGATCAAAGCATGCTTGTTTTATAGGTTCATGTTTTTCTTCAGTTGGATGTGCATAATCTTTTCTTTGATTTTCATCTGCAAAATATAAATTGCAAGCTACAGAAAATTTCAGTTGTTATTTTGATTAATATTCATCAGTTAGGTGGGGATATCTTTCCTTCAGATAAAATGCTCTGCAACGTGATCACATTCTAACAGTAGAATTTGACTTCATTCCTTCTGATTTCCATTTTAAAAGTCTCATTAAGTTTCTTGTTTTCATTTCCAAAGGCACTTTCGCTAATAAAAATGAGCCATGTTATTTCTTCAGTCCATGCCTCCACTTGAGTGTTCAAATTTATGAACCTACCCCAGTGTAAAAATATTTCAACACTAATGTTCTTAAGCAACAGTTTTACAGGGTTCAGGTTGGTTTACAATCACCAGAAGGTGTCACAACTACAAGAGTTGTGTTGCGAAGATTTAATCACTTTCTGAAGTTGTTTACCGATGTGAGTACTAGCTTTGTTGTCTATTGTTTTTAAGAAGTTAAAATCTTTAGGATGTTGAATGCCTTTTTCTTTTCTTGCATGATCGGTTGCTGCCTCTGCAGCTTAAAAAATCATTTCCAAAGAAAAATCTTCCTCCTGCTCCACCTAAGGGACTACTGCGTATAAAAAGCAGGGCACTTTTAGAAGAGGTATGGAATTTACTTTGCAGTGATTTTGTGATTTTCGTTTTATAGACTTGCAGGTGGCTTCTGCATTGGGTTGTAGAATTTATTTTCTACTGTTTTACTTTTCTAGTTCTATGCTTCTAGCTCATCTTGCACAAACAAATTTCAAATGTAACACTGTTTTAAATTTTGCCGTTGACAAGCTTCTAATTTAATGCTAATTTTGGGAGATTAAAGAAGCATGCATGCATGGAAATTTGAAAGGATATTTTGGTTTCTATTCACGTTAGAGTGACTGATATTCTTAAAAGAGTTAGTCTTGTTGCAGAGAAGGTGCTCTTTGGAGGAGTGGATGACAAAGCTGTTATCAGATATTGATATATCACGAAGCATGGTAGTGGCATCTTTTCTTGAACTAGAAGCTGTTGCGAGGTCTTGTACGTGTTTTTGCGTTGCATTAATTCATTTCTTTTTCTGAAGTAAATATGACCAAACTAAGTTCTGTTTGACCCTTGGTGCCGAATATCTCTATTTTTAGCTGTTAAATTTTCAATATGTTTTTCAGCATTCCAGGATGAAAACCAGCAATCATCTGAGGCAAGTCCTTCTGTTGATAGCTCACCTTCTTCTCTTCAGATACCTCCACCTTCAACTTCTTCTCTTGCTGTTGGTGGTTCATCAGTTACATCGGATTATGGAAGTGACACAGCTTATGAAACATCTGATCTTGGAACACCAAGGACGGTAAGGGACCATCATTTTGAAATAGGAGTGGAGGAGCTAACATTGGATGAAGATTTGACAAATCCAATAGAAAAGCTCGTAAAGTATGGCATGTCCAACATTGATGAGGGACTGATTATCGGACAAACTATCTTGGAGCAGCTAGAAGGTCTACCGAGGCACAAATCATATGGCAGACATGGGAATAATTTCACTGGGAAGGATACATACAATGTAAACGTTTCTAAGGCCTCATCTCTTTCTAGCAATGGACTAGAACTTTTTTCTGAGCCAGAACCTGGTAAGGTTTTTGGTCATAGTCGGAAGTTGTCTAGTGAGAGTATTGGAAGCGATGCAAGTTCTCTTAGAGGCAGTGAAATATCGAATTTTGGCATGCCAAATTCTTCTGGTGATGGGTCTCTTGACCTTCCTGGAGGTGCTGAGGTTTCGAGTGTGGCAGGTGATTCACACATAGTTCTTCCATCAGATCAGCGTCAAAGAATCAACAGATTTCTACTAACCACAAAGCGGAGATTAGTCTCAGCAAAAACAGATATGGAGGACCTTATTGCAAGGCTGAATCAGGAAATAGCCGTGAAAGATTACCTTGCAACAAAGGTAAAACTGAACCAGAATCATCCTTTGAGTTACTTTTGTTAGTTCATTGTGTGCTTTAATAGCGGCAATGTTTCAGCTTATTGCTTGAATTATACATGACAGCTATTATGGCTTTTATGTGGGCTTTTAGACATCATAAATTGAAAGCTTGCCTTATCCTGTATATTGTCTTGCTATCCTGCTACATCAATATTTACCTGTAGATTTCATGAAAAAAGGCCCTCTTATATCTCCTCAGGTTAAGGATTTGGAAGCAGAACTTGAAATCACTAAACAGAAAAATAAAGAAAACTTGCAACAAGCTGTTCAGATTGAAAGGGAAAGGCTTACCCAAATGCAGTGGGATATGGAAGAGCTTAGGCGGAAATCACTAGAAATGGAGTTGAAGTTGAAGTCTAAAGAGGTTAGGAGGCATCAACCACAATTTTTCCATAGATATCATTGTTTTCTTATGATTTTCACCAGTAATATTTCAAATTTGTAATATTTAAGATCTATTTGCTAGAAGAAAGCTAGTTCTATCGATGGCAAGGATTTGAACTATTTTACATGTGACTGATACAGGATGGAAACTCGGGAACAGATATAAAAATGGGATCTAATGATCTTGAAAAATACGTGTCACTACAAGAGTTTGATGATACAAGAAAGCAGCTTGAGAGTTTAGCAAAGCAGTATGAGGATCTAGAAGCAAAGTCGAAAGCAGATATTAAATTTCTTGCTAAAGAGTTCAAATCTCTCAAAAGTTCCGAGGCAGAACTGAAGGAGAAAATTATTCAATCACTGAAAGAGAAATCTCAAATTGAGGTAGTTATGGTGTTGCTGTTTGCATATTAAATCTCGAGTTGGTTGCCAAGTTATGTTGATTCACTTTGCATGAAACTTGCTTGCCTGAGGGAATCTCAGAAAAAGAGTTGTTCTATTCTTTTTCTACAGCTAGCACTAGCAGCAACAATTGCATAAATCTTTTATTATTTATTTATTCAAGTTTTTGGAACATCCCTCTGATTGTATATGCATATTTGACCCAAGTATTGAACTGTTGAATATTTGATAATTCTATGATATGGTTCTTTTCTTCAGAAACTTCTTCAGGAGGAAAGAGAAATGAATATGCATGCGAAAAATGCTCGGAAAAAGCTGTTAGATGATTGCAGTGCTCTTTGGGATCGGCTTAAAGAGTGCAACCTTAATTTGTCTTGTGAGGAAGATGATAAGTTTGTCGTCGATTTCTCTCTGGTGGATGCTATGGATTTGTTGTCAACATCTGATGATCAGATAGGGCATCTCCTGGTGGAGGTAATTTTCACGATTCTACTATGTTTGTAATGAAAATCCTTTTGAATCTTCGCATTTTTTTTTAAATCTCAACTATACTCCGTTGGAAAGGAAAAATAAACATGGTTTCCTTTGCCTCTGTGCGTAACTTCTAATTTAACTCCCATTTGATTTCAAAACTGCAAATTGAATATGGAGTGCTATAAAAAAAAAGAAAAAAAAGGTTCCATTTCTTCTCTCTTACCTATCTCTCACAAAAGCACATTCCTGTTTTCAATTAGGCTCAAGTGTTATTTGAAGACGATAAAGCTGCTGCTTCTAATGATGATGATGATGTGCGGACTACAGATCAAGAACTAAGGAAGATACTAGCCAATATATTCACAGATAATGCTAAACTAAGGAAACGGGTAAATTCTGTTATTCGATATGCTCTTCATACAGGCAACATTTCTAGGAATAATGATGAGACCTCAACAAATACTGTTAATGTAGAAAATGAGTAACAATCAAATACCGTATCTATTTTTCTAACATGACTGGTTGTGGATCACCTTCATTGAAGGGTCGGTCTCATCAAACCAGCCGTTGTAATTTTGGGATTCCACATATACAAATCATCACAAAAACGAAACTGGCTTTCTGGCATTGTATTCTTAAGTTTGGTCGATTTGAGTAGAATAGAAATACTTAAAAATATGAAAGAATATGATAGTGTTTAAATGTCTTGTTTCGGTGCAGTTGTAGCTTTGTATTCAAATTTTGGGATATTTTTCTCCTACGGTAGGATTAGTGGATGATGCTATTGTAATAGACTTGCCCTCTTTTTCATGAAATAACTTTCTATTGTAATAGACTTGCCCTCTTTTTCATGAAATGACTCTCTATTGGGATATTTTCGGATTAGTGGACTGGGTTCACTACCTAGACTTTTGTCAACCTGTAAACATTAATTTTTCCGGGCAATTCAGGGTACTATCACCATGTCTTATGAAAATTTGCTTTTTAAGAGAAATAAATGAATTACGTAATATATTGCATTCATATAAACTCAACAAAAACTACATAAACTTAGTTAAAATATCGTGGTTTCCGTATAAGATGTGCTGCATTCTGTTAGCGCCAGGTGACATTGGCGCGGGTTATAATATTAGAGTAAATAGTTCATTGCAATAGTTCAGGGGTAAAATAGCATTCCGTGGATAGTGTATGGAGTAAAAAGGATCTTTAATTTTTGTTTTTTAGTAGGAATACTTGTATTCGAAATGAAATCAAAAACCAACTTCCTTTATTTGTCCATTTTATAGTGGTACAACGGTCAATTGTAACATTGATCGAACAGTTCAATTATAACATATTCCCTCCGTTTTTTATTATATGATGTTTTAGGTTTTTCATTTTGTTCTTTTTTATTTGACACTTTACATTACCAATGTATTTTTTATTATGTTTTCTCATATTTGTCCTTATTTAAAGTATGAGAGAGGCTTGTTATTTAATGCAAAAAGTACTACATTAAGCTTTGATAATTAAGAAGAAAGAGAATATTTGCATAGAAAATAGAGTTTTAAGAGAGAAGTATTTAGGGTAAACTAGTCATTTTAGTAATCTAATTAATACTTCATTGGTTTTAGTAAACAACCTTAAACATCATATAATAAAAAACGGAGGGAGTATAAAATAAGTTAATTGAGAGTTGAATGTATTAGATAGGAGTAATTATAGTACTTATTAATAAACAATAAATAATATTGACAATTTTAGAGTTATAATAATTTTTAATTTTTTAAACTCTTTTACATGACCTGTGATAAATTTTGGTTGCTTGAATATTATTAAATTTTATTTTGATAATAATTCGTTTGTAGAGTATGTTTGGTTTTACAATGCTGGGCCGTAATTAAATCTTATATTGAACATTGCTAGGAATGTTGGGATTTTTTTAATTTTTTCTTTTACCCTTATCTCATCTCAGATTACATTAAAATAAGAGCCTAGGACTGAGGAATGTCATAAGTTTCTAATTTGTAGAAGCAGTATGTTATTTTCATCCCTCTGTTAGGACAAATTGCTCGTGACATGAATTAATTGCAAGAATGGAGTAATTACAAAATCCAAAAAGTTGGTTTACAAAATCCAAATTATTAAATGCGTATTTCTAGTTTTGAGAATAAATTTTAATTAAAACTAGCATTGATGCCATAAATAACCAACGGTCATCCAATGGGTCAAAACAATGAATGCTTCTTTTGGATAAGAATTAGAAAAAAAAAAGCAATGGAAAAAAATTGAAATTAATAAAATAAATAAATAAGAAGTGGGGAACAACAGTTTTCTCATGAAAAAAAGGCAACGGTCTTAAGAGAAATAACATTTCTGCTTGACATCATATCTCATTTTTGAAAAAAGATAAAGAAAAATAAATCACAAAAGGAACATATGAACATATCTTCAAAGATTGCTCAAGCATCATCTCTTTAAGCAAGTCAGCCCAAGTCTCTTCATACTCACAGATCTGCAATTAAAATTGGAAATTAATTTAGTTAATCATGCTGCAATTACACAATTCTCAACATACCATCTTCATCAATTTCATCCATTGCAATGAAAACTTACGGCGGATTGTTAACAATCCTCTATTTCGCGTGGCTCTACAAGTATGTAAAGTGGTTTCCCAAGCCTGCATTGCCCCTGAACGGCAGCAGAGTAAAGTCACTATTTTTGCAGGATGAATTACTCAGGCAAGAACAATTAACTTAGTATGATGTTAATAAGGTCAACACATGCATAAGAAACAACTAATCTGACAGTTCCTCTCGTTTTTCGGTTCTGTGTTTTAGAGACCGAGAGGGATCATGTTTCCATACAAAATGCAAGGAGAAACAGTGCAAAAGGTTAAAATGTTGCTGCTAATATGCAAGTACCTTAACCTCAGGCAACCCGATTACACAAGCGCATTCAACAACTACAGCTCCCATACGTTCTGCGAAACAACCATTTGAGATGCATCAGTCATGAGGGATAAAAAACAAAAGCATTATAAACACAATGAATAAATGACATGTTGATGAAGAGATTACCAAGGTTTACCTAAGAGTTTTATTGCTGCTGATAGTGTCCCGCCCGTAGCGATCAAATCGTCGATTATAATTGCACGTTCTCCTGTTTGAACGGCACCAACGTGCATCTCCAAGCAATCGGTCCCATATTCTAGCACGTATGGTTCTGAGATGACTTCACCTGGATGATATCACATCAAGAACTTTGAACACTCAGGTATACAGAGATTAAGATTCTGGGTGTAAAATTTCACAGCACGAAGACAGGTAATAAGGAAAAGTAGTATGTATCGCGGACATTAGATCAGACGTCTACGTTCTACATCAATATACCTGGCAGTTTTCTTGGTTTTCTTAAAGGGACAAACTTCGCACCAATAGCTAACGCAATAGCCGGGCCAAACATGAAACCTCTAGCTTCAACTCCTACATATATTACCAAAATAAAGCTGAAACCAAGACATGGAACCAAATGCAGAAAATACCATAAGACTATATTTAAATTACTTAAGCAAAGACAGTAAAATGCTTTCTTCAGCATGAAATTCAGCCTTAAGAGTTAATGCCTTAAGCAGCAGATAAAATTACCACATAGTAACTATTCCTCAGCTTGCAACCAGAGATGCAGAACATAACAGCAGAATATATCAACCCCAAAATAGAACCAAAAATAAAAATTCTGCCATTCATATGTGGCAAGGGAAAATAAAATTAGCAGTGGAAAACAACAGCAAAATCTTCACACGTAAGTTAAAAAGTGAAGAGGGGAAAATTGTTCAGAAGACAAAATCTGACAAGGTTACTATGCCAGTTTTCCCAAGGAATTCAAATACTGCTAAAATGTAGATAAGGAACAGAACTAAAATAGCTTCAAAAATACAATTTTGACTTTTGAAATTCAAATTTGGCTATTTTGAGGTATGCTTTCGAAATTTCAGTAAATCAACTACACAAATACATAGTGGGTACAGTAAAAAGAACAGAGAAAAATCATACCAGCAACAACAGAAATGCCCATGTCTCTGTAACGATCAACGAAAATATCAATAGTATGCTTAAAAGCTTTGTGATCCAACAACAAAGTCGTAATATCTTGAAACATTATCCCTACAAAAGAAGAACAATTTTCAGCAAACAACATATTCGACGGAATTCCACAGAAAAAAGGAAAAAAAAAAAAAAAACACAGAGGACTACAAACAAACCTGGCTTTGGAAAGTGAGGAACAACCCGAATAGCTTGAGAAATTGCTTGTAGTCTAGGATCACCCTTGAGACCATTCTCTGCTGCAAACATTTCTGTTTTCTTGAGTTTAATTAACACAGCAATGGCGAAACAGGGGAGGAGATTGTAGTTATAGGTGAAATGGGGGGGAGATTTTTGAGGCTTTTGAGAAGAAAGAAAACAAATGGGGGAAAAGAAAGGAGTGGTTGTGTTGGGTAATGAGAGAGTAGAGAGGAGTGAATCTATGCTGGAAAATGGAAGATTTTGAAAGAGAAAGGGGGAAAAAAAGATGAAATCTTTTCTCTTCTCAATGTAATCTAAAGAAGACGATAAGAGCATTAAATAAGGAGTATTTTGTCTATTTATGTTCGGCCAATCCAATGCACTGTTGTTGGTATTTAACCGGAATTCTTGTTCCTCTTCCCCACGCGATCTTCTTGCATTTGTATTTCAACTTCTTTCCTACAATTTTTGGCTCCTCTTTTCACTGCTTCTCCATCCACTCGCGAATACTCCGAGAGGGGTTTTATTATGGTTTCGGACTGAATTCGGTGTCTAATACTCTTTAATTCATATTAAGTGAGTACAATTAATTATGTGGCATGATCTCAGTTGTTTTGTATCAGTCCAGTCTGACACCATAATAAACCGTTTGACAAATAGTCGATTATAGGAGAAGTTCTACTGTAGTCTCGGAAACAAACCGTCCGAGACCGTTGAGCTCATATTATGTAAGCACAACTGTTTACGCGGGGTACTATCAACGGTTTCAAATTACTCATATCCCTCACCATATTATAACTTTTACATCAATATAGACTCAATTATAGCTTTTACATTAATATAGACTCAATTATAACATTTTCCACATTCATTGAATTACAAATAACTCATCCTTTAGTTACAAGTAACTATTATTTATATATTACTTCCTCCGTTCATAAAAAGATTTCTTTTATCTTTTGGCACAAGAATTAAGAATGTTATTAAAATATCTTAATTATAGTATTATTTTACTAAAATATCTCTATAAAATATTTTTGGAAAACGAATAATCTTATTAGTTAGACTACGATCAACATTAAATGTAGGGATATATTTGTTAAAAAAAACAATCAATGTTCCCTTGATTTCTTAAAAGAATAATCAATTTGGAATAAATATATGCGGAGGGAGTATATCCTTATTTATTATAGTTTGAAATTATTAGCTTAGAATGTATTACTCTTTCCAAAAAGATAATTCAATTTAATTATTTACACAATGAAAAATGTATAAATTCTCTCTGTCATGTGGATATATGCAAAAATTTACTTTTTCGACATCTCACAAAATAGACATAAATACTGATAACTACTATTTCTCTATCATACATATATTAATTTATTATGATTTGTTTGACCAAAAATTTATTATGATTTCAAAATAATAAATTTACAATAAATTAAATTCACCATGCAAACTAAGTCATTGGTTGAGGTTATATTAGGAAAACATCAATTATATTTAATGTTTTATTGTACATTGAGTTGATATATTTTTTTGTCTTTATTAGAGAATATAGGGAGTTGTTAATACAATTTAAGGATATACTTCTACACATTAGTATTATTATATATTCCTCTGCAAAACTTGATATTATTTGTCAATTTATAACTTAAACTATAAATTAATATATTCCCTATGCATTATGTGAATACCAATGTGCATTAAATAAGACACATTAAGAAGCCAAAAAAATTTAACCTTAATATGGAATATTCCACATGCTCAAAATATGGAATATTCTTGTAGAATAGAGTGAGTAAAATTTTTATTTTTCTTCAATAGAGTCCAATTTATTAATTGAAAATTCATTAGGATGATGGTAATAAAATACAGTGTTAAATTGTTTATATTTTTGCGAGTGGGGGTGTAGTATTTTTCACTACTTTGGTTCACCAATTGAGACAAAGAAAATCGATTTTGATTCATAAATTATTGGGGACAAGGTCAAAGATTGGCTCCAATATTATTGGGGGCGCGCCATTTGACTCCTAAAGTATTAATTTGCAATATTATCTTCATAACTTTAATCTAAAGTATCATTCTTCGGAAAAAAAAAAAATTATCATTTATCACTAATTATTTTTACATTGTAAAAATCTTTTTTTTTTTTGGATAAAATCTCAAACCGAAAATAGTATTTCCTTCGAAAAATGTTATGTCGAGCTTCAATTTATACACTAGATGCATTTTTTTATATGCTAAGACACATTTATAGCATGTATAGATATAGAAACACAAACTAAAAAGTTTCATCAGAATTTTATATATATATATATATATATATATATATATGTTATTTTTTTATAAATATAAATTTTGAAGATGTTGGGTATTGAACTTACAACTAAATTAGTTCAAAAATAGCACGTATAATTTTTTATTTCTTTTATTTTTTTATGCGCGTCGTTTTTAAACAGATTTTTAGCACAAAAATATTGAATTTTTAGATAAATTTATATGTAGAGTTTATTTTGAAGTTATTTCTCTTGCAAAATTTATACAACAACTCATATTTTTACCCCAAAAAAACTAAGTTAAAACAACTGATGAAATACAAATTCAGAATTTAAATTAGAAAAAAAAAAAACTCCGTACGCTAACTGAAAATTGACGAAGGAGAGGTCCAGTTGTTAAATCTCAAAGTCACCGAAGAACCTTAAAATCAGATAATAAGTACAGCTTTAAATAAAAATTAAATTTTTTTAAATTGCTAAAATTGGTGTTTGACTAGAAAAAAAAAATGAAAGTATACAAGAATTTAAATTTAAAATCATTCATGATGTTAGAGAAAAAGCTAAAATTTTACAAGTCTAATGGTATAAATGGATATAAAGAAGAACAAAATCAATCATTGATGGGTAAATACAGAAACAAAAGCAATGCAAAAGTAAATAATTTCTCCAATTATTACGCACATGCACAATTAATGCCACAAATGCTCCTATTGAAAAAAAAGCAAGAAAAAAAAAAAAAAAAAAAAAAAAAGATAATTTTTTTTCTTTGTTTGGATAGAAAGAAAAAAAAAAAAAAAAAAAAAAGCAAGAAAATTATGGATTATAAAGTCAAAGGGGGAAAAAAGCGAGAGAAAAGAAAGTTCACGCGCCAAATGAAGAGAGTAGAAAAAGGAGGAGAAAATCTAAGGTGTGAAGAAAGGGGTGGGTTTGGTTTCTAAAACCTCCGATTTTCACAATCTTAAAAAGGGAAGATTCTAATGTTTTTTTTCTTCTCTCCTTCTGATATTATCTAATCTTCCCTTTTTTATCTCTCTAATCACGCCTTCCCTTTTTTTATTATTATTTTTACATTACATCATCTCTATATTTTCTTACATATATTTATTGGATAAATACAAAATAATTTTATTTTATTAACCCTTTTAATTATTGTACGCCGTTAATTAATACCAAAATTTAGTCGCTCTAATTTGCATCTACACGCATTGTCACCCTCAGAATTTGAAAGCAATTTTTCTTTTTCTTTTTTTGCCACAACTTGCCCAAAAATATCATTTTCAAATGTTGGAGGTTATCAAGTGTCTAGAACAAGTATGGTTGTCTCTTTATACAAAAGTTTAAAAAAATGCAATAGTTTAGAACCGGGCTAATCTAAAACCTTTAACATTTGTAGTGACATAGTACGATCATAATGAAGAGATTCATGTTTAATAAATGAATCTAGCTGTTAAATTTCAATTCGACTAGATTCAGTTATCACACCTATATAATTCAGTTCGGTTAAAAGGGTTAAATTTGATTAACTGTAATTTCAGTTTGGTTCAATTAATATACCGAATTATGTTAAACCATAAATTTGATGATGCTAAATAAGTTAAAAGGAAAAAAAAAAAAAAAAACCCTCTAGTGAATATATTTTTGGGATAATTACTTAACAAATCTCTGTGGTTATACTTGGTTGTAAAAAAGTCTTAAAGATTTCGTTTTTTTTTAAAAAATTCATATGGTTTCCGACTGTTAACAAAAAATAGATTTTGACCTAATACCGTCAAAATTAAACATGTGATAACTTTTACCTCTGCCACATCATTAAAATTTCCCAACCACATCATCAGTTTTTTACAGTATTAAGCTAAAATTCCTTTTTTTATTAACTGTTGGAAACTACATGAATTTTTTTACAAAAAAAGAAATTTCTAGGATTTTTTTGTAAGTAAGTGTAACTGTAAGGATTTTTTTACGTAATTATCCATATATTTTTAATATATATATATATATATATATATATATAAAATAGGTGTAAAAAGCAACAAAATATAGTGTAGTGGTCTACACAAGAAATCACCTTAGACCTGGCGTAAACCACTTTTTGTTGAAGAACGAGGTGAGGGTATTTGAGTCATTTCAAAAAAATTGACGGCTATGGTTTTGGCAGAGAATCATCTTACCCCTAGATTTTTCAGATTTTGGAGGAGGTCCCAATGTAGGTTGTAACAGTGTGCGTGTGGTCCTTCCAATTTTCTATTTCTAATTTTTCCATCATATGACGTGGCATTGCTTAAATGACCTAGTAAAGATCTGTCCATCCACGTGGACTCACAGGTCTTATTCATCCTACAGTGGATAATTTTCCACCTGGGATTAACAAATTGACCAGATATTACTATTACTATGTGCTTGTGGTCCCCTATGTGAATGATGTCATCTTAGGAAGGATGAGACAGAATATTTCACATTCACCTATGAGCGTAAGTTCCACATGCTCTTTCGCAGTGGATTTTTTTTTTTCTTTTTTTTTATGAATTAATTTGAGCCCTTATATGTATTTTAAATGCCAAATAATAGTACATTTTAATATGTTAATTATGTGTTATTTAATATTGCTCGCACTATTAGTATTATTGTAAGAAATTTCACTTAATTATACTCTAAAGTGTATGATCAAAACTTACCAAAGCGCTTTTTTTTTTTTTTTGTGAAAGTTTTGAATATCAATTTGTCTCGTGATATTCAAGTATAACTTATATATATGTTTTTTTTTTAATTAGAAATATGTATAGTCATTCAATAATATACATATTAATTGAGATAATTTTATTTAGAAACTTAATTATAATTTATATGTGTTTTTATAACTAAGAAAGTGTATATATATATATATATATATATATATATATACATTTTTCATTTTGTTGATTGTATATGGCCATTGATTTACAAAAGTAAAAATCACATATTTATTTATGAAAGTTTTGAATATTAATTTGTCTCATGATATTCAAGTATAACTTATATATATTGTAAAATTTTCATAGTTAAATTTTATTACTGTTCTCTGTGGTATTTAGCTGTAATTAAAGTTAAATATTTTCTCGCTAAATTTAATATGCGTTACAGACTATAAGATTTGAAATATCTGAAATAGTTAATATGAAAATATGTTTGAGAATAACATTCATAATTGGTAGAATGAAGTTGTGGTAAATGGAAATAAAATCTAAGAAAGATTTTTAATTTTTTATTTTTTTCCATAAAGAAATTAAAAAATATATATATTGCAAAGATGGGATGGGACCCAAAAATATATCAATTGGTAGTATATGATATGCAGAATAAAATACTGTTCACTGGCACGCGAAGCGTACTATGAAATAGAAGACATAATAACATGATCATTTGATCATTAGCGCAATCTCTCTCTCCAATCTCATGATGTCTGTACGACCTAAATCCACGCTCCTGATCTCTCTTTTATTCTTCCTCTTTCCATCTCCACCCTTCATTTTAATCCCTTCCTTTTCTCTGTTTTACACCAAAGTCAAACCTGCCTGTCGATCTATTTCCGCCTACGTGTCATTTTCTTCTAATCCTCTCTATCTTTTGTTGCATGAAAAATGTGGATTTTGTTTCTTTTTAATTTAATCTATTTTTTTCTCTATATACATCTTTCTAACCTAATCTTCATTAATCATCTTATTAATCATCTTTTAAATTATTTATTATTTACATGGTTGAATGGCACTTTTTTTTATTTAGTATCACTACACAGATGTTAGAATTAATAATAAAAATTTTTAATCACAAATCAGATTTTTAATATCAAAATACGTATACAAAAGAAGTGAAATTATATCAATATTTTATTATAAATATATGTAGTCACTGATTTTGTGATACCAATATATTTATTACCGTGAAAACATATAACAATAATTTCTATGCAATTAGTAATAACTTGTTATTTAATAATTTCTATAGTATAGTATTTATTTTGGGAGTATACAAGTTAAATTTGTCAAAAAAAAAAAAAAAACCATCTAATTATTTTTTAGTTCAAACTTGGTTTAATTTTATTTTGATGGTACAAACTATTGCTTAATAATATTGTATGAAATAATTAATATTGGGTTAGTTTTTCCAATAGAAATTATTTATCTTTTTTTTTTAAAATAAATTGACTTTTATATATGGGAAAAATTTCTTTTAGTATACTCGTTTTAACCAAAAGAGTATAGCATATTATCTCACTCGGATTTAAATTCTTCACCTTCCAATTAGAGAGAAATAATTTTACTCCCATGTTATATTTAGATAAGCTTAGCTATACATAGGGAAATCTAATTATTACTTTGTAAAATCAAATAGGGTATAAAAAATCCTTAGTTTTTTTAAATAGATTTGTAAGCAAGAACTAACAAAGTACAGATTAAGAGGAAAAAGAAACAATTAATTAATTAATTAATTTGATATAAAATAAAATAAAATAAAAATGGGGAGATGGACCTCGTACCATCACATAGTCACATCCTAAAAATACCTAACCAATCTCACCTACATCTTTATCCAATCACTAGATAAGTACTTTGGCTGTTATTTTCTCTAATTATTTGGCTTTATCCTCTCTTAATTTTGTAACAAGATCTCATTAGGATTTTCTTCCGAGTCGTTAGGGAGAAAAAGTGGTAATTTTGGCGCCCACCATTCCATCCTTATTATACATAACATATTATCCAATCGTGTGTACCAAAAACTGCAATCATTACTTTTTAAATTCATAATTTCAATAACATATTTTTGACTAATTTGTAAGAGGGTATTTAGATAGAGAGTGTATAATTGAGGTGGAAAATTAATACACTCTTTATATATAACTTTTTTTTTTACCATTATTAATAATGTTGGGACTATAAAATTTTATTAATTTGTAGAGATATTAATTAATCAATAAATTATTAATTATTAATTTATAGAGTGATTTTAATTTTTTTTTTAAAAAAAAATTCTAAATTACTAATTTAAATAAATTTTTTGTCTAAAATCAATGAACTATATTCATTATATTTTTACGTAATAAAATTAAATCCGCATTATATAAGTTAATTGAACTTGAAAGTTCATTGTACTTATGTGAAAAATATTCAATATATCATAATTGATGAATTACTATATTAATTTCTATGGAGTGTTATTTCAAATGATTCGGTACCTTTGGAACCAATCACAAGAAATGAAGCAATTATAGCATCAACCACTCTTTATAATTTTTTTGTTACAATTTGACAAGGTTACACAAGAACTTTTGAATGCACTGAGAATAGTTAGAGATGAAATTCAACTAGATTTAAATTTCAAGAAAGGACAAAATAATATAGAGTCATATTTTGCTAAATTATCCTAAGTATATATCTATATATACTTGGCACATGTATTTGAGAAATTATTAATTTATGGAGATAATAAAACAATATATTTATAAAGAGTTGTTTCAAAAAATTATTATCTTATTAATTTATTAAAATTGATCATTTTTTGAACTGGCTCAAGTCGGGACTAGAAGAAATTATTATTTTAAAAAGATTTATCGAGTATTAATTTATAAAGGTTTTACTATATATATATATATATATATATATATATATATATATATATATATATATATAATGAATGACAGTAGAGTGAAGATAAGGGCATGGCTTCTCAAAACCATCGATTCGCCGATAATACTTGAATTTGTGTCCAAGGAGTTCATTACAATAAATGTCATATTTGGTACCAAAAAAATTTGGAAAAAATAAAATTGCTAAAAAACTTATCTGGAAATAATATTTAAAAATTGTTGCAGTTTGTATATCAAAACAATAAATTTATATTAAATTTTGTTTGACGCTTTTTGTTATCTGAATATGAAAAGATACAAAATAAAAATATAGTTCTGTTGTAAATAATACAGTCACAGCTCCATAACAATAATATATAACAACTTTTTATTGTTGTCTATAACATACATACTTTTGACTTCAAATTTCCCTACTACCAAATCTTGTACTTCTTGTAATACGAAGGATTGCTTCATCTAAGTAAGAGATCGCTACAAACACTTCCATAATTATTCCAATCTCCCGTAAATATGCAAAAAATTTATCTTAGAATTCAGATTGAAACTCATATATATACATACATATTTCGTTTTAAATTGACATGTTTAATTAATTTTTCAATTGGACATTTATTTGCTTCCTGAGAAATTAAGTTATCAATAAATTTATAATATTGTTTACAGGATTTATTGGCATATATATGAAAATTATTTGAAGTAATATGTTAAATTTTGTGTTATTTTAATTTTTTTGTCATTTCTGCTGAAAAAAAAGGAATTGAATTAACAGTTTCACAATGAAAAGATAATTAGCAAACAGATTAAACATAAAATTAAATGTATAATAAGGGAAGTCAACACGATGAATTGGAGCAGTTATAATAGATGAAGGTTTGAGAGCCCAACCTTTGGATTTCAGGCTCAGCCCTAAAAGACTTGTGTTTCATGGGCCGAAGTAATACATTAATTTTTTATTTTTTATCAAATTTTTTTCCAATGAACTCTATGCAATTTTTGATTTATAACTCTAAAATCTCTTAAAAATGTTAATTTTCGAAATGGGTATATGATTGTATATAATAAAGTATCATCATAATTGTGTTTGCTCTAACATTAAACACTCAATCAAAAAAATTTGCATTGACAAGTCCAAGTGGTCCAAAGTACCTCAAAGTTGCACTATAAATTTATATTTAATATTTCGAAGATTAACACCCTCTACCTACAAAATAACCTTAAAAAAATAATTAATTATCCATCTTGATGAAAATGTGTCACATTTTTTTTTTTTTTTGAATGCAACATTCAAATTAAACTTATGTAAAATAAATATTGATAGTTTTATAACTAAAATAGATTCAACACTACACTTCCGTAATCTCTTATCCGTAATTCATTTCAAAAGTTTTACTTATTTCAAGTATTAGGGTTAGTTTGGGATTACTGTTAGTGAAAGTGTTGTCGGGGAAAGTTAGGTTTCACTGTTTTCTTTAAAAATAATTTTAAGTGTTTTTCCAGTGTTTTCCTGAATACAATCTGACTTTTATCAATTGTGCATTTGACGCTGCTTTTCTCAGTCCCAAAAACAGTTTTTAGCCAAACTGGCCTTTAGAGTGCAAGGACCGGCTAATATATAAATTTAGCCACTAATTGAATCCTATATATTAAAAAAAAAAAAAAAAATAGCCCCCAATATCTAATATTTGAAAAATAATATCAAGTAAAATTACAATGAAGCATGTAATTAAGGTATAAGGATTTGATCTCATATTTTACATTGTAAATCTCTTTTGGAAGAAAAAGAAAATCTATAGAAAAAAAGTGAAAATTTTTAGTAAATGTAATCACTAATTGTGACTTGTTTTTATACGTGTTGTTTCTCTATGTTTACTAAATTTTAATTTATTCTATAAAATAGAAATTAATTTTATATCAATATTATGAATTTCTGAAAAGAGTTTATACTAAAAAAAAAAAATCATGGGATATGATTTGAATATAGAAAGGATGACACATCGTATCTAAGAGATGTAACGCACGTTTCGCTATTACATTAGCAACAAAAACACTTGGATAAGTTCGGTTAGTTTTTATATATAGATTATGATTGTGGTATTTCTCTTGGTGACATGTGTTATTTTAATAGAGTTGATATAGCGTGATTTAAAATTCATTATCTCAATAATGGTTGATGTCATAATCTCTACATAAATTTGGCTACAACGTATAAAAAGTTGGCATTCAATTATTTTTATAATAAAAATTGGAATTAAGTGACCATAGTGACAACTGAAATTGAGTGATTATCATTCCACTTTGCCCAAACACTGTAATTAAACTCTGTAATTGATATTATCAAAATTAGTGATTTATCTATTCCCACCAAGACAAGTTATGGCCAGAAGAATACCGTGAAACACAGGCCATACGTCCGTGACCTCAATCAACTCAGCCACCTACGCATTCTAATCTTATACTAATTTTTTTTGTTATCCTAATATATTGATTGATATATCGTCATATTTATTTAGAGGTTGATGACAATTATTTTTTTTATTAAATCAATCATGTCCTATAGAAATAGATAGGACCGTAAAACAGATAAGGGTAGTGGAACAAAATTGATGCTTTATTGTATACTCCGATGCTTAAGTCACTTCTTAGTATCGAGTCTAAGTTTAAGGAAAATAGAAATCGAGAGAGTTGAGAGAATATGAGTTTATACATTTGCTTAGACTCAATATTTTTATAGATATAAAGCCTTAGTCATATTAAATGGCTCTAAGTGGGCATCAATATGGACTTTTTTCAACAATTGGATCGTTATTCGCCGGTCCATTTTAGATTGGACTTGAATTCAATTTTCTCACCCAATTGTGAGCTAGACTCGTAATAGAAGCTGATTCCTACGATCTTTTTCAGGAGTAATGTCTTGGTCTCGACCCGGTCTATTCGAATGAGGCCGAATCTTGAATTCGACTGTAAATAATACGGTATACATGGAGTATATACTGTAACCATTTTAGCCTACATTGTATATATGGAGTTTTATTCCTTTTCATTTCTCTGATATATATTTTCTTTCATAAAAAAAAAAAAAAAAAAAAAACTGCAATTTGCTTAAATTTATTTTGTTATTCTCCAATTAGAAATATTCAATAAATTAACTCTTTTTATGTGATCAGTGTGGATATTTAATGCAGAACCACTAAATCTTCCTTGCATTCAATTTATGTGGTGCCACGTGGCAGGTTCTGGGAGGGAGTTCGTAACTTCACACTTGATACTTGATAGTAACTTCACATCTTTTTATTTTTTTATTTTATCTTTTATTTAATTTATTTTTTAAATATTTGCATTTATTTTTTACTTTTTCTAAGTATTTTAAAAGTATAATACTTATATTACCAAAATAATTACAGTTTTTATATAAAAATATCACTGTAAAACCTCTTTGAAATGTGAATTTTCCAAAAAAATTTATGATGAACAATAAGAAATAGAAAAATGAATTTAAAAAATTATTAAACATCTTTTTAGCTGAGTTAAATTTATATTATTATTCTGAATATAAACATATTACAATTTGTATATTTATTTTATAATATTATTGTTTTTAGAACACAAAATGTTCTAATTGGGCTTATCCTCACGCATAAGTTTTCTTTCAGCTATATAATACTTAAGTTAATTCTTGTTTATTCGATGTGGCTAACGTTGACTAGAGTATTTTCTTTTTTTCGGGATTTAGATTTTTATTCTTGTAAACTCCAACTTAACAGATTTAATCAAAATGAGTAAACCTTTGTATAGATTTTAATTCAATTACAAAATTTATGAAGTTTTTTTATAAATTCAAAATAAATTTAAATTATAATATCAAATAAAATATTCAATATGAGAAAATTATCAAACAATTACTATTAAATAATTGCAATAATTCAAGAATTTAAAAATATAATTCAGGAACTGGTATATAATTATAACAATAATAATAAAGAAAAAAGAAAAGCGAGTTTTTCATCGTTGGAAGTGTGACCCACCCACGGTACAATTTAGCGTGAGGCGTAAAATGAAAAATGTGGCAAAGAAGAAAAGCATAAATCAAGCCCCAAGGGGTTGCTAAATTGAGCCACCAGTCCTTTCTTTGCGTGCCATTGTAGCGGCCATTGCTGATTTCCCCCCAAAATCTTCACTTTCACCTTCATCTCCTCTTTCTCCTCATAATTCAGCCGTCTCCGGCGGATTGTACAGTTTAGTTCAGGCGCTGGAGGATGCCGAACTCAATCAGTGGAGTTCAATTGATACTATCTCTTTACTTGTATTAGCATGTTGCTGTCTTTTGCAGCCGACTCAAATGGGGTTTTCTGCTGCTCTTCGCTCTTCTCTTCCACCTAATCATTCCTCCGAGGTATTTCACTCTGTACTCCTTTTTTTTTTTTTCCCTCTTTCGTTTCAGTTCAATTAGTTAATGTAATTATTTCAGCAATTGTACAGAGATTTACTCAAATTGAATGAAGTACGAAGTTTGGTATTTGGGGGTTTTTAATTGTTGGGAAAGATGACTTTGTTTCTGTTTGGTTAAATTTCGTTGCTCTGGATTCAAAAGTATGGTTTATTGTTATCAAATTTGATTAATGATGTGAACTTTTGTATAATCAGTATGCTTAATGGTTTGTATAATTAAAAGTAGCTGCTTCTATGTTTTGCTTGCAGTTGTACTCTCTGAGGTTTAGCTTGAAGCTGAATAGAGTGACTTTTACATCAACTACAAAATCAAGATCTTCAGTGCAGATTGTGAAATCAGTATTGAACGGTAGCAGTTCAAGCATTGGTGACAATGGGGCAGCTGAACCTGCTAGGATTCTACTTGAGAGATTGTTTGCACAGACACAGAAGCTTGACCAGCAGATTCACGGAGATTCTCATTTCTCTAAAGACGTAAAATCGGGGTTTAACCTTGGAATCCTTGAGTCTGATCTTCTGGCTGTTCTGAAAGCCTTGAAAAAGAAAGAAGCAGATCTTCAAGATGCTGAGAAACAGGTTTTGTCGGAGCACAGCGATTTAAACCGTGCAAAGGAGGAGTTGGAGCGACAAGGAAAAGAAATTGCTGCTGCTTATTCTAAGCATGAAATGTTAGAGGCCGAGCTGATAAAGGCTAATTTTAACCTAACTTCTCAAGCCAGGAAGATTGAAGATTTAAAACTTAAAGTCAAAGAGAGGGAGGAGGATGTTATTGCTGCACAGTCTGCATTATCTGGAAAGGAAGATGAAATGGAAAAAATGAGAATCGATTTGATGAAGCGGAGTGAGGAAGCTGCTAAAGTCGTCACAGAACTGAAAAGCAAGGCTCAACTATTGGATGAAGCCAATGAAGTTGTGAATAAACAAGCAATTGAGCTACAGGAACTCAAAAATGCTATCCAAGAGAGAGAACAAGAGCTGGAAGTTTCTCTTACTCTTAGGAAACTTGAAGAGGAGAAGTTAAAAGTTGCAGAGGCCAAGTTAGAGAAGCAGACAATGGAATGGTTAATAGCACAGGAAGAACTGAAGAAGCTATCACACAAAGCATCTAAACAAATCGGGGAAACTAGTGATACTGTTAAGGATTTTAGAAGAGTGAGAAAGCTTCTAATTGATGTGAGATCTGAGCTGGTTTCTTCACAAAAATCTCTGGCATCATCTCGAAAGCGAATGGAAGAACAGGACAAGCAATTAAAAAAACAATTAGCAGAACTCGAGGAAGAAAGGAAGAGTGTAATGACTTACATGACTAGTTTGAAAGATGCCCAAATAGAAGTTGAGAGCGAGAGACTAAAGCTTAGGGTCATAG
Source organism: Euphorbia tirucalli (assembly GCA_039660915.1). Classification (NCBI taxonomy): domain Eukaryota; kingdom Viridiplantae; phylum Streptophyta; class Magnoliopsida; order Malpighiales; family Euphorbiaceae; genus Euphorbia; species Euphorbia tirucalli. The sequence goes on along the minus strand of CM077634.1, from coordinate 73,765,810 downwards.
AGGCTCGGAACAAGGAGCTTGAACAAGACTTATCCATGGAAAAGGCGCTCATGGAAGAGTTGCATGAGGAATTGAAGAAAGAGAAATATTCTCTGGAGCAGACAATGCAAGAGAAATATTCTCTGCAGCAGGAACTAGAACATAAGAAAGCTGAATTTGAGGAGATTGGCAGTCTTATTCAGGAAAAAGAGTCAGAATTGGTGGAGGCTAAGCTAGAAATTCAGCATTTGAAGTCTGAGCAGGCTTCTCTTCATCGTCTTCTGGAGGAGAAAGATCAACAACTCTTGATTGCAGAGGAGAAGTTGAAGAATGTAGATCAGGAGGTTGCTGAGCTGAAGATGCTTTTGAGCAGTAAAGAAGACCAACTAATTCAAGCCACAAAATTGCTGAAGGAAAAGGAGGAGCATGTGCAGTTAATGGAAGAGGAGTTGGATGATGCGAGGATGAAAAAAGTTGAAGCTGAAACGATAGTGGAACAGATTGCAGAGCTTACTAACAACCTTGTTTTCTCCATAAAGGATGATGATTATCAAGCACTTATGCAGCCTGAAACCATCAACATGGAACTCATGCAACAACCTGTCCCTCGTGATAATTATAAATTGCAGATTGAACAACTTGAAAATGAGCTCAGCATGACAAAAGAAAGCTTGAGAATTAAAGAAAGGGAAGTCCTAGCTTCAAAGAGGGCTCTTACTGTCAAAGATGAGGAGCTCAAAGCAGTTCTTGGTAGACTAGATACCAAGGAAAAGGAACTAAAAAGATTGAAAGACGAAATGGTGGAAGATGCTAATGATCTTAAAAAGCTTTACGCTTTGGCACAAGAGAGAATTGGTGAGAAGAGCATCGGGGATCTGGCTATCGAAAAGCTTCAACTCGAGGCAGCTCAACTGGAAGTTGAAGCTGCAACCAGTGCTCTACATAAGCTAGTGGAGATGAGTCGAGAACTCCTAAACAAAGCTAGCTTGGACTCTGAGATTGATTCTGATATCGCTATGTTCTTGCCCAATGGCTCTGATCTTGGCATGAACTTGTTTGATAACAATGAATGTTTAAAGGAGGTTAAAGTGGGAGTTGCTAAATTGTCAGCTTTATCCGAGCAGCTGGTTAAAGCAGCTGGTGTCCCTGTTCAGGGAAATTAATAATGAAGCCTTGCTTCGGATTGTATAAATGTGTCATCTTTTTTTTTGGTATGTGACAATAATGTTGAATCACAAATTCATGATGTGTAACCAGTGTGATGTGTTTCTTTTACTTAAAGCTAAATATTCTACAGGCAAGTTTCCTTGACAATGGTCTCTGCATATTTAGCACGTTTCAATTTTTATATATTCAAACAGACTGAAGCAAGGAGAACTAAAAACACACATCAGAAAAGAAAGAAATACAACAAAAACAGAATGCAACAGAATGAGAGATTCATAATTTTCAAAACGAAAGGCTGCACAAGCATACAGCATATATATTTACAGTATTCTTATTGACAGCCAAGCATGCGGCACATAAATGATCAATTTGGCAGCGATAACTTGGTAGAAACAGTTGGTTAAATAGCCCATATTAGCTGCAGATAAATAAATCTAGGCAAACTTAAGAAGCTTAACTAACTACCGGTCACCACCAGTGGTTACACCGAGTATATTTGCAACAGACGGTGGAAACCACACTTGGCCGCCACTACCACTGTGGTGGCTACTCCGGTCATCGACATGTTGACTATCATTTTGCAGAGAACTATTCTGTTGCTTGTTACCTTTGGACCTCCCCACTTTCTTCCCTATAAAGAATCCTACTTTCACAGCACTGAATAGACCAAATGCTATCAGCAGTGGCCTCACAGCCCAATGAAAATCCTCAAGATGTTGATATTTTTTAACCATTCCTGGACACGTATTGAAAGAAACTGCCTCAACTTCAGCTGGATCAGCCAAGAACGCACTACATTCATTGCCAAAAGTAAATCTCCCTGGGAACTTGACAACAAGGCACCCGTTGGGCAGGATCCACCAAATCTTCCCAGTAGCCCAGGCTCCTCGCCTTTTGTGGGGCCATTCGAACCGAGGGCTGAGAACATTAGCTTTCAGCCTTACAAACTGACCCACAAAGTAAGAACTTGCCATCTGAAGCTCTGAAGAATTTCCTTTCCACAAAGTTTCCATTCCTATGAATCCAACAGTCACACATCCACTTCGATCGATGGAATGAAGAATACCTACTGGTGAGTGCTTCTTGTCTTCCTCCTTTAGGCGTACCCAATCTCCAGCTGCCAAGCCAAAACTTACCCGCTCCAAGGTTGAGGCTGGAACTCTCAACGGGTCGTGGATACCCAGTATCCTCACCAAGACAAAACCATCCCTATCTGCATCACGTTCCAATCCTACAACTATTCCTTCCGGAACATCCATACTTTTGGCCTTGTATGAGTCCGGTGCTTTTCTGGATCGCACCGTGTCTCCCACCAGAAGATGATCCTTCAATAGAAACCATGTGGAGTAACTGCTGCCGCCTGATTTGTTAGAGATTGTTATGCTTCCAGGTTCTGTCCAGCCTCCATCACCAGAGACTAGGTTCTGTGAGCTGCAAATTATTGTTCAAATAGATGAGAAACTGACCAAAAGGAAATACAAGAAAGAAATAACCTTAATTACAGAAGGAAAAACATAGGTTCAGACATACAAAGATTAAAAGAAAAGGAAGAGCATAATTAAACAAAAATCTGAAGGTGTTCTTGATCTTTCATCTTAATGTGCTAAGACATGAAAGATAGAAATCATTTCAAGATGTCAAATACTGAAAAAAATCTAGCATTTCACATCAGAAACTAAGAACTACCTTTTAAATACGCGTATTATGTCTGTCATTAAGGGTCGATTCCTGAAGTCATAGTCAAAGCAATCATGAAGAATGTTTTCAATCGGAGGAGGAAGGCCTTCAGGAAACTCTGGTTTCTCTTGTTTCCTGACCACTAAATCATAAATTTCATCTGCTGATTTCCCCCGCCAAGGCTGAATGCCTGTTAACATCTCAAGAATGCTGCATGCAAATCCCCATGAGTCAGTCTCTAGGGAAAGCGGACCTCTTGCTTCTGGCTGCCATTGTTCTGGAGCCATGTAGTTTGGGGTTCCAAGCTTGCGAGACATATCTGAGCGTGACAACGGAATTCCAAGCAGTAGGTAAGGAATGCCAACATCTCCCAGAATTGCTTGATCATTGTCATTAAGAAGGTAGTTTGAAGGTTTAAGGTTAAGAGCTAGGAGTTCTTTCTCATGCAATGCCAAAATTCCGTGAGCCAACTCGATCCCGTACCTACAGAATCAGAAAAAAATTAAGACTAGAAAAAAAGGAAACAAGAAAAGATAAATAAGGGTATGATCTACAATACCTCAAAACTTCAGCTAAGGAAAGCTTCCCTCTTTTAAGTCGAGCCATTTTATCACCAATGGATCCGTCATAAAACTTCATAACTATTCCTATCTGCAATCAGTAAAAGGTCCAATTTCTGCATAACAGTCATAAGGAAAATGCATAGTTCCATTTTGCAAAGCCAGATAAAACCACTCACCTTTCCATTTATAATTGAAATTCCATACAGCAAAGTAACACCTTCTATCTCTTTAGACTTTAAAAATAGATCATCAAACTTATCGAACAGTACTCTCAAGTGATCTTCTTTCACGGGATGTAACATCTTCACAGCTACTTCATGATACTCATCGAAATCTTCAGTTGACTGATGATGAGTAGCCAACCAGACATCACCAAAAGGACCCCTTCCGATTCTATGTCTAAGTTTCAATTTTGCAGGGTCAATCCAAGGAGTCGATTCGTTTGGTGAGGCTACAACAGTTCTGAGGTTGTCAGGATCACCTTCAAAAAGCTCATACTCAAAAGAAGCAGCAGATTGAGCAGGAACTACTTTCCCAGCCATTTTGTTGTCTACTAGAAACAATAAAGAAAGTATATCTGAATTAATTCTCAAATAACACCAGTGACAATTTTACAAGCAGACTTATAATAATTAGTCGCAAGCTTATAATACTGTAGGAAACGTACAAGAGAAAAACCCTTCCCTCTACTAAAATAAACCATAATTTGCAAAAATTGCTCATCTAGAGATATTAGCGGAGAACCTACTAGCTAGCTAAAAGCAATCGCCTCAAACTGCAATCTATGAGCCAGAAAAATATTTCAGAGGTGAAATTGTGGAAGAGAATCCAAACTAAGAGTATCACTTTCATGTTATACTTGTGCTATCCACCCAAAGAAACAAACAATGAACAAAAAAGGGCAAATCAAGCCCCCACCAACCCCCACCCCCCCCCAAACACACACACAGAGACATACACCCAAGAAAAAAAAGAAAGCAGAACTACAATATTCTTGCAATCCAACCACTGTTCCAGTGATTAGCAATTTATACCAAAGCTGAAATCACCACCTAAAAATGGAAGATCACAAATAAGGGTCAAATACATTTGAAAAGAGGAAAAATTACATCAGATTTAATAATTAAATATCAGGCAATAACCCTAGATTTGTGGAAACCAAAGAGTAACCTCAACAGTCCACACCAGCAAAAACGGGAGCATAACACAATTATTTTTCCTCCATGAATTAGCAGCAGCAACACCCATCAGAATATTCAAACATTTATTCTCTCAAGTCTCAATGGCCAAACAGGTACTTGTGATCGTGAAAGCAAGAACAAACAAAAGCAGAAAACAAAAGTAGAAACATTAATACTTTCTTCTTTTTTTCCCAAAATAAAATTCGTTTCCCTTTAGCAAAACATGAAAAAAGAAACCCTTCTAGAACAAATTCTAATTCAATTGGACTTACCAGACTGGAATTTGCTTCAAAGAAGAAAAGTTTAAATCTTTAAGGCTGAAAAAGTAGGGTGGATTTCGACGAATTAATCGAAGCTGAAAAAAACAGAAACTGGGACAAGAAAAGAATGTTATTGTAAATTGAAAAACTGTGGAAGCAAGGGAAAGGACAAGAAAAGATACAAAATAAGAGAGAGAATAAACTCACCGCAAGAGAAGTTTGAGAAGAAAGAGTTATTCAGAAACAGAAGGATTCTTCTTCTTCTTCTTCTTCTTCTTTCAAAGGCTTTGATAGAGAAAGTGAAAGAGATACTGAGGACGAATGAGCCAAAGATGCAGTCTTTCCGTCAAGTATCTTCAATGGTGGGACCTTTTGACAAGTATTAAACAATACCCAGATCAAAAATTCAATTTTTTTAACTTTAGATTTTGATCAAATCACAAACTTGAAGCGAAATCAGGAAGGGAAGGCAGTTTCTTCGTAATAGAATTGCGAATAGTCATTACTATGTCATAATTACATGGCCAATGATTAGAATTAACTTGTGTAAAAATTACTATTTCTTTGAGCGCAGACAAATAAGAAATTGACATTTAGATCCTTCAATATTTTCTTGAAAAAGCGATCTTACCCTCTTTTTTTTAGTAATAATTAGAGAGAAATTATATTTTTATTTAAAAAACATTTTCAATTAAGGGCTTTCATAGTGAGAATGATTTCTCATCACTTATTTTGGATTTTAATTTTGGATATTCCATACCCAAAACATAAATTGGGTGAGACAACACTTAAAATGTCTAACACCCAAACCATTGATTGAATCCATATAAAGAAACATTTTCCATAAAATAAAAAATTTAACTCACTTCTAAGTATTTAATTAAATTGTTTTTTGCCGAATTATTTGGAGGAGAATACTTGATTTCTTCCACCCAATAGAAAATGTGATTTTTATTCCTAATTTTATTTTGTTTAACTAAACAATGAATTTGTATTCTCATTTCTATCCGTAAAAACTCGAAAAATTCTCCGAAAACTTGACTTTGTTCAATTTTCAAATCAATCACTTAATTTCATTTCGTGATTCCAAGAAAATCACTTTAGGCTTTTGTTTTTAAGCAATTTCTAACATTCGAAAATTAATTAGGAAGATGAGTTTACCAAATTCATTGTTATGTAAAAGCCACATGGCCAAGTGTTGTGTGTGATTAAGGATGTCTAATTTTCATGGCAAGTTAGTTATTAGTCAATTATTGGCCGTTGATGTTTTGTTATAGGGATGAGATGTATAAATTGCCATTAAGCTAATCACAAAATTTGATGCCTCAAATTAGGAGAGGAAGTATTTATTTCCTTTAATTTCATGTGCTAATGACTTGGACTGAACACCATAATTGTGATTAATTCTAAATTACATTACATTAAGAGCCCCAATCATAACTAAAATTCTAGAATGTCAATTATTTTTTGGATTGACAAAAATCATCTGTATTAATATCAGATCAATAATGGCTAAAATAATTTGATTATATGGAAACTGTTAAATAAAGGGCATTACTGCTCCAATAAAAATGTTAAGATAAATACATTAAAACATATTTACACCTTAATTTAGTTTTGTCTTTAGTAGAAAATTAAAATTGTAAAATTTCAAACGTAGAACTCCTAAACCGACGCCTCTTTTCATTTTTCTCATACGTCTCATTGATTATAAAGTGGAGATTATTGATACGAAAAGTTTGTTATATTTCTGAAGCCTACGCTCCAACAATCGAAATGACAATTAGTCACACGATAACGAGATAGACAACTATTATTTTTCTTGAAATTACTTTATATAGAATGGTATAAATTTTTTAAGATAATAGACTTGTTTAGTAGGCGAGCTTAGGTTAAGCCTAATCATATGTCCTACCCAGTCTATCTAATTGGGTTCGAGTATGCATGCCCAACATAATAATATGCATGTCCAAATTCAAATTTTAGGGAGCGAGAGCGAGTCTGAGTGGATCGGACAGATGGATACTTGGCCCGATCTAAACATAACGTGATAGCGGATAATCACTGGAGAACTTAATTAAATTAGTACTATTAATTGACTCTTCCCATTTCTTATGCGTGAAAGGTACAGCAACAACAAATACAGAATTAATTCACTGAATCCAGAAGCAGCTCATTCTTGACGGTTGTTTTGGTTCCATTGACAAATTGTGATTATTGAGCTTAATTAGTTTTGCATTCATAACTTGAAAATATCAATTAGAATACTGCTTACTCCACAACAACGTCAACATCTCATTTTTAAAGATGAGCATGGAAATTAATCTACCAAATCTTGAGACTGGTTTGAACCTCAAGTTAAAAGCATGGAAATCTTTGAAAGAAAAAAAAAAAAAAAAAATACAATCCTATTTTACATTACATAATGGCTAAACTGAAAGTTAATAAAGTTTTAAGATGACTTGGTTTGCAAATTAAGTTTTGGGAGTATACCCCTTTGTCCACAAAAATTCAATTATTTATATAAGATAAATATATAGCTGCACATATAATAATATAAATAATTAGAATTGAGAATTTAACAAAGATATTGTCGGAGATCCCCGAAAGGACTAAACGGGGACGAAAACCAAGACCCACGGGGAGGGACAGGTAATCTATCCTTGTTCCAGTATCGCATTCGGGAATAAATTTATCCCTATTCCCGTTTCACAGAACTCCTAAATAGGAAATCCTCGTCCCTGTAGGGACAGACCTGGGTCCCCATTGGGAACCCTAGTTTCTCCTCAAATTAGGGCACAAAGTTAACTTACTACATGTAATTCAAAAAAGAAGGTGAATTCAACTCTTAATTTGGTAATTTCATCAAATTCTCCAGTGAAAATGACCAAATAAATTGGTGTCCAATATCAATTCCTACATTTTCACTTCAACGAATAATTAGTCCGAGCTTTAAATTCAGAGGTCAAAATTATGAATAAAAAATTGGATTGAGTTGCACCATCCACTAATCCACTAGAAAAGACACACAAATGAAATTAAATTATAGAAAAGACACAAATCATATGAATTAAATTGACTAAGCAATAATCAAATGATATTATGAAGCAAAATTGGATTCAGTTGTACCATCCACTAATCCACTAGTTTGATAAGTTAGTTTTCGAGTTTAATTTTTTTTTATGAATACCTAATTAAAAAAAAAAAAAATCAAACCAAAATAAGTGACAACATTTCATTTTACCCAAAATAATGTCAAATTAGGAAACAGAAAAAACACATCAAAGTTACAATCTTTTTAGTAATTAAAATCATAAGATTACCCATTAATCTATTAGAAAACATATACATATTAAAATCAAAATTACAAAACAAATATATAAAGTAAAAAAAAAAAAAAAATTATTGAACAGGAAGAACCTTCTTAACAATCTCATCACTGAGAGCAGCAATTTGAGAATCTAGGGATTTGATAGTTTCCTCTTTCTGCTTCTCCAAATTACCTAATGCCTCTTGCAATTCCGCCTCAATCTTCTTCTTCTCCGCCGCTAACTTCTCCTCCAATTCCGCCTGAGTCTCCTTCTTCATCTTGTTCAGCGCCGCCGATATCTCCGCCCTCGCAGCTCGCATAATCGCAACTGCTTGTTCCTCCAATTGCTTCACCTCCGACGAAGTGTCCTTAACGCTGCCCAGCTTCTCCTTAATGGCGGCGTCCCTTTCGTCCATGAATTTACCCAGGGGAGAGTAGTAGACCTTGTCTAGGGCAACCATGAGGATCAAAAACTGAGCCATCATAATTGGGAGAGTCAAATCGAAGTCAAAGAGAGCAGCTTTTTCTATCTCTGCGGCGAGGGACGGCGGAGCGAAGGTCAAGGAAGTAGCGGCGAGGAGGGAGAGGGATTTGAGGGAGGCGAATTGGGGTTTGGAGAATTTAGGGATTTTGGTTGGGAGAGAGATTTGGGGGATTTGGAATTTGGGCCTGGAAGTGGAGGGAAGTGAAGAGGAGAGTGAAATTAGGGGTTTGGAGGTGGCGGCCATGATCACGGCGGCGGCGGCCATGGCGACTGACGATTAAAGTTTCGATCTTTAGTGAAGAAGAGGTAGTGATGATAGTGTTAATGGCTGCAAAATTGTGGAATTTTGAAGCAAAGATTCTGTGGAAGAAAAGTGAAAAGCCTTATCACATCTCTCCTCCACACAATTTTGATGGACAAAATCTATACTGCAAAATTGCACAATCACACGTGCTCAGGTCACGTGCTGGGATATTTTACCATTTGGGATGACAACAATTTTTCTAAATTTTATTTTAAGAAAAAAAAATATATTTAACCTTCTAATTTTTATTTTTTCAGTTTTTGATGTAACAGTTTTTCAATAAATTTTTTTGCTCTCCATAGGCAAATAAAAAATTTGCAATCACTGGTAATTATACATTAAATTTCTATCGATTCGATTAAAAACATGTAATATGTGATGTATATTCAAAAAATCAATTTTTTTTAGTATTAACCATAAGTATTTTTACTGAGATAGTCCATTCAAAATCGAATTTTAATAATAGCTAATGTAATTATATGAAAAGGTTTTTTCATAGAATTAAGTTGAAAAAGTAAAAAATATTTATAATATTAAACTAATAAAAATAAAATAACAAATCAGATTTTTAATTTTTCCAATTATAAATATATACCTGTTTAGTTTGATGTTAACTCTCGTAGAATTTGATGAAAATTAAAATAAAACTAGTCGATATAATAAAGAAAAAAAAAACACGAAAAGAAAGAAACCTCTGGTATATTGTTGTAAATATTTATAAAAAAAAAAAAAAAATTCAAATTTAGCTCTTTGACGGAAATTATAAATTTTAAGTGCAAATTAGATAGAATACATATTTTTAAGTTATTGACTGAAATTTTTAACATATATCACCAACAGCAGCAAAAATTTCAGAATACAACAGCTGTGCTTATATAACATGATAAATTGTTCTGAATTTGATTGATTTCTGCAAACTGGAGTCGATGACAGTTTGCAAATGATGCTGCATTCATAGACTTTGAAAAAGTCACTCAGAAGCAACTGCAATCACTTGTTTCCCAATTTTCTTCCCTTCGAACAGTCCTACTAGAGCAGTCGGCGCATTCTCCAGACCTTTCGCTATGTCTTCTAGATAGAAAATCTTCCCCTCTTTCAAGTATTGTTGTACCATTTCCATATATTTCTGGTACTTGTCAAAGTAATCGGGAGCAATAAATCCTCTGATATGAATTCGTTTGTAAATGATGTGCATCAAGTTGTTAACACTTTCTGGCTGCTCAAGGTTGTACTGTGAGATCATTCCACAGGCTGAAATTCGTCCACGGGGTCTCATGTTTAAAAGGACTGCATCAAGCATTTTCCCTCCAACATTTTCGAAATATATATCAATGCCTTCAGGGAAGCACCTATAACAAGAATGCTAGATTTTCAAACTCAATAATTTGTTAAAGAAGCATAATAACTCAAATATGTATTTTCAGTTAGCATTATTTCTGTTATCAGGTCTTAATGTCTCTTTTATTTAAACCATCTCTTGTATTCAAGCTAATGCTGAATGTTGAATGCTGGAACGGCCCTTTATAAAGTAAGGGGCAGTATACAAATTTCAATTGGGTAAATTTAAATACTGTCATGGGCAGTATACAAATTTCAATTGGGTAAATTTAAATACTGACCTCTTCAAAGCTGCATTTAGGTCTGGCTCTTCCTTATAGTTAAAAGCATCATGAAACCCAAGCTTATATTTTAACAAATCAACCTTCGAGGAAAGCCAAAACAGAAAGCTAGTTAGTGAGGCTGCTGCCTGCCTGCCTGAAAATATTTATTACCACAACTTGTGATCTTACTTGTTTATAGGAGTAGGCTATTTGTATTATGCATAGAACGATAGAAAAGCACACAGAATATACTCTACTGAGTGATACTGTAAGGAGGATAAGAAACCAATATTACCTGTTTCTAAGACTCCAAATTAATATTATGACACACTAAAACACACCCAGAATTAGGTTCTGATATCATTGCACAGGAATGGGGGTAATTGAGCAAATGAATATAGGCAGTTTGATTAAGTACTACAATAATGTAGGGCAGTATAGGGATCTGATGCAGATTGTGGTCACTGCACTTGGAAACAATAATGAGCAACTTCATACATTCGAAAGATATTTCAGTTTCATTTGATCATGGTGAGCTTTGCTGATGGATTTCCAGTTTTGACCGAAAACAACAAAACCTTACTCCCTAGTCTACAATTTTGAGTATCCATCAAAGGATCACTGAAGCTCATAACAATAAAACAATATAACTTACCAAATTTCTTATGCTACCTTCGTTTCTAACCATAAAGCAGCCATAAGCCAACACTGAAGCAGAACAAAACTTTGTGCACATTGTTAACTGAGCATGCTGCACCAGATGGAGAGATGGACAAACACAAACATAGGAAAAAAAAGAAAAAAGAAAACTTTTCATTTGATACGCAAGTCTATTCAGGATAAAAAGGGGGGGAAATCACAGGTTTTATTGACAAATCGGATGCTGGTGAAGAATGCTTACCTTGTCTTTGCTTCCAGCACTTCCAACAACATAGCAACCTGATATTTTTGCAAACTGCCCAACAAGCTGACCAACTGCACCAGCAGCTGCTGAAACGAACACAAACTCCCCTTTCTTAGGAGAGCATATCTCATAAAAACCAGCATAAGCAGTCAAACCAGGCATACCTACAAAATTAAGAAATCAATTGCACAAGCTTTATACCATTTGAAAGAAACACAAACAAATTGATTTCAGATATATAACTTGAAGAGCAGGCGTGTGAGGAAAAAATTACCAAGAATTCCAACATAATAAGAAAGAGGGAAATCATTGTCCTGAATTTTGGTTAGGGTCTCTGTTGATGTAATTACACTGTACTCTTCCCACCCTGTCATTCCCCAAACTAAATCCCCTTTCTTAAACTCTGGATGCTCTGAATCTACAATTTCAGCAACTCCTAGCCCCACAATTGGCTGCACAAATTAATTCAACCAACTCAAACTCAATAATGGAATTCGAAACAACAAAATTACCAAAATTCTTCAAATTGGGAAAAACGATTCTCACATTATTCTAAATTTACTTCAGAATCTGAAATTAAGACACAATAAAATGATCAAAATTCCGTATTATTAATCTGATTTGAAAAAATCCATCCCCAAAAAATGAACTAACTGATAAAAGCACTTGCCGAGCCAGGCGTGAAGGGTTTCATAACAAATTCGCCTTGGAGATTTTTCATCCGCATTCTCATGTACGGATCGCACGACAGGTAGAGATTCTTCACAAGAACACCCTTAGTACCGGATTGGAGCTGATTTTAGCAGAATCAGTGGCGATATACATGTCTGATTCTTGAATAGAACCAGATATATAATCCCTGAATATCACTTGCTTATTTCTCACTAGATCACTCTCCATTGATATTATACTGCTTTGCTTTGTGGTTTCTATCTCTCTCAGCACAAAGAAATTGAATTCAATTGACTGATTCTCAAAATGACTACAGCATTAGCGCTAGAGTAGAATGAAGAAGATGGAGGCATGGAGGGGACTGAACTGAAGCAGAGAGAATACTACATAGAAGAGAATTTTTTCAACCGTGACAGGCAACTTGCAGACCCTAAAGAACATGAAAACACGTGGCAGAATGATTATGACAACAATGATTAGTTTTATTTATTGGATAAGTTCAAAAACACAATTGACCACTCCAGAAACCTGTAAAAAACGATGACGTGGCAGTTTTCAAAGGGTTCTAGCGTAGTCAACTGTATTTTTCATAGTCAACGATAATTTTGATTTTTATATTAATGTGTTGCTAACTTGATATACTTTTATATCTGGTTTTCAAGTTTATGTATTATTATATTAGTAAAGTAAAAGTTTATGTACTATCAATTTTAAGTCTTTATTTATTTGTAAGTTATAGTTGATTAGATTTTTTTTTTTTAAAAATAGCATAGCCCCATCAAGTTGGAGTTCATTTTTGATGACATTAAAATGTGATAATATCAAGAGGACAGAGGAAAATTTGTGGTATAGGAATTTCCGAATAGGAATAAGAATTGTAAATTAAAAGAAGTTCATTTTTGAATGTTGTTTTTCTTAGTAATTCTACTGCTACTTCTATAGGTGGACCTTTCCTCTGCCATGTTTGTCTCCACGAGCTTGGAAAAGGTCGGGGAAAAAGCCATGAGGACTGATTCACACATTTACTGGGACATTTAGGCTTCGTTTGTGTTTAATTATTATTAATTAAACTTTTGTTTCAATATTTCTGTCCATTTCAACGTAATTGTGAAGATTTTTTTTTCTTTTTCCATATTCCCAAATTACTGTTATTAGCTTAATTACACCTCACTAAGAAACAGATTCATAGAATTCATCTTTTTTTATTTCTTTTTAATTCCTCATCTGTTAATCGTTTGGCCTTTGGGACTGCGGATTTACCGACCAAATATCAGTTGTGGTAACCGAAAAGCTCCGTTAGTACTAACTGCTGTTTTTCTTATATATGCGTTGTAGAGTTAGCTTCGAAATCAAACAGCTTTCCATCTAACTACAGATTTTTCTTTTGCAAACTGAAAACTGTTTGCACTTTAATGTTTAATTTGTTTTAATTTTTAATTAATATTATAATTTTGTTTTAATATTACTTTACATTAATTTCAATGTATTGCTCAGACTGTATTTTATTTTCTTTTTTCTTTCTAAGAATGTGCAGATTTTATCTTCGAATACCCAAGTTACTGTTATTAGCTTTAATTAGTAGAATAGCTGTAAATATATTTATATGAATTATATTTATAAATAAGGAGTTAAATAAATTAGTTGCATATGTAAACTTATATTCTATTGTTATTGTCACATGCACAACCCTCTATTAGTTGAGACGTGTGACGCTAGCGAGCAAACTCTCCAATTACTATGCTAGTTAGCCTTCCAAACGCTAAGCTAGAATGTTTAAGCGAGCTAAATGGCAAAGTGAGAACAAAGAGCAAAGTTTATAACTTCAATAAAGCTTTTATTACTTGAATAATACTTTACAACTCTTGGATTTGATTTACAAATAAGGGGATGAGGCCTATTTATAGCCATTCCACCGTCTTAACATGTGTTTCATATTAATTTGGAATATTTCTAGCATATTCTACTCAATAATGTACAAAATATCTAATGGAGGCGGTTTGAAAGCCTCTAGAGACAATTCTGGTGGTTTCCTATGGATTCTGGGACGGACTGGGCGTCAGTGGAAGTTTCTGGCAGCTTTTGGAACCGAACAGCTATGGAATTACCGTCGCTAATGCATTGCACGCTGGGCTGGGCTATCTGCATACTGGGCTGGGTCTGCTTGCACGCTGGCTGGGCCTGTTTTGCTGCAACCCACATTTTTCTCGTCAAATCTCCATTTTTCTTCAAATTTTGCCGCACAACCACATCTTTTTCGGCCCAATTATCATTTATTTGGCCTAAGGGTTTTATGTTTGATGCGTTTTGACCCTTGTGGCCATTTTTAGGACTCTTCCTAGCCTTCATGGGCCTATGGGAAATAATTCTTGCACCGAATTTGGGTAAATTTTGAGGCTGCCTATGACATTCTCTCTCACTCAATCGGGCAACGCCCTCGTTGCCACTTAGCGATACTCTTCGAGTAGTTGTCCATGGCCCTCGCCATCCTGGCGCTTCAATATAGCTCCTCTTAGTGTGTTGTAACCCGTCCTCAAGCCATCGTTGATGAGCCTTCCCATTCTTCACCCATCTTCCTAAACTCTTGGCTTGCAGGTCTTGCTCCGTCCTAGGCTTGTGTTCCACTCTCCCTCTCAGTGGAACATTCTTCGATAGCTTTTATGACATCACATCCTTGGACCCCTCCAATATGTTAATATTTTCCTTGGGCATCACTTGGACAACACTCTTGTCCAATCCTTGCTTGTTATCTTTAAGAAATGCGGGCTCTTTAATCTCCAAGCCCTTAATAACTTTCATTGATGACATTCGTTTGGCCTTTGATAGGCTCTCTCGAGCTAATGGCACCATGCACACATTACCTTTCTCCAAGATACATATAGTATTGGCGAAAGGAATAGGCACAACTTGCACTTAATCCATAAACTCCAGGCCAAGTACTACCGAGTAGTCATCCATAGTTACAACTGAAAAATCAATAAGGCCAGTCCACATACCTAAAGTTACATGAACGCCTTTAGCTGTGTCGTGGATTGCCTTAGGTGCGGAGTTGACGGCTTTCATCCAATCATACTCATTAGTGTAGCAAATGCCTAACCTTTGGGCCTCCTTTACTTCGAGGAAGTTGTTGGTAGCTCCCGTGTCCACCAATGCTTTCAGCACGTGGCCTCCTACCTTGGCTTCTGCAAATAGTTGACCCTTCCTCTCAGTCTTAGGCATTTCTACCTTGCCTTTAATCGCATTGAGGAGTTGTAAGGATCCCGCCCTTAGTTCTTGCTCCTCTTCCTCTTCGTGTTGTTCTTGTTGCTCCATTTTCCCAATTAAAGCGGACAACTTCAACTTCTTGGGACAATCCCTTGCCTTATGTGGCCCATCACAAATGAAACATTTAATTTATCGACCCTCGCTCTTGTCATCTTTTCCCTTAGGTGGCTTCCAATCTTTTTCCTTGTAAGTGTTTGGCTTTGTACTACTATCTCCCTCACTCTTGTCCTTGTCGCCTTGGTCTAGGTTAGACTTGGGCTTCTCGGACTTATGTAACTCTATCAAGGAATCAGCTATGGTGATCGTAGTGGAGAGATTAGTAGCATCTCTCCGTTGAACCTCCAACCTTGCCCATGGTTGAAGTCCCTCCAAGAAGAGATAGAATGCCTCTTCTTTAGGATACCCAAGAAGCTCCAAAAGAACCTTGTAGAATTTTTTAATGTACTCACGGATGCTACCTCTTTGCTTGAGATGCCTCAACCTGGCCCTTTTTTCTAACTCGCCAGCCTCGGGGTAAAACTAGGCCTTAAGCTCTCTTTTGAAGTCATCCCATATGCCTATGGTGCATGTTCCATTTTGTATGTCGACCTCCTTCGTTCTCCACCATACTGCGGCAGCGTCTTGGAGATACAATGAAACGGTGTCCATCATTTGGGCATCGTTTATTATGGCATTTGCCTTAAAGTATTTGTCCAAACTCCAAAGGAAATTATCGATGACCTTTGCTTTCCTTGCGCCACCATAGGCTTTCGGCTTTGGCACATCTAGCCGCTGAGGGCTAGAATAGGTGGATGAAGTAGCCCCACGTGCAATGGCCCTCTTACAAAGGACTAATTCATCCTTTGTGTCCCCTAGCTCTCTCTTGGTAGAAGCCAACTCGGCAAGAACCCTCTCCAATTCTTGCCTAAGTGTTGCTACTTCGGAATGAAAGACGCCTTCCAAGGTTTTAATGTTGTCCTCACCTTCAGCGGCAACCTTATTCAAAGTGGTCAGCACCTCCTCCAGGAGCTCGTTCCCCTCGAACTCCTCTATGCGCCTTTCGACCTCCTCTAACCTGTCAAGAAATTGATCTTGACCTTCGGCTATAGCAAGTTTCACTTTTGCTAGCCGGCTGTTGAATTCCGCCAAGGTATCACCTGCTAGATCCCTGGTCTTTGACCGCCCCCTTTTAGCCTTGGTAATCGTCGGTTCCTCCACGTGTGTGGCAGCAGCACCTAATTCAATGCCCCTCATCACCACTTGCCATTGTTGAATTTCAGCTCTGATACCAGCTGTCATGTGCACAACTCTCTATTAGTTGAGACGTGCGGCACTAGCGAGCAAACTCTCTAATTGCTGTGCTAGTCAGCCTCCCAAACTCTAAGCTAGAATGCTTAAACGAGCTAAATGGCAAAGTGAGAACAAAGAGCAAGTTTATAATTTAAAGAGAGCTTTTATTACTTGAATAATACTTTACAACTCTTGGATTTGATTTACAAATGAGGGGGTGAGGCCTATTTATAACCATTCCACTTCCTTAACATATGGTTCATATTAATTTGGAATATTCCTAACATATTCTACTCAATAATGTACAAAATATCTAGTAGAGGCGGTTTGGAAGCCTCTAGAGACAATTCTGGTGGTTTTCTATGGATTCAAGAACAGACTGGGCGTCACTGGAAGTTTCTGGCGACTTCTGGAATCAAACAGCTATGGAATTTCCGTCGCTAATGCCCTACGCTTTGGGTTGGGCTGTCTGCATGCTGGGCTGGGTCTGCTTGCACGCTGGCTGGGCCTGTTTTGCGGCGGCCCACATTTTTCGCGCCAAATCTCCATTTTTCTTCAACTTTTGCCGCACAACCACCCCTTCTTTGGCCCAATTATCATTTATTTGGCCTAAGGGTTTTATGTTTGGTGCGTTTTGATCCTTATGACCATTCTTAGGACTCTTCCTAGCCTCCATGGGCTTATGAGAAATAATTCTTGCACTAAATTCGGGTAAATTTTGTGATTAGACGGGGTTAGTAACTCTTGACGTACAGTAAAACTTGTCCTTCGGGAGCCCTTTTGTTTGCTTAAAATTGGATTATGGAGCAATCATCCAATAATATCTTTTTATAATGAGCATTCATTATATACTTCTTTACGGATTTGGACCTTTTTTTTTTTTTTTTTTTACAGTTTACACCTTTCCGTCTTTTGTTACGGACTTTGACTTGGACTTGGACTTGTTCCTATTTTATTAATTCACAATAAACTTTAATTCTATTAATTAACGTGTACAAAATGTAAAATTTTACAGCAGCTAGGAATCTTATTTCCTTTTTTTTTTTTTAAATAAAATAATATTTAATGTACTGATAAAAGAATTATATATAATAGCATAGAATCTATCTAATATATACTTCTTCCGTTTTTTAGTATATGATGTTTAATGTTGTTTATTAAAACTAATAAAGTATTGATTAGATTATTAAAATAACTAGTTTACCCTCAATACTTCTCTCCTAAAACTCTATTTTTCATGCAAAAATTCTCTTTTATCTTAATTATCAAAGTTTAATGTAATACTTTTTGCATTAATTAATGAACCTCTCTCATACTTTAAATAAGGGTAAACATGCAAAAACATGATAAAAAATGCATTGGTGATGTAAAGTGTCAAATAAAAAAGAACAAATTGAAAACCCTAAAACATTATATAATAAAAAACGGAAGGAGTAATATTTTATGTTGCCGTATAAAATATATGCCATAATATGTTATGCTGATATATATTCTAATTAAATTCTAATTATATATATCAAAACATAAACTAAACAAACCAATAAATATCTATATTAAATAATATTATATCGAAGTGAGAGGACATTACATACAAAATCAATTGATAAATGGAATTAATTTCAGAAACGGCTTAGCTAATTGCTATTCTGATATAAAAATTAATATAATATTTCTGCACCCAATGACCCAAAAGAAAGAATGAAAGAAAGTATCAAAAAGTTACTTTCAAATAAGAAGTACAAAATGTCGAACTGTTGATAGTGATGATGCATGCAAAATTGAGAGTGGAGCATGGAGATGAGACATGTACTGATGTATTAATTTTTGTAATATGAGTCTCGTTTGCTTTTTTTTTTTTTTTTTTTTTTTTTGGTTTGTTTATATATATAAGAAGATGGAAGCAAACAAGAAGATGGAAGCAAAGCAGACTTTATAACCACACACCCTCATGTTTCACATCCAAGTCGATAATAATGCCAAACTTTTAAACATATATGTATATACACACACACACAATGTGAAGCTTTCAAATATTTATAATTTCTCTTCAATCTAATTATCCTTTCATTCTTGACAAAGATGTGTTTATTAATTCAAAATAAACTTTAATTCTATTAATTAACGTGTACAAAATGTAAAATTTTACAGCAGCTAGGAATCTTATTTCCTTTTTTTTTTTTTGAAATAAAATAATATTTAATGTACTGATAAAAGAATTATATATAATATTATAGAATCTATCTAATATATATTCACTCTGTTTTTTATTATATGATATTTAAAATTGTTTATTAAAACTAATGATATATTAATTATGTTATTAAAATGACTAGTTTACCCTCAATACTTCTCTTTGAAAACTCTATTTTCCATGTAAAAATTCTTTTTCTTTTTAATTATTAAAGCTTAATGTAATACTTTTTGTATTAATTAATGAACCTCTCTCATACTTTAAATAAGGGAAAATATGAAAAAAGATGATAAAAAATGCATTGGTAATATAAAGTGCCAAATGAAAAAAGCAAATTGAAAAACCTAAAATATCATATAAGAAAAAATGAAGGGAGTAATATATTATGTTACTGTATAAAATATATGCCATAATATGTTATGCTGATATATATTCTAATTAAATTCTAATTATATATATCAAAACATAAACTAAACAAACCTATAAATATCTATATTAAATAATATTATATTGAAGTGAGAGGACATTGCATACAAAATCAATTGAGAAACGGAATTAATTTCAGAAATGGCTGTTCTGATATAAAAATTAATATAATATTTCTGCACCCAATGACCCAAAAGAAAGAATGAAAGAAAGTATCAAAAAGTTACTTTTTTTTTTTTTTGATAAGATATCAAAAAGTTACTTGCGATTAAGAAGTTTTTGCATGCCTCATATCAACACCAAGCGTGTCGACATTTTGTGCTTCTAGACATTCAAAACATGTCTCCTCAATTACGTAAGATTAAATACTTACCCCTTCAAAGCATCATTAAAACACACCCTAATTTCAGATTATATATACCCATTGCGTTCTCATGTTGTTTGCACTAAAACCCTCAATCTAATTTCTCTCATTCTTCTCACTTTTCTCTTCAACTTCACCCTACATTACCCTTTCATTCTTGACAAAGATGTGTCCGGCTGGTAGCGTTAATCCGTGGGATAATTTTCAGGCCAGAGTGAATGAATTTTATCAATTTGTTTTGCTGCATTTATCTGCATTCTATATAGGGGGATCCATATCGTTTTGTCTTGGCACTTTTATTTCTGTTTTGACTTCCAACCAAGTGCAGAGTATGACCAAGGGTGCTGTTTTTGTGCTTGTGATGGTCATGCTAGTGCTAGGACCTGCTGTTTCTATCTTAGCATATGCTTGCAGATTTGGACCTCTAGCCCAGAGGTGGAATGATTTTCATCAACACATTCCTCTTGGTTGGTTGATTTTGATAAATTGTGTTTTTGAGTTCTCCATCTCTACTCTCAACAGATTTTATTTCAAGCAACTATCTGTTAAAGCTTACAGTGATAACTTAATTTGGGCTTATTTTTTCCTTGGAATGAATTATGTTTGTGTGTCCAATATGTTTGGTTTAAGGTCTTATGCACCTGCTATTGCCTTCAGTGGATTGATCCAGATGATGGGTTGGGAGATGATGGAAATGAAAAAAAGTTTGGTTGACTGGTTTTCTTGTGTTTTGGTGTTCATTATTTATTTTTATGTGAGTTTTTCAAACTACGCAAGAGCACCACAGGCCAATACCAACAACACAGCTCCGGCTCAACAAGAAACCAATGCAAGCAACCGAGCTCCCGCTCTGCCAGCTGCAGAGGATCAATGCTGATCTAATCCTACTGGTAGCCCCTCGAGAGAACAATGGTGGCTGATGAAGGAGATGAGATTATGCAAGAAAAGGAGAAACAAAACTGCTGTCTTTTGTTAGAAATTAAAGTAATGGAGTATGTATTACTTTTGTAGGGATGATTTAATTTTGATTGAACTTAAAGTTGTTTTGTTGTTATGAAATGCAGTTCGGTATTATATTACTTTGGTTCCACTATTAAATGAAAAAGACTTCATATCAATATATATTATGTAATAGAAATTTTAGAAGAAGAAGAAGAAGAAGGAGAAGAAGAAGAATTCTGAGAGAAAAGGTTATAAATAGCAATATAGAAAAGGTTAAGAAAGTAGAACAAAGGGAAAATGAAGAGCTTAAACAGGAAGAAGTAGCAGAGAGAAGATCCGTGGAGAATAAGTTTGTTTCTGTTGCTGTATAGAGAGAGAAAAAATTGAGAGAATAAGTTTGTTTCTGTTGCCTCTCTAACATAACAGAGACAGAAAATTGAGACTTCAATCAATATTGTTTTTTTTTTTTTTATTAAAAAAGAAAAAAGATAAAATGTTTATTTTAATTTTATGTAGTTTTCTTGGCTACATCTACCTGCTTGATAATGAATGTGACAAAAGAAATGGTAAAAGGGACCAGATTTATTTTGTGTATAGGTGGTCGGAAGCACTCATGTTTCCACCACATTAATTAATTATAATGAAAAATTTTTATAAAAAAAAAATGGAAGAAAATTTAAAATTAAAGTCATTTTTATCAGCTTAAAAATACCTAACCCTTTTTTTTTTTTTTTGTAAGAATTCATATCAATGGTGTATTTATAGTTGTAAAGAGGTCATAACAATATTATTGAACGGACGTGTCTGAATATTTATTAATTGGAAATGTAATCTTCGTCGACGGAACTATTAAGGATGCGTTGTTATTCATTTTAAAAAAATATATATGTTTAATGAGCAAACCACCGCTGAAATGAATCTGGTGAGACATTTTTCTAGTAGAAAAATTTGAAATTAAGAACAATGCAAGATTCGTAAGAAAAATTGAAATACAAAAGAAATTAAAAAAAAAAAAAAAAAGTCAAAAGATGAGTATTTACGAGATGAGTTTGGTGGAATTTGCTGAATTGTTGATACCTCGTCGATTAGACTGATGCAAGACTGATGTCTAAATCATCAATTTATTATATATAATTATTGGTATGAACCCATTGCTGCTCTATCCTAACATTCCCTATCCTTTTTTAAATTTGACACAAGCGAAAAAATTAATCAAAACATTACATGACCAGTACTCCTTAGAACTTTGCAAGCCACAGTTATAAATATTTTGGGTAACACACTTTTTTTATAAGATCATTAGTGATTCCTAAGTAAATTTTTTTGGGTAATTAATACTGAGTTAATGTGTTCATATGTCAGGCATGGGCCGAGCCTGACGGGTTAATAAATATGTTCAATCTGGATCCGTTTATCGGATTGGTTTGGATAAGTCTGTTGAACTTAATAATAAAAAAGTTTGCCAAAACCTAATCCAGCTCTCATAAAAATTAAGATGGGCTCAAACCGGATTTTGGTCAGCTTAGAAAATCAATTCCAATATCTAAACTCGTCTAGTAAAATTTTATATTATAATATTAATTTATATTTTTTTACTGAATGGTTACTTTCATTATATATTTAACATTTAGTTATTTTTATTATGTAGTTTTCTAAATATAATATTATTTAATATATATATTTATAGGTTTATTTAGTATATGTTTTGATATATATAATTAGAATTTAATTAGAATATATCAGCATAACATACTATGGCATATATTTTATACACAACTGTTTTATCTGGTCAACTAAGAGGAAAAGCATATCAGCACTGATTGTGACATTTATTCAATTAAGGGGGATTTACTCTGCCGACAGACTTCCAATATATATATATATATATATATATATAAATTCTATGGTTAAAACAAAGTAATCCTACTTTGTTTTTATTAATCAATAGTATTTTGATACATCAATACCTTAAAATTAAAAATAAATAAATTATAAAAGTTGATCTATAATTAAAGTATGTTAAAAAAAATATTAAAATTACCCAAAATGATATATAGTTTCCATGTATCTATCTATTTTACAAAAATTTATTCCTAACTATGTAAAAATTTTAAAACCTTTACAAATTTCTGTAATATTATTATATTTTTAGTAACTTAATTAATTTTCATTTAATTATTAGTAAAAAGAATTTTCTCCAGTTTAAAATATATATTGTATTTATAGATAATTTAGTGGGCTTCAATTTTATCATTAATATGAACTAAAACTATGTATTATAATCATTTTTCGTAAATAAAATGAAAATAAATATATTTCAATAGTTTCCAGATCATTTTTTTGCGAAATTAAAGTTTTTTTTGTAAAGTAATAATATTACGAGAATTGGGTTTCATTTCACATAAAATACGCCTAGTTTTGCAAAGTTTCTGTAGAATTTAAAACCTTTACGTGAAACCCAATTTTTCTACTATTTTTTGTAATATATGAAATTTTTCATCTTTATACGGAAAACAACTACTCAATTGTTATATTCTCGTACAATATAAATATTTCTCGTGAATATATCTCTGTAGTTTCCATATCAATTTTCGCGAAATTAAAGTTTTTTTTTTGTAAAGTAGTAATATTACGATAATTAGGTTTCATTACACATAAAATATGCCTAGCATTGCAAGGTTTCCGCAGAATTTAAAGATTTTGCGTGAAAACCAAATTTTTTACTTTTTTTTTTTTAATATGCGGAATTTTTTCATCTTTATACGGAAAACAACTACTCAATTATTATATTCTTGTACAAATTAAATATTTCTTGGGAATATATCTCAGTAGTTTCCATATCTTATTTCACGGAATTAAAGAGGTTTTTTCGTAAAATAATAATATTACGAGAATTGAGAGTCACTTCACGTAAAATATCCTTAGCATTGCATGGTTTCCTTAAAATTTAAATGTTTTACATAAAACTCATTTTTTCTACTGCTTTTTGTAATATGTGGAATTTTTCATCTTCATATGGAAAACTATTACTAAATTATTATATTCTAGTACACTTTAAATATTTTCCGTAAATTTATTTGTGTAGTTTCCACATCATATTTTGTGAAATTAAAGAGTTTTTTTTTCGTAAAATAGTAATATTACGAGAATTGGGTTTCATTTCCCATAAAATATGTCTAGCATTGTAAGTTTTCCGTAGAATTTAAAGGTTTTATGTGAAACCCAATTTTTCTACTGTTTTTTGTAATATGAGAAATTTTTTCATCTTTATACGGAAAACAACTACTCAATTATTATATTCTCGTACAATATAAATATTTCTCGCGAATATATCTCAGTAGTTTCCAGATCATTTTTGGCGAAATTAAAGTTTTTTTTTTTTTTTGTTAAGCAGTAATATTATGAGAATTAGGTTTCATTTCACATAAAATACGCCTAACATTGCAAGGTTTCTGCAGAATTGTAAGATTTTACATGAAAACCAATTTTTCTATCTGTTTTTTGTAATTTTATACGGAAAACAACTACCCAATTATTATATTCTTGTACAAATTAAATATTTCTCACGAATATGTTTTAATAGTTTCTATATCATTTTTCAAGAAATTAAAGTTTTTTTTTATAAAGTAATTATATTACAAGAATTGGGTTTCATTTCACATAAAATATGCATAGCATTGCAAGATTTCCATAGAATTTAAAGATTTTACTTAAAAACCATTTTTTTCTACTATTTTTTATAATATGCGAAATTTTTCATCTCTATACGAAAAACAACTACTCAATTATTATATTCTTGTACAAATTAAATATTTTTTACAAATATATTTGAGTAGTTTCCAGATCATTTTTTGCGAAATTAAAGTTTTTTTTTTTGTGAAGTAATTATATTACAAGAATTGGGTTTCATTTCACAGAAAATATGCCTAGCATTGCAAGGTTTTCGGAGAATTTAAAGATTTTACGTGAAAACCAATTTTTCTACTGATTTTTGTAATATGCGGAATTTTTCATCTCTATACGAAAAACGACTACTCAATTATTATATCCCTGTACAAATAAATATTTTTCGAGAATATATTTTAGTATTTTCCAGATCATTTTTTGCGAAATTAAAGTTTTTTTTGTAAAGTAATTATATTACAAGAATTGGGTTTCATTTCACATAAAATATGCCTATCATTGCAACGTTTCCGTAGAATTTAAAGATTTTACATGAAAACCAATTTTTCTACTGTTTTTTGTAATATGCGAAATTTTTCATCTCTATACGAAAAACAACTACTTAATTATTATATTCTTGTGCAAATTAAATATTTTTCGCGAATATATTTTAGTAGTTTCCAGATCATTTTTCCCGAAATTAAAGTTTTTTTTTTTTTTGTAAAGTAATTATATTACAAGAATTGGGTTTCATTTAACATAAAATATGCCTAATATTGCAACGTTTCCTTAGAATTTAAAGATTTTATAAAACCAATTTTTCTACTTTTTTTTAATATGCAGAATTTTTCATCTCTATATGAAAAACAACTACTCAATTATTATATTCTTGTACAAATTAAATATTTTTCGCGAATATATTTCAGTAGTTTCCAGATCATTTTTCGCGAAATTAAAGTTTTTTTTTTTTTTGTAAAGTAATTATATTACAAGAATTGGGTTTCATTTCACATAAAATATGCCTGACATTGCAAGGTTTCCATAGAATTTAAAGGTTTTACCCGAAAACCAATTCTTCCACTGTTTTTTGTAATATGCGGAATTTTTTCATCTTTAAACGAAAAACTACTACCCAATCATTACATTCTCGTAGAATATAAATATTTCTCCCGAATATATTTCAGTAGTTTCCAGATCATTTTTCCCAAAATTAAAGAATTTTTTGCAAAATAGTAATATTACGAGAATTAGGTATCACTTCATGTAAAATATGACTAGCATTGCATGGTTTCCGTAGAATTTAAAGATTTTACGTGAAAACCAATTTTTCTACTTTTTTTGTAATATGCGGAATTTTTCATCTCTATACAAAAAACAACTACTCAATTATTATATTCATGTACAAATTAAATATTTTTTTCGAATATATTTTAGTAGTTTCCAGATCATTTTTTGTAAAATTAAAGTTTTTTTTGTAAAGTAATTATATTACAAGAATTGGGTTTCATTTCACATAAAATGTGCATGACATTGTAAGGTTTCCATAGAATTTAAAGGTTTTACGTGAAAACCAATTCTTCTACTGTTTTTTGTAATATGCGGAATTTTTTATCTTTATACGGAAAACTACTACCCAATCATTACATTCTCGTACAATATAAATATTTCCCCGAATATATCTGAGTAGTTTCCAGATCATTTTTCTCAAAATTAAAGAATTTTTTGCAAAATAGTAATATTACGAGAATTGGGTATCACTTCACGTAAAATATGACTAGCATTGCATGGTTTCCGTAGAATGTAAAGATTTTACGTGAAAACCAATTTTTTAACTTTTTTTTTTTGTAATATGCGGAATTTTTTATCTCTATGCGAAAAACAACTACTCAATTATTATATTCTTGTCCCAGTTTCAATTTTGCAACACATGTAATGGGTGAATGTGTTGAGACCTCCAAAGATTTATGTCCACCATTCTTCAAAACATGCTTGAAAACACAATATTTTTGTATCTGCATCAACTGGATTTAATTACAACACGAGTTAGCAGCACAAGCTTCATCACAAATTTCCAACGAATTGTACTTGAAACCATTCCACTGGGTTTATTTCAATGAAAATAACTTTCAGGATTGTTTCACCCCCATAGTACTCTTTCTAAAAGCCAAAATGTCCTACTGTCTACATTATAGAGTAATCTAAAGTGGCTATATAATTTCAAAAAATAAAAAAAGATCACTTTTTTTAAAAGAACATTACCTCGGGGTGGTATTGCAACCCATAATACCCCCGATTCTCTTGTTTATACAAACAGTGAAAGGCTAACAAGTTAATAAAGGCTGAACAAGCTTAGCTCTGAGACATGGCAAGCATCATGTTCAGCAACATTCTTACTAGTTTCGCGGTTCCAAACAAGGTGCACCCGAAAAGACTTGGCAAGTGAAGCCAAGAACTTTGCACTGAAATCCATCCCGACAGAACAAGCCATAGCTACAACAAAAGCTGCAAAGTATCATCGTTCCTTTTCGAAAAGCGCGCACAACATCAGCCATATATTTAATAGACTAGCAATAGCACTTACATAAATGTAGGGTCAAAATGTAAAGTCATGAAGTATCAAATAAAGAAGAGAGCATCCTACGAAGTTAATGTGAATAGCATTTAATAATACAAGAAAACATCCAATTAACATGCTGTGCACAGATGGAAATACCTGAGCCATTAATTAATCCAAACAACTAGAAGGGTGTGGAAGGCAGGAATCACAATAGACAAAAATGATGTCCTATCTTGCTCATAATTGATTTCCCTAGTTCTTACTGATATTTTTAACAATTAACAACATAATTATACTAGTTATGACACTTCATCCAAAATTGCAAGGTTTCCTCTTCAGAGAAAACATAATAATTACCAATCAGCTTGTGTATGCTTGTGTAGGGAAAATTCAAACTCAGCACAATATCATAAAAAATATAAGAAAATAGATGGATGAATAATCATTAATTAAGGAATTCAAACTCACAACACGATCATAAAATTTCTAAATAATGAAAGATGAGCTCAGTCAAGACATTGATGAGGACTATAAAAGTAAAATAATATGGAACACATTGTTCAGTAGTGCGAAAACCATTAGAAAAAATAGCTAACACCTCGTTGCTGATAATTTGAGAACTAACACTCCGACTAAAAGACTGAAAATAAAAAAATTCAGGGTCTTACTAATAGCCATTCAAAAAGCACTACTCAATCACTTTCCACAACTATTATGGTACTATTTAGCTTGATCTGATATCTAGATTTGCAGAAAAACAAATAATTTATGCAACATTACTGCATCGGCACAGCAATAACTCGAAGCATAAAGAACTACATTAGATATGTCTTTCAAAGTATTGTTTAATAGCGTGATTTTTTTTCCCTGAGGTCCAAATATATGTAATACATCTCGTAAGAGCAAGAAAGCATAATGAGAGATAGCATACATGAGAGATAGTAGCAATTTTCCCTGTAAATGATTCTACGTTGTCTTCCACCAAATGATGCAGAAGACCTGTAAGATGTTTAACATTAGATAGCAGTGAGGCATTTGAAAGTGCCGATGCCAAAGATCTTTTTCTTTTTCTTTTTCTTTTTTTTTTTTTTTAAGCTAATAAATTTCATACCAGAAATTCGTAAACGAATTTGATCTTCGGGATCCTCCCTCGCTAAAATTCTTAACTGAGAATGCATATATCTCCCACTACTTCCTAATGTGTGGTTATAGGAGTTTCCTGTGAGTCCATCTCCGCATCATGGGTTTTAGCAGCCTTCGATACACCTAAAGTTGTGTCGCCTATAACATCACCTTCATCCTTCTGGGACTTCTTTCTCTTCCTACATCTCTTGCGTGCAAGAGTCCCATTGGCAAATTCCTGCTCCACCACTGCACCAGAGGTTTCCTCCGGCTCAGAAACTCCAACCATATTGTCAGCATTGTTACTTGTGCCTCCCGGTATGCTGCCTTCTTGCTTTTTCTTCCTCCTTTTTTTCAGTTTCCTCCGCGAATTTGTGCCACTGTTGCTTTCTTCCCATTCCTTCTCAAGATCAAAAGGGTCCTCCGACTCAAAAACTCCACCAATGATATCAGCAGCTATACCATTCCCAGAAATTTTATCCACTTCCTTTCTCTTCTTACGCTGCTTGCCAGAGGTTTCTTTCTTAAATCCCTCTACCAAAAACTCCTCAGCATCCGGGTCTCTGTCAGAACAATCATTCAAAGCAAGAATTCCCTTGAATAAGAAATTGATTTCATCATCCATCCCCCTCAATTTTCCATCCTTCACCCTTAGTTTCTTGGAAAGTTTCCTCTCCATTTCCAAATCCTCTTGTGCCAAAACATCAGCATTTTTCGTGTCCATTTCAACAAACTCTTCAAATTTCGTTTTTGACCTCTTCATTAAACCTTTGCTTCGTTTTACTGTCTTTGAAGCTTTAGAACCACTTTTCTCCCTTGACTCCTAAGTCAGTTTTGGACAGCCCTAAACATAATCCAGAAAACTAGCAAATAGACACAGTGGAGATGTGTATTAAACATCTCAAGAATAAATGTGAGAACAATTATTCATTCATCAAGAAAGAGAGCAGAGTAGACGGTCGATTAAGCGATCCATGTGGACTTTTACAAACGGTTAACCATTTGAACGGTTTTTTTAATTTACTAACCATACACTGTCCATTAAATTCGGTTAACCACTAGTTGGTTAACCATTAATTTTGGTCGGTTAACCATTTCTTTGCGGTTAACCATTTACGAAATAGATATTATGATTTTGCTAAATTTATAATATTTGAAACCTCAAATAAATAGACCATAAATCTCAAATGTCAAATAAAAATATAAAATTACAAATCATAGTCTTAATTATTAATTAAAATAACATTTTAACCATAAACTCCAATTATTAAAACATTAATAAAAATTTTTTTCCAAACATAGAAATTGTTATACAAGATCAAACATTAATTAATGAAATTGTTCTACACTGTTCGTCTTTCAGTGAGTGTAAAATTAAAAATTGAGAGGAGAATAGGTTAGAAGGGAGTGACCGAGACTACTTGATGTTGTATAGTAAGGAAGTAAACTAACATCAAAGGCCCAAATGCTTCACTTATTATTCATATTACCTATATATATATATATACAATTACATAATTTTTTAAGAAAAATATTTGTAAAAAGTCGGTTAACCGCGAGTCCACATGGACTTTCGATGTAAAAACCTAAATCGTAACCGTAACCGTTAATTTCTAAAAATAAAAACCGTACACTAGTCCATCGGTTTTGGTTCGGTTTCACTGTTTTTCGGTTTTTCGGTTTTTTTTTTGCAACCCTAGAGCAAAGCATAGCATTTACATATCATTCACTTCTTAAGAGATGAAATAGCAACTATCTAAAGCAAAAAGCAACTCAAATATTCAAATAGACCGACTTAGACAAAATCATCAGTATTTTCAGTAGGTTGAAATTGGAAGAGGAAGTAAAAAATAGAGTGATAAAAATCAAAACTCAGAGAAATAAGATGATGGGAATATTTTAAACCTTACCGAACATTACAAACTCCACCACCAGCAACTTCGTAGTTCCTTAATCAAAGCAACACCAATAGAAACTCCCTCAAGCCGCCATCGAAAACTCCACAACCTGCTGGATTTTGATCGCAAGTCAAAACAGGAGTGTGATAGAGGCAGAGGAAGACGGTCTTACAAGGCAAAATCGTGAAGACGAATAGCAGTCGTGCTCAACTCAGTTCCTTAATCAAAACAACACCACTAGAAACTCCCTCAAGCTACCACCGGAAACTCCACAACTTGCCGGATTTTGATCGCAATAATCAGTGTAGGAATCGTAATTTAAAAAGGAGTGTGATAGAGGCAAAGGAAGAAGGTCGTAGAAGGCGGAATCGTGAAGAGGTACAGCGGTTAACAACAAAACAATAGCCACCGGTAGAACAAGTAGGAGGTAAAACTATTTAAAATAATCAATGAATCATATTCATTCAGATTTTCAATCAACGTACGCTTAATTTGTTTTGAGACCAAGTCACCGTAGCCTGCACCAAATATATATATATATATATATATATATATATTATACTTTTATATAATTATGTATATAAATTTTGACATTTTGTACACGTTAATTAATAGAATTAAAGTTTATTTGAATTAATAAAATAGGAAAAAGACCAAGTAGTCGAAGTCAAAGTCTGTGGCAAACAAAATGGCTCCTGAAGAATATAAAATTGCGAAATCATCAGTCCATTGTTGGGCGTGGATTTTTTATTTTATTTTTTGGCTTGCTTTTATGGGGTATGCTATTTATTGGGCCATTTTCGAATTCCAGACAGATTTCCCCCTTCCCAATTTCCAAGTTAATTCCGCAATTGTTTACCCTTTCCATCTCTCTAATTCTGCCAAATTAACAACTAATTGGAACCTCTCGTTAACTGTGACAATACAAGTATATACCTCAGCATTTGATGATGTTAAAGCTTCTGCTATGCTCAATGATAATGTCGTCGTTTCTTCTGCGACTGTGGGGAATTTCTTAGTCCATAAGGACACTGAAGAGAAGAAGTTGAAAGTGAATCTTACTTCCATTGATATGCCTATAAATCGAACTGCTGAGAATTAAATATGGAACTCTCAGTTTCTTATTCAAACTCGACTCTTTGGCCACCATGAATCGCGGAGAGGGTAAAAATTCAGAGAGGAAGATGAATATGTGATTTGAAGGTTGTTTTTCTTAGTAATTCTACTGCTACTTCCATTGGTGGACCATTCCTCTGCGATGTTCGTCTCCACGAACTGAGGAAAAACATGAGCACTGATTCTGACATTTACTCTTCAACAAAATCAAACAACCTAGTCAATTAAGTTTTTTTTTTTTTTTTTTTTAAAGAAAATCCTTCTGTCGACGGACTTCCGTTTGTGTTTAATTTGTTTTGATTCTTTATTGTTGTTCTAATTAATATTAAACTTTTGTTCCAATATTTCTGTCCATTAATTTCAACGTAATTCTGCAGTTTTTTTTTTTAGACTCTGCGGATTTTTATTTTCAAATGCCCAAAATTGCTGTTATTAGCTTTAATTGGTAGAATAGCTATTGAAATATTTATATGAATGAATAAGGAACTGAATAAATTAGTTACATCTGTAAACTTATAGCGAATTGATATATATATGGAAAATGTAGAAAATTGATATCATAAGCAAATATTAAGTAGCATTGAATTGATGACGATGGTGCTGCCCTTAATATGACCATTTATGTCCTTCATATATAATTGAGCATCTTCAAGCTTCAAGTACTATAATCAGTTTCAAGTTTCAATCTTTCATACTTTGTATTGCCATTGAAGAGAAAGAAAGGTACTCTCTACGAACAATAAGCTAAAATTGAAGATTTTATTCCAATGGATTTAAGTTTTTATAAACTCTTTTACACTTACAATATATATATATATATATATATTCTTTTATATAATTTTGTATATTACATACAAATATATACACATTTATATTTTAGCAAGTGATATTTAGGGATTATGTATCTGGTCCTATTCAAGAATTAAACATGCCTATATAGACTAATGTATATAAGATAATTTTTTTCATTATTATTCCCCTAAACATTATTGAAATGTGCCGAATGAACTGAAGCTGCACATTCATATAATTCACTTTTCAACAAGCAAGAACGAATCGACAAAAGGTGAAACCAAACATATATCCTATGCAACTTCACAAACAAAAAATTGAAAGCTATACCAGATTTTTCAGACAAAAATTAACAAATTGCTCATAGTTGTCTTATTTGAACAACAAACAGACTCAAAGTTACTCTCAACTAAACATATCAAAAACCAAATAAACCCTTACTAAAAATTTCTGAATTATCCAACAAAAATTACTGTAGATTAAAGTAAAATGTGTTCAATCCTATTTGCATTTCTATTTGTACAATGTCCCTTGATTTTTCCGGTATAATATCGATATACGTTGGGCCTACGCAAAACAAACTACAAACAAAGCAGGCCCATAAGAGATATCAAATGGGCTTCATCTATATTATTTTCAGTTGTACCCAACAGGCCCAATTCTGTATTAGTTTAAAATGGGGCAGTTTTCTACATGTAAAAATGCGGTGTGTAGTAATGATTCTTTAAGTTTGGTAACTACTATATATCACCAACAGCAGCAAAAATCTCAGAATACAACAGCTGTTACTTATACTGCAAATCAGCTGCAAACCAGAGTCAAGTCAATGACAGTTTGCAAATGATGCTGCATTCATAGACTTTGAAAAACTCATTCAGAAGCAACTGCAATCACTTGTTTCCCAATGTTCTTCCCTTTGAACAGTCCTTCCTACTAGAGCAGTCAGCACATTCTCCAAACCTTTCACTATGTCTTCTAGATAGAAAATCTTCCCCTCTTTCAAGTATTGTTGTACTTGTCGTAGTAATCAGTAACAACAAATCCTTAGATACAAATGTGTTTGTAAATGATATGCATTAAGTTGTTAAACACTTTCTGGCGGCTTAAGGTTGTATTGTGAGATCACTCCACAGGCTGAAATTCATCCACGGGGTCTCATGTTTAAGAGGACGCATCAAGCATTTTCCCTCCAACATTTTCGAAATATATATCAATGCCTTCAGGGAAGTACCTATATCAAAATTAGTTGCATCTGTAAACTTATAGTCTATTGATATATATGGAAAATGTACAAAAAACACTCACCTAAAATACAGCTTGATGATTGGTCTTTATATATATATATATATATATATATAAATCATCAATTAGCCGATTAGGACAAGCAGATCACCGAATTTCAGTTGTTGCCGCCAAATTTGGTTCCCATTACCGACCGAAACCGAACAGCTTCCCTCGGCACTAGCTGCTGTTTCTAATACATATTCAACTCAAATATGTATTTTCACTTAGCATTTTTTTTTTTTTTTTTTTGAGTTTTCTTTCTGTACTCTCAACAGATTTTATTTCAAGCAACTACCAGTTAAAGTTTACATTGATAACTTAATTTGGATTTATTTTTTCCTTGAAATGAATTATGTTTGTTTGTCCAATATGTTTGGTTTAAGATCTTATGTACTTGCTATTGTCTTCAGTGGATTGATCCAGATGATCGGTTGGAAGATGATGGAAATGATAAAAAGGTTGGTTGAGTGGTTTTCTTGTGTTTTGGTGTTCATTATTTATTTTTGTGTGAGTTTTTCAAACTACCCAAGAACACCACAGGCCAATGCCAACAACACAGCTCCTGTTCAACCAGTAGCCAATGCAAGCAACCCATCTCCCACTCTGCCAGCTGCAGAGGATCATGCCAACAACACAAATCTTGCTCAACTAGTAGCCAATGCTGTCATGATCCTCTGCAGCTGGCAGAGTGGGAGCTGGGTTGCTTGCATTGGCTACTAGTTGAACAGGAGCTGTGTTGTTGGCATGATACTCTGCACCTGGCAGAGTGGGACCTGGGCTACTTGCATTGACTACTGGTTGAACTGGAATTGTGTTGTTGGAATGATCCTCTGCAGCTAACAGAGTAGGAACTCGGTTGCTTGCAGTGGCTACTGGTTGAGCAGGAACTGTTTTGTTAACATTGGCCCGTGGTGCTCTTGGGTAGTTTGAAAACTCACACAAAAATAAATAATGAACAACAAAACACAAGAAAACCACTCAACCAAACCTTTTTTATTTCCATCATTTCTCAACCCATCATTTGGATCAATCCACTGAAGACAATAGCAGGTTAAACCAAACATATTGGACACACAAACATAAATCATTCCAAGGAAAAAATAAACCGAAATTAAGTTATCGATGTAACTTACGAGGTAGTTGCTTGAAATAAAATCTATTGAGAGTACAGATAGAGAACTCAAAAACACAATTTATCAAAATCAACCAACCAAGAGGAATGTGTTGATGGAAACCATTCCACCTCTGGGCTAGAGGTCCAAATCTACAAGCATATGCTAAGCTAGAAACAACAGATCCTAGCACTAGTATGACCACCACAAGCACAAAAACAGCACCCTTGGTCATACTGTGCACATTGTTGGAAGTCAAAACAGAAATAAAAGTGCCAAGACAAAACAATATAGATCCCCCTATGTAGAATGCAGATAAATGCAGCAAAACAAATTGATAAAATTCAGTCACTCTGGTCTGAAAATTATCCCACAGATTAACAATACCAGCCCAACACATCTTTGTCAAGAATGAAAGGGTAATATAGGGTGAAGTTGAAGAGAAAAGCGAGAAGAATGAGAGAAATTAGATTGAGGGTTTTGGTGCAAACAACACGACAACGCAATGGGGTATATATAATCTGAAATTAGGGTATGTTTTGATGATGCTTTGAAGGGGTAGGTATTTAAACTTACCAAATCGATGAAATCTTCGTACATCCCTTTACTCCAAGTATAAAGGGCCATTCCTCCAGGATTCAGCTTCAATCTCAAAACAAGTAATGGTAATAATGGAAAAAATGGTAACTGAACATACATGTTTTCAGCCTCACTGATAGCTCTTTCCTTCATGGTTGATATTTTAAAAGAAACAAAACCAAAGAAAAAAGAGCTCGGGTGTGTGTATGTATATATGTATATACAATGATGCTTGCAAAGAGTTTGGGTACAGGTTGATTTGAAAAAGTGAAGCTGACAAATTTTGGAGAAAAAGGTGAAAAGATTGTCTCGAGACATGGTGTAGAGCAGAGGAGTGTTTCGCTCGCTTATCAATGAAATGCTGGGAAATTAAGGGCAAAATGCAAAATAGCCCCTTGATTATTTGCAAAAATTAAAATTGGTTTACTAAATAATTTTTTCGGTTCCTAATTTTCTCTAACTTATCGATGTGCAATGTGTATGCGTTTTTTTTCTCATCGTTTCAATTTGAACAATAAAAATATTTGAAAACCAGTATCTGGGAGTTTCACACTTCATCGAAAATAACATGGTTTTTAGATCCGAACCAGTAAAAAAATAGATTTATGGATTTTGGATTAAACCGAAATGAATTGAAAATGAACCAAATTTAATAAATACATTAAAATAATAATATATTATTATTTCCTCAATGTTCATAAGTTTTTTATTAAAACCGTCTATATAAACATAATCTGTAAAATTTCTCTTAAATGTCACTGTTTTTGTATTATAAAATAATATTTAAGTGGCATAAAGACGTTTTGTTTCCAAATTTATTGCCTTTAATCTCCTTATTTTTTTTGAATTAATACTTTTATCCTGGCTGATGCAAATTTAATGCATCAGTACATGTCTCATCTCCAGGCTCCAGTTTCAATTTTGCATGTCATCATCACCATCAACAGTTGGCATTTTGTACTGTTTATTTGGAAGTAACTTTTTAATACTTTCTTTTGGGTCATTGGGTGCAGAAATATTATATTAATTCTTATATCAGAATAGCAATTAGCTAACCCATTTCTGAAATTAATTTCATTTCTCAATTAATTTTGATTACCGGCCGAAAAATTTTAAAGAAAATTTTCGTCCCCTCGAAACTCACGTGCTGAATCCACCACAGTTTGTGTGTAATGTCTCTCACATCAATAACAGTAATTATCCTACGGTTTTCTTTAGAAAAGGAGAGGGTAGGAGAGTCAATAACACACTTCATTTCTATTTATGTTTATATATTTTATATTTTGGAATTTAGAACAATAATAGACATTTTTTAGGATATATATATATTTTTTTACTATTTCTATTCTTAATTAATTTAGTATTATAATGTTAATTCTGTTTTTTTTTTTTTTTTTTTTGGCTGAATGTTTACTTTCATTATATATTTAATATTTAGTTATTTTTATTATGTAGTTTTCTAAATATAATATTATTTAATGTAGATATTTATAGGTTTGTTTAGTATATGTTTCGATATATATAATTAGAATTTAATTGGAATATATATCAGCATAACATACCATGGCATATATTTTATACAGTAACATAATTTGTTATATATTAGATAGATTCTATGCTATTATTTATAATTCTTTTATCAGTACATTAAATTATTTTATTTAAAAAAAAAAAAGAAATAGGATTTCTAGCTGCTGTAAATTTCACATTTTCTACACGTTAATTAATAGAATTGAAGGTTATTTGAATTAATAAAATAGGAACAAGTCCAAGTCGAAGTCGAAGTCCGTCGGTAGCGAAAGAGGAAAAGTAATATAAATATTCAGTAAAAAAAAGTAATATAAAATATTCAGACCCCCATTGTTAGCAAACAGAATTAATTGTCCTATTCATTAACGACTTCCTACCAAAATAAAATTACAGATTACGAGATAATCTAAAGATTATTATGAGTAATTGTCATTTTAAAATTGTTATTATTATTATTATTGAAGGACATAAATGGTCATATTAAGGGCAGTGATTCAGGGAGGCAGCATGATGGAACTTCATATTAAAGATTCGACAAAAATTATAACTGTGATGACTTCCGTTCTCTACATCATCAAAATTATCTTCCTTTCCACCCTCTTCTCTCTTACCATAGAAATCTGGACTTGACGGTGAACTGCAAATTATCAAATGCATAATCGATTTATGGTTTTAAATGATAAGACATCGTAATTATTCCACTCAAAACTGATCCATTGACATGTTCATATCCATACTGATTGATTAACTTAATCTACTATTTATTGAAGGCTGATAGTGATAATTCAAACAAAGAGAACAGACTAACACAGAAAACAAACAATTAAGTAAAAAGGAGAGAAATTTAAGAGAGCCTCACATCTCATGGTGCTATGAAGCAGCAACCCTTTTGCTTGATCTCTTCTTCTTCTTCTTTAGGATGAAACTGTTTGAGATGTGCCGAATGAACTGAAGCTGCACATTCATATAACTCAATTTTCAACAAGCAAGAACGAATCAACAAAAGGTGAAACCAAATATATATCCTATGCAACTTCACAAAGTAAATTTGAACATGTCTATATTAAGAAATGGTAAAATATCTATCTCTTCAATACCTGATCACCATCTCTAATGCCATAGTTCCTGATGTGATCAGTTTCTATAACTAGCTTCCGACCATCATAAGTCAAGCAGAACTGGCTCCACACATGTGTCCTCCACAAATCACATTCATATACCAATAAATCCATGTTAAAAACAAAAACATGATAAAAAAATTGTTGTATATAATCAAAGAACTACAGCAAAGAAAAACTAAAAGAGGACAAAAAAGAGCTATGAGTAATAATGTGAATGAGGAATTCATTGCTATTAAAAACAATACACTAGTACATCTCCGATAGCTGAAGCAGACTGCTCTAGATCAGAAAGATAAAACAAAAAAATTGAAAGCTAAACCATATTTTTCTGACAAAAATTAACAAATTGCTCATAGTTGTCTTATTTGAACAACAAACAGACTCAAAGTTACTCTCAACTAAACATATCAAAAACCAAATAAACCCTTACTAAAAATATCTGAATTATCCAACAAAAACTACTGTAGATTAAAGTAAAATGTATTCAATCCTATTTGTATTTCTATTTGTACAATTTCCCTTGATTTTTATGGTATATTATCAATGCACGTTGGGCCTACGCAAAACAAACTCCAAACAAAGCAGGCCCATAAGAGATATCAAATGGGCTTCATCTATATTTTTTTCAGTTGGACCCAACAGGCCCAATTCTGTATTAGTTTAAAATGGAGCAGTTTTTTACATGTGAAAATGGGGTGTGTATTAATGAATCTTTAAGTTTGGTAACTACTATATATCACCAACAGCAGCAAAAATCTCAAAATACAACAGCTGTTGCTTATATGACATGATAAATTGTTCTGAATTTGATTGATTTCACTTCAATATAGTAAGGGAGCATACTGCAAATCAGCTGCAAACTAGAGTCAATGACAGTTTGCAAATGATGCTGCATTCATAGACTTTGAAAAAGTCATTCAGAAGCAACTGCAATCACTTGTTTCCCAATGTTCTTCCCTTTGAACAGTCCCACTAGAGCAGTCGGCGCATTCTCCAGACCTTTCGCTATGTCTTCTAGATAGAAAATCTTCCCCTCTTTCAAGTATTGTTGTACCATTTCCATATATTTCTGGTACTTGTCCAAGTAATCGGTAACAACAAATCCTTCGATACGGATGCGTTTGTAAATGATATGCATTAAGTTGTTAACACTTTCTGGCAGCTCAAGGTTGTACTGTGAGATCATTCCACAGGCTGAAATTCGTCCACGGCGTCTCATGTTTAAGAGGACTGCATCAAGCATTTTCCCTCCAACATTTTCGAAATATATATCAATGCCTTCAGGGAAGTACCTATAGCAAGAATGCTAGATTTTCAAACTCATTAATTTGTTAAAGAAGCATTATAACTCAAATATGTATTTTCAGTTAGCATTATTTCTGTTATCAGGTCTTAAATGTCTCTTTTACTTAAACCATCTGTTGTATTCAAGCTAATGCTGAAAGCTGGAACAGCCCTTTATACTTCAAGTAAGGGGCAACATACAAATTTTCAATTGGATAAATTTAAATACTGACCTCTTCAAAGCTGCATTTAGGTCTGGCTCTTCATTATAGTTAAAAGCATCATGAAACCCAAGCTTATTTTTTAACAAATCAACCTTCGAGGAAAGCCAAAACAGAAAGCTAGTTAGTGAGGCTGCTGCCTGCTTGCCTGAAAATATTTATTACCACAACTTGTGATCTTACTTGTTTATAGGAGTAAGCTATTTGTATTATGCATATAATGATAGAAAAGCACACAAAATATACTCTATTGAGTGATACTGTAAGGAGAATAAGAAACCAATATTACGTGTTTCCAAGACTCCAAATTAATATTATGACACACTAAAACAAACCCAGAATTAGGTTCTGATATCATTGCACAAGAATGGGGGTAATTGAGCAAATGAATATAGGCAGTTTGATTAAGTACTACAATAATGTAGGACAGTATAGGGATCTGATGCAGATTGTGGTCACTGCACTTGGAAACAACAATGAGCAACTTCATACATTCGAAAGATATTTCAGTTTCATTTGATCATGGTGAGCTTTGCTGATGGATTTCCAGTTTTGATCGAAAACAACAAAACCTTACTCCCTAGTCTACAATTTTGAGTATCCATCCACAAAGGATCACTGAAGCTCATAATAAAAAAACAATATAACTTACCAAATTTTTTATGGTAACTTCGTTTCTAACCATAAAGCAGCCATACAGGGGGGGCACTAAGGGATTTTATAGATTAAGGAATAAGGGATTTAGGGTTTATGGCAATTTTTATCTGACAAAATCATATGCCTTCATAAGACTTCAATCAAACAGCTAGACAAAATGGGACAACTCAAGATTTAGCATATCAGATGGACATCCTTTTCTTACCATACAGGTATAACATCCTTGCCTATTGTCATGCATAAGATCCAATTTAGATATAGCCACGAGCATATTTGATAAAAAAAACTTTGTAAATCGCCATCTCCTCATTCATTTCGTTACATATCATATTCACAATTTTGGCAATTTCAACTAGCATTTTTTAACTAGAAACAAAAACAAATATCCCAATTATCTTCAATGAGTTCAAAGATCTGATAAGCCAACACTGAAGCTGAACAAAAATTTGTGCACATTGTTAACTGAGCATGCTACACCAGATGGAGAGATGGGCAAACACAAACATAGGGGAAAAAAAAAAAAGAAAGAAAGAAAAAGAAAACTTTTCATTTGATATGCAAGTCTATTCAGGACAAAAAGGGGGGGAAATCACAGGTTTTATTGACAAATCGGATGCTGGTGAAGAATGCTTACCTTGTCTTTGCTTCCAGCACTTCCAACAACATAGCAACCTGATATTTTTGCAAACT
Source organism: Euphorbia tirucalli (assembly GCA_039660915.1). Classification (NCBI taxonomy): domain Eukaryota; kingdom Viridiplantae; phylum Streptophyta; class Magnoliopsida; order Malpighiales; family Euphorbiaceae; genus Euphorbia; species Euphorbia tirucalli. Next base: position 73,725,629 of record CM077634.1, on the reverse strand, counting down.
GCCCAACAAGCTGACCAACTGCACCAGAAGCTGCTGAAACGAACACAAACTCCCCTTTCTTAGGAGAGCATATCTCATAAAAACCAGCATAAGCAGTCAAACCAGGCATACCTACAAAATTATGAAATCAATTGTACAAGCTTTATAACATTTGAAAGAAACACAAACAAATTGATTTCAGATATATAACTTGAAGAGCAGGCGTGTGAGGAAAAAATTACCAAGAATTCCAAGATAATAAGAAAGAGGGAAATCATTGTCCTGAATTTTAGTTAGGGTCTCTGTTGATGTAATTACACTGTACTCTTCCCACCCTGTCATTCCCCAAACTAAATCCCCTTTCTTAAACTCTGGATGCTCTGAATCTACAATTTCAGCAACTCCTCGCCCAACAATTGGCTGCACAAATTAATTCAACCAACTCAAACTCTAATGGAATTCGAAACAATAAAATGACCAAAATGCTTCAAATTGGGAAAAACGATTCTGACATTATTCTAAAATTTACTTCAGTATCTGAACATAAGACACAATAAAATGATCAAAATTCCGTATTACTAATCAGATTTGAAAAAAATCCATCCCAAAAAATGAACAAACTGATAAAAGCACTTACCGAACCAGGCGTGAAGGGTTTCATAACAAATTCGCCTTCGAGATTTTTCATCCTCATTCTCATGTACGGATCGCAAGAAAGGTAGAGATTCTTCACAAGAACGCCCTTAGTACCGGATTGGAGCTTGATTTTAGCAGAATCAGTGGCGATATACATGTCTGATTCTTGAATAGAACCAGATACATAATCCCTAAATATCACTTGCTTATTTCTCACTAGATCACTCTCCATTGATGTGATACTGCTTTGCTTTGTGGTTTCTATCTCTCTCAGCACAAAGAAATTGAATTCTACTGACTGATTCTCAAAATGACTACAGCATTAGCGCTAGAGTAGAATGAAGAAGAGAAGAAGATGGAGGCGTGGAGGGGACTGAACTGAAGCAGAGAGAATACCATATAGAAGAGAACAGAATAATATTTCTTTGGACCACGAAAGGCAACTTGCAGACCATGAAAACACGTGGCAAAATTTTGTTTGAGGTTTCAATTTTGCACATTAGTCCTTAAAAATTACAAGTTTTTTCTTATTAATTCATAAGGTCCAAAAATAGTATGCAACATTGGTCATCAGTTGAATTTTATTGGGCTATTTCTCTAGTCAAGGCCTGTATAAGAAAATTTTTACTTTCTATTCTGGTGGGATTATGATCTTCGTCGAAATTATCATTTCCTATTTACAAATTCTTTTTTTCTAGAATTTTTTTTTTCGTGAATTTAAAGCTTTTACGTTGCTTTATAATCGCGCATATGTAATAAAAAAATATTAATACAATTACTTCATATAAAAAAAAATATATTGCTAGTAAAACCAATCCACCAAATATATGAATAAATAACAATTATCTAAAAATTAAATTTAAATATCCATATTAATTGTCTAATGTAAGAAAACATTAATCCATCAAACATTGTATTCAACTATAATTTCAAATTCATTAAAAAAAAACTATAATTTTAAATTATTTTTATATTATTAGGATAAAAGTAAAATTTTTTTTTTAATGAATTTGGTGGTTTTACAGTAGGAATGAGTTAAGAATTTTAAGCTAGATGATATATATGATCATAAAATTAAAGATTGGTTGTAATTCATTTTTGATAAGGAGGTACTTTTGCATTGGAATTAAAATTGTTTACATGTAAAGAACTATATAAAATTTAGCATCCAAACGCACAAGCAAAGGTGCCAAATGAGAATGGCATCATTAGTTGCACAGAGGGGAAATGGGAATGAACAATAATATGTTAATGGATGAGCAGAAAGTTCATAACAGTTACAGAGGAGCACTTTTCCAGAACTTGGTGTGGAGCATCAAACCAATGAAGTGATCATTGCCAACAATTTTACTGATTATATACCGCCAATGCTTAAGCTGATTCACAATCAAAACTTTGACAGGAAACATAGCCATAGCCCCTCCAATGGCATGTCAACATATACTTAGATCGATCATCCCAAATGAAATTCATATGAAAAAATCTGATAGTTTGCATTTTTGTTGATCGAGTTTGATATTGCAATGTGACACATTGATCCCCGGTCAATTATAATCGCACTTAGTATTAGTTGTGAACATAATACTTTACCAAAAGAGCATTGTTCATTCATCTGCATTTGAAATCTCATTTTCAACAGTTAGAAATTGGTTTTTGTAGCTAGGATGTGGCAGACATTTTTTTTTTTAACAGAAGGATATGGTAGACATCTACAACTACTATTCCAGTAAATAGGGGTTTAATATAATTGATCATAGACTTCATGTGTCAAATAGATAGATCAAAGGGTTTATCAACAAAAATTGAAAAAGATCAGCAGCCTCAAGATACTTGTTTTCATTATTATTCCCCTGAACATTCATGCCTACCCAATTTAAGCAGCTATGCATCATCATATATCAGTGACCTAGGCTCTGTGATAATAGTGTTTATCATTACGTAACTCTATGACCTTTCTAAAACTGCCCAAGATGCTAAAGGCAGATCTAGCGGAGTAAACCTTTAAACTTCTTTCCATGGTTGCCATCCTTGAATAAGATAACCATCTATGGAAATGGAAGAACGTAGCCAACCTGGTTTCCTTCTTTTCTAAACTGTTGTCTATCTCATTATAACTGTGATGACTTCCATTCTCTACATCATCAAAATTATCTTCCTTTCCACCTTCTTCTCTCTTACAATAGATATCTGGACTTGATGGTGAACTGCAAATTATCAAATGCATAATCGATATATGGTTTTAAATGATAGGGCATCTTAATTATTCCACTCAAAACTGATCCATTGACATGTTCATATCCATACTGATTGATCAACTTAATCAACTATTTATTGAAGGCTGATAGTGATAATTCAAACGAAGAGAACACACTAATTCAGAAAACAAACAATTAAGTAAAAAGGAGAGAAATTTAAGAGAGCCTTACATCTCATGGTGCTCTGAAGCAGCAACCCTTTTGCTTGATCTCTTCTTCTTCTTCTTTAGGATGAAACTATTTGAAATGTGCCGAATAAACTGAAGCTGCACATTCAAATAACTCACTTTTCAACAAGCAAGAACGAATCGACAAATGGTGAAACCAAATATATATCCTATGCAACTTCACAAAGTAATTTGAACATGTCTAGATTAAGAAATGGTAAACCATCTATCTCTTCAATACCTGATCACCATCTCTAATGCCATAGTTCTTGATGTGATCAGTTTCTGTAACTAGCTTCCGACCATCATAAGTCAAGCAGAACTGGCTCCACACATGTGGCCTTCACAAATTACATACCAATAAATCCATATTAAAAACAAAAAGGAGATTAAAAAAAAAAAAGTTGTATATAATCAAAGAACTAAAGCAAAAAAAAAAAAACTAAAAGAGGACAAAAAAGAGCTTTGAATAATAATGTGAGTGAGGAATTCATTGATATTAAAAACATACACCAATACATCTCCCATAGCTGAAGGAGACTGCTCTAGATCAGAAAGATAAACAAAAAAAATTGAACGCTAAACCAGATTTTTCTGACAAAAATTAACAAATAGCTCATAGTTATTTTATTTGAACAACAAACAGACTCAAAGATACTCTCTACTAAACATATCAAAAACCAAATAAACCTTACTAAAAATCTCTGAATTATCCAACAAAAATTATTGTAGATTAAATTAAAATGTGTTCAATCCTATTTGTATTTCTGTTTATCATAAAAGGAATCTTTAAATTTCTTCTTCCATATTTCACCAATAAGAAAACAGATCAGAAGAAACACATACCATGAGATTTTGCCGGGACCTTTTAGTGGCATATAGCTAAATGCATCCTCCACCGCCTGCCAAAGTTCAGCTACTGTAGCCGTCTTCATAACTTCAATGTCTGTATAACCAAAACAATCAAATCATTTCTAACTCATCAAAATCAAAATTATTAACGCAATTTCTCAGCAACGAAAATGAAATTACCGAAGCTAGAGCCGTCCAATTTGCGAACAGAGAGCTTCAGAGGTTCCTCAGGGAGTTGGGCATAAAAGAATCTGCGGTTACGACAACGTCCACTGATAGACGCAAACGACGGTAATGAAACGGAACGCCGTGGTGTGGGGGCGAATTTAGGAGAAAAATTGTCGATGTCGATTCTCATATCGACAACACTCATGGTTGATTCGAGAAGTCAGGGTTTCATCTCAATAAATGGCAATGTCATTCTATAACGGAGAAGATTCGGTAGAGGAAGAAGGCACGCATTAATTGTTTGTAAATAAAATCAAACAGGAGTGAATTGCTAGGGTTATGGTTTGCGCTTTTCATGAAAATTGGACCGGAAATGGAGCTTGTGTCGGGGGAGATACCGGAAGAGAGAATCAGATGTTTGCTTGCTTTTGGGGGGACTTGAAGAAGAAGAAGACGATGAAGGAGGTCAAAGTTGGATCCGGAAACGGTGACGGTTGGTTCCAGTTATTTTTCCCAGGTCAAATTGAAATGAAACCAGATAGAGCGCGCGTATTTTGTTTCATTTTCCGTTTTATACCCATGATTTATGACCATATCAAGTAGAACGGTTAATGATTAATAATTGGCAAAACCATATCTAGTCCTTGATTTTTTAACAAAACTGTAATCCGTCCTTTAATCAATTTTTTTGAATACATTAAATATTTAATCTTTTTATTTTAGTATTATTAGTTCCAAACTCGACATATTTTTTTATAAATGTATAATATTTATTATATGAAACAAACATTTTCAAATAAATTAAAAATTATATTATTTTACCGCTTTGAATTGTAAAAAAAACTTCTAACAAATGTGTTTCCAAGTAATATTTGATTTTTTCTAGATTTTCTTTTTATTCATTTCTGCTTTCATAGTTATTCATTTATTTTCGGCAAGGCAACATGCATTATTAATCTCTAAAATTAAAAAAATTTATTTATACTTTTTTTTTTTTTTAAATTTAGCATTTGAGTATTCAATTTTATGACTCGTTATATAAATTAATTACATCGTTCTACACCTTAAATATGAAAAAAATTACACAATACTTCTAAAATAATTTTTATTATGTTCTGAAAATTTCCAAGGAACACATGCACAATATTCTAAAATTTTCTGGAAACGTAATGCTTTCGAAAGGATCTAATTAATAAAAACAAAAAGTAAAAGTTAAATAAATTAATTCATAAAAATATCAAGGGCCAACTGACTTTTTCAACCAAATGGATCCTAAAAGCCGACCAATTCATGCATACGTTACTAGGAATTCTACAACCGAGCACACAAATTGAAGAAGACAATTAGACTGGAAAAATGGGCATGACAATATCATTGCAAACTCATCAAATTTCTGATACAGCAGATTCGATTGTTGTTGCATGTGACCCAGCAGAAGGCTGGAAATCTAATACTTTCAAGTTCTATCAATTGTAGCCAGTGGAGTTTACAATATGATATGCCTGATACAAAATTTTCTATCGGAAAAAATCAATACAAAGCATCACTTTTGTTAGTTGAAATTGGGGGATGCAGCTTGGAAGGTCTTGATTAAGAAGTTGAATCAGCAGCAAAAATCGCGTTGCCGCAAGTAAATCTCATATACAACAGAAGGAAATTTGGGGATTAGAGCTGCTACTGGCCAACTCGAGCTATGTAATGTTCTTGGGTTGTGTGGTCCGTGGGGTTACCTATCAGTTAGCTTAACTTGCAGTCTGAGCAATTACTTCCCTATGAGCTTATAATAGGCATACATAGCAGAGCCAAGAAAACCGAGAAATTGGCCAATAACATTGAACTGTACGCAAGTAAATATTGTAAATCAGAATGTAAGACAATTTTTCAAACAGGATATCAGTGAACTAGCATCAATGTGAGAAGAATTTACACTTACAATGTCAAAAGGAAGCCCGCCAAAAATCATCCAGCCTAGGCCAATGGTAAACAGGTCCTATAACAATAAAATAACCAATGTCAAAAATACGAACTATGGAGAAGACTTGGCGGTATTCAACATTAATTCCAAGAGGCACTACAATCCAGGACTGTTACAGCTAACAAAGATATTTTCTTTGTTTTTTCTTGCATCCATTTAAAGCAATGAGTGAAAAAACTTTACGAAACTCAGCAATGGTATAATTTTGATGCATTGAGGTCATGATATCAATCAAAGTTTTGAATTTAAGCAGGCTTTAGTAAAAAATTTCATAAAAGAAGAGTAAAATAGAAAGCTAGCAAACAAACCTTCAGGTTGCCACAAATTGTCTGCGTGAGTGCTGAATTGAGAGTAGTGTTCAGAAATATGCTGTAATTCAAGAAGAAAGCCAGTGTACAGGAGAAAAACAGCACAACCTGTGCAAACGTTAAAAGATTCAAATCCATCTGCATATATACTTTGAATCACAGCAACAAGAAAGTAACCAGATAAATAAGGCTTATGCTTATAAAGATTAGAAAGACACCCAAATCCCATATACCAACAACAGGACTGATACAAGACATGTAAATGAATACTTCAGGGAATCAGAAAATCTATTTCCCACACCATGATACACCCTTCCTGAGTAGCTGTTAAAGATATCAATAGATATTGCCATCAATTGGTTTTTTCTTTTCTTTTTGGTTTCTGTATGCAAGTAATCGGTCCGGGATTGATCAAGCACCCTTTAGATGGCAATTCTCCGAGTTAAGATATTTTGTGTACACGAGGAATCAAACTCGAAATCTAGCTTAAGCAACTAGACGCCCCTTCTACTTAAGCCAATCTTAATTGGTACCAAACTGCCAGTTAATTGCTAACAATTCAAGAGTCAGTGCAAGTTTGCTCTGCTCAATGCAAATTTCATGCACACACTACGACAACAAATGACAAGTCATCACAGGAAGGCATATAATGGAAGAATTTCATTCAAGAGTTGCAAAATGCCAGCAGACTAATCTACCATGCAGCTGCAACATAACCATTGGCATTTTATATATGTGGGTGCATGAGAAGAAAAGAGGCATTTCTAATAGTTAGCAGGCCACTTACCAAGAAACCAGGGGAATACAGATGAGGGAAATTCATTGTCATCTCCAATTCACCACGAATAAATGTCCAAAACAGCAAAACCGGTCCACATATAACTCCTGAAATGGGAAAAACACGAAGAAAATCCTCAGCCAACAAATAGGGCATTTAACTGGGAATAAATAGAACCAACATGCACTAATTTAGAAAAGGATTAAAATAATTTGAACCAAATTATACGAGTAAGATTTGTTAACTAACCATTGCACCACATCAGGCCAAAGCTGTTAAGGCCACTGGATTTCCCTGAAAAAGAATACATTAAAATTAAGCACTTGACAAGGATCAAAGAAATATTGCAAAAAGAAGCTTATTTTAATTAAAAAAAAAAAGTGAGATTGCTACCTAAACGGCTTATAGTTGCAAGATATATTGCTGTCGTGAAGTTAGCCAAGAAGACAACCGCATATCCATAAAAGTCAAATGACAAGTCCCGGGCTCCCGCAATGAATACACCAATGATAATTACTCCAACACTGTTATGAATTCAATGGAAAAATTCAGAATATTTCAGTATAGGTATAACTATTTCCATAATTGTAGCTTTTTAGGTTTGTATATCATCATCTAATAGACTTTTTGAAGCAGAAAGAAACCTACAAGTTAGATGGTTTTTGGTAGCATCAGTTAAGTTCAAATGATACATATCACAACTGAGTTAAAAGTTCAATATGTTAATTCAGCACTAAAACTTGTATTTGAACAAAAAGTAGCATTAGAAAAAGGAAAAGTGAATTACAATACAGAATGGACAGATACACGGAATATATAATTGTGCATTACATAGTCCAACATTCGTACTAACTACTAAGAATCACTTATTGTACTGGAATTCACTTTTTGCAATATCCTTGTCTTTGAAGGATTTGAAATTTGTAATGGAACATTGATGAAAGCAAGTCAAGTGGCTAATATGCAGGCAATATCATTGGTTATTCTATTCATTCACATAACAATTTTGTTGTTTCTTATATAAATGTCAAACCAAATAAGTTGTCATTATCCTATACAGATTTTGCTGCATCAAGCAAAATTAGCTGAGACATCACAAGTTTCCTATATAGTTATTCTTATCACGGGCTTAATGTTATCAGCCCCAAGTTTTCATTGTAGATGAAAAGTAAATAAAAATATGAAAACCATTAGCATTGAAGACAATTTACCTTCCCAAAACAGGTGCTGTATATCTCTGCCCAACCAGAAAGTACTCCATAATCATTGTAAATGCCACTGTAGTTCTCCGTAGAGTAGTGTACATGGGAACATTTACTCCGCGGACAGACTCCATTGTAACTAGCTTTTGATTAAAAAAAAAAGGCAGAGATTAATTACAGAAAAAAAAAAGAGTCAACGTTCCAAAGACATTTAAAGTTGTATTGTGAGATGTACCATGTAAAGCAAATATGCGGCTGAAAGAGGGAGGGTATGAATCAATGTCTCTAATGATACAAAAGTAGTGTTTCCATCAGAAATAGCTGAAGATTCACCAGCAGTGAAAGAGATTATTTTCCAGCGTCTCAATGCATATAGAAAAGAGACTGAACTGATCATCTACAAAGAAACAGAAAGAGTTCAATCATATGATAATTCCAAAAAAAAAAAAAAGCTATAGACCCATGGTTGAATGCCAAAAATATATTAAATGTCACAAGAAGGGAAGGCATGAAATGTATAAATGTAACTGAATTAAAGAATTTCTTCTTCATTGCACGTTCAAGTGGGAATTACGCAGAATAGGAGGTGCTCAAAGGGTTTAGCAAGCAAGGAGGCTCACTCCATACCACCCCCCACATTAAGAGTGAGTTAATCATCTGCAACCAGTCTCAAACTCACTTTATGCTCACGGTATTCGTTATCATCAGCTTCATAAATTTAGGAGCTTCCTAAACCACAAGCTTAGCATTCTTTCGACCCACTACCAAGCTAATAAGTCAACACTTAAGACGAGGTTTTCTTACAAATGCATAATCTGGAAGAACAATATATATGTTGATTTGGTCAAATAAAATTTACATCATGTTTTTTCAGGGGAAAAAAGAGATAAGCAGCCACAAGCTGATGTGGAGTAATTTGCTATATCCAGGAAAATCACCAAGCAATTGCCTGGGATAAGTTGCAGAAGAAAAACATATATATGTGAAAAAAAAAATAAAATAAAATTAATTATATGATGAAATAGTACTGTTTTTCACCATATTAGCTTTGAAGTAATCTACCTGGAATAGTGTTATGACATTTGCACTGGGGAAGTTAAAAGAAGAAAGAGCTGCTTTGTTGAACATTACCAAAAGCACTGCAAAATAGATTGAAAACCTGTATTTGAACCAAATTTATAAACAAAAAACAACCTAAAGCCAATTCAATTAAATGATCCACCACTACACAAACAAATAAACAGACAGCTATAATTAGCAAGTGCTGAAAGCGGAAGTAGGTCGAGGAGCATAGATTTCCGAATTGCTCCATTGAGAACTCTTAATTTCACTATACCAATCCTCTTTCAAGACCTTACGATCTAATCAACGCAAAGATTGATGTCTGAGAAGATGATGTGCAATGCTAGTAGTTGGATGTTTTCTTATCTTCTTGAATTCATTCTTTCCCTCCAAAATTCAATACATATGAACCTTATACATGTACTTCTCCACAGGAATACCAGAAAAACGAACATTGATATTGACGGATGTAAGATTATTTATGTGAATTTCATGTTCAGTTCACTACAGCCATTAGATGAATTTAAATTGTGTAATTCTTCAAAATGATCCAAACATGACAGAATGGCCATGAAATGCAGAAATTACGGAATCGCTCGACAATTTAGGAACCTCAACTAGCAGCAATAATCAAGTCATGATCCTCACAACCAGAATTATTTCCAAGATCAAGACTAAAGCATGGTCAAACACACTAAAATCCGTCAACTGTAATAGCAATCGAGTAATCACAATGAACCTAATTGAGATAAAGAACGTACCAGCACAAGACATGTAAGAGATAGCAGCATAAGCTCCTCTTTTAGTCATGGCGGATCCTCTAAAAAACTTGTCGTCTCCTCTGATGAGCCTTTCCTTTTGCCTCTCATCGCCGGTTGCAGAAACGGAAAGTGGAAGTAACGGATTATTGGATAAATTGGAAGACGCCATTGGATAGATTTCTGAAACTTTTCTTTGGGGCTGTAGATATTTAAATCAGCGAAATCAATAAGGAATAGGTTTTATGGTCAGCTCCGCAGCTTGAGTCATCCGACTCGGAACTCGGTTTGGACTCGTCCCGCTTTATCAACACAGCAGCTTGAGTCACCTAATTAATGAACAGTATACTTCTTAAAAGTATACACTAATTTTTTATAGTTTCTTAATCTTTCCAGGTCAAGTTTATATTTTTTTCAATTTAATAAATTTTATAGAATTGATAAATTACGAATAAAATCCGAATATATATTAATATTTATTTGCAAAAAATATGATGATTTATTTTTTTGATAACTTTGATATATATGTTTAATGTGAAAATAAATTCATAAATTATAGATTATAAGATAAACCACATAGTGAAATTTCTATTTTACAAATCAAAATATTTTTTAAATAATATATACTTCACTATTTTATAACTTCTGAATTAAGTCTGAATATTACAAAAATGAATGTTTATTTGTACATAATCAAATGATAAAAAGAAATATAACAAAATTTATAAAACTACTGAAATAAAATAAAATTGATAAAAAGGAACAATCATAGTTGAAATGGCTTGAAATGTTAAAATTTCTTTTTAAAGGAACTCTAAATATTATTTACAAGTTGAAAAGATATATATATATATATATATATATATATATGTGTGTGTGTGTGTGTGTGTGTGTGTGTGTGTGTGTGTTAAGTGAACAATACATATATTATTGAGTTAAATTAATTTATATATTTCATTATTTTAACTAAAAGTTTAAGATTGAGCTGACTTTTTCCTAATTATAGTATTTTCCACATATTAAATATTAATTAAAATATTAAACGAAATGAATTGTTTATTCCATAAAATAATTCTACATAAATAAAACAAGCAAAGAGTTTTTTTTTTTTTTACTGAAAAAGGAAAAAAAAATAGAAAAAGCTGCTGTATTATTAGATGAAGCAATCGAATCAAAGCAATAATGAAAGCACTAGTGATCATCAATAATATGAAAATGCGTAGAAAATATTATCACTAATTCATTATTATCATTATGAAAAGCGGAGGCCAAGCGCGTCGAGCGATGACTCGCATAGATGACTCAGGTCAGAGCGGCTGCGCCATTGGTCAACTAAAGTAAGACAAATTTGACCGGGCAACACAACAAACTCTTTTTTTCTTTTTCTTTTTTTTTTTCTCTTTATATACTTCTCCAACGCCGCCGTCGGTATGTTCCTCTTCCGCATAGGAAATATTTTATTTATTTAGTCCACTTTTTCTTTTATTTAAAATGACATTCATAATAACAAAGCAATGTACAATTATTAATTTAATTTAAACATATTATGAATTTGGTAAATTGCATTGTATTCAACTAAAAAGATCGTACTAGTTTGGGACCAATTAATACCAAGATCATTGGAGATAATTATATGATCTTGGGTGAAAGAGAAACGTTGAATATCTAACATTGTTACAAGCAGGTATCTGTTCCTTTATTTACACGACACAATTCTTCTGTTTATTTATATAGTACCAAAGTTTTTCAAAAGAAGTAATTGAGGGTTCAAATCCAGCAATCTGTTATTATTCAAATTTCAACATATAATAAAGTGAGAGTATAATGTACATGGTTAAATCCCAATGTGTAACATATCATATTAATCTTGTTACAGTCTTATAAATGGTGAATATGAATTGGGGAATAATTAACACAACTATTTACGTCCATCCCTGAACAACTAGATTATGAAGTTTATAGAACGAAATGTGTTATTAATTTTTCATTCCAAATTTTTTAATAAGTGAGCTATTTAGTTTTGAGGATCAAATCCGACAAGTTCACATGTTATTACGATTTCAACACATAGTGGAAAAATGTTATAGAAGTTAAAATCCCACGTAAAACGACCAACTATTTAACACATTTCAAATTATATGATGGTCATCTTGGTTTTTCGAGAACCGAGATATCCGCTGCTGAAAGTCATTTTGGTTATCATAGTGCACGTTTTGCATGCGCACAACGTTTCCAGTGCGGTCGGAATGTTCAGTCTTCACTCTCATATTATTATTATTATTATTACTTCATTTGTATTTCCTATTTAATATTTCCTTCATTTGTATTTCCTACTACGGTCTCAAATTTCTTTAATTTATTTACAAATACAATTCCTTAATTCAACTTTTATTAAGATTAAAATACACATATATCGCTCGCATTATTTTTCAATTTAATATATTACTTTTTGGGATTTTAGCTCTAATTTTAGTAGCTGCTACTCTCCTCCCTTCGCCATTGTCATCAACCTCCCTCCGCTCCTCTCCTCTGTCGAATTTATTTGCTCAACTAATCCCTAATCTAATTGCTGTGATAGGCAAGTTTCCTTTAAATCCTTGTTTTTCTAATATGTAGATTTATCATTAAGCTTCAATACACTGTAATACTGTAAATGCTTTTTTTGATCCTCAATAATAATGCTGTTTATTGCTTTTGTTCCCCCAAATATTCTGGCCTTAGATCCGTTTGGGTCTTGTTTGGGATCTGTTCGTCTTTGTGCAGTGCAGATATTTGAACTTTGTTTTGTTTCCAATTTGTTCACTTGGTTCTTGGGAATGTGAGGTATTACTATTAGGGTTGGATTAAAAAGTTTTCTGTGATTTGTATAGTTTCCTGTTGCTTTTCACTGATACAGTAGATAATTTCAATCTCTTAGTGCCAATTAATAATCATAACCTAAGGATTGATTTACTGATGTTGCTGGCTCTACATTCATTTCTTTTCTTTAACATTATTAACTTTATGATGTATTATAAATACTGCAGCTAAAAATCAGATTCTGCTTTCCTTGCTGCTGCTTCTCTTCCTCCATCTCTGAATCAGGTGTGTAAGGTTATTGGTGTGGTTAAAGCTATAAGACAATAGAAGGATAATACTGCAAAGAGGAATGTGCATTTCTATTGGGTCATTGTTATCGAATTTGATCTCTACGGTGCTATTGCCCTGTTGAGAAGTTGACCTATGTGGTTGTTCTGTTCAGGTAAATTAGTCTATTACCTATATGGTTATGGTTGTTCTGAAATTGATACTGATTAATATTTCTTAGCATGGATATTAAAACATTGTGGTTATTGGAAAGCATTAATAATTTATGTTCATATTGGGCTATTGTGATTGCTATACTTTTATTTGGGATTGGAGGTGAAATGGCAATGAATAGGGTTGGTTCTCTTGTAATTCTGGGTGTAATCTTTGTGTGTGACAGAGGGAAGTGCGAGGCGGAGAAAGGAATAAATTCTATAGAAAATATAGAGTTGAGAAGAGTTTTAAGAAGTATGGCGCTTTTAATATTGCTTAATTGCTAATACCCTGACCTTGTTTTGTTATCTTATACCTGCAATTATACCCATTTTGGTTTGTTTATATTAGCTATATCCCCAGTCAAAATCATTCTTTTAAAAATTTGTTAGAATGTTCAATGACTAAGGGCTAAGTAGCCTCCAAAGCATGGGAAACCTTACTTTGGCTGAAAGCTGCTTTTAGGGTTGTGGAAAGCAGCCTCAAATGCACAATTGATAAAAGTCAGATTGTATTCAGGAAAATACTGGAAAAACACTTAAAAGTATTTTTAAAGACAGCAGTGAAACCTAGTTTTTCCTGACAGCACTTTCACTAAAAACAATCCCAAACTGGCCCTAAATTTGTAAGGCAGACGCAGCACAATGGATTTTGCATCCTAAGAATGTATAAAAAATACCCCAATATCGTCTTGCGTATTTTGAATCTTTGGTTCTGGGTTTCATCTGAAACTTCACGTTCTAGTTTGGACTTGCTTGGAGAGGAGGTGCCAAAAGCATTATGAAATGTCACTTCTTTTTTTATCTAATGCTAGATTTTTGTTTTAATGCCATCTTCTTAAATAACAACACTGGACATTAAAGTCTTGGAAAATAGATGTGTGAGAGGCACCTCATAGACTTGATAAGAAGAAATGAAAGTAAAAACTTTATGTATATATTACGATTGATATACCCATGGATTGATATTTCATTTAAAAGTATGATCAATCAAATGAAAATTACTTTTACGAGAAGAGAAACTTAATAGCTTTTATGCTCGACCATATTTTTCAGTATCTTTGAAATGAAACCGCCAACCACCCATCATTGGTGTAAAAATTATTATAATTAAGTTACCTGCTTAGTCCTATTTGAGGCAGAATTACCTCGCAAGAAATCACTGCACTGAGTGCTTTATGCTTTACCAATTGGCAGTTCCTTGAGTATGCCTCAGTATTTCAAACTAGAGGCTTTGTTTTTTCGGATCTTCACTTGCCTTGCCTGTCATTATCTAAAACCAGGTCTGTTAGAATTGGTTATATACTCTTTTTCGATCTTATGATCTGCTTGTATTAATAATTTATTCAACAGATTATTATTTGAATGTGAAATTTTGTGCAAAAAGAAGTATAATCTTCAGCAGAGTATAGAATTGCACACTTAAGTAGTGTTTTAGATTTTTTTTTTCCTTTTTAGTCTGGTCTGAATTACAGAGGGAAGAACCCGTTGCTTCATATATTGAAGTAAGGTCCTTAATGAACTGATATATTCCTTGTTGATGTGTTATTCATTTTGCAATATTGCCATCTAAAATTGTAGATTTAATAGATGGCTGAGTTCTCGATTGCTGATCAGAGATACACTTACATCCATGAATTTAATGCTGAAGCCGTTGATGTGCACCATATTCTAGTTCGGAAGAGTAAAGCAAGGGGTTTGTTATTATGCTTCACAGCTTTTACTCTTTTTGCAAATGCTGCATGCCTCTTTTTAGTCAAGGTATTTAAATTTTCCAAATAATCCTCTTTTTCTAGAATTATTTCTTTGTGGGGCTAACTTCCTTTTTTTGATATACCTTTGTTGTATATGAAACTGAGCTCTGTCTTCAATATGATGTTTTTTGTGCATAGATCTCTATCTAAGTTGCATAGGCTTTTCAACATTGAAGAAGCTCATAACTAGCTTTTAATCATCTATTGTCATTCTCATGTTTTCTTAATTTATTCAACCTTGTATTTAACTTCAGTTGATGACATTCTTTACTTTACTTCAATGTTAGAGTTATTTGTGCAATCAACTGACATAATGGCCATAAATAAACAGGATGTATCTATCAGCATCCTTTTCTGGAGTTTTCTTTTTAGTGCAATCATCATCAAATCAATGTTCTGGAAGCCTGTTGTAAAAGGTTAGGGCTCATACTAATATAAAGCATTGCTCTAGCATTAGTTTGGAATGTACAACTTGACTGACAGCATATGTCAAATTTGTCCTTTCAATCTCAGAAAGAATACTTCCATTATTTACTTAGTTTTATTAATGAACCAGAGTCTGTCATCATAATGCCAGCTTTTGGAGTCCAACTTGAAACACATTATAGAAGGTAAATGTATTTTTACTACTCCTCTGCTTTTCGACAGCACATGCGTCAAATGCCATTTGTCAAAATGTGTGATCTTGCACAGATGGATGAAGTTATATGACGGGACAACTGTGTCAATCACACATAAGCATGTTTCTGCTCGGTTTATACTTCTAGTTAGATAATACACCTGATTTCAGAAGCTCACAATTCATGACTAAATGGTAAGAATTGTACCGAAAGGGGAAGATTTTCCTGTTCTGTCTTAGTTGACACTATTGTTGATGGTTATTTCATGTGATTTTAATGTCATAAAATTGAAGTTGGAGCGGATCAAAGGAACTGAACTTGGGCTTTCACTATTCTCCTTGCATTTGCATGGAGTTGACTGATGCAATACGGATAATATTGTCATTCTTGTTGAAGCAAAATTAACCCAACTGTGTAGTTTAAGCATGTTTCTCAACCAATGACGGTTAGTAATATGTCGATATTTTAATGCCACTTTCCTTCACTAGAACAAATTATTATTTTCTTTGCAGCAGAAGGATTGTTCGCCGGTTTGTTCCAATAGACAAGATTCTGAAACCTGTGCTGGTAGAATGTGTGACTTCTGTCACTTGTTACTGGAGCCTGTCTTTGATTTTGCGCGAGGAAGCAGATCTTATGTTGGTTTTTAAGGTACACAGATTTTGCACATCCGTAAGTTAAATTTTGAAAAATGCCTGCACAATATGCTGATTTTGTATACTTGAATAGTTGGAAGTGTATGTTAAATTACAAGTTTGACTGCAGATTGTTAAAATAAGATAGTTTTCTGCTTCTTAAAAATATAGGAATGTTTGCATAGCTTTTGCTGTTTATTAAGAGAAATTCATTATCCAGGAATTGCGTCCACCTGTTAAGATGCTGGCGCCTGTCTGGAAGGCTTTGTGTGTTGCCTCTGGCATTGAAGAAAGCTCGAGCACATTCACAAAAGCCGGTCAATAGTATTGATAGACTCAGATTCTTTTTCCTAGTTTTCAGAGCACTAAATAGTATCTTTCTGTTGCTATAGTTCCTATGTATAGTTTTTCATTGAATATTCTCCTAATCGCAGTTCCAAAATGAGTAGATTAGACTTGTCCATTTCTCACTCTAATTTTTCTTTTAATGTGTGTTGGCATGAAACACATGAATTACCATTCGTTTGATTTTGAGTTTGAGATTGAGATAATCTTTTTGGAACATAGTTAATGTGAATGTTCTTCATCCTTCGTTACTTGCATTTAACGCTTTTTACCTTTGTTTTGTATGCATGTTTACCTACCTAAGTCAAGATAAGAATATGGAATTTACCAGAGTGATAAGCATATAGTTATAGGATAAATTAGTGAGGTTGACCGCAAATTGAACTAAATCATATATAAAAACAACGCAAAATCATTATGTCTGATGATAGCATTCCAATGGCCCCTCGTGAAAATGACATTTTTGCGGCTATTCCCGATAGAATCAGACTGGTTAATGATGGAAATGAGAATAAACTGATGCAGTCCTGTTTTAATTTTGATTCCCCAAAAAAGCAAATCATAAAAACTAGTCATTATCAATTAAAATTAAGATTGGTTTGAGTGGCAAATATATCTAATTACTTAATTTAGATTTCAATTTCGATTTTTAGTGCATAAAAAATTTTAAATTGGAGAGAGATCGATTAAAGAGTGATTCTAATTACCATTAAATAACAAACATATATAAAAGATGTTAGTCCTAATTTTTCTGACACTCGCAGGTTTATAGGAAGAGATATGGATTTGATTACGAGAGATATAAAAAAAATTTAGATGAGCAAAGAACCAGCAAGGGTAGGCAAGGTATTGTTATCTTTTTCTTTTTTCTTTTTGCAAAAGAAAAAGAAAGGTAGGTATTGTATAATTTAAGAACAAGAGGTAAAGTACAAGAATACCACCCCTAACGTTGATTCAAAATAATAATAATAATAATAATAATAATAATAATAATAAAGAATATTGAATTTTACCTTAACAAATAAAATAGTTCAATTAAAGGCTTAAATTAGCAAAGAGATACCCTTCACCATCAGTTTTACCAAATAAAATTTCATTGATCATAACTCGTAACGAGCTTTAAGAAAATTTAAGGATCATGAGTAATCGTGACTTCAAAATTATTAATATTATTCGTTTATAACTGGTATAATTGGCTTTGTATTGTAACTTAGCTCTTAATTGAGGATTTCCACATTAAGGATAAAACTTGAACTTTTCTACGACGTTAGTCTTAAGGACATAGATGATAAACTTGTCCTAATAAGTTTGGCATCCAATAGACCCACTGATAGATCAGAAGGTGCTGACCCTATAAACGAAAAAAATTTGTCCTTCAGATGATACCCACTCCGCCACGTGTGCACTGAGAGATGTATGAACTTGTGTAGGGAAATGTCAAGACATTTTAAATCAATTTACCAAATGTAGGGGTTGGTTGGTTCCATTCTTTAAGAGTGATTTTGATTTGTGATTGAATATGACTTGAATCTGCAAGTACTAGCTTTAATTGAATTCAATTACAAGTATGGCAGTCTCAATCAATTAAAGGGATTCTTATCCTTTTAAAGCCTGTGAATGAGAGGCCTTTTCTTTGAAGACCTAACAATTAGCTTACTGATTTAGCTTTAGCAAATTTACAAATTAAAATGCTTTTTAGTTTTTAATTCCTTTCAAGGGGACATTATCTTAGTCATGGGGAAAAGAATATGGATGCTTTTAGAGTACAAAATTCCAAAACAATTCATTCCATTTCCAAATTTCTAAAGGTTAATCGTGAAAAATGGCTCTATAGTTCTTGGGAAAAAATAAATTTGATCTTACTGTAATAAAAGGAAAAGAAAATGCAACTTTATTCTTGATCCACATAACAATGTGCAATTTCGATCTTTATCATAATAAGTAATGTTGAAGTGGTTTAATTTTCCGTTAACAGTACTCCAGCTCATTGACATAATATTGTCTCAAAGATTTAATTATACCATCCACATATTAACAATGTGCAACTATCTTTGAAGAACTAATATCACATCAACAACACGTGTATGGTGTAATTGACTGACATGGATCGCATGTGCTAATTAACTAGAGTATTGTTAATAAAAACAGAGCCATTTCAACAGCATTTACCATTAATGAATGTGCAAATTACAGCCTGTTGCAAACTTTAAGGTCCAAATTGCGCAGTTTATAGCCTTGATATCAAATTTGTTATTCCAAACTCAAGTAATATTTCGCACCAAATCATCTCAAAAATTAGTGAATAACAAATTATTCACTTGTAAATGGCTCACTTCCTCATTGTAAGTTAGTGCTTTGTGAGCTTTTTTTTAAAATAAAAGTCAATAAATCTGCTACAAATAGCACAACACCAAGTGGGTTTGGTTTCAAAAAGTCATTGCCAAAAATGCAAAAGCTACAATAGGGTAAACAAAAAAATCAGATTAGGTTGCACTTAGTTTTCTTGATTAAGCAAATGAAAAGAGTTAGGTAGGTTCCTTTTCTTGATAACACAAAACATTGTAATGGTATAAAAAATTTGTAATTTTTGGTGTAGAAAGATCTCATCAAAGTGTACTTAAATGATTACTAGAGTAGTGACAATAACAACTCAACCTAAACCCATGTGGATACCAAATTGGCGAAGCTTCCTCCATAATTTCATCCCACTACTCCAGAGAACTCTCTCACCATTCATCAAATGTTCAATACACAATTCAATTCCACCACTTCCTACTCAATTGACACAAAACACACCTACACTACACGGACAGCCAAGACCCCAAGGGCAAGTACTATATTTGAGGTTTGAATTTATGATATGCCAGCAAATCAACAGTAAAATTACTATTCGTTTAAACTCATTGTGTTTGTGTGGGTTATTGAATTAGTGTCTACTCAACCTAAACGAGAACTTTTGTGTTTTTGGGTTATTCTGAATTTGACCCAAAACCCGTTTAACAAAATCTTAACTGGCTAATGTCATGCGCCTTTGCGGATTGGAAATTTTGACACCTCTTTTAAGGATAAATGTACAGAAAAATAATATTTATGTTATCTTTAGGTTAGGTTATAAATAAAAATGCAATCCAAAAAATTACGAAGTCATAATAAGGTGATCTAAATTGAACTGCGAATCTATTATCTACTAAATTTACTGAAGTATTAATTAGACTATTAAATAATTGCTTCACAGTTAACAATTATCTCCTAAAACTTTACTTTTCAATCCAAACTTATTTTTCTTCTTCATTATTATGAATTAATTACATGATAATCTTCCCTAATACTGAATCTCCTTCTTAAAAAAAATAATTATAAATCCATGAAAAAAAATGTCAAAAATACATAGTTAATATAAGAAGTCATATGGAAATGAGCAAATTAAAAAAGTTAAAACGACGTATAAAAAAGAATGGATAGAGTAATATGTCGTTTTCGTATTGAGTTTGCGTGGTATTCAGGGATCTTGAGGTTCAATCCCTTGGGTTCCACCAAAAACACGAGCCCCATTGATTAGATTTATCAACAAGGATTCTTGATGGCTGATTATAACCTGTCTCCACCACCCACATTTTGGCCGTGAAGGGATGCGATCCTGGTGCCCACGCGGGCTGTCACGTGAACTCCACAAGGGTACACTCCCCTTTTCCCTCTTAATTTGAGGGGTTCCAAACACACGCACACTCACACGCTGACTCAGGCATTTTCACAAACACTATGTGGGCATTATTATATTCTTGGGTTTTCATGCCTAAGTCCATTCTCTCTCTCTAGTATTATTGTAGAACTGTGTAACTAAACCCGACAGAAAGAATCGTTGTTATAATATTTAACAATTGGGGAAATGTTGGAGGAGAGTGGGTTGTAATTAGGTTTGAGTAGGGTTATTATAATTTGGAGAAGATTATATGCAAGAGAATGTATTTGATTTGTTAATTGTTACCCATTATATGTGAATGATTTATATGTTTGAGGGGTTTCTGCCGACATCCTGTGCATGCTTTTTAAACTAATTAATTGTAATTAATTTGCTTAAATTATATATATGGCCTAAGTTATTGTCTATGTATATGCTACTCCAATTTATATACTAGTTCCATGTTAATGTTTAATTGTGCTTTTGTGGACTGTGGAAATGGATTCAATTGGTATTACTTTGAGATTTTTCAATTAACTAGGAAAAGAAAGGAAAAAAAAAAAAAAAGTCAAATGTAATCACATTGCAATTGAATTAAGTTTAGGGTTGTAAATGGGACGGAGTGGGGATTGTACTTCCCATCCCCGTTCTCAGAGTATTCGGGGATCCCTATTCCCGCCTCGTTTATTAATAGGGAACAAATTTTTATCACATCGCCGATCCCGATGAGGAATCAGTTCCGTGCGGAGATCCCCATCCCCGTTAAACTAATTTTCAATTTTATAAAAAAACCCTATGAAATTTCAATTTTCGCCCTCTAACTTATCCAAACATGCATTAAACTATAGGCATAAAATTATCATAACTTAATTCTCAAATACACTTACATGTAATTAATAATTATTCACGAGAGATTAGTTTTCTTTTTACTTTAGTTTATAAAATTATAAATGATAAATAACAATAATGTAATGTAATGTAATAATATTAATAACAAACAAATATAAACAGGGATTTGGGCATTTAACTGGAGAATTTACCAGGGATCTCAACGGGTTTTAAACAGGGACGGGGACGGGGGCCCGCGGAGCGGGTAGAGCTATTACCATCTCCGTCCCCGATTAAGAAACGAGAACAAATTATTCCCCGTCACCACCCCACGGGGATTTTAATTGGGGATTTTTCGTTCCGGTCCAAACAGACCCCCACCGAAAACGAGCCCCCGTCATCTGATTGACAACACTAATTAAGTTGAAGCAAAAATGTATTAAAGTCCCAAAGAAAATATGTGGCGTGTTTGTAAGGAAACATAAAAAAAGAGGATGAATTTGACCATAAATTGATAAAGATAAGTATTAGTAATTAATTAAAGTTTTGAATAACTAATATAATTAGTATTAATTCACACTACTATGTGAAATTGAAAGTGATGATGAAACAATACTTCCCCACAATTCTAAAGAAGAATGATGATAGCTCATATATTCCTCAAAATAGCATGGACCTCTACATAATTCAAAGTTGGGATGGACCTCATTGTCTAGTCAAAAACAACACACATTTATATTTTCCTTTTTCAATTAATTAATGGTGCAAAAAAGTCTTCACTCGACTTCCTAATTGAATTGCTTTAACCAATTAGCATGTGAAAACTAACCTTAAATTTTTTAGATTTGACTTAGAAATAGACACTTTTAGAATAATATTAGAGATTGGTTCAACTTTAATCATAGATTGAGAAACATGGAGTGAAAAAAATTAATTTCATCTCTTATGTTTATTAATTGTTAAATTGGCCTTATAATTATTAACAAAAATATCACATGGAATGTTTTTTTTTTTTTCCATGTAAATCATGTTTTTTTTTCTTATGCTTTTATAAAGTTTGAGTATTTAACCACTCAATTAGTGGTTGAATGACTACACCTTCTAAAATAAGAATGTAGTATCATCGGTTTGAATTTTAAGACCTCATTCACCATTCCTACCAATTATCTATTCATATTTATTATGGATAGGTTAAGTCTATTTTATCAATTAATTAGGCTTCCTTTATTCCATTTAAGATAATCTTATTTTATAATAAGTCATCAATGCGTATCTCCATCCATTAAGATAATCTTATTTTATAACAAGTCATCAGTGCGTATCTCCAACCATTTCTTGTGAATATATTTAGGGCCAGTTTGAGATTGTTGTTAGTGAAAGTACTATCAGGGAAAGTTAGGTTTCATTGCTTTCTTTAAAATTATTTTTAAGTTTTTTTCCAGTATTTTCCTGAATACAATCTGATTTTTAACAATTATACATTTGAGACTGCTTTCAGCAGCCTCAAAAGCAGCTTTCAGCCAAAATAAGATTTCCCTTACTTTGGCTAAAAGCTGCAAGCTTAGTAGGAATAAAGCTTTGAAAGCTCTTTCCATAACTCAATATGTAATTTTAACTGAACTACGATCTGAGGTATATATATGTATAATTCAGGCTGAATTTATGGTAGAAGACTCGGGTTTATTTTCCACCAAACATGTGACAAAAGGCTCGGGCGAATACATATAACTGTAACCAAGTTATTAATATAATTATTTTAAAGAGAATCCGTGTTATGAAAAAATATATTAAAAAAAAAAACACAAAATAGAAGATTAAAAAGAGGTAGTTGAAAGTGGGGACGAAGAGAGTCCGGCCAAAGCGGTTGCAGCACGTTGGAGCAAACTTTTCTCAGCTGTCCGTATCAATGCCAGGCTTTTCCCCGACCCAACTTCCATGCTGTCCCTAATTTCTTCTCTTCCCCTCGACATTTAATCTTATTTTCTTCGTTTTAATTACGTAATTCCTCTTTTAATTTCATTAATCAATTACCCCTTCTCTCTCTATATATACTTGATCAATCTCAGCCTCCAATTTTACATGTGTATCTGACTAATGGAGCTTCAGCTTGATCTTTCCCTCGGGATCAACCACAATCCTGTTAGTGGGTTCAGGGTCGGGTCTAAAGAGGTCTTGAATTCGAATCATGATGCTGGTACTGGATTCGAGTCAAAAGAGGTGTCGAGTTTGAACCCGTGGAGCTTTCTATCGGAGAAAAAGCGTAGCTTCATTGATGCTAATTATGAGTTACAAAATTATCATTCTTCACAAACGTTGCCTTTGATTTCATGGAGCGGCGATGATGATCATCAAACAAGGAAGAACCCTCCTTCTTACCCTCTTAACATGTGAGCATATTTATGTCCATATATACTACTTTTTTCATCTTGTTTTTTTTATTTTTTATGATTTTCATACTTTACAAGATTAATCCGGTATCTACGTAATTTGGGATATCTGCGTTTAACAATATTGAAATTCTAAATCTCTCGATATCGTATAGATGCATATCTTATCATCAAAACGTAACTAGATGAGCTAGTGCTACTGATTACATACGACATTCAATCAATGTTGCAAACACTTTTCAGTATTAATCATGAGTATTTTATACTCAAAATTATTGTATAAGATCCTTCTTCAAAAGGGTATTTGATAAATGATTTAATTGATCAATGTTAATTATATATGCAGGAATGATGGAGTAGTAATGGAGGAAGAAGATGAAGTAGTGGGATGGCCACCCATTAAATCATGGAGGAAGAAGGTGCTTCACCACCACCAACAAGGTGGTCATATTTTTGTTAACAATAATAGGGCTAGGGCTAGAGATCAATTAGGAAATAATAATAGTAATTATGATGAGAGAAATGGAGGATCAAATTCCATGTATGTGAAGGTGAAGATGGAAGGTGTTGCAATAGCAAGGAAGATCAATCTCAGGCTTTTTCATTCTTATCAAACACTTACTCAATTCTTGATCAATATGTTTTTTCCCAAATGTGAGTAGTATGTAATTAATTCATTAATTAATTAGTTAGTTATTTAATAAATTAACTAGTCATAACTTTAATTTAATTTTCTGATCTGCACAGACCAACATGACGTTGAAGAAGAAGAACAAGATGGTACAAACTATACTCTCACTTATCAGGATA
Organism: Euphorbia tirucalli; assembly: GCA_039660915.1. Lineage (NCBI taxonomy): Eukaryota > Viridiplantae > Streptophyta > Magnoliopsida > Malpighiales > Euphorbiaceae > Euphorbia > Euphorbia tirucalli. The sequence continues at coordinate 73,701,153 of CM077634.1, read as the reverse complement.
AAGATGGAGACTGGCTACTTGCAGGAGATGTTCCATGGCAGTATGTATATTCATCTTATCTATATAAATAATTTTCACAAATTAACAAGTTTGATTTTCCGTGTTAAATTTTGAAAAACTGAAATCAGTCACATTTAAACCGTTGATAATTAATTATATTAAATATGGTCAGTTTATCAGGGTATCATAAAGCATATATAATAATATAATATCTAAGTAATATTCGTATGATTCTTTTCCTTTTAGCTCGCGTCTTATATCGTTTTGGACCCATCTCAATCAAAATTAATAGCTTAAAGTTTAAACTAACCCACTATTTTGGGTAAGTTTTGGTTTCGATGGATCCAAAATAATATCAAAAAGGGGTCAAAAAGACATTCAGTGGATTGAACACATACCAAAAGGACAATTTTAAAACAGTGAATAGGAGAGGGACCAAAATAGTTAATGAGATAGCTTTACACTAATGCTTGGTAGCTCAGATAGTAGATGATGGGCTGAGCTAGGAATAGGACATGTGTTTGAGTCCCAGTACCAACATTGGAAGGGGTCTTGATATCATAATCCACTAAATTATTATCCCGAAACTGGATTAATCGGCATTAAATGTGGTGTCTGGAAACCTGTGGTAGTAGCAAACAAAAATTGGGATAGCTATACTCTTTTAAGAGTCGGATCAAATTCAAATTCAGTCGGAAGTACTACATAGGGTGTGTCTGTTTCTGCTTTTCGGAGCAGTTTTTAGCTTTTAATTTTTCGTTCCGAAAAGCAAAATACATAGTGTTTGATTAAATTTTTTAAACAGCAGTTTTTAACTGTTCTGCAGAAAAAAGTAGCTTTTCACGAAAAGCTTCCTTTTAGAGCTTTTCACAAAAAACTTTTTATAATTATTTAGTTTTTACAAATTTAACCTTTCCAAAATGATAAATTATAATTTTATACAAATATGTAGATTTTTTTATAGAATTTTTTTTTATGTCTATAAATATTGAAAAATGAAGCAAAATCAATTCCTCAAATTATTTATTTAGGCGAGTTTCACTTTTTTTTTTAATTTATTTATATTAATTTAGTCAAAAATTAAAAACATATTATTTTTATGCATTTTACACAGATGAAACTATAATTTAAATTATTTTTGTATGCTTATGAAGTTGCTATTTAATGAAAATAATAATTTTGAAGTATAATTAAAATTATTTTTAAATTTTTTTATTATCTAATTAGTTTTACTAATATTTATGTAATATTATTATTTTTGTATAATTATTGTGTAATGGTAGAAAATATATATCTATATTAGTCTTTTTACATCTTAACAACAACAACTGATCGTAAGTTTACCAAACACTGTCAATCAATTAGCTAACAGCTAATAGCTACTTTACTGCAACAGCAACATCTATTAGCTAACAGCTGAACCAAACAGGTCCATAATTAGATACTCTCGTGTATTGTAGCCTTGTGGGACTCATTAATCTTCGTAAAATAAATAAATAAAAAAAAAAGAGAGGCAATAAATAAATTAATGTGACTTTGCAACAAGTTAGTATCTATTCATTTAAAAAAATAGTATCTATTGTTTTCATTCATTTAGATTGAAAATTTCGATAAGTTAAATTTAGCAATTTGATATATAAAGTATGAATTTGAATGTGTATGTTACATTATGATGATATTTGAATTTGGAATTATGATTTTGCAGGACATTTATTGAGACTGTGAAGCGTCTGGAGTTGCAGAGAAATGGAGGATGAAATGGATTGGGGTTGCAATCATCAATTAAATTAAATTATGTATGGAATTAAATATTATCATATGGTTGTAGTTGTGAGTGAATTGTGTAGTGAAATAACCTATTTAGAGTCCTACAAGAAAAATATATATATATGTCGAGATAAATCAGATTTATTAGCTTATACTTAAAGGCCTTCTATGTTGGTTTTCTGTAAATTTAAGAAATTAAGTTTTGTTTTTTTTTTAAGTCAAAAAATAATAATAATAATAATAATAATAATAATAATAATAATAAATAGTTTTTAAAGCCTTATCATATCAACCTAAAACTTTCATCATAATTTATATTCCTTTTTTTTTTTTTTATGGATAATTACTATAAGAATTAATTTGTTTCATCTACATGAATGGATTTTAAAATTTTAATAAATTTATCTGTAACTATATTTCAAATTTTAATTCCGGTGTGTGATTGCTAAATTAACAATTGATTAAGGCACATCATCACGGTAAATGTATCTTTCTTTTCATGGAATGTATAAAATTTTATATTATTTTAATTTATACTTTTCTAAAATGTCATATTTAGTTTCAATTAAACTCGAATGCAAAGAAAAATTGCTCTTTACCACCACAATGCACTTTATCGGCACTTGGACAAAATTTGAATCTCTTTAATTAAGAACATATATACTAATTATTGGGCCTATGTTTGAATAAACCAATAAGATCTATCAATTTTATAATTATAACAAAGAAAATTAAAAATTTATATTTAATAGCAGTATATAAGGTGTCATATATATACCTCATATATTCTATTATCTTTGTAATTATTTTTAACAAATATGGAATTTTTTAGGTGTAAATTTTTTTTTAATTCTTTTTTTTTTTTTTTCTGAATGTTTCTTTGTAATAAAAGCCCAATAAACAAAAAAAAATAGGGGCCCAAATGTACACAGGCGATATAACACAAAAATTGCTGCACTGCTATGAAGTACTAACTCAAATACCCAATAGCAAGTTTTGTGATTTTTTTTTTTTTTTTTTTAATATAAATATTCAGCGCCTTCGTTGTTTGGATATTCAAGTTTTAACAAATCTTGATATTTAGTAATGTCTCTTACGCAAATGTAAGTTCTATGATTTGCTCAAATTTTTTAAATAGGCTATATTAACCTATGTATTTGCACTACAAGAAATTAGGCTATTTGTGTCAAGAAAAGTCGTCACGTAATCATAAAAAGTTGTCATGTAAAACTTTATGTGACAAGAAATAATTGTCACGGGCTTGTCGTGTAAAACTGTGTTGCTAAAACTCTTTCACATGTGTGACAAGCAAAAGTTGTCACAAATTTTCTTAGTTTTTGCAACAATAAAATTATTGTCACTTTATGCACATTTGTTACAACATTCATTGTAATTAAAAAATTAAGTATTGTCACAAAAAAAGCATATTGTCACGTATTATCCAACAATCTAAACTAAAAACACATGACAATTATACTTAGTTGTCACAAAAAAAAAAACTATTTGCGACAATAGTTATTGTCACATATTACAATTTTTGTTTCAACATTATTTATTGTAACAGTTGCATATCAGTTACTACTATTTTTGTTATCACATAATATATGTAGTTACAACTTTAATTTGTTACAGTTAAATATTTATTACACTTTTTAGTTATCACCAAAAGTTTTGTAACAATATTCTCTTGTCACATATGGTTGCAAGGTACAAAAATAATTGTAACAAAATATAAATTAGTGACAATATTATTCATGTTACGATATTTAATTATTGAGTCAAATATAAATTTTCATGTTTTAACATGTGACAACAACGTATTGTCACAAAATAATACTACCGAAAATTAGGATTGTAACAAATTATAGACCTTGGTTTCACTATTATCACAATATGTAACAAAAAGCGACATATTTAAAATATTTTTTTATATTAACTTAATTAATAAATAAGTAAATACAAAAATACAAAACAATGAAATGAATAACATATACACGAATTATATACAAAAATAAGTATTTAATTAATAAATTTTATATTGGTGTATCGATTCAACTAAAATTATTGTTTACAATAGCCATCAGCATTGCCATCCTATTTACCTAGTCTCCTAACCCCATTAATTGTTGTAAGAATTGGGTCATGTTCTTCAGACTTTCAGGAGTGTCAACCGGCAGCAAGGGCTATGATAGTTGTGCACGAAACGATGCGAAATCTTGAAATTGTTGTTGCATCTTTTCTTGAAATTCCTTCTCCCTTTCCTTCATCCTAGCTCGTTCTTCCTCCATCCTAGCTCGTTCTTTGGCCATCATAGCTCGTTCTTCGTCCATCTTATCTTTAACCATATTTTCAATGTCCAATTGCATTTCTTCTTGAATATCTTGACATATTTCTTCACGTATTTGATCAACGTTGAAGCCTCTAGATGTGCCTTTAGAACTTGGCGCCTTCACCCCGGCACCCCTGCCTCGAAAGTATCCAGATTTCTTACCAAGAGCTTGAATTAGAATTTCATCATCATTCATTGGATCAATTTCACTATCATTTTGTTGTCGAATGACATCTTTGATATTGTACTGAGCCATAAAATAATAGAACATATATACTAAAGTCATAGTAAGTACATGCATTGCTATAAAATCTAAATTTCAAAATAACATAATTTAGTAACCAAAAAAGTGAATAACTAAATTAAGTAACTTTTAAAACACAAAGCAAAAGGCACATTAGTCACAATTTACCTTCATTAATAAGGAAAATGTCTAACCCATAATAAGAAATATGAAAAGAAGTAAGAGGGCTGTATAAAAGTTGTAAAATACAGCAATAAAAATGCAGTACTAACCTAGAACATGATAGAATACAAATTCAATCAAAAGCTTTCAATTTACTTTGACAAACAAAAAATAATAACAATGAGCTTACGTAATTTTCTTCTGATGTTGGATCTGACCACTTTGTTTCACCTTTGCTATCCTTTTTAGTATATTGGATGAGCCATAACTCATCAATTGAAAGTTTTTCACCAGTCTCAACATTGCGCTGTACATTAGCATTATCAGTACATTGCATATAGTTTTTTTTCATGTATCAATATAAATTAAACAATGATATACACATGTTACCATATTTTCTTCGACTTCAACAAATGCCACAGATCCACAAGTGGGTTTTGTTTTGTTATTTTCACGGCTTTTTTTATTTCTATTGCTCACTTTCTGCACATTAATATAAAATTAAAGAACATAAACGGTAGTCTCACAGAGAAATAAATATAATATGTTTACTCACCTTAAATTCTTCAGACTCCCAATATTTAGTGAGTTCATCCCAATCCTCATAAAGAACATCAGTAGGAATGTAGTTTGCTTTCTTATTCTCATCCATATTCGACCATGCTCTATGCAGTCGACATTTCCAGCATCTAAAGAGCCGTTGCATTGTAGTAAAAACAAATGATGAAAATAGGGGATCATTAACTTCAGCCATTTCAAACTTGTCCTGATATATCGCATAAAGTGTTTATTACACTAAAATGCATTTCAAGCAACATGTAATCAAACTTAATTAAATTCCAATATAGTTACCATCACTTTTTGAAGCATCACATCTCCTACTTCTTTTTTCACTGTTCGCCAGTTTTTATAACTCAATTTTGCTTCGTCGCGAACAACCATTCCACAAAAGTTTATAATTTTTCGTGCATTTTTGCCAACTGCTCTCCCAATATGTTCAGGAATATGAATCTTAATCTTCTTGCCAAGTTCTGTATTCATATCAACATACATGCATTTGGTTTTTCCTCGACCCTTTTTCACCATTGACCTTAAGTCTATATAGGAAACAATAATTGATTTATTAAAAATTAAAAGAAAAAATGATCAATTCATGTTTTTAGATAAATATGAAACATAAAACGTTAGCAAAAGAAGCAGATATCAACAATAAAGGATGAAAATTGCCAATGGATATTATGCCCATGTTTCATATTCACCAGATTTAAGAAATTCAATTTCAGAACTAATCAGGTGGTTAAATTTGATTGTGCATAATTTCAAACTACAATGATATATCTAGAGAATTTTTATTAAATGGGACTACTACAAGCAGCTTGTGATGGATTTTGCATTACTAACATATGAAAATAGATTTTGCTTAAAGCTAGTTACCTGAAACTTCAGTTGAGATGTTTTGGTTTGATTCCTCTGACATGTATTGTGAATCGGGGAGGTTCAGTTTCATTCGAGTCAATAAACTGATCTGTTGGCTGCATAGGAACCACTGATTGAACAATTCTTTCACTTTCTTGTGATGAATGCCTCGAACATCCAACATTCCTCATCCATTCAACATTACTCATTTGTTTTTGTCCACCATTAGTTTTTGGTTTTTCTCCACCAGCTATCTCTTTTGTTTGTGAATCTCGCCCCCTCTTTTTTTTGTTTCCCTTAAAAGGCATATCCTGTTATAAAGTTACAAAGGCGAAAGAAAGAATTCAATAGATAATAAATAAGAAAAGATTGTCAACAATAATATAGGCCTTAAACAATATGTAAAGTATAACCAATATCAACTAGAAAAATACTCGTAGACTCAAATTTAGATAGTACCTGATAAAATGGCTTAGTCTTAACTAATCACTTGTTACCTACAAATAAGTAATAGGGAAAAGCTACCACTGTTAATATGTAAAATTCCAGATCATAGACAAAAAAGAAATCACAAATTATTTTCATCTTTAAAGTTTATCATCTTAATATTTACAAAAACAACCATAGATTTATGCAAAACTAAATATGGCATTACTAAACGTTGACTAAAATAATTATTCAAAACTTGCCTAAATTATATATTCTTAAAAAAAATAAAAAAAAAAACTAATCATCATCATCCTCGCCCACATTGACATCTTGATTTATATCATCATCATCATCATCACTATGAGAATCAATTGTATCATCCTCTTCAAAGCCTTCCTCATCAGAAACATCTCCAATACTTCCATCCACTGTTTCTGCTTCAAAATCATTCCTATGCAGCACTTGATCCATATTCCCATCAGCCATATCATCCAAAGAAATGTGATCCGCAATTGTAGCATTTTGTTGATATGCTTCTTCACAGTTGGGGTTAGGATCTTCCACTGAATCGTCATTTAAAAAGGATGGTGGATTAAAATAAGCATCTCTAGGAGAATGCTTATTAACAGCCAACCATTAGGGATTAGTCATATCATTCACATAATAGACTTGTTCGGCTTGAACAGCAAGCACAAAATTCTCATTAGTTTTTAGAGAACGACTTGCATTGACATAAATATGACCCCATTTGTCCATTTTATAACCAACACCATTGCAACCAACATCCCACCAATGACATTTGAACACAAATACCTCATTGTTACCAACGAATGAGAACTTGTAAATATCAATCAAAACACCATAATACTCCTTGAATTGAGTAGAAATATCTCCTTTCACAAGCACCCCACTATTTTGGCATTTTAAATGTCGTTCACGTTCCTTTGTGTGGAATCTAAATCCGTTAACTATGAATGAATCATAACGATGGACTAATTTGTGTGGACCAATAGCCAGATTGAGAAGATTGATATCTGCTAGTCCTTCGTTATATAATTTTGATACCTAATCATTAATTAAAGGAACAGAAACAAATTCAGGCCTTTTTCTATAAAAACATAACAAGAAAGAAAAAGCATATAACTTACTTGTGAATAAAACCAATTAGGAAATTGTGCTTTGTGCTTTGATATAATATCCTTGTCATTTTGATAAGCCAACTCAAACTGAGACTTATGTTGTCTGTTCAAGGAAATGTAGGTTGTCATATACATTATTGTGTATCGAAAACTTTTTTAAAGGAATCATCAATATATACTTACTCAACAAATGGCAATACTTCATCACAGTTTTGGAGTATATACATCCTTGCTTCATTAAATTCAATTGCACTCAAATGTATTGCTTTTGAGGATCCTTTTGCCCTTCCAATCCTCTTGAAAATTGATAGACTACGTTGCTCAGTATTAACAAAATCATCATTCTGGGGCAGTATATTGAATTTGGTATCCATCGTGTTAATGTAACCAGAGCAAAATGTCAAGCATTCCTCCACAATGTATCCTTCTGCTATTGAACCTTCTGGACGTGCATTATTACATACATATGACTTTAAAGTACGCAAATATCTATAAAATAAATTGAACAGATGAATGAAAACCATATTCCATAAAATTAGATATAAGAAAAATATCTAACTAATTAGATGTTTACCTTTCAATTGGGTACATCCATCGGTATTGAACAGGTCCAGCTATTTTTGCTTCTCTAACTAAGTGTATTGGTAAATGAATCATAATGTCAAAAAAGGCTGGTGGGAAAATCTTTTCCATCTTACAGAGTGTAATTGCTATCTTTGCATCCAACTCATCTAACTTAGATGGAGTTAGAACCTTCGAACATAATTCACCAAAGAAAATAGCTAATTCAATCAATGGTTCAGAAACCTCCGTCTTCAACAAGCCCTTGGCTATAAACGGGAGGATGCGTTGCAAAAATATATGGTGGTTATGATACTTCATACCGTGAATCTTTCTTTCTTTAACATTTACACATCGACTAATATTCGATGCCATCCCATCGGGTAACTTCAATTCTTTTAAAAAATCACACAATTTGGTTTTTTCTAAAGGCGATAAATTATATATGGCATTGGGCTTTCTCAATTGTCCTCTTGCCTCGAAAGGATGCAATTCCCTCCTAATGCCCAGATCTACAAGGTCACACCGTGCCTTTAATGTGTCTTTCGTTTTCCCATTTATACCCATCAATGTACTTAACACACTATCACTAACATTCCTTTCAATATGCATGACATCCAAATTGTGTCGCAACAATAATTTCCTTCAATATGGCAACTCGAAAAAGATACTTTTTTTACTCCAGTTAGATACATCTTTCTTTCTTTTGGTCATTTTACCAAACTCAATAGGTGCAAGGTTTTCGAATTGCTTTAATACATCATCTCCAGTTAGCGGTTTTAGGGCATGTCTATGTTCTTGATTCCCATCAAAAGTTTCGCTTTCATTTCTCCATCTATGATTAATTGGTAAAAATCTGTGATGGCCCATGTAACCCCCCTTACTTCGTAATGAATAGTAGCTAGTCTCAGAATGGCAACAAGGACATGCTAATTTACCTTTGGTCACCCAACCTGATAGATTTCCATAAGCAGGAAAATCATTGACAGTCCATAAAACAGCTGCACGTAAATTGAAATTCTGACGTGAATGAGCATCATATGTATCTACACCAATTTTCCACAAATTTTTTAGCTCTTCAATTAATGGCTGCAAATACACATCAATGTCTGTTTCTTCCTAGAATGAGCAATGCCATCATAAAATAAGGTTGCTTCATGCATAGTCAGGGTGGTAAATTATACGAAACCAGCACAACAAGCCAAACACTATAAGAAGTGCTCATATTACCGAATGGATTGAATCCATCACTTGCCAATCCAAACCTGACACTTCTAGGATCCAAAGCAAATGATGGATAATTCTCATCAAAAGACCTCCAAGCTAATGAATCAGCGGGATGTTTCAATGACTCCGTATAAACATTGGCCTCCTTATGCCACCTCATGTCTTTTGCCGTCTTCCTAGACATATATAACCGTTGAATTCTTGGAGTAATTGGAAAGTAGTGCAACACTTTATGAGGTTTTTTCTTATGTATTCTATTAGTGGAGCTAATCTTATTTTTCTGATTACCAAATGATTTCCATCTAGATTGACCACATGTCGGACATACTTAAGCATTTTCATATTCCTTCCAATACAATACACAATCATTTAGGCAAGCATCTATCTTGATGTAATCTAATCCCAATTGTTTAACAATTTTTTTGGCATCATAGTAAGAATCTGGAACCAAAGAACCTTTGGGTAGGATTTCCTTTTGGTATTTTAACCATGAGTCAACAGATTTGTCGGACCATTTATTAATACATTTTTGGTGAAGTAGCTTAACAATAAAAGATAACTTTTTTAGGTCGTCATCACAACCGGGATACAGTTTCTGTTTACAATCTTCAATAAGATTGTAAAATTTTCTTGCTTCAAAATTAGGTTCTTCATCTAAACATGGAGAATCTACACTAGACTCTCCTAATGCACCTATAGTATCCGTATTTGTATGACCACATAAATCTTCGATTAATTCGGGGAACTCATCATGAATTTCATAATCTGTGCTTTCTGAATCACTTACAGTTGAAAACTCTTCATTTTCACCATGGTGCGTCCAACATGTATAACCGCTATAGAACCCTTTGCTAAATAAATGGAAACAGACCTCAGAGCGACACAAGAATTCTGTGTTTCTACATCTATTACAAGGACACCGAATTCTTTTCTTTAATCCACAATGTTTAAATGCCCAATCTAGAAATTTGTCACACCCTTCAATATATTCCTTACTAGCTCTATCCTTAATACCAATCCATCCTTTATCTATTGCCATTCCTATAATATCATAATTGAAACAACATAAATAATATGGTTCTAATTAATGGTTTGTGAAACAAATTTGAACATGAGAATAAATAAAAATCTAGCAATGTCATAGTTAATTCCTAATACGATCATACATAAATTAAAGAGCGGCACAAATAGATAAAGCTTTAATGTATGCACAACAAACTACTTATAACCTTTAACCATTACATACCTGTATTATGGATAACAATGCCAAATATACTGCTGCAAATCTTTAAAATCTTGAAGCAAATATGTGAGCTGCAATTAATTGTATAAAAAGAATAAGTTTTTCGACTTATAAAAGTTATCTCAGATCCACATTTACACTTATTGCAGCAAAAAACGAGAATAGTCCAAAATCAACCCAAATTATACTAGTTCTATCCTTAATACTGATCCATTCTTTATCTATTGCCATTCCTATAATATCATAATTGAAACAAAATAAATAATATGGTTCTAATTAATGGTTTGTGAAACAAATTTGAACCTGAAACTAAATAAAAATCTAGCAATGTCATAGTTAATGCCTAATACGATCATACATAAATTAAAGAGCGGCACAAATAGATAAAGCTTTAATGTATGCACAACAAACTACTTATAACCTTTAACCATTACATACCTATATTATGGATAACAATGCCAAATATACTGCTGCAAATCTTTATGATCGTATTAGGAATTAGAACACTAATTTATGAAGATACTATCACAATTTGAACTTACAAGTAGCACAAACCCCTCAAAATAGACGATCTAAAAGTAAATTGCAATCATTTAATATTACATTCCAAACTGAAATCTAACTAATCAATAGGTCCTACTAATTTTATTTGTGATTAAGATCCACATTTATGCCTTATTGCAGCAGAAAAGAGAATAGTCCAAAATCAACCCAAATTATACTAGCTCTATCCTTAATACTGATCCATTCTTTATCTATTGCCATTCCTATAATATCATAACTGAAACAAAACAAATAATATGGTTCTAATTAATGGTTTGTGAGACAAATTTGAACCTGAAAATAAGTAAAAATCTAGTAATGTCATAGTTAATTCCTAATGCGATTATACGTAAATTAAATAGTGGCACAAATAGATAAAGCTACAAGATTCTGGCGTTGGCTATAAGTCTTTCTTTTGCTGCATTTTCATCATATCATCATAAAATAGCAATATATATGAACTTAATTAAGCATCAAATCAACACTAAATGAATAACCAATACTAAAGCACTACTAAAATTTCAGAATTAAAAGATAAACAGTTATACATATGTTGCATTCTACTACTTTATAACTTGATGAAGAAACAATATCAATGTCCATTATCTTACTCGCATAAATAGAAGGCTTAATCTAGTTTGACCTTTCATTCTTTTCACCAAGAACTGTATCAGTTCGCTTATACTAATTAGACCACTAACTTATGAAGATACTATCACAATTGGAACTTACAAGTAGCGCAAACCCCTCAAAATAGATGATCCAAAAGTAACTTGCAATCATTTAATATTACATTCCAAACTGAAATCCAACTAATCAATAGGTCCTACTAATTTTGTTTGTGATTAAGATCCACATTTATGCCTTATTGCAGCAAAATCAACCCAAATTATACTAGCTTTATCCTTAATACTGATCCATTCTTTATCTATTGCCATTCCTTTAATATCATAACTGAAACAAAACAAATAATATGGTTCTAATTAATGGTTTGTGAGACAAATTTGAACCTGAAAATAAGTAAAAATCTAGTAATGTCATAGTTAATTCCTAATGCAATTATACATAAATTAAATAGTGGCACAAATAGATAAAGCTACAAGATTCTGGCGTTGGCTATAAGTCTTTCTTTTGCTACATTTTCATCATATCATCATAGAATAGCAATATATATGAACTTAATTAAGCATCAAATCAACACTAAATGAATAACCAACACTAAAGCACCACTAAAATTTCAGAATTAAAAGATGAACAGTTATACATATGTTGCATTCTACTACTGAATAACTTGATGAAGAAACAATATCAATGTCCATTATCTTACTCGCATAAATAGAAGGCTTAATCTAGTTTGACCTTTCATTCTTTTCACCAAGAACTGCATCAGTTTGCTTATACTAATTAGACCACTAACTTATGAAGACACTATCACAATTGGAACTTACAAGTGGCACAAACCCCTCAAAATAGATGATCCAAAAGTAAATTGCAATCATTTAATATTACATTCCAAACTGAAATCCAACTAATCAATAGGTCCTACTAATTTTGTTTGTGATTAAGAACCACATTTATGCCTTATTACAGCAGAAAAGAGAATAGTCCAAAATCAACCCAAATTATACTTGAAGAAAAGAGCACCAGTAGCCTACATATGTAATCTAACAAATTAACTGTTGTTCCAAGAATATAACTAGATAAAAATCTAAAAAGGAAAATAAATTCAAATTGTAGAATTTAGGAACGATGAGAATTGGGCAATTTCGAAATCAAACCCAAAAGATTGAAAAAAAGACTACATATTACAAGATGAAAAAAATTAACACAAATTCGCTCATGGAACAACAATATTATACGCTGAAAATGGGAAAGCACAAACCTGTTTGTAGTATCTCAGCAAACAACAAGGGGGAAGATAGCCATGACCTGTGAATAACAACAAATCCATCATAGTTTCTGCCTCTAGATTTTCAAGGAAGAAATTTTAACAATTAATTTGCTCAAGAATGATCATGAATTAGGTGGGGAAGATAGAAAAGAGAGAGACATAAGAAAACAGAGTAGATAAAGCGTAGGAATAAAAAAATACCTTAACCAATAACACAAAAATTAACAACACAAACCTTTTCCCTTTTGTTCAGAAGAGACCCTAAACTCTGAAAGTTTTATTGGAAAGCTAAAAAGTTGAAGTTTAATAAAAATAAAAATCCTTTTAGGTTGGAGGGAAAAAAACGTGGGAAAAGGAAAAAAAAAAAAAAAAGAGGGAAAAAAAGGAGGTAAAATAAAAATAGAAAAACAACGATAAATGTGGGGTTAATAGTTGAAGTTAATTTAAACTTAATTTCTCAACAATCCTTTAAAATTTGGTTACAACAATTTGCTGCAATAAAATGTTTAATTTCAAATTAATTATTTTTCGTCTAAAAATTAAAGAATTAATTTGTGATTTTTTTTTTCAATTCATCACAAAATCAAGTTATGTGACAACTATAATTTTATTGTCACATATATTACATATTTAGTTACAGTTATCAATTACAACAAAAAAAATTAGTAACATACAAAAAGTAACGTCACAAAATAAAAAAAAAAAATTGATTTGTTACATTTTTTAAAAAATTGTCCCACAATTATATTTTGTGACAATTATAATTATGTTGTAACATATTTTATATTTTTAGTTACAATTTTAATTGTCATAGAGAGAGTTAAGTAACAAATATAAAATTATTGTCACAAAAAAATTTAATTATATATAATGATTTAAAATTAATATTACAAAGTCCCCAATTAGTTTTATTGTATATAATTGGGGACTCTGTAATATTAATTTTAAATCATTATATATAATTAAATTTTATTGTCACATATATTACATATTTAGTTACAATTATCAATTGTAACAAAAAAAATTAGTAACATACAAAAAGCAACGTCACAAAATAAAAAAAAAAATTGATTGTTACATTTTTTAAAAAATTGTCACAAAATTATATTTTGTGACAATTATAATTATGTTGTAACATATTTTATATTTTTAGTTACAATTTTAATTGTCATAGAAAAAGTTAAGTAACAAATATAAAATTATTGTCACAAAAAAATTTTAATTATATATAATTATTTAAAATTAATATTACAAATTTTACTTACGTGACAGTTACAACAATTATTGTAACCTAAAATAGGTTTTTTGTTACAACCATTTTTGTGATAACAAAATTATTGTCACCTATATCATGATTTCTTGTAGTGTTGTAATTTTTGGATAATTTCGTACTCGACTAATAATTCTCTCTCTCATATCTCTTACTCTCTTTCTCGACAAATCCTAAGAGTATTATATTTGATGTTAAATTTGTTTAGTTATGCGTTATATCACCAAGGTTAAATCAAAATATTAGAGTTTATTGAAGAAATTAAGGCAAATGCAAAAGCCAAATTGTCTTTTGGCTTAATGTTTCTGATAAGTGTTTGGGTTTCACTTGAGCATGATTCACAAAGATTTATGTTTTGGATATTGTTGGTTAGACATCAAATGAGCTTTTTGTGCTTAATTTGTTTAGAAAGTCATATAACATGTATTGTCATCGTAACTGACACGTATAAAAAACCATCAAGTTGCGAAGTATAAATTGAACCTGAAACTTATTTTGCGTTAAATTAATCTTTCAAACCAAGTTTAAAGGCTAATCAAACCCGAATTCAGACTTCAATCAAGAGTTGTCTTCTCTAGAATATATGTAAGTATTTGTAGTTTTTGTGATTAATTGCTACTTATATCAATGAAAATGTGAACAAAAAGCTCGTTTACTTTTTCTTCAAATCTCAAGCATCTTGAAGTAATATTGGAATGTTGTAAGTTTAACGATTGTTCATTTTTATGAATAACACATAAAACATTTTAGGTAGAAAATAAATAATTAAATTTTGGGTATTTGATTTTGAAATTAATTAAAAATTGTATCAAAGATAAGTAATCTACCCAACTTTAGTTCAAGTTTAAGCAAGTTGATAATAACATAAAATTGTTTTTGAAGCAAAACACGCTCTAGAAAACGAAAGTGCACAAGAATTATTTGAGGAGAAGTTTTTTAAAAAAAAATCTTCATTTGGTTCGTCGAGTAAAAAAATGTGGCAATTATTTTGTTGTAAAAGACACGTGTGTTTTACGTTGCTATAATATATTAAAGAAATCCATGTAATATGATTTAACTTTGCTTATAATTTGGTGACATATCATCAAGTCAACATGTTACGTTAGTAAAAGTCAGTTATTCAATGTGTCATTTCAATTTGATGCATTATTATTGAAATTCACAATCTCATTAATGATATTATCATATGAAAATCGCATACTCTATTTTGAATCGTATATTAAAGTGTTATGTAGCTTATATCACAACATATTAAACGGTGTTTGTAATGTGCTATTGACAGTTTTGCTAGTAAAGATCTAAATTTCAATAATAGTCTAACTAGAACGGCTAAATTTACAATACAAAGTTAACTTATTGTAATATCTTTTCTAGATAAGATAATTTATGACATGATAATATGATTAATATATACAATACTATTAACATATTTTCAATGCAATTATATATGATAAAAAAAATTCATTAAAAATGGTAATGTGGGAACTAAAATGAATTGATGTAATTTAAATAATAATAAAAATAAATAAATAATTATTTTAGTGAGATGTGGTAAAAAGTGTGAAAATCATTGATGATTTTGATGTTATGATGTTTATGGCTATCATTGTATGTGTAGTGCAGACAATCATTTTGGTCAAAATGGTCCTTTTCTTGTTTTTTTCATCATGCCTTGTCTCTGCATATTCGTTTGCTTTATAACTTCCAAAAAAACACACAAATTTAAAAATATATAATTAATTGAATAAACAAACAGACCAGTTCTAGAAATCTGTGCAATGTACAATCGATCACGGTGGGACTCGAACCCACAATTTCCCGCTCCGGAGGCGAGCGCCTTATCCATTAGGCCACGCGATCCATTTGGATTAATTGAATATTATTTATTATATTATATTTAATGCTTAAAACTGATCGACTTAATCTAGTATTTTTGAAGTTTGGTCTGAACTGTAAATATACATGATGATATCATTTTTTTTTAACTCAAATTAAAAAAAAAAGTCATTTATAAAGAATAAGAAGTTATTACAACGTAAATGGTAAGAGAACATGTCATCTACTAAATTTCTTGATATGTCGAAAAATCAGCAGTTCGAGTTAAGCAATGAGTTGTTTGAGTTTTAGATCTATGAACAAATTAAAAACAACAAGAATGTAAATTACGAGCTAGTCGACGAAAATCCTCCACAACTAAACCCATAGAAGATAAATTCAACATATGAGAAGTTAGTTGAATGACCAAATTAAGCGCATCTAACTTGATCTTTGCATTAATCATATACATGGACTTCAACCAACTTAAAGCCTCACGACAACTCAAAGCTTCGGCAAGATCCAGATCACCCCCACCACAAGCTTCGAGCCGCAGCAACGCCTACCCACATATTGCGAGCCATATCCAATTCAAACTCTACCATCAAACAAAGTTACGTTTATATTGCACTTCATCCAACCTGGCATGGGCTTCTTCCATTGAGAATCTCCACCAACACCAGCCACATTTGAACTCATAATTGGCACTGCTCCAAGTCGTGCAACTGTTGTCCACTCAGATACAAACTCGAAAAGCAGGTCTAGTGATCCATATGATGATATCATTTAGCTATTATTAAAAAATAAAATTTTTAACTATTGATGGAATTAATAGAGAAGCCATAATTCTCAAAAATATGAAAAAAAGATCAATGGAAATTTTAGTAGTAGTATTTAAGTATTAACTAATTAAATCTCCTTCGAGGGAAATATATGGGAAGTGAAAGATAATATATTAATTTTTCTAATCTCTGTGAAAATAAAAATTAAACATTGAATTAAAGTGTTAGATATTTGAAGCATTAAGTACTAGATTACAGCGTTTGGATATTATCAGAAATAAATTGCTAAATTTAGGTATATAGATACATGTTCTATTTTATATATAAAATAAATTTCTTTTATCAAGTATAAAAGTTTAAATTACATATTTACTCATTAGATACTATAAACTATAATTTCTATTAATAAATAAATTTGTTAGAAAAAAATACGCATTACATCAATCTTTTTCTTTTATTTTTTTTATTTTAAATAGACATTAATCTAAATTAATTGCCTTGCAGTTTATCGTTGTACCTATTTATTTATTATTTGTACTAATGTGGAAGTGTTTTAACTTTGAAGTAAACATTATCTTGCATGTAAATAATCAAATTAATTAATATTTTGTATCATAAAATAATCATAATTTAGAATTTAGAACAAATAAATTAAACTCCCATTATAGTATTACTGTTAGCAGATGTTGAATTTTCATCACATAATGATTAATGGATTTTCCACTTTCCAAAATTGTCCATCCGCTGGCCGTCTACATCTTTCTAGTGGGACCAAGCGGCTGGATCTACTGCCACGTAGATAAGTCAAACAGGAAAAAGGGCAATGCCGTGGACCGTACGCGGAGTACGTTAACTAAAATAATCGTGCATGCACCGTATAGAAACCAAAAGTCTCTTCTAAATTTTACTTCTCTTTCGGACAAGCACACGCCCCCCTATCCGCCTGGTGGTATAGCTGTCTATCTACTAATTCCAGATCTCTGATCAAATCAGATCAACGGAACTGATTTCTCCACGTATATCACGGATTCCAACTCAGCATTTAAATCTTCTTTTGTTTCCATTTTTCTCTCATTTCCTCCCTCCATTCTTGCACAGTACAACCTAAGAGAGAATCTAGAGAGAGAGAGAGAGAGACTTTCCTCGTCCTTGATTTTGTCTCGCTGGTTGTTGTTGCTTCATTTTTGTCGGAGAAGTTAGCAGATCCGGCGCCGTTATTTCTGTTGAGACGGAATTTTTCTGTTGTAACCGACACACGATTTCGGTAAGGGTTTAAATATATCTCCATTAACCTTACTTCACTAATCCTAATTATTGACTAACTAATTACCTTGCTTTAATTATAACTGAATTTGCATTTAATTTTTCAATTCAGACTAGGATCGGTGCTTAACGAAGGGGATTCCGATCAAATCCGACGGTCAAGATGGCACCGAGCACGATCCGGAAAGCAATCGGCACAGTTAAGGATCAGACCAGCATTGGCATAGCCAAGGTAGCCAGCAACATGGCGCCGGATCTAGAGGTGGCGATAGTAAAGGCGACGAGCCACGATGACGATCCGCCGAGCGAGAAATATATAAGAGAGATCCTGAGCTTGACATCGTATTCTCGCGGCTATGTTCACGCCTGCGTGGCGGCAGTGTCGAAGCGTCTGGGGAAGACTAGGGATTGGATTGTGGCGCTTAAGGCGCTGATGTTGATTCATCGGCTGTTAAACGAAGGAGATCCGCTTTTTCAAGAGGAGATCTTATATGCTACCAGAAAAGGAACGAGACTTTTGAATATGTCCGATTTCCGTGATGAGGCGCACTCTAGTTCTTGGGATCATTCCGCCTTTGTTAGGACTTACGCGATGTATTTGGATCAGAGACTCGAATTGTTGCTTTTTGATCGGAAAGGCGGAAGTTCTGGTTCTAATGCTGCCGGCGGCGGCAGCACTCATGGTGAAATTGAGAGATTTGGGGGAAGAGGCGATTTCAGATCGCCGCCGCCAAGAGCTTATGAGTACAACGATTATGGAGACTACAGAGGTGAACTTGGGAACGGGATGGGTAGGCGGACGAGGTCTTTTGGTGATATGAGTGAGGCAATTGGAAGAGAAGGCCGACCGGAGGAGAGGAAGGCGATTACTCCATTGAGGGAAATGAAGCCGGAGCGGATTTTTGGTAAGATGACTCATTTGCAGAGATTATTGGATAGGTTCTTATCATGTAGACCTACTGGTTTAGCTAAGAACAATAGGATGATACTAATTGCGCTTTATCCGATTGTGAGGGAGAGTTTCCAGTTGTATGCTGATATATGTGAGGTTTTAGCTGTTTTGCTTGATAAATTCTTTGACATGGAGTATCCAGATTGTGTTAAGGCCTTTGATGCTTATGGTAGCGCAGCGAAACAGATTGATGAGCTGATTATGTTTTATAATTGGTGTAAGGATACCGGAGTGGCTAGATCCTCCGAGTATCCAGATGTGCAAAAGATTACTAGCAAGTTGCTAGAAACTTTGGAGGAGTTTGTAAGGGATAGGGCTAAGCAACCGAAGAGTCCTGAGAGGAAAGAGGAGGCTCCTCCTCCTGAGGTCAAAGAGGAGGAGGAGGCTGTGCCTGATATGAATGAGATTAAGGCGTTGCCTCCGCCAGAGAATTACACTCCTCCGCCTCCCCCTCCTCCGGAGCCTAGGCCTCAGCAACCTCAGGTTACTGATGATTTGGTGAATTTGAGGGATGATGCTGTCTCTGCTGATGATCAAGGCAATAGGTTGGCTTTGGCTTTGTTTGCTGGGCCACCGGGTAGCAATGGAAATGGATCGTGGGAGGCATTCTCGGGGAACGGAGAGGTGACCTCTGCTTGGCAGAACCCTGCTGCTGAACCTGATAAGGCGGATTGGGAATTGGCATTGGTTGAATCTGCTAGCAATTTGTCAAAGCAGAAGGCAGCAATGGGTGGTGGGCTTGATCCATTGTTGTTAAATGGGATGTATGACCAAGGAATGGTGAGGCAACATGTTAGCACTGCACAATTGAGTGGAGGCAGTGCTAGCAGTGTTGCATTGCCGGCTTCAGGGAAGAGTGCAACACCAGTTCTGGCTCTCCCAGCTCCAGATGGAACGGTTCAACCCGTTAATCAGGATCCTTTCGCAGCCTCGTTGACCATTCCCCCTCCTTCATATGTGCAAATGGCAGATATGGAGAAGAAACAACACTTGCTTGTACAAGAACAATTAGTGTGGCAGCAATATGCAAATGATGGAATGCGAGGCCAAACTAGTTTGAACAAGGTCAATGGCCCCGGATTCTATAATGCAGGGCCTGTGCCCCCAATGATGCCTTATGGAATGCCACCGGTCAATGGAATGGGTCCGCCAGCCGGGTATTACTACACTCCTTATTGACTATTGATCACACTATTCCGTTTTATCTATAGATAACATCTCTTTGTGCATGTCATGCTTGTATCTTTAGTACTTGTAAAAACTGTTTAAAGGATGTGTTTTGAATCCTGCAATTTGTGCACAAATTGGGAATTAATGAGAGGGACAGGGAGAGGGACAAACTGATATCAAGTGACAAGTACTAATTGTGGGGAATTTTGATGTTTGGGGGGATTATAGTTCTTATCATGGCATCTCTTTGTGCTTTGTAATATTAGCATTTTTCTTTGACATCTCTACTTTTGATGATATTCTTTGTCTAGTGTTAAAAAATATTTAATTACAATAAGTTGGGATTAATTGTGGTACAAACTTCTCATTGGTTGTGGTTGAACATGTTTTTGAAACTTCTGTATGTATAATTAATTGTAAGTTCAATGCGACATTGGATGCGAGACCATTATATGAAGAAATCGAGTTTCAAGAGGTAATCTTTAAGTCCAACTTTGGACATTGCTAAATATATATTATACACAGTAATTAGGAAATGTTTATCAGGGAAAAAGTGGATGGGTTGTTTTTAAAATGACTGCAGAGAAGACAACCTAGGGAAGAAGACAGAAACAACTAGGATTGAATAAACTAGAAGACTGTTGTTTTAGTGGATGGCTTAACATATAAAGAGAAAAAGCCAACGTTAAAAACAAGGTAGTTATATTAACTAGGCCAAGTAAACAAGACGGCTATTTGAAAAGGACCTTGTGTCAACAATGATAGGACTTTTATGTTAATCTATCCATGCATATTTTATCTGCTCAATCCTTTTTCCATTGTAAAAACAGATGTTTGTTTATACAAAAGTGGTCCCGGACCAGACTGGTCCGAAATTGTTATGATAATGGCATGTTAGCATGTTCTACTGTGGTCTGGGAACAGACTGGTTTGGGATTTTTATGATCATGCCGCGTCAATACAACTGCTAATGTGGCATGAATAAGTGATATCAAAGGTCTTGGACCAGAATAGTCTGTGAGCATGATGGTAGGAATTTTTGTTGTTTATGAGGGTGTAGATAGGATTAAGGAGAATATCTCCAATAGCTTGAGGGATAGCCTAAGTACCAAAAGAACCCATTTTTGCCTCTAGAGAATGCTCTTAAACTTTAAAGAGAATGGCATTGGATTCCCATATTTACTTTAATCCTGATTTATGTATTTGTAAAATCCTTGACCTTTAATTTCTTATTCCTTTGTCATCATTTGAGCATTACAATATTAGGTGGCGGTTCAACAAAATTTGGACCACCGGCCTTTTGGGATTTTTATATATGGTTCCATTGTTGTTGCAATCAAGATGAGTGAATCTAAGTTCAGCTCAGATGAATCAGAGAGACTGGCATCAGTCGGGGTTGTGGGTCCATGATTTGGTACAAGTTGAATGGTTGATGATGATGGTTCAAATAGATTATTACTGACCCCCGATTCCAATTCCAATCTTTGTAAATCAAGTATGTTATTTCAATTAAACATATTTAGCACTCGGTTAATTATAACCACCCACACAAAGTGGTTGGCTATGTGGAAAGTGAAATGTGAACATCAAATTTAATTATAAGTATTAATCATTTTATCTGCATTTGAATTTAAAATTGCATATTTGACAGGTCAAAAGCCATTTTTTTTATTAGAGATAACAATATAGAAAAAAAAAAAAGAAAAAAAAAAAAGAAAAAAAGCGAGTGAATTATCCAGGTGAAAAGGACTCCATTGGCTTGTTTGATGGGGTTTGGAACGGTAGAAAACAGCTTTCCAAATAATTGTGTCCATAGATTCCATGGTAGCCTATTGAAGCTTTAACACCAGTAGACCCCACTGTTCTTTATTCTTGGTTTTACAACCCTGTGTTATGCTCTCTTTTTCTTTTGTTTAAAATTACAATTGCCTCCTCGCAAGTGCTAGAGCTTGAAGGTTGTCACCATCAAATGTTGTCTTTAATAGAAAAAAGAAAGAAAAAGTGGTCTGCATAAGGAGACTGCCACCTCCATCTAGGGCAGAATTGTCTTTTAGTTAACTTTGTTGCTTAGAATGAAATAAAATATTAAAAAGAAAAATAAAAAGTCAAGAAAAACATCGCAATATCACCTAACACGTTTGTCAAACATAGAATTGAGATGTCAACTGCTAGCTGTTTGTGATTCAGAAGAATGTTGTGTTGGATTGAGGCAGCTCACCTCACCCCACCCATCTTCCATCTACAACCAAAACCTATAATTTTACATTGCCTAAATCTAACTCTTTACTATATATCTGTTTGCAGTCCCATAATACATAGTCCATACGGGGAGTATTTTTTTTTTTGGAAACATTTCATGGAAGTATGCATCTTAGACCCCAAAAACTTCTTTGAAGATATGTTATTGGGCCTTTTCTTCTTAAAAGACCACCTTGATCGGTTCAATACGTCAACTGAGCCCTTAAACTTATGGGCAACTTACCCAAAATCAGAACAGTGAGTTTTTTTCCTGCAAAGGTTGCAAAATTATTGTTTTTAATAGTTGTACTAATGATGATTTGATACAACATTTTCCTGTTAATATCATCAAACAATAACAAAACTTGAAAATTTCAAACCCTTTAAACAACCTTTTTTGCCCATCGTTTTCAGTAATTTACAATACAAATCCATTTCTTAATACATGAAACGTACTTTCAACAAACAAAATCACTTTTGATTTGATGCCATTAATTTAAGAAGATAAGCTCAGTTTTTGAATTCTTCCAGGCTCCATCCTTTCAACACATTTGCCCTTCAAATTCACTCTATTTTACAACACTGCCATTCCTAATTATCCTATCATGTTTATCATTATATAATTAATTTTCCTAATCCTTTAAAATAGCCTCCTCCGCTATTCTCATCAACGGTTCAATCGACTCGGGAGAGAATTTCCTTGCAAACAAGAATGGGTCTCTCCGTCGCGTCACAGACAAATCAGAGCCGTTGATCCCATCATACCCGTACCTAGGCCTCTCGTTTCTCAACGCACTGATTAACTCCGGTCCCACCTCCGTCGACTCGTACATACGCGGGTGACCGTCGTAGCTGTCTCTCCAATCCACGTGTGTCAGCGTGGCCGACACTGCGCCACGTGGATCCCACATGTGTATAAGGGTAGGAAAGTAATTTTCCTCCGGATAACACGCGTCCTCTTTTACACACGTCAGATTGAACTTCGCCCATATCGTACGGTCACTAACGATCAGCCTCGCATGCTTACGTGTCAACACCCAAAACTGCGATCCAATCCGAAAATCCTCCAGCTTCACCTCCGGCAGCATCGCCTCCTCTCCACGCGCCGCCCATCTGTCGTAAGCCCACTCCTCGTCCTTCAGTATCTCGATGAAGCTCCGCCGGGAACCAACCAGAGCTCTGTACGTGAAATCGAAAGAGTGCAGCGGAATGCATGACGGAGAAAGAAGAGCGAACATCGCGTTGGAGCGGTCGTCCAACAGCGCGTGAGCGAGCAACCGACGCGCCGCCGAAGCCAGAGTGGGAGTAAAACGTTTAGCAGGCTGAGAGCGGATTACACGGCGAGCAAATACGCCGGAAAACGGTGGTGCGTAGGTGTAATCGGGATCGGCGTGGATGTAAATGTTAAACAGACGACTAGAAGTTTTGTTGAAGTAAAGTTCCCAAATCGGAGCAAAAGTAAGAGGCGAAGTGGTGAGAAACATGAATGCTATCTTCTTAGGATTCCTCGGCCGTACATTCACTTTCGCTGCTAACCGGAGAAGTGAATCGTCGTCTTCTTGCGGCGGCGGCGGTGGAGAAGGAGGTGGGAAGAGGGAGTTCATGGTTCTACTGCGGCGGTTCTTGGAAGGATGTGATTTTTGAGACAAAATAGTGGCCGGATTTTCAAGGGAGCGGCGGGAACTGGAGGATGAAGCGGCGGAGGTAATGGAGGTCGGAGAAGTGGTGGTGAAGAGTACGGCTAAAGGCAAGCAGAGGAGCAAAGCACAGAAAAGAGAAAGTGGAGAAGGAGACATCATTTTCTCAGTGTCCTTTTTTTTTTATTTTTTGGTTTGTTTTATTTAAAATTTAATTTGCTGAGGGTGTGAGTGAATAAGTGAGTGATTTGAAAGGTGAGGATTTGGAGGGTTTTCTTTTATGCTATTTTTACGGCTAAGATTCATACTTTCTTTTTCGATATTTTTTTATTTATTTATTTGTACATATCCTTTTTTTATCATCATCATGCAATCTGTATTTTAAGAAAAAAAAAAAAAAAAAAACAAAATTTTCATCATAGCTTCTTTCTCGTTACTTCCTTTTCCATATTAAGATTTATAATTTAGATATTCAATAAATTGTTTTTTTTTTTTTTATGTATATACATATATATAAATGTATGTATGTCTAAAACTATAAAAAATAGTAAATTTTACTTTTACTTAGAGTCAGGTTGGGATTACTGTTAGTGAAAGTGCTGTCAAAAAAAGGTCAGTTTCATTGTTTTATTTAAAAGTAGTTTTAAGTGTTTTTCTAGTACTTTCCTGAATATAATCTGATTTTTACCAATTGTGTATTTGATGTTGCTTTCTGCAGCCCCAAAAACAACTTTCAGCCATAATAAAGTTTCCCATATTTTAGCTGAAAGCTATCCCAAACTGACCTTTAAATTACTAGTCATAGCTTTCTCCATCGTCTGGGGTTGTAAGTAAACATCGCGTAGGCAGAAAAAACTCAATCATACATGGGGAATTGGGTGTATAAATTGTTGTGAATTACATAAGATTGGGTTCAAGTCTACTAAAAGATTTGCTTGTAAATGACTGGCTACCTTTAACAAAATATATATGAATAGTTGTTTTTAATTTGTTAATTGATTATTGATCTGTGAATTAGTTAACTCATATTGTAACACGAGCAATTATTTCTTCAATAATAAGTGACATTTATTTCTACGAGCCATCGTTGTACGTAGAGATTGTATTAAGTGTTGACTTTAATCAATGCATTTAATTTTTATCCTCAAAAATCAAAGCTATTGTTTTGGTAAGTTGTATTAGGTGAGTGCAATGGACCAATTAGTGTTAAAATAAATCAATGTAGAATTTTCTCTTTTTTTTTTTTTTTTTTTTTTTTTAATATGGGAATTGAAAATATTCTAATTTTGCTTATTAGAGATGTTGGCAAAAATGGTTAGACATTTGTGGTGAGTATCAATTAAAAGTCTGATATTTATGAAATAGAGAAATTCAATTTGGTAGGGAATTCGGATTCGAGAACTTTTTAGTTTCAGTGCTATCATCGGTTTGTTCTTTTGACCTACGTTCTATTGAAATTTTCATTTTGCTCCCTGTGATATGCAAAAAGATTCCAAATCGACCCTGTACAAAGTATATTCCGTCAGATTCCGTTGATAAAATTGTTAACGGAATCTAACGAAATATGCTTTTTGAGGGTCAATTTGGAGCGTTTTTGCATACCACAGGAGGTAAAAAAAAAATTTTAATAAGATATGAGTTAAAAGAGTAAAGCAATATTAACACCGGGACTAAAAAGGTTCTTATGCCCTAGGGAATTCTGTAAAAATAATAATTTTATTTTTGGAGAAGAGGGGTTGCTTGGACCGCAATTGGGTCAAACTTTGGGCCTTCCGGTTTTTAATTAGATTCATAATTTTTGTTACTACGATGACAAAGGAGCACGTGTCTAGCATCTGGAACAATAGTCAATTACGCCCAGTGGCCTGTAGAGTGACACGTCTATACTTTTGACTTCTCCCTCATCTCATTACTAATTAGACGACTTACCCCCCTTTATATTTATTGAAATATATTACACTAAATACTATTTTGAACCTTATATATATTTTTTAAAACACATCAATATTATATTTTACGAAACTTTTTTTTTTTTATTTATCACGAGATTATACAATTTAAGAGTTTTATACTTTCTTATAAAAAAAAAAAAAGAGTTTTATACTTTAAATATATTCAGAGGATGTTTGATTCATTTATTTGTAGTTGCTGATTGTTTTTTTGTAAAATAAACGTTTGGTAGAATTTGAAAATCACATTTTATTTTCTAATATAGACAAATTAATTTACAATAACATTTTTTTTATGTGAATCTCCCATCTGAAAAATATATGCCATTTTACCTTTTAATATAATAGTTTCATTGTATCCATTAATTTTGTATTATGTTTTTATAATTTATTTATTTATTTATTTAAAATATGTTCCTATTAGAAATTTTACATACAAATAACAACAACTAATTCTAATTTTACCAAACACTATCAATCAATTAGCAAATAACAAACAGTCAACAATAGCAAACAACAATTAGCAATCAGCAGCAGCAAAAACATACTGACCTTTAATCTCTACACAACATTAGTTACTTTTAAATTGCCTATTTATTTTTCATATTTTGACATAAATTACTGGTGACCTCCTTAAAATAATATTATCCGCACTTAGTCAAGTTAGTCATAGGTTATCCCTTACTATGATGTATTGTATTCAATTAAAATTGAACTAAAAATTTTACAGTACTCTAAGAGTAAATACATTCCTAGTTATAAAATAAGGTTTGTATTTTGTTATTATATCTTAAAAAGGTATGTGTCAACTATTTTTACTAATGTATTTTTTAAGAAGTATCATGCTCCTAGAGTATTCTAAGATTTTTTAATTGAACGTGAATCTTATCTATAAACTCAACATGCATCGCAAACTAAATAACAATTTATAGTGTGAATTAAAAAAAAAAAAAAAAAAACTCTTGTTTGCTTAAACATTTTAATTAATTTTTTTTTTTAAACTAAAAAAAATTCATCTGTTCAATTAAATTTTTTAGAATATTTGTTAAACTAAATCGGAATGAGAAATTATTAAAAAAAAAATCACAAAAGATAAACGGAATAAAACGTAATACTTGATTGAGAAAGTTTTTTTTTTTTTTTTTTACTTAAATTGATTAAAAGAGTAATGTTGAATATTTCATGGGTTGATTGAGTATGGGAAATGAGATGTGTCAATCACAAAATTGGCAAAAATACAAAAGAAAACAAAAAAGGAAAATGGATAAAATATTATAAGAAGTTGAAAAGAAAACATGTCCAAAAATGCTTTTCACCTCACCAAACTCTTCAATGTAATTAATACTCATATTTTCTTTTTGGATTATTTATTATAATTGGGCTTTTTAATAATGTGAATTGGTGCATTACATACTTGCAATGTTATCAAAATTGTACCCAACCCCTTTGTTGAATTAATTATTAGTCTAATTTATTTAATATACATGAACAATTTTCAAAAAAATCAATACCAACTGAATAAGTTCATCGGCAAAAGATATGAACATAATATATAGATATATTTGATAAAATTTTTGGGAGGTTTAATTAGCGGTGAAAAAAGGGGTGCATACGGTCGTTTAACCAGTGGATTTTTACAAAAGTTTACCGTTTGAACGGTTTTTTTAATTTACTAACCATACACTATCCATTAAATTTGTTTAACCATTAATTTCGGTCGGTTAACCATTTATTTACGGTTAACCATTTACGAAATAGACATTATGATTTTGTAAAATTTATAATATTTGAAACCTCAAAATAATAGACTATAAATCTCGAATATCAAATAAAAATATAAAATTACAAACCATAGTCTTAATTATTAATTAAAATAACAATCTAACCATAAACTCTAATAATTAAAACATTAATAAAAAAAAAAGTTTCCAAATATAGAAATTGTTGTACAAGATCAAACATTAATTAATGAAATTGTTTTTCGCTGTTCGTCTTTCAGTGAGTGTGAAATTAAGAATTGAGAGGAGATGAGATTGGAAGAGAGTGACCGAAACTACTTGGTGTTGTATAGTAATGAAGTAAAATAACATCAAAGGCCCAAATGTTTCATTTATTATTCATATTACTTATATATATATATAATTACATAATTTTAAAAAAAAAATATTTCTAAAATGTCGGTTAACCTCGAGTCTACATGGATTTTCGGTATAAAAAGCTAAATCTAAACCTAAACCGTTAATTTCTAAAAATAAAAACCATACACTAATTTATCAGTTTCTGTTAACTATATTTTTAGTTCGGTTTCGGTTTGGTTTTTCAGTTTTTCGGTTTTTTTTTACACTCTTAGGTAAAAATTGACTAGTTCGGTTAAAAAATTCAACCGAGCTGAAAAAATGGTGAATTTTGAAGCTGAACCAATCGGAATCATATTTAAGTTTGGTTGAGTTGGAGCTAAACAAAATGGATGTGAAAGGACAAGAAAGATGGGAAAGGACGAGTGTTGTGAACGAGGAGAGCGAATGGCTTAGCAGAAGTTCCATTCACAGGTGGAAAATAACAGTAATTGGACATTTAGCAGATTGATGATGCAGATGCAATATTGTAAAAAACAACAGAAAATCTGTCCAATTTTGAGATTGTGACTTGGGAAAAAGATAAGAAGTAAAAAAAAAAAAAAAAAAAAAAAAGGTCTGAATTGGGAGCATTATTAGTATTATGGTGTTGGGCTTTAATAATTTAATAAGGATCCAGAAGCAAGCATCAGAGCAGATTTTACTTTTGTTCAGAGGATTAATGTCATTTTACCCCACATGCACTATTTCCCACTCTCCCCCCCCTCCCCCTTTCCCCTTCCAAAAGTTCTCAATGTGACGTTTCCTCCCCTATCTCCTTTTTGGTCCATATATTTCATTTTACTTATCCAGTCACCCCTTTTTCTTTTAGTTATTCACATTTGTTCCTCCTCCTCTTTCTCATTTTAAGCAGTGCCCATGAATGGCGGGGGAAGTGAACAGATTTGACACCTGTCGCTGTCGGTGCCAGCAAAACCAATCCCCCAACCTCAACTCACTCTATACGATTCACAGTAAAAATGGCCACCAAAATATCAAGACTAAAATGTTGGTGGTCTCGGTGGAAGCAACTCTTTATAGCGGTTTAAGTTATCTTGAGTTTGAATTTTTGTGGATAATAAATATTTTTTGAGAAAGATCTCTTGGAAAATGGGTTTGACAATGACGGTATAGTTTAACGGTGTTTCTCACTCTGTGTACAGTCCATTCGGAATTATCTCAAAAAAACATGAAAATAAGAAGTATAAGGTAATGTCCCTAATGTTGGCATGGAATTTGAGGTTTACCTTTTGATAGTTCCGGGAAAAGATGTGGTTTCACGCGGTCAAAGATGACTGAAAGACCGTCTCTCTTCAGAAATGACCGAACGCCTGTATGAAAGAAAATATGAGGACCGGGTGACCTCCAGGTCCACTCCGATGCTTAAGTCAGATATTTGAAAGAGAGGAATAGAAAACAAGAATGAAATCTTGAGAATTCAGGAAGAGAAATACCTGGAGATTCTTCGTTGTCCCCTTTTTATACATGATTGTTCCGCGTGGCCTTGTCAGGCCGTTATGTACGGTCCTCTCTCATTGGCTGGGTATAGTCTGCTTTTTGGTCCCCTCCTGGCATGTCTAGGCAGCAGACTCACCATGTGTTTGTCCCCGCGGCACTTGTTGCTGG
Organism: Euphorbia tirucalli; assembly: GCA_039660915.1. Classification (NCBI taxonomy): domain Eukaryota; kingdom Viridiplantae; phylum Streptophyta; class Magnoliopsida; order Malpighiales; family Euphorbiaceae; genus Euphorbia; species Euphorbia tirucalli. The sequence goes on along the minus strand of CM077634.1, from coordinate 73,671,386 downwards.
TACAGAATCGCATCCTTACACGTGTACAGGAGAGATCAGCTTATCTGTCTTTTGAAACAAAAAACCTAATTAGGGCACAAGTTGTTTGAACAGGCGTTCAACAAGTTCCTCTTCCTTATTCAGCCGATCATTGTTGACAGTGTTACTTCTCCTTATTCATTGGCAACCGAGTGAAAGCAAGAAGAGATATGAGGCAATTGCTTGATGCGTTGACGCGGTTACTAGCCGTGTGAAACACGCAGTAAACGTTTGGACTCCATGCTATCACCTTTAATATATAAATGTGTCAGCTAAAGGGCAAACGCTACAAAACAAAGCTAATTGTAAGCTTCGTTAACAGATAATATTGACAATTTATGACAAATTTTAATTGTTGTTATTTTAATTTGGTAAAATCTTGAGTAAAAAACATAATTGCATCTGTGTGATAACACTGAGCGGTCAATTGATCCATTTTAGATATGAGAAGTAAAATCCAACATTCATACCATTATTTTTTAACTTAGTCCAAAAGAAAAAGACCAAAAATGATAAATAAAAATGCGAAAAGGGGCAAAACCCATTTTCAAGAAAAGAGGAAAAAAAAAGAAGGAAAAGAAATTGAAATTGAAAGAGAGAGAGAGAGAGAGAGAGAGAGAGAGAGAGAGGGGGGACTCTTGGGGCTGGGGGAAGCAGGCATGTGGATGAGTGGGGGACACACCAAACTCATCAATTAAACCCCCCTTCTTCCCTTCCATTTAATTATTGAGTTCTTTCAAACACACACTCACACACAAAAAAAAAAAAAAAAAAAAAAAGAAAAAAAAGTAACCAAACCAAACCCCCCTTTTCTCCCCTCACTCCTCTGCTTTCTTCTCTTTACTCCTCTCAACCAAACTGGGTACCACAAATCACTCCATTTGCACTCTCTTCTCTTTTCTTTCCACTAAATTTGAAGTCTTTGCGGCTGTAAAACACTTCCTTCAAGAACAAGAACAGGAACAAGAAGATGCCTAGGCCTGGACCCAGACCTTATGAATGTGTTAGAAGAGCTTGGCACAGTGATAGATACATGCCCATTAGAGGTTCCCTCATTCAAGAAATCTTCAGGTTCTTCCTTTTCTTTCTTTCTTTCTTTCTCCTCCTTTCTCTCTTTTTCCTCTCTATTTTGTTACCAATTTTTGTATTTTGATTTAGAGTTGTCAATGAGGTTCATAGCTCTTCTACCAAGAAGAATAAGGAATGGCAAGAGAAGCTCCCTGTTGTTGTCTTGAAAGTTGAAGAGATTATGTATTGTAAAGCCAATTCTGAGGTGAAATTTTCCACTCTTTGATCTTCTTAATTTGTCTGTCATGTGAAAATTGTTGTTTTTGTGCTTAAAGCTTCAAACTATATGCATTGGTTCATTTGGAATTGTTGCCTAGGCTGAATATATGGATCTTAAAACACTCTGGGATCGATCAAATGATGCCATTAATACAATTATTAGACGTGATGAGAGTACTGAAACTGGAGATCTGCTACAACCTTGTATTGAAGGTATATCCCCAATTTCTACTTTCTCTCTTCAAAAATGTGTTCTTAGCATGTCAGCAATGGGGATTCTACCTGATTTGGACCAATTTTGCTTGATGGTGATTACAATTTACAAGCAGCAGAAGTCATTGAAATGTAGATTCCATCGGTGCAAATGTATTGCCTTAAATGTAGTTAATTATACCATGTGAGTTAATTAAAATTGACTAGACATTTGTAATCCTCCTCTTTTCATTCCATGAATGCCAGCTGCCCTTATTTTGGGATGCGCTGCTAGAAAAACTTCCAGGAGCCAAAGAAATTGTCATCCAAGGTGTTACCTTATTCCTGGTACTGAAGATCCCAACCATCCCTCCCCAGGCAGCATTGTTGAAACGAATTCTGGAACCAATCCACAATGCATATCTAAGTTTTCAAACATCATAGAGCCCTCAACTTTGAGTTCAACCCATCCAGGATCCCAATTAAAAAACCTTGTTTGCCAAAACGTGAGTGTCTCTGCTAATAAGTTCCCGTTTCCGACCAATCATTGGCATCCGTCTAGCTATAACCAACGTTTGCCCCTGGAGAATTGTCCTGGGACGAGCATGTGCTCAGTTTACCCTCTGTACTATGGAACCTGCTTGGAGTCTCAGAATCCGAACTCTGTTCCTAGTGCTTCAGGAACTGTCACTATGGGTGCTGAGCAAAGTCTCTTCTCCTCTAATGCTGCTGCTGCTGCTGCTGTTAGAATCAACCAAACAGAGTTTAAGGAGTGTCTAATGGACGAACAGGGAATGGGGTGTGATCTGTCATTAAGATTGGGCTCTCTTTCAACTCCTTCGCCTAGTGTTCAGAACAGGCAGCTTGGGGATGTTGAAGATGTTGGTTATGGCCATTCTCAAGAGCTTAGGAAGTTCAACAATACAATACCAGAAAATGGCAAGGAGTTTACTTTCTTTACAAGGGTCAATGCAGATAACCCGAGGGAACATGTTAGTGTAGATACTTTGACGAAGAAGCGCAAGGCAGTTTTTCCTCACCCGATGGATGATCAAGCCTATTGTTGGAAGCCAAAGCTTCGGTGCGATGATCTAACTGGCAGAATGAAAAGCACAGGGATTTAGATGAACCAACCGATGAATTTAAGCTTGACAGGCAGAATGGAAACTGCAGGTTCGTAGGCTAACGGGCTCTAGCTTGTGTTTGTTTCTTCAAATCTTTTTGACATGCTTTAGTAAGAATGTTGCTAAAGCATTTTTGTTAATCCAGCTGTAACAGGGTAGTTTTCTTTGATAATACTAAGTTGCCTGCTGCAATGTTGTAAGAGAAATGAGATGTAAATATAACCCAATGTAAATGATCTTTGAGAAATTAACAAAGAGAGGCTTGTTGTTTGCAATGTGCAGAGAACTTTCAACAATTTAGTTAAATCCTTTTTGGTATTTATCTGTTCAATGAAACATTATGAACTATGAATAGAAAAGGAGAAAGCAAAGGGAGCAAATTTCTGTCTTTTCACTAAACCTTGAACTTAACTATTAGAAGAAATAATTCTGAGTCTTTAGTATGGGTTCATTGGCCCCCCCTTTTTTGATTGGTCTGGTTAAGAAGTGGGAAAGAAATGATTAATGAATAACTGGATAGGGTATTTTGTTTTTGTGTTAGTGGGGGACAATAAGGTGTCTCAATGCCCAAACCTCTCAATTATGCTTTAGGATTGTATTGTGGACCCCTTTTGCCTTTGTTCTAATTAGGGAGGGATAAGTCTCTTTTTTGTTTGTGTGAATGGCCATTAAATAATTTTTGTACAAGTTAGGTGCTTGTTATAAGCCATTTCTAGGGTCAGATTCCAAGTCTTTTCTTTGCCTTTAACTTAGGTGCTAGCTCTCTTTATGTGGGCCATTTGGTCTTTCAAGTTTTTCTTTTGAGAATTAATAATTAGATAGGTCAAAAGAATATGGATGGAGGAGTTCTTTCTAAGCATTTTGAGTTGGTCTAAGTTCATAATTTGCCTGAAAAAGTTGATTTGGAATTCTGAAAATTCCTCATTAACATAAAGTTTAAATCTTTTCTGGTCCTAAAAGAAGGCCATTCAAGATTTGGCATGAATTAGCTAGTGGTTCAGTATAATTAACTTCAAATTATATGCATTATACTTAGAAGATCATAGATGATCTAAAAGACACAATCATATCTTGATTGCAGAGAGAAACTTTTGCAGGATGCTACTTTGTTTTATTTTAATCAATAATATGCTTTATATCACTACAATCTGATTTGATCTACACTGATCTATAGATTCTATCTTGTGAATTTGCTTGTTCTTTCTCGCATTACACTTTGCACTCTTCACTTGAGAAGATAGAGGAAGCAGGGGATGTTGAAAAGGAAGAAGAAGAAGAGGAATGACAGTAATGAAAATCTATCTGCAATCTCTGTAGGAGATAGCTTGTAGAAACTGTTCCCTTTATCTCGTCGTTCTCAAGTTCTCGAAGCAGTATTGCAGCGAGAAATCTCTTAATGAACTCTCTGCAGCAGTCTTTCCCTCTGCAGATTATCTCTTCTGCTGCTCTTGTTTCGCCCGAATTTGCCTCATTTTTTGCTGTCTTCCCATACACTATGCTCGAATCATCAAACTTCAAGATGTATGCTTGATTGCACCCCTCGAAGAGTCTCTCCCCTAATGAATCAACTATATAGTATGCATCTGCCTCTGCCTTCAACACGAAGAAATGATCGTTCCAACTCACTATATAGATCCCCTGATCATAATCTTCAGCATTGCTGCTAATCTCTTCCCATATGTCATCGAAGGACTTTGCGCCCTTCAAGTGTTCGAACTTTTCAGGGTTGAAAATCCCTGTAAAAGACTTGTTCTCTGAGATGTTCAGAGGTCTAATATCAGCTTTTAGGACAGTCTCGAGATCGAAATGATCATCAGGGAAGCGATTCGCGTAGGCTTTATCCATACAAAGCTTTCTCCATTCGGAACAACCATCTTTTATAAGACCATCAAACTCTGAAGTTGTTGGCATGAAATCTCGATTCGAACTTAGCCAATGTGCAATCACTGCTACGAGAGCTGCACAAGCGCTCTCCCCAGCTGCCGTTTTGCTTCTTTGATCAAACGAAGCAAAGAACAGATTGGCTTTGAGCTTGTTGAATCCATCTCTGCTGATTAATTCTTTCTCATCCCATCTACCTGTGATGCAATATTCATTTTTCTGCAATTGGTTCCCAATTTCAGCAGCATTCCCATTTTCAAAGTTTTGATCGTTTTTCCTCTTGGATGGTGTAAAGCTCCAACCTTTCTTCTTCCATGGAAATAACTTACCTTGGAGGCCTGAATTGAGTTTAGTTGCTGAACTCGGGCATGGTTCTAACTGACTCGCAATTGTGTCAGGCGAGTCATCCGAGTTGGACAGAGTCAACTCGTTCGAGTTGGGAGGAGATGTAATCTTTCTTCGAGAAAAAGTTGGGGTCTTGGCCATTTTAGAGATCACTCTCTCATCATCCGAGTAGGGTGAGTTTAGAACGAGTTGTGGTGAGTCAATAGGGTCTCTAGTTTCAGCAAAACTCACGCTCACCTGTGAAAACATAGAAGACAAAATTTGTTCATACATATAATTTAGATTTCATGATTTTAATGACATAGTCAACTTTTTTTAATGTAATATAAATAATTATGTAATTGAAGATTATTTGCATTTGGGATTTTAATATTTTTACATTAAGATGGCCAAAATTGAAACTTTCAACTGCAAAATCAAAAAATTGGTCCAGCTTAGCTGTATTTAATTTGTTATTTTCTTTTGTTAATAATTATTATTTTAAGCAACTAGCCAAATAAATTGAGTTAGCACCAGCTAGTTAAAAAGGACATTTAGGTTGAACAAAATTAGGAATATATCATTCATAAAAAAGAATTAGGAATATATCATTAAGGAAAACACACTAATTAACCCAAAACAAAACAAAGCAAAATTCTGGAATTTTGATCTTTCAATTTTATTTGGAACACAAATGAATTTTAGATAATAATTTAGCTCTTTATTTTAGCAATTTTTTTTATCATATTCATGATTATTGGTCAATTCGATCTTGCGATAACTTGATTTGAAGCATGAAATAAGTTCTAAAATGACAAATGTCAACATCAGATATGTAAAATTCTTCAATCATATATTAACATGTGCCAAAATTTAAAGTTAATTTTAGGTCAAATTAATTTTAGAGACCAATCTAACTCTTTATTTGCAAAATTCTTGAATCAACAATGAAATATGCAGAAACCATAACTATTTAATAATGAAACATTAGCATCATCGATTTTTGATAGAATAACATAGATAACATCCGATTATGACTCGATAATCCGAAAAAAGTAATACGTACCGAAAGGATAGCTCGGGTGACCATTGCATCAACCTGCAAAGAAACTGGGAGTTTTTTCTGTATGTCACCATCTCTTCTGACAGCCAATAATTCAGCTAAATCCAAATAAGCATATCCCATCTCCTCCAATTTCGTTTTGGATTTTGAATCTCTACCCTAATGATCATGATCAACATTAATTAACTCGGAAAACAACGTAATTAAACTTTTTTTTTTAACTAACATTAATTAATACTTACATAAAAAACCTTCAACTTAACATCCCACGAAGCAGCACTGAAATTACAAATGTGATCAAACTCTTCGTTATCCCATTCAATTGCTTCTGATCCTTCCTTCAAGAATTTATGGCTGCTGAAATTTTTTTGGCACTTGAAATTGGATCCATTGAATTGAATTAATGATTGAATACTCCTCTTCGGTGGACCTTTCCATTTCATCTCAAGAACAACGATTCTTTCTTCTGCAAATGATAATAATAATCCTTCAAGCTTCAATGGCTTCACCTTCACATGGAGCTTCAATGCCTTCTTCATCTTAATTAATTAAATTCCAACACTAATTAACAGATGAGGATATATACTATAAAATTAACTAATTTCTAGGAAATTTTAATGTTTATGTTATGGAAAATATATATAAAGAAAGAGATTTCTTAACAAAGAATTAACAGTAGCCAGCAGGGAGACCTTCTCATTTCGTGCTGTTTTTCCCTTTTTGGGAAATTTCCTTTTCTTTTTTAATTAAAAAAACATTTTGATGCCCTTCATCTTTTTTAATTTTATTAATTAAGGTCTAGAGTTTTCAATTTCATATATATAGTCCATGATCAACTCTAATCACACACATTAAACACTATAAAATTTTAGATTTAGCAGTAAACATTTTTTATGTCAATGTATAAAAGTTATTGTCATAACTTTTCACAACAATTAAAAATTTGAGGCATATAACGGCTATAAAATGATGATCATATGTATTTAAAATAAAACTGATATAATTTGATGTTCATTGATATATATTTATATAAATAACAACGATTCTTACAATATTGCTACTATATTAACTTTTCAAACAACAAAATTTTTATTGCTAATTTTAACAGTTCTATTCTGTAGTAAAATCTCGAATTACTAAAAAAGTTAACTCTAAGCATTATGCATTTTAATAATATTTTGTTATGCAGTGTAGATATCAAATCGTAAAAAATACAAATTCAGATACAAAATTAATGAGTCATGGATTTTTAGGTGGGTTAAATAATTTATACCTAAAAGTCTTGTTAATTTGGAGTTGAATATACCAATTAATAATTATGGGAAGGCTCAACATTGTTAATTGAAAGGTAAAGGCTTAATTTATAAAAATAGAAAAGATGAAGGACCTCGAGATTCAATTTTTTCTTTTCTTGAATTCAGAATTTCAGATAGTTTCCAAACGTGGAACTCCGTCTCTGTCCTCACCGCGTTGTTTCTGGTCGTAAATTAAGTCACGTGATTATCCTTTTTTTGGGATGATGTGGCGAGATTTTATTGGTGAAGAATGCGAGATCTTTTGCGGCTAAAGTAGGAGAGATGGAGCTTGTGGGGGAGATAACGTTTGACACGTGGTATTACGCGGGGAGGAGGTTAGGGGCAAAAGGGGAATTCAATTGATTCTGGAAACATGTGATGTGTCATGAACTGTTGTCATGATTGGGTTTAGTCCTGCACTTCGACGAAAAGATACCAATTTGTTTCAAGGTTATTACCGCTATGTCTCTACCAGATTTGATATGTTTAAACTACATGTCGTTTATGTACAGCCAATATACTAATTGCAATCTTGTTTATGGACCAGACTGGGCTTGGGAAGGATCAGTAGCAGATTTCATTAAGCTTACGCCTAAAAATGTTCGGGCCAAATTCAGTCTATTATTATCAGTGATATACACTGGGCGAGAATTCCCCCTTCTTCATCGGAGATTCGCTCTGTTGGGACGGGGAATCCCCAACCTAATAAATTTCCCCACGGACCTGGTCGGGGATGTCCCAGAAATTTCTATTTTATTTTTATTTATTATTTTTTTTAAATATTAATATTAATGTTATATTTAATTAGTATAGTTTAAATTTTAATTAAAAAAATTTAAATATAAATGTATATTTAGTTTAAATATTAAAAGACTATAATAATTGTCTTTAATTAATTTTACATGGTTATTGTATAAATTTGATTTTTAATTAACATTTTTAAAAAATAAAATAAATCTACATAGAGCTCTTGCAGGATGCAAATCCAAAGATTTTTTTTTTTTTTTTTTCACTTTATAAACGGAGACAGGAATGAAAATATTATGGGGAACCCAAAACTATTACTCCCTCCGGTTTTGAATATTTATCGTTTAAGGTTATTCATCAAAACCAATAAATTATTAATTGTGTTATTAAAATGACTAATCTACCCTTAACAATTTTGTACTAAAACTCTACTTTCTATGTTAAAATTCTCTTCATTCTTAATTATTAAGATTTATTTGTATTAAATATTGAACTTCTCTCATACTTTTAATAAAGATAAATATGAGAAAATGTTGAAAAAAATGCATTGGTAATCTAAAATGATATATAAAAAAAAACTAAAGTAAAAATTTTAAAGTGACTAATATTTGAAATCGAAGGGAGTATTATTTTATCTAACGAGATGAGAACTATGTGCAACTAAAATCAAGAGGAATCAAATTTTCAACAAGACGAAGGTTGCAGTTAATCAATAATTAATTAATAATGTCGTTTTAACTTCTCATGAAAAGAGATAAAGCCCAAGCCAAGTCAAAATGATCATGAAATAAAATAGGTATATTAATGGATATTACTGATTAATCTATATAATTTCTTCAAATAATGCATCCCACATGGCAATAAAAAAAAGTTTAAAGTGTTAATTTTTTCTTATTCTGGAATTATTTTTCACTAATTTCACTCCTTTTTGTTGAAACTTTGAAAGATTTTAAGCTTACCTAATTTATATTTTATGTAAAGTAAATTATTTGGTTTCTAACTTTTGAATGAGTCCCTATGCAGTACTTAAGAAAAAAATGTCACATATGGGAAAAGATTGACAGAGTCATTTAATTCTTAAAAGAAAAAAGACTTCCACCAAATACCAAGAGATCAAACTAGGATTCTATACGTGATAAAATAATTCATTTTTTCGATTTCAAATTACTGTATAAATAGTTGAAAAATAAAAATAAAAATAAAAAATAATATTAGCTTCAAAATAAACGAGACGAGTGATATATAAGTAGGGATAAGTAAAATCGAAACGAATTAAAAAAAAAATCACGAAATGGTTTTATTAAATATAGTAATTTAGTTTTCGGTTTGGTTTTTATTAAAAAATCGAAACAAAACTGAATTGAACCAAATTAGAAAAATATTTAAAAAATCACACACATATATATAAATAAATTTTATTTACATATTATATGTTTGTATTATTATAAATTTGTATGTAAGAGAATTTAGTAATATCTTTGTAATATAAACTCCTTTTTTAGCAATGATTTACATATGAATAATAATAACAATTTAGATTTGATGAAATTTAAAGATACGGTGAAATTTAAGCTAACAGAGTTACTAGACCTATTTATAACATTGGGCCTCAAGAGATATAGCATGAGAAATGTTTGGGGTTTTTACATAAATACTTATCTTTTTACACCACCTAACTTTTTTACCTACAAAGGAAATATTTACTTAAATACTTTAAAAACTTTCCAAAATTACAAAAATACATAAAACAGGAAATTCCTGTTTTATGCTAAATCTGCAGAAAAAAACACAAAACAGAAAAACATAAATCTCCAAAATACGTGATTCCCGCCAGCTCAAAAACCTCCCAAACGCCAAGAAATCGCAGATCAATTTCGCCAAGAATCACAGATCAGTTTCTTCACCTGGAATCGCATACCTGGATCGATAATCACAGATCAGTTTCGCCATCTAGAAATCGCACATCTGTATCGATCGATCTCTCTCCTACACATTCAATCGATCACTGCAATTCAATCGATCACTGCAAAACAGACATAGCAATTCAATCGATCACAGAGATGTGCAAGAAATCACAATTCTACTCCATCATAATGGAACTTGGACTGAAGATTACAGATTCATCAATTACAACTCAGTATAACTCAGTATAAGTAAGGTATAATTCAGGTATAACTAAGGTATAATTCAATATAACTCAGTATAACTAAGGTATAATTCAGGTATAACTAAGGTATAATCAGTGAAAAGAGTGTATTTGAATGTATAACAAAGGTATAATCACAATAACACTGTATCTTAGGTATAACTAAGGTATAACTCAGTATAACTAAGGTATAATTCAGGTATAACTAAGGTATAAACAGTGAAAAAAGTGTATCTGAATGTATAACAAAGGTATAATCACAATAACAATATATCTTAGGGTATAACTAAGGTATAACTCAGTATAACTAAGGTATAATTCATGTATAACTAAGGTATAAACAGTGAAAAAAGTGTATCTGAATGTATAACTAAGGTATAATCACAATAACAGTGTAACTTAGGGTATAACTAAGGTATAACTCAGTATAACTAAGGTATAATTCAGGTATAAATAGGGTATAAACAGTGAAAAAAGTGTATCAGAATATATAACTAAGGTATAACTCAGTATAACTAAGGTATAGTCAGTGAAAATAGTGTATCTGAATGTATAACAAAGGTATAATCACAATAAAAATGTATCTTAGGGTATAACTAAGGTATAATTCAGGTATAACTAAGGTATAAACAGTGAAAAAGTGTATCAGAATGTATAACTAAGGTATAATCACAATAACAGTGTAACTTAGGGTATAACTAAGGTATAACTCAGTATAACTAAGGTATGATTCAGGTATAAATAAGGTATAAACAGTGAAAAAAGTGTATCAGCATATATAACTAAGGTATAACTCAGTATAACTAAGGTATAGTCAGTGAAAATAGTGTATCTGAATGTATAACAAAGGTATAATCACAATAACAATGTATCTTAGGGTATAACTCAGTATAACTAAGGTATAATTCAGATATAACTAAGGTATAAACAGTGAAAAAAGTGTATCAGAACGTATAACTAAGGTATAACCACAATAACAGTGTAACTTAGGGTATAACTAAGGTATAACTCAGTATAACTAAGGTATAATTCAGATATAACTAAGGTATAATTCAATATAACTCAGTATAACTAAGGTATAATTCAGGTATAACTAGGTATAATCAGTGAAAAAATTATATAATCAATGTATAACTAAGGTATACTTCATGTATCAGAATGTATAACTAAGGTATAATCACAATAACAGTGTATCTTAACGTATAACAAAGGTATAAATCATGTATAACAGTGTATCTTAAGGTATAATTAATGTATAACTCAGTATAACTAAGGTATAATTGCGGTATAACTAAGGTATAATCAGTGAAAATAGTGTATCTGAATGTATAACAAATGTATAATCAGTGAAAAAAGTGTATCTGAATGTATAACAAAGGTATAAATCAGGTATAACAATCTATCTTAGGGTATAACTAATGTATAACTCAGTATAACTAAGGTATAATTGCGGTATAACTAAGGTATAATCAGTTACTATAGTGTATCAGAATGTATAACAAAGGTATAAATCAGGTATAACAGCATTCAATAATCATTTAAAAGTTATATCACTAACTAATTACGTAATTACAATAATCATCACACTACAACAAAAGGGGCCTATAGTGACAGATTTTTTGCGATGAAAATAAAATGTGTCACCATATTTCAGAATTTACCAACGCATTTTTATTTGTGTCGATTGTCATTATCGCTTAAGGACACTCTTATTATTTTGTCGTTAATTTTAAAAATTTAGCTACGCTTTTAGAAAAATTGTCGGTATTTTTTTCAAGTTAAAGACATTTTGCATTTTGCGTCAATAAAAATGTCTTAATATTTTTCACATTAAGACACTTTTTATTTTTGTCGTTATATATATAAATTTAGCGACACTTTTCTATTTGTGTCGATTCTTATTATCATTTAACGACGCTTTTAACTTTATGTTGTATTTAGAAAAATAATTTGACGACAATCTTTAAAAAAGCATCGGTATTTTCTAATGTTAATTGCTGTTTAAATTTTGTGTTGATATATATTTTTTTTTTTTTTGTATTTTCTGATTTAGAGACATTTTTATTTTTGTGAGAATTTGTACTAGTTTGGTGAGAAAAAAAAAGAGTAACTGATATGTATTCAAATAAGGACACTTTGATATTATGTTGCGATACATGATCTATTCTAAATTATATTGGATCTATTCTAAATTAGAGTATGTAATTGAGACATTATTGAATTTGTAGCTATTTATTAATCATATATATGATTTGGTATATATCACGATTTTCTTTTAATATATACATAAAGTGAGACAAAAGTTATTAATAAAATAAAAAATAAAATTTAAAGTTTTGCAGATCAATATATATAAGACAAAAGACAATTTAAAACAACTATTAATATAATAGTAAAACAGGAAATTGTGAACCTAAATAGGGAGAAATTGTAGATAGTTTTAATTAAATTGGTAGAAATTATGATAATAATGATAATGATAAATTATATCTAAGAAGATAATATATTTGTATTTTAATTTATAAATAACTTGATATTTATCCTTTTTTACATAATGGTGTTTATTTATTAATAAATTGTGTTAATAATAACTACGGCCCTCTAACTATAGACTATAGTTATAACATGATACCCATATAACTTTAATTTGTAATTATGTCATCTAACTTTTTTTTTTGGCGGGGTAAATAATCCTACTAATTATTTTAAAACTACAACTAATAAATTATTTCTAAAGCATTCAATTTTGATATGTTTAAGATAACTGCACATATGGAGTAACAGTAAAGAATGCAACAAAAGCTTACGTTTGAGTTGGTAGACTTTTTTTTTTTTTGTAAATAATAATAATAATAATAATAATAGTAATAATAGCAATTGCATATCAGTGTTGAACAAGGATTAATTGCCCAATTATACGCCGTCGTTTATGTATTTGCTAGTTTTAATTGCCCTCTTCATCAATACTAATCTTAATGCCAAAAACGAAACCGAAGAATCGTTCTCCTCCATAGCGATTCTATTATGTTTGCGAAGCTGCACAGATCCAGTCGACTACTCCTCCTTCGTTCTCGCAGCATCTGGTGAGATTCTCTTTTCCCCTTCAGTTCTAATTTCGTTCTCGTCTCTCTTTCAGTAATCTAATCTCCTTAGCTCATTGCCGTTGCAGATTTGCCGATTTTCCCTTTGATCTACCGTATCAATTGTCGTTAGGTAGTTGCTGGTTGTCTAGGGTTTTCAAGTTCATCGATCCATCGATATTTCCGTTTCAATTGTCTGGTGAAGTTATGCTAACATAGTTGTTTATTGATTTTACACATTACATGACAGCATACATGTGATTTGAACTGAAGTTCTTGGAAACCTATGGGACTTGAAAACGCGAATTGCTTTGTGTGAATAAAAAATTCGGGATACATTTATGTACTTCTTTTGTTGCATACAACCATTCTCGGTATATGTTTGCCATTTTTTAATAATATTATTAGCGAAATTGGTCTTAGATCTTAACATTTGCACCATTTGGCAGGGTTGAGATTAATTGCTCACTTTTTATATGAACTGATCTGCATACAAAGCCATACAGGTATATAATGTTAATCTGATTACCATGTTCATACTTTTATTTCAACAGGTAAAGGAAATGTTTTAGGGGAAAAAAATTTTAGAGGGGGCATTTCAAGAATTGAACTCAGGGACCTCTCGCACCCTAAGCGAGAATCATACCACTAGACTAAATGCCCAATTGTTTGAACTTTTCCCTGAAACTTGCAATTTCAATATCTTCAAAAATTTTGTCCATTTGGGTACAGAAGACTAGATTTATAATGTTTTTTGAGTAGGACAATGTATTTATCTTTTTTGTCTACCTAAAACATCCACTTGTCTTATTTTATAAAATATTGGTAAGGAATCTGCTCAGAAATATTAGCTTATTTTAAGGCATTCCTGTTTTGATGTTTGACTACTTCAACGTTGTCTCTCCAACAAACCTCGTAGAAGAGATTCAAATTTAAAGTTTTGAGACAAAATTGTATTTGGCGGGGCATTCCGAGAATCGAACTCAGAATCTGTCCCTAACTGATGCAACATGATTTGATGATTAAACCAATAGTTGTATGCTCTGTATTCCCAGTGAACCTGATTCACTTCCAGAGAAATGTTGGGTATAAAAATGCAGTTGCAATTGCAGCTCTCAGCAGCCAAAATCCGGGTGTTATTACTATTGCTAATGCTGTTTTTGGTTCTAATCCGCCTATTGCTTCCGATATTCTAAGGCTTTTCAGTTGGATCCCAATGTTGTTGGTTACCTTCAAACCAAGTTCTGATTTTTTATTAATCAAACACCATTTACTCTTCAAATTTTCAGCTTGTTTTTGTTAGTCCTTCCTGTGTGATTTGTCATGTGTGTTCTTGTAATGCAGGGGAGATGAAGAAATTTAACTTTTTTTCTTTTTTCTCCTACTTTTTATGGATTGGATTTTATGTAATATTTCATTTCTTCTTTTGTTGCTTAATTTGCTATCAGTTTGCTATATTAGATCATAATGAGTTTGTCATCAATTAATTATAGTATCATTTTCTACATTTGGTCAAATTAACTTTTATTTGTGGTTTTATAGAATGTGAAAAATGAAAATTATGGGTTTAAATGGTTTAGATTGAGCAAAATGTATTGTGGGTCTAAATTGCATACAAGTCTACAACTATAACAGAAAATCGTAACTAATTGGATGTAAATCAATTGGTACACCTCTTAAAGTGGAGGTGAGATGTCATAGATTTAATACCCAATCTCTAGAAAATCTAAATTTACCAAAAAAAAGAAAAAAAAAATTGTAAAGATTTTTTCCTCAAAATCCAAAATTTTAAAAATTCATTTGATGATTAAACCAATACTTGTATGCTCTGGTTCAAAAGCTTTCTATAATTTATTGGTAATCCTAGGTATGTTCTATGTTGAGTTTCTTTACATTATGGTTTGATGTAGCAGTCTCTGTTCTCTTGCTTCTAGCATATTTTTGCTTGGCATATTTCTACTGTCATCTTATTTACGGTTTCTCCTTCGAATCTTGGCTGTAAGTGAAACCTTACAATCTTCTGCTATTTCAATTTTGTTTTGAAGTTTTATGCTCAGTTTAGTTGGTTTCCGGGTGGTGTTTGGCTGTGATTATGTTTGTTTCTGTCTACATTTGCCATTTTCACTTTGTTTTCCAATTGGGTGTTTAGATTACTGACCCAATAACAGTTTCCGTCCCCAGGAATCACACCAATTTGAGTTTTGCTTCCCAATAATCAAACATCAGTTTCAAAGCTCAGGTGATCGAACGAATTTCCAATTGCATGTTCACTACGCAGATCTGATGCATGTATTCTTTTTTTTTTTGGTTCAAGTCTGCAGCTTAATTTTTTCATAATTTCGATTTTGGGTAATTATCAATCCTGCTTTGTTCATTCTCTTACGGATTTAAGTATTTGTTTTACTTTCGGCTCATATTTTACAAGTTTTGTTTATTTGACCAGGTTCATTGCTGATGGTTCACAATTGTGTTTTACACTTGTGTGAGGGAAAGATACCAGTAATATGAGCTTAATTTTAAAAGCCAATTTAGTTTAGTCTATTGTTATTACTGTCAGGACTCCTGTTAGTTTTACTTGTCCATTTTTTGGTTATATAGTATAATTAAGTACTTTCTCAAAATTTTACCATCATAACAGCTTGGAGCTTCAAGGTATGAAATTTATGTTTTTTAGTACAATTAAGCAGTTCGAGATTGATTACATAATTTTTAGGCGATTTGTTTTTTTTCATTTAAGAGTGTTTAATGATTTGCTAACATTCATTGTCTACCCATTTAGGCACATGAATTCTTGAATCAAATCGCATTGAGATGCAAGGTTGGAGGCACTGAGGAGAAGTTTAAACATGTTTTTGTAGTAAGAATTGTCGAAACATTATGATTTTAAAATTTCACTGTTAAAGGTCATATACATACTGCAATTGTACAGTTTTCAAGTTGTAATAGCTTTCTTATATTCTATTGATACTATTTGTGCTTTATCCTCTAGAATTTTATATTTATTGCTTTGTTCATGATAACAAAAGGATGTAATGCACATTTAGTTTTTTTTTTTTTAAAATTCAATTCTTTTATAGGTTATAATAATAGTAGTAATAACAAAAATAACAATAAAAAAGAGACACAATGCAAATTTTTGTCGTTATAATTACGACATTTAATAAATAATGCTGTTGAATGACATATCAATAATTAAACGTCGTAATTTTTTTTAACCCTTTTCAATTATAATGTCGCCACAATAATTGTAGAATTATATTTATGCGTCACAAATTCAGAGACGTTTTTGAAAAAAAAATGTTACTACTTTTGTGACAGTTAATTCTAAGTATAGCTAAATAGGGACGCTTTATAAAATTTTATGTCATAAATTCATGACACTTTGAAATGAAGTGTTGTGCTATTCGAGACGGAATGAATAACTAATGTAGCTGAATAACTACATAATTAAAATTATGTGTCGCCAATTTTACGACGCTTTAAGAAAATGTAGGGAATATATATAAATTCATAAATAAATAATTAAAAAAATATTAAGACAAAAAAAATGGAATCGTCGTCAATTTTGAGATGCATAAATTAAAAGTGTCGCCCAATTATTCTTAGCAACATAACGTTAATGCGTCGTTAAATAAATCGCGACACGAGTTTTAGCAACGCTAATGGCGACGCTTTTAAAAGCGTCAAGAAGCATTTAAGGACACAAAAAGCGTCGTTAAACAATGATTTTCAGCGTCGCTATAGGCTCCTTTTGTTGTAGTGTCATCTTCCTCCATCTTTCAAAAACTCAGCATTACAATGATATCCATACATCTAACCTACACATTTATGAATACCAGAAATTACCAAAATTGAACACCCAAAACAAAATGAAAAGCCCCAAATTCACCAATTAATCACAACTATCGCATCTGAAATCCCTACAAATCAAAGTCACAATCACAAATCGTAATCCAAAATTATGCAAATAGATCAACGGCATATGATTGCGTTATAAACCAAAAAACTCAGGATCTAAATATCACGATAGCATGATAACAGCCATTAAACAAATTAGATACAAAAACAGAATGAGTCATACGAGGAGTAGCATGAACTTATTGTTCTGGTTGCTTGCCGAGAAAATGCAGGAATGCATCAGGAAAAAAATGAAACCAAAAACAACTACAGATCTAAGAGTGCGAAAGTTAGAAGAGAAAAAGGGGAATACCAGATCTGAGCAATGGTGGAAGAACGGAGGTGGTGGCCGACGAGTGAAGACTGAGTGAATGTTTGAAGAAGAAAAAAGTAGTGAACAGAGAAAGAAGAAGAAGAAAAGCGTAAAGATGGGAGAAAGGAGAAGAAATGCGTAAAGATGGGAGAAAAGAGAAGAAAAAGGTAAAGATGAGAAAGAGAAAACAAAAACACGTAATTCAGTAAATAAGAAAAGGTAGGCCCAAAAACAAAAGCCCAAATCCAACGTAAATTAGATAATTTCCCGAAATGTTTCATAGGTGATAATTTGTCTAAAGTCAACCGCACTCGAATGGTAGAGAAGATATAATAGTTTTGCATTGCAAATAAATTAGACTAAATAACGAAAATAAGTATGAAAGATCTTGGATTTTAACATACAAATTAATTTTTTAATACGACATGAATTTAACCACACATATATGTTTACTTGTGCAGTTAATTTCGATACTCCAAGATTCATATATAGAGATTATTAAACATATTATATTCTTAACACGCACGTTTAAATTCACTTAATAGTATCGTATAGTATGGAAAAATGAATCCATCATGGAAATAGATGAAAACCATGGAAATAGCTATACTTACATAGAAACACGCATAATACATGATTAGTAAAAGAAATTATCATCTATGCAGAGAGTAGACTACTCATGATAAATAGTATTTCACCATGTTAGCTTTCAGGCTAATGTGGCATATAACCATTAACCGAGAGTAGTCCACACCCTACATAAGCTAGAGATTTTCAATTAATAATCATTAATGAAATATTTTAACCTTGCTCTCCAATTTCAACAAACGCACCTAACCATAAGATATAGAATTGATTTCACCTTCTCAAATAAAAAAATAAAAAAATATTGATGGTTTCATGCACGAAATTAGTAAAATCAATATTTTCCAAGCATGCTGCATCAATAATTAATTCATGGTATTATATTACATTTTATGCATTTATTTCCTCACCAAATCTCTACATAAATATTCCTACTCTATGTGATTATATAAAATCCAAAAATTATATACTTTAAAATAAATAAAATATTATAATCGGACTTCGGACTCTATAGTCCATAATTTTTTATATTTACAATAAATTGTCATTATTATTATTATTATTATTATTATTATTATTATTATTATTACAGGCACATAAATCGATTTCATGAGTAAAGTACTATACGTACGTGTAAATTACTAAATTATCACCTTAGCGTAATTTACGTGAGAATTTATTTTGGAATATGGTGATAGGGCAAAAGCACGTGCCCATTAATTGATTATTTCAGTATGATCGAACTAACTGCTAAAGGGACATTTTTAAATCAAAATTACTAAAAGACGAAGCTCTGTTGTGTCAAATTAATAGTTAATCTGATCTCTCAATAATTTGGTTTTGATCTAAAATAAAGTTTAATTACAATTTAGTTTTTTCGTTAATATTTACAATTAAATTAATCCTAAATCATACATTATTTGTAATTTTTTTTTTCAATGTGTTAATTTATAATGTTGATGCATATAATTTTAGATTAAATTTAACTATGAATTCAAATGTCAAGTTGATAAAAAAAAATAGTATTTGATTAAATTAATTATGCAATCCGATTAAATTAAGAACCATATTAATTAACTAATTATATAAACATAATCTATAGATTACAGCTCAGCTAATAATGTATGTTGAGTTTATACGAAAAAACCCGTTTGAATTTCACGGAATATACATATATGCGGAGAAGAGTGAAGAAGCAGGCTTGAATAAAATTGTTTCAATGAGAATATGTGTACATTTTTTTTTTTGAAACCAATCATATAAACATAACATTAAAATTAGGGTAAAATAAAAATAAAAAGAAAATGGTAGGAAGAAGGGGAACATAGAACGTAGATGGATATGAGGAAGATCAACCCATGTGACCAACCCATCAAATGCTGACCCTTGCCATGTGGAAATCAATATATTCCCAATTCATTTCTCATCATTAATTATTAATTATTAATTATTCATTAACGGCTTCAAAAAAAAAAAAAAAAAAAAAAAAATCATCTTGTACCCTTCCATGATTTAATTTAAAATTATTTTTTAGACAAATTATTAATCTGTAATTTTACAATTCAGAGCAAGTACAGAGTAAATAATACTAATAATAATACTGCACGATGACACGCATTAATTCTAGCGCCACATTAAAAGAAATGCTCATATATAGTTTGATGTTTTTTTTTTTTTTTTTTTTTTATTATAATGCTCTCTCCGTTTTTTAGATGATGTTTTAGATTTTTCATTTTGTTCTTTTTTATTTGACACTTTATATTACTAATGCATTTTTTATCATCTGCCCTTATTTAAAATACTACATTAAGCTTAATAATTAAGAAGAAAGAGAAATTTTGTATGTAAAATAGAGTTTTAGGAGACAAGCATTAAAAGTAAACTAGTCATTTTAGTAACCTAATTAATATTTCATTGGTATTAGTAAACAATCTTAAACATCATATAATAAAAAACAAACTGAGGGAGTACGTTTTTTTAATTTTTCACAGATATCTTTACCATTTACTATACTCCTTTATCACTTTTAATAATTCACAACTCATTAAAATTAGATACAAAAGCTTATCTTATCATATACTCTCTCCAGTCATAAATATATGACGTTTTAGGATTTTTATTTTTGTCATTTTTGTATGACGTTTTGTATTATTAATGCACTTTTGAATATGTTTTTTCAAATATACCCTCATTTATTATAAGAGAGACTTATAATTAATACATATTAAGTTATAATCATTAATAAGAAAAGAATTTTAACAACATAACTAATATTTTATTGGTTTTGGTAAAAATCCTAAAAAGTCATATATGTATGACCGGAGGGAATAACTATAATGTATTCAGTAACATTAACGTTGACTTGGGTTGATCGGTCTTCTATACAGTTTATATCGTTAGCAGTCGATGAGAAAGTCGTAGATAAAAGAATATATTCCTTTAGAGTCAATAACTCTTATATGACAATAATATAAATTTTGTAATTACTAGTCTGTCTAGCATAGTTGGAATATTACAGTCATGTATTTATGCTTACATTATAACCCATAATTTACTAATTAAATATCTTAATCAAGAACACAGGTAAAAACCATAATATATATATATATATATCCAAATTCTTTGTTTGACAGGTTGACAGTGCGGAAAGCATGAATCATTCCAACTCAATGAGATTTATTTGTTTATTAATTTAAATTCATAATATCATATCAGCCCATGATTTATTGAATCAAATAATCTTTAAGAAGATAAACAATTAATCTTTTAATTTTATATTACAAAAAAAAAAAGTAATTAATCATAAGACAATATATTTTAGGCTCCTTGTGGTGAGAAATTTTATTACGCACCTAATTTATATAGACCCTTTTAATAAAAAACAAACACGTATACAATACGGGTAAAAAAAAAAAAGGTTAAAGAAATAAAAATACATATACATTAAGCTTTGATTTAAATTTAATTTTCATTTATCCTCTTGTGTTTTCTTGGATTTAGGAAAATAATAACAAAAGATGAGGACCTTGTCCAAGTCCAACTTTATTACTCCAACTCCTAGAATCTACGCCTACGTACTATTATATCTCTAATTAATCAGACACTAATCACCCTTTTTTAATTAAATTTTAAGGTTTCCTTCCACCTAGAAATCAGTTCTGGAAGATCGATCATATTTTATTAATCCCATGATTAATTATAATTAACTCCTAAATTAGCTGTACTAAGGTTGTTTCGCTGCAACTGAAGTATCTCTTTGTCGATTTGTCTAAACAAATATCTGCTACCTATATGTGCATTAAGGTAACAATATTAATGAGAATCTTGATTTCCTATTTTGAAATGGAACTAACAAGTATTAAAATTTAATTTTTTTAAAATTATCATGATTTATTCAAACTCTGTGTGAAACGAATTACACATTTGTAAAACAATATTTTACAATATTTTACAATATACATTTGGTATTTGTTTTAATTTTATACCGAAAATATAAAATCAGATTCTATCCGGACATACTCCCAATATTTTAATTGATTAAAATTTAAGGTTGAAATGATCAAATTAATTAATTAAGAAAATGCTTACTTAAAAAACAGTAATTGATTAATTTTGTACAGACTTTTTTAACCTTCTTTCATGTTATTGCTACATTAATTTAATTCAATATTCTCAAGCAAATGAATTAAATTTTGTTTGATAAGTTAAGGTGATATAGATCACGTGACAAGATGTTGTGCTGTTGCTCCCATTCAATCTATATTTTCCGAAAAAGAGTTTAATTTCCCGTATTTATTAAATTTTAACTTGTATTATTAAAATCATTTAACTTTTATTTGGTATCGATAAAATTATTTTTTGTTTTAATCCATTGAAATTCAGCACAAAATGATAAAGTGACAAGTCAACATTAAGTCTAACTTACTAGCAGGATACCACAGTTAATAAAAAAATCTGATATGTGTACAACATTATATTAAATATTAAAAATTAAAAAAATTTGAAATAAAAATGTTATCAGAGTTAACATGATACGACGCTGATAGTTTAGACTTAATATTAATTTAACATGTTATCGTTTCAACGCAAAATTCTAATAAATTTAGATAAAAACGACTTTATTAATACCAAAAATGAAAATTTAGTCATCTTTTTAATAAAAAATTAAATATTAATGGCTATAAATATCATAGTTGTGAAAATCGGATTGGATTCGACTGGAACCGGAGGTCAGACCGGTCGGTTTCTATCCGGTTTTTACTTTGGTCAACAACCGGTTAATTTTCAGTCGGACAGTCCGGTTGAACCGAAAAACTATGAACCGGATCGATTTTCTGGTTCGACCAGACTTTTTTTTTAAAAAAAATTATTTGAATATAAAATTTAAGTTAGTATTTTGAGGAATTTTTAATTAAAATAAAATATAGTTTGTATTTTTAAATTATTTTAAATTAAATTAACATTTAATTGTAACTATAAAAACTATATTTCATAAATTGAGTTTTTTTAATTACTATATTGTGTTTGAAATGTTTAAATTTAAAGAATTGTAATAAAAATGTTCACATTTTCATAAATTATAAATATAAATATAAATATAAATATATTTTAATATTTTAATATATTTATTAAATCTGGTTTGATTTTGGTTTATTCTGGTTTAATATAAAATCTATGAATCCATCCTTTTACCGGTTCGATGACGGATCGGGTCTGAAAACCATGATAAATATACAAATTATAAACTTCACCGTGCAATTAACGCTCAATGGGAAGGGGGCAAAATGGAAATAACTTGTAGGGGTGGGCCCGGAGAGGCTGACTCAAACGGAACACGAATAAATGCGATGGTTGCATAGGCGTTGACTCTTTGCGTGGCGTCCAACTGTGCAATTCATAATTATTTTTCTATTCTCCTATTAGGTCATGCCCCCAGTGGACCGTTTTTTAATTATTTATCTTATCAAGTTAATTATTTTACTTATATTAAATTATACCCTAAAATAATATATACCACATCTAGCCCAACTCAACATCCACTAAATCTTGATAAAATTTATATAATTATATCATTATAAATTGATGCAAAGAATATATTTCTTATGGGACCTGCTAAGAGCATATATACAAATAATTAAAAACATATGATCTAATTAATATCATATAATTTTTCCAATATCAAAAAAATATAATTTAATCAATTTAAAGTAAATTAGCCACATATTTGAGATAACAACATTATAAGAAAATTAAAACATAAACTAGATAATTTGTAATTTTATGCAATACTCTACAATGTTTTTTTTTCTGTAATTTTTTTAATTTGACACATTGAATTGAAGATTAATATAATTAAATACATCAAATTTTTACTTAATAAGACAAAAGTAACGTAAACATTAATATCGATTATATTAATGCATGAATAATTTTATTTGCCTCCAGAATTATATTCTTTACATTTCAAAAATGATATTTTTACACTTATATAACTTATATATACAAAAATATTTTTAAACTGTTAAATTTATGATTTTAAATACGTATGCTTTTAACTGAATTAAACAGATAATATGTACAATAAAAATTGTTTAGAAACTAATATTTAAAATTTATTATCTCACAAAAACGACAAATATGAGTATTTTTGTTTTTCTTTTTTTAATTAAACTAATATTTTGTTTTTACTTTCATTTTAAACCTTATTTTCATAGGGTTTTTTTTTTTTTTTTTTTTTTTTTGTAAGTCAACAAAAATTATAAATGCGGAAGATGTCCGTCCAACAAAAGTATGCCCCGCTGTTAAGGGACGTTGATGATTCGATTCATGTTTGGTTGTGACGGTGAGGTGAAAAGACTTAAAAGCCCTTACCTTTTTAAGCGCCCAAGCGGAAGTCAAATCTGGCAAAAAAAGAAAATAAATTTGAAAAACAAAATTAAAGAAACTGTAGAAAGCCGTCAAATCCACACACAAAACCACTATAGTTCGAGTATTGATGAACAACCCTGTACATACTTATACATAAAGATTCAACCTTTGTATAAGATTCTTTATTAATTTAAGGATAACGTTAAAGACCCATGTCTGCACTTTCACTTGTTTCTTCAATCCCCACCCACAAAATGAGGTGAGAGAGCTTTCAGTCTCTAGTTTTTAGTTATTAATTTACTCACTATCCTTGTCCAATTGATTTGTTACTGGAGAGATTTCAGCTCTTTTGATTCCTCCTTTTCATTTAATGTGTTTTGCAACTTGGTCTTAACTTAAGGGCCAAGTTCAGAGTTTTGACCCCCCTTTTGGGTCACTGTAAAATTATGCGTTCTTTACAGTTTTGATGCAATTGGTAGAGTTTGAATTTTGTGTTCTGCAAGTGGTTTTGAGGATCTGAATTGCTGTTCAAATTGGGGGTAGGGGAAGTATAAAGCCCAGCTAAAAGTCTCTGCTTTGCCCATTTTCACGCCTAAACATTAATTGGGTGAGTTTTCAGTTTGTTCTCATCCATTCACAATTCTATCTTCTTGTAAATCCATTCTCTCCATTCCGTTGTCTGTTATCAATTTGTCTCCAAATTCCCTGAATTTTGGGATACCCAATTTTGTTTCTTGCCATTTTTGTTGGTCTATACGTCTCATCAAGTAAGTTCTCTGATTCTGCAAATTATGGCAAGAATTGTAGTTTCTGGTTCAGCCATGCGTGTGATACGTTTTCGAGGCTTCATTTTGTTGGTTTTTCTCTTTCTATGTGAATCTTGTATAGCTGGTATTCAAACTGCTGGTAAGATCAGTCCAGGGTTTCAAGGGGCTCAGATGAACTGGATTGATAAAAATGGGCTGTTTCTGATATCTAATAATTCAAATTTTGCTTTTGGTTTTCGAAGTACTGCTCAGGATAACACAAAATATCTTTTGGTAGTCATCCACACAGCAAGTTTATCTGTTATATGGTCTGCAAATAGAGACACCCCAGTCGAAAATTCGGACTTCTTCTCATTTAGTAGAGATGGTAATGTGTCTTTAAAGAAGGGAAATAATCTGGTTTGGACACCTGATACTGGTGGCAAAAGGGCTTCTGCAATGGAATTGCAGGATACCGGAAATCTGGTTTTGATTGAAGATGACAGTATTATATGGGAGAGTTTTCGCCATCCCACGGATACTCTCACATCGAACCAGATGTTCACGGAGGGAATGAAACTTATTAGTGATCCTAGCTCTGATAACTTGACCTATGTTCTTGAGATCAAATCGGGCGACATGATTCTTTCTGCCGATTTCCCAACTCCACAGCCTTATTGGTCTATGAAAAAAGACTCTGGCATAATCATCAATAAAGCTGGAGGGACGGTTACTGAAGCATCTATTGATGCAAATTCATGGAAGTTCTATGATAGAAACAAAGTGTTGTTGTGGCAATACATTTTTGCAGATAATAAAGATGCTAATTCGACCTGGATTGCAGTTGTTGGGAATGATGGCTTTATATCTTTGAATAATCTTGATGACTCTGGTTCGTCTACGAAGATACCGAAAGACACTTGCAGCAGGCCAGAATCTTGTGCCCCTTACTATGTTTGTTCTGGTAACAACCAATGCGGGTGCATTTCAGCCCTTGCTGGCTCAAATTGTGAAACAGGTATTGTCTCTTCATGTGATGGCTCCGGGGGCTCTAAAGAGCTCGTGAGTGCTGGAAATGGGCTCGATTATTCAGCTCTTGGTTTTGTTTCTCCCTTTTCGAAAACCAGTTTGGAAGGGTGCATATCATCCTGTCATAGCAACTGCTCCTGTCTTGCTTTGTTTTTCCAGAATAGTACTGGAAATTGCTTCCTGTTTGATCAGATAGGGAGTTTCAAAAGCTCAGGCCCAAGCTCGAGTTATGTTGCATTTGTAAAGGTCTCATCTGACCTTGGAGGCAGTGGAAGCAGCAAAAAGCATTTTCCATTTTTTGTCATTATAATTGTTGCCACGGTGCTTGTCATTTTCGGTCTAATTTATGTGGCATTTCGATATCAGAAGAGCAAGAAAAGATCACCAGGGTCTTTACAAGAGTCTTCAGAAGACGATAATTTCTTGGAGGGTTTATCTGGAATGCCAATTCGATATAGTTACAGAGATCTTCAAACCGCAACTAACAACTTCTCGGTGAAGCTTGGACATGGAGGATTCGGCTCAGTTTATGAAGGGGTTCTTCCGGATGGCACACGACTGGCAGTGAAGAAGTTGGAAGGAATCGGGCAGGGGAAGAAAGAATTTCGAGCTGAAGTTAGCATTATTGGTAGTATTCATCATCATCACTTGGTTAGATTGAGGGGCTTCTGCGCAGAAGGAAGTCATCGAATGCTTGCTTACGAGTTCATGGCGAATGGATCTTTAGACAGATGGATCTTCAAGAGAAACAAAGAAGAATTCCTACTGGACTGGGAAACACGATTCAATATTGCAGTAGGAACAGCAAAAGGTCTGGCTTACCTCCATGAAGACTGTGACGTAAAGATCATCCATTGCGACATAAAACCCGAAAACGTGCTCCTTGATGATCATTTCAATGCCAAAGTCTCAGATTTCGGGCTTGCCAAGTTGATGACTCGCGAGCAAAGCCATGTATTCACCACCCTCAGAGGCACCAGGGGTTACCTTGCACCTGAATGGATCACAAACTATGCGATATCGGAGAAGAGTGATGTATACAGCTATGGAATGCTGTTGCTTGAGATCATTAGTGGAAGGAAAAACTTCAACCCAAGCGAATCATCAGAGAAATCCCATTTCCCATCTTTTGCTTTTAAGATGATGGAAGAAGGAAAACTCAGACAGATCCTTGATGCTGATCTGAAGTTCGACGAAAAAGACGACAGGGTATCAAATGCTGTCAAAGTTGCATTATGGTGTATACAGGATGATATGTCTCAAAGACCATCAATGACAAAGGTTGTCCAAATGCTTGAAGGTCTTTGCCCGGTTTTTAATCCACCAGTTTCGTCGCCATTGGGTTTCCGCCTTTCTTCGGGTTTTCTTAAATTGACAAGCTCAGAAGGGACTTCCTCAGGACCTTCAGACTGCAACAGTGATGCATACCTTTCTTCTGCGCAGCTTTCTGGCCCAAGATAGCATTTTGATGTAGTTTTTGTAACGTAATGTAAGTTTTAGACATAGAGTTGAGCTGTATACATATCCTATAATATAGTTTCTTGTAAATCAGTAAGATTTCTCATAAATTTTGTATTGTTATTAGCAATCAGTAGAGTTCAACGCTGCCCAATTGTTTCTTCACCCAATTTCAAGTAAAGGGTGTTTTGACTATGAAAAAAAAGTGTTCTCCATTTAAACAAAGTTTCAAGTTCGAATCTTTTACATTTGAACAATTTCCCTGGGAGAAATTTATCCTTTAAAGCTCATATTTGCTTACTCAAATCCAAAGTGGGAGAGAGAAGGTGAATGGCGTTCATAAACTCTACCGTTTTGTACAAAAATGAATGTTTCAGTCGTAGTTCCTTCACTTTAGAGATTTTGTCGTTGCTATACCCTGCTCCAATATTCATTCGAAATCAAATTGAAAAATAAAAGACGTTGGCAAGGGTTTCTGAGTTCACGGATTATCTATTAAAAAATGGCTAAATTTTGATCGAGTAAGCGGTTCAAAACTTTACATATTCGGTGAATTTTTATCCAAGTAATATAATGGTATGTAAATTTTAATATTAGACAAAACAGTATATCAACTTTAATGCTAAATAAGATACATTGCCTATTTCTTTTTTGTTTTTCTAGCGTTTCTTTTTCTTTTAGTACGTAAAAAAGTTAATGTAGTTGACGTGATAGTTATGACTTTTTATAAATGTTAAAATGTTATTTTCATCGTTACGTGATGTGATACAGTTGATATACTTTTGAATTTAATGTATGATTATGTTATATAAAATTTTTACCCATTGAATGGGCAAGAATCCTAAAAAAACAAAGAAAATAGAAATGATGCATTGAAAAAGCATTTGTAATTTGTAAGCACAAAATGGGGCCAATCACTGTCCCTGTCACCATCTCTCTCCCCCCCAATTAAAAACTCTTTGGCAAATAGGACCAGCGCAGCATTTTGTATACCATTCCTTAAAGATGACATCTTTAATCCTCCTCCAACTCAAAGCTTCTCATTTTTGTTCCATTTCCTCCTCCTTTACTCCCCTCGAATTCAAATTTCCCGCTAAATTACGAAAGTCTTATCCTTTAACAGTCAAACTCCGACCTAATTTTCTCCATGCTTGCTTTTCCCCAACCTCCGACGATGACGATTCTGGTAAACATTTCTGTAATTGCAGTTGAAACAAACAACAATCAGAGATTTTTTTGGTTTTCTAATTTTGTTCCTGCAGGCAAAGCTAGTGATTGGGTTTCTAATAGAAGGAGAATTCTTTTCTGTATATCCACACTACCGTCTCTGTTTCGTCAATTCCATGAATCCACGGAGGGTTTTGGTGCTAAGGCAACTGAGTAAGTTAACAAAATTCCCCCTTTGGTCTTTAACCAAGCTACTTTGGTTTTGAATTCTACTGTTTAATCGAAGTAATATTTAGAGTTAGATTTGTAGATGTACTCTGCTGCTGAAATTGATTGCTTTTGGTGCCTCTCAAGATCCTATATTTTGTTGTGACTTCATTTATGTAATTGATCCTTAAGGTTGGATGCGTATATGGTGATGAAGAAAGAAGTAAGGAAGGTAGTTTCCAAAGGCAAGGCTGCTGGTGTTCTTCGACTTGTTTTTCATGATGCAGGAACCTTTGAACTGAATGATAACTCAGGTATTTATTGATTTTGTGAAAAGAATTTTTAAACTTTTATATATCAGTCAACTTATTCACTGGTATTGTTTTTAGGAGCAATTGAACTTTTTAGGTCCTTTATTTCATTGGGATTAATGGTGCCATATTTGGTGTTTTCTTATTTGTTTACATTCCCTCTTATGAAGTTATGACTTTTATTGCTGCAGGAGGTATGAACGGTTCTATAGTTTTTGAACTTGATAGACCTGAAAATGCAGGTTTAAAGAAATCTTTAAAGGTCTATCTTGATCCCCTTCTGCTTTAATTCCGTGAAAACATAAACTTTAAACTTATTCACACTTGTGTGGAAAGCACATACATGTCGAGTTGAGGATGTGTGATAATGTTGTTTTCTTCAACATAGATCCAGGTGGGTCAAAGCTTATAAGATCTTTCACTAGCTAACTCGATAGTCGCTGCGTTGTTGTTTAGATTGTTGAAAAAGCAAAGAAGGAAGTGGATGCAATACAACCAGGTGGCTATCTATTAGTATGGTCTCTGTGAAAGGATTTCGTTAATGAGTGTATAGTGTACCGCATTGCTGATGCGGGATTTTCTGTTGTTAGTATCATGGGCAGACATGATTGCTGTAGCCGGAGCTGAAGCTGTTTCGATCTGTGGAGGTCCAACAATCCCTGTTGCATTGGGCAGATTAGATTCTGTGTAAGTCGACCTATTATTCTTACAGAGTTACCATGTATTGCAGAATAGCTGAGTAATAGAATCATCCATTAAGCATTCGAAATCAGTTGTGCAGAGCTTATCGAACGTTATTCTTGCCACTAGTTGCTAACGAGTACCTCTTTTACAGGGAGCCTGATCCTGAAGGAAAACTTCCGGGAGAGTCTCTTAATGCTTCGGGTTTGAAGCAATGTTTTCAACGAAAAGGCTTATCGTGAGTTGAATTCCATTTTTGCCCATATCATTTTTTGGGGGGTATTTGATGTTGATCAATATGAAGTGATGACTCAAAAACTGGATACTCTTGCATTTTTGTGATTGAGTTTTACTTGTGATTTTGTTTGACGAAAAACTAGTTGTGTTTAACAGAACACGAGAACTTGTCGCCTTGTCTGGAGCTCACACTCTTGGAAGTAAAGGCTTCGGAAATCCAACTGCCTTTGACAATTCTTACTATAAAATTCTTCTAGAAAAGCCATGGATGTCTTCAGGTAAAACGAAAATGTCATTATTCTTATAGTCTACGAGTCGTATCAGATCCTTTTCGTCTCAAATTATTCAGTACTATGTCATTTGAGGTCAGTGAGAGCCTTAAGTTTACAGGATCTGAGTCAATTGTACTGCAAAATCATGTACATCAATACTGATGACGGATAATCATTGTCTGCGGAAGAACACTTTTCGTGTTACTTATGTTACTTTAGATTAGTCGGTGATTGAAGCGAGCATATATCAATCAAGATTTAGTTATAACTTTTGGCTTGTGATTTCATTCCAATCTTCAATGTTATATGTTTGAAGGTGAGCATAAACACCTTGATCTGTTGCATCTGTTTTTTGACAATGCAGCTGGAATGTCGAGCATGATCGGACTTCCTTCAGATCGTGCACTTGTCGAGGATAATGAGTGCTTAAGGTTGGTCAAAATGGCTGCAATCTTCTTTAATATTTTGTTTCTTCCTTAACTGGATCTCATTCTTGAATCTTAGCCTATTTATGAATGTTCTTCATCATTCAATTTTTCCCCCAGAAATCGTAACTTTCATAGAAAAACCACTGATTCAATCAGAAATGTCTGATTCCACGTTTCATATTGGTTCCATTTACCGAAATTAAATGCTTGAACGGGTGAAATTACGACTCGAATGATGATGATGAATACTATATATGTTGCAGTTGCTGAACTGAAATTTTTGATGCAGATGGATTAAAGAATATGCTGATGATGAGAATATGTTCTTTGAAGATTTCAAGAATGCATATGTCAAACTTGTTAATTCTGGTGCAAGATGGAAAAATTTGTGATACCTTTTCAATAATTAATTTTTCCAACAATCAGATAGAAAAAAGTTTCCCAGTTTTTCATTAAATATCAGGATTATCATAATTGTAATATCAAATTTTTTTTAAAGAAACCTAGTTGTCTGGATTATCATAATTGTCATAATAATTTAGGATTCTTTTCCTTGTAAATAATTTTAGGTTATGTTTGAATAATTGGAATTTAGTTATAAATAAATCTTAAATTTTAGCACTAAGGTAATTATTTATATTAATAATTAACTTTATTTTTTTTTTTATTGAGTCTATTAGTCGAAATAGATCTTGTTCATTATTTATTAGGTAAATTTTTTTTTTCTAATTAAAATTTTCTGCGCACAGTAAAATATTGATTAAACTATTTGAGAATCTATTACAAATGAAACTGATTATTAACTATATCATTGTCACAATTAAAAAAGGATTAAGGGTGTGTTTGTTTCTGTTTTTTGGAGCAGCTTTTAGTTTTTCGCTCTGAAAAGCAGAATACGTAGTGTTTGATTAGATTTCTTAAATAGCAGCTTTTAGCTATTTTGCAGGAAAAAAATAGGTTTTCACAAAAGCTCATTTTTAGAGTTTTTCACAAAAAGTTTTTTATAATTATTTGGCTTTTACAAATTTAACATTTCCAAAATGATAAATTATACTTTTATGTAAATATGTAGATTTTTTTATGAAATTTTTTTATGTCTATAAATTTTGAAAAATTAAGCGAAATTAATTCCTCAAATTAATTTATTTATGCTAGTTTCACTTTTTTTTAAATTTATTTATATTAATTTAGTCAAAAATTAAAAACATATTATTTTGATGCATTTTACATAGATGAAACTATAATTAAAATTATTTTTGTACGCTTATGAAGTTGTTATTTAATGAAAATTATAATTTTTAAA
Organism: Euphorbia tirucalli; assembly: GCA_039660915.1. Classification (NCBI taxonomy): domain Eukaryota; kingdom Viridiplantae; phylum Streptophyta; class Magnoliopsida; order Malpighiales; family Euphorbiaceae; genus Euphorbia; species Euphorbia tirucalli. The sequence goes on along the minus strand of CM077634.1, from coordinate 73,639,727 downwards.
GCGTAATAAAAATTATTTTTAAATTTTTTAATTATCTAATTATTTTTACTAACATTTATGTAATATTATTATTTTTATATAATTATTGTATAATGGTATAAAATATATATCTATATTAGTCTTTTTACATTTCAACAACAACAATTGATTCTAAACTTATCAAACGCTATCAATTAATTAGCTAATAGCTAACAGTTTACTGCAACAGTGAACTGCTACCAGCAACAACTAAACTAAATAGATCCTAAATTTCAATTTACAAGTTATGACTTGTTCAAAATTGTGTAGAATCGAATAAACCCCCTTAAATAACAAACTTCAACATTTCGTTTTGACTTTAATTTTTATTTATTTATTTTAATATTAAGGGCTAAATATGTTCTATTCTACTATTGCAATAGCCAAATCAATAGTTAATCCGAAGCAATTACTGAATTAAACCAAATATATATATATATATATATATATATATATATATATATAGAGCAAGATTATCATGTTCATGAAACTACTTAGAAGACAATAATATATGTGCAAAGACAAAGTGTAAGTGGGTCAAGCCTACAAGCTTCTGTCCAATGTCATAATTCTTTTGAACTTTGTTGTTCCACACTAATCATATTCCACCAACAATTAAGCAAACCATTGATAAATTAAATAATTTTCTAATTTCTTTTTGCCCTATTTGTTCTTTTTATAATTTTTGAGATTTCTCAAGCCATACCCACTTCAAAGAAAATCAATGAAAACAGTTACGAAACTAATTCAAGGTTTTTTTTTTCCATTAAATAACGACCAATTTGAAACTGGTGAGTAAAGATTAATTAATTTGAAATTGGCTTATCCAGCTATAGTTTAGTGTAAAAACATCTCTCTCCAATTAGGAAATTCAGGATTCGAATCTCATTAATACCAGATATTACACTCTTAATTTAAAAAAAAAAAAAAAAAAAAAACTTAATTTGAAGTTGAAAAAAAATGTATATATTTTAGTTTTAAAAAAGCTGCATTACATTTTTTTTTCCATATATATAAAATACAACATTTGTAAAATTAAAATACTTACAACTCTGATCAATTAAGCTTGATCCGAGTAATTAAAAATTTTAAGATGGAATTATTTAAAAACCAAGGATTGACCAATTTCAAAATTAATCGTTATTTTTTTAATGAAAACATAAACTTCTAGCATTAATGATTTATTTGAAGAATTCAATCTATTGAGTGGGTAGCTAGTTTCCATCCCAATCTTATCTTGTCAATTTGTGATTATGTGATATTTTATTCTATAGATAAATAAAGAACGTTGAGCCCACATCTGAAATTGAAGCTTGGAATTTTCTGTGATAAGAAAAAATATATATATATAATGAAGGTCGACATGTAGTTAAGGTTCCTCTTGTCATTAAAAACAATCCTTTTTTTCTTTCAATTCCTTTGATTTGATTGATAATCGTCTTTCGTAATTAGGGGTTAAGTTGCAATTTGTTCTCAATTAATAATGTTGAGGCAGTAGTTTTTAATATATATTACTTTTGATGTAAAAATGTTTAAATACAATTTTATTTCGTGCACCGTACTAGTTGGTTCGGATACCCGTCTAGTCCCTTTAAACTCGCTCTACAAATGTTAGATTTGGCCATAAATATTCAAAATGTACCTCACCTAGGTCGGAATCCGCTAAAGCCAAAGCATGTATTACTTGACTCACAATAGAAATACCAAATATTTAACAAATAATAATAATAATAATAATAATAATATCGCAAAATATTCTATATAATAAAATAAAATTATATAAAATAATAATGTAAATGGAAAGAGACGTCAATCCCTTCCACGTTATGTCAATATTGAGATTTGAAATGATCAGTTTTATTTTCGTTTCCATCCTATTGGGATAATAAATATAACTTTCTATTTTTCTTTTTTATTTTTATTTATTTGTTTATTTTTTGTTAGAAATAGTTACGTACGAGCCGGTGCAAAACTTCTCGCTTCGCTAAGTCTAGTTTAGTTAGTTTTATATTACTTTCTCCGGTTTTGAATATTTGTCGTTTAAGATTATTCATCAAAACCAATAAATTATTAATTGTGTTATTAAAATGATTAATCTATCCTTAATTATTTTGTACTAAAGCTCTATTTTTTATGTTAAAATTCTCTTCCTTCTTAATTATTAAGACTTATTTGTATTAAATATTGAACTTTTCTCATACTTTTAATAAGAGTAAATAAGAGAAAATATGACAAAAAATACATTGGTAATCTAAGATGACATATAAAAAAAAACCGAAGTAAAAATCTTAAAGTGACTAATATTTGAAAGCGGAGAGAATACTTGTTTGAATTAATAATATTGAGAGAAAACTTGAAAATTATTTATAACCACGCATAAAAAAAAAGTATAAACAAATTAACAAAAAGCTTTATTTTATTATTATTTTTTTTTTTTTTTGCATATTCTGCCAGACAGAGGAAAAAAAAACCAATATTTTACATGCAAATAGGGGAATCTTCTTAAATTAAAATGGAAAAAAATTTCATATTCCCTTGTTGCCTAAAATAGAAATAATTTTTTCCCATTAAAAAAAAAAAAGCAGTAATTTCATTTTATTCTTGAATTTAAAGTGGGTACTCTACCGAATAAGATAGGTTTAGTTCAATAATTGTGCAAACATTTTAATTATGCATAACTAACACAAAGTTAAGTTGCATAAAATTATAATTGATTTTATAATAAATATATATAGGGCCACACCATTACCATATGAAAGCTGCACATGTGTCTTTCATATTGCTTCAATTTCAAGCCAAAATTAATTTTTTCTACTTTTAAAGAGAGATTATTAATTTTTTGTTATCATATTCCTTGCCATTAAATATCAGTGATTTGAACATAAATTTTGTTCTGTAATAAGTTTTATTTTTTGAAAAGTCAATACCAATAAATACATAACTACCTCGTGTTCTTTTTACTTGCTATTTTAATGTGCTTGAAAGTACAAAATAATGATTTGAATTTTTTTTTTTTTTTAATGTTAGTTTTAGATCCGCCCGTGACATTTTAGAATGGCAAAAACTAAACTATAATTTATGGTAAATTACAGGAACTAAACTATAATTTATGATAAATTACAGGGATCAAAGGTGGAAGTTGGGTATTTTCTTCTATAAATAGATAAGTTGTTTCTCTGATTCATTTACGCGTTAGAAAAGAAAACCGCTTCAGAGAGAAAACACGAAACGGAATCATACTTCTTTCGATTGTTGGGAGAATTTACGGAAAGAACCCGTACTCTGTGTATCCGTACATACGTAGGAAAGGCAACCAGAACAATCCGGTTTTTTGGGTTGATTAGATTTATTTTGTAGATAAAACTTCCGCTAAGTTCGTTTACTTACGTTATTTACGAAATCTGTACATTAATTGTACGATTGTTACATATAAAGTGATTTCATTTAATTTATCTTTGTCGGTTAGAAACTGATTCTGAAAATATGTTTAACTATAATACATGGATATTTTGCAAAAATAAATATATTTATTTTTTTCCTTTATTTATTCATTGCGAAATTAAGCATCATCTGGCGAGAACAATTATCGTAAATATTCATAATATTAACCTTAAATAAAATTCATAGATATGATAAATTTTTCTATATGTGACGGGTTTATCAAGGACTGCAAAAATAAAAATATTTATGTTACTACAATTTAAATTTTATAGTATATTGACGTTGATATTTAATTATAGACTATTAATTTCCTTATTGAAAATAACATATAATAAAAAGTGATCTCAAAATTTCAAAGATAAATTAGATTTATGGAGAAAATAATTTTTCAAATTAAAGCAATGGTTTTATATTGTTTGAATTATGATCCTCCTATGACTCTAAATTGATACGATAATCCAATCCAAAAAGGGATTAAATAATATATTCTATTTATAATTTGAAAAGAGTTTTAAATTAAATAGAATTATCAATTTTTATGGAAATAATATTTTTCACAAGGGATTTTTCAGATCTAATTTTAGGTTGATGATGGAAAAAGATAGGTAATTTGTTTTTTTGGCACAGAAAAAACTCTCCTCTCACCCTTAAACTTCAAAACCATCCATTGGTTGGTCAATTCGATTAAATTTTTTTGTTTTCAGAAATAACAATAAAATTATATTATAATTTATTATAATATATTATTAAATAATATTTTTTAAAAATAAATGTCCGATTAAACCACTAATTGAACCAGTTAAATTATTGAATCAGTAATTTCATCGGTTCACTTTCTAGTCTGGTTATAATAACATTGGTTAAAACCAGCTAAATGAGTAACCTGAAATATTTGACTAATTATTTATTTTAAAAATTGAATTTCAAATGTGAGGAAAAATGAGGAAAATGTAGTGTAAATTAGGTTGACCAAGCTAGCTCCATTGAAATTGGAACAATGGCATGTGATAGGACCCAATTTGATTGAACAAAACCCTACACTAAGACATGCATGTGCTAGAGAATGTCTTCAAATTTAAGGACTATGCATACCCTAGCCTCCTTCATTACACACCTAATTTCATGTCTATATTATCTTTTATATTTTTAAATATCCATTATTATTCCAATTATTTGGTATACAATTAAAATGATTTTGTACAAAATCATAATTTTATTTAATTAAAGTTTGTTTACATATAATTAAGTTCTCCATCCCTACGCAAGATAAGATGATTCTACGGATTACAGTTCAATTATCAATATCTGCTAATTTATTGGGAGAAGACTCATGTTCAAAGCTCACTAAATAAATCCACAAAAAAGCTTAGAAATTTTAACTATAACTAAATTTTGAATAAAATTATATAAAAAAAAAAATAAAAATTTAATGATATATATATATACTTACGTTGATTAGCATCGTTATTACGTAAAGCAAAATTTCATTACTAGATAAATTCAAATTTTACTGTAAAAATATCAATTAACAAAATTGTAAATCCGTTAAATTTATTATTTTGTGTGGAGTTCTTACCATATTCATGAGATGAGTCATGTGTAACTTACTATATATATTAACGAGAAGATGTGATAATAATTTTAAATATTTATATTACTTTTTTATATTAACAAATCAAATCTAAACCAACTGAAAAATTCAATTTGATATATATATATATATATATATATATATATATATGGTAATTTGTTGGTGATGTGCAATATTCAGACCACTAAGTTTGTTGCTATCAGGAGAAGTTAGTGATCTGACATTAATTTAATGAAAGAGAAATTAAAATAGGTAAGCAGAAAGATAATGTCCGAGGTTGACAAAATTAATCCTAATCTTATACTATTCAATACTCATGCCCAACTTGACTTCCAAGCATTTTTCTCTTACATTGTGGGTTATGCTGTCTATTAAGCTAAGCAATTACTTAATTAATTAATTAATTCTTAGCTTTTTTTACTTGCAAATTTTTTTTTTTTTTTTCTTTTTCTTTTTGGTTTTTGAGTTGGGCAGCTAATATATGTAAAGACGATGGGGCTAATACCCAAAGTCCGAAAGATAACCATTCACCAACCTAACCATTTTTATTATTGTATAATATTACCCTTAAATTTAAGCTAATAAAAGAAAATTTAAGAATAATTTTTATTATTTTTTAATGATACACATTCATGCTCTACCATGTATGTGTAGAAATTCCAATTATATAAGATTGTCAAGATTTGAATTATTAATTACTTGGTCTAATTAAGAAGTGCTCCTAATATGTAACACGTAACCAATTGATCTAAAAGTTTAAATTGGTTGGTAAATTAGAAGATTTCGTAGACCTTAAGAGTATTAGGTCAGACTAAGCAAATGAACTAATATATGAAGTTAGACTTATGTAACACAAAACCAATTGATTACTGTTAAAGTCCATTATACATGGCTTATATATTATTACATGATCATTTATGTCGGGTACTGAGATCCGATATTAGAAATAAATATACCTTCAAATCATGTTTGAACCTATGTTCAAAACAACCCCCCCTATTTGAATTTGAATAAGGCTGGAAAGAATGCCCGCCAAGTTCAGACAAGGGAATGCTTCCCCCAACCATTAAAGAAAATTAAATAGTATAATATAACTAGTGTATATTGAGTATTAATACAAACTAATTTATTTTATATTACATAGTCGATTTCATGTATATGCTTATTTATATGGTCAGATCAATGAATCTCAAGCCTATACAAATATATTCGAAGTAAATATGTAAAGACATATAGTAATAAATTATTTACTTAGAATTTAGTAAAAAAAAATTATTTACTTAGAAGGTAGAGAACTGAGTATAAGCGCGGGTGGCGGACAGCGAAACACGGCGGTCTGTTTTGGGTTTCTGCCACCTCCGACAACAATGCCAAATATATTTTGAAGGGCCAATAAGTTGTTTCCGTTGTGCATTGTTAACAGTTGTTCAATACTTAAGAAAAACAACAACAACAACAATAATAATAATAATAATAATTCAATTTTATTAATTTTTAAAAAAATCTATAGAAATGTTTAAGAATTTTTGTTAATTTAAAAAATAACTTTACTTGAATAAAATTAGAGAAAGGTGAGCTTAAAAAGTAACTTAATTTAATAAAATTTGTAACTTTTGTTAGTTACTGAACTTAAGATTATAAGTAGAATTAGCCTCAACATGTTTTAAAAATTTTTTAAATTTGTATTAATATATAAATAATACAAATTAAATTAAATAAAGTAGTACATTGCATAAATTAAATTTTAATAAATTACAAATATACTCCAAATTAGTTTTGCTGCCAAACTCTCATGAATTGAATGAGGATAAAAATGAAAGTAATTGGTGTAGAAAAAGAAAAAACTTGCTATAATGTTATAAATATTTATTACTAGATATTATCAAATTATGCAAATATCTCCATAATTATTATATATGTTTATTGGGGAAATTTCAAAAATCATCCTTGTAGTTCCATTTGTCAATAGATCGGGAATTTTGTTTTTTTTTTGTTTTTTTTTTTTCAAAAAGAGAACATGTGATTTAAAAGATTAACAAAAAAAAAAAAAAAAATGATAACCAATATTTTTTCATTAAAAATGAGAATGTGGTAGAGGACATTCTTGTTCATTTAACATTCAAATAGTTTATCCATATTATTTAAAAATTTTACATCAGGTTTGGAATATTTTCCGGTAAACTTTACATTTTGTTATGGTTTATTAAATTTATAATCATTGTTGATTACGAAAAATATTTGCGCTTCTAAAAAAATTTTAAACTTTATTGCTATGGTCTATTGTATTCTTATTACTAACCAACTTAAAAAAATTCAGTTCAAAATGAAGAAAAGTATTATATGTTATGTCATGATTTAATGTGAGTTATTTTTTTTTTCGTTAACTTTTGAAACCATACATTTTCTTTTTGATAAAAAAAAACCCACAATACTCGATTTGTTAATATAACCAATGCGTGGTTTTTTAAATTTCCCATGTTTATTCATGGAAGGTTTGAAATTTCATATATATAATGAATAATTCAATATATTTTACTTATTGTGATTTATCTTTTCTTATATTAATTCTATATTATATGTGCTTATAAATGGAAAGAACAGTTATATATATATATATATAATAATCATTTTAAATTTCGAAAACGTAAGGCATTGACAAAAGGTGAGACAAAAAATAATCTTATCTGTCAAACATTACAATTTCATAATTTTACAACCGTTTATCGAAGTCAGAGCCACTTATTTGATTTTTACAAGTACAAGGTGAATAGAAAAATAATAATTATTATACTATGAAATAATTTAACGACAAAACATTAATAATAAGTTTTGTTCAGACTATAATTTCTCTTAATATAGAATCTTTCTATCGAAAAAATTACTAGGAATATATTCGAAGAAAATTTATATTAATATAAATTAAAAAAGAATAGATCATCCCCTATGACTAAAGCATCTTTCATTACTTAGATTTAGAACTAGAGAATGGTATTTATCGGAGGATTCTAAACTTCAATATAATACTCACAATCAACCATCTTATTAATATGGGATTTATACTTAATTTGAAGTTCAATATATCAAGCTAAAAGATTAAATACTTAAAAAAAAAATTTAAGATACTTCTTTTTTTCCTTAGCATGTATATGTGAAAAAAAAAACTCTCAACGTTCGTATTCATGTTAACGCTGACGATGTTACACTGATTAAGAAGAGTGTTACTATGTTAAAAACAAGTTGCATGTGTTATTATATTAAAAAATTGTATTTATTTATTTTTTGATTGTGATATTGTTTCAACAATTTGGCTCATATTATACATGTTTTAGGCAATAACCCTTTTTTTCCGTCAGTGATGAGGTAGGAAATCCGGAATGAAGAAAAAAATGGCGTTAAAAATTTAAGGGCAAATCTTTCCAATTTGTGGTCATAATGGCGGAGCTAGTTTTGATGTTAAGATTCAAGAGGAATATGCATGGAATTGAAAGAAAAGAATCACATGAAAAAAAAGAGAGCGACAAACACACGTATTTTTTTAATTTTTCAATGTTCATCCCATTTTATATATATATATATATATATATATATATATATATATATATTCTCAATTGTTAATTTAGTTGATCTGATCTATCATAAAAATTTTCTCAACAATGCATAACAATCTCTCATGGAAATAATCATAAAAAAAGAAAAAATTTAAACTTTTGAATTTATTACTGTCTTCTAACAAATTTCTTGTTCAAAATTCAGAAATAAATTATATTTTAAGTGAAACGATTGTTGTTGTTCTAAAATCAAAATTTCTGGAGGCTATAAATTATGTCCTAAAATAATAACAATAATATATATATATATATTTTGGAGAGAAATATAATTTATTTAAAAAAAAAAAGGAAAGGAAGAGCCAACGAGTTGCTGTTAATAACTATTTTAGTTAAACTCCGTGACTTAACCGCCCATTACTATTCTCTTTAAAACCGTATAATAACCGTATATATACACTCTTATATAACTTTATCTTAACCGTATATTCCCACTCACTTCACTCACTGTCTCTCTCTCTCCTCATCCGCTCTTGTTTCTCTCTCTAGAAAGTGACCTGCAAAAAAATGGATTTGAAACCCGCTGCTTTAAAATTGCCTTTGTGTTGAGATTTCAAATCCCACGCACCACTGCTCAACCTGCAATTTCAGTTTTAGATCCTCCTGTTTCTGGTTCGGATCCTCCGCTTCTCTCTCAGATCCTTCTCTTCATGCCATTTGCCAAATCTATTTCCATGAAGCACTGATTATCGCGCGTTTTTTTCTCTCGCTAAGGTGAGTTAGAAAGGAAATGTTTGATTTCATTTGTTTGTAAAAATGGAGGAAGCACCGAATCTTGAGGTATTCTTTTGGAGTGGTTGAGAACTGCAAGTGTTACTGTTAGTTTTAGATTCAAATATGAGTAGCTTCTTTTTATTTCGTTACCAAACGGATTGGATGTTTTGTTTTTCTGTGTTTTGTTTGCAATGCTTTATGCTATGAACAGATCAGTGTCCAAATGACGGTTTTGCCCCTTAAATTGGCTTCTCTTCCCTTGCGGGGCAGGTAGCACTTATTGAGATTCGTAATGCGGTGGAATCTTACAGTTTTGTGTACCTGCTTATTGGATTCTATTGATTTGATTCTGTTTCTTCTTTAGAATTTTAATTTCATTTGATGGATGGAACTGTCAGTTGCTCTGACGTATCAATATGCCATAGCTCGTGTTCTTACTTGTGATACATCTTTTATCGTCTTCTTAGTTGGAATTTGCCTAGTTGTTTGGTCTTTGATGAAAACAGAGGGATAAAGTGGAGTTAGAGATTGCAATTGGAGTTTTTATTACCTATGCTTAGAAAGGTCTCAACGGTGGTGTAGTGTTAGCTTGATCCCTTTTTTTCGGAGAGATGATTTAGGTAGTTTTTCTATCGTTTTTAATGAGCTCAAACGAATAGTTACTGTTTCTGAAACAATGTATTGGCCATTAAGCACTTAAATCAAAATAGAGCATGTTTCTGAGGCATGTTGATGTTGGCCCAAATTGCTTTACTTCGGCTGGAAATTGTGTTTTATTAGCACGTTTCACTACAGCAACTATTCGATTGGAACAATTCTGTTAGGAAAAAATAAGGAATATTTCTTTCGAATTTTTTTTTTTTTGGACTTAAGATGATAGATCATCTTAGTTGGCTCTACTTCACATTTTAATCATGCCTGAAATTTCCCTAATTAATGCTTCTTCTTTGTTTGCATTTTTTTTTGGGGGGTCCAAAAGTAGCATTTTAAATGTATTTTTTTGGTGTTATGTACAGTGTCTGATGGATTTTGATAATCTTGTACCTGTTGATGCACTTGAGACGGGCCATCCAAATGGCATTCATGAGCAAAGTCCTCTGGATTCAATTTCAAACGGTGTAAATGGGACTGCAGGGCTAAATGTTAATTTAGCAAATGTTTCTATTTCAGAAGACACTGCTATTAATACCTCATTCACTGGTGAGGTATGTGAGGACTCAAATGTCCATGATGTGAGAACCAATGGACTAACTGGTCCTAAGGTAGGTTGTGCTCTGAGTTGTTGTTTGTTTAATAGATAAAACGAAGGCTGATTAGAAATCTGTCAACATGTTGTATAGGAAGAGGAAGCAAAAGGTGCAGTTCATTCAAAACAAGTCAGATCGGAGAAGGGTCCAGGAAAGAGCAAGAACGAAAAGCTATTAAATTCAAAAGTTGGCTTAGTTACTCAAGCGAAGAAGGACAGGGATGGAAAAGTTGCTCAGGTACCTTCTGCTGTCTCAAATGGTTTGAAGAGTAAATCATTTAATGAGAGGCAGATGTTGGCATCAAAGGTAGGTATATATGCTTACATCATTGGAATTTTATGGTTGTCTACAATGTCAATGCATCTTCGCAAAGTTGCTTATATCGTGTCTTTGATTTTTGGTTCTTCCTAGCAGCATTCTGGGAAATCTGATGCTACATCCTCTGAAGGCCAGATGTATGTATTGTTTGTGCATGTTACCTTTCCCTATTTATTTTGAGCTGGATGAAGAGGACATATTAAGATATGAAGATGATTAAGTACTTTGTGGCTAATCTATTTGTGTTTTTATAGTTTTTATAGTTTTCAAGTATCAGTCAGAACTCAGAAATCACAAAGCACATATGTTAATAACTGCTTTTATTATCCAGCTCTTTGTGAAGTGTGATTTCCTTGATACAGGGAGAGGATAAAAGTGAAAGCACCAAAGAAGGGACCTACTCTTAAAGCAGAAGGAGATGGACAAGCTTCCACGTATCCTTTTCATTGTAACATTTTATGTTTGTATTCTGTTGATAGAATTGGTCTTCACCATTTATCTCTCACATTGTTATTTGTGATGTGATCTGTATTTTGCATCCTTAATTACTGTCTAGAAGTCCTACTGCAGAGGATGCCAAACCTCGCAAAACGGGTAATCTTCCCAATTATGGTTTTAGCTTTAAGTGTGATGAACGAGCTGAGAAAAGGAAAGAGGTTAGATTTGTTCTTGAATCTTCTTGATCATATGTGGGCTTTGCCAGCGTCACTTAAGATGTGAACGTAATCTCCATGCTATTATGTTGAACAGTTCTACACTAAACTTGAGGAAAAAATTCATGCAAAAGAAATGGAAAAGAATAACATTCAAGCAAAGTCCAAGGTATGGTTGATTTCTAGTTCTATTGCTTGGTGATTTAGATGTGTTTGTTATCTGCCATGGAAAATATTCAATCCTCCTGCAGGAATCCCAAGAGGCTGAGATCAAGATGCTGAGGAAGAGTTTGAACTTTAAAGCAACACCAATGCCAGTTTTCTACAAGGAGCCTCCACCACCTAAGGTGGAGCTAAAGAAGGTAAATATGTTTTCCGATCACTAGGTAGTGCTTTTTTGTGATATCGATATTAGAAAACTTATTAGTTGTGGTATTTGGGTGTTTACCATGCCAATCAAGGATGCAACACAAAGGGAAAAGGAGAAGAGTTCCAAGTAAATTTACGCCATAAGATGTCTCATTAAGAGTGGGAAGTGGGACAACTAGACTTTCTTTAGTTTATCTACTTTGCTGGAATTACCTTTTTGAGTAATTGCCTATGAGTTGACCTTCCAATTAGTGAATATCTACCTTTTGGAATACAGTGATTATTGTAAAGTCTTTCTAGTCTTGCATTTTCTGGGTCAATATATAACACTCTGGTTTAGTTTTAGTTGGAAGCAGCAGAGTTCACAAATTTTTGACGACTAATTTTATTTGTGGATTTTTTTTTATGTTTTCTAAATTCCAAAACCAAAAGTTTATACAGGTTGAATTTGAGAAAATTATCTGGCGCAAACCAATATCATTAAAGATTTTTGGTCTTGGACTAATATCCAGGCATTTTCAACCAATGTACATCCTACTGTTGTAATTTATGTTTTGGATCTTAAAGCATCCTTTTCAGGGGTGCTCGGACAGAAATATCATTTAATGTATCTATGCTGCTTGTGTCCTGTATTGGTGCTCATCAATCTTTTAGTTAATTCATTCTCGATCGTGGCCGACTATAATATAAATATCTTATTGGACTTGGTTTGAATTTCATGCTTTGATGCAGATACCCACAACAAGACCAAAATCTCCCAAGTTGGGCCGAAAGAAAAGTCCCTCTGCAGATTCTGAAGAAACTAACGGCCAGAGCATTCGACCGGGGCGGCTTAGTCTGGATCAGAAGGTATCTCAGAATAGCGTGGCCAAAGTACCTTTACCTATCCAATCAAAGAAGCCACAGAGAAAGTCCCTCCCTAAACTGCCTTCCCAGAAGACCAGTTTGCCCCACGCAACAAATGTCGATAAAACTGCATCATCTGAAGCAGCAAATGAGGAAAATGCGATCCTTAGAAATGAGACAAATGAAAGTACATCTCTTGAGCATGAGCAGGAGGTTGTTCCGAAAGCTGCTGTTAGCGAAATCTGCCCACAAACAGATGAGGATCCAGGAGTCAGAGAGCAAGCTCAGCCAGCCACTTCAGTGCAAGTACCTATTGCAGATGCTCATTAAGCAGAGCAGCATCAGAATCAAACGGTCTTACAAAGACGATAAAATCCATGTCAGTAAATAAGAGGTCAAGGTATAAAATCATCCCCGACTACAAAAAGCCGTGAACGATAATGCAGTAAGGATTTGTGATGTCATGTTTGTCAATAGTCAGCAGCATTGGTTGTTTTTGTGTGCCTGCTTTTTCTTTGAAGGTTGCTGGTCTGGTCTGGTCTTCCCCCATTAGGATTATTCATTCTGCTTGCAGCATTTTGTATGTTATCATTTTGGAAAAAGTTATCCTTAATTTATGTTGTTAAGCATCCTTAATCTGCTTGCTTCTTGAAAATATTTTTGGGAAAATTTTGCATTAGTCTGGTTTTAGAAGATTAGCTTGAGATCAAAAAGTAAGTAATTAAACTTTCCCTTTGAACCCATTCTATCGGACAGTTGATTATTGTTTATGAAACCTGGTTTGATGTTATGATAAATCATCTTTGCATTCTGTAGTATATGATTTAAATGCAACAAAAACAATAATCGTGTCAATCGGATCATGTTTGCATATTGTGTTAACGACACTCTCAAATTACATGTGAATTATGAAATGATTAATATAATAACTCGGATGTTAATATAATAGGTACAAACCGTCCAAAGACAACAGAGTAATACTGATTCTATCTCTCTATTACTACATAAAATTCCCTTTAAACGATTGCATCCTCAATATATACATGTATATGTTAATGAATGTTAATTAAGTAGGGTTAAGTAACTAATCATCAAAAGAAAAAGAAATCTGACTTCGAGAAATAGAGATTTTCTTTTTGTTTTTAACTCTGTCACAAAGTAGTTTCTTTTTGTTAAATTAGTTAGTTAAAGATAAATCAAGTAGCAGCAATAAGAGAAGGGTATTGAGGAGTGGGATGGGGAGGGAATTGGAAATCTTCATCATCGCTATCTTCGTCTTCCTTTGTTTCTTCATCTTCATCAGCATCAGAATCAGCATCCCATAGAAATCGAGCATACGAAGCTAGAACATAACTGCCAAAGCCAAACAGATATGAACAGAATAATTCTGTTATTAAACTGACTTTAATTAATTAATAAAAAAAAATATATATATATATACCAGTCACGAGGAGAGGATTGAACGGCTTGATCAAAATAAGTGAGAGCACGATCACCATCCCTATGGTTTATCCAAATGAGATCACCGTACATTGATAGCACATCTCCATCATCTTCATTTGCTATTATTGCTCTTTCACATACCTCTTCTGCTTTCATATTATCACCTCTCACCTGTGTCATTCATTTCCCATTTTATCATTTTCTTTCCTTAATTTATCAAATTTTTCCATTCTCCTTCCAAATATTATCTAAATTTTTCTACTATTTTCTAGATAAATTAATTATTTTGTAAAGAAATTTATTTTTGATTTTAGTATATAACTTCACAGTTTTCATTAGATTAGTCTTCAGGGAAAACTATATGTAATATGTCAATTTCTAACACGAAAACATGATTAAATACAATTGACACAACACGTTTGATATAATAATAAATTTTGTTGTATTTATATCATTTATATAATATATAATTTTATAGATATATAAAATATATGTTACCACGAGAATTTGAATTGAAACCTACACAAGCCAACATATAGTTGTTTTAACACATTATCATTGTCTCAAATACCCAATTAAAAGGATAAATCCAACCCATTATCCTTAATTTGAGAGATTTTGATTGTCACAGACCAAATTCATCTAGAACTGATGCGATGAAACCATATTAATAAAATTATTGATATATAATTATCGTAACGTATTAGACCAGTCCAGTGAGCTTGGTAAATTTTTCACGCATAAAAATTAAAGATATTACCTCTTTAAGAAATTTGGCATAATTAGCAAGAAGAAGAGCATCTCCAGGATACAATTCTATCATTCTCTCATAATACTCCTCCATTTGTTGATTTCCACTTGGTCCATTATACCCCGACGAACCCGACCACCCATCTCCGCCGCCGGCGAAAAACCCACCGCCGCCACCCACCTCTTGTTCCTCAACCTCCCCTGCCAGAGCAGCCGCCGCTGCCGTTTGCAAGCAAAAACTCATCCTTTGATTCTCCCTGATCACCCGCGATGACCTGGCACAACTCTTAGACAGCTTCTTATTGTCTACCCCATTTCCGAACAGCCTCAGCTCGCCTTCGGACGAAGTCCGTTGAAGGGACATGGATACGGGTCGGGTCGGATCCAAATCAATTGCTGAAGATGGGTATTCAAAGTTTTGCAGAATTGGTGTAGAGCTGCTGCGGAGAAGCATTTTTCCCTTTATTATTATTTTGAATTCAAAATGAAAAAATTGAGTATGAAAATGGAAAAAGATTGAGACTTTCGGATCCAAGTCTTGAAACCCGAAAATGGGTCTCGAAGATTGAAAATGAACAAATGTGGGAAAGAATTGAATAACGGTGATCAATTTAAAGAGCGTATAAATAGATTAATAGTAGAAGAAAAAGCTTGGGCTTCGTTTTGTGATGGTGTGGTTGATTTTGGGTTTTTTTTTCAAGCCAATTTTTTAGGATAAATTGTTGAATTTTTCAGTTTTTTTCGACATTATGTAACTGACTTTTTTTTTCTTTTTTTTTGGTTCTAATTTTAAATTTATTTTATTTAAGACAAAGAAATTTGTTTAATTGTACTAACTCTCCTAAAATGCAATTACTACCCTTGAACTTTTAGTTTAGCTTTAAAAATGAAAACATATTACTTTCATCCTGTCTATAATTGGGTTAATTATTGTTTATTTGGACCCATAAGAGGCTAAGTCAAGAGATAAATGTATAGTATTTTTTAGGACATTTTACATAAATACATAACTTTTGGCACCATATAACATTTTTACCTTAAAAGGAAAATTTTGCATAAATACCTTAAAAACTTTTCAAAATTTCAAAAATACCTAAAACAAAAATTATCATTTTTACGTGATTATTCACAAAATAAACAATAAAACACAAATCAAAATTTCCAAAATAACTTCTCTACTTTGTCCACGTTTCTCTCTCCTCTTTTTATAATTTTTAATCTAATTTTGCATTTATCTCTCAATCCGTTTATTTTTTTTCCATGCGACTTTAGAAAGTTTTTTTTATTTTTTTTTATCTTCGAAACAAAGTCCATATGTACATACTTTTTCCGACATATTTTTTTCACTAAAGTATAACTAATTATGCTTTTGTATATTAAGGTATAACTAAGGTATAATTAAGGTATAACTAAAGTATAATCACTGTAATAGTGTATCTTAATATATAACTAAGGTATAATTAAGGTATAACTAAGGTATAAACACTGTAATAGTGTATCTTAATGTATAATTAAGGTATAACTAATGTATAATCAATGTAATAGTGTATCTTAAGGTATAACTAAGGTATAATTAAGGTATAACTAATGTATAATCACTGTAATTGTGTATCTTAAGTATAACTAAGGTATAATTAAGGTATAATCAATATAATAATGTATCTTAGGGTATAAATAGGGTATAAATAAGGAATAACTAAGGTATAATCACTATAATAATATATAAACAATGTATAAACAATGTATAATGTATGAAAAATGTATAAACAATGTATAACAGTGTATAAACAATGTATAAAGAGTGTATAACAATGTATAATAAATGTATAAACATATAACATTGTATAAAAAGTGTATAATGTATAACAATGTATAAGTAGTGTATAAACAATGTATAAATAATGTATAATTAAGGTATAACTAAGGTATAATTAAGGTATAACTAAGGTATAGAGAGTGTATAAACAATGTTTAAATAATGTATAAAGTATATAAACGATGTATAAATAATGTATAATAATATATAAGAAGTATATAATAATGTATAACAATGTATAAGAAATATATAAACAGTGTATAACAATGTATAACGGTGTATAAACGATGTATAAGTATATAATGTATAAACAATGTATAAAGAATGTATAACAGTGTATAAATAATATATAAACAATGTATAAAGAGTGTATAACAATGTATAATAAGTGTATAAACATATAACATTATATAAGAAGTGTATAATGTATAATAATGTATAAGTAGTGTATAAACAATGTATAAGCAATGTATAACAGTGTATAAGAAGTGTATAAACAGCATATACAATGTATAACAGTGTATAAATAATGTATAAACAATGTATAAACAGTGTATAATGTATAAACAATGTATAAATAATGTATAAACAATGTATAACAGTGTATAAACAATATATAAATAATGTATAAACAATGTATAACAGTGTATAAACAATGTATAAACAGTGTATTACAAAGAAGTGTATAATAATGTATAACAAATGTATAAACAGTGTATAAACAATGTATAAGAAGTGTATAAATAGTGTATAAACAATGTATAAAAAGTGTATAATAGTGCATAAGCAATGTATAAACAGTGTATAAACAATGTATAAGCAATGTATAACAGTGTATAAGAATTGTATAAACAGTGTATAAATAATGTATAAACAGTGTATAAACAGTGTATAATGTATAAACAATGTATAAATAATGTATAAACAATGTATAACAGTGTATAAACAATGTATGAACAATGTATAAACAGTGTATAACAATATATAAGAAGTGTATAACAATGTATAAGAAGTGTATAAACAGTGTCTAAACAATGTATAAGAAGTGTAGAAACAGTGTATAAGCAATGTATAAACAATGTATAAACAGTGTATAACAGTGTACAAACAATATATAAACAGTATATAAACAATGTATAAACAGTGTATAACAATATATAAGAAATGTATGACAATGTATAACAATATATAACAATGTATAAGAAGTATATAAACAGTGTATAATAGTATACAACAGTGTATAAACAATGTATAAACAGTGTATAAACAATATATAATAATATGTTCATTGTTGAAGTAGCAGCTTGATTTGGAAAATTTGATTGAAAAATGTCAGAAGCGGTGAGGCATTTCCATCTCCAGCAGTTCCAATGGAATGATTAAATCCAAAATTTTGTGCATTCAGGTTACTTAAATGTTGGAAGTTGGCCATTGTTACCAAATATTGTTAATGAGTAAGGAAACCTCCCATAGCAACAAAATTTATCGGCTGCATCTGATAAGCTGGATTTAACATGTAGCCAGGAGGTACATTGAATGGCATAGTACCTAAAGGAAACATTGACAAATTAATGTTACAAAAATGAGATTAAGTACCAGAGAAAGTGTAAAGCTTGTTCTTAAGCAAGTAAAGATTCTGTGAAACAATTCCATATGGATTAAAATCTTTAGCACAAATAACGAGTAAACATATCACGAAAAAATTCAACTCAATTATCAGTTCACATAAGTGAAATTCCATCTTCCAATATAAGAAAGAAGAAACAAGAGACGTCTGAACTCAAAAGACTTTGGAAACTCAAATCGATCAATTTAACCAAAATCCTTCATCAAATACAGTAGTGATAGTGTAGCCAGAGTATAAAAATTCACCTTGCACTTTTTCATTGACACTGTCAACCTGTTCCGCATGCTTCTCATGGATCAGATATACCACTTCATAATGACGCACTGCACAAAGGAAGCAACTAATCACACAATATTAGCACATGTATATTTATATTATCACTATGGAAGCAAATAACAGTTAGCACTACAATATAATTAGTATAATCCCTTACAGAACAAAGGAATACAGACTTAACTCAGCTATCACAATTAAAAGTCATGAGAACACAATTACAATAATACTATCAATGGAAAAAAAAAAGGCCCCTTGGTTAGATTTAGCCTTTGAACTTTACTTTTGTCAAAATGTAGCCTTTAATGGACGGAATAACTGTGCTTCAACATCAGGCGCTTTGAATACCGCATTTAGAACAAAGACAATCAAAATTTGGCCAATGAAGAGATATTTTCACGAGGGCCAAGTGCAATGATTTCGTACATAAAAACTACACTTTAATAAAAATTGAACTCAGGGCTAAATCCCATTAAATCAAAGTTCAGTTAACGAAACATTTATCGAAAATTCACCCAGTAAAAAGGGCCAATAATATGGTTTTACCAACTATAAACTAGTGAAAGCATGTCCAACTAATAAGGTTTACGTTCCTTTTTCCTTCCAAAAAGCATGAAGACCAAGAATAAATACTTACTGTTATCAAACTTCCATTGACTCTCCAGCTCAAGGTTCAGAGATTCATAGAGCTTTTCTGCAAATTCATACAAAATAACATATTACGAGTAAAATCTCCAGAAAAGAAACAAACAAGCGCACAAAAATGACCACAGTGGGGTACCTTCTTCAGCATCAGCAAACTCAGGACGAAATTGACCATCTTCCTGCAGCTTCTTCTGAAAAACAAAGTAAAACCCATCTCAAAAACAAACCCAAATAAGACCAATATGAGAAATAATATGTTACTCAAAAGAAATCAAATTTAGTCCTGCAAGAAATACGAAGCAATTCAAACGTAGTATCAAGTATAAGCCTAGCAATTCAAGCTTTCAAATCCCTAATACACGAATTTAATCTCCGGCAGAGATCCGGTAGGTTGGATGAGGAAGATGAGGAAATTTTCATGGATCGTTGGTCGCAGAGCAGAGCTCCATGGCGGAGGGAAAGATCGCCGGAAGAATCTCCTCTGAGTTGAGGCTCTCGCCGGCGAAGGCGAAACACCTGCAGGAAATGGACTAGCGGAACTACCATGGGGATAGGGAAAAAAAATTGACAGAAACAGAGAGAAAGAGAGGGGAAGAGAGAGAGACAGAGACAGAGACAGAGAGAGAGAAAACATATAAAAACGTAAAAAAAAAAAAAAAAAAACATAAATATTAAAGTAATGAATAAAAGAATTTTTAAAAAAAAAGGTAATTCGGTAAATAGTTAAAGGTATTGTTTGAAAGTAAACTTAATTTTGGGTGTAAAACTGATAATTTTTTTATTTTTTATTATAGCTTAGGGGCCAAATAGATTAATATGCATAGACATCAAATTTGATTTAGATACATTATTCATATAATTTGAAATTATATTCCTAGCCATTTGAGAGTGCATACTCCGTCTGCGAAAGAAAAAAAAAATATATATATATATATATATATATATAAATTTGTCAATATACCCCATTTAATATCCTCTCATTATATATGAAAAAAATTCACTAAATAAATAACATCTGTAATTGAGGTCGTACCCTAAATGCTATTATTAATGTTTTAGTCAAATTTACCACAGAAGTAGTACATTTTTAATTTCAATGCCAAGCATTCATTGAACTAATACACAGATTTTTTAGCCCATTTGCAGGCCCCTTTCCCATGTGCGAAGATGAAATTTCTAAGGTGTACTATTTCACATGGGTTTGTGGTACTGAAAATAGTGATATCATCACAGCGGTGATAGCACTGTCCCATCCTCTTTTATTTTTATTTATTTACTTTTTTTTTATCATGGATTTCATTAATTCATTTCATCTGTGGACCTAAAATCTGTTGAAACCTAAAATCAGAATCCCAAAGTCATAAAATTGGGAAATTGGGATGATGAGAAAGATTTGACTCCAAGATATGTTTCCACCACCTTATAGGATTCCCCATTCTGTTATTTCTAACCACGATATACATATTCTAAAGCACTTCTTTGATGTTTACTGTATTGATACATTTCATTTAGACATCCTTAATCATTAACCTAATCATCTTTTCTGTTTAGGATAATATATTATTCAAATCCTAATGAATAAAAAAACAAATAAATATGGGCAATCAACAAGCAATCTAAATATTCCACAAACCGAGTAGAAACAAGATAAATTTCAGCAAATAAAGAAAAAGAAAATTGGGTTAGTGGAGGACATACGTAAATGACTCAGCAAGAGCATTCTGTCTCACATTAAAAATAGGTATAAAATTATTAGCCTAATAAAGACAATAAATTCCTACTTCCTACAACTTCCTTTCAAGAGGTTTAGTTCAAGAGGTGTTAAGCAACCTTTCTTGTTGGGTCATTGAAACTACAGATGACGGCGGGCATGAACACGGCGGCCACGCTAAATCACCCTCACTGTCACGATTTTCTTGGGCACCCAATACGATCGGACCGTATCAGGACTCTGACCAAAAGGGTATAGCACAAGAACAAAATTCCAAAAATCACCGATCACGAGCGCAAGTAAAATATATAATTATACTCTGCATATTCTCTGGAAATACACAGGACGATAAAGGAGATAAAAAGGGTCTTAATTTTGATAATCGAATGACATTTTGGAGGTGGAGGGTACTCTATACTCGTTGCCATCCATCCCTAATGGATACACAAATTACTAACTTTTTCTTTTTTCTTTTAGGAATTCAATGCATAACAAGTTCAGTAAAATTACAACACAAAGGGAAGATATAGATTTTCATTAAAAGATGGAAAAAACGGTTGCAAAATACAGTTGATGAAGAAAGACAACGATGCCTGCCAAAACAAGGGCTTGGTAAAAAGGGAGAAAAAACAACCTCTCCTCGAAGGAGAAAGGTTGTCATGGCAGAACACTATAATCTGCTGCCATAGCCAAAGCCCAAGAACACAAGACACCATTTATCCTCGCTTAACTCTAACTGCCACATAGCAACCAACAAACCAACTCTAAATTCTATCCTCACCCTTTGAGCTAAACAGACTCTGAATCAAACCAAACCATGTCTGAAACATGATTACAAAAACATGGACGAGAAGACACTCAAAAGTTTGACATATGCTTTGCTTGGCACTGGTAATATATTTAAAGCTGTAACCAGAACATATCTATGCAATGGTTATCAGCTAAAACACCCTAAGTGCCAAAAAAACTTGAAACAGGAAACAATCTTGAAGACCTGAAAAAGGTAGAACCCAGCTAACTGTAATCTCAGGGAGTTGTGACCATCATCAGAGTTTTACCCGGGTGGCCGGGCTAAAAATACTATGTAACAGGCTAATGGAAGCCTGCAAAAAAAAGGGAGTCGATGATCGCAGCTCCGAGGAAAAAGGAACTCGGTTCTGAAAGATGGAAGATGGAAAGACCCACAGCTGATGGACCCAAAAACTAAACAAACTGCTGCTACTGCTGCTGCTGCTTCACAATAAGTGGAATAAATTTTGGGGCCAATTACTTCGAACCCCTTATGTACTACCAACATTCTTCTGTGCTCAGGAAAGGATATCACACCTCCACACACGCTCCACGAGCAGGTCAATGGAACTTGAGCTGATGGCATTGCAGTGCTGGAGATTCAATCCCTGAAGAGTCCTGCCCATTTTCACAAGAGCAGGCAGACTTTTATCTGATATCATAGAGCAACCGGATGCTGAAAAGATCTGCAGATTAAGCTGTTTTGAGCGAGAGAGAACTGTGATCCCAGAATCTGAGACGGCACACTTTGAGACATCAAGATCACTGAGCAAGAAGCAGTTCTCAGCAATTGCTGCCAAACTTGCATCAGTAATTTTCCCACATCCATCAAGATTCAACACTTCAAGAGTCCAACCATTCTGTGCAGTCAATTCTGAAACCACTTTGTCAGACAAATTGACACAGCTGCTAAGATTTACATTCACAAGACCAGCACCAGAGTTCTCCAGTAATGGGATAAATCCGGCATCGGTAACTCCCTGAAGTCCAGATAGTTCCAGATGCTGCAGTTGAGGACACAGCTTTCCCAAAAGAGCAAGGCTACTGTCACCAAAACCGGGGCAATTGCGGATACACAATGATCGCAGAGATTCACAAGGAGACATCGGAGGAACAGCAAGATTAAGATCTCTATATCCCAAACAGTTCACCAGAGAAAGAGTCTTCAATTGAGCACCACACTTCCACAGAGAACCGAACAACCCAAGTTGGGTGATCCTGTGGCATTCCTCCAACTGCAGGCTCTCCAGTGACCCTGCAGCTTTCACAAAGGAGACCAATCCACAGTCAGACAAGAATGCACTTTTGCGGAGGCAGAATTGCCTTATGTTTGGGCAACCCTTTCCAACAGCTTCAAGCCCTGCATCTGTCATTCCTCGGCAAGACACAACAACAAAGGACTTCAAACCTTGTAAGCCATGGCCATTTCCCATGACCCAAAAGCCCCTCTCACTTACATTTGGCAGGCTGGTAAGGGCTAGATCTGTAATTGCCTTGCCATAGTGCCCAATAACAGCTAGAGATACATCAGTAATGTTCAAAGCCTGGAGCTTCACCTTTGTGAGGGCACATGTAGCAGAAGATACAAGGCCTGCAATTCCTTGATCTCCAACAACTGGGCAGTTCTTGATTGAAATGGTTTTCAAATTGGTGCAATATTGGCCAACAGCTTGCAGCCCTTCATTCCCAATGTTTGAACAGGATTCAATA
The DNA here is from genome assembly GCA_039660915.1 of Euphorbia tirucalli. Classification (NCBI taxonomy): domain Eukaryota; kingdom Viridiplantae; phylum Streptophyta; class Magnoliopsida; order Malpighiales; family Euphorbiaceae; genus Euphorbia; species Euphorbia tirucalli. Next base: position 73,616,161 of record CM077634.1, on the reverse strand, counting down.
GTCAGATCAGTCAAATCAGGACAATTCCTTGCTATTGCAAGCAAACCCTTATTGGAAATTGCAGGACACCCACACAGATCAAGCTTCTCCAGCATGTGACAACCATTAGCAATCTCAATCAGGCCATCATCCCCAACCAAAGGCAAATTCCACAGGGAAAGGGCCTTGAGCGAAGGGCAGCCACGGCCAATTGCTCTCAGTCCTACACTAGTTACTCCACAGCTAGAAGTGCCACCACGGATAGAAAGTTTACCCAAACCTCCTCGACTAGCAGTACCAACAGCAATGGCTGCAAGTCTAGTATCAGTGGCCTTCTTCCCCTCCATGCTCCTGGAAAGGTACCCATCACCCTCAATTTCCTGATCATTAGCATCAGATTTCACCTCTCCATTCTTTTCCACGGAATCGTTCTTTTGGGAAAGTTCATCCCTGGACATGTTGCTCAGAAGAGAAAGCCAGCGCTTTGAAACACAAGCACAGGCACTCCTTTCCTCTCCACCAGACAGGCGTCGGAAGATCTCAAAGAGACACTCATCCGGCAGAACTTCAATAGTCGCCTGCTCTTTCTGCTCAAAGCTCTCTTCACTGAAGACAAATGGAGCACTGATGCGAGACCTCTTGCGTGAAGGAAAATATAAATCCACATGATTATCAAGGGACAAAAAGAGGCTCTGCTCCTTCGGGTTTGGGTATATTGAACCCCGAAGGCAAAAATCATCATCTCCTGATAGATCCAAATAAACATCTATTAGTTCGAGAATCCAATGCAACACAGATCATAAAAACAAGATCAATAAGCTCTCAATCTGACACTAGTACAACACAAAATGCATACTACACAGATAATACAACAACACAACAGCATGTGTGTGCATGTGAAACCAATAGAAGCTACAGGTTATTTCAACTGTTAACAAGTTTCTGCACCTAACTTATTTACATGATCGACCCTGAGACGATTGATCTCATCTAGAACCAAACAAAAACAACCTCTAACAATAAAAATCAAAACTTAGAGGTTGCTTTAATTCATCTAATCACTCAATAACCATACTTTATCCTAATTCCACAGAATTAAGAAGCACTCGCATATTTAGATCTATCAGATCCAAAAGATACCATCAGGAAATACGATTACATATCCATGAACCACATAATCATCCCTCATAAAGTCAAACTCATCCGTCTAAATCAAACAAATACAATCCACTACAAAACTTAAAACACAAAGCTACGAACTGATTCAACAACAACAACGAAAAAAATTAAGTTTTTCAGTATGTTCTACCTTATCATATCATATAAATCAAAGAAAAAATCCTTCAATATACGTTCTCATATATCTAAAACCAACATATACACCCACATCTCCTCCTAATTCAAAAGGAAGAAAACCCCACAAAATCAAAATCAAATAAGAATCGGAAAAACTGAATCCAACGAACTAAATCAACTACAAGCTCAAAAACCAAAGCAATTAGGGTATAAAAAGGGGCGAAATAAGAAATTCGAGAAGCATACCAGCAAATCCGATGAGCTGAGACATGAGTGCAGGTGAAAAAACCGGGAGAGGTGAAATCCGCAGAATAGAACACCGAAAAACCCTCCAAAGAGAGCAAAAAAGAAAGAGGCGAGAACGATTAACGTAAACAAAACAAGTAGCAGCGATTCAAAATGCATGAGAGAAATCGGAGACAAGAAGAGAGCGTGGGAACCCTATGAATTAGGGCAAAAAAAAAAATATCGAGGAGACGAAGGAGAGAAAGAGAAGATAGGGAAAAATGAATGAAGGGGAAAAGAAGAGGTAGGCAGAGTCTTTATTGAAAGAGGAAGATGGGGTAATGGTACATGACAATACACGCAAGTGTAGCCCACATGCAATGTATCTGCATTCATAAAGTGGGGTTTCTTTGTTATATTCTTCCACCCATTTTCATCAATACCAGATACTACGCATTTTACTGCTTTCGGTTTCGGTTTCGGTTTCGGTTTTTTTTTTCTTTTGCGTTTGTTTGGTTTCCAGTTTACCTTCTGGCCTGTTTGTCTTCTTGTTTATCTTTGTTACTCTTCCACTTTACGTTTTTGAGTGTCCGATTTCTCCTTTTGACACTCGCAATATGCCTTCTGACTTCTCTCAACTTTTGTCATCAACTTTTTCGACATACTGAGATTACAAATTTTTCTTAATTGCTGTGCACCATGATTTTTTTGAGGGAATAAATAGATTTTAAAAATTTATTGGAATAATTTGAATCATACTTTTCGATGTATATGCGATTTATTTACATATTTTTAATTTAATATCACATGTTTCTAAAAATCTGTATAATGTAAAAATTGCAACCCAATATGAAATAAAAGTGTTTTTTTTTTTTTTAAGTATGAAGTGAGTATTATCAAAACAGAAAAATCACGTATTTAATGTGTTGAAAAAATTAATAAGAAGCGAATTGTGCAATTTATGAAATTTCAAAGAGCTCGAGATGCGTTGTGCATATAATATGTTTAGTTTTCGGTTACCTATAATTATATATATAAAAGGAAGAAGTTGGATGTAAATATTACGTTCGGTTAAAAAAGTGTTACTTGTTTTATATTTAGTTTTATATATAGATAATTGTATTTAAGTTGTTAAAAATATAATTTTAACTGTATATAAAACCAGTAAAACTCTCTTAACCAAATTTTATATTTACAATTAATTTTTTTGTAATTAAGAGAAATTGCCAACATTGAATTGAGACTTTTACTTGGATTAACCATAATTAATTAAAGAGTAAAAAATAAATAAATAAATAAAAATTAGAGAGGGATGACCAATTTAGGTATTTTAAAAATAAAAGTGGAATAAATTTAATTTTTGAAATAATTTAAGAGATGACCAGATTAGTTGAATCACTTATTGATTTTTTCAGGTCTTTCAAAGTATGGCTGCTTAAATGGTCCCACAGCTTCCTCAGTGGGTACATCCATAATTATTAATTTCAATTTAATTGTATTTAATTTTTAATCAATTCCAATTAATCTATCAAAGTGACTTATAACAATGTTTCAATCACAATGATTTTACAGTTTGACTATAAAAGGAAATATAATTAAGCCAATTAATTTTGGTAGGTGATTAAGCAATTTATTTCAAATATTAAAGAGTAAGTCTTTTATGGAACTTTCTTTTTCTATTTAGCTTTTATACAACTTTAAATCATATTTTTCACCAACACAAACAATACTCATACAACTATAGTTGTGATTTTAGGGCAAGAAAAAAAAAATTTTATCCTCAAATTTATTATAAAAACCTACGTACTTATATATGTTTTATCTTGTGTTATTACATTTTTATTATTTTACATCCAGTTCTTTGTTGTTATCCAGTTATTTCTATGATACGGGCCACAAATAGTAAAAAGAATCAGCGATTTAACTTAAAAACAGTTATTTTTCATGAAAATAAATTTAAAATATATTTTTAGATTACATCTTTATTTTAATTGTAATTATTTTATATTTTGGATTAAAAATAAATTTTATTTTAAGGATCCTAGATTGATATGGATTCTAATTTTGTTTGTATTTTAATTTATTTAGTATTTTTTTATTAATCTAATTATGAAGTTTAGACTATTTAACTTTTTTTATTATTTGTGGATTTTATTATGTTTATAACAGTTCACCTATAAATAGGATATAATGTAATTTTGGTAAGGGAGTTAGTTTTGATGTTTAATAAAAATTTTCAATTCCCTATTTCTGTTAATTTTACAAAATTTAGGTTATAGAATGCTAATTTTGGCATCATGCATAATCAACGGATCTTAGTGTTATTTATGCGATCATCCCATTGTATCACCTTAAGTTAAAATAATCGAAATTTAATAAAAAAAAAAAAAGTAGCATGTAATTTAATAAGATTGTTACAAAATGCAACAAAATATGTAATTAAACTTATTGGATAATAATTAATAATTTTCATCCAAGCTGATATATATATATATATATATATATATATATATATAATAATAATAATAATAATAATAATAATAATAATAATAAAACAAAAGAGATAGAGAAGGGACAAACCCAGATGTACAGCTAATGTACTATAAATACTTGAAAATAATTAATTTATGATCAAATTGCACATCCAACCTTGCCAAACCAACACATCCAACATGTCAATTAAATTGCTTTTTATTGCCGTCTACTATTATTAATTATTAATTATATATTCACATTCATTAAGAAATAAATTACATATGTATTTATTATGAGTGTGTTCTTTTTTCCTAATTTTTAATCATAAGGATAAAACTTTCATTAACGTTGTTTTTACCATGTATAAAAAGTCCAAAACCTTACTTAAACAAATATTTTTAAAATTTGTTTTCTGAAAAAATTAACGAAATTAATTACTTCTAATTATGTCATTATGATATGACATAAGAAATGAACCAGAATAAATTTCTATTGAAACTTAATTAACTTATTATTAACTTGTTGGTTTTTTTGTCTGCCCCTGACATTTTAGAATGGCAATGACTAAACTGTAATTATGTATAAATTACAGGGATCAAATATGTAATTTAGTCCGACCCTATATATAGATGGAAGTTGGGATTTCCACTATAAATAGAGAATTCGTTTCTTATAATCATTACGCGAGAAAAACGAAAAACGCTCCCAGAGAGAAATCACGAAACACATATTTCTCAATTCATCGGAAGAATTCACGGAGTAACGCTCGTACTCTGTGTAATCATACATACGTAGGAAAAGCAACCAGAACGATCCGGTTTTTCCTGTGTGGATCAGAATTGCACCGTAATCAAACTTCCGCTGCAAAACAAACTGTAAGTCTGTTTATATATTCTAATTACGGATTCTATACATTCGTTGTATAATCTATACGTATTTCTTACTTCATAACTAAAATTTCTTTTTTTACTTACCAAAAAAAAAAAAAAAGTATTAAGTTTTAATATGACAATTTGGGCTAGTTATTAGGTACTCCTAGTTGATGGTATTATTTATCTATCTAGTAAACAAAGACAACTAACAAATACCAAATGGGCCAATGTACTCTAAATATAAAATCCATCCTTACCAATTATTTTTATCATCAAGTTGCATATCCATCCTAACCTTGCATGTGGATTGGATTGCTCCTTGCTTTTTGGTGTTAATTATAACAATAATAATTCATGTTTTTTTTCATATGCATGTTTTTCGTTATATGTGTGGATTATATTTTAGGCAAAACACATAACGAGCCCTCTGATCTTTTACCAAAACTATAATTGGTTTGCTGATCAATTTTTTAAACATATTAAGTACTTGATCTTTTTTATTTCAATGTTATTAGCTCCAAACTCAACCTATCTTTTGCGTATGTATAATACGCTTCGTTCAGTGAGAGAACTGTGAACAAATATTTCCAAATAATTTAAAAATTACATGGTTTCATAGCTCGAAACTGTAAAACTGACACTTCCAGCAAATCTGTAATCTTATATAGATGATTTTCTAAAATTGTGTTACGTACTAAAATATTATTAGTTTTGTCACTTACTAGGGTTTGTTATATAGACATAAAAGAAAATCAAGATTGTGGCTAATAATTTTAAAATGAAAAGATCAGGTACTCAATGTATTCAAAAAATTGATTAAAAAGCCAATTGTAATTTTAATAAAAGATTAAGGGACTCAGGATGTGTTTTACCTATATTTTATTATTATGAAAAAGAAAAAAAAAAATCCAATTTTGAAGGATTGAAGTGTTTTGCAATATAAAAATTATAATTAAACGTATTTCAAGCTATGCAAGAAAAAGTATTATAAATTTCAAAATATTATGAAAAATTTTGTATATATTGACAATCTCATGGAGTAAGTTTGATAACTTTTGTAACGGTCAAAATTTAAATTAATTTATTAGGGTTTCAAATAATTCCAAGAGATAAATTTTCCCTTTCAATGAATGTTAGTGTGTCATGTGTTTATCCAATTAAGCTTTGATGGCATCACAAGAAATTAGGCATTTCTTCCGCTGAAGTTTGGAATTATCAATTTTTTATTTTTTATTATTATTAAATTTAGATCATCAAAGAGAAGAAAATATTTTGCCTTAAATTTTCACAATTTCCTAGATAGGCATATGCATAGTATACTTACAAACAAGAGTCAATATGTTATGTAAAAATATTATTAATTTTAAATAGTTATTATTTGAAAAATAAGAAAACATATAATAATTTTTTTCAAACATTACTTTATATTTATTGTTGATTATTGTAAAATTAGTAAAGTGGTTCATATTCTAACAAATAACTATGGAATATATTTTAGTAAAATAACACTGTAAACCGTAGTTGTGAAAACCAGACCGGCCGGTCGGACTAGGTTCAACCGAAATCGAATGTCAAACCGGTCGGTTTCTATCCGGTTTTTACTTTGATCAACAACCGATTAATTTTTGATCGGACCGGTCAGTCGAATCGGAAAATTGTGAACCGGACCGATTTTCCAGTTCGACCAGACTTTAAAAAAAAAATTATTTGAATATAAAATTTAAGTTATTATTTTGAGGTGTTTTTAATTAAAATAAAATATAGTTTTTATTTTTAAATTATTTTAAATTAAATTGACATTTAATTAATCGTAACTATAAAAACTATGTTTCATAAATTGAGTTTTTTTAATTACTATATTGTGTTTGAAATGCTTAAACTTAAAAGAATGATAATAAAAATGTTCAAATTTTCATAAATTATAAATATAAAAATAAAAATATATTAATATTTTAATATATTTATTTAATCCGGTTCGATTCCAAAATCCATGAATCCATCCATTCACCGGTTCGGGTCTGAAAACCATGCTGTAAACAAAACATTTTAATAAATTTTTTGAATGGATATGACAATTGATTACGTGACTGTCTTTAAAAAACAGAGAGAATATATCTATATTTTTAAAATACAATTCCGTGTTAAAAATTATCCATTAATTATAATACACATATTAAATGCCAAGTTAATAGATTAATTAGATATAAATATTAGATTTTACTCAAAAGAGTGATTCTTATTTTTATTTTACATTTCAAATTATATTTTTATATTTTAAATTATATTTTTCAGCTTCTGTAAACAACAATATAGCTTACTATAACAGGTATTTCAAAGAGGGAGAAATATCTGGATTTCAACACATCATCTCACATCATGGACTTCAACATACCATTTCACACTCAGAGCCATGTGGAACGTGAAGCAAATATTAATAAGTAATCCAACATCGCATAAACCAAATAAACAAATGCTTAACTTATTCCAAAATTTACATTAGAGGGGAGGAACGTCTTAGTTATATAAGGAGTCATATAACTTCCTCGTTAATCAATATGGGTTTTATGCGCACGGTAAGTTTTTCAATAACTAAAGGCTTAATGCGTGAAATTATAATTAATTAAAAGGTTGATGTGTGAATTTGAAAAAAATTAGCAGAACAACCAAAAAAAAAATTGTAAAGATTTTAAGTACCTCAAAATCAATAAAGGTGTAGTGATAGAGGTTTCTTTTATTTATTATTATGAATTTCTTTTGACCAAACTAAGAAAAAACATACTTCCCTCTTCTCTTTCCTTGATGCATCAAACTTTTTTTAATTAATATTAAAAAATAATTACAATAACATAAGAAATTCCCATGACATCCATGGGGCAAGTATTATATTTATAAAAAAAGAAAAATAATTAAAATATATCCACCTCATTTATCTTAAATAAAGAAAAACAACTCATAAAAAAATATAGGGATGAAGTGCATGCACATATGCCCCATTTGACCATATTTTAATCAACCTTACCCACTTGCACTTGATGATGCTCATATGCACATTCTAAATAGCTTTTTATTTTGCCTAATTGTGGTTATTTAATAAATAATCATTGATTAGATGGCAATTACAAAGAATTAATATTTTATGTCATCAACTTGGACAAATTTTCTATTAATATTATGTTGCATGCATGTATATAGCAAGATCTAATTCTTGGACTATTCCCTCATGACCTTGTGCATTGATCTTGCATATACATAATTCCTTTGCTCTTTTTATTTTTTTATTTATTTATTTATTAATAATGATAAACATTCATTCATGGAATGGTCCCATTCTCTTTCTTTATTAAATAATTAGAAAATTATTATTATACTTATATATTTATACAAAATAAAAAATGAAGGGTGATATGATCCATTCTATTTTCAATTATAAATTTGACAAAATATAAAAATCTTTAAACTTCTTGTTTTTGTGTTTTTATTGATTGAACCTCTATATTTTTATGATTTTATTTTATTTTCTTTCTTTCTTTTTTTTAAATAGCATAATAATTTTACTTTTCTTTTTCTTTTTATTGTCTACGTGGATTTACTTACTATTACGCATATTAAACGTAAAACAATTTAATTGCATAAAAAATATAAAAAAAAAGTGTGAATCACGAATAAAACTATACAAATATTTTGAGTTAATTGTGCATCAATTAGTTTCGGAAATCTGAAAATTTCCTGGAATCATATTGAAAGTTGGAAATTTGTAAAACTAAATTAAAAAAAAAAAATTCGAAATTACAATTTTTCAATTGGATTGTTTTGAATGTCCAGGACAATTCAATACCGAAATTTCAGAATCGGATATATGGAAATTCAGAGATTATTTTTTCCATAATTTTTTTTTCATATAATTAATATAAGCTACCTTTTCAATATAGTTATTTACAAATTACATGGTTGTAGGATTTTGAAGGTTATATTCAAATTTAAGCTACATCAGAATATAATACATGTTATTAACAAATAACAAATAATATTCATACATAATTGTATTTAATTAAGTAAATGTTGTCCTGTGGAATTCAGATGTCAGTTCAAGTATATATAAGTAGATGAAAGCCAAGAGTAAAATTATCCAACACATAGAAAGACAACATTACAATTCATTTATAATTTCTTTTTTTACATGATTCGTGTTTGGTCCATCGATTAGTAAAACGGGACAATGTGGTTTGTTAATAAAAGTAGTTTAGTGTTCAAAATACCATACTAAATACTATTTTATCCTTTGAATTTTATCCGAATTTTACATGTTGGTCGATAAAACTAGGCTAAAACAATTTATTAGTCCTTATATTTTTATGTATTATACTAGTTAGTTTATAGATAAATTTTAAGGTCCTTAAGTTTTATTTCAATGAACCTTTTAGTTATTTCTTTTATTTTTGCTTATAAAAGGACAAAATTACCCTTGATTATTGGTAAAATTTTATCTTTTGATTTTTAAATTTAATTAAAATATTTTCAATAAATTTTTATGTAGTATATATACATACACTAATATTTCTATATTTTTATATGTTGGTTATAAAAATAAGATTATTTCTTATTATTTGTTCTCTTTAATATATATTATTATTTTTTATTAGTTTAATATAATATTTATAAACTAATAATAAATGTTATTATGAATGTTGTTAATTATTTTACAATGATATCTTTTTGTTTATTAATGTTTTCTTTAAGATATATTAGAATGAAAAGTTCGAATTTATAATTTTTATATATTTCTACTCCTAATTTTTTATTTTTCAAATTTATAATTTATATAGTTAACTCCTAATTTTTATATTTTTCAAAATATTTTTTTATTTAGTTATTTTGATAAAATAAACTGTATGCCAAGAATTTAGTTATATAATTATAACTAAAATTTAATAAATTAATTGATCAATATTAGTAATATTATTAATATTAGGATTATTGAGGAAAAAATATAAAATAGAAAAGATAATATATTTTATTATTATAAAATAAAATAAAAGGCAATTTTGGTATTATTAGTGTAATTTGACTTAAAAGGACTAAACAGTTAACAATGATAAGGACTATATAATTATTATGTGGACTGACTAATATAATATGTAAAAATATAAGGACTAATTAATTATTTACCCATAAAACTATAATGAATCATGACGATAAAGTTTCATAATTTTAAAAAATCCATGTATTTTTTTTAAGGGTAAATTACAAAAAAAAAAAAAAAAAAAATCCTTTGGTTTCATTTTTTTCCAAATAAAGGACTGTGGTTTTTTTTGTTTAAAAAAGAGGATTGTGTTTTAAAATGTTAGCAAAAAAAAGGATAACTAAAATTAAATCATGACATTACATAGGGTATTCTTGTTCATTTTAAACTCAAAATTTTCAAGTTGGTTAATAAAAATACAACACACATGAATGATTGTGAGCAGACGACGCGTTTTCGACGGGACGCGGGACTCCTTTTCGGAAGGGGCGCCTCGATCTCGGGCGGGGCCCTCCCTCGCGTGGGGTTTTTGATTTGGAAATTCATTTTTTGGAAAATTAATTGTTTCTTAAAAGAATCGAGACCTAAATCTCGATAAAAAGTATAGGAGTCGCCACCCGGCTCAGTTCAACCGGGAAATTACAGTGTAGCTGAACCAAAGCGGGAACTGCCACACTTTTTAGAGATCTAGGTTCCGACAAGTCCCTTATTTCATGTCTAATTTAAATATTGTTATCCAATGTTCTAGTTACGACACTTTAAATTGCTAACATAAATTTTATTGAATAAATACACGCGGCGCGCATACATGATAATACAGCAAAAATAAAAAGTAAAAGGAATAAATATTTAGGAGCTTACAACCCAATTGAAAGAAAAATAAAACTATCGACCTCACGATACAAGCGTCTAAAATACACGAGAATCTAAGAAAGATTTACAATCGCCTAATATACACGGTTTAATCTATTAAATACATTAAAAATGAAAAATAAAGAAATTAAAGCTGCAAAACAAATGGTTAGTAGAAATATATAGCACTCCACACTTAAGACTCAAGTTTGACAGAATTGGGAATTCAAGGATTCGGGGTCATGCAATTGGTGGTAACTGGTTCGGCCAGGCCGGCCGGTCCGGTTAGACCTGGAAAATCATTTTGAAATGTCCCTATATTTTTGGTTTTGTGAGAAAATCGTTTTTGAAAACAATTTTTTTTCGGTTTATTACATTTATCACATATAAGGTGGGTCGGTTTTCGGGAGAAACGGGTCTCCGTCGTGGTTTTGTTCTAAATGTAAAAACACCGAAAAATAAATCTAAGATCGTGAATGCACACTCCAAAATTCATTTTTGATGGTTTTTTATTTTTCAAGATTTTTTGAATTTTTTGAATTTTCTGATTTTTATGAAATTTTTGGGGTTTTATGAATTTTTTTTGGATTTTTAAGGATTTCTGCTTCTGGCCGTGAACTACAGTCGTGCGACTGTAGTCTAACCTGGAGCAGAAATCGCCAAAACTATAAAAAGAAATAAAATTGGGGAAATTCAACAACAGTGGTACGACTATAGATGAAATGGCACGACTGTAATTACAGTCGTGCCCCTGTTCTTTGTGACTGTTCTTAATTTTCCAGAAGCAGAAGTGCAAAAACTTTGATAAAAATGCACAAAAATCAACCACAGCACCCAGAAAAGCTGGAAAAAGAGAAGAAAAAAGAAGTGTCTACCTCTTAGAAGCTAATCCAACGTCGAATTGACCCTGGCGTCGCTCCAATCCACGTGAATTCGCTCTTTTTTCTTGTGTGTTGATGTTGCAAGAGAGGTCCAAAAATACTCCAAAAGTCACGGATTCTGATGGTTTAAATCTCATATTTTGATGTATTTGTTAAGTCAAGTTATTAACCTAGGATTTCTAACTCGTTTTAAGTATTAACTCTCTGAATCTTAGAAGAAAAGAGTTGAAGAATGTGGGTTTTTAGTTTTTTTTTTTTTTCTTCTCCTCTTTCTTTCTCTCTTTTCTCTTCTTCTCTCTCAATTATTTCTGCCAAATGTCCAAAAGTCCCATTCTCTTTCTTTCTGGCTTCCTTTTATTTCCTCTTTTCCGGAAAATCTTGAGCATTAAATGCTCAAAATTTTTCCAATTTTTTAATTCAAGGGGTATGGGTTCTGCATCCTGTCCCCGACCCTACAGTCGTACGACTGTACTTATGTTACAGTCGTACGACTGTAAACGAAACCTCACGACTGTAAATACAGTAGTGGTTCATCGGTCAGATCTTTTTTTTTTTTTTTTTGAGACCCGGAAAATTCCGTGTTCACAATGATAAATTTTGAAATTTTTTGAAAAAGCGTAAATATTTTTATAAATTAAATAATAATAATAGATTTAAAAAAAATCATGAGAAATTGAAAAATATTTGAAAAATATTCAAATTTTGATGTAAAATTCTTAAATAATATACAAAAATTATTGGTATGTTAAATAATTAAAAATACCCTCCGCTATATCATCATTTTTAACGGAAAAATATTAGTTATCTTTTTTTTGTTAACATTTTAAAACACAATCTTCTTTTTTAAACAAAAAAACCACAGTCCTTTATTTGCAAAAAAGTGAAACCACATGGTTTTTTTTGTAATTTGTCCTTTTTTTAATTGATAAAAAAAAAAAAGAAAAGCTAAAAAAAATGAAAAATTCAAATTTTAATTTTTTTTTTATAAATAATGTAATTGAATTATTAGGATGCTAATTAGTAAAAATATTAAAATTTCACAGTTTTAAACTTATATTCCATAAAAAAACTCAAAATTTTATATTGTTTAGTATACCAATAATTTATCCAGCAATCATTTTTTATTTTTTTTGGTGATTTTTTCATTCTTTCATGTTATTGATTAATAAAAAAATACTCACTATTGCTAAAAACTTTTGAATTTCATCGTCAAGATCCATTATATTTTTATCAACCAATATGCAAAATTTAATATCAAAATTCAAAGGATATAATAACTTTTAGAAAAATAAATATATAACAGTTTATAACATTGGAAACCACATATATTAATTTCGCAATATATTGAATTTTGAAATCATCCCTGAAACAGAAACAGTAGGACTAACAGTAGGACTGAACAGTTTCCAAAAATACAAAGGAAAAAAACGTAGAAAATTGAAAATAGGAAGAGAGTGTGGGAGATAATGGGGCTGTATAGGGCCCGATGTTGCCTGCTATTCGTTTCAATCTTTATCGCCAACAATTCTACCAGGAAATACCCCACTCCCACTCCCACTTCCTTTACCTTTTAGACATAATTGCTTTCCAATTTAATATTCATTTCAATGATAATATGATGTTTAATTTCTCACTCGTTTTCTTTAAGAACACCTTTCAACTCAACTCTTTTGTTTCACATTCAACTAACTATATATATAAATATATATATAAATGAAAGCCAAAGGCCTAATACATCTGTCGGAGTCATGTGTGTCGATTTTGCCTATTCGAGGGAGTTCGATGGATACAGTTAGAGGGGTCAGAAAACATTTGGAGCCAATTTAAGGAAACAATAGATATATTATTAGGATTTACCTTTCTTACTCATGATTGGTAGCATAATGGGGCGACGAAGGAGTATATGTCTACAGTTTCGAATCAGTTCTTGGATGTCGAGAAATCCCCATTAAAAAAAAAAAAGAAAATATATTTTTTGAGTATTCTTATTAGGGGTGAGCAAAACCGAACAAATGTCAAAAAACGGAAAATCCAAACCGAACCGAACCGAACCGAACCAAACTGATCCATTTTATAGTTTGGTTCGGTTTGGTTTTAAGTTATTAAGAAATTTGAACTTCGGTTCGGTTCGGTTCGGTTTAAAATTGGGAAAACCGAAAAACTGAAAAATTGGTAAAATATTAAAATTAATTATAAAATTAATATATACTAATTGTAGAGAATTTTAGACATTATATTCTTTTATGGTTTTATATTGTAATTTTTGGATGTTAATTTATAGTTGTTAAAACTTGAGAGTTGAAAAAAAAAGTAGAGAATTTTAGTATTTTATTGTGATGTAATAGTATTATTTAGTATTACTGATTTTTTAAGTTAATTTTTTTGTAATTTTTTAAGTTAATTTTTTTGTATTTCTTTTTTTTTTTTTATAAAAAACAAACTACTTATATAAAATTTTTTATTTTGATTTTTTTTAAGAAGTTAATGTTTTTGGTTTGATCTAGTCCAAACCGAACTGAACCGAACCAAAATTTAGTTTGAATCGGATTGATTTATAAAAAACAGTGTTTTTTGGATCGGTTTTTTCGATTCGGTTCGGTTTTTGAACCGAACCGGTCCATGCTCACCCCTAATTCTTATTATTTATTAAGAGCGAATTATCCGATTTTAATAAGATTCGAATAATTGATCTTTCAGTTGGGGCATCAGATTATAACTAGATAGGCATAAAAAGATGATCGTTAATAATTTGCAATATCATTTACCGTTATCTTATTCACATGTTAATTATAATAAAAAATTAGATCTTATTATATGAGCTTGCGATTAAAACTTTAATAAGATGGAATATAATTAAGTAGTTACAGATTCAGAGTGTTTCATGATGTGAAATGAACACATGATCCCAGATTCAATTTTTCTTCAACATATTAATCATATAAAAATAACCTAAAATCAATAATAAGAAGCATATTTAACACATGATTGATAGTATAAAGTTACATGGGATGGTAGTTCCAGTTTGGGGGCTATCCTATTTTTTTTAACGTTGTCTGTTTTTAGAAAAATTTACAAATTTATTCTCTTAAACCTAATCACAAACTTTACTACAGAACTAAAATGCAAATACAATCACTCAACTATAAATAGTACTATATTTGTGAAATTTTAACCCATTCAAATAAAATAATTTTTGTTCCATTGAGATCACAATTGTAAAATTCTAGCAATTTCAATGCTACAAGTAACTAAGAGAAACCAACTTAACACTATGTCACTCGCATATAAATGAGTTTAATATTCACATATAATTTTTTTTTGACAAAATATGCTTATTTTGGGTAATTTTGGTGCATTTTTTATACCACAAGGAGAAAATGGATAACATTCATACCAGAGACGAAAAGGAAAAAGTGTGATAACAGAGGAAGTAAAAAGGTCTTTAGTCCTCGATGAATGCAAATATAACTAACCAATGATACTATGTATTAAATTGAAAGATAATGGACTTAATCGACACAAATTTAAAAAACTTAGGGCCACAAGATGCTTTTTCTCCATTAAGAATTCAAGAAACAGGAATGCCATCTTAGGGTCAAATGGAAGTTAGATCAGTTGCAGACCATTTCAAAGTAAAAGCCTTCAAAATAAACCAGACCACTGCTGGAAAAAATGATTGGCCATTCTATCCTTTAAGAGAAGAGAGACTCTACTAATTGGATAAAATTATGCGCTACGATTGTCAAAACGGATTGTCATATTAGAATCGTGTTATGGATCTATATGAATATTCCACGGGATTACACATGATTTAAATGCAATAAAAATGATAAATTGTGTCAGATAGGTTGCTTCTGTAAATCGTGCTGTGGTGTCACAAATTGACAACCTACTCCATACATTATCCGCTACTCACTTCAAATCTACAAGCTAAGCAATTGGGTTTATAATTCATATTATAAATGAATCATAGTAATTCAGATCACTTTATTTTGTTGACTAGTACATCATCAAAAATCATGTTGTACATAGTTTTACTAAATTCCACCCCCCAGATTATGAGCTATGTTATGCACAGTCATCAAAAGTACTCAAAAAAGAACTGCACAAGACAATAATGATAGTGCACATTGGCAGCAAACGCAAAAAGCAGTGAAGCGTTGATACCTATTATCAGTAAGAGAGTTAAACTGACCAGACTCCACGTTATCTATCAAACTCAGGTGGCAACCCTCAGTATCACATAGCATGCTTCAGAGAATCTCCCACTCCCTGGAAGAAGAAGTATGACAGCGCAAAATCAGCGATAAAGATACCGACAAGAGATATAACCACAGCCGAAGTCGTTGATTCCCCAACACCTTTGGCACCTCCTGAAGTAGTAACTCCCCAAGCACAGCTCACAACAGATATTATAGCACCAAAAACCTGCGATTTGATCATTGCACTAATTAGATCCCATGATCTAAGTACTCTCTGGGCTGAATCCAATATGATGTTTATGCTGATTCCAAATACACCATCTGATAGTAAAGCACTGGATGCCATCCCAACCGTAAAGCACATCAATGTCAACAATGGCAGCGCAAGGCAGGAAGCAATGACTCTAGGAGTCACCAAATAATCAACCGGATTTGTGCCGAGAACTCTCAATGTGTCTGTTTGCTCAGAGACCTGCATTGTCCCCAACTCAGCTGCAAATGCACTCCCAATCCTCCCAGCAACCACAATGGATGTGACTACAGGACTCAATTCCCTCGAAAAGGCTAGTGCTAATACACCACCAACAGACCGCTGCAATCCAAGTCTAGTGAACTCTCTCACGAATTGAATGGTAAAAGCCATGCCCACAAATGCAGCAGTCAATAGACAAACCCCAACTGACTTTGGCCCAACTCTCTCTAGTTGTTGAAGAGTGTTTCTCCAATGGATTTTTCCCTTTAAAATCCTGATAGTTACTTGCCCTGCCAAGACAAAAACCGACAATCCCCTCCAGAAGTGCTCAGGAGGTGACCATTTGCTGAAGAATGTTTCTGCTTCAGAACTAGGTACATGGTTGGTGTTTGTTTCTTCATCTAAAAAGGTGGAGACAGATTGGTGCCCATCATTTGTATTAGGAGCCACAAACAATTTGGTTCGCTGCTTAAGTAACACAGGCATATGAGTGTGAGCTTCCCCAGCAAATCCAAGCTGACTGGAATTCAAGGTTTTCATGTTCATGCTCCCATGTGGCTTGCCAGAGGTTTTTCTGCAATTGGTTCCAATTAAAAGCTCCACTTGTGTTTTCTTCTATTTTTTAAGAGGGAGAAACGAAAAACTAAAGTAAATCTGACTTGACCGTAAAAAACATAAAAAATGTGCCCCTACCTGGTGGAAATGTACAGAATTGGATGAAGATGGCAAGCTGCCTGCATGTTTGATTTCCTTCAGCTTTCTGATAGATGTTTGTGCAGAAAAGGATAGTCAGTAAATCCCGGTACAGAATTCAAACCAATTGAATGCATCAACAACCGGTACTGCCACAGTAAATGAGGCCAAATGAGAGAACTAGACTCATTTAACGAACAATGAAGATCCGCTATGTGCAAAGAGCTTCAAAATGACATTAGATATACACGATTGGCAACTTCCAATTTATGATTGGCATTGTTTCTGAACACCAAAAAAAAAAAAGAAAAGAAAGAAAAAATACAGAATCACACAATGCTAAGCAAATTAATACATCCATAAGAAATGATGATAAGAATCAGTGTGGAAATATTTGGAGTTGAAATAAATATTCATATTCCTCTCTTTCACAAAAAAAGTATATACAATGTTTAGAACTTTAGATTCATGGTTAACATGACAAATCATGAATGACACAAACACGACTTGTATGATAAATGCACAACACGACATGATCAATCCATTTTATTAATATGTGGCATGTTTATCGACTTAACCTCTTCAATGCTACGCATACACAAAATTAATTTAAATGTACCAAATTTATCCAGATATTAACAACATCCAGCACACTAACATCCAAGCTTAATCCAAATTTCTAAATGTTTAAATGCAAAGTAAAATTAAGCCATATTCTGAAATGAGTCCATATTTTCTGAAAAAAGAAAGTACAAATTGTAAGTCACATATTTTTAATTAATCCAACTGAATTACTGAAACTACAATCAAATTCATCCAGTAACTCAATATATCTACATAGTAGACAAGCTTCATGATTGACATCATTTTACCAAGTTCCCACAAGTGCAGAAAGAAGAATGCACATTCTTTACACTCAAATTCTCAAGTAATAAACATCTCCCTTGCTAAAAACAATCAATTTGAGAGAATGAAGTAAAAGCCAGAATTGGCAACTACACTACCTAAAGCACAACATTTACGAATAAATGAGGATATTTACACAGAAGTAGACAATTTGAGTATAATTAAAAACTAAATCAAATGATTAACGAAAGCCACACACAAAGAAATGAAATCAAGAAAGATGGAACCAGTCAAAGAAAAGAAAGATAATCGCGAACCAGTGAAGGGATTAGGGGCAGAAGTGTTGAACTCTGCGAGAGGGGATCAGGAGCAGAAAATTGAGATTTTTCCCAAGGCAATAATGGAGAATGCAGGAGCAGAAATGGAGGTTGGATTTTCCTACAGGAGAATCGGTGGAGGAAAAAGTTGGAAGCTTTAGAGGAATAGTGATTTCAAGAAAGGAACCGATCTAATTCTTCACAGGCTAGGGTTTTCAGGGCAAAAAACTGCGTCGTTTTATTCATGTCACATATAAACTTTGGTTTAATTTTTTATATAGTTGGGGTTGATTGTCACTTGCCAATTCTATTGTTCATTTGTGCCATTTGACAAATGAATAAAAATCTTACACTTTCTTTGATTTTTGCAGATAAGTATTCTCCATTATTTTTTTTAAATTTATTTTTGCTAATGTTTGTGTTAATGATAAATGAAGAGATGTGCTGAAACTTAAACTGAGGGATTTCATTAAAGCTGTACAATTTGATTGATTGTCAATTGCCAATTATATTCATCATTAAGCTACAAATTTGGCCTGCTTATTGATATAATCTCAATTATGAAAGTCTGAAACCAACTGTAAATGCTCCCAAGACAGTTGGAATAAGGTTTGTACGTAACACAAACGAAACCGAAATTGGTTAGTTATGAGACGATGAATCGACTATGGAAGAACAAAAAACATTATACATATTAATGAATCGTTTCTGTCAAACAACAATGATAAAACACTATCTAAATATGTTACAGTTATCTGGCTGGACCATCAACAACGTTTAAAAGGAATGGAAAGAGAGACAAACATAAGGATTCTGCAGCTCAGAATTCGCATTTGTTTTAGTTTTACTCTAAGAAAGCACTTTGTAAAAATTTCGGCTTTTCAATCGTATAAGCCTTCCTGTTCCCAAATATCTACAAGAAAATCCACCATTTCCTGCCATTGATATCCCACAAGCAATCAGAAATCGATGACCGGCTTGCAAATCATAAGAATCATGTAAAAAGAGGCAAGAGCAAACTTACCGGTAGAGGTATAGGTTTAGGGAAACGCTTGCTTGTACCAAGTAAACTCTCGTAAGTCACATTCCAACTGCAATACAACAGCAAATGAAGAAGACAAGAATGTTCAGAAATGATCAAAAAGAATACCCAAAATTGTAAACAATGGAACGGGTAAATACATCATATGAGGATCAAACACTTGAAGTTTCTGACTATAAGTCTCAAATTCGGGTAATACAACTCAATTGCGATATATGTTATTCAAAATACTAACATCCACTCCATGAAATTCACAATTCATAAAATCACACATTATTTCAGCATACGAGAATCAAAATCCTAAACTTTGGAACTTGCTTCATGTTGCCAGCTAAAGATTTCCTACACTTCAGTATCAGAAAGAGTTCGGAAGGATATTTCACCTTATTGTGGGTTCACGAAGTTGTTTCTTGTTGTGGGGCTTTTTATTTGCAATCCATTGCTGCCTCGTTTGCTTCCAGAGGAGAAGACCTGCATCATTTCATAGATGCATCAGCAAAGCAAAAAATATTTACACAATTCTTAAATTACAGACAACAAAGTAACAGATCTGGAATCCTAAGCCTCGAGCAAAACGAGTATGCAGATATTCTGACAGACATGTCAGCAAATAAATATCCTAGAAGATATGGCTAAAATGGTATGCTAAGGTTGAAGATTTCATTATGTACTAAATCAAAATAGTTAAAAATTAGAATCCTGCCATGATTTACAAACTCTGAAGGATTGCTTGTGCTGGCTGCAGAACCAGTTAATAGATCTACGGGCTGATTCATCATGCTGATTGATGAAAGACTTTGTTGGGATTGTATTCCACTACGGTCCATTTCAACAGGACTCGTGCTCCAAAATTCGTCTGATGTGCTTTCTTGTTTTGCTGTTTGCTCCTGATTTCTCAGTCTCTTCGATGTGTTACCAATGGGGATAGTTGTAGCAGGTCTAACGCAGCATCCAAAACAACCTCTGCTCTGTTACAAATCATGTTCCCCCACAAAAACGATTAGTACCATCACCAATAATCAATTATATAATTCTCATTCTTAGGTCTCATAGCTTCAATAATAACAGAAACACCAAAGAGGAAAATTGCAGTTCAACACATTGTCAATGACATTCTGATTAATAAGCCCTTTTGAAAAAATAAAAGGCAAAACAACTAAAATGTCAAATGGTAACAAAAAATTGAAGAGAGTCCTTATCTCCTATATAGAATTAACCCATTCAATAAGCATAAATATCTAATAGCGATTTTAGAGCAAAATGACATTCCACAAATCCTACAAAGCTATATTCCTGCTGCAACATATATACACACACACACACACAACATCAGCATCTAAATAGTTTCTAACTACAGACAACTGTCATCACCATAATCACGAAAACTAAGAATCAAATCTGTAATATAGTAAAAGCATAAGAACAGTTATAGACAAGATGCATCTGCTTAAAATCTCAAGGCAAAGACAGCTAACTAGTGGAACGAAAATATGCTCTATCAGAACCATCTCGACAATTTGTGAATAAATACAAAAATTAGTATATATCACAAACTGGAATTCATCAAAGAATACGCAGATTGTCCACTGAATTTCGCAGAAAAAGAATGATCACACAGGTTTATGAATAAACAGCCAGTTAAATTGCCACACATTAGCAATGGACACCAAAGCTAACTTCCCATAATTTAACTGCCACAATCTACACAGATTTGAACATATGAAACCAAAAGAAAGGATTCTTCCCATAAAAATGGAGAACAGATTGAAAAAAATACTCACACTGAAAAGACCCTTGCATTTATTCTTAAATGATTCCATAGATATACAAACGAGAGCCCGGAAACAAGAACCTGAAAACCAAACAAATGAACAGCAGGGATTCTCAAAGCATCTCTCAGTTTGGGTTGGCAAACAACAAGGAGAGAACATGGTTCCAAAAAAAAAATCCTATGCCATAGAAGAACCAAATCTAGAGGCTATTAGGTTGACCATTACTTGAAGAAAAGAATGACAAAAACACAACATAAAAGCCACATCTTGTTTCTCTGTTCACTCCAGTCAAGTTCGCTTACAAAATAAGCAATACACAAGATTCCAAACCAAGTAAAAAGGAAAAAAGATTCAAATATGTCCGTCAATTTCTGAAGCAGAAAAATCAAAAAAGCAAAGCAGAAAAAAGTATATTTATGAATAAACAAATAGAGCTGTTTATATTCTAATGACAACAATGCAAAATGATCTTTTTTTCTTTTTCTGAAGAATCAAACAGAATGCACGAAAGGAAGCGAAAAAACTCACCCCATGCATGCAATCAATTGATACATCCAAGGAGGAATGAGTCTACAGAGATGCATTTACAAGCGCAAAGCCAGAAATGCTGAAACCCTAATTACAGGAAGGAGATACCAGTCAATCCTGCACCAAATCGAACAAACCAGATCAAAACAATGAAAAAAAAAAAACCAATTTTTCAGGTACAATAGAAAAAAGAAAAGACATATACCAAACAGAAATGATGCAGAGGGCAAACTAAAAACAAGGGAAAAGGAAAAGGCAGTTGCTTTATGATTCAAACTAAAAAGCAAAGAGGGAAATGTAAAATTGGGGAAACCAAGAAAACCTTAAAAATTGCATGATTGAAGAAAAGAAAATTGACAGGTGAATCTCTCCTTCCCGAAAGATGAAAGCTTTGGCCCCTGGTTACAAAATCAACCAAAGGGCTAACCCCCCCTTTTCCCTTTGTTTCTGTTCCTGTTTCAGTTGCCTCCTTTTTTGAAACAATATAAAAATGTGAAATAGAGAGACTTTTATATCATTGGTGGGAAGCGTAAAAAAGGCCCATGAGAGAAGGAGATTGGTGCTTTTCTGAAAAAAGGTTCTTGTTTTGTGTGTGTGTGTCTATCTATAGAAAATAAGAACAAATCCCATTTTGGTAACCTGTTTCCTAGTTTATAACACCACCATTATTAGATGCTTTATTGATCTTTATCATGTGGTCTATTATTACAATTCATCAAAGACATCTGATTTACAACATAGACAACAATTTGCTACCATACGAAAAACTTGACCAATTGTTCATGTGTACTATTATTACTATGTCAATTTCGGCCCAGGTAGGATAAAAATTTAAGAGCGTTGAATGAAATAAAAGATGAAATAAAGGCTGAAACAATCATGGCTAGAATTATTGAAAGAATCTTCTTCATGGTAAATAAACCACATTTAGAAAAAATTTAGAATGTTGCCCGCAAGCCAAGAGGTCGTCAAACCCATTTAAGACCTAATGCTTACAAGAATCAAACTTGATATGTAGCAAAGCGATTATAATCCCTTTTCACTGAAATTAAACACGATAAATAGTCTAAATTATCATTAGTTTTAGGACCAAAATCTAAAACCTAATTAATGATGTATATGATCACAATAATATTTAGCAAAGGTTGATTAGTATATAGCCCATTGGTTAATTGGCTCTTTTATTTGACAAACTTTTTCTTGCAAAATCTAAACAATGGCTAATAAAGGAGTGAGACCCACAAAGCAATAAGAATGAACAAATTATTATTACATGTATTATTATGAGAATGAGATACATTAGAGCTAAAACACAATGTATAATGAGATCATAAAGTATATATAATAAGAGAATCTAGGTGGTGAGAATTGGTGGAAGATAGTCAGATTTATTGCCCAAAATATGAGCTTTAGTGTCAGGAAAATACTGAAATCCAGGCAATGCTGTAACTAGGCCATTGTTGTTGACTTGGATTGGATATTTCAGCAAGTGACCAATCAAATCTTGATCAAAAGCATCAGTTGAATAACTTTCCCATAAATCATCAGCAATTTGATTGACTCTTTGCATACATTGAGCAGATTCAGGATGTTGAAAAATGGGTTCAAGGCATGCAAGGTGTTCATACCATAATGCCATTCTGAATCCATAAATCTGACCCCTTGCTCCCGCTGTTTCATCTGTTGCTAAATAGTGTGGCTGATATCCTCCCATTGCTATCTCTGTGTCTCTTCCTCCATCCATTGATCTCTGGTTGATGTTGGCTGATCCAATGATTATGTACTCATCATCAACTGAACCCAAAAAAAAAAAAAAAAAATCACAAGGGTCAATTATTATCATCCTGAATTTTACATGCAATAATTTAGTTTTTTTTAATGAATCCTATTAATCAGTTTGAGATTGATCGCACGCACCTTTAAAACAAATACTCACGGTCAAATTTTGACTTTTGCCCGTTTGAACTTTTATTTGGTGAGATTTAACCTTTGTCATGCTTGACATTCATGAAAATATACTCTTTAATCTATAAAACATTGAATTTAATTGAATTTATTTTTTTTTTTCATTCTGCACACGAGTTCATTACTTGTGGTGAACAAGCATGATCTCATAAAAAATTAAGATGTAGAGGCTAAATTTCACCAACTCAAAATTAAGCGGCCAAATGTAAAAATTTGGCCAAGTATGGGGGCAAAAGTACTGTTTTGCCCCGTTTTAGACCGGTATTCTCTTGTTAAGTCCTACTGTATACATTAGAAATTGAACTCCGCATGCAGAATTTGAAAAAAAAAAAGTTTCGAACATCAAAGAAAATATTTTTGAGAGTGCCAAGCATGACAGTTTTGTTCATTAAGGTTAATTCTTACTAAATCAAATTTTAGCAGCCAAAAGTCAACATTTGGCCACATACGAGCCAAAAGTATTATTTTGCCCCTTTTTAGACCGGCCCTCTATTATTAAGACCTATTGCATACTCTAGTAATCAAACTCGAAAACTAAGAAACTTTAAACTTACCAATCATCATCTTGGAATGAACATAAATCATGAATCTTCTCGACTGCTGAGCTCTAGCATAATCAGAATCAGGCTCAGGTGTCTCCACAGGTTCATATTCACCAAACTTCTTAGTCTCCCTATTTCCGAGGCAGAAAAATGACAAATACTCTTTAGGATCAGACTGAATTCCATTCCTTTCAAGTGCTTCAGCAATGTCAGAATACATCATTTCCATTGTTCTCCTTTGCCAATCTAAAATTGCCTGAACAGAACCACTCTCTGGTATACCTTCTGGCCACATTGGGATCACAATGTATACACTGAACCTTTCTTTTGCATCTATTTTACTCACTATCTTCAAAGATAGCTCCTTTGGGATTAAATGCAATGCATTAATGTCTTCCACTTTGATGTCTTTTGATTTCCACCCAAATGAACTTCCAAGGAAGTACTGATTCTCAATGTAGATGAAGTTCTTGGCTCGACGAATCGCGTTTATGTATGCATCTTGTATGCTTCTGTCAATGATGTTGTCTTTTCCACTTACAAGTCCCACTGCTGCTACTTCCTCAGGTTTCTCAGGAAAACCTGAAACTGCTCCGCCATCAATGGAACGGAACAACTGAACATTCCATACTTCGGGATCTGTTGATTGTAAAACCGGCAATGGCCTGACTGTAGTTTCTTCAAGTTTGTATTGTGGGATTAGGAACTTCTCCCCTACTTGCTTCTTCCACCGCTGCTCGAAATTGTAGAGTACATCCCAGGCAATAGGCCCTTCCAGCTTACAATGTATGTCATGCCAAGGCTCCCTCGGTCCGCCTTTTTTTATCGACGAGCCCTGGAAATTCGGCTGGTGGAAGTCATCATGGTGGATGCTGTCAAGTGTCTTGAATAGAGGATGATCTTGTGTATCATATCTCCCATCACAAAGATCGATTCCGCCTATGAAACCGACGATTCGCCTTTTTGTTGATACTGCAGCATTATCAGGCATTTCGAAATCGACAACCACAGACTTCTGATGGTGAGTAAACATAGTAGAGATCTCAAACCCTTGAACTATGCTTCTCCCGTCATCAGGATTGCGCGGGCACAGAACGCAATGCACGTTCGAGTTCCTGAAATACTGCTCGGTTTCTTGATCGTGTGTTGCCATTAGTCCATCCTTCTTGAATTCTTCGACAGATGTTCTGTCATCCCAAACCAGCATCAGAACTGTCACACCTTCATCAGCTTTCTTCTTGAGCAGCTCCCCGAGCTTAAGATCCCCGCCTGGTTTAGGCCTACAAGGATCTCTCACCAATGTTATCTCAGTGTAAACAGACCAGCCCGTAATGTAAACAAGGTGCCGCGCATCGGCAATGGCATCAAAAACATCCTCCCAACATCTTTGAGCATCATATGTTTTTCCATGTGGCAGCAGAATTTTTGGAATGAAATTGTCTGGAACATGAGCATCTTGGTAGAGAGTAACCCGACAACCTTGTCTTTGATTGAAGAATGTGTAAGGAACACCATTGTAGTTCGGGCCTTTGATTCCTCTAGACCAACTAGAGTCTTGAGCAACACTAACAAAATGCAGCTTGATATGAATCTTCGAACCGATAGGATTGTGAGACTCGTCAAGTATCTCTAGCCATCGGTCGATTATATACCCTTTGATCACTTCTTCAACTGGTAAATAGGCTCGACCGATGAGTGATGCTCCTACAATCTGATCATCCTTGACTGTGAAAACAATAAATGAGATCATATGAGCAGAGTAAATATGGAAGGATTCGAACCATTGTGGGTTTCGGGGTTGATTTTCGATCATTCGAGTCCTTCCAACCCTTGCCTTGTCTAGATCAACTGTTGCATACAATTTAGAGCCAACAATCTGCACAATTAGATAAGTATCAGGAGAAGAAAATTAGACTAATTATGTGATTTTGTATATGAGAATGAATTAACAAGAAATAATTGGTACCTCAGGCCTGCAGAGCACCATATTCTTGAATTTGGATAAAAATCTTTTCCCACAGCTTTGAGGTCCAGCACTCTGATGAAATTATTATCCAATTTTAGTGAGAAAAACAAATTACTAACTATGATTAAATACTTGGAGTAAATGGCCCTTTATTCGTCAGAGGCTATATTATTCGTCAAATATAATTAAAGATTTAATAATCAAAGATTCAAATCAAATTATTAGAAATTCAAGATTCAGATTTTAATTTTGAAGGCAAGTAGTAAGATTACATTGATCTGTGCTTTACATTGAGCAAAAAGAACCAATAACAAGTTAGAATTTCAAATTAACAATAAACTTACCTTACTGAAGCAATTGAATCCACAGCCATTTTGTAATGAATCAACCTCAAAAATTGTCACAGAAAGTGTCCCATGAAGCAGATGTGGCATCCTTTTTCACCTAAAGAAAAATAAAATACTAAAAGATGAGCATAACACAGCAATCTAGCAACTAAGCAAGATAAATTAATTAATGGGAAAAAAAAGCAAATATACTTGAAGGTGATGATGCAGAAAATTGATATATGGATGTGACTGTTAATAGATTCTAGACATGTTTAGAGTACTTATAGAGAAAGAAGATGAGAATGTGAAGCTGTTAATAAGAAGGAAGAGATCGATTTATCACTGGAATCTAAGTTAGAATCAATTATTTTTTTTTGCCTTTACTTCATTTCCCTTCTTCTATACTACTTCATTCTCCCTAAGGTATTCCATTTCAACCTCCAAATATCCGGTGGCGGACCCTCAACAAAATTTCTAGAGTTCTCGGTGCTGAAGCAACTATAGCTAGAGGTGATGAAACAACTCATTTCTCGGGTGGAACGACCTTCCCTTAAACAAAAGTCATATATTGGCACAATGCTGGGGTGGACGGACCCCAAGTCCCTCCTTCCGAAAAAATTTATAGCAAGTCTAGCGCACTCTACTCTATATAGCAATCAAATGTATTGTTACTGTAATTGTTTTGTAATAAGTGTAATACAACGTTGGCTACCAATAACGTAGTAACATAAATTTTAATTAAAAACACTAATATAGAATTAGGATATAAATAGTTATAATCAATTGAAAAGTATTTAGTGAGCTTATGTTGATTTAAGTAAATATAATTATGAACAATCATGCAGGTGAAAGTATCAATTATGTTTTTGAATTTGATTGGAGACGTAATTAGTATCTACAAGACAAGTGTAAACAAGAACTTTTAATTGAAAAATATCTATCTAAAGGTAATTGACGAGTCTCAATTATTTATGAAAATAATAAAATTTTCAATAATGTTTGTCTCATATTTTTAATAAGGGTAAATATGAGAAAATATTACAAAAAATACATTGGTAATATAAAATGACATATAAAAAAACCAAACTAAAAATCTTAAAGTGATAAATATTTGAAACTGGAGAGAGTAACATTCAATTATAAGCAAGTTACGAAATTAAAATATTACAATATTCCTTGGTACTAAAAGAAAATGGCAACTTATGAAATTACTAATGATGGTTACATTATTTGGATAAATTTATTTTTTTATGTATATAAAAATTAATTAATGTGTGAGATATTGGAAATATTCTATTTATAAAGTAATTAGAAACATCAAAGATTCTGTAAACATCTTTTAATTCATTATCCCAAATCCCAATAACCCTTTTGAAATGATTAAGAATTGATTCTTCACTAATACATTTGTCTCTCAGTCACACTTTTATTCCATTTTATATGCATGAAAATAATTTATAATATATATATATATATTTTTTGGAAAATTTATAATATGTATTATATATAGGAATATCTTAAAGTTTCCTTGATTACTAAGGTTTGAATCAATGATATATCCCTATCTTGGTTTGGTTCTATAATATTTATTTTGTAATTTTATTCAAGTAATTATTTTATATTATATCAGATTTTATATTTTAAGGTTTCTTCAAATTAAATTTCAGACTATTACTTTCTTCAACATCATTTTACCTAATAACAATTGTTACATATAAATTAAAATCGAAAAAATAAATAATTTATAATAAATTTAATAGCATAATCAAATTGCAAAAAAATGATTAATTCTTGCATTTGCACACAATTTTTTCTAGAAATGGTGAGAGTTCTCTAAAATGGGCTTTTCAAATTTAGCCCATCTAATTTATGAGTGGGTTCAAATTGAGCCCATCCAATTTAAACTGGGCTTTTCAAATGGTGGCAGCCCAATTTATATGTAAATACAACATTTCAAATTGAGCTTATCTAACTTAATGGGCTTAGCCTTCTTGTATAATCTTTTCAACTAATTAGAAATGTGATTAAAATCGAATCGGATAATTAATTAATAAAACTAAAAATTTATAATTCAACCGGTTTTCCAAGATTTTCATTTTAAAAAAAATAATTTTATAGAATTTTATAAATATTACTATATAAAAAATAATTATAAAACATTCATACAAATAAATAAAATATAAGCCATAAATATCTTAATAGTAAATTCAAAATTTTTATTTTTTTAAAATTAAAATTGGCTAGTTCAACCCAATTTTTTCTAGTTTTTTCCAACCCAATTCAACCTTTTTTGTCCAAAAATAATTGCATATAGTCAAATCCACCGAGCCACCACCAATTGAACCGATCCAACTGACTGGTCCATTCTGATTTCGATAACACCCGTTAGAATCAAAATTTGGTCATACTATTTGAAATTTGAGGCAAAGGAATTACCACATCATCACAAAAATTTTCCCTCACAAAGAAAATACCCAAAATTCAGCCACAACCACTAGTTGAATTTTTTTTTTTTCTAGAAAAATGAGAAAAATCTGAAAAAAGAAAAGCAACACCAGCATTAAAATAGTGACCTAAACAAAAAGTAGAAAATCCAAACAAGAGCCAGAAAAATACAAAAAAATTAATTGAATTAAGCCACACCAATTATTATTTTCATAAGAAGAGGAAAAAGACTTGGTCATCTCCCACAAATTAAATTCAACAAATTAGAGAAATTTGTATACTTTACTTTGAACTCCAGCATGCTATTGCTAGTTTAAGTCAATATTCAACTTCCAACTGAATTTTGACCTTCTTTGTATATATATTTATTCTTTTAATATTGGTTAGGCCAACTATAATAATAATAATTATTATTATTATGTTTTTTTTGGTTATGTTATTAATTAATTAACTAATATTGGGTTGTGTTTAATCAAGGTAGGACATTTAATTTGAAGGTCAGTATTGATTTAATTAGGAGCTTTCATGGAAGCATGATATTGATATATATGATGTTTGAGGTCGAATTAATTTTATTGAAAATTAACGTCATATACCACATATATATATATATATATATATTTGTCCTAGATTAAAAAGATTTTTTTTTTCTATTTTAGTTCATCTCAATTTGAACAAAAATTAGTCGTTTTTCTATATTTTTAATTCATCTCATACTTATTATTTATAGAATTTTGCTTTTTCTTTAAAAAGAAAAAAAAAACTTTGAATACAGATGTTGTTAAAAATTGTCAAAATTCAATATTCATCCATATATATATATATATATATTAAAAAATTATGAGTCAAAATTATTTTTATATTAAATTAGATGGTAGGTAAAAATGGTCTATCATTTGAGATATTCATGGGGATGATGTATAAATTTTATAGTTGATTTTTGTACAAGGGCACTAGAGAATTAAATTCCAATAATAAATGGGAAATGACATGTATTTATTTTATTTATTTCCAAATATGAAAACTTTGTGTATGGAATGGAATGAGGGAAATGGGAAAATTGAGAAAAAAGAATGAGAAATTACAAAGAAAACCAAATTTTAG
The DNA here is from genome assembly GCA_039660915.1 of Euphorbia tirucalli. Lineage (NCBI taxonomy): Eukaryota > Viridiplantae > Streptophyta > Magnoliopsida > Malpighiales > Euphorbiaceae > Euphorbia > Euphorbia tirucalli. The sequence goes on along the minus strand of CM077634.1, from coordinate 73,586,338 downwards.
GCTCGACAAGGTGGGGCCATTTTGTTCCTTTTGAAATTAATGCAAATAAATGCTTAAACAAAAGATTAGATAATATGACTCCTCCCTTTCATTTTATTTTCCAAATTATTTTTTTTTTTACAAGGAAAATGAATGGTTCCACCCCGAAAAATTTTAGAATACGTCTCATGACTTACCGTATTATTCGTGCTTCATACGAATAAAATTATGCTATATAATATATTTAGGATTTATAAAATTAGAATCAAGACTTTATATTTTAAAATATATAGGGTTTTCATTTTACAAATTTAAAATTTTATTTAAATGATCAATTATTAATTAATCACATATTATTGTTTTCTAATGGCTAAATAATGAGTCTATATGATTCTTCAAGCTTAACACACGGGTAATTTGGTGTGTTAGGCTTACCATAAAATATCTCTTTTACTCAAGTGCAAGGTTAAATAAAAATTAATTAGAGGATTTGCAACTTAAACAAATATTTTTTTTTCTTTAAATTCATCCCTCAATAATATTCATTGAAATAAAATTAAAAAATGTTCTCAAGTCATTTACAAAGAGATACTTAATAAAAATAAGATTTTGTTGTTGCTCTCTTAAATAATGTACACATGGAACATTATTAATATAGAAAATAAAGAAGTAAATAAATGAAACAATTAGTTATACACAGAAAGTTTAATACTGCTCTAAATTACAATTTCTTTTAGAGGATTTTTTTTTTTTTTGGGTTCAAAACCCACAATATGCAATCTAAAGTAATTGAATGATTAATCATTATTTGGAATTAAAAAAAAAAATAGTTCGAACATATGCTGTTCCTTAAAAAAATTTATAGGTAAGTGAGTTGTTGCTGAGAGCTTTTAGAATACTGTAAAATTATATATATCAGAGAAAATTTACTCTAAAATTTTCAGAATTTAATTATGAAAAATCACAAGTTTTATATATACATAATCTCCTATAATACGAAAATAAAATAAAATAAAATAAAATAAATCCTTTAATCTCTTTCTAGGAAATAACATCTCAACTCCTATAACCTTTTCCATTAATAGCCACATTATATTCGTAACTTTTTAAAGAAAAAAAAAACTGTAACGTTGTCATATCTCAAGCACAAATTAAAGAAAAGATAGTTGAATTTATTGTTAACAACTAATGTTTAGTTAACTAGTAGCTTAAACACTTATTATTGACATTTTGTATTGGATATTTATAAATAAAATTATAATATATTGATTTAAAACATATGCATATATATATATATGTATAAGTATTAGTCTTTTTACATATTAAATATTAATTATAAATCATTAATAATTAACCGTTAACCGGAACAACGAACAATAACAACTAACAATAACAATTAATAACTGTGGAACAAAACAAGACGTAAATATATAAAAGTTAAAAAAAAAAAAAAAAACTATACTATAAACTTGTAAGCTATTCTTAACAGTACATGTTATCATTTATTAAATCTAGCTGTTAAGGACCTAAGTCTTTATTTTTATTTTATTTATATTTTATGTGATAATTTGTGTAGGTGAAAATCTTAATTGCAACTTTAGACTTTTCCATCCATTTCACCGACAATTACTCTCCTCTCTCTCTCTCTCTCTCTCTCTCCCTCTCCCTAAACTCCCAAAAACATGTCATCATCTTCTCAATCTCTCTACTTATAATCACAATCATCACATTTCATCCATCATTATAATTTGTAATTATAATCTCTGCAATTTTTCTGACACCCTAAATTCTCTGTCTCTCAAAAAAATGGTACAACAATCAAAAAAATTCAGAGGAGTCAGGCAACGCCAGTGGGGCTCTTGGGTCTCTGAAATTCGTCATCCTTTACTGTAAATTTTTCACCAACTCTCTTTATTATTTCCATTTTTCTTCTTCAAATATTAAATGCAAAATCCATTTTCAGTTACATACATTTTTTGCTCATCTTATTGTAGGAAGAGGAGAATATGGCTAGGCACATTTGAGACAGCTGAGGCAGCAGCTAGAGCCTATGATGAAGCTGCAATTTTGATGAACGGTCAAAATGCCAAGACGAATTTCGCCTCCGATGAGAAAAACGGCGGCGGGAGGAGTATTAGCGACGAAAATTCGTCACTAATACCGACGTTGGCGGCCTATTCTAACAGTAGTAGTGGTAAGAGTCTCGCGGAAGTCTTGAATAGAAAGCTGCGGAAGAGCTGCAAAGATTCGTCGCCAGCTTCGCTGACATGTCTGAGGCTCGACAATGACAATTCGCACATTGGAGTGTGGCAGAAAGGAGGAGGAGGCGGGTCTCGATCGAGCTCGAATTGGGTAATGAGAGTTGAGCTTGGGAATAAGAAGGCACAACAGGTGATCGAGGAAGATGGGTCGTCGCTTTCTTCTTCTTCTTCTTCGACGTCATGTTCATCTTTGTCACCATTAGCGTCAAATGATGCAACAATTGGGATTGATGCCAGAAGTAGCATGAATGAAGAAGATAGAATTGCTATGCAAATGATAGAAGAGCTACTTAATTGGAATTGACTTCTTACCTTATGATCAACTTCATCATGGTGAGGTTAATTAATTAATTTAAAATATAGTAATTAAGTAATAAAACTAGGCTAAATCATATTTTTGGCCCTTGTATTCACTGAAATTTTAATAATTGTTAATTAAATAACGATATAGTAACATTTAGTCTATATGTTTCGATTTCTATTGAAATTTAATTCTTCACAAACATGACTATCAGACAGGCATTATATTTCCCGTTAAATATTCTGTACTTAAACTAAATACTACACATATCATTGAACGGGTCATGTAAAGCAAGTTTGGTGGTCCCGTTAAGAAGGGTTCAAATTTCAATAATAATCAAATCATACAAGCTAAATGTCATAAAATTGAAGAATGAGGATCAAATTTCAAAATTTTGATAATTATGAGGGCTAAAAATATCTTTTAGCACTTTATTATATAAAATTTATAAGCCAACCTATTTGTACATAATATTTCCATGTACTTTATATCAAATCTGCAAGTCTTTTAAACTATGTAGTTGCAGATTTTTTCGGGAACTTCATCAATCCTCTTGTGATCATTGATGACAGAAAATTTGCAATTTTAATGTATAAAAATAATTTTAAAAAAAGCAAATTTAATGTAAAAAAATAATTATATATAGCTACATATTGTTATATTATTTCTCTATAGCCTCTAGTATGTGTATTAAAGTATTTTTTTTATTTTTTTATCAATATATTTGTGTAAATAAATTATATTCACACAATTTTGACTGTTAGGTTAGTGTTCGAATGGCCCAATTCAAACACTACTCAACAACTTTTATATCATTATCATATAAATTCAAGTTGAGCCCAAAATTTGTTTTGTTGAATAAGGGTGACTAAAATGTTTAATTATTTATGTCATTTTTGAGATAATAGATGTCGTTATTAAATTGACCCTCGATGAACATAAAATGTATCATACAAAATTTATTATTTCATTTTCTTTCGGTTTTGGATTTGTGTCGTATTGGAGGTAGGGGTGGCAACGGTGCGGGTGCGGGGGGCAGTGGTGCATTCCCTACTTTGTCCCCAATGATTACGGGGGCGGTTTCGGTGATTCCCCATTTAACATTTCGGAGATTTTTTCACCACCATCCCCGCCCCGCGCGGATACCTACGGGTATCGGTGAATCCCGGACCATATCCAATAAATAAAATAAATTAATATTTCGTTATTTTTATAACCATTTTAACATTCAATATCCAAAATACAAATTCTACCACATTACAAATGTGGTTTATCCAAATTACAAAAATATATCCAATATTACAAATATTTAAGTTCCAAGTGAACTTTCTTTGAACAACTTGAAATTGAAGTCCAATCATTTAAGAAAAACAGAAATGAGCTTGACACTAAATAAGAATATATATATATATATATATAAAAAGAAAGGAAAGTGAGATGGGCGGATATGGGCTTGCTTCCGCCCATCTCATTTTCCTTTCTTTATATGGGGATTTATTCGGAAGCGGGACGGGGATCCCCACGGGGTGGGGATAGTACTCCCCGTCCCCACACCTGTTTAAGTACTGGGGTAAAATAATCTCCACTCCCATTCCCATCCCCGTGGGGGATAATATCTGTTATTTTCCGCGTCCGCGGGTTCGGATCTCCATGGTTTTCCAGTAATCCCCGCCCCATTGCCATTCCTAGTTTGAGGAGGTATTGTATAAGTTTGGTAATTGTATTAGAAAAAATGTATATACTAAAACTGCAATGTAGGATAAGGAATTACATGATACCGATGTACGGACATTGATTATTGGTTGATTTATTGTTGAAATGAAAACGTAGGAGAATATACCATCAAATTGTAAAATTTAGATACCTTAATTTAATTTGTTAGTAGGTTTTTTAGTATGAGAGGGATGGGTGTAAATGTGTATTAGGTGTTCTTGTTTCCCTCTCCTTATCATGCAGTTACATTTAATTCAATAATCGGGATTATTTAAGGCCTGAATAATTTCATTTAATTTACTTAACTACAAATTAATTTTTTTAATTTATCAATTCAATATGTAAACTATTGATGCCAATTATCGGCCACGTGTCCGTGATGGCCGCCTTTTATTTTTCTCCATGCAAGAAATTATTTATAAAAAAAAAATTAATTCAATTTATTTAAAGATTAAAAGACTGTAAAATAAAATGAAAACTAAGTGTTAAAAAATAAGCACTAAAATTAATTTAATAAAGTTTTAAGTTGCCGTGAAGCACTCAGTTGGCTGAAGAATAATAACTTTAACGATGCGATTATCGAGTTGAATGCTTTAAATATTGTCTCTCTTCTAAACTCAGAGACTGATCTTTTCTTTCCTCTTAGCCTTGTTCTGTCTGAATACTGTCTCTTGGCTTTGGTTATTGGTCCTATTAGCTTTTATTATGTTCGTAGGTTTGTGAATCATTATGCTCTTCTTCGTTAGAAAAGTTGATTCTTCCACAAGTAGAAAAACTTGATGGGTATATCCACCATTTCTTAATGGTGTAATTGTAAAAACAAAAGAAAATTACAAAGAATTTTAAAGAATAAAAGCATATTTCTTTGGATCATTTAATGATTCCTTTGGCAACAGCCCTTTATAGCTCATCCAAATAAAATTAATCAACATAGTTGGCCACTTTCTCTCCAATTTGAAAGGCCAGTTTGTGATTGCTATTAGTGAAAGTGCTATAAGAGAAAGTTATGTTTCATTGTTTTTTTTTAAAGTAGTTTTAAGTGTTTTTCCTATACTTTCCTGAATACAATCTGACTTTTACCAATTGTGCATTTGAGGCAGTTTTCTGTAGTCCCAAAAACAGCTTTCAGCCAAAGTAAGGTTTCCTATGCTTTGGCTGAAAACTTCTTTCGGAGCTGTTGAAAGCTGCTCCAAACTGACCTGAAGTAACATTCATTTCATTTTTGTACTTATCGTCATTTATTAGAGTCGTTCATTGCTCATGCTTTTGTACTCCAGTGTCATCCCTCTTAGACTTTGATCGTCACAAGCCCACTAACTTCCGCTTAGATCATTCTCGACCCAACACATCGTATGTAGAAAGTCAGTTCTAATATCGATTGTAACAAATTGTTTCCAACTCTATACAAATATTCATTTTAACCCCAAACCACATCCCTTGGATCTCACTTTAAAACACATCTACATGTATTATAGAAACACTCCTTACTATAGTAGCCCGATCATTTCCTCCCTCTTTCCTATGTGTGATATGTATCATAGTGGCTCCTTGCTATTGACTTCGCCATCGTTCCAGACATTAGCCTTTAATTTGCAATTAACTCTCCAGACAACCTAAATTATCAGTTTGCTAGAAAAACTAGTCAAGACGTTTGAACATCTATCAATCATATCTAATTTTTAGAAAAGAAAGTGGGGCTCATTAAAGATTAGGAAGACAATTAATGATGTAAGAAATTTGTAGAAATTAGAGGAAAATTAAATTTCAATCAATACATTAACTATATATCTGCAAAATACCCAATGAAATATTTTTCAAGGAATTTAACTCGCTATATTGAGAAATCCTAACACATATTTTAATTTCAAATAATCTTTGAGATTTTTTTCCCCAAAAAGCTTCAAATTTGTAGTCGTCCATAATTGGGAGTTGGGATAATGGGATTTTTTTTTATAATATACTAATATCAGCATTAATATACAATTTTTCTTTTAGTAATTTATGGAGATTTTAGGGGTATTTTGAATTATTACTCTAAAAATGTATTTAATTAATATCTGGTGTGTACAAAAGAGACTTAAACTGTGACTTTTACCACATATATGAGAGTTCATGGGGCCCTTTTGAATATTAAAAGAAAATTATTTGACTTTTGTCACTGGAGTTAGATAAAGTAAAGATGAAGTGTACTACGTTTGCAAATTACTTTTTCACACATCTCAAATATGCAATAAAATGGTCAATTTGAGTAGGAAGATTAATTTCATTTTTGTACCAAATCTGGTTGATTGCTTTTAGATTGATTAACTAAATAATTAATTTTTTAATCAAATTTTTTGTGTGTGTGCGCGCTCTAAAAATATAATCCAAAAGCTAAATTAAGCGATAAAAAATCTTTAACACTGAACCAATCTTAATTAGTTGAACTAATTTAAACTTGAAATAAAGTTTGATTATTAATTTAATCAAACGAGTCCAAATTTTGATTATTTTTAGAAAAATAATCAATCATTAAATAAAGTTATTTAAATAATATACCATAAATAGCATGGATTAAAAAGTACAGTAAAGTAAGATTAGAGGAAGAATCTACAAATTTGATTAACAAGAAAAGGTCTAATTAAGTAGTTGAAAGGGGCATTAAATGGAAGAACAAAAGCCAAATAAGAGAGGACACGTGTTCAAATGCATAAATTTCAATAGGATTGGTGGGTGAATGCAATTAAGCAAATTAGTACAATTGTTTATTGTTTGATTGAAGTGGTAGATGCTTCCCTATCAAATATCAATCTTTCACAATTGTGATGGTAGGTCCTCTCATTTACGGGTGAGCAAAAAGCTGTTCGGTTCAAAAATCGAATCGAACCAAAAATTAAAGTAGAAAAAAAATAAAAACTAAAGCTAAACTAAAGTTTATATGGTTCGGGTCAAACTGAACCGAATCAGTTTGGTTCGGTTCAAACCGAATCAACAAAACTTTTAATTTTTTTTATTATATTTTTTTTATAAATTACATGTAAAATATTACTTAAAAATAATTTATATTACATGTATATTACTAAAGTTTCATAAATACAAATTATATAATAATATAAATATATAATATGCCAAATAAAATTTATTTATATACATATATATATTTTAAAAAAATATTTTTTCCTATTACGATTCGGTTCGGTTCAGTTTCAGTTTTTTTAACAAAACCAAAAACCAAACCAAAAACCAAACTATTATATTTTATAAAACCAAAACCAAACCAAATAGAGTTTGGTTCTGTTCGGTTCGGTTTTTCAGTCTCGGTTCGGTTCGGTTTTGGTTCTTGGTTCGGTTTTGCTCACCCCTACTCTCATTCTTTTATATTGTACAATAATATTAACTTATTTATTTTTGGTCCCCCAATTTATTTATTGTTTGGATGTGAATTTGTACTTTTCTAATATTAGTTAAAGTTAATAATATTTTTGCAATTTCTTTAACAAATGGGTTCACCATAATTTTAACAATTTAGAGAATCATTCATGATTAATTTATCTTAAAATAAATTTTAAGTGTAGTTTGGTCCTTCAACTTAGCACTTTCAGTGAAATTAATGTAACATAACGTATGATAACAACAAATTTTTTACACATTAATTTCCTTATTTATCTCTCTCCGAATTTTCATACTATTATAAATTGACATATGAGCATATTGAAAACTTTAAATTTAACTATAGTCTAAAAAACGAAACATGATTATAGTTTGAGACGTACCGGAATAAAAATATAGATTATCTTTCTAAAACGTGTAGAGAGTTAACCTGTATCAATTTAGATTAATTCGATTAACCCAAAACATCTAATTAAACGATGGATTTGATATTCAAAAGTCATTTTAGATAAACTTGATGCTATGAGACAAATTAAAGGGTAAAATTGACTTATTATCCTGCTTAATTGACATCTAAAACACAATTAGTTTTTTTGGGTTTTGCAAGTGAAGTTTAGGAGTAAAACTGAAGTTTTAATCGGATTATTATTATTATTATTATTATTGGACGAAAAAATGGAAATAGTGTAAGCACATTAAATAAAAGTGATGTCATTGGTTGAAGAACAGAACACAGATAGAAACAATTGTGAAGTTGATAAAACGAGCTATAACATTAAATAAACTGAATGGCCTTTGTACTGTACATGAGACATCACACTTGCTAGCTTTATGTCATTTCTTCAGCTAAATATCAACTGTATTTCATTGGCCTTGGTTACTTCATTTGGATCCTCACCAACCTACCAGCCAAAAAAAATTATATATATACATTCGTCAATATCATTTTCTCCCACGATATAAGGGTAATTTGGTCCTCGAATTTCATTTATAGCCATAGTTTAATCTAAAATCAATTTTATGTATTTATTCGGTTAATTCAAATTGATATTTGAGATCGGAGCAACCCCACACGTGTATCTTTATATTATTTTAGGTTTGTGATAAAGTGTAAGTTTTACTCTCATTAACAACAAACAATATTAAAACAACTTAATTTATCGTTAACATTACACTAGCTCAACAATACAACATCGTCTAACAGATTCAGTTACGAAAAACACGGGTCACCGACAAGGTACTGTCAGAAATCTTAGGGTCATGAAATGCACGTGTCACTAATAAGGTACTATCACAGATTTTAGGGTCAAAATTGCACAATGTTACAGACCATTGAGTTACATAAATGATTTGGGAGTCGACTGATTCAGTTCCAAATTACAGCTCCAGTGTGCCATGAGCCTTGAAATCCTTTTCAATTACTCAATGAAATTGAAACACAAAAGATCAGTCACAAATTTGACAAAAATGTGAATCAGTGAAAAATCTTGCATCAAACAACATAATTCTCCTGATAATCAACAATACCACCTATCTACCAAGCATCCAAATTGAATGGAAAAATCCATACAGAAATACTAATAACTTCTGCAGAAACACTTCTTTTTTTTGCTGAAAGATGTGCAGAAAGAATTTACTGCACCTAAATTTGCATTTGAGCAATTAAGATCATGAAACTTACTATTTTGAAAGAAGAAATTGTTGTCTGCAATGGTCTGAACCCTCAATTAAGAAAAAGTACAGAACCCAAGATTTTGATATCAAACATAAGAAACATCGAAACAAAGTACCAAACGTAAGGTTAATCCAGAAAAGTTAGCTAACTTCATTGATTTAAGACGATACAACATAAGATAATTTCTGAACTAAAATGGAAGCATAATAAAATTTATCATAAACATCTGATATAGCATTCGAACAAAGCTATTAGCTACAAATTGCGACTCATATTAGATCCAGGCATGACTGTGATACATGAAAACATACCGTAAAAAATTGGCAGAGTGGACTTGCGGCCCAAGAAGTGTACCGAAGTCGAAAAGGACAGTGTTCCGCAACACGTCAGATCTTATCAGCGAGGAACTTTACCAGGGAGTTGACAGGTTTAGCAATGTCAACACCTTCCATTCCCATACACTTGATCTTAATCCTGGCAACATAGTCAGCAGCAATCCAGGCAAAGCTCAACATTGTTGCACTTCCACTGGCATCAGGCCTTTGCAATTGCACCGACTTCTTTATCCAGTCAGGATGGTATGCAACCTGGTACCATGCCGATGCCTTTTGCTCATACCGCAAATTTTTCTCCTCATCTGTGAGTTGCTCGAAATCCGAATCTAAATCCATCTTCTCAAAAACTTGCCTGAATTCCTTCTTCAGTGAACTGTAAGAATGCTTAAGCCTCTCTTTTAGTTCCCCTTGCTTCCGGCTATTGTATTTGGACATGGACCAAATGTGTCCGGTTACAATCTCTTCTTCTCTTTTCACAGCATACTGCCCCAAAAGACCTTTCAGCTGTCCATCATATGAGCACTTCTGACTCCAGGCATCATCAATATATTGAGCAGAACCGAGTATCTCCAGATCTTTATCATAGGGAATATCACCAGGAACAAAATTAAGCTCCGAAGATGTAGCCACATCCTCATCATCATAAGCATCTAGAACCTGGCGATAGAGTCTTCCCAAAATTTTGGTAGACTTGTAGGTCTGATACTCCTCCTTTCCCATAAAGTCAGGATACATTTTCGGTTTCAGTTGCTGTGGCAGAGACACCAGCTTTCCAGTTTTCGGAAAGTCAACAGCTGTGGCAGCTAACTCTGCCAGCTGTATGCACTTCGCATCCAAAGCCCCAGCTGCACTCAAGTCAGCATGGACAACATGAGCATTACAGATTGACCCCAGATTCTCATTCGTCATATTCTTCGCAAAAAACTCTATAATGTCCTGCAAATAAACACAAGCTGTCAGACATTTTTTTTCTGTCACAAAATCCATTCTATAAATTGCCTTATCATATTCGAAACTCAAGCCAATAACCAATGCATAAGTATTTATTCACAAAATAAATAACACTACAGTTCCTTGCAATATTCAGTAAAAATAGCACCTCAGATCAGATAATACTACACAAAAGAAATATTACACCATCTGACATACATGATTCTGTTCAAGAAGATCTGCTCTGGAACGATCACAACTGTATATACAATTTAGAACTAGGTCTTGAATTTTTCATGGAGAAGAATAAGAGGAAAAGATTTGTAAGAACACAGTATTGTTTATTAAGTTTCAATTATAAGATCAGAATAGAGGAAATAACTACCGGATGAGTGACAGGACGATTCAATTGTTTCGCTTCTGCTGCATCATAATCCATAGGCGGCCAGCTTTTCTTACCTGGAGGAATAAGCTGCCCATCCCATGTCACGAAGTACAGATCCCCATCGAGGTCACTTCCAGAAGCTTCATTCGTATGTGGCCTTTTACCCTTCTGGGGAAAGACAAGGCAATCATGTAAGTGGTGTAGTTCAGGAGCATCAACTGCTTCCAAGATCCTTATATCTCCTGGATGTAGACAAGGATTCTTAGCTATCACCACAGTTCCTTTAATTACTTGCAGATTCTTCCTTGTCTCTCTGAAACTCGAACCGTGCTTTGTGAAACAACTCTCCAAAGACGGCTTGGACACTTGGATAAAGCACTGGCCATATTCTATCACCCCTAACTCATCCAAGCAGCCCATCAACCATCGTCCTGAAGGAACAAAGATTCTAGTCTTTTCTCTAAGTCCCCAAAGCTGTGCTGCTCTTATACAAGTAAGCATGCCTCGTAAATGAGGTTCCTTTTTAGGCTTAAAGCCAACACTCAACATGATTGCTGCAGTGTGACCTTGCTCGGCACAAGATGCAGTTATAACATCGAAAGCTACACTGGCATCTTCGAGCATCCGGTCAAGTTGGGAGATCATACCTGTCTGCATTTTCCAGAATATTTCATCCGGAACTTTTAGTGCTGAAAGTAATGTGATTATCTGCCTGTTTAAGAAACCAGGCTGAAACCTTGTCCACGAGCAGATTTCCAAGTTTGTGTGATCTGACTCAAACTTTTTCATACTGGGCCTCAAAAAGAGGCGGAATCCATCACCTGGTGCTGGCCAGCAGGCCACAACACCTTTGCAGCCCCCATATCTGATTTGGTAACAGCAGGGTGGGTTATTGTCCAATTTCAATTTGTCTGCAACTTCCTTTGCTAGATCTGGAGTAATCCTACCAATTCCATCAGAGAAATTATAGTTGTTCCGCTCAATATCTGGAAGCTCTTTCACCTGTTCTGATGGGACTTCAACCGTTGCATATGTAGAAGAGAAACACTGGCCCATCCTGGCAGCACATTTTGCAACGTTCCTGTTGTTAAACTTTCCCATCCAAGTTCTGATTTGATTAACACTGGTTTTCCCATCTTCGGCGAAAAACCATGCAGAACGATCCCTCAATTGATTGGATGAGAAGGCCAAAAATGAGAATCTCCTACCACATAGGTAAAATCCGTTGGTCAGAATGCTTTTCACCCTTTTGAAGACTCTTGTCTTCTGACAGAAAGAGTTGGAAGTGATCTCTTTTAAAATAGGTGCAGCATAATAAGAGAGAACATTTGAGTTGATGGTTTGCAAGCCTTCATCCATAAAGGTAACTCTCAGAAACCGGTCGCCAATGTCCTTGTAATTTCTCAAAACCCGATTGGAGAGTTCAACTTCAGGTGGAAGGCAATAGCCTCTTGTGGGAGTAATAGCCAATCGCCTGATTTCTGCAATATCATCCAGCCTTCTAGGCGTCTGTAAGAGTTTTGGGTTCTTCAGCAACCACTCTTGGACAGCTTTGAGCCTCTTACGAGCATCCAACACAGGCAGCTTATAAGAACAGATGTGCTTTAAAGCAGCCACGTTAACATCCGAAGGTTGGTCTCTTAGTAAATCGAAGAAGCTTTCAGATAGTTGATGCTGATTAAAGATTCCTTTGTGCATGGCAGCATTCACCAGGAAATTCACTTCGAAAGCTATCCCCTTCTTGTGATGAATGGAGAAGAAAGGATCTGTCATAGGCACCCCGTATTCAGGTTCGTCCTGGATGTTAAGAGGTTGTTTGAGCTCGATCTCCTGCACCCTCTGTTCTTTTAAATAGCTCAAAACTCTCTTCAACTTCATACCATGGCGAGCAGGAACTGAAACTCGATAAGAGTTGCATCGACCAATGGCCCCACTAGGAGTAAAATCAGTTGTTCGGATCCAAGGATCATCATCATCCAATAAATCAAATGGAACCAACACTTCAATGTCATCATCAGCAGTTCGATACCATAAGAAGGGTGCTGACGCCAGCTGCAACACGATAACAAGACCGAAGGTTTCTGTATACTGTTTCACTTCCCTAATTTCTCTCACCGGGAATTCCAATTTAAAGTCACACCTCAAAACGGCATGCTCATTTGTGCCTTTGAAAGAGAAGGCAGTGTCCTTTGTGAAACAAAATTTGCACGTCCTATCAAAAGGATCAACATGAAAATCAACCCCAGAAGAAGGTCCTCTCCAACCAACCATGAACTCATTGTGGCTAGTCAACGTTCCAATATCAACACCCACATTTGATAATTTGAAAGGGACAGCGACTCTCCTCCTTTGGTTCAAGTGAAATGGATTCTCAGGACCCAGACTAACCTTCAATGGCTGGCCATTCAATAAGAGCTCAGAACGCCCCGCTGCATTCTTGGCCCAAGTAGCCGATTCAGATGATGCAAAATGTACAAATGCATGGGGCTCTACCCTCCTATAGCCATCACTTGTTTGGAGATATTCTGGATTAGTTACTGTAAAATCTGGAAAAGACTCTGGGGGAGTCCAAGATGTCTTCAACCTGCACCGCCAAACATGTCCAATCTCCTCATCCAAATATGCCACCAGCTCCTTTGCCTTCACATGCTTGTCAAATCCACCAAAACTAACTTGAGTTACCACTGTTTCCCTTACATCTCTGTCTGTCTCCGTCATTTTAATGGAGATGGTTGCCAATTACCCAGGCCAAAGACTTGCAAGATCTTGAGCAAACAAATTCTTGTGATACACGCTGACAATAGGAAAACCGAACAAACAAATAATAAATACCCATTAAGAAAAGAACAACCATCATTTGCAAACACCGATCAAATGTCTCTACTACAGCACATCAATAATTGTTCAAATCCTCTTGCTTATTAGTAATTGCGAAGCACCAAAACTCAAGACAAAAAGGGGTTCTCCTTTCCATAACAAACTGCACATTTGATCAGATTAAACTTTCCTAGAAATCAAATGAGGAAGTGAAAAATTAACACTTGGGTGGGATCATGGAATTGAAGTTCCATTCACTAACACCATATCATGAACTACAGGTTCACAGAAGTTAAAAAAAAAAAAAAAAGAAAAAAAAAAATCAAATTGATTGGAGATTTTCAAAATCAAGAATCATTCTCTTCTTCCCACACCGTGATTAACTCTATGTTCAGAACCAATTCCTTAGAAGAAAAGAATTGAATTTGCTTGATGGAATTCATTTGAATACATATCTCAATTCAATTCCCTTGTTTGGAAACCTCTTTCACAAATAAGAATTCAATTACTAATTAATGAATTCATTTGACATGTTTACAAAATTGTCCTTGTATAAAAGACATTTCCACTTCTACAAATAAAAACCTAGACATTTTCAAACTGTAAAAGCAGCAAAAATTATCAACTAACTCTGCAAAATTATCAATAGACACATGAATTCAACAAACTCTGCAAAACTCAAACTAAAATATGCTAATTTTCCCCATGAGCATAAAATATATTAAAATATGATAAGTGAACCACTTTAAAAGTAACAATAAAATAAAGGGTAATCTCGTTATGACAACAATGACATCAAATAACATCAACTCATAGCTACCTAAGCATTAGCACCATTAACAATTTTACCAAGCCGTGCACCTACAAGAAACTATAAGTATCAAATCTCATAACTCAACAACAATTTGACTATGAAATTCAATTTAACTAGTCATGAATCAAGAATATTTTATAGAGACAATAAAAGACATTCAAAGCCAGAAATACTCAGAAATGACACATAACAGTTCAAAGTGCAATTAAGATATGTACGAAAGATGAAAAAAAAAAAAAAAGGAAATCAGGAATACTAATAGACATAATATCTTTTTGCAAAGCGAACAGTTGAAGAAACACAGTAATTAGTTAGACATGACTACCAGATACTAAATTCTTAAGCTGACCAAGTTGTAGGACTAATTGGCCAGATAGTGCTGCATTCCCAAGGTCACTGCATACTAAAAAAAAACCGATAGTTTAACATATTTGAAGAAAGATTTCAAACTGCGTCCAATATCTGAACAAAAATGTACAATGAACCAAGTTGCTTAAACTCTAATAACACTATTTTCATTGTTACAAGTAACATGAAACCAGGGGTTAACAAGGGTAGGATACCAATTCTGCAATACATTATTAGGATCTCCTAAATTCGTTTCTGTCTCCTTGCATCTATACCAAAGAACAGAAGGAGCTCATCTAAATACAAATCAGTAGCCAAAAGACGAGAGGGTAACAATAATCATATTGCACTTCACTTTGGCCAAAAAATGGAGAGAAAGAAAAGGGTCTGTGCAAGTTCTTCAATGGCAGCAGCTCTTCTCTTCATTGCAACTCTATTGGTTGCTGCATCTGAAGTGCAATAAGTGAGCAGCAACAGCAGCAGCCATTAGAGTTTCAATGAAATTACAAGATTTTACTGCCCATAATTGGAATGGCCTTAATTTTGACTATTAGCTTATAAATTAGACGAGAGAAAAGAATCAAAACACAAAAAGAAAACTATTCTAAACTTGCTAAATGGGCATGTAGAGTAAGTACTATAGCGTGCTAAGATTAAAAAAAAGGGGGAAAAATAAGAACTGTTTCAGAAGTAGTGACGATAAAAAAAGAAGAAACCAAACTTGACTTAAACATTTATTAATCATCCGCAAATTAAAATACAGAAACTAAGAGGAAACATTACCTGAGATAAATTAGGATTTAAAGTTAACAAATTAGCAATCAAACAATTGTGCAACAAACACAGAGACTAACACACATACCCGGAATCAAAGTGAAAAACCTCAGAATGGATTAAGCTTTCATTTTAATATGGTTCATGCAACCGTATTACAATTGAAGCTTTCAAAAATACAATGGCCATGAAAATTGTGAAGCTCTTAATAGCTCATTCAAGTATTGATAGCTGCAAATTTAACACTTTAGAAATTAATAAATGGCATTCTCAAATATTTTAACCTTTAAAACACCAACCAAAAATGAAGTTTTGATAGATATGGATACTAAGCTTTCCAAGACCTTTCCTGGTTGAACAGAATCCCCAACTCTCTCCAAATTACATCAACCTTTAAAACACCAACCCCAAATTAAGTTTTGATTAAAAAAAAAATAATAATAAGTCCTCACATTAGAAAGCTAAATTATCCTAGAATTAAAACACTCCAATAAGGATTCTGCCCTTTCTGTTTTGTGATATTCACTGCTACTAAGAACGCATTCCAGTTAGCAATTTTAAGAATGGAGAAGAAGAGATCAAAGCATTTAATTTCAACTTAAAATCAACAAGAAGGGAAAACCCAATAGCAAATTAGGCCAAATACTGCTGAATTTAGAAACTGATCTAGGCGAGAAGCTATGGTTTGGCAGAGATCACCCCAGCTACGGATGCTTCACACAGGAGATCTCTACGTTAAGCTATGGCATGAGGGAGAGATGACAATGAATGAAAAGATTATCAGGGTATTACGCTAAAAGTATTATTAAACAGGTAGCCCAATTGAATTCCCACAATTCAAAGCCTCTTTTGAAAATGAGGGAATTGAATTCTTATTTTTGGTTTCCAAACAAGGAAATTGATGAAAAAAATGCAATTGAATTGAATTCCATCTAAAACCATGGTTCCAAACACAATAAAACGAAACAGAAAATTAAATAAAACCCTATAAATCCAAACAAGAGATTCAACTCTCCGCGTAAACAAAACAATCGAACAAGAAAAAATGTAACACATAGCCCCGAAATTATCCTAGAATCCAGAAAATCATACAAAACCATTCATCAAACACGTTCAGAGCATAAAAAAAAATTGCACATTACAACACAATCTCTGTCATCTAACAGACTCAAATATCCCAATTGAACAAAACCTAATATATCCTATCTGGCATACAAACCGCATGTGGAAATGCATCCCACAGTACAACCAAAAATTAAAAAAGCAAAAAAAAAAAAAAAAAGAACTAACCTTTTCCGCCTCTTCAAGTCTTGATCGAGGAAGACAGTAGACGGGCTTAATCAACGGTTTCCAGGTGGAGATAGAGAGAGCAAATAGAGGGGTAATGCTTGAAATTGAGAGTGAAATGGAGCATGCTACTTATGCTGTGGAATGTGGTCCAACTTCTCAGAGAACTTGATCGTTGTCTACTTGCAGCACAAGTAGCTGTAATGAGAAGGGAAGAAACCCACTGAGTGAGTGAGTTAGTAAGTGGGTCAGCGAGCAATAATCTGACTCAAAATCATTGGATAGGAGCGACCAAAACCAAACCGTAGTCTGAAAACCAAATCGAACTAAGTAGAAAAAATCGAACTAAATCAAATTAAAGTTAGTTTGGTTTGGTTTTAGTTTTTAAAAATATAATAGTTGGGTGTCGGTTTGGTTTTGGTTTGTGATGGACAAACCAAATAAAAAACGAACCAAACCAAACTAATTATAAATATTTAAAAATTATTTATATATATATGTATAAAATTTATTTTATTTGATATAATTTATATTTATATTATTATAAAATTTATATTTAAGAGATTTTAATAATATATATGTAATATAGATAATATTTTATAATAATTTATATGTAATTAATAATAATTTAATGATAATAATAATAATGATAAATTATTTAATTTTAAAATTTAGAAATTTCTATTTGGAATTGAACTGAATCAGAACCAAACCGAACTGATTTAGTTCAGTTCAATTCAAACCGAATATATATAGATTTGATTTTAGTTTTTATAATTTTTAATGTTTGGTTTTTGGTTTAGTTTGTTTCGTTTCGGTTTTTGAACCGAATTTTGCTCACCTCTATCATTGTAATGTATTGTGTTCAGGGGCGGC
This sequence comes from Euphorbia tirucalli, assembly GCA_039660915.1. Taxonomy (NCBI): domain Eukaryota; kingdom Viridiplantae; phylum Streptophyta; class Magnoliopsida; order Malpighiales; family Euphorbiaceae; genus Euphorbia; species Euphorbia tirucalli. Next base: position 73,568,474 of record CM077634.1, on the reverse strand, counting down.
GGCGGGGGGGGTCACGGGGGGGCAGCTGACCCCCCAGCCGCCGGAAAAGCCCCTGAGTAGGGGGGCTTTCCGGCGGCCCCCCGCCCCCCCAAGAGCAGGGCATCGCCCCTGCTCAGTGTTTATTTTTTTTTTCTTGGGATGGGCAAAACGATGTCGTTTTGCCCTGGTCAAAACGACGTCGTTTTGCCCCGTAATTTTTTTAAAAAAAATAAACAAACTAGGGCAAAACGATGTCGTTTTGCCCTGGTTTGGAAAAAAAAAAAGAAATAAACAAACCAGACAGAGACAACATTTCTCCATCCCACCCCACCTCTTTCACTTCAAACGACAAAATCACCCTCTTCTTCTCCTCTCCACTGCTGCCGGCCGCCGCCAGCGCTCGTCGTCCGTCCGTCCTCTCCTCTCCTCCTTTCCTCCTTGCTTCATTCCGGTTAGTTTTTATTTTAAATATTAGGTTTTTGTAATTTATTTAGGTTTTATTGTTATTAGGTTTTAAAGAAAATTATTTGTGTAAATTAGGTTTGAATTAATAAATTGAGGTATTAATTGATAAATTAATAAATTGATTATGTTAATTGTGTTGTTATTTGATAAATTAGGTTTGAATTGGGGTTTGATTTGATAAATTGATAAATTGGGGAATTGATTGTGTAAATTGTGTTTTTATTGAATTGAATTAAATTCATTCAGGTTTGTCAGTCGATCGAAAATTTTGGTTCGTCGGCCGGAAATTTTTCTTAACCGGCCGGAAATTTTTTGAACCAAATTCTGCCCCCCCAGCAGACTAATCCTGGCACCGCCACTGATTGTGTTATTACGTTTATGACCTTAAAAAAGCCTTTTTTTTTTCTTTTTAACAATTACGTTTATAATTGGATTTATCTATGTTTCTTTGTCCGAATTAATGGATTATTTGAGTTATGAAATTATTGAAATTAAAAAAAAAAAAAATTCAACCTTTGTTGATGGACAGATCTTAAAATCATTAAGGGTTGATAATTAAAGAAAAAAAAATTAAAGAGGTTGTTTAAATTTAATACCTTCAACCTTAATTTGGCAAAAAAATCCTTTTTAAGCTCATAGTGTATTTGATTAAACATTATAGATATTTAAATTATTTAAATGGGAGAGAACGAATAAAGGATAAAATTTGTAATCTAATATATTGTCGCATATAATTTTCATGAATAATACAAAAATTAACTTGACGATTTTTTTTTAATAAAAAGAAAATTAAAATTTTTTTTGAAAGACAAGAAAATTAAAATTTGATACATAAAATATATAAAGTGATGCAATTCTCGTCCACAAACAGGTGAACTTTTATCAATAAAAAATTTCTCATTAGCTAGGTTGTTCAATATAACAGTATAACAAAAGTTGAATTTTATGATTTTTTACACTGACAAATAATTTATTATTACTATTATTATACATTTAAATTGTAATTCAATTTATAATTTATGATCAACTTCATCTTATCAAATTTTTTATACAAAAGAGTTATCCCAAGTTATAAACGGTCAAAGATTTCAAATATTAACTTCGAGGAATAGTGTATATATTAAATTTTAATTAAAACAGAATTTTTTTTTTTTTTAATATCTTATTAATCTTATATTGATTAATCAATTTATATTCAAAAAATTATATTAGTTCATATATACAATTAACATATGCTACTCTTACTCCATAACATTTAATATAATGGGAAATTGAGTATCAAATTATGGTTAGATCTCAAATGGAAATTTTTTCTGTATTCAATAATCAATAAATTAAAATGAGTAAATTTGAGATTAATAAAGCCTTTTTAAGATAAGATTTAAAGCAGATTATAATAAAGAGAAAAAAAACTGGTATTTCAACACTTTATCAGATAATCAATTAAAAGAATTTAAAACACTTTGGTATAATAAAATGAATGAATTATAAGTAGATATTTCTTTATTCATATGATTTGAATATTATTGTATGCAAAATAACATAGATTTTCCATTTAAAAGACAGATAAATGTAAATACTAAAATAGCTAAACTTTGGAAAACAACTAATGAAGAATCTGTAATATCGATTCACCCTCTTCTAGATAATATAATAATTAAGAATAATGAGTAATCATTTATTGGAATTCCATTTAGAAAATTTGATGTAATAGAAAATAATCCATCTAAAGATATATTACAAGTTATAATGCAAAATAATTATTCTAATCAAGTATTATATACAATTTCAGAATAATTAAATAGAGTAGAATCTATTGTTCAAATACCAATAGTAACTCCCAGCATTAAGAATTAATCAAGCTTCAACTTCAAAAGATACTCCATTATTTAAACCTTTTGAATCAGAAACTAAAATAAGATTAAAGAAAGAAGATTCAGTTTTAGATAAAATAGAGGCTAGACTTGTTCAATTAAACATTAATAAAGATAAACAAGTTATGGTAATTAATAAAGATTTAAATACAGGGAGTGAAGATATTGAAAAATTAAAAGACCAATTTATTCAAAAAATAAAATTCAATACTTATAAACCTACACCAAAAGCTAGGAATTATTATTCAAGACCTACTCCTCCAAATACTCAACATCAAGAAAGAAGTAGTACAGTACAACCTAAGTATGATGGAGAAACTCTTTGTGAATGGAACATAGATGGTTTGTCTTAATAGCGAATAATAAATTTATTACAAAAAATGTCAATGGCTGCTACTGCATATAATCTAAAAATAATAATGAAACTCACGTATTACAAGCTTTAGTATTAGGATTTATTGGTCAGATAAAAGGTTGGTGGGATTATTACATAACTCATGATGAAAAGAATATAATATTAAATGCTAGAAAAATTGTAATAAAAGAAGAAAATACTCAAAGATTACAAATTGAAGAAGGAGATATTATTCCAACTTTACTCTTTACAATTTTGCAAGGTTTTGTTGGAGACCTTAGGATTTATCATGATAAAAGTTCTAAAATACTTCAAATTTAACTTACCCAAGTTTACAAGATTTTAGATGGTATAAAGATGTGTTTTTAACAAAAAGAATGAGTAAAGAAGACTGTAATAATTCGTATTGAAAAGAAAGATTTATTGCGGGATTACCTAAACTATTTGCTGATAGGATAAGAAATAAATTATAATCCGAGTTTAATAATAATATTCCTTATCAAGAATTAAATTATAGACAAATAATTAATTATATTAATCATGAAGGATTGGCAATTTGTTCATATATGAAATTTAAAGCTAAGTTAAAAAAGGATAGTATAGTAGGAAGAAAAGAATTAGGATCATTTTGTGAACAATATGGTTATGAAACTATTAAGGCACCATCAGCAAAACAAAGATTAAAATCTAAGAAGAAAAAATATAATTATGAAATAAATTATTATAAAAAATACAATAGTCCAAAAAAATATAATAAAAAGTCTCAGGAGCAATTAAGAAATAAATTTAAAAGAAAAAAATATAAATGATAGAAATCATAAAAAGAATAATAGAGATATTATCATCTGTTATAATCATCCGTTATAATGTAGAAAACAAGAACATTATTCAAGAGGCTATAGAGTAAAAAATAAAACAAATAGTCTAGATATATCTCAAGAATTAAATGGTTAAAATTATGATTATAATAGAGATATAATAGAGATATAATCATCTGTTGTAATGTAGAAAACAAGGACATTATTTAAGAGGCTATAGAGTAAAAAATAAAACAAATAGTCTAGATATATCTCAAGAATTAAAAGGTTAAAATTATGATTAATGAAACCTCATAATTAGAATTAGAGATATCAGATTTTTCAGAAAATGATTTAAATATAATAGGTAATAGTGAAACTGAAACAGAATCTGAAATTTGTGAATGTGTAGGACCATGTACTTGTGAAAAAATTGATATGTTAACAAATAAACAATATTTTTCTTAGACTTAATAGAAATAATAGATAATCCAGAATACAATAAAATATATTTACAAAAACTAAAAGATATAATAGGAGTTAAAGAAAATAAGAATTTTGAACCTTGTAATTTTAAAGAACTATATAATAAGTTTAGTATTCCAAGAGAAGTCTATATTAAAGAGCTTCAAGAAGAAATAAGAAATCTTAGTAAGAAGATTAATCAATTGAAACAATTAGAAGATAAAGTTAAAATTTTAGAAGAAGAAAATTTTAAAATAGGATTAACAAATTTATTACAGAAGAATAATTCTAATACGGCTTCATCTAGTAATAGTAAAAGTATAGTTATTAAGGATTAAGAAGCAAAATATGTTAATATAATTAATAAGGTAAATTATTAAAAATGGTATGTAAAATTAGATATAGTTATTCAAGATAAATTTCACTTGAAAACATTAGCATTAATAGACACAGGAGCTGATCAAAATTGTATTCAAGAAGGATTAATATCTACTAAATATTATGAAAAAACATCTGAAAGATTAAGTTCCGCTAATGGATCAAAATTAATAATACATTATAAATTACCTAAAGTTAAGATTTGTAATCAAGGATACTATCATAAAACTTATTTAATTTTGGTTAAAAATTTAAATACGGGAGTTATATTAGGAACACCCTATTACAATGTCATACCCTTTTTTTGTTTGCAGTAATGGTATTAGGACTCAAATATTTGGTAAAGATATTTTATTTAAATTTGCTTCTCCAATTATTCCCAAAAAAGCTAGTCAAAGAGAATGAAATAGTAATATAATCCAAAATAAACATAAACAAATAGAACTTTTAATTGAAGAAATTGCAGAAAGAAAAATTGAAGAACAATTAGAAGATAATAATATTAAACAGAAAATAAAAGAAATAGAATAAATGTTTTCTAAAAATGTTTGTGCCACAATTCCTAATACATTTTGGAATAGAAAACAACACATAGTAAATTTACCATATATTAAAGATTTTGATGAAAGAAATATTCCAACTAGGGCAAAATCAATACATATGTCAGATGAGTTAGAAAAAATTTGTAGGAAAGAAATTCAAGATTTGAAAGATAAAGGCCTAATTAGGGATTCAAAATCACCTTGGTCTTGTTCAGCTTTCTATGTTATGAATACAGCTAAATAAAAAGAGGAACATCTAGGTTAGTAATTAATTATAAACCATTAAATAAAATATTACAATGGATAAGATACCCTATACAAAATAAAAGAGACATATTAAAAAAATTATATAATGTAAAAATTTATTCGAAATTTGATATGAAGTCAGGATTTTGACAAATAGATATTGATGAAAAAGATAGGTATAAAACAGGTTTTAATGTACCTTTTGGACACTATGAATGGAATATAATGCCTTTTGGATTAAAAAAATGCACCATCAGAATTTCGAAATGTAATGAATAATATACTTAAACCAATAAGTAGTTATTCAATAGTTTATATAGATGATGTGTTAGTATATTCAGAATAAATTGATCAACATATTAGTCATTTAAAGAAATTTTACAATGTTATTCATAGTAATGGTTTAGTCGTTTCGGCAACTAAGATGAAATTACCCAAATTAAAGTAAGATTTTTAGGTTATGATATAGATAAAGGAACTATTAAGCCAATCAATAGGAATTTAGAATTTATATCAAAATTTCCATATGAAATTAAAGATAAAAAACAATTGCAAAGATTTTTAGGATGTTTGAATTATGTGCATGACTTTTTTAAAGATATTGAAAAAATTTGTACACCCTTATATAATATATTAAAAAAGAATCCAAAACCTTGGTTTGAAGAACATACTAGGATTGTTAAGATAATTAAAAAAAAATTAAAAGTTTTCCATGTTTAAATATTCCACAACCTGAAGCATTTTTTTATTGTAGAAACAGACGCTAGTGATTTAGGTTTTGGATGAATACTTAAACAAAAAGAACCTAATAAAGATAAAGAAGATCTAGTTAGATATTATTCAGGAACTTGGAATGAAGTTCAGAAAAATTACTCAACTATTAAGAAAGAAGTTTTAAGTATTGTTTTATGTATTTTAAAATTTGAAGATGATCTGTACATAAGAAGGTTTTTGCTAAGAATTGATTGTTTATCTGCAAAATTTATTTTAGAAAAGGATGTTAAACATTTGATTTCAAAACAAATATTTGCAAAATGACAAGCTTTGTTAAGTAATTTTGATTTTGATATAGAATATATTAAAGGAGAAAATAATAGTTTACCTGAATTTTTATCATGTAAATTTTTACAGGGAACATGAAGAAGGTTTTAATAAAAGCCTCTTTAGAGAAAAGTCAATATAATCAAAATAATCAAAATCAAATTTTAACTCCAAATAGATTTACTCCAGTGCATCCACGTGTTCCTTATTCAAGTTTTAATCAACAAAGTTCTTTAAATTCAGCTTTTAAATCATCTTATTCATCAATTTTGGCACAATCTCCTTCCCCTTCGTTCCCTTTAAATATTCAAACTAAGAAAAATATTAGTCAATATATTACAAATCCAATTAGACAATTTATTAAAGTTTTGAAACCATAAAAAATATTTATGGTCGAAAATTTTAATTTTTCAAGACTTGTTACTGAAATTTTTCCTCTAGATTTTACTATATTAAGTTAGACTTAAGTAGAAATAGGGAATTCTATGATTTTATTCTTGTTTTCATAGGATATGTAGAAATTGAGCATATTAAGGATAATACTAAGATTACTTATAGTAAAGTTAAAATTTTCAAAATTCTCTCTTTTCAAGACTGGGGGCTAAGCGCATTTACTTCAAAAGTTTTGACAACTACTCCCTATAGAAACTATAACTATTATGATTACCAAGAAGCTTGGTTTAAAGCTTTTTTATTGAGATTTTTTAATCATTCTTGGTTCTTTTATTTCCATCGAGATTTTAATGGAATTTTTCCAAATTGGTTCGTCAGATGGGCTAAATTCTTTGGGCCTATTCCTGAAGTTTTCCTTATTTAAGTTATTGAAAGTTACAATAAGTTTTTGGAATATAATTCTAAGCCAGATAAAATAATAAGATTTGCCAGCATTTTTTCTGTACCGTAGATATTATTATAGACTTACTATTATGAAAAAGAAACTCTTCTTCCTTTTTTATACGGAGAATTTAGAGTGAAATTTTAGGATAATTTTGATGGAAGTAGAGTTACATCAAAAGTGGTAGAACAATTATGTTTAAAGAAGACTTCTACAGAAGACATCGCCTATTAAGGATAGCAAGCTATAAAAGGATAAAGAACAATTAATCAAATTAATTTTGGAAGCTAAGTCAGAATCAGAAATTGCATCAATTCTTAAAAAAGCTTGTTCCACATCAAGTGAGTCAGAAGAAGCATTTGATTCAAGTCTTTCTATTTCAAAGAAAAAAGCTATTTCCAGGTTATTTCAAGATAGTCAAGACCCATTTGGTGATATAGACTTGTAAAAATGTAAATTTTAAATATGTAATAAGTAAAATGTAATTTTGTAAAAATAAATTAAAAGCTCGCTGAGTTGAAAATCGATTTAGGCAGCTCAGGCAAAAATTATGGCCGAAAAATAATAAAAGCATGTTGCACCAAAAAGCCCAAGCAAAAATTAAGGTAAAAAAAAGTATTTTTTATCAGTATTTAAAATATATAAATGTATCCAAATACGTATGTATGTATGCAAGCATGTATGTATATTACAGATATTTCCACATATTTGGCATCTTTGGTGGGCCCTCTCATACATCAGACGCAACAATCTTTGGCCGACAATTCTTATTTGGACAGAAACACGCGGATTCATCCTTTTGGCAGAATTAATCAATTATTGCAGATAACTCGCAAGGGTGAGTAATTATTCAGAAATCAACAAAACATTTTTTAGTAATAATCAGCAGTGGTAGACATCTTTAATCAATCATTTCCTTCTTTAATTTTGGATCGTACACGTAGCAAAGGCGGAGCTTATATCTTAAGTTCTCTTGGGTTATTTATTCAAGTTATAGAGAAGTTTACAGGCACGCTATTCCCAGAATTCAGAACCATTAGAGAGAAACCACAGTCTTTGTTTATATCTACATCATTTTGTAAAAAGACCTTAGATCTCCAATTAGTTTTCAATCATTGTATATGTATTCAAAACAAGTCAGAGTCTTCTTCTATTCAAAAGTCTGTTATTCAAATACCTCCTCTATGTATTCCAGAGTCAACCTTTTGTAAGAATTTAGTGAATAATCAATCAGGTATTTAATCAATTATGCCTCGTTATACAGATAGTTTTATGAATGCTTTAATTTTAATGGATTTTTTTTCTTATATTCCAGATTTAATTATTTTAAGAGAAAGATTAATTGTTTTTCAAGATTATTTAATAAGAGAACATAATTTGACTCATATTGATGGATTTTGTACTTGTATAGATTTTAATTGAAAAATTTATTTTGTTAATTTGATGATTTCTTTTATTGGAAATATTTTATAAAATGTTTCCTCCTGAGCTTCAAAATAGTTAAATATCAGATAGATTTATAGAAAATTTAACTCAATTAAATTTAAATAATATTCAAGAAATGAGTTTGTTATTAGGAAAATTAGTTCTGTTAATACAATTTTATAAAATTAAACTTAAAATTAAAAATATAGAAATTTTAATGAAAATGAATTTATTATATTAACTAGAAAATTAAGTCCGATTAAAACCTTGATCAAATTTATTTTAGGAATATTTGAAACTTATACACCCTTTTGATATTTTATTAGATAGCTAAATAATAAAAATAAAATCATTAAATATGTGATTAGATAGCTAATAATAAACATATAATCATTAAAGATGCCAACCTGAGCATGCTACTTACGCTGTGGAGTGTGCTTCAACTTCTAAGAGAAGTTGATCGTTGTCTACTTACAGCACAAGTTGTTGTAATGAGAAGAGTAGAGACCCACTGAGTGAGTTAGTGAGTGGGTCAGCGAGCAATAATCTGACTCAAAATCATTGTATTGTATTATTACGTTTATAACCTTAGAAAAGCCCTTTTTTTATTTTTCCTTTTAACGATTATGTTTATAATTGGATTTACAGTAAAACTTTCATAAATTAATACTCGATTAATTAATAATCTCTTTAAAATAATAATTTCTTTTGGTCCCAACTTGGACCAGTTCAAAAAACGATCAATTTTAATAAATTAATAAGATAATAATTTTTTGGAACAACCCTTTATAAATACAATGTTTTATTATCTCTATAAATTAATAATTTCTCAAATACATATGCCAAGTGTATATAGATATATACTTAGGATAATTTAGCAAAATATGACTCTATAGTTTTTAGCCAATCTTGTAAACCCTTTTGAGTGCATGCAGGGTGAACTCTCTTGTCTTCACACAATGCTTTTCTGATTTGTTCGGTCATGGTTGACTTATTAACACCTTTTAGATGAGAAGTTTTTTTTTATATCATTTGAAAGAACACTCCATAGAAACTTATATAGTAATTCATTAATTATGATATATTGAATATTTTTTATAACATAAGTACAATGAAGTTTCAAGTTCAATTAACTTATATAATGCACATTTAATTTTATTACGTAAAAATATGATGAATATAGTTCATTGATTTTAGACAAAAACTTTATTTATTCACTGATTTTAGACAAAAAATTTATTTAAATTAGTAATTTAAACTTTATTTTTAAAAAAATTTAAAATCACTCTATGAATTAATAATTATTAATTTATTGATTAATTAATATCTCTATAAATTAATAAAATTTCGTGGTCCCAACATTATTAATTCATAGAGGTTTTACTGTATCTGTGGTTCTTTATACGAATTAATGGATTATTTGAGTTATGAAATTATTGAAATTTTTTTTAAAAAAAAATTCAACCTTTGTTGATGGACAGATCTTAAAATCATTAAAGGTTGATAATTAAAGGAAAAAAAAAAAAATTAAAGAGGTTGTTTAAATTTAATACCTTCAACCTTAATTTGGCAAAAAAATCCTTTTTAAGCTCATAGTGTATTTGATTAAACATTATAGATATTTAAATTATTTAAATGGGAAATAACGAATAAAGGATAAAATTTGCAATCTAATATATTGTCGCATATAATTTTCAGGAATAATAATACAAAAATTAACTTGACAATTTTTTTTTTAATAAAAAGAAAATTAAAATTTGATACATAAAATATATAAAGTGATGCAATTCTCGTCCACAAACAGGTGAACATTTATCAATCAACAATTTCTCATTAGCTAGGTTGTTCAATATAACAATATAACAAAAGTTGAATTTTATGATTTTTACACTGACAAATATTTCATTATTACATTTAAATTGTAATTTAATTTATAATTTATGATCAACTTCATCTTATCAAATTTTATATACAAAAGAGTTATCCCAAATTATAATTATTAAGGACAAACGGTCAAAGATTTTAAACATTTTAAGTTAGAAATTTTAATTTCGAGGAATAGTGTATATATTAAATTTTAATCAAAACAGATATTTTTTTTTATAAAAAATATCTTATTTATCTTAAATTGATTAATCAATTTATACTCAAAAAAATTATATTAATTCATATATACAATTAACATATACTACTCTTACTCCATAACATTTAATTTAATATAATGGGAAATTGAGTATCAAATTATGATTTGAGAATTCCAAAAGTCCACATAAACCATATGCACTGTCCCAATTTAACATACAGGAATAAATTGTTTCACCTGGACTGATTTAACTCTCAAAATCACTATAATAATAATAATAATAATAATAATAATAATAATAATAATAATAATAATAATAATAATCTGCAAGTCACGAGATTCCTCTTGATTTGATGATGGAATAAATGATACTTTTGAAATTTTGTGCTCAATATGTGGAAGATGCTTTACAGGCTTTAATAAGGATTGTTGCAAGATATTGAAATTCCATTAACTTTTACTGTTTTACAGCTGAATACAGCTGTTAGTACGTACAGATCCACAAAATAACCGGAGTGTTAAAAAAGTTAAAAATAGCTAACGGAATAACATGCAAATATACCTAATATGAAAATGAGAGATTAATTTTATTCTCATCAAACTAAAGGCTAAATTTAAAAAACATACTATGTGGTTTCACTCGTTTTCAAAATAAAATTTGTGGTTTTTTATTTTTTAAACGAGTACAATCAGTGGTGAATCCAGAAGACTAAGTTCGGGGGGCGAAAAGTCCTGCAAATATTTTTGAAAGAAGATTATGTTCCGCCAAATTAAATGATACAAAATATATTAAATAAATAGTCTTATACACATACCAACAATTATGTTTTTCTAACTGACGAGGATGAGTCATTCATAGTACGAGAGCTTTTGCTAGGTGGCAAATACTTCCTTCGAGATTTCAATTTGTGAAAACGTTGCAAAATGGCTTCATTTTCAACGCTAATAAAAGCCTTTTTCTCAACGTAACACAATAAGCAATCCACATTTCATAATCCCAAATTATAATACAATCCCAAATTCACAATTAATTCAATTTAATCTAAATTATAAAACACAAATTCTCAATATATCAATCACAATTCAAATTATAACACAATTAATTCTATTCAATAGCAATATATTACAATCCCTAGATAACTAAATCCCTAATTCATGTATTTATAATATTAATGAAAAAAAATTGATTCAAATAATAGTAATGTAATAAAATACTAACATATTATTTGCAATTTCTAATCCTAATTTAACATCATAACAATCTTAATTAATCTAATTGTATTTGTAAAATCTCAAGTCAATTTAGGGTTAAAATATAAAATATTTAGGAATTGAAAAATAAAAATTACCTAATTGAAGAGAGAGCCGGCAGATGCAGACGGACGGAGAGGCGGAGCGTGAGCGGGCGACGACGGCTTGGACGGAGGAGGCTGTGGCGGAGGAGGCTGGCTGGGTGGTGGTGAAAATTGGGAACAGAGAGGAGGAGAAGAAAATCAAAGCTTGTGGTCGATGAAAGGGGTGTAATATGTCTTAGTTTTTCTGTTCCCAGCTCAAGCAAAACGACATCGTTTTGCCTGGGAATCAAAAAAAAAAAAAAAAAAGAGGGCTTTCATCTTCCTCTGGTTTGGGGAGGGGGCAAATCTGCCCCCCCCAAAACCAGAGCTTTAACCATTTTTGCCGTCGGAAAACACCCCTAGGCAGTTGGGGGGGCAACGGCCTACACATGCCCCCCTCCCTCCGCCTCTGAGTACAATGGTTTCAAAAGTTAGCAAAATAATAATAATAACAACAACTAATATTTTTTCATTACAAATGATGACGTGACAAATGATGGTTTAATATTTCAATAATTTACCCGTATTATTTAAGAATTTTACATTAAGATTTAAATAGTTTTTGGAGATTTTTCATTTTGTTGTGATTTTTTATAATTTGTTATCATTATTTATTTTCTAAAATTTATCACTAATGTTTATTATATTGCTAAAATTTTCAAAAATTTTAGCTCAAAATAAACATGAATATTCTCTATAATGTTATGATTTAATTTTAATAATCATTTTTTACTAACTTTAGAAATCACTATCCTTGGTTTGTGAAAAAAAAAAAAAACCACAATAAACGAGTATAATCATAATGTATGTTTTTGAAGTTTATCTAAACTAAAATGTATAATTGAGGAATTAATGGTGCCACGCAAAGTCAACTTAATTCAAATTGCTGAATTCTTTATTTATTTGTTAATTATGTTGATATTTAAGCATATCAAGACCTTCTCGTACCAAAATAATTAGTTAAAACCACAAAACTTATGAGGTTGTTAATACGAATTTTGGAAATAAATTATAAAGAATATATATATATATATATATATATATATATATATATATTACCAAAAGCAAAAGCAATCTGTTGGTGAAAATATTTTCTTTTTACACAAAGAGAATAACTTGGTTTTAATTACATAAAAAAAAAAAAAAAAAAAAAAAACAGTTTTTAATTTATATAAAAAAATAAAAATAAAAGTATAATATTACTGTATCTGTGAGAACTAATCTACGAATATTCTTGATTATTTTTACATACTTTTATTCCGCACTATTTCTTTATATTATCTACAGTCAATCCCAAATCATAACATCAAAATACATTCTTCTATCTTGTCATCTTTACTTTTCCGATTCCCAAAAAGACGTATATCATCGGAATTTCATCAACGAAAAATTCATCTCCGGCGGCCTAGTACAGCATGAAGTTTTCAAAGAGCCTGAGCGTGGTGATAGAGGATACATTGCCTGATTGGAAAGACCAGTTTTTGTCCTACAAAAACTTGAAGAAACAACTGAAGCTGATCTATCCTAAGGACGGAGACAAGCCGCCGAATAAGCGTCCGAGATTCGAATCAGCCGGTGATAACACAGACGGTGAGGTGACGAAGGAGGTCATCGATTTCGTTAAACTTTTGGAAGATGAGATGGAGAAGTTTAATTCCTTTATCGTTGAGAAAGAAGAGGATTTCGTTATCAAATGGAAGGTAATTGGATTAGGTTTTTACTTTTGTCGTTTAAATTATAGTATAAGCGACTAAATTTGTGAATCGTATGCAAATATGATCTTGAACTGTAAATTAGAAGTTGGAAATTTTCTAATTGGAGCGGGATTATCTTCGTATGTGAAACCATTTGAAATTTCGCCCTATTATTTTAATTGTGTTTCGAAGGAAATAGAACTGTATCATGTTCTTTGGAGTATAGGAGTTGCTAGTGATTAGAAATCGGAGAGTCATATTGTTGCTTTGATCAGCTGTAGCTGATATTATCCCAATTTACCAGTGATTGGAACTGGATCCAGACACCATTTGATGTGTCCTGTTACTTTGTATATTGAATCTTTTCTTTTGTGTCAAATGGCTGTTAATTTTGTTTCTCAGTGTGAGAGCAAACTGAAAAGCATGAAGGCATATTGAAATTCAAATTTCCTATTTTGTTTTGGAATTCAGGAGCTGCAAGATAGGGTAGAAAGGGCGAAGGATTCAAATGAATTGATAACAGTGGGAAGAGAGATTGTGGATTTTCATGGTGAGATGGTTTTGTTGGAGAATTACAGTGCTCTGAACTACACAGGTTTGTATAACTATAAACAAACTTGACATCTAAAACAAGAAGAAAGTTTGTTTTCAATTTTCTGTGATGATTGTGTATTCTATAGTTCCCTCAATGCACAAAATATGATATGGTGTGTTAATATTATCTTAGTATTGCCTCTTGTAAGTAAGAAAAACATATCATTATGTGGAGTTGTCATTCATCATTATGGTTGAAATTCTTTACACAATTTGAATCCCAATATACCTAAGGCAAAAATTTTGATGGTTGTGTATTTCAGCAAGATAATTTTCCGAAAGAACATTTGGGATTTTGTTTTATATTTTCTATGATGGTTGTGTATTCTATAGTTTCCCTCAATGCACAAAATATGATATTGTTGCATCCCTTTATAACTACCTTCTTTGTGACTCTGTGTTGGCATAATCTTAATATTGCCTCTTGTAAGTAAGAAAAACATATCTTTGTGTTGAGCTGTCATCAATCATTATGGTTGAATTTCTTCACAGAATTTGAATCCCCATATATATAGTTAATATCAAGGCAAATTTCAGCAAAGGGATCATTTTCTAGCAGATGAATCTTTTCTATCTTTTATTTGCCTGAGCTCCAAGTTCTTGTAGTTGTTTGATTTCAGTATGGAATTTCTTCGTGCAGGACTAGTAAAGATATTAAAGAAATATGACAAACGAAGTGGTGCTCTGATTCGGTTGCCATTTATCCAAAAGGTCATGCAGCAACCATTTTTCACAACTCATGTGCTCAACAAACTTGTGAACGAGTGTGAGCTAATGCTCGATCGCCTCTTCACCAGAAACGAAGCACCGATATCATCCGCAGCAAACAAAGAGGAAGAAGGGGGTTGTGAATCAAAAACTTCAACCGAAGCCAACGATGAGCTTCCCACAGAAGTTCCCAGAGAACTATCAGAGATCGAGTATATGGAGAGCGTGTACTTGAAAAGAACTCAATCAGCATTGCAAGTCTTGAAGGAGATTAGGAGTGGAAGTTCAACAGTAAACATGTTTTCATTGCCCCCTTTACAAAGTAGTACTGTGAAGGAGGATTGGAAGAAAGTTCCGGTTGTAGAACAAACTGCCAAATAGAGTGAATTTTATTTTCAGATTTTTACTCTCATTGTATATCTAGTTCTAATTAACGTTTAAAGGGTGATTTTGCTCATTTAAGATGTGTGAAATTACCCTTTTGTCAGGTTGACTTATTTGGTGGAATTGGCTTTTGGTTGTAACTACTAACTAGTGTAATAAGCTGTATGTCTTTTGTGGGTTGAACTGGGAACATTATCTCATTAACATTTTAAGTTTTCATATTGGAATAAATGAATTCAAAACGTATAATTTAATTTCAAAAAAAATTTGCTTGGATTGAGATAATTAAAAATATAGAATTAAATTTTCATTCTTATTTTGAATTAAAGAATGAAATCCATGAAAAAACTAGCTGCATGATCAACACAAATCCACGTTATTACTAGATTATGAAACTTTATGTTTAATTATAAATGCATGTAAGTATTTCATTTGTTGTTGCTTTTTTAATTAGTTTTATTATTAGAAAGAGTAAATGATGACATGATAATTGCCAATACAATTTCACTTTTTCTTTAGCAGTATATAATTCAATATCATTTTTTGGGGTCATATTGCATGCAGATAACAAAAATCAATAATTTTTCTTGTCTCCTCGTCAATCACATTAACAATTAAAAGCCAATTAATTGAGAAAATAAAATAATTGATTTTGTTAGAGTCTATCTAAGATTTGCTAGAATTTCTCAATTTTTCTTTAGTAAGCAGTATTTTTTTTTTTTTTTTTTTTGAGATTTTTTCAGAAATTTAACAGTTTGTATATCTTCTTAATCAGTGATTCTGTCAGGATTACCAATTTCTTTAACGAGCTTTCATGTTATTTCTACTGTCGGTGGTGATTAAACTGTGAAACGATTAATTTTGACAGACAAGATCATAGTCCTGTAATTGGTTGCATGGTAAAATATGAACAAATTAAGTTAAACATAGTAGCTTTGGTTGCAAGAGGAAGATAATTCCAAGATCTCCTCTCTTTTGTAGATATACATGTAGAGGACACTGTTGGCTTGTTTGTAAAGCATTAAGTTGAATTAAATGTTTTTGACTTAAATTCAATTTTTTTAGAATTTATTATTAATATATTTCATGGATGATCTTACTGGTTATTCAAATAATTATTTATTCATATAAAAATGTTAAAACTACTTAATGTTAGGGTAAGCTATGTTATAACTTATTCTTTTATACCACCTTTCTTTTTTTTGGTAAGGGTTTATAACCTCTTGATTTCAAGCAATTGAATTTTATGTTAAATTAAAAAAAAAACATTTAAAAGAAGTAAAATATGAGAAATTATACAATGGATCTGGTCCATGTGGATATTTCCAATAAAAAATTGACACATAAGCATTTTTTAATTTTCCAATGGTTATATTGCTTACGTGTTAGTTTTTGAGTGGAGCGATCTACATGGACCCGATCCACCATAAAATTTCTTATAAAATATGTACACAATTAGCTATAGTGCGATAATGTCAATATAAATAGGAGTGAGGTTTGGGATGTCGTATTCTGAGAAATTATTATTATTAGTTAAAAATAAGAAACCCTTGCAAAAAGCGCTTGTAGCTCAGTGGATAGAGCGTCTGTTTCCTAAGCAGAAGGTCGTAGGTTCGACCCCTACCTGGCGCGTTCTGTATATTTTTCTTTGGTTTTTGCCATTCTCGATTGGCCAATTTACCATTGACAGCGGATACATTATTAATTTACTGTGATTTTCCAACGAAAACTCTATCATCATTTGCTGCAAATCTTGTTCATCATTTATTGTTATTCTTATATTCTTTTTCATTAAAAACAAAAACACATTATAACACACCTAATATACAAATAAAAATATACGTGTTAACCCCCTAGCTAGATGTATTACTAGGTGGTATTTTTTATGCTTCATATATATATATATATATATATATATATTATTATTCTATATATTAAAACTCCTGCCAAGATTGGATTCAATTGGGATACTTTGTCCAATTTCGGACAATGTTACCCTCAGAAATGGAATTGCCGATGTTACCCTCCTTTTTTTTCTCTTTTTCCCTTGCTGCCCAAACTCCTGCCTCAATTTGATTCAATTGCCAATTTTTGTCCAATTTCGGACAATGTTACCCTCAGAAATGGAATTGCCGATGTTACCCTCCTTTTTTTTCTCTTTTTCCCTTGCTGCCCGTTGACCTCTTCATACGTGCTATGTGTTCATTCTCTCTCTTCGTTCTGTCTGTCTTCTCTCTTTTAGGTTTTCTTCTTCTCCTCTCTTCGATTTTCTCTGCCGCTTCATGTCTTCATCAGTGCTGATGAGTTTCGATTTCTTCTCTTCTTCTCAATATCTCTGTTTTTGTGTTTCTGATTTCCATCTTCTCCTGAAATTGCAAGGGAAAGCTGAGCTGTGGAATGGTTCGTTTTCTCTGTCTTCTCTCTTTGCGATCTGTGTAAACCCTAGGTTTTCTTCTTCTTATTTTCTTTCCTGTCTTCGTTTTGGAAGAAAAAACCTAGCTTTGAACCTCTGATTTTGCCGCTGAGCCTTCATCGGTGCTGGTGAGTTTCGATTTCTTCTTTTGCTTCTCGATCTCTCTCTTTTTGTGTTTCTTATTTGCATCTCCTCCTGAAATTGCAAGAAAAAGCCTAGCTGTGGAATGGTTCGTTCTCTCTGTGTCCTCTCTTTGCGATCTGTGTAAACCCTAGGTTTTCTTCTTCTTATTTTCTTTCGTCTCTTTGATTTCTAAGAAAAAACCTAGCTTTGAACCTCTGATTCTGCCGCTTCATGCCTTCATCGGTGCTGGTGAGTTTCGATTTTTTCTGTTTGTTTTTAATTTCTCTGTTTTTGTCTTTCTTATTTCCGTCTTCATCAGTGTTGGGATGTTTTCCGGTTTGTTTTCTTTTTCCACTGTTTGGTTCGTGAGAAAATTTTTAAGGAATTTACACAGTAATTTTCTTATGTTTGGGTTTAGATTCGTACTTGACCGAGCTGTGTGTCATCAGATCTTCATTTGTTTTACTAAGTGTAGTTTTCAGCCTCTGTTGATGTCTTAAGATGCCGATTTGTTTGCTTTGTGTTATGTGTATTTTCGCTCTCTGTTAGTGTCTAAATATTGTTTGGTTCTTCAATATATTCTGTATTTTCATTTGGTGTCAGTTCTTCACGTGAATTTGTTTCGATTTTATGAGATTTCTGTGTTTTGAACTCTTTATTTGTGCGTTTGTTTGAATTTGTTTCACTCTGATGGGATTACTGTTTATTTCAATCTGTAACATGTTCTTTGAGCGAATTGGTTTTAGTATGATGAGGATGAGGTTTATACTGCATCTTTATAAATTTTCTCTTTCTGTTAAATTTGTGCTTTTTGCACCGTTACTTAATTCTGATTTCTGCTTCAGGCTCGGTTCTTTTTTCAGCAACTCAGATTAGGAGTTAGCTATCGCCATATCGTGATTTAAAGTTGGAGAACACATTGCTGGATGGTAGTTCAGCTCCACGTTTGAAGATATTTGTGATTTTGGGTACTCTAAGGTATTAAAGTGCTGCTCACGTATTAATTTGTGATTATTAGTGCTGACTGTGTAAGTGTGTATTTATTTGATTTTATTACTGATCTAATCACTTTCTTTTGCCATTGCCGTGTCTCTTATGGCAGACCACCTGACCGTACTTCATCTATCTGTTTTCGAAGAGAAATTGACTCCCGCCGATCTCTTTCTCAGAATTCGCTCTGATAATTCCGTCAAGCATGGCCTCGAGCTCTTTTATCTCATCATTAATCAAGCTGTTTCCATGATTAAATCTGACGATGTTGATCATAGTACTGATCACAATAAGAAGAAGACTTTAGGGTTCCAATTTTGGACTGATTCTCAGATCAATTCAGTTGTTTCGTTAGGTCTCGCTATCGTTTCTGCTTCCAGATCTCTATCAGGTGGATTCTTTGTTTGTTTATTTAGATGAGAAGGGTGTATGCTGATTTAACTATCTATGCATAGGTGATAACTAGAGTTTCGTCTAAGGGAGAAACAATTTCATTTAAACAAACGATTATTATTTTATCATTTTTTAGACTGTGATTATGATGACGTAGAATGGACCTATCGTAGTGATTGAGGTCTTATACTGTATATTGGCTGGACAGCTGGCACTCAGTCGATGCAGTTTTCTGCTAGACTAACAGTCTGAAACAACGCCACGTACTAATAGACCTATATGCTACAATAGATTCATTTTATGAATCCTTATAATCCATTTTCCATAGCCTATTTTTCACATATTTGTATAATTATAACTTTCTCTTCTTTTTCTTTGGTTAAGTTCTTTGTTCGTTGGTTTCTCTTTGCTGACTATTAGTGTTTGTTTAGGAGCTTGGACTTTAAACCGATCTCCTTTGATTAATTGGTGTCAGCGCTGGCTAATTAACTGTCTCTTTGTCCTAGAATTGTTATTTAATTAAAAAAACACATGATTTCAAAAACTTAATTAGTGCTTTGCTTTATTTATTTTATTTTACGGTCATTTTCTGAATATATATATTGTTCATTATGTTATGGACCTATCGTAGTGATTGAGGTCTCATACTGTATATTGGCTGGACAGCTGGCACTCAGTCGATGCAGTTTTCTGCTAGACTAACAGTCTGAAACAACGCCACGTACTAATAGACCTATATGCTACAATAGATTCATTCTATGAATCCTTATAATCCATTTTTCATAGCCTATTTTTCACATATTTGTATAATTATAACTTTGCTTATTTTACTTTTTAGGAACTGTTGTGTTGTGTAATATTTTTGGTACATGTTATTGTGAATATATTTTATATTTTTTTTATTCTTGGTGGTGTGATTGCTGAACAGTGAAGCAGTCGGACGCTATAGTTGTTGCAGTTGTGCAACAATTGCTGGAGTTTGCTGTTGGTTATTTGGAAAATTGAACAGGATAGAATTAGGAGAATACCTTGAATCTATTGAAGGTTTAGACTGTGATTATGATGACGTAGAGTGGACCTATCGTAGTGATTGAGGTCTTATACTGTATATTGGCTGGACAGCTGGCACTCAGTCGATGCAGTTTTCTGCTAGACTAACAGTCTGAAACAACGCCACGTACTAATAGACCTCTATGCTACAATAGATTCATTCTATGAATCCTTATAATCCGTTTTTCATAGCCTATTTTTCACATATTTGTATAATTATAACTTTCTCTTCTTTTTCTTTGGTTAAGTTCTTTGTTTGTTGGTTTCTCTTTGCTGACTATTAGTGTTTGTTTAGGAGCTTGGACTTTAAACCGATCTCCTTTGATTAATTGGTGTCAGCGGTGGCTAATTAACTGTCTCTTTGCCCTAGAATTGTTATTTAATTAAAAAAACACATGATTTCAAAAACTTAATTAGTGCTTTGCTTTATTTATTTTATTTTACGGTCATTTTCTGAATATATATATTGTTCATTATGTTATG
Source organism: Euphorbia tirucalli (assembly GCA_039660915.1). Classification (NCBI taxonomy): domain Eukaryota; kingdom Viridiplantae; phylum Streptophyta; class Magnoliopsida; order Malpighiales; family Euphorbiaceae; genus Euphorbia; species Euphorbia tirucalli. Next base: position 73,547,823 of record CM077634.1, on the reverse strand, counting down.
GACCTATCGTAGTGATTGAGGTCTTATACTGTATATTGGCTGGACAGCTGGCACTTAGTCGATGCAGTTTTCTGCTAGACTAACAGTCTGAAACAACGCCACGTACTAATAGACCTATATGCTACAATAGATTCATTCTATGAATCCTTATAATCCATTTTTCATAGCCTATTTTTCACATATTTGTATAATTATAACTTTGCTTATTTTACTTTTTAGGAACTGTTGTGTTGTGTAATATTTTTGGTACATGTTATTGTGAATATATTTTATATTTGTTTTATTCTTGGTGGTGTGATTGCTGAACAGTGGAGCAGTCGGACGCTATAGTTGTTGCAGTTGTGCAACAATTGCTGGAGTTTGCTGTTGGTTATTTGGAAAATTGAACAGGATAGAATTAGGAGAATACCGTGAATCTATTGAAGGTTTAGACTGTGATTATGATGACGTAGAATGGACCTATCGTAGTGATTGAGGTCTTATACTGTATATTGGCTGGACAGCTGGCACTCAGTCGATGCAGTTTTCTGCTAGACTAACAGTCTGAAACAACGCCACGTACTAATAGACCTATATGCTACAATAGATTCATTCTATGAATCCTTATAATCCATTTTTCATAGCCTATTTTTCACATATTTGTATAATTATAACTTTGCTTATTTTACTTTTTAGGAACTGTTGTGTTGTGTAATATTTTTGGTACATGTTATTGTGAATATATTTTATATTTTTTTTATTCTTGGTGGTGTGATTGCTGAACAGTGGAGCAGTCGGACACTATAGTTGTTGCAGTTGTGCAACAATTGCTGGAGTTTGCTGTTGGTTATTTGGAAAGGTCAGAGTTCAGCAGCGATGATTTGAGTACACATGTGTGTGTTTTTAGATTGTTAGTTTTTTCAAGTTTTGAGCTTTATTCAAATTCTCTTCTCTCCTCACTCTCCTCTTTCCAGTTTTTGCCAATTGGATTTAATAAGTGAATTGTACTTACTTGGTTGGTATTGTTTTGCACAGAAGATGGTTGTTTTTCTGTTCCATAGTATCAAGTCTGAGGATCATGCTTGAGAATGGTTAAATATTGTGGTTTTGTTTTTGATGGACTTCCTATTATAGCTATCACACACAAAAAGAAAAAGCCTACACATATGAGATTAGTGATTGCTTCAAGCTGTAGCATTTTGTTGATAGGATAAATCTGTCATGTTTAGAAGTTAGGCCAGTTAGTGTTTGAATATTGTTTGATTTCAATATTGTTTGGTTCTTCAATATATTCTGTATTTTCATTTAATTAATGCTGATCTCTATTTAGAGAGGTTAATAAAGTAACTACCAACAAAACAGATGTATTGCAGTTGCTTTTCGATCTTTTTTGCTTGAACATTTTTAATTTCTGTCCTATTCTGTTTTGCCTGAAGTGTTTTCTACCGGTTATGTTACACAAGGGTAAGGTTTTATCAAACTGCGTCATTATTTTCTCATTTTTGTAGTGATTTTTCTTTTCTCTGTGTTTAATTTTTCTTTATTGTGTTTCATTTTGTTAGGGCCTAATAATATTTTTTAATTTTGTCTTTTATTGCAATGATTTCAGCACATAATAACACAATGAGAAACTGTTGATCTTCCTATTTTTGAAAATATTGTTGATATGTCCTGTTGATATTCTTTGGCATAGAGGTTTGTTTACATTAACATGCCGATTTGTTTGCTTTGTATTATCTGTATTTTCGCTCTCTGTTACTGTCTGAATGGTGTCATGGCAAAATTCTTTCTGTTCTTCTACATTTGTTGGTTTTCGCCCTTTGGAATCGAATGTATTTACTATTTTCGATTGATTACATAGGGCAATTTATTATATTAGGACATGTACGGTAAGATACCCTTTCATTTTCAGCTTCGATTCCTTCTTACACCGTGATGATGTGATCTCTGCTTTGTTGTTCTGGATTTAGGCTGGTATTTCGATAAGTTTTCAGTTCGTCGATGCAGTTTTCTGATACACTAACAGTCTGAAACAACGCCATGTACTAATAGACCTATATCCTAGAATAGATTCAACCGGTTGATAGATGCTTTTATAAGTATAGAATTGAACAGGATAGAATTAGGAGAATACCTTGAATCTATTGAAGGTTTAGACTGTGATTATGATGACGTAGAATGGACCTATCGTAGTGATTGAGGTCTTATACTGTATATTGGCTGGACAGCTGGCACTCAGTCGATGCAGTTTTCTGCTAGACTAACAGTCTGAAACAACGCCACGTACTAATAGACCTATATCCTACAATAGATTCATTCTATGAATCCTTATAATCTATTTTTCATAGCCTATTTTTCACATATTTGTATAATTATAACTTTGCTTATTTTACTTTTTAGGAACTGTTGTTATGGACCTATCAGATGTGCATGAATGATTGACCTAATCCTACTTTCATAAAGAACATGCTTCGATGTTGCTCGATTTTTTTTTTTGGGTTGAGTGGAGTGCATGTTATTGGGCTATAATGGCTACTTAATTTTATTATATAATGTAAATAGGTTTAATCATTGTTTATCCATAAAGATCAATGACCAGTTTCTCATTTTTATTTTCTGTTTTCCTCTCCTCACTTCTCACTCTCTCTTCTATTTCTTTTTTTCTTTCGTTTGCAGCAAGAAAGCTATTTATTAATTCTATTTTTTGTGTTTCATATTTGCGCTGAAGAGTGTCTTTAATCTCTATGCCATTAATCAGTATCCAAAAATGTCAGCTTCTGTTGCTGGTAATAGAAAATATGATGTCTACATGTGCATAGATGTATTTGCAAGTAATACTTTTGGCAGTGCACAATGGAACGTATGTCAAACTTCTGATATTTTTTCTTGAGAATCTGTGCTGATATAAGCTTTGTTACATTGTAGACATTGGTTTTCATCATACTTATCCCACTTTTGTGCTCAAATTATGGTCCTGATTTCACATGCATATTTTGTTGAATTTGGATATATTTTCAGTCGCTATATGACAAATAGAGAGTCCACATTCGTTTTTTTATGTTTAAGAACTATCTTTTGGTTTACTTTCTTTGAAGTTCTTATATGTGTTTTCACTCCCTTCTCTTCATTGACGTGTCTCATTTAACATCCGAAAATTGTTTTCATGAGTTTAAACTCTACTATGTTTATATAAATGATGTCAATTATTTAATGGTGAACAATCTAACATGATTAACAAAATAGTAGATAAATAAAATGCTAACTGCAAATTTGATATTAGAAATCCAGGAACAAAAATAGGCCACAATATAAAAGAAATTCCCTATTAAACATAAAAACTTGGCCATTAAAAAAAAACACTGTAAAATGAATAACAACTTGCTGAACAATTCCCCCATCCCCTGATACTCAATATCAGCCTAAAATGTGAGATAGTGTCTGACATTGGGAAACAATAGACATGATGAAAGAGATGCAATAAAGAGGAATATACAGCAGTTGATTGACGTATATTATAATGCTCTTCATGCACCAAAGAATGGAGGAAAGGTTAGTTTTCCAACTTATGTTATGTTTTAATGATACTTTAAAATTGAAATAAGCTCTGAAGTTAATTAATTGATAGAGTCTATAACATTCCTAATTAATTAATTCGCTTATGTTAAGTTTTAAACACACTTTAAAATTCAAATAAGTTCTGAAGTTAATTAATTAATATAGTTTATACGATTTTTAATTAGTTAGTTGGAGGAATGTAAGCCTTAATTTTCGTTTCCTTCATTCTTTGGCGCATCAAGAGCATCATAATATACGTCAATCAACTGCTGTATATTCCTCTTCATTGCATCTCTTTCATCATCTCTATTGTTTCTCAATGTCAGACACTATCTTACATTTTATGTTCATATTAAGTATCAGATTTCCGCTCCAAGTGCTTTCTTGCTTCCGTGTACTTCTCAACTCGCCTCACTATAGAATGAGATTTTTCACTTTGTCGCATTCACTCCATCTCTAATAGTGATATTTTATTCTTAATTTTCTTTTATTTGTTTGACGATTTGATATTCTTTTCGTAGGGGCACTTTTAACTTGGAACTTCACTGTCCTTAAAAACTTAATGACATCAAAGCTGACCCCGAGTCTGATTGGGTTTTGATTTGCTCTTATTTCAGCTTAATTCACTTGAAAAGAAACGCAGTACCTTCTGTCCAATTCCTGATGATTTGTTTAAATGTATGTATTTCGGTACTTACTTATAGTTCATGTTTTCCATTCCGGATTTTCTATAGATAGCTCATAATACCTTCTTTTTTTTCAATATGTCGCAACGAAGAGGAATATACAGCAGTTGATTGATATATATTTGTCATCTTCTTGATGCACCGAAGAATGGAAGAAAGGTTAGTTTTGCAACTTATGTTATGTTCTAATGGTAGTTTAAAATTGAAATAAGCTACATTTGTATTCTTACCCATAAAATTGGACAGTTGTGTGTTCATCCATCATGAAATATAAATTTTATTGGGTTCATTAGTAGTATTCTGTACATAGTTAAGATTGTTCTCAGATGTGTGTTCTTCTTTTTTAAAAAAAATGCTTTATATTTCTGTTTGCGATACAAATTGTTATTTTCTTATTCTGTGCATAGAATGTACTGTTTGTGATGGAATTGGACCAATCCAAGCTCTTTGGATATCGATTTGTTTTCTTTGCACGTAGTTTACCGATTTTTTTGTGCAGAATGAACTTGGAACCTATAAGTTGTATTCAAGTATAGTAAAATAGTAACATCGTTAACTTTATACGTGTAGCATTTCGAGTCCTTATGCATATAAATTTGCTAAATTTCCTAAGATTTAAGACGTGAAACCTAATAGTTCAATTAATTACGTTGGCTTGACTTGAAGGAGACTCTACAGAACAGTTAATTATATAATATATATAAAAATATATATATTACTTATTGCTTTCTTTCTTTTTTTGGCTTTTCTAATCTGCTGAAGTCCATTGGGTTTTTTGTTTCACTCTGTTTCTTTTTGAATTTGGAGAAAATTCAATGCTTAAATTGTGCATATTGTGTTTCTTTATTTTTATTTGATTGGTGACAAATTGAAATTTACAATTACTTTGCACTTTGGTTATTATTTCACAAATGAGAACAATATGTCCGTTTAACTATCTATGCACAAGTAACCAATTATATATATATATATATATATATAATTATGTATATAATAATTATAGTATATATTAAAATCACTCATTTGATTTTGTTTTTTCATGCAGCAAATTTTGTTTTTAACCAAAGCTATACCGTTCTTCCTTTCACATAAAAGCTAAGTAATTCCTTTCTTTTGCAGAAATAGTTCTTACTGCCTTTATTTGTTCTAATTTCTCTTTTACACACACACATATATGTGTGTGTATGTTAACCATTATTATTATTATTATTATTATTATTATTATTATTATTATTATTATTATTCTTATATATTAAAACTCCTGCCTCAATTTGATTCAATTGCCAATTTTTGTCCAATTTCGGACAATGTTACCCTCAGAAATGGAAGTGCCGATTTTACCCTCCTTTTTTTTATCTTTTTCCCTTGCTGCCCGTTGACCTCTTCATACGTGCTATGTGTTCATTCTCTCTTTGTGTCCAATTTCGGACAATGTTGCTCTTATACAGTGAATTTCTTATAACCAACATTAATACGCTTTTTTATTTATTTATTTTTGGTCAAAACATGTATAAAATTGGTTTTGTGATTTTTTTTAATGCACTAATAAAAACAGGTACTTATTAAATTCTATGTATTAAGAATTTATGGCCTGATTTAATACAATAGAAAAATTGGAATATTTTGTCCAATTTCGGACAATGTTACCCTTATACAGTGAATTTCTAATAGGCCATATTAATAGGCTTTTTTATTTATTTATTTTTTGGTCAAAATATGTATAAAATTGGTTTTATGCTTTTTTTTTTTACTGCACTAATAAAAACAGATTCTTTAAATTCTATGTATTAAAAATTTATGGCCTCATTTAATACAATAGAAAAACAAGATATGGTGGTTGAGTATTAATTACAGGCAGTAAATTTCTTGGATTTGCAATGATGGATTTTACTTATTCACTTAATTTATCCATTCCATTTCTGCCGCTTTTTCTAAATAATTGTTTTGGAAAATTTTAATTAATTCTGATTTGATTGTTATCATCCAATTAAATGCATCCACTTAATTTACTTTTTACATCTATAAATAGCAATTATTCTTTTACCATCTTCCCATCTTACCTCTTCTCTTTTCTAACTATTCAGATTTCGGTAAGTGTTTATTTTTGTACTTTACTTTTTCATCCTTCAATTCTATAGCTGTTCTCATTACTTTTATTCCTTTCAGGTGCCAACAAAAATGGAACCTATCATGCTGCCATTTGCTGATCTTCTTCCCTTTTTTTTGGAGAAACTGAAGCTGCCCAGTGCAAGTTTTCAAGACCTCCGCGATGATGAGACAAATGATTATATCTGTCATGTGTCTCTTGATTGCCTTAATTTTACTGGTGTTTCTGAATTGATGGTCTTTAGTGCTACAAGTGTTGAAAACTTAAAAGATGCTCAACACAAAGCTTCCCTAAAACTCATCCACCACCTAATGGCTGCATACAAATTCACTGTTATTGATGTTAATTACCCACTTATGGTTGAACCAGCCTCAGCCCACGAATCATCTCACTCTCATGTCTCAGCCAATAATATGCCTTCTATTCACTCCACTTTTGAACATGTTGACTCAAAAACTTTTCCTGTTCATCTTGATACAACCTCTTCTTCTAAGAATATTATCCCAAAGCCATTATCTGAAAGTAACCACTTCAATATTTGTTCAATTCTGGAAACAGACCTTGGAATTCTTCCTGGAGATGTTGAAATGGTAGATAGAAATACTAACTTTTCTCAAGATTCCTCTGATGATTTTCAAGTTTCACCAACTCATGAAATTGAAGAATTACCACCTGAATCCGTTTTCATTGATGAAAACATTGACATGTTTGGATTTGTTTCCCCAAATCATAGCCCTAACATCAGTTCATGTCTCTATGAGAAATTACAAGAAAAGGTGGAACTCTATGAGCTGGAAATTCAAGAGATTAGAGCTGTATTAAGCCAAACACAGCTTGAACTTTTTGTTTCTAGAGAAAACGAGTCTACTCTTTCCCGCCATGTGGTTGCTTTCGCGAAGTCATTAAAGAACATCGTCCCTTCTGAGTTATTTTGCTGCTGCAAGTAATATATTATTTGATGTTCCTGTTTCTTTTTTCTTAGATTTTGACTTTATTAATTTTTCTTCTGGCGTTTACTAATTTTCATTTTCATCAACAGGGCTTCAACCTCTTGCTGCGGTAATTTTCAACTCAATATGCTGTTTATAAATCGTTTCGTGTTTCTTATATATTCTGTTCTTAAATTAGTGCTCATATTTATTTTGTTGCTTTTTTGGCAGCTGATGGTAGAGGCTGATGCTTTGAAGTTTTTGGAAGTAATTGTGACCTTAGAAGTCAGCAACACTTCATCACAAAAAAATCAGTCCTTGGTTTATGTGTTTTGATCCTAGAGACAAGAAGGATATTTGGTCACTGCAAGAATGTCTACAGGGTGAAGTTATGTATTTCTTTTTCTATATACCGTAATGTAAAGTCTTTGTAATTATGGCTTTTATTAAATTATAATCTTATGAATGTAATATATTATGTTAAAATTATGTACTTCAGTACTATGGTGTTAAAATATGTTATTTCATCTTTATATGATAAATAAAATTGTTATTTGGTGTTATTTTCGGACTATTCTTTGAATAAAAATACTATTGTACATCAAAAATTATCTATTCTGGAAACGAATTATCATAATAACACCAAATAACGATTGCACAAATATTTACAGCTTTAGAAAAATTTTCAAAGAAAAGATTGCGATTTCAACAATTTACTAAACATATATTTTTTTTGTATATATCAAGGTAATCAACATTAACTACATGAAAATATCGGATTAGTCAGCTTCAAATTTTCAATACCGTTTGTATATAAGGTAAGATGATTTAATCAATATTTTGTTATATTTTATTATTATTTGATTATTAGTATGACAGATATTAGTAATTAGATTTTTATATTCTTTATCACTTTTTCGTATCTCTGTAAACTGTATCTATATTAAATGAAATTGCAATTTGACAATAAAAAAAAACTTGAGTACAGGAACAGAAAAATGTGTTTTAAAAATTTCAATTTCGAAATAATAGAAAACGGAATTCTGAAAAAAACAGATACAAACTTAGTATTATTTAAAAAAAAACATTAATTCCATCAAATATGCTGAAAATTTCTCTAATTACAATAATTAAAATAAAAAACCATTGTATTCAATTGAATCAACAAATCACTAATCAATTGTATTTTTAAATGTAAAAATGATAATGATAATGATGAGAGAAAAATTAAATCTTAAATTTTACTATACAATTAGAATTATATAAATGACAATTTAAAAAAAACTACTATTTAAAATATTTATAAATTATTAGCTTATAATAAACTTATTGGGTTCATTTTTTATGATATCACGCTTAATATATACAGTTAAAAACTTAGTATTTATTATCTATCTTCATGCATTTATGATCTTACAGAAAAGAAATCTAATTTGATACGATATTAGCATTTATGATTTTACAGAGAAGAAATCTAATTTGATACGATATTAAATACGTTTTATCTCTCATATTTATGATTCATTTCCTATCATTAATAGCCTATTTAATGCTTTTCTCTCTCCTCTCTTTCTATATAAACACAATTCCGTTTTCCTATTCAATCTATCAAACCATTTCCTACTGTTTCTTTGTTTACTCTTCCTTTTCCTATTTGCTTAAACTTCAATCTTTACTCTTTAAACAAGATCTGCTCAACATACAAATATATATTCCGATTCCTGCTGAAATTGTTAAGGTATACTATTATTTTTTTGTCATCTATTTGTTTAAATCGTTTTAACGTATTCTTTCTTTAACCTTTTATTTTTGCTTTGCTTACTCAGGTGCTTCTCCTTTATTGCTCTCCTTACTATCAAGGTAACAAAACAATATTCCCTTGCTAAATAAAAATTCACTGATCACTAAATATTCGTAAATCTTCTTTTCATAATTTATGTTTAATCCGACAAATAAAAGTATTATAAACGACTTTAAATTCTTCAACAATTAACAAAGTTTTCATTTTTCAGATGGTTGAAATAAAATTGCCATTGCATTCTATTTTATCCGAGATTTTGAAACAATTAGAGATTCCAAATACCGAGTCATTAACAATGAATGAAGAAAACAATCTTTATAGCTGCTGTATCACCGTACCTGCACAAACTTCCAATAATGAATCGTTACCCTCTGTTGATTTCTATGGTTTTAGTGCGATAGATTTTGATGATGCAAAAAATGTCGCTGCCTCTAGGACCTATGAATACCTTAGGCTTACCTGTGAATTAGAAATTATAGATTTCAGTTCCCACAACATTGACGAGTTCTCAACAAAAAATAGGCTTCTCGGCGAGCAACAAGTAAGAGGAGCTTTGAGTTTAACCTCCATATCTCAAAAATATGAAAAGTTGAAGGAAATGTACAACAAAGCTCTTGAAATATTGCAGTCTATTACAGCAATTGTACAAAATTTCAACTTGGCCGATTACTTAAATAATGATCTGTGATTTCATATTATAAAACAATATTATTAAGTATAAAATTTAAATTTCATTACTCTGACGTTTTTGTATATTTTTGTTTTGGCCTTTTTTTCCCTTCCCCAAGATTTATTCGTCCTTTATTGCAAAGGTTCCAATTCTTCACACAATTATTTTTTCCATACTGTTATAATGATTTATGTTATAAAACTAAATTATTAATACAATAAATAATCCCCTTCTTACCAGATGCATAGGTTTCTCCTTTCAATTGAGGCCATACTTCGCTTTGCACTGATCCAGTTAAATTTACCCCCCCCACTTATTGAAAATCTTAATACGCCGACTCTTTATAAATGTCGTCTTACAATTATTCATAGAGGCGATGAAGGTCTTGAGCAATCCATGCCTTTTATTCAGTATAGTTCACAAAGCTTTGTAGATGCAAAAAACAAATGTTGCATTTATGCTCTCAAATCTCTGGAACGCCTTTATGATATCGATGTTAAAGATTTTAATCTAGAACGTCTAAAGTCGGTACGATCCACCTACTTCCAACAACTTGAAGAGTATGAAAACGTTATACTTAACCCGCAAAAACAAATTTGGAATGACTATCATGAATTGAAGAAAAAATATAATACTGTTATTAATCTGCTTACTACTTTAACTAATGTAGTTACAAAATTCAAAAATTTAATGAATTAATAATAATTATTTATTATGTATTGCTAATAGTATTATTTATGTGTTATTTCTTTTCTTTATTTGATTTAGTTACAAAATGGATAAATCAAGTCAAAATAAGGAAAATGATGGAAAAAGAAAATGGGGCTCCTTAAACTCAAATTCCTCCATATCAATTACTAATCCTATTTAATTCACTACAACTTCCACATTAATAAATATACCTTTAGATTTTGAATACCGACCTTGCAAACTTTCCAAGTATAAAAAAAATTCCTCCATATATAATCCTTGCTTCTCACAAACTACTAATGAATATTCATTGCAAAACAAACTTCATCCTCAACAAGCGGAAGAAAATTGTGAAATATTATTGATTGACGTTCCCATCCAATTAGATGAACATTCTTACCAATTATATTCAAACGAAGACTATATTCGAAGTAAGTTAATAGTTTTTCTCCATCTTATTTGTTTTTTCTATAGAAATAATTTTGCTATTTGAATTTTAAAAAAATATTTGTTTAAAATGCAGATGTCGAAATTTCCAAGTTTGGTACCCCTAATCAAGAATGCCCTTATTGTGGGGCATTCTTCTGGTCCCAAGAAGCTCTTAAACAAAAAAGCACTCTTTCAAAATTTGAATATAACAAATGTTGTAAAAAAGGAATGATTTCATTACCAAAAGATAAAAAACCTCCTATTATTCTTCAAAAATTATTGACAGAACAACCTCCTTTCAAATCAAGCAAATTTTTAGAAAATATTAGAACATATAATTCAATTTTTTCTTTCACGTCAATGGGAGCAAAAATTGATTATGATATTAATAAATCTAAAGGACCGTATGTATTTCGTCTCTGTGGTCAAAATTATCATTTAATGGGTTCTCTATTACCACCTATAAATGAAAAACCAAAATTTGCACAATTATATGTTTATGACAATGACACTGAAAACGAAATTGACAATCGGTTATCTTTTTTGAAAAATATTCAACCAAAAAATATTACTGACAAACTTATAATTAAAGAACTCATTAATATGTTCAACGAACACAATGAATTGGTAAAAATATTTCGAATGGCAAATCAAAAAGCAAATATTGAAAATATCTCATCTTTTAGATTAAGATTAATTGCTAAACGTTTAACAGAAAACAAACAATATGAATTACCACAATCTTCAGAAATAGCAGCTTTAATAATAGGAGACTTGGATTTATATGACATGTCAAGAGATATTATAGTCGAACATCAAAATAATTCTTTAAAACGAATAAGTATTTTACATCCAAGTTTGATGGCCATGCAATACCCGATTCTTTTTCCTTATGGCGAAGATGGTTATCATCCAAACATTAGCTATCAAAGTTCTTCAAATGCCAAAAAAATAAAAAGAAAATCCGTCACTATGCGAGAATACTATTCTTATAGACTACATGAAAAAACAAAATATGAACAAACTATATTTTATGGTGGTCGGTTATTTCAACAATTCATAGTAGATGCATATACATGTATAGAACAAAGCCGCCTTGATTTTTTAAGACAAAATCAAACATTATTAAGATCTGAAATTTATTCTGGATTACGTGACGCTTTTTTTAAAGGAGATAACGATGGTTCCCAATTAGGTAAATCTATTATTTTACCTTCTACATATACTGGTGGACCTCGGTATATGCTAGAACATTATCATGATGCTATGACTATAACTAAATTTTATGGAAATCCGAATCTATTTATAACTTTTACATGTAACCCCTTATGGTCAGAAATTACAGAAACCATAAAATATCCACAAGTTCATAAAACAGAAAATCGACCAGATATTATTACAAGAGTTTTTAGAATTAAAATAGAAAGTTTAATTAAAGATTTTAAAGATAGAAAAATATTTGGAGAAATTATTGCATTATTATACACAGTTGAATTTCAAAAACGAGGATTACCACATATACATTGTTTACTATGGACACATGAAAAACATAAACAACTATCCGTAGCAGAAATAGATTCATATATATCTGCAGAATTACCAGATCCTAATATAGATCCTATTGCATTTAAATACGTATCAAAATTTATGATTCATGGCCCATGCGGATTAATTAATCCAAAAAGCCCTTGCATGAAAAATAATAAATGTTCTAAATTTTATCCAAAAAAATATCAAAATACTACTACAATTGATGAAAACGGATTCTCTTCTTATAAAAGAAGAAACACTAAAGTAGTTTTTAAAAAAGGGGATTTATTAATAGATAATCGTTTTGTTGTTCCTTACAACAGAGATTTAATAGTTCGTTATCAAGCTCACTTAAATATCGAATCATGTTGTCATACAATGTTAGTAAAATATTTATTTAAATATATAAATAAAGGTACAGATAGAGTAAAAGTAATTATTGAGCAAGACAACACTGCCGATAATCAAATAAACCAAAAAGATAATATAATACGAGATGAAATAAAAAATTATTTAGATTGCCGTTACATCTCACCATGTGAAGCATGTTGGAGAATATTTGAATTTCCTATACACCATAGAGAACCTTCAATAGAAAGACTATGTATTCATTTGCCTTATCAAAATACCGTATTATACAGAGATAACCAAAGCTTAGATCACATAATTAATCATTCGTTAGCACATAAAACAATGTTAACGGAATGGTTATACACAAATAGTATATCAGTACAAGCTTGCACATTAACTTATGTAGAATTTCCTACCAAATGGATATGGGATCCTAAAAATAAAATATGGTTACAACGTAAAAGAGGTTATAGCCTTGGAAGAATAGCATACGTAAACCCATGTGCCGGTGAATTATATTATCTAAGAATGCTTCTTAATATTGTAAGAGGCCCTAAATCATTCAATGATATTAAAACAGTTAATGGTATAGTTCACGAAAACTTTCGCACAGCATGTGGTACATACGGACTAATAGGAAATGATGATGAATGGATAAATGCTATGAAAGAGTGTTCTCTAATAAGTAGTGCAAAACAATTAAGACATTTATTTGTTACTATAATTATCTTTTGCGAAGTAGCAAATCCAAATAGATTATTTGAACAGTTTATTAAAAGTTTTTCTGAAGACATTGTATACGATTTGCATAAAAATTTCAGCATCCCTATTACCTCTATCCAAACTGGTTCCATAAAAAATTATGTTTTGTTAGAATTAGAAAAAATATTTAATCGAAATAACTACTCATTATCAGATTTTAACTTACCTTTACCTCAATCATCCAATGAATCGATGAATCAAAACAAACTTATACATGAAGAATTATGCTATAATATACCAGAACTCAAACAACAACATGAAGAATCAATAAAAACATTAAATGAAGACCAACGTAGAATCTATGATGCTGTTATGCTTTCCGTTGAAAAAAATGAAGGAAATGCTTTTTTCATTTATGGTTATGGCGGTACAGGCAAAACATATTTATATGAAACAATTATTGCTAAATTAAGATCAGAACTTAAAATTGTATTAGTTGTGGCTTCATCAGGTATTGCTTCATTACTTTTACCAGGAGGACGTACAGCTCATTCAAGATTTAAAATTCCTTTAGACATAAGTAATTATTCAACATGCAATATTAAAAAAAATACAAATCTTGCACAACTAATAATGCTTGCATCAATTATCATTTGGGACGAAGCACCCATGAATCATCGCTTTACATTTGAAGCTGTAGACAAATCATTAAAAGATATAATGTCCTCCATTAATCCTAATAATAAAGAACTTCCTTTCGGAGGAAAAAACATAATTTTAGGCGGAGATTTCAGACAAATATTACCTGTAATACCAAATGGTTCTAAAGAAGAAATTTTAGATGCTTCTATAACAAATTCTTATCTATGGAAAAATTTTAAAGTACACCATCTAACTATCAATATGAGACTTCGAAATGATAATAACACTTTTAAGTTTCAAAATTATACTTCTTTTGCTCATTGGTTATTAGCAGTTGGTGATGGATCCATCCAGACAAAAACATTAGAAAAAATAGATGCAGAAAAAAATTGGATTCAAATCCCAAATTCATTAATCATAAAAGCTGTAAACGAACCTATGATTGCGATAATAAAGGAAACTTATCCAGACTTTTTAAATCAATATAAATGTTGTAAATACTTGACCGAAAGAGCTATTATCACACCTAAAAACGAAATAGTAAATAAAATAAATAACTTTATATTAAATTTGGTACCAGAAGAACCACATATATATTATAGTAAAGATTCTATATGTACGTCCTCTACAAACTTAGAAGAATTACAAACTCTATATCCATTAGAATATCTTAACACCATTAATCCTAATGGTTATACACAACATGAATTATTACTAAAAATTAACACTCCAATTATGTTATTACGTAATATAAATCCATCTATAGGATTATGTAATGGTACAAGATTAGTAATACTACAGTTAGGTCAAAGAATAATAGAAGCACAAATTTTAAACGGATCTTTTATTGGAGAAAAAGTATTTATACCTAGAATTACGCTTAATTATACAGATCCGAAATTTCCTTTTATTTTACAAAGACGTCAATTCCCTATTAAAATCAGTTATTCTATGACAATAAATAAAAGTCAAGGTCAAACTCTAAAACAAGTTGGTCTATATTTAAATGAACCTGTATTCACACATGGCCAACTTTATGTAGCATTATCTAGAGTTACAAGTGAAAAAGGAATACATATTGTAATAGAAAATTCTTATTTAGAAATAGAAAATGAAATTCAATATTACACAAAAAATATAGTTTACAATGAAATATTTGAAAGTTTAGAATCTTTTTAAAATACAGCTCTCCAATATTCTCAAAATTTTGAAAAATTTATCAAAAACTATTTTAAAAAAAAACCTATGAACTTTAAATTTTTATTCGGTTAATAATCATATGTTATGTTGTCTTTTTTGTAGGCCAAAGATGAAGTACACTCCAATATCAATGATAAACAAAGAAACAAAAAACGTGGCTATTAAAGCTAGATTATTAAGATGTTGGAACTTTGTCAATCCCAGGAACTCAGACCACCTTTTCAGCTTCGAATTTTTATTGATAGACGAAGAGGTAAAATTCTTACTATTATAACTATTTTACATAATTATTTACCAAAAAAAAAATATTACAACCAAACCATAACATTTTCCACAGGGTCACACTATCCAAGGAACAACATCTGCAGAAAACGCGGACATATTTCGACCTGTGATGATAGAAGGAAATATTTATCACATATCTGGCTTTATTGTGATTCAAAGTCTAACCAAATACAAATGCAGCAACCATCCTTTTCGTTTAAGACTACCATGTAATGCCAATGTTAAGAAAATAGAAGAAGTTAACAATGATATTCCTTATGAAAAATTCAACTTCCTGAACTTTGAAGACTTAGAGCAACGAGCAGGACTTACAGATTACCTATGTGGTATTATTGCATCTATTTAATAAATCTTATAAAAATATCTAAAAAATTACTCTTCATTACAATGTATTACTACATCAATTCTTATCAGATACTTATGGATTGCTCATTGACATCGGATTTCTTGAACAAGTTTGAACTTATGATGTCGTGAAAAAAAGGCGCACTATTCACATAACAAATTCCAGGTTCACTTAAACCATTTTTAAATACACCTTACCTATGTCTTCTCCTCTGATTCTATTTATATTATATTTATAACAACAGTGGAAAAGAAATGGAAGTGTTGCTATGGGAAACAACAGCTGAAAATTTCCCTGAAAATGAAATCCTTCTCAATGCCAACACAAAACCAGTTGTTTTGGTGTTTGCCGGTATGATTCCTAAATCTTTCAAGGGTAAGTGTTCCTTAAAAATACTCAATTGACTAATATATAAATATCATTATATATAAGTTTCCTAATTCATTTCATCTTCTTAGATAGCTTTTCCCTCAATAGTTCAGCTGGAACAAAAATCTATATCAACCTACCACTTGACGAAATCACTGCTTTCTTAAAAAAGTAAATTTCAAATTGTTTAAAATTAATAACCCCTAATTATTTAAAACTAACATTCTCTCCTTGATCTTTATCCCAGAATCGCTCCTCCCTTCCCAAAGCTAAAAAAGGTTGAACACCAACTAAAAGAAGTCTTTGACATTGAAACAGAAAAAATGACCAATAGAAAAGGGATATCAGAACTCTTACAAGTTGATATTCATACAGATAAGGTTTGATTCATTTAATATTGAAAAACTTTAATAAGAAATTTTCTAATTCATTGTTTTACATTAGGATATCAAATTTACATGTAAGGCAAAAATCAAAGAAATCGATGCATCTGATGGTTGGTGGTATCGAGCATGTCCTGATTGTAAAAGTGGAATTCAAATTACAAAGGATCAGATTTGGTGCAAAAATCACAGATTCATAGAAAAAATTCCTCTACCATGGTAACAACTAACTAAATTTACTCACAACTTTAATTGCTACCTACTTTTTCAAAACACTATACTTTTACTCTCTTGCAGGTACAGAATAAAAATAATCGTGGAAGATGAAACTGGAACTATTCCATTTATTGTTTTTGGAAATATTGCTGAAGAACTAATTGGAGTACAGGCACACACCTTAACTTCTACTTTTAAAGAACGCCACGAAATTCCTCCATCAATGACCAAAATATGTGGAACCACAAAAATATTCCAAATTCAGCTAAGCAATACAATTGAAGATCCTTCACAAATTATATTCAAAGTGCTTTACATATTTAAAGAAGATGCTGAAATTCCAAAAAAAGAAATGCCAAGCCCAGTTTCTGCTCCGACAACCCATCTCAAATGTTTAACCTCTATCAATGCAATTACCGCTACAGCACACCGTTCATTGGATATCAAAGACGATTCAACTGCCAATATACCATCTAAAAAGCGAAAAATAGGGTAATTCAACATTTTACTGACAACAACTATTTCCTCATAAAATTCACCTTCTTATAAAAAATTAACAAAATTTTTTTCACAGGTCATCAGCTGCAACATCCGGAGAGAAGAAATCAACCTAACAATATAGTGATATGTGTAATCCTTTCTCTTAAACTATTTTATCAGAACATTTACTACTTTTATGTAATACTACATTATATCTTTATTATCAATCAAAAATAAATTGAAATTCCTCCTATAGCCAATATCATTTTTTACAAAAAACTATTAAAAAAAGGTCAAAAAAATATGAATATTTAAGAAACTTTACCAAAAAATTGAATTAAAATATTCTTATTTAACTATCCGCTTCATAATCATAATTAAATGTTATACATTTCCCATAAATATAATTAATTTCAAAAAGCGAATTCCCGAAGCGGAGCGAGGGGGTTTTTTCTAGTTCTATATATTAAAACTCCTGCCAAGATTGGATTCAATTGGGATAATTTGTCCAATTTCGGACAATGTTACCCTTAAGAATTGAATGTCCCATTTTGCCCTTCCTCTTTTTCTCTTTTCCCTTTTCTGCCGACTTGAAACGCGTTTACGCGTATGTTTTCATTTGTTCTTTCTCTCTCTTCTTTCTCTCTATCTTCTCTCTCGCTCTCTCTTCTTCTCTTCCGATTTCTGGAAACCCTAGGTTTCGTCGGCTTTGACTTGGATCCGTGCTTCTCTGATTGTTAGTTTTATTTTCCTGTGAACCAGAGTTCATCGCCGGCCGCTAACTCTCATCGCCTCTCATTTGTTCTTTCTCTCTCTTCTTTCTCTCTATCTTCTCTCTTGCTCTCTCTTCTTCTCTTCCGATTTCTGGAAACCCTAGGTTTCGTCGGATCTTACTTGGATCCGTGCTTCTCTTACTGCCGATGGAATCCCTAGGTTTTCATAGGATGGAGACTCACAAGAGATTGGTAGCAACCATGGCTTCGTGACACTTCCAGGTATCCCCTTTTATCTCCTTCTTGCTGTTTCGATTTTCTCAACCCCGGTTTTGTTTTTCCTTCTGCTTCGGTTTCTAAGATTGTCTATTTTGTTGTTTTGGACTTAAGCGGTAAAAGGGTGAGAACCAATGGACTAACTGGTCCTAAGGTAGGTTGTGCACTGAGCTGTTGTTTGGTTAATAGATAAAACGAAGGCTGATTAGAAATCTGTCAACATGTTGTATAGGAAGAGGAAGCAAAAGGTGCAGTTCATTCAAAACAAGTCAGATCGGAGAAGGGTCCAGGAAAGAGCAAGAACGAAAAGCTATCAAATTCAAAAGTTGGCTTAGTTACTCAAGTGAAGAAGGACAGTGATGGAAAAGTTGCTCAGGTACCTTCTGCTGTGTCAAATGGTTTGAAGAGTAAATCATCTAATGAGAGGCAGATGTTAGCATCAAAGGTAGGTATATATGTTTACATCATTGAAATTTTATGGTTGTCTACAATATCAATGCATCTTAGCAAAGTTGCTTATATCGTGTATCTGATTTTTGGTTCTTCCTAGCAGCATTTTGGGAAATCTGATGCTACATCCTCTGAAGGCCAGATGTATGTATTGTTTGTGCATGTTACCTTTCCCTATTTATTTTGAGCTGGATGAAGAGGACATATTAAGATATGAAGATGATTAAGTACTTTGTGGCTAATCTATTTGTGTTTTTATAGTTTTCAAGTATCAGTCAGAACTCAGAAATCACAAAGCACATATGTTAATAACTGCTTTTATTATCCAGCTCTTTGTGAAGTGTGATTTCCTTGATACATGGAGAGGATAAAAGTGAAAGCACCAAAGAAGGGACCTACACTTAAAGCAGAAGGAGATAGACAAGCTTCCACGTATCCTTTTCATTGTAACATTTTATGTTTTGTATTCTGTTGGTAGAATTGGTCTTCACCATTTATCTCTTACATTGTTATTTGTGATGTGATCTGATATTTAAGGAGATTTGCTGGTCATGATTTCTTATCTGACTTTAGAGGTAGACTGTGCTTCTTTTCATTATATATTGGTTTTTTTTATTTGTTCTTGCTAAAAATATATGGCAAGATGATTAATGTTGGCCTTAATTTTATAATTTGATTCATTAAGAATCAAGTGGATTTGAAAATTTCGTGTTAAATGAAATAATTTTGATGTGATGATTAGTTATAGTTATGTCTTTCTTCCCTGTTTGTTCATGTAGTTAATTACTTAACTGTGATTAACGGGTCCTAAATCAAAAATCCAAACATTTTTGTAATTACTTGATTGATTAAATATCATTTTTAAAGTTCTCTTTTGATTATAAATATTCTATATTTCTTTTTAATATGAATGTTTTATTTTTTACTCACTCTTCTCCTTTTTAGTATATCGTTTTCTGATTTGTGTTTGGTTTGTTATGATTTTTGATTTTGTTTTGTGGGCCGTTCTTTTCTCCAATCTATGGTTTGAAATGCGGGAATTGGTGGTTTTGCATTTGGTTATTGAATCATAACTTTTGTTGTGAAGAATCAGTGCTGTTGAGATCCTTTGTGATGGAAACATCACCAATCCTCATATTTTGTGTGTATGACCTTGGGTTTCTATCTATATGAGCTGTATTTTATTGAAATTTCTCTTTTTTGTGTGACCTTTGTGTTTTGCATATTATAGGTTTTGTTGGGACATGATTTGGCAACTACAGTGTTATATTTGAAGGTTTCCTTCTACATCTGGTGATTTCTATTAAATTTTAGACTGCATTTGTTGAAATTTTTCATTTTTTTATAGGTTTATTGTTGTTATTTTTCATTCTATGTTGATTTATATTTTAGCTTTGAACCTCTGATTCTGCCGCTTCATGCCTTCATCAGTGCTGGTGAGTTTCGATTTCTTCTCTTCCTTCTTAATTTCTCTGTTTTTGTCTTTCTTATTTCCATCTTCTCCTGAAATTGCAGTCTCACATTATTTTCATTTCCATCTTCTCCTGAAATTGCAGTCTCACATTATTTTCATTGAATCATTGTGGATGCTAGCTACTTGAGCATTCTTATCCATTCCAAATTATTATTGTTTTGTAGGTTCTTGCTGAAAAGCTTCCGGACCTGCTTGATTTTCCAAAGGACCTGAGGAGCTTGGAGGCTGCAACTAAGGTGCTCTTCTTCGTTCTGTCCATTTTATGAAAATATCAAAGTCTGTTAAAATTATCAGTGCTTTACCAAATGCCGCAATTTCTTGCAGATACAATTGAAATGTTTGGCAGAAGAAATGCAGGCCATCAGCAAAGGGCTGGAGAAAGTTATGCAGGAATTGACTGCATCAGAGAATGGTGGTCCAGTGTTGGAATTTTTTTGGTCTGTAAGTGCAAGCATATGGCCATGTCTATGTTGGAAACTGATTGTTGCTTATGGCCACAATAATCATAGGCCTTCACCTTAAAGGTTGACCGTCTTGGTTTAGTTAGTGGCTTATTCCATTTCTAATGTGCGTTTTATTTTTATTTGGACTGCAGATGCTTTTCTGAGTGTTTGCATATATTTTCAGTTTTAGAAAAATAACATTGTTATTGAATTTTTATCGGTGTCTTTGAAATTTTCAGATGCTGAAGTCATTCCTTGATTCTGCCAAAAGCGATGTAAGGTCCTTGGCGTTACTTTATTCCTCTGTGGTACGTATGACTTCCTCCTTCCCGCAACCCAGTTTTTCCATCCTAAAAACACACTCATTATCTGACGTTTTCGGATTTGTACATATCCAGGGTAGAAATGCAGACGCGTTGGCCCTCTATTTTGGAGAAGATCCTGTTCGCTACCCATTTGAACAAGGTATTTCGGTATTGTTTGATGTTGAACCGCAATTTAAGCTCTTGATCCAGTGTTTTTAATCTCTATGCCATTAAATCTGTTGCATACCATACCAGTTAGTCTACTGATTTTTAAAATGTCTCGCTCTGTGTTTTCATTCTGCAGTTGTGTCTACATTGCTCAATTTCGTGAAGATGTTTGTTTGAGCCTGCTTGATTTTCCAAAGGACCTGAGGAGCTTGGAGGCTGCAACTAAGGTGCTCTTCTTCGTTCTGTCCATTTTATGAAAATATCAAAGTCTGTTAAAATTATCAGTGCTTTACCAAATGCCGTAATTTTTTGCAGATACAATTGAAATGTTTGGTAGAAGAAATGCAAGCCATCAGCAAAAGGCTGGAGAAAGTTATGCAGGAATTGACTGCATCAGAGAATGATGGTCAAGTGTCGGAATTGTTTTGCTCTGTAAGTCCAAGCATATGGCCATGTGTATGTTGGAAACTGATTGTTGCTTATGGCCACAATAATCATAGGCCTTCACCTTAAAGGTTGACCGTCTTGGTTTAGTTAGTGGCTTATTCCATTTCTAACGTGCGTTTTATTTTTATTTGGACTGACAGATGCTTTTCTGAGTGTTTGCATATATTTTCAGTTTTAGAAAAATAACATTGTTATTGAATTTTATCGGTCTTTTTGAAATTTCCAGATGCTGAAGTCATTCCTTGATTCTGCTGAAAGCGATGTAACGTCCTTGGTGTTACTTTATTCCTCTGTGGTACGTATGACTTCCTCCTTCCCGCAACCCAGTTTTTCCATCCTAAAAACACACTCATTATCTGACGTTTTCGGATTTGTACATATCCAGGGTAGAAATGCAGACGCGTTGGCCCTTTATTTTGCAGAAGATCCTGTTCGCTGCCCATTTGAACAAGGTATTTTGGTATTCTTTGATGTTGAACCGCAATTTAAGATCTTGATCCAGTGTCTTTAATCTCTATGCCATTAAATCTGTTGCATACCATACCAGTTAGTCTACTGATTTTTAAAATGTCTTGCTCTGTGTTTTCATTCTACAGTTGTGTCTAAATTGCTTAATTTCGTGAAGATGTTTGTTCGAGCCTGCTTGATTTTCCAAAGGACCTGAGGAGCTTGGAGGCTGCAACTAAGGTGCTCTTCTTTGTTCTGTCCATTTTATGAAAATATCAAAGTCTGTTAAAATTATCAGTGCTTTACCAAATGCCGCAATTTCTTGCAGATACAATTGAAATGTTTGGCAGAAGAAATGCAAGCCATCAGCAAAGGGCTGGAGAAAGTTATCCAGGAATTGATTGCATCAGAGAATGATGGTCAAGTGTCGGAATTGTTTTGCTCTGTAAGTCCAAGCATATGGCCATGTGTATGTTGGAAACTGATTGTTGCTTATGCCCACAATAATCATAGGGCTTCATCTTAAAGGTTGACCGTCTTGGTTTAATTGGTGGCTTATTCCATTTCTAACATGCATTTTATTTTTATTTGGACTGCAGATGCTTTTCTGAGTGTTTGCATATATTTTCAGTTTTAGAAAAATAGCATTGTTATTGAATTTTTATCGGTCTCTTTGAAATTTTCAGATGCTGAAGTCATTCCTTGATTCTGCCGAAAGCGATGTAAGGTCCTTGGCGTTGCTTTATTCCTCTGTGGTACGTATGATTTCCTCCTTCCCGCAACCCAGTTTTTCCATCCTAAAAACACACTCATTATCTGACGTTTTCGGATTTGTACATATCTAGGGTAGAAATGCAGACGCGTTGGCCCTTTATTTTGGAGAAGATCCTGTTCGCTGCCCATTTGAACAAGGTATTTCGGTATTGTTTGATGTTGAACCGCAATTTAAGCTCTTGATCCAGTGTCTTTAATCTCTATGCCATTAAATCTGTTGCATACCATACCAGTTAGTCTACTGATTTTTAAAATGTCTCCCTCTGTGTTTTCATTCTGCAGTTGTGTCTACATTGCTCAATTTCGTGAAGATGTTTGTTCGAGCACACAATGAAAACTGCAAACACCTTGAACACGAAAAGAAAATGGCAGAGAATGAAAAGTTAAAGATGAATGCATCGAAAAAGGAGTCCGAAAACTTATTGCAGACTCCTGTCAAGAGTGGGAGTGTTAAATGATTTAGTTCCTGTAAGGCAAATTTTGTACAGAAAAGAATATGGAATTGAGGACATGAAAGAAAACAAATTCTTGCCTTATGCGGTAAGCATGAATGCGACTGTTCTGTTGCGTGTTACTTCGCTGTTGCACAGAACCAATACGATTACTGGTTTTGAAGCAGAAATGTTCACGGTCGGTGATATGCAAGGAGGTTATGGCGATGATAAGTGGGTTCAGGGTGGGTCTAATCCTGATGCTTATGCTATTTGGCATTGGTATTTGATTGATATTTTTGTCCACTTCTCTCATTCGTTGGTTTCCCTTCCTCCTCCTTTCTGGACTAATGCTGCTCACAATCATAGTGTTAAGGTACAATTTTTTTATGGTTGTTTTTGAAGTTTTCCAGCTGAAAGTAATATGCGGGTGTTTTGTAATGTAAGGTGCGTGAGTTTAATCTTTGATTATGACATTAACTTTGGTATATTAATTTGTTGTGCCTAATTTGGGGTCTTAGGCGTTCCGGACTTTCCTTAATATCCCCTATAGCTAGAAGTTTAAAGGATATTAATTGATAGATAAACTTCGGTTTAGTTGGCTTCTTGCCTGCATATGTTATTTGCTCATCTAAGACGTTACCATTAATTATTACTTTCACCTTGCAGGTATGATGCTATTACGGTCCATGGACAGCTCAAGTGACAAGACCAACTAAATAAGAACAATAAAGCTTTCTTTGATATATGTGATAGCATATTTGTAAATTACACATGGAAGGTACTGATTTTTCATATTTCTACTATAATAGTTGATTTATTAATTCCACTTTACTTGCATACTACATTTATTATTTCTTCTGCAGAATCAGTATCTTAAAATGTCAGCTTCTGTTGCTGTTAATAGAAAATATGATGTCTACATGTGCATAGATGTATTTGGAAGGAATACTTTTGGCGGTGGACAATGGAACATGTGTCAACTTCTGATATTTTTTCTTGAGAATCTGTGTTGGTATAAGCTCTATTACATTCTAGACATTGGTTTTCATCATCCTTATCTCACTTTTGTGCTCAAATTATGGTGCTGATTTCACATGCATCTTTTCTTCAATTTGGATATAATTTCAGTTGCCATATGACAGATAGAGAGTCCACATTCATTTTTTTATGTTTAAGAACTATCTTTTGGTCTACTTTCTTTGAAGTTCTTATGTGTGTCTTCACTGCCTTCTCTTGATTGATGTGTCTGATTTGACATCCGAAAATTGTTTTTGTGAGTTTAAACTCTACAATGTGTATATAGATCATGTGAATTATCTAATGGTGAACAATCTAACATGATTAACAAAACAGTACATAAATGAAATGGTAACTGCAAATATGACATTAGAAATTCAGGAACAAAAATAGGCCACAATATAAAAGAAAGACCTCACATTAACTCCATCTCTAATTGTGAGATTTTATTCCTAATCTTCTCCTGTTAATCACGGAAGCAGTCAGAGTTTGACTCATTGTTCTAAAAATAAGCTCCAAAAGCTTTCAAACAATGCATGGATTCCAGCATTGTATTCCCTACTAAACATAAAAACTTGGCCATTAAAAAAAACTCTGTAAAATCAACAACTACTTGCTCAACAATTCCCCCATCTCCTGATACTCAATATCAGCCTAAAATGTGAGGTAGTGTCTGACATTGGGAAACAATAGAGATGATGAAAGAGATGCAATGAAGAGGAATATACAGCAGTTGATTGACGTATATTATACATATTACTAAAATACATTTTTAACAAACGATAATATACATATTACTAAAACAAAAATACAAATACTTTAATCTTAATTAAATTTTATAGATTTTCCATAAATTTAATTAACTTCAAAAAGTGAATTCCCGAAGCGGAGCGAGGGGGTTTTTTCTAGTATATATTAAAGAAAAAATCAACTTTTTTGTTCTATTCATATCATGCAAAATTTTAGAATATTGATAAAATACGGTACTCCTTGAAATTACATTAGCTAAAAGGGTTGATGCATGCCCTTTAGAGTATAATAAACAAATACAGAGAATATATTTCATATTACACCCAATTAGCAATGCACAACCTTTTGCTTCAAATTAGAACAAAAGAAAAAAAAAGAAGTATTCAAGATAGAAGCCTTCAAGTGCGGAACAAATATGGCAAAAAAAAGAAAAGAAAAGTGAAACTCATAGTGTCAAGAAAATATAGATGAATGAATCTCATGTTTATTATACCACCGGCTAGAGGCTTAATATGTAGTAAAATTACCCATAGAGTCAAGAAAAACATTTTTATTGATTGTGTTTTACATTCTTATTGATGTTCTATTATTTGGGTCAATCACATATTTGGATATTCTATGGGCCATAAATGGAAGTAATGCTTTTTATATTGTAAAAATATCACCAAATTTTTTTAAGGGCAAATTACAAAAAAAAAAGATAACTAACATTTTTCTGTTAAAAATGATGATATAATAGTATTTTTGGTTATTTAACATACAAATAGTTTATGCATATTATTTAAGAATTTTGCATCAATATTTGAATATTTTTCAATTTGTTGTGATTTTTTTAAAGTTATTATCATTATTTAATTTAGAAAAATATTTACGTTTTTCAAAATTTTTTAAAATTTATCATTAATGTCTATTATATTTTTATTAATTAATTTGAAAATTTTGAGTTCAAATGAACAAGAATACCCTATGTAATGTCATGATTTAATTTTAGTTGTTTTTTTTTTGTTAACATATTAAAACACAATCTTTTTTTTTACTAAAAAAAAACCACAGTCCTTTATTTATAAAAAAGTGAAACCAAAAGGGGATTTTTTTTTTTTTTTTGTAATTTACCCTTTTCTTTAACATAGTTGGAATTAAAATAGATTGATTTGTTTCTATGAATTTGAAGGCCATTGGAAAAGGAGGGCATATATATTATGTGCGGTTTTAAGCTTAATTGGCCCCCTATCAAACCCTCAAAATCACTAATTTAATTTTGAGCAAAACACTCAATATAATAGATGACATCCAAAAATGACAAGCTGTGCGTATTATAAAATATAGACTCATTAGCTCTATCCATTATTTGGAACGAACCAAAATAGAAAGATATCGTATCAATTTTGGATTGATGGAGTAAGAAAGTATAACGATTTTTCTAATTCAAGTATATAAGATACCCATGTTGATAAATCAAAATAAGCTTGTTGAGAAATCAATCAATTACATAATGTACTGTATATTTGTAAATCCAATAAAAATGATATAATACTTAGTTGAAGCATAGTAATTATTGTACAAAATGCACATTGAATTAAAATAGAGTGACATAGATTCGGATTCTAATATTACAAGAGTCAAATATTACATTCTAATAGTTTAATGATGAAAGGGAATTTGGTATATATATATATATATATTTCCGATAACATACTCTTAGCATAAGTTTTTAATTAAAAGATAATAGAAAAGTATTCAAATTAAAAACCAATCAACACCAAAACCAATTCAGTCCACCTTTTATTGAGTATTCTTGGATTGGGTTTGGTTTTTAACAACCAATCCATAAAAATTTTCTATACTTGGATTGGATTTTCATCTTATATTTATTTGATGTATCCATGTGAAGCTATATTTTTAACACTAATAAATGTGACAATTATCATTCTTTTTAGTGATGTGATATTTGGTTTCAACGGAACTTGAAGTCTTGAACCCGGATTCTCTCATTTAAGGAGCGATTTACTTACCACCATAATGATTCTAGTGTATAAATTTTTTTTTTTTTAATGAGCGCTAAAATTGTTGGAGCATACTTTGCTGGTATTTGTTGTTATTGAGTTCTTTTGAAAATGTTCAATAAAAATCAAAATTCAAATTTGACAATCTGATCTCATTAATGAGTAACAACAAATAAAGAATAATTTTTAAACAAATATTGACATAATGAATAATATTATACTACATCAATACCATATTAAATTTGTTATTCCTCGTTTATTATTGTAAATACTCTGATTACTGTTACCTCTGCTCGTGCAGTAACAGTTAGGAAAATCTTTTTTTTTTTTTTTTTTACTTTTAATTTTTTTTATTACTATTATTATCGGTTATTAAATATTTTAAATTTTTTTAAAAAAATCTTATTAATTTTCTATTCTTCACTAAAATATTACTTTTACTAAACTCTAAAATGTCTCTTTAAAAAAAATGTCAAGTTCAGTTTATGATTTTTATAAAATATAAATAAATTCAAATTCAGATTCAACTACTTCAAATAATCTCATCTTAGACTCTGAGAGACTTTTTGTTTCCCTTTCCTCTTTCTATTTCTAATTAGGGTTATTTACACCTTAGATTGACAGTGTTAAATTGAGACTTAAATGAATAGCTATAACAGAAATTAGTAAATTTGTTAAATATAAAACTACTTAATTATAAGAAGAAGAAGAAGAAAAAAAAAAAGTAAAGTTTGTGGTGGAATTAAGGATTAACACTGTCAATCTAAGGAATCCCTACCCAACTTTCCTTCTCTTTTCTTATTTCTATTGCTAATTAGGAATTAAGGATTACTCTTCTTCCGTTAGTTTTAATGGTTAGTTAATTCTCTAAATTCACACTAATCTCCTAGTTCTTAATTAAAAAATAAGAAAATTAAAAAAACTCTTATATAACTGTTTTATTTATTTACTATCTTTTTTTGATTGTTACTTATCTATTAACTAAATCGCACCCATATTTTAATTTAGGAAACTCGACATTATAGAATAAATTAAAATTAAGGGAGAACAAAACTTTTTCCATTAAAATATAAATCATATAACTTTATAAATATATTTCTTATGGTTATTTACGTCTTTTACAGAGCTTATTCGGTAATAATAATAGATGAAAATAGGGTAAGCAAAACCAAACCACAACCCAAAAACCAAACCGAACCGAGCAGAAAAACCGAACCGAGTAAAAGTTAATTTGGTTTGGTTTTGGTTTTTAAAAATTTGATAGTTTGGTTTTCGGTTTGGTTTTGGTTTTTGATCGAAAAACCGAATAAAAACCAAACTGAACCGAACTAATTATAAATATTTAATAATTATTTATATATATGTATAAAAATACATTTTATTTGATATAATATATATTTATATTATTATAAAATCTATATTTATAAGATTTTAATAATATATATGTAATATAGACCATTTTTTGTAATACTTTATATATAATTAATAATAATTTAATGATAACAATAATGATGATTTATTTAAATTTTAAAATTTGGAAATTTTGGTTTGGAATTGAATCGAACCGAACCAGAATCGAACAGAGTTTGGTTCAACCCAAACCGAATATATAATTGGTTTGGTTTTAGTTTTTATAATTTTTAATGTTTGGTTTTCGATTCGGTTTGATTTGGTTCGATTTTTGAACCAAACCACATTTTGCTCACCCTAGATGAAAATGATAATTAAAATAAGTTAAATATATAGCATGAATATCCCAAGGAGTCAAAGGTTTATCGAACGATTAATAGGAGTGAGCAAAACCAAACCAATATCCAAAAACCGAAAATTCAAACCGAACCGAACTGAAACAAACCGATCTATTTTATAGTTTGGTTCCGTTTGGTTTTAAGTTATTAAAAAGTTTGGACTTCGGTTCAAAATAAAAAAAAAAACCGAAAAACCGAATAATTGGTAAAATATTAAAATTAATTATAAAATTAATATATGCTAATTGTAGAGAATTTTAGACATTATATTCTTTTATAATTTTATATTGTGATTTTTGGATGCTAATTTCTAGTTGTTAAAACTTGAGAGTTGAAAAAAAAAAAAACAATTTTAGTATTTTATTGTGATGTAATAATATTATTTATTATTACTGATTTTTTAAATTAATTTTTTTGTATTTCTTTTTTTTTTTTAACAAAATACTTATATAAAATTTTTATTTTGATTTTTTTTAAGAAGTTCATGTTTTTGGTTCGACCTAGTCCAAACCGAACCGAACTAGTTCGGTTTGGACAGAACCAAACCAAAATTTAGTTTGGATTTGATTGGTTTATAAAATACAGTGTTTTTTGTATCGGTTTTTTTGGTTCAGTTTGGTTTTTGACCGAACCGGTCCATGCTCACCCCTAACGATTAAGATGAAAGATTTGAAAATGGAAAGTAACGGGTGGATTATATCTAAGAAAGAAACAATAAAAGAACAGGTAACTATCGGCGTAGCTTTTGAAATTAACAGCGGTAGATACGAATTTAAAAGAATGGCTGAGATCTTATTATAAAGAATTAGACGGCCCACAATGTCAAATAGAAGGAAGTGTTAGGGTTTGCTTGGGAGAGGATGAGATATGAATCATAAAGGAAAGGATGATAGGGTGTGATATAGTATTTGATGGAAAAATAAAGGTCAAAGAAAAAACATGATTAGGAGATTGAGAGATATTTTAAAGTAGAGTTAAATATGGTAATTACTCAAATAGCGTTTAACAGTAAAAAATAATTTGAATAATAGAAAAGTACAGGGTCAAATTTCTAAACTCATTATTTTACAACCCACAATTTCTCAAAAACCACCAAATTGGTGGGATTAAAAAATGAGGAGAAAGGGTTTTTGGAGAATTATGGTCTACTACCAAATCCTATCTCATCCCTTTATTCCTCCTCTCAAACATATATCAATACATGCCCTATCTTAAAAAAAACCATCTTAAAACTTCATCCAGACAAAGCCTTAGATGCGAGCTGCCAGAGATGCATCTCTTAGAACTCTCCTCCCTCGACAGCTGTTAAGTTCACATCTTTAGACCAAACCCTTACCATCTTCCTCCCTTAATTTCTTTTTGTGGACATCTACCCAACCAGATCCTTCCACTCTTTATTTCTCCCTCTTTAACCCCCAAATTCATCCAATTTTTATGAACCATATCAGCTTTTCCCTTCTGTTTGACTCTCTATGGATTCATAGATTCAGGTTTGTTAGATTTTCACCTCTCTATTTATATGGTCCTATATTTTTTATTTGTTTTTGTATCAATTTTATTTGGCTTCTTATTCATTGATTTTGATCTTGCTTTGGGATTTTATAGAAAAATCAACTGTGGTTTGGTCCTTAAATTGCTCAGATATGAACAGATTCAACTGTGTCTCTCACTTTCCTCTTTATGAGATCCGATTCTGTTCTCAGTTATTTCAAAAATTTGAATTGCAATTTTCAGATCTTGTGTTTCCACAATATTTTTCACATCATACTCATTTATATTTTTATTTCCATCAGATGCAATTGAGGCAAGCAGTTGATTCAGATTGAGGATTGAGCCAAAGTTATAAATGACATACATGTTTAAGGTAACCCTTTTTTCTTTGGCTTGCTTGCATATGAAGAAAATTCAATTATGCATTCTCATACATATTTCTAGAATTTGGACCAGTAAAATAAAAGTTTCTTTTTCTACTTCTCTGCTTTGTTTTCTGCTTTCCATGATTCCAAAATGAAATTTCAACTCTTTACAATCTTCTTTCTCTTTCCCTTTTCTTTCCTGCTCCTGCTAGAATTTCCCTTTTGTTCACCCCTACTGCTCTGTTCACCACTTTCTTCCATATTAATTTTGTTTTGTTTTCTGCTTTCCATGATTCCAAAATGAAATTTCAACCCTTCACAATCTTCTTTCCCTTTCCCTTTTCTTTCTTGCACCTGCTAGAATTTCCCTTCTGTTCACCAAGCTGCATAGCTCATCTTCTCTATCTTTTTCCTCTTTCTCTCTTTTTTCTTTGTTTGTCAATAACATCATGTCATCTATTGGTCTCCTAACCAGCGACCTGTCCACTGCATACTATTTAAACAGTTCACTTGCTTTTTTTTGCCCAATTCAGCTTGATAATGACTAAACTATAGATGTTGACTTTTTTGTGTTATGTCTCCCATTGCTTCAAAATTTCAAAGTAAGATAATCAAATTTATGCTTTCTACCAATCCTAATTATATTAATTGTAACTTACAGTGTGCTTCAGGTGTAGCATAGCTTTTTGTGTAAATTATTTTAATCAACTGCAATATTGTAATGGCTAAACTGTAGATGTTGACTTTTTGTGTTATGTCTTCCATTGCTTCAAAATTTCAAAGTAAGAAAATCAAATTTATGCTTTCTACTAATCCTAATTTTATTAATTGTAACTTACAGTGTGCTTCAGGTGTAGCATAGCTTTCAACTATTTCAATCTTAATCATTTTAAATCATGCTCTCCTTTTTAATCAAAAAGACATTATTTTGAGTCAGACATTATTTTTTTGAGTAAGACATTATTAGGATTATGTCTATTTCGACCTAAAACTAGAAAACATCCTTTGCAGTGTAGGCATTACAATCTTCTTTTCCTTTCTTTCCTGCTCCTGCTGGAATTTCACTTGCTGCTAGAATTTCCCTTCTGTTCACCCATACTGCTCTGTTCATCACTTTCTTCCATATTAATTTTGTTCAATCTATCTACAATTTTATCAATTTCTGGATGATTCTTTGCAACCAAATCCACACAATCCAAAGCCAGCTTAGTTATGTTTTTTGCCTCCACTAAGTTGCAGAGCCCATCTTCTCTCCCTTTTTCTTCTTTCTCTCTTTTTTCTTTTTTTGTCAATAACATCATGTCATCTATTGGTCTCCTAAGTAGGGATCTGTCCACTGCATACTGTTTTTGTTTAAACAGTTCACTTGCTTTTGTTACAATATCTTTTTCTCTCTTGCCTTGCCCAATTCAGCTTGATCTGCCCTCACAATCAACTGCAATATTGTAATGCTTAAACTGTAGATGTTGACTTTTTGTGTTATGTCTCCCATTGCTTTAAAATTTCAAAGTAAGAAAATCAAATTTATGCTTTCTACCAATCCTAATTTTATTAATTGTAACTTACAGTGTACTTCAGGTGGAGCATAGCTTTCTGTGTAAATTATTTTTGTATCTCTTTTTCCCATGGAGCCAAAATCACAAAGTTTTGCATTGCCTTCTGTGAGCTTGGGTTTTTTCCTGACCTCGATGATGAAAACTTTTATTACCTTTTTTATGAATAAATGTGAGGCAGATTCGGAACGACCGGAATAACGTCGAAGATGTCTCGGATGACCCAAATATTTGTGACAATCTTGGTGCCGAACCCCAAAGAAGGTCGAGTGAGCGCTTAAGAGAACCGAAGAGAAAAGAGAAAAAGGGCAAGAGATGCAAGTCTGGTCACTATAGCCGCTCGTCTATAGTGCCCTACAGCCGTACAGCTGTAGTACAGTCGTACGGCTGTAGTACAACTGCTCGGCTATAGTACAGCCGCCCAGCTATAGGCCACTACAACCGCTCGGCTGTAATTATCAGATTTCCTAAATAAGCAGAATTAGCCTTTAATTCAGATTTTTAACCTAAATTTGGAACATATAAAAACCAAACAGATGAATTAGGTCAAGGGAATCAGGAGACAGCCTTCATTCTGCAATCAAACACACAAAAAAGAGTAGGGTTTTAGAGAAAAAGAAAAAAAAAATCAAAGAACTCAACCCAAATCAAAAACTTTAACTGAATCTATAGAAACGATTAGGGTTTTGTAAGGGTTAGCATTCTGGAGTGATTTTGATCAAGTTAGTATTCATTTGGATTGATTCGGGGTTTCGTTCGGGCTTAGGAGGATTGTGGGTGATTTTGGGTTGTTCGTGATTTCAGAAGATTTGCCAGTGTCCGAATCCGTTTCTAGTGATCCAAAACACTGGAACACAGACAATGTATACTCTAAGAGGCGTTAAAAACTCCTTTTGAATTGTTCTGGGTGTTATTTGTTTATGATTTTGGGTTTTTCTCAAATCTGGAAGTGAACCCAGCTATAGCCGCCCCGTCTGATGATTATAGCCGTTCGGCTGTAACCTATAGTAGCACGGCTATAGTCTTCTGATTACAACCACTAGGCTGTAATCTCCATGGCAGAAGCTCTGAATGTCCTAAATCGACCGATAACGCTTCCGTTTTCCAAGCAAATGTGTTTATCATTAATACTATCGGTCAAATTACATCCATGCATGTTTAGATTTACGGTTTTTGGGTTTTCAATTGATGGATGTAAGATTGAAGTTTGATGATTTCAGGTTTTTAGGGATTTATGGACTCGTTTGATCCGATCTGGATCTGTTTTGTGGAATTTTATGAGTTTCCAGAAATTCTAGATTACTAGAACCATCAAATTTCTAAAACAATTTTCAAAACGAGAAACGAAGACTGAATTATTGATTCTGGAGCACTACAGCCATCACAGCCATTACAGTGGCGCGGTTGTGATACCTTACAGTCGCTCGGCTGTAGTTTGAGAAGCAGAATTACAGTTTTGCCCTTTTGGGCCTCTAACTTGTAATTTTGTGTCTCCTTTTTATTCAAAACAGATTTTTGGCGTATTTACATTTTTAGACCTTAGATGGATATTCAATTTAGGCCCACTCATGAACGGAACCCTCGGGTTCCGAGATATCCGGCCCACTAAAAGTTGGAAAATGCATGTAAAATGAGCCAAATTGTTTTCAAAATCGATTTTCATTCACAAAATCTACAGGGCGTTTCTATAAAATATGTTCCAGGTCTAATCGAGTAGTTGTTCGAACTTCTCGATTATCCCCCCATTTATGATCCCGTTTCCCAAAATACCCCTATTCTGTCTTATGTGAGTCCTTGGTGTGCTTTATTTATTTGTGCTAACTGTATTTGGATGCATCTTTTTATTTTCATTTTGATGTATTTAATAGATTATCTCGCGTATCTAGGCGATTGTACTTTTTAGATTATTATGTATTATAGGCAGTTGTAAATGGTGAGGATGAGAGTTTTTTTTTTCAGGTTGTATAATTTGGCCATTACTTTACTTTTCCTGCACTTTTACTTGTCAGCACCTTATTTATGGTTTATATTTATGTCATTTGCATGAGCATTAACTAAAATTAAAAGAAGATAAAATGGGTAGAACTATGTGAATGTTGTATATATTATGAAATAATAATTGAAAATAAGTGAGGATTAGTAGAGCTGTTACCCGAACCTTGAATCTCTGGATTAGGTACTGCGTCTACACTTGGTAGGGAGCTATACCGGAATTTCCCGGATGAGCTGATCCAGGCGGCGATTCCGTATCTGATCACGAAATTTAGGTTTCGAGATCTTTAAGTTAAATTGGGATTTTCTAAAATCATTTTTCCAGAATACACACTTAAAGTGAAGTTTTCTACAAAAAAGGATTTCCCAATAAAATAAAAGTTTTTCTTAAGGAAGATTAAAACCCGTTTTCAAACCACAACATCACCTAGAAAAGAAAATCTCCAGTTCCCGCTTCGCCGCCCGTTCCGAAAAACGTCGTCCGCTCACACCTTCTGTGTCCAAAAGTATGTTTTCTGGATTTAGGCCGAAATATATATAATTGTAATAATGTCTTACTCAAAAAAATAATGTCTCACTCAAAATAATGTCTTCTTGATTAAAAAGGAGAGCATGATTTAAAATGATTACTATCTTTTTTTTATTGTTACTTATTTATTAACTAAATCGCAATCATATTTTAATTTAGGAAACTTCACATTATAGAATAAATTAAAATTAAGGGAGAATAAAACTTTTTCCATTAAAACATAAATCATATAACTTTATAAATATATTTCTTATGGTTATTTACATCTTTTACAGAGCTTATTCGGTAATAATAATAGATGAAAATGATAATTAAAATAAGTTAAATATAGCATCAATATCCCAAGGAGTCAAAGGTGTATCGAACGGTTAAGATGAAAGATTCGAAAATGGAAAGTAACGGGTGGATTATATCTAAGAAAGCAACAATAAAAGAATGGGTAACTATCAGCATAGATTTTGAAATTAACAGCGGTAGATACGGATTTAAAAGAATGGCTAAGATCTTATTGTAGGGAATCAGCCGGCCCACAACGTCAAACAGAAAGAAGTGTTAGATACGAGGTGCCAGAGTTTCATCTCTTAGAACTCTCCTCCCTCGACAGCTGTTAAGTTCACATCTTTAGACCAAACCCTCACCATCTTCG
This sequence comes from Euphorbia tirucalli, assembly GCA_039660915.1. Classification (NCBI taxonomy): domain Eukaryota; kingdom Viridiplantae; phylum Streptophyta; class Magnoliopsida; order Malpighiales; family Euphorbiaceae; genus Euphorbia; species Euphorbia tirucalli. The sequence continues at coordinate 73,512,448 of CM077634.1, read as the reverse complement.
TCCCTTAATTTCTTTTTGTGGAAATCTACCCAACCAGATCCTTCCACTCTCTGTTTCTCCTTTTTCAACCCTCAAATTCATCCAATTTTTATGAACCATATCAGCTCTTCCCTTCTGTTTGACTCTCTATGGATCCATAGATTCAGGTTTGTTAGATTTTCACCTCTCTGTTTATATGGTGTTATCTTTTTGATCTGTTCCTGTATCAATTTATTTGGCTTCTTATTCATTGATTTTGATCTTGCTTTGGGATTTTATAGAAAAATCAACTGTGGTTTGGTCCTTAAATTGCTCAGATCCAAACGGATTCAACTGTGTCTCTCACTTTCCTCTTTATGAGATCCGATTCTGTTCACAGTTATTTCAAAAATCTGAATTGCAATTTTCAGATCTTGTGTTTCCACAATATTTTTCACATCAGACTCATTTATATTTATATTTCCAGCAGATGCAATTGAGGCAAGCAGTTGATGCAGATTGAGGATTGAGATAAAGATATCGATGACATACATGTTTAAGGTAACCCTTTTTTCTTTGGCTTGCTTGCATATGAAAAAAAATTGAATTCTGGATTCTCATACATATTTCTAGAATTTGGAGTTTCTTTTTCTACTTCTCTTCTTTGTTTTTAGCTTTCCATGATTAGAAAATGAAATTTCAACTCTTTACAATCTTCTTTCCCTTTTCTTTCCTGCTCCTGCTAGAATTTCCCTTCTGTTCACCCCTACTGCTCTGTTCACCACTTTCTGCCATATTAATTTTGTTCAATCAATCTACAATTTTGTCAATTTCTGGACGATTCTTTGTAATCAAATCCGCACAATCCAAAGCCAGCTTAGTTATGTTTTTTGCCTCTACTAAGCTGCATAGCTCATCTTCTCTCTCTTTTTCTTCTTTCTCTCTTTTTTCTTTGTTTGTCAATAACATCATGTCGTCTATTGGTCTCCTAACCAGGGACTTGTTCACTGCATACTGTTTAAACAGTTCACTTGCTTTTTTTTGCCCAATTCAGCTTGATAATGACTAAACTGTAGATGTTGACTTTTTGATAATCAAATTTATGCTTTCTACCAATCCTAATTTTATCAATTGTGACTTACAGTGTGCTTCAGGTGTAGCATAGCTTTTTATGTAAATTATTTTTGTATCTCTTTTCCTATAGAGCCAAAATCACAACGTTTTGCATTGCCTTCTGTGTACAAAAGTATGTTTTCTGGTTTTGGGTCGAAATAAACGTAATCCTTTGTAGAGTATGAGTGTATCTTTCGCAATCCACTAGCAATTTGTTTAAATATTTGTAGTAATTTCTATCACCTAAATCCTGTATAACACACTACACACTGTCATCAATAATAGAAAACAAGGTTAATTTTTTTATCCATGTGTTCTTTGTGTAGCTTTTCCGGAAAGTATTCAGTTACAATGTAACTGAACTCTTCATTTTGTGCATGTCTTATTAATATTAGGATGGATGTAAGAGAGTAGACAATATCTCTTTCTCAACTTGAAATAACGTTTACATTAACTCTAATTAGTTAAAGAACTATTCAAATAATATTGACATTGGCTTTTAATAGTATTTGTAATTGCAAGAGTTATTATCATAGCACATTATACAATTGAACAAGACCTGTTGAAAACAAAAACAAGATATGTCTAACAAGATATGTGTCCTACTTCAATTGCATAATGTGCTATGATAATAACTCCTGCAATTACAAATACTATTAAAAGCCAATGTCAACGTTATTTGAATAGTTCTTTAACTCATTAGAGATAATATAAACATTATTTCAAGCTGAGAAAAAGATAATGTCTACTCTTTTACATCCATTCCTCCTAAGATTAATAGGACATGCACAAAATGAAGAGTTCAGTTACATTGTAACTGAATACTTTGCGGGAAAGCTACACAAAGAACACATAGGTAAGCATGGATACAAAAATTAACCTTATTTATTTGTTTACTATTATAGATGACAGAGTGTTATACATGATTTGGGTGGGAAAAATTACTACAAATATTTAAACAAATTGCTAGTGGACTGCAAAGGATACACTGATACTCTACAAAGGATTACATCTATTTCAACCTAAAACCAGAAAACATACTTTTGGACACGGAAGGCAATGCAAAACTTTATGATTTTGGTTACATGGGAAAAAGAGATGCAAAAATAATTTACACAGAAAGCTATGCTACACCTGGAGTTTATGTAAGTTACAATTAATAAAATTAGTATTGGTAGAAAGCATAAATTTGATTGTCTTACTTTGAAATTTTGAAGCAATGGGAGATATAACACAAAAAAGTCAACATCTACAGTTTAGTCATTATCAAACTGAATTGGGCAAAAAAAAGCAAGTGAACTGTTTAAATAGTATGAAGTGGACAGGTCGCTGGTTAGGAGACCAATAGATGACATGATGTTATTGACAAACAAAGAAAAAAGAGAGAAAAAGGAAAAAGAGAGAGAAGATGAGCTATGCAGCTTAGTGGAGGCAAAAAACATAACTAAGCTGGCTTTGGATTATGTGGATTTGATTGCAAAAAATCGTTCGGAAATTGATAAAATTGTAGATAGATTGAACAAAATTACTATGGAAGAAAGTGGTGAACAGAGCAGTAATGGGTTATCCCAAATCATGGACACCAAAGTTATTTTCACTTTCCACTTTAGATTCGATTCTTTTTTTCCAAGTGTGTGTGTGCATTATATCTGGGTATTATTGTCATACTAAAGCGCTATCAATGAAGTGAAAAAGTACTATCCAACGAGTGCAATCAAGTATTTTAACGATAGTAATATGGATAAGACCCTTCAAATGAAAAGAAGGTAGATAAAATAGTAAAATACCTGGTTGATCACATATTAGATCATTGTATCCGTGATAGCCGCGTATGTATTGGTTCAGAAGGTGTCTTTTATCGGTAAGAATTCCACCAGTAAACAATCATACTGAAGTCAAATAAGAGTGCCTCGTAATCCTAACCAGTTGAATAGAATAAATATGAAATTATATATAAATTTTCCTACAATGTAATAAGGTGTTCATATAGGCAAATAACTGCAAGGGTCTCGAGTTCATGTCAAGGCATTACCTCTAAATACATAAAGAAGTAAAATTACAAACTACTTGAGTTGATCAAAATCGAAAGAAAATGACTAACCTAATGAACCAAAATATGTGAAGCATTTACATTGCGACTCAAATATGGAAAATCTCTTGGACAGTTAGAATGCGGAGTATGCATATAACTGAGCAAAGAAACGAACCCAAAAGCAACCTTGATCCTTTGGGCCCATGTAAAAGTATCTAAAAATACAAAAGAAAAAAAAACAAAAGAGTTTAGTCTTTCCAATAATTATCCTACTCGAGAAGAAGAGTTTATTCAGAACGTTCTAAAAGGAAATAGTTTTAATTACGAATATATTGTCAATGAGTTTGCACTGAAGCAGTTTCCGTGACACCATTAAGAGATTCCTCAAAGCAAAATGACATAGAAACATTAGGGAATCTACAAAGTTACATAATCGAGAGTTGACTTTAGTACTATTACAGGAAAAAGTTTCACCTAACAAGAAAAAGACAGACAAAGAGCACAGAGAATGTCACGTGCCAAACGATTGAAAAGCTTTGTGCATCTCACAGACTACAAAACAAGGTTCCATTAGAATATAACCCTCAGGAGAAAAAAAGAAAAGCAAAAAGCCTAAACAAAATGACAAGCCAAGACTGAGTGCCCAAAAAAAAAAAGAGAAATTGATTCAATTGTAAGGAAAAACTAAAATAAAACTGTGATTAGCAAAATGAATAGCAAAGTAACAGTGAAGGATGAGATGTATAAGCAATATCAAAATAAATAGCAATAGCAAGACCAGCAACGGTGACATTAACCCGTACCTTTCTCAATGAGATTATGTAGTGTGTCGATTGCTTTTGGTCTCAGGAGATAAACAGCAGCCAGATGTTTTCCGTAATGGCAGGTTCCCAGCAACTTGGCTACGTTTGGATGGAACTCATACGAAAAGAAGTATTCATGTAAAATTATTTCATCCTATTCACGAAATGATGCACAATAAGAACAAGTTTGTTTCTATGATATGTTACTTAGCGATAGAATATTTACTCTAGCGAATTCCTGGTTTCTTGTTGAAAATATACTAAAAAGTTATGTCGTAGAAGCTCACCACTAATCTACCTTCATTATGCTCCGAACGCACTTCATATCTACTCTTGATTTGCCAAATCTTCACAATCACATCGTCATTACGATAAATTTCGCTATAAAGTTCCCCAAATTGGAATTTACCAATAGAATTTTCTTCACTAAATCCATTTACAACACTTTCTAATGCTTTGTCTGACAAACAAGTCATGCAAAGTCGACCTGCCAAGTCAGTCCATTTTTTTATTTATTTTTGTTTCAAATTAATTAATTTTCCATGGATGTTCTGTTTTCATCCTGTTTTCTTCCTTTTTTTTTTTGTTTCTTATTTTTGTATGTTTTTCTTTGTTTTCCTCAGTTTTTTCTCATTTTTCTCAAAATTTTATTATTTTCTTTCGTTTTCATTATTTGATTATTTTCTTTGTTTAATCGGATTTCACCCACATTTCTTCGTTTTTTTCATTTTATATAGCGAATTTCATATATTATTTCACTATTGAACCAAACATAGGAAAAAGAATAGTTATTTCATTTTATCACATTCTATGAAATAACTATTACATTCCTATCTTTTTCCGTTCGTTCTATGAACCAAAGATGGCTTAAATTCTAGATGTTGGAACCTGAATTCTAAATTATAAACTCTGAATAAGTTATAAATCCCAACCCTTTTGTGTTTTTTTTTTTTTTTTCTATATTGTATCTAAATTAACCTTTCATGAGGATTTAGAGGTGAATTGTCTTTTCCAATAGTATTTTATTCATATAAAAGGTTGAACTCAAGATCCTAGTTAAGTAACCCAAACTCCAAAACAGTTACACCAACATCAATTTGTCAATGTAATATTCTTTCATATTTATATTTTATTTTTGTCAATTTTTTTTTTAATTAATTTTATAACTAAAATTTATTTTTTTTTTAAAATATATGTCAACTATATATATAATTTTAGTGATTTAGTTGTGAATTTGTTTCCATATTACTAATTGTAATGGTTATAGCAATAAATAACGTCCTAAAGAGTAACTAGTTATATTATATAGAGTAATATAAATGGTAGTTATTCATCATCATGTCATGGTGCTTTAGTGTTTTTCATGTTATCTTTGTCTCTATTTTCTCTCTCTCTCAAAAATGAATTTTGTTGTGTGCATTCACGACCTTAAATTTAATTTTTGATGTAATTGCATTCAGAACAATACCACGACGGAGACCCAAATATCTCGAAAACCGACCCACCTTACATGTCAAATTAAATTAAACCGGAAAAAGAAAATGTTTTCAAAATGTATTTTCTCACAAAACAAAAATACATGGACGTTTCAAAACTGTTCTCCAGGTCTAGTCGGGCGGACTAGCCGAGTTCACCCGACTATCCCCCTAAATACATACCCCCGATCTCCAATTTCTCAATTCTGTCCTATTTGAGTCCTATTTGTGGCGTGCTATAAATTGTGCTAACCCTCTGTTTTGCAGTTTTTAGTTTATTTTTATTTTTATTTTGGATGTAATTAATAGTTTAATCCGTGTATTCTAGGCTATTGTATTTTTCTAGATAAATCGTGTATTTTAGGCGTTTGTAATGTGAGGTTGAAAGTTCTTATTTTTATTCGATCGGATTGTAATAATTTAATTATTCACTGCTTTATTTTTATCTGTGTGTACGTTGTGTGCTTTAATTTAATTCAATAAAAATCAACTTTAGAAATTTAAAATACTATCTATGAACATTGGCCGTATTTATTTTGATTAGACACGAAATAAGGGACTTGTCCGAACCTAGATCTCTGGATAGTGCAGCAGCCTTTACCCGGTTCAGCTACGCTTTAAATTTTCCGGTTGAGCCGAGCTGGGTGACGACTCCTACACTCTCTATCGAGACTTAGGTCTCGGTTCTTTTAAGAAATAATTCTATTTTTCAAAAACCGATTTTCCATTTATAAAAACCCCACGCGAGGGAGGGTTGCCCAATCTTGAGGCTCCCTTCCGAGAGAGTCCGCGTTCCGTCGAAAACGTCGTCCACTCACACCATATTATCAATCCTTCCCTTTAATTGAAAGCTTCCCCTAACTCTGAATCTCCTGCACCATAGCGTAAAACACTCCGAGCCGCCGCCACCACCACACTAAGAGGATTACGGATAATACATCTATGACCCAACCTTACTCCTCCATTAAATACACCTACATCAACATTGCACTTCAGAAAACTCAAAGAAGGCTTCTTCCACCGCTGCACTACTTGTAACACCCTACAATTTACCATGTATTATACATCAATTTTGTTCGGTTTTCATGATGTATGATAAAATATTTTACTTATTATATTATCGTTCCGTGTATTATAACATACTAACGTGTCACCTCCCCTTTCACTACTTAATACTACTATTTGACAATCGCGAATAAATCTCCTAAACTCAAAACATCATATTAACTTTGTTATTATATTTAGTTTGAACTTGATAATATTACATTATCAAGCTTCCTACGTAGCCCAATATATTATATTGGAAATTAAAATCATGTAGCGCTAAACTTTTAAGCCTTGCAATTATTTCTTTTTAACGCATTCAAAACCTTATATTTTCTTCTACTGTATTCATATATTATGTAAATATAAGCATATCCTTTTACCATGATTATGACTATACATAATGCTTATGCGAATAAGGGGTTCATTTTTAAATTGTTGTGACTTAACTGGTGAACCATTGCCGTGGTTCATATAACATGTAACATATAATTTCATTAGTCAGTCCTGTAAAATATGGTGTGACCTTTCAGTTAAGATAATCATGCGGTTGATCTTTCAGTCAAGATAATAAGATATTTCTTGTGGTTGACCATATAGGTCCACATAATCCATTTTGCTTTCCCAGTGTTCAACTAGTCAGTCACAATATCCTTTAATTATCAAATGTATGCATGTTCACACTCACATATGACAAATAACTTATAACACATGCATCTGCTACACAAATGCTCATTTTCATTTATTCGTTGTGATCAACATGCTAAACATTGCCTCGGAAATCATGCACATATGAAATTTGCTTTTGCTGGCCAGTCTTAAATCATATAACCATGTGTTGATCATTTGGTCCATATAATTATATGTGGATCATCGGCAATGTGAATCATAACATTCCATTTAGTCTCATATGCATATGCTCATGTGACTATCATGTTTCATGTATTTTCATTTGATTTATTACCTCACGTAGGATTCTATACGTAGAACCATTTATCATTAAATTTCCATATGTGGATCATAATATATTTTCATTTGATATAAAACGTCATTAGTAGCTTATTAACATCAATTTTATCTTCAATTCGTTATCCTTTGTCCATAAACTACAAATATCTCTCAAAATTTTCCCACCAAATATCTCAAATATTAGACATCAAAATTAATATCTAAGCCGTACAAGATGATAAACACTGAATATTGAATCCATACATGGAAAATTATCAAGATCGGACGATAGAACATCAACTTTCTAATTTTTCTTTCTAAAAAAAACCTTTGTTCGCTTTGGACTTTCGTCCATAAAATCCCACTTCTGTGTTGCAGGAGAAGAATTAAAGATATTTTATAAGCAAAATCACCATTTTTGAATATTTTTCGAAAATTTTTTATTAATAAATATACTCACTACCCGAAAATTTTAAAGCTTCGACACTAAGATCCATTGCACTTTGATAAAAAAAACTTGTAAAATTTCATATGAAATTTAAAAGAATAAGAGAGTTTTAGGAAAGTGTATTGGATAATAAACACTTAATCTGTAAAATCGTTATATCACAAGTCCCACGGCCCTTGATATGCAAAACCGCCAGACCACAAGTTTTTTTTCTTTTACTTTTCTTTATTATATTTTAGTGTATAACAGAACTGTAAAGCTGTAATAAGTTGGGTGTAATTGATAATATAATAAGAAAAACATTGATTGGATTAAAGAGAAGTAGTAGTTTTCAGTCCCCGAAAAAAAAAAAAGAGTAGTTACAGACTTGCAGGAACAGAATAGGTCCAAGTATGAGTTATCTGAATAGTTTTACATGATACAACGCCAACTTAAGTTCAGCTAAATGTAAAGTATGTCTAAGTATGAGTTATCCGAATAGTTTTAGTTAATTTAAATTAGTTCTCATTATCTCTAATAAGTTTTTTTTTTTTTTTTTTTCCTTAGAGTGCATATATATTCGATTCTGTTCAACAAGATTAAACTGTAGAAATTAATAAAAAAAGCCAACATCGCAACGGTGAGGACGAAGTCACAGCCTAATTTTGTAGGCTAAATTTTTTTCCAGTTTTAAAATTTTTTTGCAATTTGCTCGTCCTCATGAGGAATAAAATATGATCCCACAAGAGATGACCACCAATTTTTTACATTTCCATGCCCATATATCAAAGGGAAATCTTTTGACTTTATTCTATTGAGGCCTTAATTGTATTGTATAATTGAAACATAAACAATGTGTTTGTACCATAAATGACCGAGACCATAAAATGCCATCACACATAATGCATATGCACCACGACAGATAGAGATTAAAGGCTTTAATAAAACAAATTTTAAATAGAAGCTTGCTGATATTGACAAATTTGAGTCTGTATCTATGCCCTTCTTCGCTGAAGTTAGGTTAATAGAGTCTGCAAGTGATAATTTAAATAGAGCCTACCTAAATGCAGCATTGCGACTTTACCGAAGGCATTCTCTGGATGCCCATTTCTTCAGCATAGCATCGAATAACATGTAAATTCTGCAAACGCTTGACAACCTCCTTCATTGAAGGACGATTATAAGCATTATCATCGACGCACTCCATTGCCAACTTGGTAAGTTCAACTCCATCCTTCTTACTAAAACCATGTTCTCGTTCTAGGCTTTTGTGCACGAATGAAAATCCACGTTTGGCTGAGTAGATCCTCTCAATCGATTCTTTATATGCACATGTATTGGGAAGAAATGGCTCCTCCTCACCTCGCAACGGAATCCTTTTGTGTATCAAGCACAGAAGTAGGCAACCATATGCAAAAATGTCTCGAGCTTCATAGAAAGAATCTGTGCATTGCGTTTTAGCAAACTTATAAACAGTAAAACAAAATTCCACTTAAAACATGCATCTACTATTTAAATAATAAGAATTCAAATACTTAGTCATTTATCTTGGATTTTTCTCAATTTGTTTAGCTCAGAGCAACCAAAATGACAAGAGGAAAAGAAGAAAAGTGAAGACAAAGGAGAAAACAATAAAACAATGACAAAGAAAATAATTTACTACGAATTCACACGAGTTCAGTTCAGGTATGAGCAAGTCCAGTGCATATTTACTATTTAAGCACTCGGTTCAAGAGCTCCTAGGCACACAACTATTGTTGGACTACTCTGCTAAAGGCTGGCTGACAACAAAAAAAAAAAAAAAAAAATTCTAAATCATCATACTGTTTGGATTGCATACCTTCGAACATATCGATATAACCATAACGCCTCCGGATATACTTGAATCTTGATTTTCGAGGGCAAAGAATGATTCCACCAACAGTCGTGCCAAAATCAAGCAATTTTGGGCTGTATTCCTACATGTATCAAAGAAGTTCACTACAGAAGCAAAAATAAACAGAGTGTGTGTGTGTGTGTGTGTATATATGGTACGGACCTTGTCAAGTATTATATGACCAGCATCAATGTTGCCAACTCTATAGGGTGCATGTGGCGGATTAGGAATATGCAGAAACTTAAGTAGGTTGGCATATTCATAAATAACTTTCATTCTCTGAAGCCAAGTAAACTCATCTGTCGGTGGGAATGACAATTTATATAAAAAATTACAGAACCATAAAGAGAATAAATGTTCACTGCCAGGAACTCAAAGCAAAAGTATTGAGCATGATGCCGTCGATAAAATTAAATTAAATTATCTTTAATGGCCAATTAAATTGAAACTACTTAACAAAATTAACGATGAAGAGGACAATTTAGGCCCACAAGGAAGGCTAATACATCTTCCAACATGCAAAAGGGAATAACGTTATCAGAATAACAACTAACTGAATAATCGAATCTTTTACATTTGAACTATGAGCCCCTGAAGACTATATGAAAAAGCCCTTTAACATGCTTAAACACATTTGGATTACAATTGATGCAGTTCATAATTCCTATGCAACATGTCAAAAATCATAACTACAATAAGCAGTACCTTTGGGTGCAAGATTATTAAGAGTATCGTATGGATCCAAACCATAAACAGCACCAAGCTTTTCTTTCTCAAAGCAATATCCAATCATATTCATCAAGTTAGGATGTCTTGACAGCTGAGGGTGTTGAAGCAAAGAAATTTCGTCCTGATACATAAATTCAATGTGAGCCCAGCAATGTGAAGTGACAGTCACCGTCAGAAACCACAAGACTTTCTGATAAGTTGTACGACATACCCTTAACCGGCCTTTATTATCACGTTGATAGACTCCGTCATCTTGAATGGTTTCCCATATCTTCACAGTAACTGCTTTTCCATGCATCTTTCCACGAAACACTTCTCCGAATTGAAATTTTACAATGAGATTCCCTTCGCTAAAATTGTTCGTTGCCATACTCAGGTCTTCATAAGAAAGAATCTCAAGTTCATGATTGTCTTCTCCATTTGAAGATTTGAACCCTAAGATACATGGAAGAAATTAGGATTATTAGCATAAATTGGAAAAGGCAAATCCCTCGAGTTATACTTTCTTTTTGAGACAATGATGAATCCCCTACCACGGTACCAATACTTTTCAAGTCAAGAAATAGACATGTATTGGATGTCTAGCAAATACTCCTACATTAAATTGCATATTTGATAAGCTAAAAAACAAAAAAAATCAAATACTAGAAACTAAAAATTCAGCAATTTTGGTAAAATCTCCACGTGCAGTGGGCACTCTAAAAACAACATAAATTAGTCTTCAGTGCTACCAGCATAAGGAGCCATTTTAGCAAACAAGTAGGCATATTATCACACAGTAGAAAGAGAAACAGAAATAAAATATATTTATTTGCATATTTGAAATTATAAGTTCACTCCCTTGACTTTGACCAAAACCTTTATTTGTGCACATCCGATGCTTGAAGTGGTTGAAAACTAAGCCCCAACGTGACCTCAAAGGTTGCCAAAATTCCTTCACTGTCCAATAAAACCCCATACATTTAACTACTACAACATTTTTATAAAAAAAAGATGTGCAAAAAAAAAAAAAAAAAAAAAAAAAAGAAAAGAAAAAAAAGAGGAACATTATAGAGTTCGCAATTTTTACACTAGCCCATTAAGAAATGACTTTTAGAAAGCACAAGGGAAGGTCATTGCAAGAACTTGCATTAAAATAAAAATCACCCTTCAATCAGCACACAAACATCTAAGATTGCCTTCTGAAAGATTAGTGAAACCACTAATCCCATGGCAGTATTTGGGATATCTTCACAAAATGAAAGATACACAAACATGGAATTAAAACTTCTAATTATCACAATTAACAGGCAGTCCAGAATGGTGTCTGTTGTTAATTCATTTTAGGATTCTGTAAAGAGAATAGATAAGGAACAAACAAGAAAACAAAAAAGTGGCTGGCCTTTTAATTCAACTAGTTTTTCCAATTTAAACTTCCCAAACTTCCCCCAATGGAAAAGCAAAAATTGAGATCCATAAAAAGTTGATAGCAAACAGCACCATTGCATGTTATCGGTACATGGTTACTTTAAAACCAGATCTCATAGATAATTAACTGGAAGTACCTCGATCGTCCTTATCATCTGGGCATATTTTGAAAATCTCATTAACCCCATCAAGCATCTGGCAACACTCCCAAGTATTGGCATGTTGTCGAACAATATGTAAATTCTGCAAGTGTCTAACAACTTGCTTCATTGTTGGTCGTTTTTTAGGATCATCTTCAATGCACTGCATTGCTAAGTTGGTTATTCTAATTGCATCCCTGAAATGAAAACCTGGATCAGACTTTAGGCTTGGGTGCATCAGAGAAGAGTATTGTTGTTCGTGCCCATTCTTGGCCCATTCGTAAAGAAACGGCTCATCAACACTGTCACCATCCTCTTTGGAGACTCTTTTGCTTATTAAAGACAATAACACAACACCATAAGAAAAAACATCACATCTATCCGACCATTCACCTGCACATTTTCAAATTAAATTGTTCAAGGAGAGTTTCTGAAATTTGAAATTAGATTTAAACAAACACAGTTCATAAAGATTATATAAGTATAATGATATCTCGGCTAGATAACAAACCTTTTGATGAACAGAACTTGAGCCTACAATGCAAATTACTTAGCGAAGAAAACACGTGGAGATAAAACAAGGATAACTGTGTAGAAGGTAAGCATGGCACTAGAAGAATGAAGAAGGATACACTTTTGCAACATATAAATTAATAACTGAAAAGAAGTTGTTGACAATCATATAATGCAGCAGGTAGTAATGAGGGAGGGGCATTAAAGAACATTATTTTTGTGAGATGAAGAAAATTTGGTAGTATATGTGCTGCCACAATGAAATTAGTGAGTATCCAGTTTGGTATTTCAAGCATGTTAATGGGTTATCCCGAATCATGGACACCAAAGTTATTTTCACTTTGCACTTTAGATTCTTTTTTTTTTTTTTTTCCAAGTGTGTGAGTATGCATTATATCTGTGTCTTATTGTCATACTAAAGTGCTATCAGTGAAATGAAAAAGTGCTATCCAACGAGTGCAATCAAGTATTTTAATGATAGTAATGTGGATAAGACCCTTCAAATGAAAAGAAGATAGATAAAATAGTAAAATACCTAGTTGATCACATATTGGATCACTATATCCACGACAGCCGTGTACGTATTGATTCAGAAGGTGTCTTTTATCGGTAAGAATACCACCAGTAATCATACTAAAGTCAAATAAGAGTGCCTCGTAATCCTAACAAGTTAAAATAGAATAAATATGAAATTATATATAAATTTTCCGGCAGTGCAATAAGCTGTTCATATAGGCAAATAACTGCAAGGGTCTCAAGCTCATGTCAAGGCATTATCTCTTCATACATAAAGTAAAATAACAAACTACTTGAGTTAATCAAAATCGAAAGAAAAAGACTAACCTGATCAACCAAAATATGTGAAGCATCTACATTGCGAATCAAATATGGAAAATCACTTGGACAGTTAGGATGCGGTGTATGCATATACCGGAGCAAAGAAGCAAACCCAAAAGCTACCTTGATCCTTTGGGCCCATGTAAAAGTATCTAAAAATACAAAAGAAAAAAAAAACGAGTTTAGTCTTTCCAATAATTATCCTACTCAAGAAGAAGAGTTTATTGAGAACATTCTAAAAGGAAATAGTTTTAATTACGAATATATTCTCAATGAGTTTGCACTGAAGCAATTTCGGTGACACCATTAAGAGATTCCTCAAACCAAAACGACACAAAAACATTAGGGAATCTAAAAGCTACGTAATCGGGAGTTGATATAACTACTATTACAAGAAAAAGTTTCACCTAGCAAGAAAAAAACAGACAAAGAGCACAAAGAATGTCACATGCCAAACGATTGAAAAGCTTTGTGCATCTCACAGACTACATAACAAGGTTCCATCAGAATAAAACCCTCAGAAATAGAGAAATGAAACTTGAAGACTTCAAAATATAATGTTTTAATTGATTTCAGGAAAAAAGGAAAAGAAAAAGAAAAAAGCCTAAAGAAAATGACAAGCCAAGACTGAGTGCTCCAAAACAAAGAGAAACTGATTCAATTGTAAGGAAAAACTAAAATAAAACTGTGATTATCAAAATGAATAGCAAAGTAACAGTGAAGGATGAGATAAATAAGCAATATCAAAATAAATAGCAATAGCAAGACTCAGCAACGGTGACATTAACCCGTACCTTTCTCAATGAGATTATGTAGTGTGTCGATTGCTTTTGGTCTCAGAAGATAAATAGCAGCCAGATGTTTTCCGTAATGGCAGGTTCCCAGCAACTTGGCTACGTTCGGATGGAACTCATACGAAAAGAAGTATTCATGTAAAATTATTTCATCCTATTCACGAATTGATGCACAATAAGAACAAGTTTGTTTCTATGATATGTTACTTAGAGATAGAATATTTACTCTAGCGAATTCCTGGTTTCTTGTTGAAAATATATTAAAAAGTCATGTGGTAGAAGCTCACCGCTAATCTGCCTTCATTATCCCCTGAACGCACTTCATATCTACACTTTTTTTTCCAAATCTTCACAATCACATCGTCATTACGATAAATTCCGCGATAAACTTCCCCAAATTGGAATTTACCAATAAAATTTTTTTCACTAAATTCATTTACAACACTCTCTAATTCTTTGTCTGACAAAAGAGTTATGCAAAGTCTCCGACATCGACCTGCCAAATCAGTCCATTTAACAATCACTATCAGAAAATACAAACAGAGATCCAGAAAATACAAAGAGAGATTGAGAGGGAAGAAGCGACCTGATAATGGCGAAGAACCCGGAACTTGTCCTTCTCTGGACATTGAGTGTAGCTGTAATTAGTCGAGATATGGATTGTTGTTAGCCTTATAGACGAAACCCTAGCACAGCATACTCTCTCCTTCGCACCCCGCTAGAATTAAATTGTGATTTCTGTGTACATTATGGTCTCCAAATATATATATACCTACTGCTCCAATCTCTGCCGCCATGTCTACATAATATTATAATCTGTCTTTCAATTATTAGTTATAATGTTTCAACAAAATATATATTATTTTAAACCCCTAAATCATAATTAGGGGTATCAATCGGGTGGCAGGGACTCATTTCCGGTAAGGGCCCGTCGGGACGGGAACGAAAATTCTCAGCGGGGCGGGGACGGGAATGAATTTTTCCACGTTTCTTAATCGGAGACGGGGATGATAATAGCTCTACCTGTCTCGTGGGCCCCCATCCACATCCCTTTTTAAAACCTGTGGGGATCCCCGGAAAATTCCTCGGTTAAAAACTCAAATCCTCGACAATTCCCTGTTTATATTTCTTTATTATTAATAAACTAAAGTAAAACTCATGAGTAATTATTAATTATATGTTAGTGTACTTGAGAATTGTCTATAGTTTAACGCACATTTGGATAAGTTAAAGGGTAAAAATTAAAATTTTACAGGGTTTTTTTTATAAAATTGAAAATTAGTTTAACAGGGATGGGGATCCCCGCGGGAAACCGATTCCTCTCCTGGATCAGAGATGGGACAAAAATTTATCCCCGATTAATAAACGGGGCGGAAACAGGATCGCCGAATAATCTATGGACGGGAAAGGAAAGTGCAATCCCCGTCCCGTCCCACCCTATTGACAACCCTAATCATAATCGGACTGGAAAGTCAATTGATGAAGTTACTGGTTCAATGGGTTTAATCAATTTGATCGGTTTAAACCAGTGATTTAACTAGATATTTATTTTTAAAAATTATTATTTAATAATATATTATGATAACTTATTGTATAGTTGATTTAAAAAAACATTATTTAATAATTTATTATAATTAATTATTATTGTTATTTTCTAAAATGGAAATAAATCAAACCAATAAGATCTATGTTTAGTTTGCGGTTTAACTGATAGAACTAATTGGTTCGGTCTGATTTTAATAACATTGCCTAATACTAGGTTTAGTTTATGGAATATAGAAGAAGTGAAATAGTTATTTCATATAGTTATTCCAATATTTAATTCAATATTTGACTACAAAACAAATATTTCATGAAATAGTCATTCCTCGAAATAAAAAGAATAAATTTCATACTTTACTATATATTTTTAATTTTTTTTTTTTCAAATTAATTTATTTTCCGTGGATGTTCTGTGTTCATCCTGTTTTCTTCCTTGTTTTTTTGTTTCTTATTTTTGTAGATTTTTCGTTGGTTTGCTCAATTTTTTCTCAATTTTCTTAAATTTTTATTATTTTCTTTTGTTTTCGTTATTTGATTATTTTCTTTGTTTAATCCGATTTCACCCATTTTTCTTTTTTTTTTTTTCATTTTATATAGCAAATTTCATATATTTGAACTAAACATAAGAAAAATAATAGCTATTTCATTTTATCACATTTTATGAAATAACTATTATATTCCCATCCTTTCCGTTCATTCTGTAAACCAAAGATGGCTTAAATTCTTGATGTTAGAACCTAAATTCTAAATTATAAACTCTGAATAAGTTTTAAATCCCAACCCTTTTGTGTTTTTTTTTTTTTTTTTTTTTTTTTTTTTCTAATTGTATCTAAATTAATCTTTCATGAGGATCTAGAGGTGAATTTTCTTTTCCAACAGTGTTTTATTCATAACTCAAGATCCTAGTTAAGTAACCCAAACTCCAAAACACTTACACCAACATCAATTCGCCAATGTAATATTCTTTCATATTTATTATTTATTTTCGTCAATTCTGTTTTTTTAATTAATTTTATAACTAAAATAATACAATTATTCTTTTTTTTTTTTTTAAATATATGTCAACTATATATATAATTTTAGTAATTTATTAGTTGTCAATTTGCTTCCATATTACTAATTGTAATGCTTATAGCAATAATAAATAACGTCCTAAAGAGTAACTAGTTATATTATATAGAGTAATATAAACTTGAAGACTTTAAAATATAATGTTTTAATTGATTTCGGAAAAAAAAAAAAAAAAAGCCAAAACAAAATGACAAACCAAGACTGAGTGGTCGAAAAAAGAGAGAAATTGATTCAATTGTAAGGAAAAACTAAAATAAAACTGTGATTATCAAAATGAATAGCAAAAGTAAGAGTGAAGGATGAGATAAATAAGCAATATCAAAATAAATAGCAATAGCATGGTGACATTAACCCGCACCTTTCTGAATGAGATTATGTAGTGTGTCGATTGCTTTTGGTTTCAGAAGATAAACAGCAGCCAAATGTTTTCCATAATGGCAGGTTCCCAGCATCTTGGCTACGATTGGATGGAACTCATACGAAAAGAAGTATTCATGTAGAATTATTTCATCCTATTCACGAATTGATGCACGATAAGAACAAGTTTGTTTCTATGATATGTTACTTAGCGATAGAATATTTACTCTAGCGAATTCCTGGTTTCTTGTCGAAAATATACTAAAAAGTTATGTCGTAGAAGCTCACAGCTAATCTGCCTTCATTATGCCCTGAACGCACTTTATATTTATTCTTGTTTTGCCAAATCTTCACAATCACCGATAAACTTCTCCAAATTGGAATTTACCAATAAAATTTTTTTCACTAAATCCATTTACAACACTCTCTAACGCTTTGTTTGACAAACAAGTGATGCAAAGTCGACCTGCCAAGTCAGTCCATTTTTTTATTTATTTATTTTCAAATTAATTCATTTTCCATGGATGTTCTATGTTCATCCAGTTTTCTTCCTTTTTTTTTTTTGTTTCTTATTTTTGTATGTTTTTCTTTGTTTTGCTTAGTTTTTTCTCATTTTTCTCAAAATTTTATTATTTTCTTTCGTTTTCATTATTTGATTATTTTTTTGTTTAATCCGATTTCACCCACATTTCTTCGTTTTTTTCATTTTATATAGCGAATTTCATATATTATTTCACTATTGAACCAAACATAGGAAAAAGAATAGTTGTTTCATTTTATCACATTCTATGAAATAACTATTACATTCCTATCCTTTTCCGTTCGTTCTGTGAACCAAAGATGGCTTAAATTCTAGATGTTGGAACCTGAATTCTAAATTATAAACTCTGAATAAGTTATAAATCCCAACCCTTTTTGTGTTTTTTTTTTTTTTAATATTGTATCTAAATTAACCTTTCATGAGGATTTAGAGGTGAATTGTCTTTTCCAATAGTGTTTTATTCATGTACAAGGTTGAACTCAAGATCCTAGTTAAGTAACCCAAACTCCAAAACAGTTACACCAACATCAATTCGTCAATGTAATATTCTTTCATATTTATATTTTATTTTTGTCAGTTCTGTTTTTTTTAATTAATTTTATAACTAAAATAATATAATTATTCTTTTTTTTTAAATATATGTCAACTATATATATAATTTTAGTGATTTATTAGTTGTGAATTTGTTTCCATATTACTAATTGTAGTGGTTATAGCAATAAATAACGTCCTAAAGAGTAACTAGCTATATTATATAGAGTAATATAAATGGTAGTTATTCATCATCATGTTTCATGTTATCTTTGTCTCTATTTTCTCTCTCTCTCTTTTTTTTTTTTTTTTCCAAACTTTCCTTTGTGTTTTTCCTCTTTTGATTTCTTTTAACATTTTTTTTTTCCAAATGATGAAATAACATGAAACAAGTCGAAATGAATTACTATTAGAATGTCACAAGACTACTACTAAAGTATTATTGAATTATTAATAGTTTATTGTCGAATTAGTAATGGAATAATATTGAATTATTAGTGTAATGTTTTACTTTTGTTTAAGCTAATCCGTAATAGTATATTATTGGATTACATATTTATCAATTTTCTATTGGGTATTTATTCATAGTTGTATTTTGGTGTTAATTAATCTATGTTATTGATAACATTTTAATTTGAAGAAAAATTTTCAAACATGCTTGGAAACGGAGGAGAAGCAACTACAATTACTGTATAATTAATGTTCACGTGTAAAGATTTACTTTGGATACAAATGGCTTATATGTATTTAATTGGCAAAAAAATAAATGCACATAAATGTAATTGATTTCCTTTTCGAAATAATATTTTAGTTCACATATTTTTAGATTTCTCATTGATTATCAAATGAATTTATTAGTTTCCTTTTATAGTTTTATAAGATTTAATTAGTATATCTATAATTAGTATAATAGTTGTTGAATTCTACCTAATTTGTTTTGTAAAGCACTTTTTTTTTTCTTTTTTTTTTTTTTTGTGATTTTAATAATCTTGAGACTTGAATTGATCAATTTTAAAAACTAACGTTAAGAATATAACATTTTATTTTACTTATAGAGTAGATAATGTAATTTATCATCATTTAAATCAAATTAAGTGAAAAAATGATTAATTAATTAATTGTTTCTCTAATAACCTTAATTAATAGATAAACAAGTTTTTTCTTTTGAATTTCTTATATTGTATTTTTTTAATCCGATTTTGTTTTTTTTTTTTTACTATTCTTATTTTAAATTAAAAGTGTAGTATTTGATCTCAATGAAATTTGTAGTATAGTATTTTTTTTTTATAATTTAATATGTAATTTTTTTATTATCTTTATTACATATTGGATTCAATTTGTTACCATACACTAAAGCAACATACTGAATGACAACATACTAAATTCCAAATTTTTTATTGAAAATTAGTTTTGTTTTGTAGTTTATTATGATTAGTTCTTATTTAATTTTTTTTCTATACAGTAATTAAATTTTGGATTTGGCTAAAGGTTCTAGGAAGGTGAAGAACAAAAGAAAAAAAAAAAAAAAAAACACTCTGATTTTTTTCTAATTATTCTCTCTTGTATGAAATTCGTTTTAATTTTCCCTTCACTTGTTGTAAACATCCACGAAATTTCAGATCTCATTATCAGAAAATTCAAATCAAATATCCAAAATTTAATAACAGATTAATAGAATTATTAAACAAATTAATGATATAATTGAAAATTTCCTAGCAAGCGAAGAATCTAATATTGGGCAGATTACAATCCTTTCATAACAAGGGGATTATATCCTAATCAAGGCATAATTCTCTCTTACTTGCCTATCAAAGAGTCTATATGCTAATCATGATAAAACTCTGTAAAGTACTATTTGACCCCAATTAGGAATCTTTCCTATTTGTCAAACAAGAATATTAATCCTAATCAAATTAGGACAGTTTGGAGCCTATATAAAGGTCTTTCTACCTCAAAAGGTACATATAGATTCTCTCATTTTTACTCTACTGCTTCCTGATCTCTTACTGACTTGAGCGTTGGAGTATTTTTGTTTTGTTTTACAGGTCCTAACCTAGTCTTTCTCAAAACGAGAAGCCTCCTAGCGGGTATGAATTTTTCACATAATGCATCATTGTTGCAGTGAGCGTGGACTCGTTAAAACAATAACTTCATCGGGTTTAAAACAAGTAAAAATAGGACAACCAGCATTTCACCAATTAAAAAAATTACATCGGAAATAATACATCATATAAGTAAAATCTTCTTGCTTCTATCTTTCAGTCGGTAGAATTAATGAATTAATTTGATGAACGAATTACTCCGATCCTATTTTCTAAACATCTGATTTCAATTATTGGTCTTAGTATGATTTTCTGTATATGGCACATCTGCAATTGTTTCATTGAGTTAATTATTGACAAGATTAATTATAAGACATGCTTTATTATGGATGAATCATATTATTCCTTGGCGTGAGAAATTGCATGATCTGATTTTTCCATGAATATATTTTATAGTTTCGTCAATTATTGATTTTCTCATTATTCGTATATATATATATATATATATATATATGTATATATATGTGCGGCATTGTTAATTATGTTAATAAGGTGGACATGTATCTTGCCATAAACTGTTAATGTGTATTCGTATATCATGTGATCAAATTGATCATGGCATGATAAAATTGCAATTAATTGTTTCTACCTGTGGCATCACTTCTACTGCTCATGACTAATTAGTCATCTCTAATTGTATAATAATGAGGGCAGAAATATATCAATTTGACATTTACTTTTCTTTGATTGGCACATTGTTTTAATTGTATATATAATCTTACATATCTAGCTAATTTTCATTCATTCGGATTAGAGAAATTCGAACGAATTCCGAGGAAATCATATAAATATTAAGAGAAGTAAAACCCTTTACTTTCTTCTATCGGCATACTTTGGGCAGTTGGATAAACAAATCAAGTGCAGGAAAGTATAATTATAGAATTAAATCCTGATATTCTCTTTTCAACCGGGACAGCAACGGCAAGCATAATTTCTATGAGGAATCATTGATTAGATCACCTGGGTTTGAGATCCATGGAAATCGTTGAACAATTTCATGGGAGTAAATTGTGTCATGAAATAGATAAGGGGAAGCTAAAACACAAAGATAAATGAAAATGAAACACGATCCAATTCCAGTGGAATCCATTTATTCATGTCAAGGATTCAACTCGGTAAAACGTTGAAGTTTTGGGGAGAGTCCAGAACGGGAGATTAAAATATTCAAATTGAACAAAGGCAATTCATCCAAATTGGAATGTGGGTTCAATCTCTAAAATTTTAATATTTTATATGCATTGGGAATTCCAGGTATGAGTTTAGAATATCAAATTGAATTTACCATGCATGTTTCTAAGTTCATTATTGCACACTAGATTGACATGCTATAACTTGCATATTCAAAATTACTTAAGATCGCCACATGGGACAAGATTCAAAAGGCCCAAAAGGTCGCAACACATTTCACATATAGATGATCATGCTAACCATGTTTTATATATGCTCTTGTTTGAACTAATATGATAATAAGTAATATGACATACGACATTTTGCAGATAATTCATTATGATTCAACGAGTAGTAGAAATTTTCACAATTGTTGCAACTATGAGATCTTGGGCTCCACCATGGAATGGAAAGACATTTTAATGAGTTAGAGTACATAAACCTTCGAATAAATCATACGCTTATAAACTAAGATTGATTTATTCTCTTTTTTCCAATACTATCCGAATGCAAATAAAATCTGAAAAATGAGTAGCTCCGGAAGTAGAAGGAACCAATTCGGTTGCGAAGAAAATTTGAAAAATGAGTAGCTCCAACAAAGACATTTGGATGCACAGATCTCTAAAAATGAGTAGCACCGAAATCCAATAGCATAACCGGTATAGCCGGATGAATGATCCTTGACAAAGGGCAATATTATAAAACCCTACAAACTTGAAAGGAAAAACCTATAGCAAGTTACTAAAAGTGGTGGGTCTGTTCATGTGAAGGACCTTAGCCTGGTCCCAAATAGAGTAGTGCAGAAAAGGTTAAGGCACAACATGCTGAAAACCGAATCAAAATCTTAACAAGGAAAATTGTTCTTCATCCAATCAAACACATACCACATGTGGACCGAACCCCTTTCGGCTTGGAGTAAATAATAATTAACTTTCAACCTTAAAAGACTTGAACCAGACTGAGGGGGGATTTCTGATGACATAATGAAAAATTTCTTAGCAAACAAAGAATCCAATTTTGACCAGATTACAATCCTTCTATAACAAAGAGACTATATCCTAATCAAGGCATAATTCTCCCTGACTTGCCTATCAAGGAGTCTATATCCTAATCATGATAGAACTGTGCAAAGGTACGATTTGACCCCAATTAGGAATCTTTCCTACTGATCAAACAAGAATATAAATCCTAATCTAATTAGGACAGTTTGGAGCCTATATAAAGATCTTTCTATCTCAAAAGGTACATATAGATTCTCTCATTTTTACTCTGCTGCTTCTTGATCTCTTACTAACTTGAGTGTCGGAGTATCTTTGTTTTGTTTTACAGGTTCTGACCTAGTCTTTCTTAAAACTAAAAACCTCCTAGCGGGTATGACTTTTTCACATAATTCATCACAAATAAATAGGGTTAGTAGGACATTAATAGGGCTTTTAAAAAAATTAATAGGGTTAATAGGAAATCTATAGTTTAGAGGGCAGGAGATATCTTTTGTCAATTTAGAGGGGTATCATATGTATTAGGCTTATATTTAACGTTGACTAATTGCAGATAGAATTATTAATTTGATGTCTATATCCATTAGATGACACTTATACATATGAGACGGCATAAGAAGGAAAAACAAAATAAATATTTACAAAAAAAAAAAAAAAATTCTTTTAAATATTATTATTTTATAAAATAATAATGAATAAATATAATACTATATAAATTGTTGGCTGCAATTGTCTTTTAAAAATCAATCTTAATTGAGTTAAACCCATGGACACAGGGGTGAGCAAAACCGAACTAATATCCAAAAACCGAAAATCAAAACCGAACTAAACTGAATCGAACCGAACCAAACCGATTCATTTTATAGTTTGGTTCAGTTTGGTTTTAAGTTGTTAAGAAGTTTGAATTTCGGTTCGATTCGGTTTGGTTCAGTTCAAAACTGAAAAAACCCAAAACCGAATAATTGCAAAAATACTAAAATTAATTATAAAATTAATATATACTAATTGTAGAGAATTTTAGACATTATATTCTTTTATAGTTTTATATTGTGATTTTTGGATGTTAATTTATAGTTGTTGTTAAAACTTGAGAGTTGAAAAAAAAAAGAGTAAAGAATTTTAGTATTTTATTGTGACGGAATAGTATTATTTAGTATTATTGATTTTTTAAGTTAACTTTTTTGTATTTCTTTTTTTTTTTAAACAAACTACTTATACAAAATTTTAATTTTGATTTTTTTTTAAGAAGTTGATGTTTTTGGTTTGACCTAGTCCAAACCGAACAGAACCGAACTGATTCGGTTTGGATAGAACCGAACCAAAATTTAGTTTGGATCGGATTGGTTTATAAAATACAGTGTTTTTTGGATCGTTTTTTTCTGTTCGGTTTGGTTTTTGAACCGAACCGGTCTATGCTCACCCCTAGATGCATAGATACTTAAAATGAGAAAATACCTATAAAACATATGTGTCAGTTACGTCTAAGGTCTAGGAAGTCTGCAATAGTTATAATTTAAATAGAGCCTACCTAAATGCAGCATTGCACCTTAGAGAAATTAGTATACCTGAGGCTAAATTTGGATGCCGATTTCTTCGGCATAGCGGCGAATAACATATAAATTCTGCAATCTCTTGACAACCTCCTTCATTGAAGGACGATTTCGAGCATAGTCATCTACGCACTCCAAAGCCAACTCTGTAATTTTAAAAGCATCATTCTCATCAAAACCGCATTCTTGTTCTAGGCTCTTGTGCACAAATGAAAATCTAGTTGAACTTCCACATATTAAATGCTTATCGGAAAACTTGTCATATGCATCCCGGACACTTAATTGGGAATAACGCATTCCTCCTCCTACTCTAGCGTCGGAATCCTTTTCTGTATTAAGCAAATGAGTAGGCAACCATGTGCAAAAGTATCTCGAGCTTCATAGAATTTTCCTGCATATCAGGGGTTAGCAAGTAAAAGAAGATTAAACACTTAAAAACATTCTTTTAAACCATCACTTAACTAATATTATATGCATATAAAACTTCTTAGGCATAGGATTTTTTTTAAATTGTTCAGCAGACAAAAAGAATTTATAATAAAGAAAAGAGGTAAATTGTACAAACAACCACTAAAGCTTATGCTTTGTGTATCTGTGAAAATGGAAGAACAAAAGATCAATTTTATTATTTCATCAGAGAATACTTGAAAAAATACAAATTAGGTCTAATGTCTTATAGAGGGAAAAACAAAACAGAATCAAAGAATACCGCCAAAAAACGGTTTTAAACGGAAGGCAGAGATGGATTTGATCCAACGGTTCTGGAACCCAGCAACACTCATCAGCCCATTAGCCCAAGTCTTTGGCAGCCCGTGATAGCCCACTTTCGTCTCCATCTTCTCCAGCATCATTTCCACACCCCCTGGTCAAAATGGAAGTTGGGGAAGAAGATACCAAACCCATTTTGTGAAGAGCTGGCTTCATAACATCAAAACTGAGCCCCTTTGTAAAAAGATCAGCTAATTGTTGAGAGGTGGAAATATAAGGTGTATGTAGAAATCCTGCTGCTATATGATCTCGCACCAGGTGACAGTCAATAGAAATGTGTTTAGTGCGATCATGGGCAATAGGGTTATGTGCAAGAGCAATAGCAGACTTACTATCACAGTGCATGGTGATGGGAAGATGAACTTTAATGCCAAAATCCTGCAGAAGGTACTGAATCCATTTGAGTTCACAACTGGTAGAAGCCATGCTTCTGTACTCTGCTTCAGTGCTGGATCTACTAACAGTTGCCTGCTTCTTTGTCTTCCAAGAAACCAGGGAATTACCAAGAAAGATGCAAAAGCCAGTAAGGGATTTGCGACTAATCTTACACTTCCCCCAATCAGCATCACAATAAGCAGTAATCTTATGAACATCAGAAGAACTAGGATAAAACAAGCCATGATGAATTGTACCTTTCAAATACCTCAAAACATATAATGCAGCCTGTAGATGATGTGCACAAGGTTGTTGCATAAACTGACTGAGTTGTTGTGTGATGAAAGACAAATCTGGTCTGGTAAATTGTAAATAAAGCAATCTACCAACCAATCTCCTAAAAACAGAAGGATCAGCAAGAGGCTCACCTGTTGCTGTAAGATCAATGCCATGGGATATAGGATTGGGAACAGCTTTAGCTGCTGTCATCTGTGCATCTTGGAGTATATCAGTAATATACTTAGTTTGGGACAAGAATAAACCAGAAGAAGATCTGGCTATTTCTATGCCAAGAAAGTATTTGGCTGGTCCCAAATCTTTAATAGTAAAAAGCTCATGCAAAAAAGACTTAACAGACTGTATTTGATCTGCATTTTTCCCCAAAATCAAAATGTCATCCACATATATAAGAACACCAACAAAACCTGCAGTTTGATGTAATGTGAAAAGACAATGATCATGATGGGACTTAGTGAAACCAAAACCTAACAGTTTTGTTGTGAGCTCTTTATGCCATTGTCTGCCTGCTTGCTTCAGGCCATAAAGGGACTTGGTTAACTTACAAACCTGTCCTGCCTTTACTGGAGAATATCCTAAAGGGGGCTGGAGGTAAATCTCCTCATCCAACACACCATGCAAATAAGCATTATTCACATCCACTTGGTGAATATGCCAACCAAATGCTGCCCCAATAGCAAAAAACAATTTCACAGTAACAGTCTTAGCAACAGGGCTAAAGCTGTCATGATAATCAATTCCATACTCTTGATTATACCCTTTAGCCACTAATCTAGCCTTATATCTGTCAATTTCACCAGTAGGCTTATATTTTATTCTGTACACCCATTTTGCAGCTAGAGGTTTCTTACCTGGTGGAAGAGAAACAAGAGTCCAGGTATGATTTGCTTCCAAAGCAGCTAGTTCTTGATTCATTGCTTCAATCCAGCAAGGTTCCTTACATGCTTCGAAATAAGTTTTGGGCTCCTTGGCCTGTAACAAGTTTGCCAAAAATACTTTATGAGGTGAAGTAAAATGTAATGCAGAAGATGAAACTGCATCATTGTCTGTAATGGAAGCCACAAAATCATTCATCCATCCGGGCCTTTTGGTGACCCTGGTAGACCGGCGCAAGATATCCTCCTGCCTCACATCAGACTGAGGTGAACAAGACAAAACTTCTGAAACAATAGCAGGATTATCAATAGAAGACTGCAAACCAGTAGGAGAAGCAAAAGGAAAAACCTGTTCCTGAAAATGAACATCCCTGCTGACAACCAACCTCTGTTTCTGCAAATCCCAAATTTTGTATCCCTTTTGCCCGGTGGAAAACCCCAAAAAAACACCTTGTGAAGCTCGAGGGGAAAACTTATCCTTGTAAGGATGAGGATCTGTATAATAACAGTGGCAGCCAAAAACAAAAAACTGTTTATATGCAGGTTCAGTTCCATAAAATTGATGATGAGGAGTTTGCCAAGACAAAACTCTAGTGGGCAATACATTTATTATGGCAACTGCCATCTGAATTGCCTCTCCCCAAAACTGCACAGGAAGAGAAGCCTGAAAAAGAATTGCCCTTGCAACCTCTAACAAAAGTTTGTGTCTTCTTTCAACCACACCATTCTGTTGTGGTGTGTAAATGCAAGTCTTCTGATGTATAATACCCTTCTCAGCCAACAAATTTTGACAAGCATGACTAGTGAACTCTGTGCCATTATCTGTCCTGAGTATTTTAACTCTAGTAGTAAATTGTGTTTCTATAAGAAGGAAAAAATTCTGTAACGCATAACATGTTTGAGACTTATGTTGTAACAGAATAACCCAAGTGATTCGAGTAAAATCATCTACTATTGTTAGAAAATATCTAGCTCTTGTAAGTGAAGGAACTTTATAAGGTCCCCATAAATCAGCATGCAGTAACTCAAATCTTGCTTTTGTAGTAATCATGCTACGGTTAAAAGATAACCTGTGTTGTTTTGCAAGTGGACAGATAACACAATCACCATTCAAACAGTTGAAATGAACTTCATTATTAGAGATATGACTAAGAACATCCATAGATGCATGACCAAGTCTTAAATGCCAGAGACTTGATACTGAATCATCAACAGCAGAAGCTACAATGTCTACTTTATGACTTATACATTTCTGTAATCTTTCTAAAACAGGAAAGGAAAAAGAATGTGTATCCAGCAAATACAAACCCTCTATCTTCCAAGCCACTGCCACAAGTCTCTTAGTTTGCAGGTCCTGTATATAACAACACGTTTTTGTGAAAACTACTTCCAGCTGAGTTTGCATCACTAACTGACTAACAGACAGCAAATTATACTTGAACTGAGGTATATACAACACATCCTTCAGTTTCAATTGAGGGGATAAATTGACATTGCCCTTATATTTCAGTTGAATCAGGCTGCCATTAGGCAATGTGACAGTTTGCCTATGCATAATGAGACTCAACTGGGTAAAGACTTCCTTGACAGGACACATATGAGATGAGGCACCACTATCAATTATCCATACACCTACATTATCAAGTGATACAGATGACTGACCTGAGAATCCAGCAAAAGCAGAAAAATCAGTAGACTGGATTGGTGAATCAGCAATTGCTTTCCCCTTCATCATCTTGTAAACCTCTTTGATCATGGTTGTCATGTCAGGTTCTTCACAATGAGACTCCGTATCACTGTCAGTTGTTTTAACAGAGTTGTTGCCACTTCCATGAACTGCATTTGCTCTAGCCTTTGCTCCTGAACCTGTTCTTATCCCTGTACCTTTTTCTCTTTTATTTTCTTTATTTTTGTTCCACCAGTCTGGATAGCCAATTAACTCAAAACAAGTTGCCCTAACATGCCCAACCGAATCACAGTTGTCACAGTACATATCATCTTTAGACTCATATTTCTTTTTGCCTTTGCCTTTTACATAGGTAGTTTTCTTCTGCTTGTCATTCCTCGCAAAACTAACTATATCAACAGTTTGTTCAATAGAAATTTCATTCTGTTTCTCCACTTGTAAAAGCATAGAATATGCCTTATTAAGATTTGGCAAAGGATCCATAAGTGAAATCTGGTTACGGACATGATCATAGTGCTCATTTAGTCCCATCAGAAACTGGATCAACTTATCCTCCTCATTCATATCAGCAATTCTTTGGAAAGCATTACAGGCACAATTCCTTACTGCGCCACATTTACAGGAAGGAATCGGCCGCAAGAATGCTAACTCATCCCAACATCGTTTTAGTTTGTTAAAGTACAGCATAATAGAAAGTGTACCTTGATGAATCAAACTTATCTCTCTCTTGATCTGAAAAATTTGCGGTCCATTGCTTTCTCCAAAGCGATGAGCAAGGTCTTTCCATAACTCTCTGGCTGTGGACACATATTGAAAACCGTCTGCAATCTCTTTCGAAATGGAGTTCAAAATCCAGGACGTGACTAAGCAATCCGTTTTGAGCCACTTGCGATAAGCAATTGAACCTTCAGCTGGAATCTCCAAATCTTCAAGAACATAGTCTGAAACTTCTTTTACTTTCAAAGCCCGTACCATAGCTCTACTCCAAGCCATGTAATTATTACCAGAGAGTTGTACCGCCGTGAGAATTAGACCGGGATTTTCACCGACTGAATTTGTTGCGGAAGTCATAGAGAAATTCTGTCCTTCATTAGCAAAATCTTCTTCCTCTACAGCTTCCTGAGGAAGATTTTGAAAACGATTTGTGCTGTTGTTCCTGCGAGGCGCCATTACTGGAGATCGTCTTTCTCCTGGTGCTCTGATACCATGTGAAAATGGAAGAACAAAAGATCAATTTTATTATTTCATCAGAGAATACTTGAAAAAATACAAATTAGGTCTAATGTCTTATAGAGGGAAAAACAAAACAGAATCAAAGAATACCGCCAAAAAACGGTTTTAAACGGAAGGCAGAGATGGATTTGATCCAACGGTTCTGGAACCCAGCAACACTCATCAGCCCATTAGCCCAAGTCTTTGGCAGCCCGTGATAGCCCACTTTCGTCTCCATCTTCTCCAGCATCATTTCCACAGTATCCATGATCACTAAAATTTAATTTGTCTTGATAAAGTCAATTTTATCTTGGTGTTAATAAGGTTACTCTCCCCTAATCCATCGAAATTTGATACTAAAATAATGACGATAAGTCAATACAAAATCCAACTTGACAACGCAGTACCACGTCAACTCCAACTAGCAACTTTTAATTTTGAATTTTTTGTGTATAATATGTATAGTGTTGTCCATGTGATGCTATGTCAACAACACAAATATTTAAAATTATTATTATATCTTCCTATGTTTTTACATGTCAACACTACTAGAGATAATAAAATTACATGTAACTTGCAAATACAATAGAACCTCAAATAATTTTACATGTCATTTTTAACAAATGTGGTAAAATTACATATGAATACAAAGAAGACATAAATCCAACACAAAAATAGTGTGCTATGATTTGTAAAATAGGTTTTGAATCAACATTTTAGGTCGGTAAAGGTAAAAATATTAATCCAAATATGACATAAATATTTAAAATTGTTAGTATACCATCTCTAATATCTTTACATATCACCCGATTATGACATGGAAATTTTTTAGATCAGGTTAGGGTTGACTCATTAAACCCGATAAATGATAGGATACGAATACGACACACCTACAAGAATTGCCACCCCTATCAATAATATGCACATTTAACAATAGTTTTGGGTTCCAATGAGTAATTTGAGAAACCTCAAGTGTTCCTAGGCAGATAAATATCTTTGCACTCGTCAGCCATAGGCTAGCCGGATAAATACTACATTGTCAAACTATTTTTGGACCCTATCAATGTCTATCCTTCCAATGAAAGGATAACACAAATGCTGCATTGATATTGGGAAACGAAAGAGTATGTTGAAAAGCTAAAAAATGCCTATATGTTGATTTTTCATTGCACAAGACCACGTGGTATGGATACATAATAAATTTCTCATTTGGATTGTATACCTGTGTCCCAATCGATGAAACCATAGACTCTCCCAGCGAACCCTGTTCTCTTTGTTTCTTGAATCCTGTAAGGAAAGAATGATTCCACCAACAGTGGACCCAAAATCAAGCAGTTTCGGACTATGCTCCTTCAGATAGATATCAAAGGAGTTTGAATACAGAAGCAAAAATAAATAGATATACAAGTTAAGAAGCAACAAGAAATTATAAGAAAGATATACGGACCCTGTCGAGTATGCCGAGTATGAATGTTGCCAACTCTATAGGGCACATAATGGTGGATTAGGAGCATGAAGAAACTTAAGCAGGTTGGCAAATTCATAAATAACTTTCATTCTCTGAAGCCAAGTAAACTCATCTATAGGTGGAATAACAATTTTATCATATAGAAATTACGCAAGCAAAAAATATTGAGAATAAATGTTCATTGCCAGTACTCAGTGCACAAGTATTGAGCATATATAAGCAATAAAATTTTGCCATTGACTCTAATTGGTAGCATAATTTTAAGGGTTTTTTTTTATTATTTTTATTTTTTACAGTATCAACCAATTTTGAAATTTGAATTTTTTTTATTTTTTTCCGTATAGTGTTATACACTTTGGTGCTACGTCGATGACACGTATTAGTTTTTATATGGTTGGAGTTAACATGTAATCGTGTTGGTAGATTTTGTTGTTTGACTTGTCATGTCATCATTTTCGAAATTGTAGCATATACTGAGAGTAGACTATGCTCCTCCCAATAATATCGTGTCACATTAACAACCGTGATGACGAGACATTATATCATTGGGAGGGAGTAGTCTACTCCTGTCTCCTGGTGTATAGTAAAATGTTTGTCCGCCAGTTTTGTGTAGAAAATTAATATGAGAAAACTTTAGTGACACTATAACTAAAGTTAAGTGACTTTATTGATATAAATTAAAATTTAGTGACAACATGGATGCAAAAACTTTAAATTTAAATAGCAACATGACTAAAAAATCATAGCAAATAAATACAATAATACCTTTGGGTACAAAATTATGCAGACTATCTAGTGGATCCAAATCATAAACACCACCAAATTTTTCTTCCTGAAAACAATATCCATTCATCTTCACAATGTTAGGATGACTCAAAAGCTTTGGATGTTGAAGTAAAGAAATTTCATCCTGAAATATGAATTCATTCTGAGGTAAGGAATGAAATTAAAACCACGAGATGAATAATATTCTAATGTAGTTCTGGAACATACCCTAAACCCTAAACCGATCTTTAATATCATAATCCATTTCCCATATCTTCACAATCACTATTTTTCTTTCTATCACTCCACGAAAACTTTTCCAAATTGAAATTCACCAATGAGATTTTCTTTGCTAAATCTACTAGTGACCATACTTAGGTCTTCATAAGAGAAAACTCTAATGACATTATTTTCTCCAATTGAAGATTTGAACTCTACAACAAAAGGAAAGAAATTAGTTTATGAGCATAAAATTAGAAAATGCACAACTTGTCAAGACATACTTTTGTTAAAAGTTAACAAAGGCACTCAATAAATAACAAAAGCATGGCCAAATTTCATGGTGAAGTTGGCATGCTATAATTTTAGTACATAGCCCTTTAAGAATAAACTTTAAAAGACTCTAAGGCAGCTCATTGCAAGATGAATGTTGCATTATTATAGAGCTGTGAAAGCCTAAGAAAAGTTAAAAACAAAACCAAACTTCTTAGCCTAACTATACCCTAAATAAACTTTAGAAAGCACAGAGGAAGCTCTTTGAAAGATGGAGTGCAAAAATATCCTCTTAAGAACTTTCAAATAGCAGAAATTTTACTATGAATCCGGTTCACATAAACCCTTGCAATAGAACACTAACACGTATGCAACATGATATTGAAAAACAAAAAAGAATGTTCCAAAACTAACATGGATCGGATCCATAATAAAATTTCTCAGTCTAATAGATAGTTGTCAGTACCTGGACGCATAAAGTTCCTTAATTGTCGAACCTCGTTAACCCCATCAAGCATCTTACAACACTCCCAGTTATCGGCATTATGTTGAACAATATACAAATGCTGCATGCATCGAACAACTTACTTCATTGTTGGTCGTTTCTGAGGGTTGTACTCAACACACATCATTGCCAAGTTGGTAATTCTAATTGCATCACTGAATTGAAAACCTGGTTCTAACTTGAGGCTTTGATGCACCAGGGAAGTCTTGAATTTTACCAAAACGAGATGAGTTTCGCTGTTTGTGCTCATTCTTGGCCCATTCATAAATGAATGGTGTGGTGGTACAATCTCCATCATCCTTGCAGATTCTTTTGCTTATTAAAGACAATAGCACAACACCATAAGAAAAAACATCACATTTATCCAACCATTTACCTGCACATTTGCAAATTACCTCGTTAAATGAGAGATTGTTACAAAAGCCAAAGCATCTGCAGAGTTACAACACTTCTCTCATGGCCAAAAAAAGCAGTAAAGGTCAAGGTTCCCTGATTCTCTCTAATTAATGAGCTCAACTAATTAGCATTTAGCAATCATAGGTTCTGAAGGCAGGAAATCTAAACACAGACCAGGATTAGATTGGAATTTAATTACCAATAGTCTCATAACTCAATCATACATTGGACTGTTAGACAAGTTTCACTTGAAATTAAAATAAGATTTAAACAACAAAAATTCGTAAAAAACAAACACTAGATGAGTACAGGTAAATGAATGCATTATGCACAATATTAAAAAAAAAAAAAAAAAAAAAAAAAAAAAAAAAAAAAAAGAGTGAATTTTCACAACATAGGAAGGTTGATAACATCCTTCAAATAAAAAAGGTACATATGACAGTAAAATACCCGGTCGAGCACAAATGGGATCAGTGTAGCCGCGACAGCCTTGTTGTATGCATTGATTAAGAAGGTCTGTTTAATCCGTAAGAATACCACCAGAAATCATACTAAAGTCAAATAATAGTGGCTCATGATCCTAACAAGTGAAATCACATAAAATTAAAATACATATAAATTTCTGGAGACATGAGAGCAATGGGGTTGGTTGGCTTGAATGCAAATAACAGTAGGCAAAAATAACCGATTCTACTAACAGCAAGCAAGAGTAAAGTTAATCCACACCTTATCAACCAAATATGAGCAGCATCTATGTTGTGAATGAGATAACGGAAATCACTTGGACGATTAGGGTGTGGAGTATGCATATACAGAAGCAAAGAAGCACACACAAATGCAACCTTCATCCTCTGTGACCATGTAAAACTATCTAAATATTGCAAGTAACTAGTTTAGTTTATCATAGCAATAGCAAGACTCAGTAACAGTACCTTTTTCAATGAGATTATGTAGAGTGTCAATTGCCTTTGGATTTGGATGATAAATAGCAGCCTGATATTTGGGACCACGGGAGAATCCCCGCAACCTGGCCGCATTTGGATGGAATTCATAATTTTCGAAATAATGATTCAAAGTTTCTTCAGCACCCAAAAAAAAAAAAAAAAAATTTGAAAACTAGTCGAAGAAGCTCACTCTCATTCTGCCTTCGTTTTCCCCTGGACGCACTTTATATCTACACTGTTCTTTCCAAATCTTCACATCTTTTTTATATAAATTCCGCGATAAAATTGTCCAAATTGGAAGTTCCCAATAAAATTTTCTTCGCTAAATCCATTTTCGTCGTTCAAATATAGCACGCAGACAACTCTGCGGCAGCGACCTGATACAGATAATGAACCTGTTTGGGCCATTCTGACCTCTGAGGATTGAGCTTTAGGCCGCAATTTTGATTGTTCTCCCTTATATATTGGAAAAAGGAACCTTAGTAATTGACCTAATTAGTGTTTAAATTATACTCAATTACTAATTACTACTTTGTAGAACATATAATATGGACAGTTGCTCAACGAAGGAGAGACCTGTCAAGGAGAGAGAGTTCCCTCGCTGCTGCCATGGAGAACTTAACGAAATCTCCTGTAAAGGCAGAATTCTAATGATTCTACAAGAGCTCATATTGATGTAAAATCAACAGTAGCATGATAGGAGAAATAAGCGATTACAGTAGTTAGAAAACGCAGCTCTAGCGGAGAGAAGTCTATGGCATGGGCCTGTGATATCTATTTCAATATCTAAACTTGCTATTGAATCTGCTCAAGACAAGCCAAAATTTATCGAATTTGAAACAGAGTCAATGAAGAAATGATTCCATTTTCGCAACTCAATCATCTGTGATGGAATCATCAAAGATTTTGCGACTTTCGGAAATCAGCAATTCTGCTTCGCTCTCGCACATTGCTCTGTTCATGTAACTTCCATGCTCCTAAAGATTTACAGTTGCATTGTTCTTGTTCCTTAAATCTGCAGTTTTTCTGCCACCCCTTGAGATCATATCATGAGCAGTTAATAAAATTTTTGGTTTGGAGCATTTTCTAAATCTTATATTACATTCACATATCAAACTCGGCAACATACAAGTCGTTGAACTGAGGCTATTATTATCTATCGATGTTGGTAGATGTGAACTATCCTCGGATCAGCTACCAAATATTGTAATCTGCTAGTTATCCGAATTTTAGACTAACAGCAAGTCAACGGTAAGTTTTGCATGTTTAAAAGGTTGAACACAAGCTTCTTTGTATTATCGCATTCCTCAGTGAATAATTAACAAACTCCGCAAAATTCACAAACAAAATCATGTTCAAGAATGGTTTTTGCAAAAACACATGTAGTTTCAACTACGGGATGTTCAGATGAGAAAGGAAAACAAAATCATTTTACTTCCAGGTGTTCCGACTCATTTCAGCTTTGATTTCGAAGAGCTTTGCAGAGGCTTTGCAATGGGTCGAGCCGGAGCACTTCTCACAACCTTCTTTATGTCATACTTCACAGATGAGAATGCACAGATCAGAGCAAGCAACATTGTAGGGTAGACAAAGACAGCTTTAGCAGGATCTGTATTTACTGGCTTTCCAAGGATCCCTTCCTTGACAAGTCCCCAAATAACCAAAAGTGTGCCAAACATGCTCATCCTACCTGGCTTTAGAATGCCCACAAGTGCTCCTGCCACAGAAAAATAACTTCCAGCAAGAACCTGGAAGAAGACAGATAGATTTGGAAGCTGAACATTGAAATTGAAATGGGAAGAGCCAGAAATGGTCACAATGTGAAAGTAAAATAGCTCGCAGGCACATCAAGAGCCTACCAAGACAGGCTAAAATTAAGACGAACTAAAATGGGATCAAGATGAACTAGAATTTCCAGTGACATAAGAGAGAGAGAGAGAGAGGAAAAAAAAAGAAAAAAAAAAAGAAAAAAAAAGCAACTATGAGCAACTATGGGTTTTCGCATCAGTTACAAGCAGGCCAATCCATGCGGAAAAAGGAGATTAACTCTTATCTTCACTAGTAACTCTTATCTTCACTAGAATTACTTCCCCTAAGCTTAATTAAACATCTTAAAACGTTAACCATAAAAGAAGAAAGTAATGACATAATAACAATCAGGTCTTTTAATTTCATCGTCAGTTTTATTAGGCTAGAAAGGAATGTTCACTAAAATACATCAGAATAAATGATTGTAGAAAACTGCAAGAGTCAAAGAGTCTCTTCAAAACATTTTCTTGCAAACATAGCATCTAAGAAGGAACTAAACACACAAAAGGAGATAGAATGTTGAATAGAAGAAAACCTCTAAGCGCTGGAGATCCATTACTGCAGGAGCTTCTTTCACGCTGGTCAAGTTGTATATAGATAGCAGACTGTCCCAGGTTGGAATAGTCATATTCCTTACAACACCATTTGCAAGAGCACCAGGATAGAGAACAGCTTTAATAACAGGAACAGGAAAGATATCACTTGCAATCAATTGGGAAGATGTGACATGAATTGGTGTTGAACACATGCCGGATCTGCAAGGGACCCTATACGAGTAAAAGTAGAAACAATTACTCTAAAAATTAGGCCACACAATTTCCCAATTCCCTTCATCTACATTTTGTAGCAATGGATAAGGAAGATAAAATCAAAGACAGGACAATTTCAAACCAAAGCCAATTTGATGCAGAACACAAGAACTAGGTCTATAGTCTACACTTCCAAGCTTCAATTTCAAAGTTCCTATTCAGGTCTAGTCAGGGCTTCCAACTCCCCAATGCTTGAGAATTCAATTGAAGTTCTAATCTAACAATGTTTTTAAGTCTGCAAGAGAATCCAACTATAAACTATCAAAAATTTAATCAACTGCTTCGTTCACTAACTTTAAAAGCTGATATCTATGGAAGGAACCTATGGACACAAGGATGAGGAAATAAATGCGTATTCGATCAACTGCTGATTCCCTTTTCTATACTACAATTTGAAAATTTCCATTTACCAGTCGATTTAGAAATAAGGATTCAGCATCGAGTCAACGCGTAAATTCAACAACATTGAACAACCAGAAGATAGAAAAAAAAGCTAAGATGCTAAACAAAGAAAGAAAGAAGTACAAATCTTGAAAGAATATCAGCAAGTACCTGAAAAGAGGAACCTGGAGAATAATAAGGAAGAAATAGATTCGGGCTGCAATTGAAGGAAGATCTTTCACCCATTTCCTCGACGCTGCTGCTGATGTTGTTCTTGTTGTTGATAGTGGTGCTGTTGTTGATGATTTCGCCATTGACGAGAAGAAGAGAAGAGTACAATGGTAGCAGCAGCGCAAGAACGGAGAGGGAGTATGGATCTGGTGCTTAATGCGCCCACTGGAACTTAATTCAGAATCACATGGAATAATTGCCCAAATTACACGTGGTAACTGCAAACTAATTACTGCTAAATGCTAATCAGCAATTTTTAATTTAAGACGGTTTTACTTGGCTAGAATGATACGGCCCCGTTTGACCTTTTATCAGATATTTCCTCCATAGCAAAAATGGCACCCCTATTTTCTGCTCTGCAGAGATGGCCGCCTTGAGACACTGAGCAAGTCGTCGCCGGAAACATACGCCTATTTAATCTAGGTTTTTCTTCGCCACCGTTTCAGTTCGTCTTCTCCCGCTATTTCTCGCTGTCGAAGCAGAAACTCTGCAATTTCTCCTTCTTCTTCAAAGAAAAAGAAGGTAAGCATTCAAGTAAATCTGTCACATATACCAGTTCTCTCTGCTTATTTGGTGACAAAAATTGTTCTCTCCCTATTGTTAATATATGTTCAATCAGTCACGAATCGATCTGGTAGTGGGAAATTGTACTAGAGAGTCTACATCCAGTACTTGTTTGATAAAATGCCGCAATGAAGTGTGTTGATTGGCTTGTAATAATAAATGTTTTGGGTTGCCAGCGATGAACTATAAACATGTGCAGAAATTTTTTGGTTCAGCGTATTTTCTATTAAGAAAAAATGCTGCTTTCCGCTTGCATTTGGCGTCGTACCACGGCTTAAGAGAATCCGAGGGCGAGACATTGCCTTTGCAATGGTATGAGAAAGTATTCCCACATATAACAAAATTGACACTTCAGTTACAGAATGTGGATTCAATTGATGGGAAGTTAGTGAATATGAATGACGGTTCGATTATAATTGATGATCGTATTGCACACAAGATGCTAACTTTGAAATCACTTGTAAGGGTCTTCATTGGTTCTCCCCTGGTTCGGCAAAATTTAAAGGAAAGTATTGGGGCATCGTCAGATAATGTAAAATGCAATCCAGTTGGTTGTTTTGGAAAACCTAACGAAAGAGAAGCCATGACTGTGAGTTCACTAACCAGAGTGAGCAATTTCCTAAATGTAACTGCTCAACAAAGGAAAGTGGTTCGCTTCACCATATGCCAACAGGTAACGCAACATCGGATATGGGTAGGTGCACTAAGGGAAATACTAAATGGCTTGAAGATGGAGATGGACTTCTTGTATGATAAATATTCAGGTAAAGGGAGTAGCATGGAGGAGCAGATAATTTGTAGCTGTTTGAAGTTCTTAGCTGATACAGACAATTCAGATTATGAATGCACTTCATGGATGCAGCTTGGAGCCCCAAAAATTGATAATTCGCATAGTTCTGCAACATGGGAAGATCTTCTTGAGATGTTCAATGATTTAATTGAGTGCTTGGGAAGGGAGGAGTTATTTTATCATGTCACGAAGCTTGAAGTGATGAAAGAAGGGTTGGCTCAGATCAAGGATGTGTTGGTCGATAAAGGTATTGGATACAAGGAGTCTCGTTTCCAAGAAAGCCTGATCCAGAAGAAGCTCTCCAAGACATTGGGACACTCTTCACGCTGTTTGTTTACACTTCTTTTGTATTACCTCAACGGACAAGTTAGAGACATTGAAGTCGATTTATGTGGTGGGATTTACAGTGCTGATGGTGGGACTAGGTTCTGCTTGTACATGGGAAGAATTTTGACTTCAGATGAGGAGGAGATGGTCTGGAGTGGGGTGAAGCAGTTGGAGAGAGCTCTTGGGCTATGCAAGTTTATATGGGAAACAGCTGGAATGCGAGGAGTTCTTGAACTGCAAGGCCATCTATGGTGCGCTGGGGCCAAGGATAGAACACTTTCATACAGGGGAACCTCATTCATCGTACATGGTATCAGTTTTTAAAAAAGTCGTGAAGCAGTTGGAGAGGGCTCTTGGACTACACAAGTTTGTGTGGGAAACAGCTGGAATGCGAGGAGTTCTGGAACTTGAGGGCCACCTATGGTGCCTTGGGGCCAAGGATAGGATGCTTTCATATAGAAGAAAGTGGAATCAGAAAAACAACTCATTTGTAAGTTTCAAAGTCTATAATGAAATTCGGGTTTATTGAAGAAGACACTGCATATTAGGCTCATCCAAACAGTGATGAGACTAAGCTCAAAGTTAAATTTTATAATCCTTTTTTGCCATTATTCCTGTTGCTGGTGAAGACTGGTCTTGTACATTGATGCTTGATTATTCCTTCTTGATTGGCCAAACTAGCAGGAGCTATCTTTGGGTATGTATCAATCATCATCGAATTAAGTTTTGAAATTGAAGTAATGATTTTGAAATTAACGTACATGATTAATTTGGTGTGGTTGGTGTGTGTGTTTCAGAGAAGGCGAAAGAAGAAGGGTATGATGTGAGCAAGCTGCACAGAACACCACATACTGATCCACCTCCACAAGGAGAAGAAGGTCCTATGAATACCAAAGGGGTATGGTGGATCAAATCAATCCTCGAAAATTAGTGCTTCATAATTAAATGGATGGATAGATCAAGATTAGTTAGTACTAGTTATTTCTTGGAATACTATCCTTTAGTGTGAAGCATAAAGGTCTCCTCAGGATTAGTTATGCTGTTGGCTAATAAATAGTTGTTTCCAGTCATATAGAATAGCAGCTAGTTACTTAATTATCTGCATTTCAGTTTCGTAAGCATCTATACAAGCATTGATACTTGTTTAATTTTGAGATGAGTAAAATGAATGCAGTCCACAACCTTCAAGTTGTGGTATTCTTCAATTACTTGTAGCACTTGTTCTTCGCTTAAATCCAAATTTGGTATTAGAGCAAGGTTACTTGGATATTTTATGTATAGTTTGGGCAACAAACATTCCTATATTGGTGTTAGCTAGAGCAATGTTACTTTCATATTTATTCCCTTCAAAGACTGCTCGTTAACTGCAACTGCAAGGTACAGAATCTTGTTGAGTTTGTTCGTGCATGAGTTTCACCAAAAACGTGATTATATACATTATCTTCGACAAATGGTCGGATAAGTCTTGCTCATGCTTAAACGTTCACTCTTTATCCGTCTTGCCTCTGGGTTTATCGGTGGGAATTACCTCCAGGTTATTCAGTGCGAAACACTGTAGATGCATCTGGCATATATAGAAGTTCTTCATTTTATTTATCTGTCCTGCTCAGTACATAAAAATTAGATTTTCATTATAGCAGAATTGCAATTTCATTTGACCTATTGCACAATTGTTGATGATGATCATGCAGCAAGGGTTAACCATATTTTCTAAAGTAGCTCCATCCTCCAATATAGACCTTTTCTTTCCTCTTACAAATTAAATAAAATCAAATTCCGCTCGAGTCTATTAACGATAGTTTATTTTCTCCTTAATCTATATTGTCACGTACACATCTCCTTAATCTACATTGTCACGTACACAATTCTTTATTAGTTGAGAAGTGAGACACTAGCGAGCAAAACCTCCAATTGCTATGCTAATCAGCCTTACAAATGCTAAACAAGAATTCTCAAGCAAGCTAAATAGCAAAGTGAGTAAAGAAAACAAAGTTTATAACTAAAGAGAGCTTTTTATTACAAATGAAAAAGAAAAGAAGTATTGAAATTTTAATAACTAAAACAGAGAAGTACAAAACTCACGATCTCAGCAGGAGTACTACCTCGTCATATGTATTGCAATATGCAAAAAAGAGAAATACAAAATTCACTATATCAGCAGGAGTACTGCTTCATCATGGAGACTCATAGTTAAGTACCCAAAGGTTAAAAGCCCAGACGAAGAGGAAATCCATGGAATCACTAAGAAGGAAATGTGAGAAGAGAGAAATGAAACAACTAAAAAGAAATACTTGCATGTTTAATTGTTTATGAGTCAAAAAGCAGCAGCTTAACGACTTGGGGATCCTAACAAATAATTAAATGTAGATTATAAGGATGAGAGCTTACCTTGCCTAAATCTCTGACGGTAGTGAAAAGCCTGTCTTTGTCGGTTCTCGTATCATCTGTTGCTTGACAGGCATGTAAGTTCCCCATGATAAAGTTACTTTGATGAGATATACCAAGTATGATATCCACTTAATGCAGATGACATATGAAACAAACCACACAAGATTTAGAACAAAAGCAAGCAATTTGAATAGTTCTGAATGGTTCATTAGGAAAGGAAACCTACGTAACATACAAAATTGTGGAAAGCAAAGAACTATGGAAACCTTAAATTTACTTTAAAATAGGAAGAAAGAAAAAAGAGATATATCAGAACCCATGGTTTTCAGATCCGGACCGGTCATCGAACCGGTGAAGGGATGGATTCATGGATTTTGGATTAAACCGGAATAAACCGGAATCGAACCGGATTTAATAAATATATTAAAATATTAAAATATTTTTATTTTTATATTTATAATTTATGAAAATTTGGATATTTTTATTATAATTCTTTAAGTTTAAGCATTTCAAACATAATATACTAATTAAAAAAACTCAATTTATGAAATATAGTTTTTATAGTTACAATTAAATGTCAATTTAATTTAAAATAATTTAAAAATACAAACTATATTTTATTTTAATTAAAAACACCCCAAAATAATAACTTAAATTTTATATTTAAATAATTTTTTTTAAAAAAAAAATCTGGTTGAACCAGAAAACCGGTCCAGTTCACTGTTTTTCGGTTCGACCGGCCGGTCAGACCGATCATTGACCGGTTGTTGACCAAAGTGAAAACCGGATAGAAACCGACCGCTCTGACCTTCAGTTCCGATCAAACCCGGTCCGACCGGCCGGTTCGGTCCGGTTTGCACAACTATCAAAGTGAGTAAAGAAAACAAAGTTTATAACTAAAGAGAGCTTTTTATTACAAATGAAAAAGAAAAGAAGTATTGAAATTTTAATAACTAAAACAAAGAAGTACAAAACTCACGATATCAGCAGGAGTACTACCTCGTCATATGTATTGCAATATGCAAAAAAGAGAAATACAAAACTCACTATATCAGCAGGAGTACTGCTTCATCATGGAGACTCATAGTTAAGTACCCAAAGGTTAAAAGCCCAGACGAAGAGGAAATCCATGGAATCACTAAGAAGGAAATGTGAGGAGAGAAATGAAACAACTAAAAAGAAATACTTGCATGTTTAATTGTTTACGAGTCAAAAAGCAGCAGCTTAACGACTTGGGGATCCTAACAAATAATTAAATGTAGATTATAAGGAATGAGAGCTTACCTTGCCTAAATCTCTGACGGTAGTGAAAAGCCTGTCTTTGTCGATTCTCGTATCATCTGTTGCTTGACAGGCATGCAAGTTCCCCATGGTAAAGTTACTTTGATGAGATATACCAAGTATGATATCCACTTAATGCAGATGACATATGAAACAAACCACAAAAGATTTAGAACAAAAGCAAGCAATTTGAATAGTTCTGAATGGTTCATTAGGAAAGGAAACCTACATAACATACAAAATTGTGGAAAGCAAAGAAATATGGAAACCTTAAATTTACTTTAAAATAGGAAGAAAGAAAAAAGAGATATAACAGAACCATAATCCAACACACAGCTTACCTTAATGCAACCAATCTACGCAATGACAATAAAAGAAGCAATATAACAGGTACAGAAGGTCAACTTATTTATTTTTGGGTAAATTACTAAATTGATCCTCCAAATAAAGTTTAGGGCTAAATTGGTCCTTTATTATCATGAAGAATGAAAACGGTGCGTTTAACCGCTGCGGTTGTATATTTTGGATGAGATTCTTTTCCCTGCTTGGAGATTCATAGCGCTCTCGTTCTCTGCCCCCAAACACTCACCAGTTTTCTCAAAATTTTCTCCAATAGCACTTTCCTTTTTTATTGACAATAATGCCAAACTGGCCCTGAAAATGGCAGCTCCACTATCGTCTTTGAAAGCATTTACCACTGGGTGTAGATGGACGTCTTCGGACACTGAGCGAGTCTTTGACGGAAATTTCAGGCCGTCGAGTCTAGTTTTTCCACGCCATCCTCTTGTTTCCTCAATCGTCACTTTTGCCCGTCGTCGAAGCAACAACTCTGTGAATTCATCTTCTTCTTCAAAGAAAAAGAAGGTAAGCCTTCCAAGTTCATTGATGAAAAA
Source organism: Euphorbia tirucalli (assembly GCA_039660915.1). Lineage (NCBI taxonomy): Eukaryota > Viridiplantae > Streptophyta > Magnoliopsida > Malpighiales > Euphorbiaceae > Euphorbia > Euphorbia tirucalli. The sequence continues at coordinate 73,469,236 of CM077634.1, read as the reverse complement.
TTGAGGTTGTATACTAGTTCTCTGCTGCTTATTTGGTGACAAAGTGAACACTCAATTGTTCGCAACTCTTAATTTTCGAAAATTGGAATATTTTATTTTATTTTATTTTTTTATGTTTGAAACAAATTTGAAATTAATTGAAGGATTATGGAGTTCTGCAATTGTGTTTTTGCCCTGCTGACTGTTTTTTTTATTTGTTTCCCTGTCTTGTTTCGTAAAGAGAAGTTCGTATGTTGAGGATTCAAGAGAGGAGGGAGATGATATAGATGAAGATGCCTTTGAGACACTGTTCAGTATGCTCGCAGAAGATCTTAAAAATGAAGATGCATCCATAAGTGATGATATTGATGATGATATAAGTGAGGAGGACTTTGAAAAACTTCAACGTGAGTTAGAGGAGGTTCTAGGAATTGGTAATGATGATGATGATATAGATGTGATGAACTCAACTAAAGATGATGTTGAAGATCCTATTGATATCAAAGAAGATGATGAAGAAGAAGAGGAGGAGGAGGAGGAAAGACCAGTAAAGCTTAAGAATTGGCAGTTTCGAAGGCTGGCTCGTGCTTTAAAAAATGGACGCCGAAAAACCAGTGTGAGCATCTTATTCCTTGTCTTTGTAGTTATCTAATTGTTGTTTTCCAGTTTTAGAACTTGGAAATGAAATGATGGAAGCTGGTTCGTACTGAATTAAGTTCAAATTGCATAATCTTCTGGCTTCTAAGATAAAATTTGTCTTTTTTTCAGATCAAAAACCTTGCTGCTGAGCTTTGCCTTGATAGGGCAATTGTCCTTGATTTGCTTCGTGACCCTCCTCCTAATCTTGTTATGATGAGTGCTACTTTGTCTGATGAGCCTTCACCAATTCCAGCATTGCCTCAAACCAACCCAATTGAAATTGATTCGATTGATCCAGTTGTGGATAGTGTGAAGTCTAAAAGTGAGAAAGAAGTGCCAGTTCATGTTATGCGGCATAGCTGGTCTGCTCAGAAGAGACTGAAGAAAGTACATGTTGATACTCTTGAAAGAGTTTATAAAAGATCAAAGAGGCCTACTGTAAGTAAAGATTTGCTTAGAATGGTAAAGCAATTTTTTGTGATAGTAATAGTAAGCTGCTTAATATGCTTCCGTTTGGTGTTAGAACTCGCATGTGCATATCATTTTCCGTCATAATTAGTTGTGCAAAAATCAATTTTGGCAAAGATTTCTTGTTTACACTGACCAGTTATGTCAGATAGAACACTATTCTTTCTCAATGATTGGATTGTTCCAAGAAGCTAGATAAATGAAGGAAATATGAGATGAAACTTTTCTTGTTTGAGTTTTAGTCATTTACTCTATATCAATACTGTGTTACATATACTAGTTGCTTCAGCCTTGTATCTTCCTATAATTTAATTATCTTCCAATATTGTGTCCAAAGCTCAATGACGTATTGAGATTTTTTGCTGTAAATGAGTATGAATTTCTATTGTCTGAATAACTATGCTGTATTAGTATTAGAATGCAGTTCCTTGCATTGTCTCTGCACTTACGAAGAGTATGGACCTTTTGTTATCGTCTGAATAACTATGCTGCATTAGGATTAGAAGATCAGTTCCTGACATCATCTTTGCATTTACGAATAATGCAGAATGCTATGATTAGCAGTATCGTTCAAGTGACAAATCTGCCTCGCAAAAGAGTGGTAAAATGGTTTGAAGATAAACGCAACGAGGATGGGGTTCCTGAGCAGCGTGCTCCATTTCAAAGGTCTGTTTCTGAAGCTGTTTCTTCCTGATGAAACAATCTGTATATTTGCTATGTATTGTATTGATGATCATCGACTTGTCGTGGCAAACTCATTCAACATAGCTTATGCCTTTTGTTTTCATCATTTTATTGCATTTTGAAGTCTAAGAATTATGCTCTTTACACCTTCACTTGATTCTAGTTACAAAGATTTCTGAGATCTTGTATGCATATAATGAATATATAGCATATGTACCAAGTCTGAGATAACTATACAGGATATCAAGCGTTCGTCATTTGATTGATCAATATCTTATTTTAAATGTACAACCAAACTAATATGAAAGTAACACTAGAATTATAAGAATAAATTGCTTATTTTGCAGTGGTCATAGTTTTGAAATTGGTTGACTTTGTTTGTGACGTCCATATGGGATGCCAGATTTTGGCCATAGTCCCACAAAATGTCATACTTGGAACATAGCAATAAGAAATGGGGGAAAACTCGACACTATATCTAGAAATATTTACTTTATTGTTTTGATATCAATTTATTTCAATTGTTCTTTTTTGTTTTTCTAAGGGAGATCTCAATTGTTCTAAAAGGAATTGAATGTATTAAAAAAAAAAAATCCAAAAATAAGGTTCAAATGCTCAAAACGAAGAGATCGAATCAAACAGTTTCTTTTCTTTAATTGATTATATTATGCAAGCAGATGTTAGGTTAATAAGGTTGGGTTTTGAATTATACGCAATCGTAAAGAAATTTATGAAATTAAACTATTAAGCTGGTTTTTGTTTGGCTAGAAAATTTGTAGAGAGTGAGAATAGGAGTTCGATGATTCATTTGTATTTGTTTGTTTGGACTAAATCACGTAAGTGATAATCGGAATTTCATTTCTCCATTTGTATTAATCCACTCCCCTTCTCATTAATCAAGTTGATTTCCCTTTATTAATTTAGCTAAAATATATTAATTATAATCATTATTAATTTCTGTCTGAATTTCTTCTTTCAATAAAAATGATTTTACATTTTCTTACGGAAAAAGGATTTTACAATGAAAAAAGAATCTAATAAAAAAAACTTATCATCGTAGTAATACTTAATTATCTGTAACTTTTCTTTCTTTTTTTTTTTTAAATAATATATATATATATATATATATATATATATATATGTTTTTTTTTATTTGAAGTTTTAATATAGTATTAAATATAAAACTAATACAATGTGTAAAATTTATGTTAAATTATGATTTTTATTCCGGATTAAACAAAATAGAATTGTTATATGATGATTCCAATTTCAATTCCATATAATTCTGTTTTCAATGCTGATTTTGAAGTTTAAGTAAAACGCTCCAATGATTTAAAACAAAAGATCAATATCTAATAGAATATAGGTTTAATTTAGATGTTTAATGTAACAAAAACTTAGAATAATAATAGTCATAAATTTAATAAATAGACATTAGGAGAAAATTACAATTTGATTAATTGGTTTTGATCTGTTCGATTATAACCAGACACTTTCTCGTTTTATTATTTCTAACATTTTAATAGTTCAACTTGATTTTTCTTCTAATTAAGGTATGTTGCGTAAACCTTTTTTTCTTTTAAATATGTCGGATTACTTAGTTTAAGGTTAATTAGATACTCTTTAGGTGGTCTCTCTTTCAATTAAAGTTTTTTTGGATACACTATGACTATGAGTTGCACATACTATAATTTAAAATCAATATTTTTTTATCTTAAATGATTTGATACGTTTAACCATTTAAATTAATTTTAATTAATATAAAATGAAAATATTTAGACCGTTATAGAACTTTAATTATTTAAGTTAATTTTAATTAGTAAAACGTGGAAGCCATTTAAACTCAATTCTTCATCAATTTTGGTATACTAGTATGTTGTTTGTTTTGGCGAAGTCTACATAGATTTTAACTACATTGAATCAAGAAAGTACACTAGGTACCTTATTCCCTCACATAATCCAATAAGCAACAAATAAAAATTTTATAGACATATACCATTTTCCCAAAATAATCCATTAGAATGATTACATCATCAACCAAAAATTCCAAAACAACAAATAATTTTCCCTTCAAATATTCCTTAATATTCCATCTCATGACTTATTATTTCCTCATAATTACATTCTTTTGCCCCCTCCTCTCTATATATACCTCAACAAACCCGTATTTTCTCAATGATTAACAAAGAAAAATTGTTTATAGCTCTCCATAAATATTTATTGAGATAATTTTGTTCAAATTCATTCAATTTAAATGGCAACTTTACAAAGATCGAAAGCTTTTAGGAGACAAGGCTCGTCGGGATTAGTTTGGGATGGAAGATTGGAATTAGGAGAAGAAAAGATTGAACACAGAGAACTCAGACCTAGCCAGAGTGGTTCAAATATTATGAGTATGGATTGTAGCAACTCATCAATTTCTTTACATCGCAGCTTGTCAACTCCTTTAGCTTATCAGCCTTATTTGGAACCTTCTCCTTCGGTCGGCAAGCCTTTGGGAATCCCTAAATCTAAATGTTAGTGGCAATGTTTAATTGATGTTTATAATAATGTAATATTATACTCACACTTCTCTGCTTTGGAATTTTCATGTATTTAGCTATGTTTCTTCATTTATTCATTCAATCTTCACTCAAATATTTATTTAAATTAGTGTGATTAATCAGTTTTAAGTTATGGTAAATTTTTGTAATGATTTTTTTTTAATCAAAATCATTATGTACATTAAAATTTGAATTCCAGATATCTTTATTAGTATGTTGGATTTACTAAGATTCTTAGGCCATATATAATACACTGCAGAAAAAAAAGAATTATTTCTTTTCATCCTTTACAAGTAAACCTGTACACGGAGCGGGGTTTAAGCAGTCTAAGTAAAAAAACATTGAGTCTAAGCTCAGCCTAGCCCGGTATAAATTTAGAAGGACTTGGGCTCGGGTCTAAAAATCAAATCCCAACCCTAGTCCAGACCGTCTAATTTAATATATTTAATAATATATTTTAATATTAAATTATATAATAATATAAGATAATTTGTATATAAAAGATATTATAAACTATATAATATTAAAAGGTGGGACGGGCTCGGATCGGTCTGGTCTATATTAGTGGTATCCAAGTCCAGACTTAAAATAGGTGGGCTTCTGCGGGCTCGAACTGGGACCAGGATTTTTCAATTTTTATTTGTCCAAGTTCAGTCCAAAGTGAGTAGACTTTAATGGGTCTGAGTACCCATTGATAAGTCTATTTACAGGTAGAGGATCGCTGATTTGTAACATTTTTATATTAACATATTAATATATACATCAATTTATGTTATAACCAGTTTTTTTTTTTTTTTTTTCCATATCAGGGTTGGAGTCGAATATTTTTTTTTTTTTTTATTAAGGGGTCGAACTATAAAAGATAAGACTTTGAAAAATGCTACAGATAAATGATTTATTTTTGTATAGAATTTTCAATCCACTGATTACAATAAAAATGTAAAATATTAATATTTAAAAAAAACCCATATTTTTGTAGCATGCCGTTACCAGCCATAAGAAAAAACAAAATTTCCCACACCTTCCCCAACCGAAAAGTTTTTTGTACCTTCACGTTTTTTCACCTTTGTTACCACACGTGATAAACTCGTGCGCAAATTTGTGGATATTTCTCATTCTCCAGTACGGCACTACGGTTCGATCATGCGTTACCACTTCAAAAAACAAAAAAAAAAAAAGAACTTTTTATTTTTCGGACAGTACATATTATGGTCCCAATTCATTATATATCTGCTCCCACTTCCATATCAACCGTCAGATGAGAACGCATCTAACGGATAAAAGTACTCCACGATCCCATCCCAATATCCTTTGATTTACATAAACGAGCATGGCTCACGTTCTTCCACGTTCGCCCTCTTTCTAGCGTCGGATTAAAATGAAATTCAACGGATGAAACTCACTCTGCACAGTCCCCTCTGCAATTCCCTGTCTGAAACAATTAATATCCCGCTCTTTTTCTCTCTCTCTCTCTCTCTCTCTCTCTCAAAATCAACTAATTTATTTTCTCTCTCTCAGTTTTCTGCATCTTGGAAGAAGAATGCAGGAACAAGCTACAAGTTCACTTGCAGCAAATTCTCTGCCATCTAGCAGTGAGCGATCTTCCAGCTCTGCTCAGCAACTCGAAGTCAAAGAAGGTCTGATCTCTGTCTGTGTCTTCTCAATTTGCTCGATATTGCGAAAACTGAGATGATTTAGATTAGGTTTGGCAATTTGTAAGAAGTTTTGTCTTCAATTATTCATTATTCTTCAAAATTATAACAATAGTTGATAATTCCGTCCAACATTTGTGGAATGATAGATTTTCGATATCGGATACTGTTTGATGGCGTCATTTCGCAACTCGTTTTCTCTTTTGTTCATGATGCGATCTTATCGTCAAATTGTCTATTTCTCCTGAAGATTTACGATCTTCCTTATTACTACATTGTTTCAATTTATGGTTTTTTTTTTTTAATATTGATGTAATTGCAGGGATGGAAAGTGATGAGGAAATCCGGAGAGTGCCAGAATTTGGAGGTGAACCTGCCGGAACTTCGGTCTCCGGCCGAGAAACTAATTCAGTCGCCGGTCCAGACAGGCCGCAGGCTACAGGGGAAGGTCAGAGTCAGAGAAAAAGAGGAAAGAGCCCGGCTGACAAAGAGAACAAGCGGCTAAAGAGGTAATTGAGATGTTTGATCATTTTATTATTTTCTGCATATAGCAATTTCATATGGGGCGGATCTGCCTAGTAAGCATTTTTGGTGATAATGCTTTCTAATGAGGAAAAAATTGGGATTTTAGGTTGTTGAGAAACAGAGTTTCAGCTCAACAAGCAAGGGAAAGGAAGAAGGCATATTTGAATGAATTGGAAACTAGAGTCAAAGACTTGGAGAAGAAGAACTCTGAACTTGAAGAGAAGCTGTCCACGTTGCAAAATGAGAATCAGATGCTTAGACATGTAAGCCCTTACTTCATAATAATCTTAGTAATTATCATCTTAATCAATAACAATCATGTTAATGCACAAAATTTCCCAGGGTATATTGGGTATGTCATGTTTCGATTTTACTTTCAATCTAATTGCAAGTAATTGATATGTTTAGTTTAATTGTAGGTATCGGCGATTTATTAGTTTGAGGCTGATTAGACATATTGTAAGCCCGAATCATTATTTTGAGTATACTAAAAAAATTGATCTTTTGAGATTTAGCTTGGAGGAACTTTCTTAATTGACCTTAAATTTATCTATACTTATCACATGATAATGATTACCAAGAAGATTTAGAGCCCCACCTATTAGCAGAACAAGTTATGGGCATAATTTGGACGTATGAATGATTGGTTAGGCATATTGTCGCTTTCTTATTTAGAAAAGGGGAAAAAAAAGGAATTGGAAAATGAAAGGACATGGAGCTCATTTGTTATGGGGTATATGGTTGGGTTGAGCCCACATCTTCCACTTGACAACATCTTCTTGAATTGATATTTTGTTTGATATGATATTTGTTGAGGCATGAATGAGAAAAATGGACCAAAATCTACCAGGTGTAATTGAATGACCAGCCGTTTGGTTGGCTCATTCTAGTTGCCATCAATGTGATGCATGTGGCATATTCTAAGCATGGTTCAGTATGCAGAATAGGAATAAGGCTCTCTAGATCTGCTACCTGTCAAATATGCTAGAAAAATAAAAAAGTGAGCTTGGAGTTTGGCTATTAGTTGAGAGTTGGGCCTGTGGACTTGGCATGTACAGCAACTCGTAAAATAGTAGAAAATAATTAGTTTGGATATCCATTTTAATATGAAATTCTCAATTAGTAGTAGATAACTAGATAAGCTCTTCAAGGCATGAGTAGCAGTTTTCGGTTGATGGAATTTCAGTAAAAAATCTGAATATTTTGAAGACTTTGGAAAATGGCTTGAAAAACACTCAGCATTGAGAATTTCTGAAAGCACTGTTGACATCAGTCATTTTAATCTAATCGTTCTATATTTGTTTTTTCTTTTCTTTTCTTCTTTTGTATTATTCAAAGTAGGGGTTAAAATCTAGGGATTTAAGTTTGTATGTTAGACTAAAGAGAATTGAAATATTCTTGGAATATTTAGCTTATGAGAAAACCTAGGCCCTTCAATTCATGAATTTAAATGTCCTCAATCTAACCAGTGCTTGATAGTTGCATTTTAAGTCTATGATAATCTCCTGTTTTCCAGTTTTACAAGTTTGGTATCTATGCATTTGACAAGCTAAGCTAGTAAGTTAGCTATTCATGTTCTTGTCTGCAATGCAATTTGATGAGTGAAAGTTAGTGTTTACTTGTGGTTGAGTGATTTACTGATATGGTAATTTTGTTGCAGATATTGAAGAATACAACAGCTAGCAGGAGAGGAGGCAGCAGTAACACCAACGGGGAAGGTTCGTTATGAATGAAATGAAATGTTCGATAGATGTGTTCCTGAAAAAGTTAACGGTGGATGTGCAATTTTCGTATCAGCTAGTTAAACATGAAGTAGTATGACTAAGAACTTCAAGCTTTTATCCTCAAGTAGCAAGTAGCTGAGCTTCTCCTGGCAATTCCACTCAAATTTTGAGAATCTACCATGGTAATCTGCCAATGGTCTTGCTGGAGATGAAGACGGAGATGGGAATTAGATGGTCTAGATTTTGATGAGTTGTTTGAAATGTATATTGTTTAGGCAAATAAATGGAAGAGCATAGTGAATTGGTTTTACTGAAGTTCGAATGACTGCTTATGTGTAAACAAAAAAGTGATTAGGCCATATTTAACAACAAATGAGAAAATCTTGGTTGGTTAGTTACTAGTACCTTGTAATATATATATGTATTACCATTGACAGATTTTGTTGGTGGTTAGGTTTGATACTTTTGTTTACACCCGGAATGGATCATTGGCGTCACTTTAACCCGTTGAAGGGTTAGATTTTGAACCTGCGTGATGCTTAGGCAATGGGTGGGTCGTGACATGTTGCTTCTGATTTAACATCATTTGTTTCCGTGTAGGATCCTTTTTCTGAATCAGTAAGGCAAAATTCATTTAACAGAAAGCTCAGAAGCTATTATATCTGCGGTGATTGCAGCAGTATCAACTGGAATTATTCTCCCAATTCATATTTATACAATGAATTAGGCAGTGGAAATCATCACCAGTAACGAAATATATGTGTGAAATGTCTAGTACCATAATTTTCTGTACTATTACATTCAAGTCGCTATATATGCTCATTAATTTTTATTTTTGACATCATAGAACTAATTTGAAGCAATTAGATGTTGGAATATGAGAATTGAAAATCGGATAAAATGTATCATTGGTCATTGTAGCTTTATATGTATGTGTGTTGGTCGTCTGAAAAAATAAGTAAAGTTTAGTTACAATGGCATTAAAGCCACTGTAGTTGGATGTGAGAAAATAATTAATCAAGAAATATTAAAATGGCTTGGCAATTGAAGCTTTAATTTGTCATCTTATTGTTACTATTATGTCACATTCTTTTGCAATGTGTAATTTAGAAGAATTTAATAAGATTTCACATTATCTATTTTTTTTTTTTTTTAGTTAATTTTTTTAATTTTATAAATTTTTTGGAATTTCAAATTATTTCAGCATTTTTTAGTTTTGTTTATATATTTTTATAGTAATTTTTATAAATGTTTTTACTCCCACGTGACGATGAGTTGACAAGAATGATTTTTTTTATTGACTGATCATGTTAGTTTTTTGGTAGATTTTTTTCAAATAGGAATAAAGTGATTTTACCAGCACCATAGGCAAGTTTTAGTAATTTTATTAACAGAAAATTAACTTTAGTACCTACAAATTTATTAATGAAGAAATATAGTAACGAATGGTGCATTAAGAATTATATTCTTCTGAGTATAAGAAGTGGAGACATTTTTGTTCCTATTTAAATTAACTGAGACGATTTTTTTTTTTTTTTTGGGGGAAAAAAAAAAAGACCCGACAAAGCCGAACCGATCCGATTTCCAAAACTAAATGAGAGTAAAATGAATTAATTAAGTTAAAATAAGAGTAGTAGTTGGGCTAATTAAAAAAACGTTTGGACAAGGCCAGGCCCTAAAGGGTGTCCATTTTTCTTTAAGAAAAAAAAAAAAAACATAAATACCTTTCTAGCCATATATTATTATAATTTAACCTTAGTTTTCCTTTTTGCCGCTGTTTTATTTATTTAATTTTTATCTTTTGTTATACGTAAAAAGGTTTCAAAATGACTATTAAAAAAATATTTTCTATCAGATATTATTAATAATTTTATTAACTGAATTTCACGAAATATAATTATTAAAAACTAATTTAGAGTTTTTTTAATAACATGAAATACCAATAAAATAAACACCACATGAGTAAACCGATAATACTACAACACCAAAAAAATATTGAAAAATTGCCAGTAATATGTCAATTTATGCGCAATTAGGAATAAAATAATATTAATAATAATAATAATCTGCTTCTAAATTGAATGCACCGACAGCCAGTTGTTAATACATACAACAGATAAAAAAAACGAAGTAGTTGATACGTAGATGTAAGCTATATGAGAGCTAGCTGGAACAGATGGCGTATTGAGTGGGTGAACACTGAAGAGTTCACAATTACCTTCTCGTGTACCTCATTTCCCCCCCATTTCACTTCCCTCTAAATACAGATCTATCTCTGTCCCATATTTTGAGAATCTGAAAAAATCTAATCCACCACCATGGAAGCAAATGCCGGCATGGTGGCCGGATCCTACCGGAGGAACGAATTGGTCCGGATTCGCCACGATTCCGATAGTGGGGTTTGTGTTCTGATCTTAACTTCCCCTATTTTCAATTCGACTCTTCAATTGCTTACATATGCAGTTTTTTTTTAATGAATGACTGATTTATGACTGTCACTTTACTTGCATTTTGTTTTGTGGATCTGAGTAGTAATAAGCGACCTTGGCTTTTTTTAACTCGGGGGTTTGGTATGAAGTGATTTTCATGGAGTTAGAAATTGGGTAGTGCGTCTTCGTTAGTTTTTGAGGAATTCAGCTATTGATATTGATTCGTATTTGAGTGAACGATGGTCATGTTCAGATCTAGGGGTTAGTTGGGGGTCAGTGAATTTTCATTTTGATGTTGATTTTTAGTTAGATCAGTAGTCATTTTTTGGTGTTGAGATCTCGGTTTGATTTTCCTTTAACTGCCATTTTTGAAAGAAATTGCCTTTTTTGAACGCATTTTGGTCTGGGAAGAGTTGTATAAGGATGACTTTTGGACTCAAAGTTCTAGTCTTTGGAGCTCTATCATCTAAATTTTGCGATTTGATATCGAATTGAAGTTTCCTTCCATTAAGCCATTGATTATCATTTGATTATTCACCCGAAAGTTTAATCAGGCTCATCCTTCATGGAGATGTCAGTATCACGGATCAGATTTATAGGCTTAGATCTTTTTGTCAGAAAGTATCTCCATTGGGTTCTTTGTTTATGTGTAGTTCTCTTGTGAATCCGAACTCAAAGTTACTAGCTTGCATTTGTGGATGCTGATTGTTTCTGTTTGATGGGCCAAGGATTCCAGCTCAACTGAGTAGGCATTTGTAGGTGGATCATCTTTATGCATGCAAAATTGGAGTCTGATGTTGATTCTATATGTTTAAAGAAACTTGAAAATTTGTTATCAGAATTCTAATTGTTGAATTGTTTCTGGTAAATGCAGCCCAAACCCCTCAAGAATTTGAATGGCCAGACCTGTCAGATTTGTGGTGATAATGTTGGAATTACAGCTACTGGTGATTTCTTTGTTGCTTGCAATGAGTGTGCTTTTCCAGTTTGCCGTCCTTGTTATGAGTATGAGCGGAAAGATGGGACACAGTCTTGCCCTCAATGCAAGACTAGATACAAGAGACACAAAGGCAAGCTTCTAACTTGATCCTACATAGCTTCCTATTTTCCAAAATATTGCTTTGTCATTTAGTAGCAATGGCTGGTTATCTCAGGGAGTCCTCGGGTAGAGGGAGATGAGGATGAAGATGATGTTGATGATCTAGAGAACGAGTTCAATTATGCCCAGGGCAATAGGAAGACAAGATGGCAATGGCAGGGTGATGATGTGGAACTTTCATCATCATCTAGGCATGAATCTCAACAACCAATTCCCCTACTCACAAGTGGGCAGTCAGTAGTAAGCACATTGATCCCTTGGTGTACTTATTTTTGTGCATCATTTGCTGGAAAATGCTTATGTGATTCTAATGAATGGCATTGTCTTTTGACCTGAAGAAGTGTTGGCAAATTGGAAAAAAAATGTATGAGATTGAGTAGGTTGATAATTTTGTAATGGCTCAAATCTCTCGACTCTTTTTTTATATACTCTTGGTAGCTGGTACAACCACATGTGCCATAAGTGCCATGGACTTGTTACTTTCTTTCTCACAAAAAATTTGAATTGAACTATAATTTTCCAATTTTCTGATATAGTCTATTTGTTTTCTCTTACGTAGAAAATTTTCTAGAGGTTGTGTATGCTTGTTAGCATCAAACAATTATTTTTTTCTGGAGTATTTTGTTGCATGAGATGTTTGCTCTCTGGTATTTTGTAATCCAATAATTGATGTGCCTACTATTGCTAGGTTTCTGGGGAAATTCCTTGTGCTACACCTGACAACCAATCTGTGAGAACTACTTCTGGTCCGTTGGGCCCTTCTGAAAAGAATGTTAACTCATCTCCTTATGTCGATCCAAGGCAGCCAGGTAATCCAATTACCTGAATTTTTTCTAGCAATTTCCTATGTTACTGTATGAGCTTTTAGAATTTTGATTTGGGCATGTATCCTCCATTGCAGTTCCTGTTAGAATTGTGGATCCATCAAAAGACTTGAATTCTTATGGCCTTGGTAACGTTGACTGGAAGGAACGTGTTGAAGGTTGGAAACTGAAACAGGAGAAAAATATGATGCAGGTGACCAGTAGATACACTGAAGGAAAGGGTGACATGGAAGGCACAGGATCGAACGGGGAAGAACTCCAAATGTGAGCAGCTTCTCTTGCAAATATTTAGTTTGGCTGATTTAGGAATTGAAATGTGCAACACAAGTTAATCATCTCAAAATCATATGCAAATTATTTTACGTTTGAAAGTGTAGTGCTTGTATGCTGTTGTTTTTAAGTAAAGACTAGCTTGTAAGCCTTCATATACAATTGAAAAGGAAAAAGATTAGCTTTCTGGTAGACTAAATTTTTTACTTTTGTGTTTGTTGTATGCCACAGGGTTGATGATGCTCGACAACCTTTAAGTCGCGTGGTGCCAATATCGTCATCTCATTTAACCCCGTATCGTGTTGTAATCATTCTCCGTCTTATTATTCTCGGATTCTTCATGCAATATCGTGTAACTCACCCGGTCAAAGATGCATATCCATTGTGGCTAACATCAGTTATTTGTGAGATTTGGTTTGCTCTGTCATGGCTTTTGGATCAGTTTCCGAAATGGTGTCCAGTCAATCGTGAAACCTACCTTGACAGGCTTACTTTGAGGTTAGTTAAAACCTAATGGCAATGGTCCGTTAATGAAATAAGGGTATGATTTATATATTTAGTCATCAATAAAACAAAATGTTGATGAAATTTCATCTTCCGTTTGCCAGATATGATCGTGAGGGGGAACCATCACAGTTGGCACCTGTTGATGTCTTCGTTAGTACTGTGGATCCCCTCAAAGAACCTCCTCTGGTTACAGCCAACACGGTTTTGTCCATTCTTGCTGTTGATTACCCTGTCGACAAAGTCTCTTGCTATGTTTCAGATGATGGTTCTGCAATGTTGACATTTGAATCTCTTTCTGAAACTGCCGAGTTTGCAAGGAAGTGGGTGCCTTTTTGCAAGAAGCACAATATTGAGCCTAGGGCCCCTGAGTTTTATTTTGCCCAAAAGATTGATTATTTGAAGGACAAGATACAACCTTCTTTTGTGAAGGAGCGGCGAGCAATGAAGGTGAGATACTCATTCTTTCTATATTTAGTAGTCTTTTATCATTTTCACATGATTTCACTGTTATTCATGAAAATGAGGATCTGTATTTTAGAGAGAATATGAAGAATTCAAGGTGCGGATCAATGCCCTTGTTGCCAAAGCGCAAAAGATGCCTGAAGAGGGTTGGACAATGCAGGATGGCACTCCATGGCCTGGAAATAATCCTAGGGATCACCCAGGAATGATACAGGTGTTATAATGCTTCCTATGGTGTTGGTATTCATGAATCTCTTCCTACATTCATAATAATTTACTTTTTTGCTTCAATGGGGAAGAACAGGTGTTCTTGGGGCATAATGGCAGCCTTGACACAGATGGAAATGAGCTACCTCGACTCGTATATGTTTCTCGTGAGAAGAGGCCTGGCTTCCAGCATCACAAGAAAGCTGGGGCAATGAATGCATTGGTTTGTCTTCCTAATTCCTTGTGTTAAATATTTCAACACATTTGGCTTCTGCTTTGATCAGAAATATGTAGATGAACCATATGGATTTATCTCAATAGATACATTTTCACAAAGTGGAGGTGGGTGGTTTGCCATCTTGGGTATGAAACCTAGATATCCCCCAATATCAGAAAAAGAAATACTGATCTCAACTAAAAGGATGTCGGCTAAATTGCTCTTCTTCAATAAAAGGATGTTGGATCTTAAGCACCTAATTCAATAAAAGGATGTTGGATCTTAAGCACCTAATTGCACTTGCTTTTGGTTAAAAAGATGATGTGGGTGTTAGAACAAAAAGTTATGAATTGTCTCTAAATAAAGTTCAAATGATTCTATGTTCATGTGTTCTTTCAGATTAGAGTTTCAGCTGTCTTGACCAATGGTGCCTATCTCTTGAATGTGGATTGTGATCACTACTTCAACAACAGCAAAGCTCTTAAAGAAGCAATGTGCTTCATGATGGATCCTGCGTACGGCAAGAAAACATGCTATGTACAATTCCCACAGCGTTTTGATGGCATTGATTTGCACGATCGATATGCCAATCGCAATATTGTGTTTTTTGATGTATGTCAACTGATTTGATATTAATGTGCTTCTCATGTCTTTCTTTTTTTTCTTTCCTTTTCTCTCTGTTCTGGTAGCCTAATCACTTGTCATTATATTTTCTAGATCAACTTGAAAGGGCTTGATGGAATCCAGGGTCCGGTCTATGTGGGAACTGGTTGTTGTTTCAACAGGCAAGCTCTATATGGTTATGACCCAGTTTTGACCGAGGAAGATTTGGAACCAAACATCATTGTGAAGAGTTGTTGTGGTTCAAGGAAGAAAGGAAGAGGTGGTAATAAGAAGTATATTGACAAGAAGAGGGCATTGAAAAGAACTGAATCCACTGTTCCCATATTCAATATGGAAGATATGGAGGAGGGTGTTGAAGGTTCAATTTCCATTATTTTTATTATCACCTTCAATTCCTAATTGGCATAAGCGTTTACAAGCTTTGAATTCCAGCATTTACTAGTTCATGGGCAAATTACAGTTTATATAATCTCAGCTGAAAATCTTTTTGATTGCATTCGTGCACTGTTTCTTGTATTTTGATTGTTCTTTTTCTATTTTAATATTTCAGTTAAACAAGAAGTTCAGTTTGAAAGTCTTGATTTTGGTAAAATTTGATGGTTCCAGAGGTGTACCATTGTTTCTTTTTTCTGTTTACCTATTGTGTACATGTCCTGCAGGATATGATGAGGAGAGGTCTCTTCTTATGTCCCAGAAGAGTCTAGAAAAGCGTTTCGGTCAATCACCAGTGTTCATTGCAGCTACCTTCATGGAAATGGGAGGCATTCCTCCATCAACCAATCCTGCAACTCTTCTAAAAGAAGCCATACATGTTATTAGCTGTGGATATGAAGACAAGACTGAATGGGGAAAAGAGGTATGTGTCAAACTTTGGCGTTTTTGCATTGTATATCGACTTTCTCTGCTTCCACGCCTCCTCTGTTGTTGTCTTCCTTTCTCTTTCTGTTTGTATTGTTGATTTGCTCATTAGCTGATTCTGTTTATTTGGTGTTAGATTGGATGGATTTATGGTTCGGTGACAGAAGATATTTTAACTGGGTTCAAGATGCATGCACGCGGTTGGATATCAATCTACTGTATGCCTCCACGACCAGCATTTAAGGGGTCTGCTCCTATCAATCTTTCTGATCGTTTGAACCAGGTTCTTAGGTGGGCCTTAGGATCTATTGAGATTTTGCTTAGTAGACATTGCCCCATATGGTATGGCTACAATGGAAGATTAAAGCTCCTGGAGAGGCTGGCATACATTAACACCATTGTTTACCCACTGACCTCTATCCCGCTGCTTGCTTATTGCACACTTCCTGCTTTCTGCCTTCTGACTAATAAATTTATTATTCCTGAGGTAACTGAGATTTCCCTTCATTGCACTCGATTGATTTTGGGAAATTATTTCTAACTGCAACTAATGATACTAATGTGATTCCATATCAGATAAGCAACTATGCTAGTGCATGGTTTATTCTTCTCTTCGTCTCTATTTTTACTACTGGAATTCTCGAGTTGAGGTGGAGTGGAGTTAGTATTGAAGATTGGTGGAGGAACGAACAATTCTGGGTCATTGGTGGTACATCAGCTCATCTTTTCGCAGTGTTCCAAGGTCTTCTGAAGGTGTTAGCTGGAATTGATACCAACTTCACTGTGACATCGAAAGCTTCTGATGATGATGGGGACTTTGCTGAGCTATATGTTTTCAAGTGGACGTCCCTTCTCATCCCGCCAACCACTATCCTAGTCATTAACATTATTGGCGTTGTGGCTGGTGTTTCATTGGCAATAAACAGCGGCTATCAATCCTGGGGTCCGCTCTTCGGCAAGCTGTTCTTCGCCATATGGGTTATTGCTCATCTGTACCCTTTCTTAAAGGGTTTACTGGGTCGACAGAATCGCACACCAACCATCGTCATCGTTTGGTCTATTCTCCTTGCTTCCATTTTCTCCTTGCTATGGGTTCGCATCGACCCGTTCACATCAGATTCCACCAAGACTGCATCAAATGGTCAATGTGGCATCAATTGCTAGATTGTTTTGGAAGCATTTTGTTGGCACTAATGCCAATCAATGTCCTTAAAGGGCCTATTCCTGGTGTATATAACAAGAATCTAAGATACTGAAAGTGGTATAATCTTTTGTTAATTTATTGTGATGTTGTATTTTCATCTCAAAGAAGGGGAGATTTAGATGGACTTGAACATGGGACCATTTAAAGCCTCTACTAGTTTTTTTTTTTTTTTTTTTTTTTGTCATATTCCCACAAAGAAGTGTTTATCTTTTGAAGCTCTTTGTATTTTGTTTTGTAGTTTTGTGATCCTTGCTGCCCATGGAAACTTACGCATTTTCTTTGTACCTTGTTCTAAGAGAGTAAAATTAATGTTATTCTTTCATAATATCATCCCTTATATATTTTTTTAAGGGTAAATAATTTATTTGTATTTAACCTTTTATCTAACATACTAATTAGACCGTATATTATCCAAAATAGGCTATAAAATTCATATCTTTTGTTCTATTGAACATTATATCTTTTGTTCTATTGAACAATTTAGTTCATGTTGTTAAAAATAAACAAAAATGAGTACATTTATAGTTGTTCAACTATAAAAAAAAAGGAACAAAATTGGTATAAGCTTTTATTTACAAAGCAAAACTTCTCATAATTTGATTTTTGTTTTCCTTTTGGAAGGAAGAGATCGAATACTTTTTTGGGGGAATTTCATATGGAATTTAAAATCACTTTTTTTTTCACTAAATTCATTTTTTATTACTTATTCATGATTTAAGTGTAAAAGAATTGATTATCTAAAAAAATTGTAAAAAAATTGTTTTTCTTTTCGACAAATTGATTTGGTGATTCGGGCTAAAAGGACAACAAAAATCAAACTCTAGGTAATTTTGCATTGCAAACTAAAGTTTTAAAAGTAAGTCTATTCAATATTTAATAGTTGAAGGACCGTTAATGTAATTATCTTTGTTGATTTTTTAAAATACGGACTAAAATGTTTAATGGAATAAAAGACAAGGACTTTGTAGTATATTTTGGAGAATACATGAATTGACTAATGTGTTAGGTAAACGGTTAGGGTCTATAAATTATTTACCTTTTTCCTTTATTTGTGGGCAAATGCCATATTATATATTTGTAATTTTTGGATAATCTGTTGATAGTGATGTGTGTGTTTCTCACCACTCTTAAATTGGTTAGATAGAAACTAACTCTATTATGTATAAGATTAAGGACATTTTTGCTGCTTGTGCTATCAAAGTTTGCCTTTGTTCTATTTACATTCCCTTTTGCCTTTTGTGTTATTAAAAAAAAAAAAAAAAAAAAAATCCTAATATGACCCTTACTAAATACATTCCGTCATATTATGTTAGTAAATATGATGAAGTATGCTTATTAACCGTTATTTTAGAGCTTTTTTTAGCATATGTATTTCTACCATAAAAAATTCCTACCTATTATCCAGTTCTAAAAGCTTTGACAGAAGCAAGCAAGAGGAGCTCTAGTTCATAGACAAGGCTCACGTACTTCACTTAAGAGCTCGTGTAGTAGTTCCCCTTATTATCTCTAAAAGGGCTTATGCACTCCACTCACTGGCTACTTTAACAACCTGCTTCTAAATTAATGGCTTTCCAGCTAGGGAATTTAGATTCCTTCTTTCAAAGAGAAGAGCAGATTTGCTCTGAATTACATTCATCCTCATTTTTATTAGGTCACTCAATCACCTTTAGGTGAGAGAAGAAAGAAGAGTTCACAGCTCATGAAACTTGCAACGTCTTCAATAGCATACTCTTACTTCGAAAGAGTAGTGCTGCCTTGGAAGATCATATAGCGCCTGCTGGGATGATGTCAGCTAGGGGTGAGCAAAACCAAACCAATGTCTAAAAACCGAAAATCCAAACTGAATCAAACCGATCTATTTTATAGTTTGGTTCGGTTTGGTTCTAAGTTATTAAGAAGTTTGGACTTCGGTTCGGTTCGGTTCAAAACCGAATAATTGGTAAATTACTAAATTAATTATAAAATTAATATATATTAATTGTAGAGAATTTTAGACATTATATTTTTTTATAGTTTTATATTGTGATTTTTGGATGCTAATGTATAGTTGTTAAAACTTGAGAGTTGAAAAAAAAAAAAAAAAGTAGAGAATTTTAGTATTTTATTGAGTATTATTCAGTATTATTGATTTTTTAAATTAATTCTTTTGTTTTTCTTTTTTTTTTTTTTTAAACAAACTACTTATATAAAATTTTTATTTTCATTTTTTTAAAAGAAGTTGATGTTTTTGGTTCGACCTAGTCCATACCGAACCGAACTGGTTTGGTTTGGATAGAACCGAACCGAAATTTAGTTTGGATCGGATTGGTTTATAAAATATAATGTGTTTTGGATCGGTTTTTTAGTTCGGTTCGGTTTTTGGACCGAACCGGCCATGCACACACCTAATGTCAGCTAGCCCTAGCTCTCGCCGATAGACACTGGTAGCTTGCCTATGTAGGAGACCTATAAAAGTGAATGCAGCCTGTAAATTAGATCAAAAGGAAAGTTCTTCGCCGTACTTCAGTTTGAAATATCAATATATAGTTTCTGTAATTGATATTTTCCAATGTTGTCAGAACCAGACTGGACCGGTCATCCAGTTAAACTACGAACTAGTCATAGGTCCGATCGGTTCGATTAAATTTTCTAATTTTTAAAATTAATAATAATATATTATTAAATAATATTCTTAAAAATAATATCCAGTTAGACCATCAGTCAGAACCAATTATATTATCTAACCAATAGCTCTACCGATTCGCTCTCCTATCTGGTTATGATAACGTTGATATTTTCATAGATGCATATATTGATTTAATACTTTAAATTTGTAATGTCATTTCATTATAGACTATTTTGTTATTTCTATTCTCTTTTTGCAATGTTCATTATAAAAAAAAAAAAAATGGAAAATGTTATCTAGTATAAATCAAAGGAAGTAGTTAGTGTTTTACCGGTTAGAAAAACTCTCATTGGGTTTTGTTATCATTATTTTAATCAATTACAAAAATATACTTACGATGGTTGCTGAGGAATTCTCTCTCTTTATTTATTAAAGTATGAACTATAAATAAGTAAATATAATATTTGTTACCAATAAAACAAATAGATCCGCTGTAGCAATTTATTTGGAATGCCATTAATTCTTCCGGGTTCGACTCCTGGCAGCGGAATAGTTTTTTCAACAATTTTATTTAGGTTTGAAGATTCTTTTATTTTTCCAAAGCCAAATAAGAATGTGCTCCTAATTTACTCTTTCCCTATGAAGACCACATATTCTGGTTGAATTATTTTTAATTTTATTGTATTTATTTTATCATCATAACAAGACTTGTATTGAAAAAAAAAAAAAAAAAACTCGAGTATAAAGACTAACTCTTGATATTTTAGCACGCGCTTCATATATCAAGTCATTTGAATGAAAAAACTAATAAATTATAAATCCACGAAAAATAAAATATATCTTATTTTGATATTTCATGAGTCGAAGCATTTTTTCTTTATAATAATTTATATGAAATACATAATACATCAACATCGATTTAAATCAAATGATAATGTAAACTTACCATATCGAGAGATAATGAAAACTTGTCATCGGGTAAAAGAACATACATGAGATAAAGTAAAAAAAACTCCACCCTACATTTGTTAAGTTTCATCATATTTTATCTAAAATCCACAATCATAAGATTTCTAACGTAATGTATAATATTGAGGTGATAAGTATGGGCTCACTGAACCCAAATACCCATTAAACCTATGCCACTCATAAAATCTACCAAAGGAAGACAATCCAACCATGATAGAAGGAATAAGCCCAAAGGATTGCTTAGGGCCAGTTTGGGATTGCTGTTAGTGAAAGTGTTTTTCCGCACAATTAGGTTTTATTGCTTTCTTTAAAAGTAGTTTTAAGTGTTTTTCCAATGTTTTCATAAATACAATCTGACTTTTACGATTGTACATTTGAGACTGCTTTCCGCAGCCCCAAAAGTAGCTTTCGACCAAAGTAAGGGGAACCTTACTTTAGCTGAAAGCTACTTTCAGGGTTACAGAAGGCAGTCCCAAACGCAGCCTTAATCCAACTAATAAGCTATAATGAGGGACCCAAACCTATAAACGGACCACATCCCTCCACACCAAGGGCAAGTAATCATTATAGTATTGAACTTATCTCTCACTTATTTCTCTTTAAAACATCACATTAACTTTACCATTGGAGCTCTACAAGGGGTACCCCTAACACAGATCCAATGACTCGCAAGAGTGCTCCAACATCCAAGGAATCCAACAGTATGCAAAGATCTCAACCATAAATCTTTGACTAAAAGCAAATAATGATCTACCCATGAGCCAAAATATTGGATGATCATCAAACCTAAATAAAATAAAAACAAAAGGAATATGAGAAAAGAAAGTATATAAAAGATTACAGGGCTGGGTTTTTGAAAGGCTTATGAGCCCAGTAGGCCCATACTCTTTCGCTTGGCATTTCGAATCTATGTCCACCCGCAAAAAAGAAAAGGTAAACGACATCGTTTTCAGCGAGAATCTCTTTCAAAACCCTTGAAATAAAAGCAGGACCAAGGGTTTTTGAGCTAGAGAGAGAATTAGGGTTTAGTGTTTCCTCTGTGTATCATCTACAGTGCTCCAACTAGTAAATTTTGCAATGGAGGTGATTGCAGAGGGAATCAACAACTTGAGCATCGCTGATTCATCTTATGCCAACAGGAAGAACCGTATCCAAGTCTCTAATACTAAAAAACCTCTCTTCTTCTATGTTAATCTCTCCAAGGTTGCTCTCTTTCTTCTTCTTCCTCTTCTTATCTCTTCTATTCATGGATTAATTCCTTCTCATGAGGTTTTGTTGTTTCATTTTTACTGCAATTGGATTTCTGCATTCTCGAGTTATGGAATGGATTTTTCAGTAAAGTGGTCAATTGTTGTAATTGATTAGCATCTGAGGTTTTGATCTTTGATGATTCTCTTTTGCAGAGATACATGCAGCAACACAATGAAGTCGAATTGTCTGCGCTTGGGATGGGTATAAATCTTTATATATTACTAAACTTCCAAGAATAAAATGATTTTGCTGCTATATAAAGTTTGTAAAATATGTTCCAAATATGTGAAACACAAGGTTAAAATTCCTGTTCTTAAATGTATATGCAGCTATAGCAACAGTTGTTACTATTGCTGAGATCTTGAAGAATAATGGACTGGCAGTTGAGAAGAGTGAGACTTCTTTGCCTCTGTTACCATTCCAAATTCCACGTCATTTCATGAGTTCAATTTACTTATTATTCTTACACACCTGAGCAGAGATCACAACTTCTACGGTTGACATGAGGGAGGAAACAGGAGGGAGGCCTGTGCCAAAAGCTAAGGTAAGCCTTTCATCATTGAACTTGATGTTTACCGGGTTAATGCACATATTGTAGATTGAATAGAATAATTTGAAATTATGTTCTAAATTATAGCCAAAATTTAAATGGAATCATACATTCTCTTTACCATAAGAATACATGGTTCTATTTCAAAGATTGAAAAAGGTTGCTTTATTAATATAGTTTAAAAGGTAGATATTTTCACACGTACCCTTTAGAATATGATTCTCATTGATGAGTTCTTTGTCGGCGAAATGAAGGGATAGAGATTCTTCATTGTTGTCGTTTTGGCAATATGCTTAATTTGTATAATGTGGTTGTCTTCTAGATTTTCTTTCTTTTTTGTTAGATTTTTTTTCTTTTTTGTTATCAAACATAATTTTTAATGAGAATATCTAAATTGCGTTCATATGTTTTGAATTTTTATTCCAATACGTTGTTTTGTACAACAACAAATGATCTTCTTGTCTGGTTAATAATAATCATTTTTTGCTTCCTTTTCTTAGAGAGAATGACTAACCATATGAATTTGCTTGTTGGTAGATTGAAATCCTGTTAGGAAAGACAGAAAAGTTTGATGAGCTGATGGCTGCTGCTGCAGTGGAACAGTTAGAGGATGAGGAGCATAGCTAAGCTTGAAATTGCTAATTGACTTCCAATTAAGTTCCTTCACATGTGAACCTCCTGTAACAGTACTTCGAGTGAATTTATCTAAAGTTAGTTTAGCTGTTTTGCAATACCTTGTAGGAAGTTTTCCAAAAACAGCATTTCACCAATCAAAATTCGTATTCATTTTGAGGCTTATTTCGCTGAACTACACTTTCTATCACCGATAAACGGCTCAACTGAATGGAATGTTTCATTTTACTGCCCTCATTTTCTTCCTTCGCTTTCTGGATTATAGAAAGCTTAGGTTCACAGTAGTAATCCTGGAATATCAAAAAATTGAGATTTAAAGTTGCAAACATGAATTTCGGGCTACTATTCTTCAAAAATTGTAAATTAATCTGTTTTTTATTCTTCCAAACAAAAAAGAGTTAAAAACATAAAATTATCTTCTAAAACCTTCAAACAAGAAGGTGAATGACTAAACTCTTGAACCAACAAAAAAAAAATCGGCATTGCAAAAATTGCAAGTTGAATTCAACTCCAGTATCAATTTAAAGTACCCAGATTTCCTCTTGCTTTCAACATGAACCTGTGTTATTGCTCCTCTTCATCCTCTACAAGTATCCTCTTGCATGCTTCATAACACATGAAAGCTATTCCAGCTGCAGGTACCAATTTCATACAGCTAGGACCCAGTCCTTTGTATAAACCCGAGATTCCTTCCTGTTCAAGTATGCTTGCAAGTGCATGGACTACATTGTTGTATACCTGTCTACCACTGACAGCTCCCACCTGCATATGCTTACGAGCAACCTCAAGCGGGAAAGTCGCCGTGCTTGATATAGCTCCCGCTGCAGATCCAATTAAAAGGGTTTCGATGTTGCCAATTTTCTCTTCCTTGAAAACTTTTCGGTAGGTTTTTCGTAATGTGTCATAGGCGAAGTAATTTGTCGCAGCATATGGAATGACACCGATGAGGCTAGGGGCAAGGCCCCGATAGAGTTCTGCAGGGCCCTCTTCCCGCAGTATTTTTAAGAATGCATCTAAGATACCATTATAAACACCTCTCTGCAGATTAAACGACTCCACTTTAAAGAGCTTACGAAATAAACACTGAAGATCTCAATTTGACTTTCATCCGGGTTTTTGTACATACCTGAATAGTTAGTCGAGTCTTGACCAACTCAAGAGGATATGTGCACAAGGTTGAACTGACACCAGCACAAGCCCCAGCAATCAATGAGGCAGGAACGGGAAGTTTAGGTTGCTCACCGGGCTTGGGTGACAAGTTCTTATTAACTGTGTCATATACAAAAAGCTGACAAACAAATCAAAGATTAGATAATGATATCCAAAACTAAATCATTGTTTCAAAACATTAAAGTAAGTGGGAAAGCTTATCCTTCTTTTAATTCAACAAAACAGGCATATTGCACTGCCATGTACTATGTAGTATACAATTCATATTACTCAGTCTTCGGTATCTGCATGGAAAGCTCAACGATGTCTAAATTTATTCAACCAACTTAAAGCATTAAAACATTGAATTGGAGAACCAGTTAAAAGTTTTCAACTCAAAGTTGGTGATTAATTATCAAAACATCAAGTTCACCTCCGAGACTGATATTATCAAAAAGACATTCTAATGCCTTGTGAAATCATGTGCGTTGCGCAAACTAGAGGAAACAATGGGCTAGGAAGCGCCATGCTAACATCCAGCTTTGGCATTCTAATTCTTTAAAACAACTTTAAAAACCAGATCATATTTGTTAAACAGAAAATTCAGCAGGCTTCCACTAACAAATTTTGTAATTAGCCAGTTGACCTTCCAACAAGCGCAAAAGATACTCAAATCTGGAATGCTGCATATATTCTAATATATCGAACAATATCCTCACATATTTTGTGTATTCCCCATAGCAATTTAAGATTCATAGTGAACTCTAAAGAAACTAATAGCAAATTCAAATAGAACCAATCTGAACAAGAAAAAGTCCAAGAAAGGTATCTAAAAAAGGTAAGGCTGAGAGTACATAAATAACCAAAAACCTAAGCTTAATATGTATGAAAAACTTATTTCGAAAATCATAAGTTTGTTTGAGATCATCACTAATTATATCATAAGAAAAAGAAGATACAATATGGCATGATTCTGATCCTCTTCTCATAGCGGTACTAACAAAATACAAATCTGAGACTATGAGCATCACGAAACCTACATGATGACAAGTGCAAAGTTACCAATGTTTTACATGCTGGTCACAAATCCTTTTGGAAAAAGATGCAAAAACAAAAATAGTATTAACAAAAGCTAGAAACAATTAACAGCATGAAGATGATTGAGGGAAACGAAAACAAAATATCAAGCGTTCTAAAAATTAAAAAGAAAATCAAAGAAATAAAGCACAATAACAGAACTACAGGGACAAGCAGGTTAATTATAACAGCAGAGTCAAGTTTACCATGCAGTTCAGTTTGGTACCATAAACGATATGGTCAACATGTCCCGTTAAACAGTTGTCAGAGAAAAGGTTAGGAACAGGATAGTGATTTTATAATTATATGAAGCATGTACAAAGCCAATGATAGCCAGGAAATTTGCATTAAGATACCAGTTTCTCTACTTTATAGATGCATCCAAAATTTTGTTTCAGCAATTGTTATTGAATGTTTTAACTGATACGCAAGGTGATTCCTTATGTATTCACAGATAATTTTCACTTCTCACTAAACACAAATGAATTCGAAACTATGCTGGCAATCTAACTATGATAAAGCGTGGGATTCATGCATACAAGGAGGTCAGAAACAAACAATACATGCAGTTTCATTTTATCAATCATCCAGTGAATGAAATGGAAACAAACAAAACAGCATGACTTCAATGAAACAGAATCTGAAACATGCTTAACTAAGAAAATAAACTTATCTGAGACCGTAAAACAACCAAACCGTAGCCTACAGAATATACCAGAGAGTTAGTATACCAGCCAAAATGGATTGATAAACATTACTATGCATCAAATAATTACAGGATTCAATATCTAAAAACTTATACCAATCAATTAAATTAAAAACCAAAAACACAATTCAATGAGAGAATATATTACCTCTATGGCCTTGCTTGGGGCAACCCGGATCACATTAACCAAATTGCCTCTAAACAAACCCTTCCATCCTTCAGTCTTCATTATGTTATTGAATACTTCCGTGGTTGAATGCCCACTGCTTCCCACCATCAAATGAGTCCTTATGGTCTCCAATGGAGCTACAGCAGTTCTGGATACAGCCCCAGCTATGCCACCACTAATTAACCGTCTCATCATAGGATTTTTAACCTTAATTTTCAATTTAAGCCCACCCTTCTTCTTCTTCTTTAAATTACCCTCCTCCTCTTGAACCCCTACAAATGACAAATACTTCAGACACAAATCATTGCACAGAGATTTTAAGCTGCTATTATCATTGGAATTTGGGAATCCCATTCCCATATGATTAACACTTGCAAAAAGACCCCCTCCAGGAAGAAATTGCCCATCTTGAAACCCCAAACCAGAGATTGAGAGGAATCCATCCCTTTTATCATCAAATATCTGAACCTCTCGCCTATCCATTAATCAAAGCTTATCGATTGAACTTCTCTTCAGCTCCTTTGAATGCCTCAACCAATTTTTTTCATTGCTTGATAAAATTGGGATCAAAGATTAGATTTTGAGCAAAAGCGAATCGAAAAGATCCATGTTTGAGAAATGGGTATGATTGAAAAACCGATAAATGGTAGAAACAGAGGGATTGGTCGAATATTCCGAAGCGAGGAGACGACGGAACCAAGAAGGAAGAAAGGGAGAGCAAATTGAGTAACCTAGAAAGCAAGAGAGAGAAATGGGTTGGTAAACCGTTCTCTCTTTTCTCTCTCTCTCTTTTTAGGCATCAATCTTTGGATTTAAATATTCATGGCATGGGAATTGGGTTTGGTAGGCACTAGAAAAAGAGACAGAAAGAAATAGGTTCTGAACTTGCGAAGGGACTGCAACGGTGAAGACTGTCCTCACTCCTCAGGATCTCTTTTTCTGTTGATTTTTGTTTAAATATCTCTTTGAAGAATAATTATTATGAAACCCCCCAAACTTCTTGATTTTATTATATTAGCCACCCAAACTATTGTTTCATTCTATTGAACATTTTTTTCTCCAATAATATAAGATACAAAGATACCCTTAATGTTGAAAAATGCAATTTTATCTCTATTTTACTAAATGCTACAATTGAACACCCAATGTTGCCATCTAATTAGGGACGTAAATAGGACAATTCTCAAGGAATCCTCGATAAATTTTCTGTTGAGCAGAGATGTGAACGACTTTATCATTAAAAGATTATCGGAAATAAAAACAAAGATATCCTTTATCACTTCGCAGGACTTCAAAATCTTTATTTTATTTATTTCTTTTTTAATTTAATATTAGCTTTATAATTAATAGTTAGCCTAATTATAATAAATAATATAAAATATATTATAATTTGAATACTGAAATGTTATAATTTTTTAATTAGTTTGATATTTTTGTTGTGGAAATTAAATTTTAATTAATATTTAAAATAAATAAATAAAATCTTTATTATGAGTGTTTTCTTCACAGTTCATACATAAGGATGAGGATGAAGATGAAGATTCTCTGAAGTACTCGAGGATGAAATAATCGTTTCTTACCTTATTTACATCCTTAAATCTAACGTCATTTCAAACTTTGACTAGAAATCCATCATTTCATTATTAATTCAATCTCTAAATAATTAGCCGCACCAAACAGTTTTACGAATTAAAAAAATTAAAACACATATAAAGTTGAAGAGTTAAAACATAAATCTTACTTTAATTATACGATCTATACGTGGTCCGTAAAGAAGATTGTAACGCTCAGAAATAATCCAACACAATGATATTAGTATACAATCATCGCTTCAAGTAAATTTCATACCAAGCTAAGAATAAATTAATCATTTTTTTATAAATTTGGGTAATGTTAATTGGTAACATATTGGAGGAAAGTTTGTTGGAGAGTGGGAGATCTCATTTTTCTGTTATGAACTCCAATATATGTTTCAAAATTCACATAAAAACCAATTCCAAATTAATGTAGATGTGATGCCAAACCAAAATATTAATATAAATTTTCATTAGTATTAATCTATAGTAAATTGGACGCTGATTTGTTAATTTTTTTTTTAATTTAAAGTCTCTTGATCTTATGAAAATAAATAAATAAATAAATAAATGAATAGGATTTGATGCTCCCATTGCCAACTCCAGCAGCCATTCTATAGTTGTCCAGATTTGACTAACCAACCTTGATTATAGCTATAATTATTAATTAATTACCGATTACATTGTCTCTTTATATAAAAATTAAATAACACTAAAAAAATTAGAATAGATTGGTAAGGCTTAAAAGAGACATACTTTTTAAAGCATCCACACTAACACTAATTAGATAAAGTTAATAACTTTTTTTTTTTTTTTAAATAGAATTATTACATGTGATGGGGTAATATGTCTATTTTGACTAATTGGTATATTTGCATATCTAATTCTCAGCTGTAAAGAAACAAAAATAGGCAAATTTCAATTTAGAAATTAGAAAGGTAAGTGTAGACTTTAAATCAGTTTTATTTTAATATTCTTTTTTGAAAGTTTGTTATTCATTTTCATATCTTTATTTTTCCTTTAAAGTGACCTTCACTTGATATCAATATATATTTTTTTACTATTAAATTAATTAAAGAATAAACTTATTACAACCTTAAATTCTGGAAACCTAACATTTTACTTAATATTAATGTATTTTAATGTAACTGCTTTATGTTTGAATAATTTATAATAATTTATTTAGTAAACTGAAGCTAAATTTATTTAATATTAATTTACAAAATTATAAAATGAGAGATGATGATGGAGAATTCCTATCTAAACTGGGACCAAGATGATGGGGAGCATTCCACATCATCACTCTGGCGGATTTACTATCCCTACTTTTCATTTCAATGGGCCCGTAGGCCCAAAATTCTGCGCTTGATGAGTAAACAATCCGAAATTCAGACTGGCCCAACAAATGGATACCTGAATTTTGACTTGGTAATGTGGGCTTCAGCAACAGAAAAAAAAGGCTTCATTTTCTTTCAAAAAAAAAAAAAATCTACAACTCACCGACCACAAAATTTTGATTCAGGTTGGAGGAAAAAATTATAACGAGTATGATAGTTCCAAATAGACCTGTTTAATGAGCGGCTTGGGCCGGATACGGGCCAGGCTAGGTCAAGTTTTACCGTAAAAACCTTTAATACAGCCCGTACTTTTAAAGTTTGAGTTTGGACTGGGCTTGGGTTGCTCCAAAAAGCTAACTCTTAAGCCCAGCTCATCTAGTCTGATCAATAAATATATTTATTATTTTAATTGAAAATTTTAATTTTGATCAATAAAAAATTAAAAAATCCTATAATTAATAATAATAAATAATATTATTTATTTGGGTTGGGCTTGGGTTTTATAACTAATCTCTAGCTCAATCCATTTGTAATTTGAGCTTCTACAGGGTTGGATTAAACCTATGTTAAAAGAAAAAATTACCCTATATGTTTTTATATTGGTAAATAAATACAAAAGTTTTTTTCCTTTTTACATGATAAGAGCACTTACATTTTTACCTAATTATAATTTTGGACTTTTTAGTTTAAATACTTTTATTAAATTATATTTATGACATCTTTGGTAAATAAGTCAATTCTCTTATACGTATTCTAACTTCTCCCTTTAACAAATTTCTCTCTTCCTTATCCACTGCTTTTCTGTCTCTTCTTTTTTAATTAAAAATTAATTTTTCATTTATCTTTTTATCCGTTCATTTTTTTATCATCCCGTTTTAAAAAATTTTTTCGTTTTCATTTTCTCTTCGAAATGGGATCTATATTCATATATATATATATATATATATATATATATATATATTTCATCTTCATTTTTTTGTACTAATATTGCACACAGTATAAAACTGGTATAATCGTAGTATTTGCAGTATAAAACCAGTATAATCACAGTATATTACTATATAAAACTAATATAATCTTTGTATCAGTTGCAAAATATAATATTGGTATACTGTGATTATACAATTAGTTTTTATAAATTTTGTACAATATCAATGCCAAAAACGAAGACAAAAAAGAAAAGAAAAAATAAATATAAGGAAATGTATCTCATTTCGAAGAGAAAAAAAATAAGAAAAACATTCTAAAATGGAATAATGCAAAAATAAACAGATATAAACGTAAATGAACAAATTAGTTTTTAATTATATAAAAGGAGATAGAAAAGTAGAGATAAGGTATAGAGTAAAAATAAGGATAAGGGAGAGAAAAAAAACCATTATTTTGCCATAAGACACTTTTAATATTTATTTTTTAAGATGTTAATTGTGTAATTTTTGAAATTATTAGTTCTTTTTGTGTTGAAAGCCCTAGGTAAAAACCTCAAGTCTAAGCCCATCCCATGGTCAATGGGCTTGGATGGGCTAAGTAAGTTGCAGATTTTCTGAATAGGTCTAGTTCCAACAGACCTATCGTTATTTTTTTAATTAGGTATTATTAATCGGTTTAAGATTGCTTAGACACTTTTTAGATTATTATTCTTCTTATAAGAGACATATTTGAAGACACTCATGGGCATTTTCTTCTTTTGTCTATTGTATATACTAGAATTCAGATTCAAGATATCTAGTTTAAGCGATTCAAGATCTTACTACTTAAATCAACTTATTAGTTTTAAAGAACCAAACTAATTGTATAATTGCATATTATTTAATGAGTGTGGCTCATTATATATGTGATGCAATATTTTTCATTTGAATTACCTTTTGAGGAGGGGTAGGCTTTCCTTATATGGTATCAGACATAGTCTTATATGCAATGTTGAACCATCTGTGAATATTTACTTCACGCTACGCAGGTTTTGAATGTGAGATTATACGCTAAATATTTCATATTGCTTAATGATCAAGTCATATGTGGTGTGCTTAAATAAAGTATCATAATAATAAATTATGCAGAATGACATTATGTACATCTTGAGAGGGTCATTGAAATGAACAAATTAGCAAGTAGGGAATGAGACACCCAATCTCTAGAAATATGATGTTTAAAATACGATAATTTTAATCAATTAGAGTATAAAGAAAAATAAATGAGTTGCACACTGTAACTAAGTTAACAATACACACTGAATTTATAAAACTCAGATTTAATTTCTACTTAATACATTTGTAGGAGAGGCGATAAGTCGTGATTAACCCGTACTATTTTAATAAAAATACATATAGAAAAAAAAAAAATAAAAAAAAATGATTAGTTAATTGTTTGCACCTATTTGGTCCATGATATGTAAAATTAGGGTTAATAATAGGGTAGAGACAATATCATTATAGAGATGGTTTGGTTCCCCTTAATCATAAAAATTAGCGTACCTTAAATCAGCTGCAACCATTGCGGTGACACTTTCTCTAGTAATATTAATTATTAATGGTTTTAAGAAAAAAACTTATGTTTTACATTTTTTATTATCTTAAAATATTAAAAGCATATTTCATATTTTCTTTTTCCAAATCTATCCTTTTTCAATATTTATAGGCATAATAAATTAATATAAATAAATTTAATTTAATTTTGAAAATTAATATCAATTAAACAATAAAAATTTAGTTTCATAGATAGTCCCATCGATCAATTATATTTATATATATATTGAATAGTGATTAATAAGACCATTACTTATGAACATCAAACGCTATTTCTAATCTATACATAATTTTTTTTTTTTTACAATTTTAGATAAGGTTCATATAGTTTTTCTAAATCTAAATTAAACATATATATAAAATACTACATACTTTTGTAACATCAAAGCTGCAATCAATTGCACATTAAATTAGTTCTCATACTTTTAATCGACTTTATATATATATATATAATTAACTCAATAACTATAAAGTTAATATGTGATATTATAATTAATAAAAATCTCAATTTGTAAAATTGAAATATATAAAGACGTAATTAACAAAACAAGAAGAGATCATAGGCCTTAGAATACCTTTTTTGCGTTAATTTTTTTGAAAAAGAATTAAGATAATTTAATTACTTTTTTTTAAAAAAAATTTATATGCTAATAATATTACGAAATGAATTGAGTAAAAAATACTAATACATCATTCTCTCTCTCTCTTTTTTTTTTTTTTTTTTTTTTTGTTTTGTCCTCTCTTGAATATAATTATTAAGTTAAATTAGTAGTGAGATCCAGTAGGAATAAGAGTATAAAATGGACAAAAAAACACACCATATTCACAAGGATAATTGAATGAAATAATTATAAGTTGGCCAATTAAACATAATAAAGCATTAATGTAACCAATTAGAAACAGTATTTGTGAATGAATCATAATTTGGCTTATCTTCTTCTTCTTCTTCCACTAATTAATCGCCTTCTGAAAGATATATACCACCATCTTATTTAATCTCACTAAGCTTTGGATGATGACACCTTCTAATTAAGCATGCATTATCCAAATTATATATATTAAGAAGAATTTTATATTACACTATACACAATGTGCCGCACAGGATTAATTAATTAATTAATTAAGAAAAACATTTCAACATTTTCGTGACAAATTTTTCAAAGAAAAATGTTGAAATTTAATTATTCAATTACTAACCTATACTAACATTCTTTTAGGAAAAAGACCATGCAATATTATTTTTTATTTTTTCAATTATAATCTAGCTTATCATTTTGTTTTGAAGTTATATCGTGATCGATTAAAATGATGTATAATATTCTCTCCGTTTTTTTAATTTTGTTCTTTTTTATTTGACACTTTACATTACCAATGTATTTTTTACTATATTTTCTCATATTTGTCCTTATTTAAAGCATGAGAGATGTTCATTATTTAATACAAAAGAGTACTATATTAAGCTTTGATAATTAAGAAGAAAGGGAATTTTTATATGAAAAATAGAGTTTTGAAAAAGAAGTATTAAGGGTAAACAAGTAATTTTAATAATTTAATAAATATTTTATTAGTTTTAATGAACAATCTTAAATATCATATAATGAAAAATGGAGCAAGTAATTGTTAGTAGGTAGAACAGGGAAAAAAGTCCAAATATATATAAATCTAAAAATAGGGTCAATATATCCCTTGGTTGGAGGACACGGGATGAGTTGAAATTAATTAAAGAAAATTCGGTTGAAGACTTGTGTTTTGTTTTAATGAATAGAATTGAGAAGTGACTGTACCACCAATAATTAAACAGAGGCATGTGCTTTCTGCTGACTCATTTTGAAGTGTAAAAGAAAGAAAAATTGAAATCATAATGAACACACATTTCAATTGGAATCCCATAACTAACAACCCTAAAATTGGAAATTACTTAAGCGCTTGATATTCTTCCTAAACAAATTGACATTGATCTGATTTAGGAGTGAGTAAAACCAAACCGAGAACTAAAAACTGAATCAAACCGAGACTGCAAAACCGAACCGAACCAAATTTTATTTGGTTTGGTTTTGGTTTTATAAAATATAGATTTTGGTTCGGTTTTTGGTTTTTGTTAAAAAAACAAAACTGAACCGAATTGAACCGTAATAGAAAAAAATATTTTTTAAAAATATGTATATGTATATACATAAATTTTATTTGACATATTATATATTTATATTATTATATAGTTTGTATTTATGAGACTTTAATAATATACATGTAATATAAATCCTAGTTAAGTAATATTTTACATGTAATTTATAAAAAATAACGATGATAAAAATTAAAAAATTGAAATTTTTGTTAATTCGATTTTAATCGAACCAATCCATGAACCGAACCGTATTAACTTTGGTATGTAAAGACAAAGAGGAATAATGGAACCCACGATAGTCACATCATCTAGAAAAAAAATTGAATACTTTTTTGGATTTTCCCTTTATTATTAATCAACATTCAAGAAAGAATATTCTACTGATATGCACAAGTGACACATTATTCTTATTATTAGCCAATATTTTATTAGTTATTAACTTGAGCCATGATAAATTATAATCGTAAAAATTAAAATTTTAATTAATTAAATGATTCGATGTCAACATTAAATTCAATTAAACCTGTAAAACCTACTTTTATTTACATATTGAATTATATATTTTACTTACAATTGAAAAAGGAATATATTTTAAATCTGTGATTACAAATTGTAAGTTGAAAAAAAAATTGAAAACTAATTAATGAGCATTCAAGAGAGGATATATGGATGTGGACAACTGATTCGTATTCTTGGCCTGTTCACTATATAATATTCTATTTAATTCCGTGATTATCATTGAACAACCAAGATTTTATTTTTTATTTATGGCAGAAGAGAGAGAGAGAGAGTTCAACTATAAATACAAGGCAAATACTGGCCAAAAGGAGTATGATTCATTAACTATACAGAATTACACATAGAATTTTTGTTCCTTTTGCTCCACAAATAAATAAATAATTAATTGATATAGGAGATGAGGCTCATAGGCATATTAATGTTATTATTATGCTTAATAACGATGGAAGCAAAGCTTGTCCATGCAGATGTTGGCACTGCAGCTTCTTATAATCCTCCTTATCTCCGTAAGTATTTCATTCCATTACAACTTAATTAATTAATTATTACTTTATATATATATATATATATATATATATATATTATCCTGTCATAAGTTCTTTCTTGCCCTTAATTATCAGATTAAATTAATAGGTCATAACAAATAATAACTATATTTATATTTTTAGAAATTCCGCATGCAAATATCTTGCAAGAAAAACTAGATTTGACAATAAAATTTTGCTTTCGAAACTGTCAACAATAAAAAAAAAAGTTGTAGCTGCTTTCAGCCAAAGCATGGACAATCTTAGTTCGGCTGAAAGCTGCTTTTGGGGCTGCGGACAGCAGTCTAAAATGTACAATTGGTAAAAGTCAGATTATATTCAGGAAACCACTAGAAAAACACTTAAAACTACTTTTAAAAAAAGCAATGAAACATAGCTTTCCCTGACAGCACTTTCACTAACAGCAATTCCAAACTAGTCCTTATAATTTTTTGTATTTTATCCTTGAATTTAAAACATATACATCACATACGGTTAGAATAGTACTTGAATCCATTTACAAATCCGATCTTCCAGATTATTGGTAAGCCAACATAAGAATATCATACCAGGTTACTCTTTCTCCCAGCCTCTTCCAGTGTGCTAGTTTTTTATCCATGTCCAGTCAGGTGTTGTGGTCCCGATAAGTAGAAGAATTAGATTCAATATTGGCGAAAAATTCGATATTGTGTTGAAAGTTTAATAATAATGGACGGTATCAAGATTTGAACCATTTACCTCTTGATTTGAAAGGCTTTGATTCCATATTAGGGAACCAATTAAATTTGTAGGATCCGCTCGGTTCCTTAGTGATTGGTATAGTACCAGATTGGTAGAATCTCTTAAACCAAGTGGCGAGAGATTCAAATCCTAATAAGACCACCATCAACACATATTCAAATGTATTTATGCTACACGCAATTTAAGTTTAATGGACATTTATGTACAAGGGTATTTTACACCTCACTTAAACTTTTAGCTAAGTTGACCGGTTCATTCACATTATTTGAAAAATTTCAAGCGTGGTGTGGGGACTACGTGATGTGCATTGTTGGATGATAAACACGTAAGCATAACTAATGACGTATCAATTCTCCAAGCGCACAGTAAAATATCTCCATTATCTAACAGTGTATATAAATAGGGATAATATATATGTGATTAAATGTTAATAATGAGCAGCAACGAGGTGTAATGGGAACAGAGAAGATCAATTTCCAGCAGGGAACATGTTTGTAGCAGTAAGTGAAGCATTATGGGATAATGGAGCAGCCTGTGGAAGACGTTACAGATTGAGATGCATAAGTGGTCATAATAAACCATGTAAAATTGGTACAATTGATGTGAAAGTGGTGGATTATTGTCCTAAATCACCTTGTCCTTCTACCATTCTCATGTCTAATGATGCCTTCTCTGCTGTTTCTCATTCTTCCTCTGCCAAAATCAACATCGAATTCATTCAGTATGTTCCTTCTCCTTCATGAATTATTACTTTTTCTTTTGCTTACTTAATTCATCAACACTAATGCAGGATAAAACTCTTAATGTATGCAGGGTCTGATCATATGTATACCAATCTCACTGCACCCTGGAAAAGGAACAAATAGTTCTCAATATATGGGTTTTGGTTTTACATTTTTGGCTAAATTAAATTATGACTGTAACTATGTTGGATATGTTCTAATCCCGAGGCATTGGTCCTTGTATTTGTATCATACATTTGTACATTGATGTGAAATATATGTATTATACAATTTGTGTCATTAAATAAAGACATTAATCTATTTATTATATATCTTATGCTATGTTTTAAATAGAGTATCCAATAGACATATCCATATCTATGTTGACAAGTGTCATGCACTTGGCAGTAAGACCATGGATAGAGAAAACGATATGACCATAAAGTTATTCGTAGTTTGTTCCAATAATGAGAATGAATGAAATTAAAGACTATCATTAGCTTGATTGTATGACGTTGTCTTACCAATCATAAGTTGGACTTTGCTTCTTAATGGATAAAGAGAAGGAAAAGCGGTGAGTCATGTGGTGAGTCATGGTTTGACTATGAAATAGCAAAGTTGGACTTTGCTTCTTTGATTCTATCTTCTTTTTTTCTTTTGGATATAAAGAAAAAAAAAATTAGAGAGATAACACCACTTCTTGAGCCGCCCCACTTCTCTCTTCCTCTCTTCTTGAGTTTTCCGATCCGCTAGCATAGGGTTAGTCCGCTAGCCGTTCATGTACGGGACGGTGGAGGGAATCTATTTTGATTTCTACAGCCATCTTTTATAGAGATATTCTGGTATGTTTTTAAACTTCCTTATTATGGCATTGGTTTTTGATGTCCACTTCATTAGCTCCTGGTCCCAGATTCGAAGAAATCAACGCGTATTTCCACTTTTATCGGTTGATTTCCGATGATAAATCCCAACAAACTAAAGTTTAGGGAATAATAAATGGAACATTTATCTGTCAATACATATATGTCTATAATTCTGCCTAATCATTATATTATAAATTATTAATAATAATAATGTTATTGTTATTATTTTATTTTGTGATCATGATCGTTGGGATGATAAATAGTAATTAATGATATTGGTGTTTCAATAAACTTTTTCTGTTAGCTAGTGAGAGGGGTATCACATGCTAATATATGAAAGCTTGTTACGACGTGACTGTAAAAAAAAAAATCTCATCATATGCCCCCTTTTTAATTTGTATATATATATATTATAGTGAAATCAAATTGCATATTCAGTGAATTAAATTAATATGTAATGTAAATATTTGATATATGTAAATTCATACGATAGTTTACCTCATTTCTTAGAAGTGATTTAAGTATTAGTGTTAATTAAAGTGTAACAGCTATAAAAAAAATAAAATAAGATTTTCTGTGATTTATTGATAAACGATAGTTGTCATTAGTCTATCTAGCTATAATCTAGTGACAGAAACATCTCTTTTCAATTAGAAGATCCGAAATTCGACTCTCTTTGAAAGATACTCGTAAAAATTTGAAGGCCTTGTAACTAACATTTTGATTCAAAATGGAAGGTAATTGACTTTTTTTTTTTTTTTTTTAATTGATGATTTATATGAAATTGTACACATTTATTTTGAAGAAGACCCAAATTATTAATTACCTCAAGTATTTATTTTATAATCTTTATCTCCTATAAAAAAATATTTTTATAATTAAGACTTAACTGAATACTTATGTCAACTTAAATGAGTCATTTAAATTCTAATTAGTTAATTATTTCTTAAAATAATTGTTTTCTCTTATTTTATAATATTTTCCGCATTGAACAACAATTTATATCCTTTCACTTAAATTTTTTTCATTTTAATTAGAGTTTCAAACACTAAAAAGAAAAAAAAAAAAATTTTTTTGAAATTCAATACTTCTCAAATAATTTTTGAAATTCAATACTTCTCTGAAACATATAGAATTTCTTGTGTGTGTGTAAGAATAGAACAAATTGAATAATGAGTTAACATTTTACAGTTCTAATCCCTTCTAAGAGTATAGTATCTAATAGTGGAAATTCAATCTTTAGACCCCCCATATTGAGATACACCCTTTCTACCTTGAATTAAAAAAAGAAAAAAGGAAAAAAAAAAAGAAAATTAATTTAAATCCAAAAATTAGTTTTATATTATTATCACAAACGCCTATCAATTGAGAAATGCTACTATGATCCAGGATCATATGAATCATACCAATGATAGCTTGTCACGTCAGTATTACCTGTTGTCTACGTGTCAAATTAGCATTAGTTAACACCACATGACCTTTAACCATGCTACTATTTTTCCTATCAACTTTGCATGATTTTTTTTCCTTAAAAGTTTAGAATAATTAAATGAGAATGTTCAAGATAGAAACAATTAGTAATTAAATTACATAATTTGAGTAGTGGATACCAACATCTTTCAAAGTGCACTTTCAGAGCCGCCCACGCTTTGGCGGTATACGTAGCAGCCCACACACAGCCACAGTATTATCTTTTAGTGAAAATAAACCATGAGATTGAGTTGGGTATATATATTATTGAGTGGCCAACTGTTCCATTTATCAATATGGTTAGTGCATTCTTCAGTGGCCCAAAATGAACTAAGCATGCAATACATTATATCATTAAATGGATTTGGTGTATATATAGTTGATTGTACAATCAGTTTATATATAGATACATGCATGACAAAGTACATTATATAGTGCTAAATATCACATTGAACTAATTTAATAAAAAGAATAATATATCATAAATTAATCAAAATTCATACGGCCGCAAATTGATTCTGCAAGTGAGTTGAAGAATCAATTGACCTTAATGCCATTAATTCACTGCAAAATCTTAAAACTATATATATATTAGTATTTAACTAGGTTTTATCCAGTCATTAATTAGCTAGACCACGCAGATTTTAATTCTAAGTCATCACCACATAGGTCACTGAATGGATTATTTCCATATGCAAGTCTAACGAGTTAACGCACTTATGGTGTTGAATGATAACTATCATTCAACGTAAAATCATATATCTTTGATTTAGCTTAGCTAGTTTCAATGTAAAATTAATCTTCAACGCAAAATTATGTATCTTTGATTTAGCTTAGCTAGTTTCAATGTAAAATTAATCTTCAACGTAAAAATAACACAAGACGAAATATTCAACTTATAACACAGCAAAAACACAAGAAGTTATATGCATATATGGCACCTAAACAGAATGATTGATGTAAAGAAAAAAAAGTAGTACAATACCTTGAGCACGAAACATATTATAATTTCTCATAGTAACGAGAAGTTATACAATATACCCTATTGAGGGGAGTAAAAGATCTTTTAAATAGAAAAATCCAGTACATTCGACATCTCATTTGCTTAGCCACGAAGAATTATTCATTACCAAGTTCTTATTTCTATAATCGTATATAATGTAGTCTTTGTACTCACTTTTTTGAGTAAAGACATCACAAATGTTACTGAACAATAATGGGAAAAAAATAAATTTAATCAATTGGAGAAATTAGGCAGTGCTACCATTGTCATACAGTTTGAAGGGCATGAACTATACTAGGAGCAAGATATTATTATACCATTATTGTAATGCTTAAGCTTGTAAAATTCTTGAATCATCACCTCTAACTCCTTGGTTTTGCCTTTGGAAATAAGGATGCAGCATTTTAACCCCTTCCAGGTATAATGGTGTCTGCATTTCGATCAATCGTGAAACCTACAGAGAAAGATTGATCACTTTCCGTACAGCCCTTAATATATAAATATAACTGATAATTTATCTTTCCACCAAAAAGAAAAGTGTCGCGAAAAGAGACAAGGCTTAGACAGCACTTACGGCTCGGCGAAAGGCAAACATTTCTTCTTGGCCAGATAGCATGGAAACTATGCCAGCTGGTGCACCGCCAGAGCTCACATTGCCTTCAGCTAAAACGTCTCTGCGAAGTTTGCTACCTTCTGCCTCTGTTTCAAATTGAAAACTGCATACCAAAAAGTATCAAACAAATTAAAGATGTCTACTTGAGAAAGAAGGAATGACATGGTAGTGATATTTCTGAAAGACTTGAGCATGTTAATATCAAAACTGAATAGAGAAAAAAAGCTAGAAGGTTCAAATGCTTCCTCAGTTATTCATCTCAACAAAGAGGCTTAACTACCTTTCCAAATCAAAAAGTGTACCCTCCTCAGTTCCTTGAAATAGGTCATCAATAGATGAAGCTGCAGAACAGTAGAGGCAGCAATGATGATTGTACAGCTCATCAACGAGAGTGATAAATCTACGTGCCTGAAAAGTCAGAATATGAGATTTTATTATTTGAAGATTCTGCATCTGCAGATTCTGCAGTATATATGAAGGATGCAAAGCTAATGCATAAAAATCTGGACATCAGTTTGATGTGCATGTTTAACATATTGTATGATCTAAAAGAGATAGAAAAAAAAAAAAGCAGAACGGCTACAAATATGCTGTGCTCTCTCTCTTTTTCTCGTCCTTTCCATTCTTCACTAAATGATTTCATCTTTACTTCTGCTCCTCTCAATTAGAATCTCATTCGTTAATCTAAGGCTTAAATCAAACAGAAATTAATGCAATGTAAGAGTTTTAGACTTTCACTTATCTTGACCTTAACTTCAGGAAGTATCATTTAATTTTTAGGCCTAATATGCAAGTACATTTCCTTCAGGTAGTAAAATGAATGATGTTACCTTGTCACGGATTCGCATGCTCATTGTTGGAATGTCAGAGATGAAAACAGTGTGATAATTCTTTGCAACTGCAATATAATCTGCTGCCCAACGCTGCATAATAAGCAAGCCACCACATAAAAAAATGAGATACAAAAATCAATAAAAGAGCCATAAATTTTCAAAATTGTTGAAATAGTCAGAACTGAAACCAAAAGAGGAACCAGAAATTTCAACTAAAATAAGTTTAAAAATTCAGAAGGATAAAGTTATACTTATGTATGTAGTTTTCTTATCATCAAGACAAGAAAGAAATTTATACCACGCCCAATATTTTGTTTAGAAGAAATTTTCAGGCAGCTTTGCTCATCTACTTATGCACGGAAAAAACTAATTTTGATATCACCATTCACACTTGGTTTGCCAGATTTATATTAGACTTCGGTTGTTTCTTTTCTTACCTTTTCACATTTTCATTCTAACTAGTGAACATGGTAATCTGATGTCCCAAAGACATAAGAAAAATTTATAGCAGATAAATTAGTCACATGCTAACAACTAAACTTTTCGCAGGATCAATGAGCAAATAGACTCAGTAACATATGTATCACTGGCACTACAACCAAAGGCATCATTAAACAAAACGAAAGGCAAAGATGATCAAAATTACTTGAGAGCAAATACAGTACCGGCTGACCACATAGATACTCGAAGGTGAATCTTCCTACTCCCTTAGAGCTTTGGGGAACCTCCAACTTTCTAATTCCAAAAAGAACACACTTCTTAAATTAGATAGAAAACATTCATTGGACTAATTAAATCTATTTTAGAGCACCTTCCAAACATAATTGGGACAGTTGCAGATGTGATTTCTCCTCCCAATTGGTCCGTGATCTGGTGCCACAATTTCTCAAACTCTTTCACAGCTCTGCTATCCAGTGGCCAGAAATAGTGAACCTGCATGAGCGCAATTATAATTTCAACCACCTAACCCCAGAAAAGTTTGACACCACTATTATTGGTTGCATTTGCACTATGCTACCTAACTCCATTTCAGATAGAGTACAGGATCTATAAGCATTGGACGACTAGAAGTGAAACATCACAAGACATGAGAACGAGGACAATGATATAATTGGGAATGAACAACGAAATCACGCTTTGCAGAAGAACTGTAATTTAGACATTTTTGTACTGCTAATAGTACAAACAAGCAAAAGCCGTAGAAGAGTAGAAAGAAAAATCCTCTGATCAACAAGGACAGCTATTATTGGTTGCATTTGCACTATGCTACCTAACTCCAACTCAGATAGAGTACAGGATCTATAAGCATTGGACGACTAGAAGTGAAACATCACAAGACATGAGAACTAGCACAATGATATAATTGGGAATGAACAACGAAATCACGCTTTGCAGAAAAACTGTAATTTAGACATTTTTGTACTGCTAATAGTACAAACAAGGAAGAGCCGTAGAAGTGTTAAAAGAAAAATCCTTTGATCAACAAATTGTAATGTGGTAGATGAATAAGATGCCTCAGCCTTTTGTCAAGTATTAAGAGAGTGACATTTCTCACTAGATTAGAGAGGCATTGCCACACTAAAAATCAAAATACCTATCTACAAGATACATCATAAAACTGCATCCTGATAAGAATAATTGAATTAAAGAGTAAAAGATAATCTTGGAAAAACTCAAATGTTTAACTTTGAACTGTGATTAGAAATTTAAAAAAGCAGTATATTTTAGTTTTCACTTCTAAGAGTCTCAAGATAATAAACATTACCAATTCAATGACAAAAATTTTGGAAGGCAGATGAGCTAAGACAGACCATTTGCATACCTAACAAAAATTAGCATCTCACCTGTTCCTTAGATCTCTGAGCTATAAACCGTCGATAATCAATCTCGTTTCCAATCAGAACTATCTCACAGTGGTCCTCCAATTTTGAAACCAATTTTTGGAAGATCTCTTTCTGCATACCATCCTACAGATGTAACAAATGAGATTAAAAACCAAGCTTCATTTTCCATGATTAAAGACAAAATTTGACTTCAGTATTGAAGTATAGAAAGACAGCAAGGGTGTTCTACCAAACAAGATTTCATTGTACGACCCGACATGGGTAAAAGTCCATAAGATAGAATTGAAGGAATAAAATGGTAGGTAAGAAAAAAATATAAAAGATATTGAGACCACATGGCCACCTACCTGATTTAAATCCTTCGGCGCCCGATTACTGGTTGCCACAAGAACTGTTCCAGTAGTCAACAATCTGCTTAGAATTCCAGATAAGGCCACAATAGCAAATACATCAACTGTCTGTAATATAAAACCACAAATATTAAGTGATCAAAATGAGTTAAAAATTTAGTCAGCCACTTTTCAACGTAACAAATTCTAGCATGTAATAATAATTTTAAAATGTTCCTGGAAATTAAGGGTGGAAAATACATTAAACTTAGACTGAAATTATACTACAACATGCAAAAAGATATCTAGCAATGGCAGAAGATACATGAGCTGACATAAGCCAGGCTACAGCATGATCAGAAGTTCATGACTGAAATGAGATCATAAAGTCCAGTTTAGGACATTTTCTCCATACCTGTATTTCATCGAAGCAAAGAAGGCTGGCACCTTTTTCATCTTCTTGACGATCTATAAGAAACTTGTCTGCTACAGAAGGAAGAATGTTTTTCATCTGCACCTCTTGCTTATATTTTTCTTCTGCATCTAACCATTCCTTGACTTTCACATCAAAAGGAAGATTCATAATCCAGCTGGATATGCTCAACTGCATAGACTGTTCCTCCACTTGATTCTTCCATATGTTATGCATATGTTCATTTATATTCAGCATCGCCTGCACAAAAGTATGGTAAGTAAGAATTTTTATTTCCTTAAAACAGCATTAATGCATGTAAATATTCACTAAACATGTAATTAGGCTCCCATCATTTAAAAATTCCCTCCATAATATATGCAGGGACACGTACATTAGGGGATTGCACGCAGTTATCAAGCACGATAAAGATACCAGAGTTGTCACATCATCATGAAAGCATAATAAGAGATTGACCTCATGAAAGTGAAATCGTCTTCGATGTTTAACAATTCCTTTGGTGACACCATAAAACATATCCATCAGCATAGTCTTTCCTGCAGTATCAAGAGGTGCCTTATCCATATGAACTAACAAATTTATATGCAAGTTGAGAATGGAAAACAGCCAAGTGGAAAACATTGAAATCCCTTCTAAAAACCAAATTGAAAATTTTGACTTCGCATCAGAGGATGAACAGAATTAGAAATATA
This sequence comes from Euphorbia tirucalli, assembly GCA_039660915.1. NCBI lineage: Eukaryota > Viridiplantae > Streptophyta > Magnoliopsida > Malpighiales > Euphorbiaceae > Euphorbia > Euphorbia tirucalli. Next base: position 73,425,071 of record CM077634.1, on the reverse strand, counting down.
CCACTTCCAACATTGCCATATATGTAAAGTCCCTTTGGGGCAGGAGGAGCAATTGGACGACGGCCAACAAGGGAATCTAACTTCCTTTCTCTATTTAGGTATGAAACCCATCGACCCACTCCAGGTTCAACATCAGGTTTCTTCCTAAGTCAAATGAAATGCATATTGATACAAAAGAAATGGAACCGATATAAAGTAAAAACATATTTGTGCAGAGAAATTGAGGAACTTGACCATTTTGACAAAGAAAATGAGGAATTTGAGGAATGCAGAGTTTAAGTTGAATAATGATACATACATGTAAAAGAAGCTTAACCTGAAGAATGAAGAAACCACAAATTTGTGAATTTAGTGCTATTTTTATGTGAAAAAATGTATCAGTACGTGGACTGAAGCCTGAAAATTCTCCTTTTCTTGTGGTCTTATCCACAAAATTTAAAATCTTAGACCAAATACCCATTTGATCAAGGAATAAAGATGAAAACGATTTATCCAAAGCTTCTAAAGTCATCAACATATAATGTATTGGTTAATCAACCTCGCATCAAATATATTTGCATATTGCGCATTACCTAAACATCCATTTTTCAAGAAGTCTGCTGCGCTGCTTATCTACAGATGTCCACACTCCTCCTTGCTGCTTCTGCTCAGCTTCTTCTGTCAAAAGCTTGCGCCGCTCATTCTCCCTATTCTTCTCCCAGTTCGCTAGATTAACCTGCAAAAGACATGTAGAAGAAACAACTCCTCACAACAAGAAACTAAAACGGAATATAATATAAAAGGAAATGCATCATATAATAAATGAAAACAAAAATCATACATGATACTCCTCCATATCATTCTCGTATTGTTCCAATCTTCCAAGCAAGTTTTCTAACGCAAAAGCAACCTTTTCCTGATAAGGATCATACTGCAGCTTCCCTTGATCAACAAAATTCCTATAGCGAGCTAGAATCCCTAGAGGAATCATTTTCCATTTCATAATTCAAGCCTAAAAAGTGTGAAATTGAAATTAAAATTTAGGGAAAAGAGAGAAAGATATGGAAGTAACCTGGAGATTTTGCGGAGGAAAGCAGAGAAGAATCATCAGAGTGAAAGCGAATTATATTGATCCGAAACTGATTGGAGCTTAATTTCGATTGAAAAAACCCTAGCGATATACGAGAAGAAATTGAGAATACTCTTCTCATTGTATTCCCAGCTTTTGCCCCTTACTCTTCTCCCTCTCGAGATTGCGAGATTTTTGAACCAGAGCAGCGTCTGCAGCTGTAACTGTAATTGAACTGTTGCGCGAATACAGAGAGTTGGGTGACGTGGCCACTGCAAGACAAGGCACGTGGAAGAATAAAGCGTTCATGACGTGGAAGAAAAACTGCCAATGATGAAGTCGAACGAGTTTTTTAATGAAATTCGGTGTCGTTTCAGTCTAAGCATTTGATAAAGGCGGAGAACATGTGCCGATTTGACCGTTGGAAACTGTTTAGCCGATTTCTAAATGCCAGCAGTCCAAACCAAGCTGCATCGCACAGTAACTGCGTCTACTACAACACTCTCATCCGCAATTCACCATCATAGCAACAAAAGAGCGGCGGAGCAGAGATGTCTATCTCTTCTTCAAAGCAGCAATTCACTCCCAAAGCTAACTCAAATCCACGCTTATATTCTCAAATTGGGTCTCCATAACAATCCCCTCGTCCTCACCAAATTCGCTTCCACATCTTCTGATCTTCGTGTTATTGATTATGCTTCCTCTTTCTTATTCTCACCGGAATCCGACACCCGTTTATATGATTCTTTTCTCTTCAATACAATCATCAGAGCTTATGCCCAAACGAATAATTCCAAGTTCAAAGCTTTGTTCCTGTATAAGCTCATGCTTCATTGTGATGTTTTGCCTAATAAATTCACTTTCCCGTTTGTCCTTAAGGCTTGTGCGGGTATTAGGAACTTGAATTTGGGAAGGTCAATTCATGGGTCTGTGTTGAAATTCGGCTTTGATGATGATGTTCATGTGCAAAATACAATGGTGCATATGTATATTTGTGAAATGGAAGGGATTGAATATGCACGCAAGGTGTTTGATGAAATGGGTAAACTGGACTCTGTTTCGTGGAGTGCGATGATTGGTGGGTTGGCACGTTTAGGGATGTCTAGTGATGCAATTTATATATTTAGGCAAATGCAGATTGCGGGTGTTTGTCCTGATGAGATCACTATGGTTTCCGTTTTGTCTGCTTGCACAGATTTGGGTGCTCTTGAGCTAGGGAAATGGGTAGAGTCTTACATTGAGAAAGAGAGAGTTTTGAAGACTGTTGAGCTTTGTAATGCTCTAATTGACATGTTTGCAAAGTGTGGTGATGTTGACAAAGCTGTTAAAATGTTTAGAGATATGGATCAAAAGAACATTGTTTCATGGACTTCTGTGATTGTTGGCTTGGCAATGCACGGGCGCGGCGTGGAGGCTGTCGCATTGTTTGAAGAGATGATAGAAACAGGAGTTAACCCGGATGACGTTTCATTCATTGGCTTGCTCTCTGCCTGCAGCCATTCCGGGTTAGTTGATAAGGGGAGACACTATTTTGAATTAATGAGGAAACATTTTGGTGTTGTACCTAAAATCGAACACTATGGATGTATGGTAGACATGTTATGCCGTACAGGACTCATCAAAGAAGCAATGGAATTTGTTGAGCAAATGCCAATGGAACCCAACCCTATCATTTGGCGAACGCTTACAAATGCTTGCGGCGCCAATGGTGAATTCAAGATTGGGGAAAACATCACCAGAGAGCTTATTAGAACCGAACCAATGCAGGAGTCCAACTATGTGCTACTATCCAACATTTATGCCAAAATGTTGAAATGGGAAAACAAAATGGGAATAAGAGAATTGATGGATAAGAAGGGGATAAAGAAGATCCCAGGAAGCACTATGATTGAATTAGGAAGTAAAATCTATGAATTCGTGGCTGGAGATAAATCACATAGCCAACACAATGAAATATATGAGATGGTAGATGAGATGAGAAGGGCAATGAAGCAGGCTGGTTATGTCCCGGCTACATCAGAGGTTCTGCTTGACATTGATGAAGAAGACAAGGAAGATACTTTGAACACACATAGTGAAAAGCTTGCTATTGCTTTTGCCCTTCTAAATACTCCACCTGGAACTCCTATCAGAATAGTGAAGAACTTGCGGGTTTGCAGCGATTGTCACTCTGCAACGAAGTTCATCTCAAGGATATATAATCGTGAAATAGTAATGAGAGACAGACACCGGTTTCACCATTTTAAGAATGGCTTATGCTCATGCAAGGATTTCTGGTGACACAATCAGAAGTTGCATAAATTATAGTACCAACTGTGCAACAAAATTTGATGTACGTTGTCATCTCAAGGTAATGGCTAGTGGATCAATTGGTACACAAGGGAATGTCCTTTGCATTGGCTAGGATTAGCAGTTTAGCATCAGTGGCCTCGACTTGAGGTAAGATTATCATTCATATGAAGCCAATGGTTTTGTGTCGTAATAATGGGATTAAACCTTGTGGTTAATCGCATATGCAAGTTCGTCCCCGTGGTTTTAGAATTTTGCAAACACTTAACATTTTTACTAAACTAGTCCAAATTTGCCTATTCAACGGTGTTAGCTAAATTCCTTTTTGTCAGCCAGGTCACCAAAATTAAACAATCTCAGTTGAATTCCTTTTTGTTGTCAATGTTTTAAATAGGGGTGACAATTCGTGTAGGTGGGTCATGTTCGTGTCGAATTCGGGTTCGTGTTTCAGTGAGCAAAACCCAAACCCGACCCAAAAATTTTCATGTCATAATTGAGTTAACCCAATCGTGTTCGTGTCGTGTTTTCGGGTTTCATGCAAAAATATTATAAATGAAATATTAAAAATTTTAAATATTTATGCCGTATCTAAATTAACAATTTAACTCTTGTTGACATAAAATATTGATCCAAAACCTATTTTACAAATCTTAACGCTCTATTTTTTATTTTGGATTATGTCTTGTTTGCATTTATGTGTCATTTTACTACATCTATTAAGAATGACGTGTAAAATTATTGAAAAGTTGTTTTGTATTTGTGAGTTATATATATTATATTATATTTTTTAATGGTGACATGTAAAAATATAGGAAAATATAATAATAAATTTTGAATATTCGTGTCATTTTTGGGTTAGCAGGTCAACCCTAACCCGACACAAAAATTATCGTGTCACTTTCGTGTCAACCCAAAAATGACCCATTACCTGTTTAATCAATCCTAAATCCACAAAATTCGTGTCAGGTTCGTGTCGTGTCAACAGGTCGTGTACATAATTGCCACCTCTAGTGTTAAAGTTCAATAATATATTTCCCAGTAGAAACATCACATGTATATATCTCTACTTGCCCCTAAATAAATGGTGTTGTACACATTGGTCAAATTAATTCATATTCAAGCAAAAGCTGCCATTATTTATAGAAGATTTCGAATAGAAAGAATTTTAGTAATTATAATTGATCTCAACTTTGATTACTTTGATGATAATCAGTGGTGTACATTGGGTGTAATGGATAATACAATTTAAATTCTACATTTGCACAGATGTTTTTATTGCCTCTTTTTTACCAGATGAATATCATACACTGTTAACACTACATTTCTGCCATTATTTCTGCCATTAATAATTCAATTGTTTCAGACTTACCGTAAATAGGATACGCTACAGAATTTTGAAATTGAGAAGGTGAGGTCTTGTTAGGAGTAAAGTAACACATTTTGAAGGAAGGCTTTACCAACATCGTTGTGGAGTCGGACTCTCGTGAAATGATACACATGGTTCTCCATCCGTCCCCGGCTGAGCTGTTTCATCCCTGCCGGAATTTATGTGCGGAGATTCGCACCTTACTTCACCAAAGCACAGCCGTTAAGTTAAACCATTCCTGGAGGGAAGCTAATAGGTGTGCTGATATGTTGGCTAAATCCGCCGGTAGATATCCATCAGGCCTCAATACTTTCCTTTCGCCTCCTTGCGAAGTGGCTCTCCTGCTGGACGAAGACCGAAGTGCTGTTCCACGCCCTAGACTTGCTGTTGTTGTTTAGGAGTGTTTTCTTTTTGTTCTTTTTTCGCTTTCCCTTCTACCAAAAAAAAAAAGTAACACATTTTGAAATCAGGATGGCACAAAGTCAGGCAGAGGAAGATGCAACAGGAAGGTGATGAAAACTAAACAAGGAGACGAAAGGTTCCCATTATGAACCTGAGATATCTGCTCTGCATGGCTAAAGATATTCTTGAAGGTCCGTCTTACGTACAAAGCAAAAACTGCAGGGAGAGAAATCTCTGGACATCACCAACACTGATAACATATTTTCATAAATTGGGAAAATCAGCTTTTCTTTCAGTTCGCACCATACCATAAATTACTATCATAATCAGGATACTAATAAATGAATGTAACATTAAGATTACAAATCAGTGAAAAAATAAATCAAAAATTCATACAAAGAGGTAAGAAAAATAGGTTCAATGGTTCAATCTCAAAGAAGGATGTCACTATACTTCTTCTGCTTATGTCTTAAGAGCATGAAGGATCAGAGTGCGAAATTTTCATCATTGAAGGAAGGTAAAATTTAATTGTAGTGGAACACATGATAAACTCAATACTGTAAGCCGGCAGGAAAAACAAGAATGAGATAAAGTCAAGTTAGAATCATGCACTTACTATCAATTGTCTCCATGACTGTATACTGCTGCCAATTAATTCTACGAGATACGATCCCTAGAGCAACATTGCGGACCTGATAACAAAGTAGATAATTTGTTTATTAAGGTAGAACCAACAATGGAAATAGCTTTTCAACAAATCATCATCGAGACAAGGATATAGAAGTGGTCATCTTCAATTATATTTGGATATCAATTAAATACTAAACTGATCCTTATCTTACCTCATCAAACACAAGATTGATGAACCTCAAAGAAAGTAAGAGAGTAAGAACAATTTCAGCCACTGGTACACCAATATATCTCAAAGGAAGCATAAACCATCTTAATGCAAAAGCCAATTGTTATGGAGTTGTAGTTCGTAGGCAGACGCAAAAAATCTAAGAATAAGAAGATAAAGACAAATCAAACTGACAATAACGGTGCGTTATTAACCAAAATGCTGATGACTATATGAGTATAAAAGAAACAAAATTCGAAAAATAATTTAGGCTGTAATTCAGCAATTTACGCTTAACCATAGCTAAATCCATAAAACTACACAAGTTCACCATGCCAAAGAGTAAACATCAGCATGTTTGATAATGTAGAGCTCTTCAAGATATATTTTTTAAAAAAAAAGGAAAATAATTTTTGCAATCTTTAATTGATTTTAATTAAGGATTTTGATTTTGTTCCATGATTTTCATCAAACAATAATACAAAAAAATTTTAAACAAAATCCAAACAATAAAAAATTGGGATCAATAAAAAATTGGAATAAAAATTACGGATAATAGAACATATGTTTGATAGATTTAATAATAATACGAAAAAAACAATATACTTTATAATATTATCCTTCGATATAAAATAAAACATTTATTACCAAATACCCTTGCTCCCTTTTCTCTCCCCAATCACGATTCACGCTCTCCCCTTCTTGACGGCTGCTGCTGCCCGCCGCCACTTTTGCCGACGTCGCCGCCGCTACTTTTCCGGTTCTCCGCCGCTCCATCCTTCTCTACCTCAGAAATAGTTTTGTCTTCAATTAGGTTAGTTTTCTCAAACCCCAAATTTCTGAATTCATATATATTCATTGGCTGCTTTTGTTGCTTTCGGGATTTGATTTTGGTTAATGGTGGATTAGTAAAGTTTTAGAAAGCTAGGGTTTTTGTCGGAGTTTTTCTTTTTTGAAGGAGTTGTGGGGTGTGTATAAAGGGTAATGGAGAAGAGAGCTGGAATCTTTGTTTTTATTCAATTTTGAAATGAAATTTTGAAGTTTAAGCTTAATCAATCTACAGTTTGTGAACTCTCACTGATATGCAGACATGCTTCAACTTGATTGTTGATTGGGTTACACATGGGATTAGTTTGGTGGAATCTTGAGTAATTTTAACTTGAAATACTGGATACATTTAACCCAAACTCGAGGCCTTTGATTTGTCTTGTGAAAACTCTTATATGCATTTCTATTATGCAGTTGAATCAAATGTGGAATGTTTTATATGGTTTGGATATCACAGGAAGCTTCCATATCGCCAATTTCATAGAGTTGAAACATAATCAAAACTTCTTTATTATCATTAGCAGTTTATGTGACTTTGTCAAATAATTATATCCTTTCTTCACTGTGGTTCAAAACCCATTTGCATCAGTGTCTATTAAATCGATATGCTAACTGCTCCTTGGCTGCTTTTGTTGATGATAATGTTATTGTTTCCCTAAGAAAAAATTGTTGATGGTATGCATTTGCAAAACTTAAAACTAACACCTACAAGCTGACCTCATTGGATGACATTGAAAAGCTGCTGGATGATAGTAACAATAGTTAAAATTATCAAGATGTTAGTTTGATATTATAATCTTGTTCTTTTGATTTTGCTTAACTTCAGTGGTTTGGAATTTTACTAATTTATTTAATTAGAGGGAAGGCCTTGACATCAACTCGAGGTCCTTGCAGTTATTTGCATACATGAACACCTTATTGCCCTGCACAAAAAAAATTATATATTTTTTTAATATTTATTCTTTTTCGCTTGTTAGGATTACAAGGCACAGTTATTTGATTACTGGTTGTATACTTACCAATAAAATACGCCTTCTGAGTCAGTACGTACATGGCTGCTACGGATACAGTGATCCAATATGTTATCAACAAGGGATTGTCTACCTTCTTTTCATTTGAAAGATCTTATCCATATTTTAATTGTTAAAAAAACTAGATTATGCTCATTGGATAGTACATTTTCACTTCATTAATAGTGTTATAGTATGACGAAAATACCTAGATATAACGTATTCTCACGCATTCTCCCGCATTAATTTCATTAGGGCGGTGATGTTGAAGCCGGCTGTGAGCACGGGTTTTCCCGACCTTTGTGATAAGAATCCTTTATTACATGTTAAGTGAACGTACGTGAATTGGATTTGGGAATGAGCGGGAGGCTACCTAGAATGTCTTGAACGCTCCGAAAACCGAACCGTTCTCGATCCGAAACCTCGAGAAAGGTCCTTCGAGGGATTAGAGGGTTTGGAGGTGAGTGTAGGATTTAGGAGAATCTATCACGGTTCTGGTTAGAACTGCACGGCTGTAGTTTCGAAATTACAGCCGCGCGGCTAGGGGTGGCAATTCGTGTAGCTGGGTCGTGTTCGTGTCGTGTCAAATTTGGGTTCGTGTTTCAGTGAGTAAAACCCAAACCCGACCCAAAAATTTTCGTGTCATAAGCGAGTTAACCCAATCGTGTTCGTGTCGGTTTCGTGTCGTGTTTTCGGGTTACATGCAAAAATATTATAAAGGAAATATTAAAAATTTTAAATATTTATGCCGTATCTAAATTAACAATTTAACCCTTGACGACCTAAAATATTGTTCCAAAACCTATTTTACAAATCTTAATGCTCTATTTTTTATTTTGGATTATGTCTTGTTCTCATTTATGTGTCATTTTGCTTCATCTATTAAGAATAACGTGTAAAATTATTGAAAAGTTGTTTTGCATTTATGAGTTATATATATTATATTACATTTCTTAAAGGTGACATGTAAAAATATAGGAAAACATAATAATAAATTTTAAATATTCGTGTCATTTTCGGGTTAGCAAGGTTAACCCTAACCCAACCCAAAAATTATCGTGTCACTTTCGTGTCAACCCAAAAATGACCCATTACCTGTTTAATCAAACCCAAACCCACTAAATTCGTGTTGGGTTCGTGTCGTGTCAGCAGGTCGTGTACATAATTGCCACCTCTACGCGCGGCTGTAGAGCCAGAGCTGCACGGCTGTAATACTACAGCCATGCGGCTTTGACGGGTGGCCAAGTTGCCTGGCAGAAACAGGACAAGTTGATGGAAAGGGGGAGGCTCAAGAAAACAGAGCTGAAAATTTTGGAGAAGGAATTAAATGCGAATTGACAAGTTGAGGACAAGTAAAAAAGGGAAAAAGGAGATTAAGACAGAGATTGGAGGGATTTTCTAGGCAAACAGAATCAGAATTGAAGGGAGGAGGAAAAGAAAAAGAAAACAGAGAGAGAGAGAGGAAAACAAAGAGGAAGAAGAAGAAAGGGAGAAAGACCAGAAGCTAAACACTGAAAAACACACTAGAAAAGAGTGCTAGGTTCCTGGCTATTCACATTCGTCTATGTTTGTCTCGGGTTCGGTTTCGGGAGATTCGGGATGCACATTCGGGAATTTCGGGACTGTAAGCATATTTCGATTTTTCAATCCACTTCTAGACGTTCAATACGCTGGAACAATAATAAGGTAAACTCTGAGAGGTTTTAAACTTGCGTTCATTGCTTTTTTCATACGTTTTTCTCTGTTTCATCAAATTTCCGGAAAGTTGACTGCCTAGCTAGAGCCGCACGGTTGTGTTTACTTTGAATATAACCGCATAGCTATAGTTCCTTAGAATAGTGCCGCACAGCTGTAATACTATAGCCGTACGGCTGTGTTCTTCCAGGCAGAAACCCGAAAAGCCCCAAAACGACTGAGAGCAGTCCGTTTTCCATTTTGTTCATTCTATTATGATCTATTTCGGTTCAAACACATGTGCACTACTAAAATTTGGTTTTCGGATTTCTAATAGTGCGAATGTGAGATTTTCGGTTTCCTTGGTTTCGGTTTTCTGAATTCGGGATCGTTCGATCCAAACCGGATTTGTTGTCCAGCATTAGCGGACCCTCGGACTCCACGAAAATCCTTAGGAAACATCTAAAACGAGCAAAATAATGAATTTCAAAACGAGAAAACCAATTTCGGGTTCTGTGTATTACATCCGCACTGTTGTAGTCTCCATAATGAGTCAGAATCAGGGGACGACCCGCACGGACGTCGTCGCATGATTCTGTCTTCGGAATCAAACTGTTTTTGGCATGTTTATCGCTTTTTAGACTTTAGATATATGCCGAATTTAGGAAACCCACATGAACGGAATCCTGAGTTCTGGGATAACCGACCTGCTACAAGGAAGAAATTTGCATGAAACCGAGCCAAATCGTTTTTCAAAACTGTTTTCCAACACAAAACCTATAGGGCGTTTCAAAACCGTTTTCCAGGTCTAGTCGAGCCAATTGGCTGAGTTGACCCGGCTATCCCTAAAATGCATGCCCCCGCTCCTAAAATCCCAATTTTGTCCTATTGTGAGTCCTATTCGTGTTTATAGTACAACTGTACTAACCATCTGTTTTGCAGTTTTTATTTTTTATTTTTATTTTGAACGTATTTAATAGATTAACTTGTGTATTTTAGGCATTTGTAATTTTTAAATCTCCATGTATTTAGGCGCTTGTAATGTGAGGACGAGAGTTTTCCTTTTTGTTCGATTTGGTTGTATAAGTTGGCATTTATTTTCTTTGGATTGTTTGGATCCATGTTTACTCTTCCGCACTTTATTATTCTGCAATTTATCTGTGTCATCTGTTGAGCATCGATTGATAATTAAACATAAAATGGGTAGAGAAAGATAATAAGGGAATAAAATATGGTAATATAAATTATAAAATAAATGCAAGCTTGAGATTGAATAGGTAAGTTGTTCGGACTCTAAATCTCTAAATTAGGTACGGCAGTCTACACTCGGTAGGGAGCTGTATCGGAATTTCCCAGATGAGCTGATCCGGGTGGCGACTCTATCACTGATCTTGAAATTTAGGTTTCGATGTCTTTAGGTAATAAAACGGGATTTTCTAAAATGTAAAACCAGTTTTCCAAAACTCATATTTAAATAAAAGGTTTTCTACAAAAGAAATTTCCAAATAAATTAATGGTTTTTCTAAACCAAGATATAAACCTGTTTTTCAAAATCAAACTTCCGAAAACTTCAAATCTAGTCTTTTTCCCCGGTTCGCTTCGCCGCGTTTCGTCTTTCGCTTCATTGAAAGGTCGTCCGCTCACAGTGGCGAATACGCTAGGGATGAAAGTTTCTTAGAAAGTTTTTATAAAAACCTAAGGAACTTAGGCAACTACTGAAATATAATCTCGCTTGCAGTCATTTTACTGGTTTGTAATACCATATTTTGTTCACACTTGTATATCATGACATTTTCTTTTTCTCAACCTTTCAAACTCACTGATCAGCCCGTTTTACTTCAGAAGGTGACCCACCTCTTCCGCTAGGATTGGAGGCACTCGAAGAGGTAAACCACTCATAGCATCGCATGAACCTTACATCATGTTCTATGATGAGGAGTGTATTTTCGCTATGGGGACCTGTACGACCCTTGGTTTGATTTTGACCTACATGTAATGACTTAGTAACTTCCCCTTAGGATTAGCAAAATATAAATTGGAAATTGGACATCGAGAGTGCGCCTTTGGTATCGCCGGTTGGTACCAAAGAGATCCAACACCTAGGAAGAATGCATGACCAATCGAAAAGAGGAATAAGGTTGGAAGTGTGAGCATATTGTTGCATGTACTAACGTTTGTTCTATGGTGGTTTTCATTCGACCTTTTCATGTAGCGTCACACACGCATAATCATTCGCGTGCCACTCTAACCACATCTTTGTGTAGCCATTCTTCAAGACATGAACATATGTGTGACAATGATGCTAACCACATTTTCGTGCAGCCACGACATTTTATTCGTATGCCATATACATCTTGTGTGTGGCATTTTCACTAAGCATACATCACCTCTGTATGACATGCATCCTAACCACGTCTTTGTGTAGCCATTTGCATTTTGTATGACATGGACATTCATATCATCTCATTACACTTAGTATAAGGACGTTCTGAGAATGCCTATCACAGTCATTTTATTTCATATCATATTGGGTGTCCCAAAACTACTTGGCCATTCTACTATGTCATGTCATTCACTAGAGGGCTACAACGGTCTTAGGTTTATTTTTCGTCTGATGGGTCACACGATATCATTACATGACATCATAACATCATCGTTGGTGTCACGGTGATGCCAGGGTCTTGCTTGTGTGTCGTGATCCACATCGGGTTATTTCATAACATTGTTGAATCATTTAAAGTGCTCCACCAGTACCGGATTATTACACATATAGGGGCATTTCATGACATTACCAAATCATGCAAGGTGTTCCACGAACACCGAACCTCTTTTTGTGTCTTGATTCACACGTGACTTGACTGTGGCATCATTTCATATTGAACGTCCTAAAAGAGTTAAAACTCTATCCGTGGGACGGCTTCCATGTGACCACTTCACATCATTTTATTGACCTGCAAAGCGTCGAAATTCTGTTCGTGTGTCGGTATACACGCGACCATTGCATGACATCCACTAGGTGACCCAAAAGCGTTGAATCTTTGTCCACACAGGACCTTTTTTGCATTGTCTTTTGCATGACATTGGGTATTCTTGGAACGTCCAAAATAAAAGGATGAAAACAAAGAAAGTCACATTCATGAAACATCATTCAACCACGATCATCCCATTATCATACCATACATGTCACTTTGTGCATCGTGTCTAGGGTCATCACATCCATTAATGATGCTAACTTTATGCTGAATGTGTAATTTGGAGTCGAACTTCGAAGGGACTAGTACGAGTTGAATAAAGTTCTAGCCAGCCAGTTCAATCAGCTCAGACAGAACCAGTCACCGTGGAAGGGGTTAGGGTCAGTTCAGATTCAGAGTCAGAGCAGGAATTTGGGGGACAATTGCCTTCCTTACCAATTGACAGTCAGTTTGTGTTTGAAGAAGCAAACAAAACGAAAATGGCTCAAGATGAATCCAGCGGAGGGATGCCTTTTGACATGAATGCATTCATAAATGTCTTTCTGAATTCGGATCAGTTTAAAGCTACTATCAGAGAGCAAGTGCAAGCTGTGATGACCACTAGTGCGGGTCAAACAAATCAACTAGTCCAAGCTTCAGTCGAGAATGAGGGGAATGTTGTTCAGGGAGCCCCCAACTCGGGAAGAAACATTCCTGGCAGTGGTAGGGTGGCCATTCCACACCGGGAAATTGATCGTCAGTCTAAAGAAAATGAGACTTTTTTGAGGGCGAGGGAGGCCTCAATTGAGACTGCTGCTGAAAAACGTCTCAAGGAGAAATTATCTAATTTTGAAGCGCTGATGCCGAAACTGAAAGAGATGGTGCATTACAGTCCCATCAAATGTGCAAACCTGGCTACCCTAATGGCAGAAAGAGAAGAGCCACTCCCAGTTGGATTCCAGATGCCATACTTGCTTCCGTACACTGGAGAGGGTCCACCAAAGGCTCACTTGGGCAGTTTTGTGAGGATTATGTTCAGTTTGGGGATCGGGAAAGTCCATCTGTTGAACCTGTTCCCAACAACTTTGAGAGGTGCTGCTGCTTAGTGGTACTTGAAAATGCCAATTCATACCCGCTCCACATGGGAAGATTTGGCTGAGGCATTTGTGAAGCAGTACGCCTATAACACTCTGGTGGAGACCACTCTGAAAGAACTAGAAAGGATCCGCCAAAAACCCAATGAATCTTTCTTGGCATACTACAAGAGATGGATGAATGTCCAGCTACTGGTGGACGGGGCTCCAAAGTTGAAATCCCTTGTTGTGAAATTGGTTGACGGTAGCTTACCACTTTATAAGGAGAAGATGAAGCTGAAGAGATTTCACTCTTTCAATGATGTTGTGGAGTTTGCTAAGCGTATCGAGAGGTGCGAAGAGGAAGAACAGTTGAACAGACAGAGCTCGGGCATTTACCGAGGTGGTCGGGGATATGCATAAGGATATAAGGCTGGTAGCTCCACAGGCATGCTGACTGGGTCTAGTTCAAAACCAGCTCAGACTGCAGTATTAGACCGGGTAAGAGAAGCAGATGTGGCAACAATGGCCCAGGGCAGGCAACCAAGGACTCCTCAGAGGCTCATTAACCCGTGGGTCGAATCTTTAGGCCGTATTTTTGCTAAGTGTAGGAAGGTTGGTTTACTGCAGAGTTTGAAGCCTTATGTTCCTCCCACTGAGTCAAAGAAAGATAACTTCTGCACGTATCATATGATGCCAGGTCACCGCACCAATGATTGCACCCAGCTGATAAAGGCCATTCGTCAGTTGATCACTGAGGGGAAGATTGTGGAACCATCCTTGAAGCCGAGCGTTCAGAACAATCCCCTGCCCAACTTCGGCTAGCCTGGGTGCATAAGCTACTGAGAACCATGATGCTGCAGCAACAGAAGACCCTCTGCATGTGGAGGACGATAATTATTTTGATGTATTTGTTTCTTTTTATTCATTTATTATGTGAACGATACAGCCCATGAGGCAGTTAATTCAATGCAACTGGATTTCAATTACTTGTGTAACGTTTTTCGGATGGAGCTGTGCATACATGTAAACATTCAATTAATGTCATTAGCATATATGATACATCACTGCATGAAATGAATCTGGGGACATATGATGGTCCAAAAATAGTATCCGTCTCGAAAGATCTCACGCTTGACGAGAAGAAAGAAGTTACTCTAAAAGCACGTAAAAGCCTTCGCCTGGTCCTATAACATGCCTGGGGTTGACAGGGAAATTAACGAACACCAGATTCCAAAGGATTTGAGGATGAAACAGGCCAAGCAGAAACTCTGTAGACTCAGACCAGACGAAGAAGGGTAACAACGGCATGAGGAATTGATATCGCCAGAAAAATAAGACCACTTGCGACGAACGGACGTCGGTTCACAGTCGTAACCGTCAACTACTCAACATGGTAGAAGCGGAGTCATATACGAATGTCACGACTTAAAAAAACGTGTGTACAAGTTCAGAAAGAAGAATGCATCTGCACGATACGGAATTTCGCATCATGTCATGACCGAGAATGGACTGCAATTTCATAGGGCAACAACATAGTTGTTCCAGAATAAAGGAATGAAGCATTGCACGTCATATCTGTATCGCCCACGAGACAATGGGGCGATAGAAGTTGCCGATAAGTCCGTCAAAAAGATTCCATCAAAAGTGGTAGTCACCTACAGAGTTTAGGTTGACATGTTACCATATGCCTTGCAAGGACACTGAACTGGCATCAAAGCACGTACTGGAAAAACGCCATAGTCGTTAACCTACAAGGTGGAAGCGGTTCTACCAGGGGAGACAGAGACCAAGTTGTCCACCCTATCAACCAAGACATGCTTAGATGTTACTGCATGTAAAAAAAAGAAAAAAAATTAATGCAGTGAGGTGAGCATCATCAGCCGGAAAATCTGTAAAGACCGGTTGATGACAGTTGTAGATTGGGTCGAGACGGATACCATTACCGATTCTATCCTTAGCTCCATTCCATCTTTGACGTGCATTGTGCTAAAACATTATTAATGAATGAATGGATGAATGTTTCGTTCTGTGCGTTTAAACGTCCCAAGTCTGTTTGAAATTAAATTCGTATCGTGTATACACGGCTGTATACACGTTCCGTTTGCATGCATTTCACACAAAAAATTAGATAGACTGAAAACCAAAAAGGCGGTGTATGCAAAAATTAGGACGAAAATAAAAGTCTGCTGAGTCGAAAACCCAAGAGGGCGATTCAGGCAAAAATTAAGACGGTCTGATAGACTGAAAACCATTAAGGACAGTTTATGCAAAATAAGGACATGGAAAAAAAAAAAGATCGACCAGCAGCGGCCCATCGAGACCCGAAAAGCGTTAAATTGATTCAAACAGCAGCAAAAGTGAGTATAGCAAGAGAAAACTCATTCAGGAATGCAAATTCAGCAGTAAAAAGTAATGAATCCCAAAATGAATATCAAAATAGCTAATATATCGGGTTAAATGAACAAGTACAACAGAATAAAGGCCACAGACGAACAAAATGTACTACAATACAAAGAGCTGAACCCACAGGCGGGCTGACACAACGAAAAAACAAAAAAAACAAAAAAAAGACTAAGACTATCCCCAGTCGTCCTGACCGTTCGCCTCGTCCTCGTCTTTATCTTCAGAGATGGCGCCCTTAGCCTCTCATGCGTCTACCCGCATGCAGAAGGTCTAGTTCATAAGCTCCAGATCCGAGCAACGCCTCTGTAGCAAGTCCACCTCCGACCTCAGATGAGTCTCCTCGTGTCGATGAGCACCAACTGCTGACTGATCCAGAATCAACAAATATGAACATCATGCAGCATAAATGCATACACTTGCAACATACACAGACACATGCATGTACACATCAACGCTAACTCAAATGCAGGTACTTACTGTCAACGTCGTGTTGTCTCGGACCGTAAGCGTCCTGAGGGCGGAAACTGCCTGACATAGAGCCATCCCCTGAGATATCGAAATTTGCATGGAAAACAATTGCACAAATAAGACAAATGGCAACAGTGAGAATTAAAAGCAGATAAAAAGCATAGGTACTCATATGAGTGGTATCAAAAGGGATAGCAGCAGAGTAGAGGTGGTCCTAAAGAAACAGGTCTGCCCGATACAAACGTCCGAACTTATCGAATAGCTAGATGGATGGCTCTATCGGGAAATCGAGTCGTCCAGGAATGAAACCAGCACAGGGGGACCACTGGAGGAACCACCGGAGGAACAGGTGTAGCGCCCTCTATTCCAGCATGAGTATCGTACTCTGCCGCATGCGCAGAGGAGCTCCCGTCGTCCCGACCACCTGCAGTCTGGGATCCCCGATCGCTAGAACGTCTACCAGACGAAGTACGAAGGCGCTTGCCCCTCCCGAATGGCTATAAAAAAGAAAAAGATGTCAGCGAAC
This sequence comes from Euphorbia tirucalli, assembly GCA_039660915.1. Taxonomy (NCBI): domain Eukaryota; kingdom Viridiplantae; phylum Streptophyta; class Magnoliopsida; order Malpighiales; family Euphorbiaceae; genus Euphorbia; species Euphorbia tirucalli. The sequence continues at coordinate 73,408,192 of CM077634.1, read as the reverse complement.
AGGAATATAGTATAGATAAACAGAAAGTGGGAGAAGAAACATACCCCTGCCTACACTGCTCTGGTAGGAGGGAGGAGGTGTATGGTGGCGAACTGGAGGTAGTTTCCCTCCACTCCATCCACCACGTACCCAGATCCAAAAAGATCAGGATGATCCGCTACTGATAGAAGGTGAGGCCAAAATAGCCCTACAGGCAGAGCAACTGGGATCCTGCACCCTACTGGACCTGCACGCCAGTCGGAGACCTGCTTTTTAAGGTACCACTCCAGACCGAACGGGCACTCCATAACAAACCTCGTAGGCGTCAGCCTCTAGGCATCCACCACCTCCTGGGGCAACGCAGCTCCCCTCCACGGCTCATTGGTCAGCTGAAAACAGAAGACCAGAAGTTAGAAGACCAAAAGAACAGTTGTGAAATAACAGAGTTCAGAATGCATAGAAAGGGAAAGATATATACCTCCTTAAACGTCATCTGGGCCAGAAACAACCGGTAGTCCTCCACAGTCTTATCCACCTCGCCCCAGCTGAAACCCAACCACAGTTTCAGTCGGGGGAAATCGGGGAGCTATGTGGTCTCGGGGATGTGCACCACCGGCTGGGGGATAAACCTATACTCGTAAGCCCAAATCTGTAAAGGGTGCATAATAAGAAAGTTAAAAAAAAAAAAAAAATTCCGTGAACGACGATCCATGGGCCCTTCACCTCCCTATGCTTCCTCTGGGCGCATATATCGAGGGAGTAGTATAGTTGAGCCAAACCCCAGCTCATCCCCAACTCAAGTCTCTCACGTCATCCAACTGAATCAGTGAGGGAAGGACAATCAGGTTCGGGTTGCTTTGACCTGCAGAGAAGACCAAGGTGCTAAGGGCATAAAGGAGGAAAGCCCTAGCATAGCGCCTCGCATCCTCGGGCGTGAAAGCAGAGCCCTCGGGAAGCTTAGCCTATCTCCCTAACCAATAGTCTCAGATGGCGGTGCCCTGGATCCTCTTATCCCGGGGAGACAAGCCGATCAGCATGCCTATGATCTCACGGCTGAAGCCTTCTCTCTCCAGCGTCTGGTTGAAGTCAATGGAGCGCCCGCCAAAAGACAGCCCGGTGATAACATTAAAATCCTCGGACGTGATGGTATATTCCATAGTCGGTAAGTGGATGGTGTGTGTGGAATCCATCCACCGCTTAACCAAGGCCATCAACAGACCACGGCTCATCCGGGGAGGATGCTCACACATAGAGCATACCGTCCTATCTAGCCCGGTAGCGTCGACCATCCCCCTCACTGCATCGGGGAGTCTCCTGTACCATCTCAGATCGTTTGATAGCGCCCAGGTCCCACGGTTATGGGACCGATCCTATAAAACAATGAACAGGGAGTTTTTATGAGTTATTTGGTTTACACATGAGTCACATGAACCAAATAAAAAGCATTCAAACTAAAGGAAAAAGAATAAAAAAAAAAGTTCTGTTATGTCTCTTATAGCCGCACGCCTATAATAGAATTGAATATAAATATACTTAGAATATGTTTGTTTTGCATATTTTATTTATAGAGCATCAATTGACTTTGATTTTTAAAGCTTTAATTATATAAAACGTTTTGAAAAACTACCAATCATACTAATGACAAGAAAGTAACTTAGCTTAATTTGCCAAGTATAAAGGCATATGCTCGATTGAGCTTGGGTTTAAATTATAGTTATTATACCAAAAGATCGTATCCTCTGACACGAAAATGGGCTTTGCCAAATGGTGACGAACACTTCAATGCACTCCCAACAACACCCACTAGCTCACTACTTGGTATATGGCTTTAAATGCTTCCTTTTTCTTATTTTTCTATTTCTAATATTTTATCTTTAACTTTGAGTTTTACCTCTTATAACCTAATTCTATTTTGTTATAAATACTTTTTTTATGAAAATATGCAAAGAGCTTGGATAAATGTTTCAAAGTAAGAAAAAATTGACTTCATTGTGCATCTTAGTTACAAAATTCAATTTTTAAGACATTTTTTAATGCAAAACTGAGGTAGAAAATAATGATGAACATAATGGTCCAAGTTTCATAAGCACTTGACTACATACACAACTATAATGAGCAACATTTCATCTACTATGACTTAAAGCCAAGTAATATACTTGTGGATGAAAACAACATATCAAAGCTATGTGACCTTGGTTTAATAGGCACAAAAACTCAATTGCTAAACTCAACACTAGGTTATTCTGCACCATAAATTGGACGTAATAGTCAAGTCTTTGAAATTCCAAGGTTAGTTTTATAATATTTTTTGAAACAAGTTAATCAATCAAAATAGGTCATGCAGTAACAAATGTAGTTAGATGTTTACAGCTATGGTATTATAGTTGTGTATGTAGTCCGGTGCTTGTGAAACTTGGACTATTATGTTCATCATGGTTTTCTACCTCAGTTCTGCATTAAAAAATGTCTTAAAAATTGAATTTTGTAACTAAAATGTACAATGAAGTCAATTTTTTCTTACTTTGAAACATTTATCCAAGCTCTTTGCATTTTTCTATAATAATATATCAATAAAATAATATATCATAATTTGTCTTTTTTATTCATTTTTAGTCATTTATAAAAATATCTGTTTCTGTGAGCGGACGACGTTTTCGACGGAACGCGGATTCCCTTTCGGAAGGGGCTCCTCGATTTCGTGCAGACCCCTCCCTCACATGGAGTTTTTAGAATTAAAATTCGTTTTTAGAAAATTAGATTATTTCACAAAAGAACCGAAACCTAAGTCTCGATAAATATTGTAAAAGTCGCCACCCGGCTCAGCTCAACCAGAAAATTCATAATGTAGTTGAACCAGACGAACAGCCGCTACACTATCCAGAGATCTAGGTCCGGACAAGTCCCTTATTTCGTGTCTAATTAAAATAAAAACGGCCAATGTTCTTGAAGGTATTTCATAATTCTAAAAGTCAATTTTATTAAAATAAATCACACAGCGCATATACACATAAAATAAAAATAAAAGTAAAGCAGTAAATATTTAAGTGGCTTACAACCCAATTAAATAAAAAAAGAAAAAACTCTCGTCCTCACTTTTACAATCACCTAATATACACAATTTAACTAAAAATTACAATCGTCTAAAATACACGAGTAAATTCTATCAAATATATATAAAATAAAAAATAAAGAGCTGCAAAACAAAAAGGGTTAGCACAGTTTATGGCACACCACAAATAGGACTCAAATATAACAGAATTGGGAAATTAGGATTCGGGGGTATGCATTTAGGGGGATAACCGAGTCGGCTCAGCTAGCCGCCCCGATTAGACCTGGAAAACATTTTGAAACGTCCCTGTATTTTTGGTTTATGAAACAATAATTTTTGAAAACGATTTATTTTTCGGTTTAATTAATTTTAGCATGTGAGGTGGGTCGGTTTTCAGGAGAATCAGATCTCCGTCGTGGTATTGTTCTAAATGCAAATGCACTGAAAATTAAATCTAGGGTTGTGAACGCACACAACAAAATTCATTTTTGGTGATTTTCTGATTTTTTTTAATTTTTAGGGATTTTTAGAAATTTTTAGGGATTATTCTGGAAATTCTGCTCTTGGACTAGCATTACAGTCGTGCGATTGTAACTACGGTCGTATGACTGTAATTACAGTCATGCAACTATAAATCATCCAATTTCAGGATTTTACCAAAATCATTCAAAATTAAACTGAGAAATTAATGGAAATCAAGAACACTCGTACGACTGTTCATCAACTCAAGAACAGTCGTACGACTGTTCTTGATTTCCAGAAACAGAAAACGTAAAAAGTGGAATAAAATGCACCAAATCACATCCAATCACCCAGAAAGCGTAAGAAAAAGAGAGGATGAGGTGTGCTTACTTCTTGGGCGCTAATCCACCGTAGGAATGACCCCCGGCGTCGCTCTAATCCACTTAAATTTGCCTCTTTTTCTCCTTTAGTTGAGGTTGTGAAGTTTGGGCCGAAAAATCTCCAAATGTTAGGGATTCTGATAATTTTAGAGTCTGAAATTGATTGGGTTTAAGTGTTAAGTCGTTAACCTATGATTTCTCTCCGGTTTTAGACGTTAACACTCAAGAATCAAAAGAAAAAGCGGAAGGAAAGCTTGAGTTTTTTGTGAGTTTCTTTCTTTCCCCTTTTCTCTATCTTCTCTCTCAAATTTCTTTCTCTCTGATTTTCAACCAAGAGCCAAAGTCCCCCTTCTTCCCTTCTCTTCCTCCTCTTATTCTGGTTGCCTTGCTGCCAGCCCAGAGCCATTAATGCTCCCCCTTTTTCTTCTCTTTTTCTGCTGCAGAGGTATGGGCTTCTGCACCTGCTCCGAGGTTACAGTCGCATGACTGTAATGACAGTCACACGATTGTATATTACAGTCGTGTGACACCGCTGCATTTTTTTTAAGGACTGAAAATTTCGGCACTTACAGTTTCAAAAATGGTGAAAGTTGGTTATAATTTTTATCGTTGTTGTAAGTATTCAAGAATACTCTTCAATTACACATGAATAGTATTCAATTCGAGGTTAGATACAACATACACAATCAATCAATATGTATTTGCATATTCTTTAATTTATCACCTTGAAGAGAGAGCTTCAAAAAGCAACAACCTTAAGACATAAAAAAATTAGTGAGGTTGATTGGACATACAAAAGATGAGCAACAGGACCATTTCTATCTAATCTATGAATACATGCCAAAGTGTTTGGACAAATGTTTCAAAGATAAGAAAAAAAAATGCAATCTTTGTGCAACAAAGTTTCAAAATTAAGTTTGCATTCATTTTTTTTTTAAATGTAGAACTCGGATGGAAAACAATGATCAACATAATGCTACAAGTTGCACAAGCCCCGAAGTATATACACACAAAATCTCATATTGTTCGACTTGAAACCTAGCAATATACTTCTTGATGAAAAGAACTCACCAAAACTATATGACCTGGGTTCAATTGGCATAAAAACACAATTCCTAGACTCAACACCAGGTTATGTTGCCCCTGAAATTAAAGTTATTATACAACTCCTAGAAATTCCTTGGTTTAGTTTCATAATGTTTTTCTAAATTAAGTAAATCTGTCAAACCAGGACATGCAGTTACAAATGCATTGGATGTCTACAGCTATGGCATTACACTCCTCCAAATGATTATGAAAATGGACCAGGATGGTTTGGGAGACATAGAAAAGCGTGCAGACATAAAAAAAAAAAGAAGGGAGAAGAACAATGCAAATTGACTTTGATGAATTAAACATTGTTATGAAGGCAAAGAGACTGCTAGGGAAAAAAGCTTATAGTGCTGTGGATGAAACTTACACTACAGAGGATGGAAAACAAGTTTGCATCAATGAAGAGGCTAAGGACTTGACAGAACTTGCCTTGCAATGTATTGAAATTCATCCCAACAAACGTCCTACTTGCTAACAAATAATTTTGATCCTAAACAACATTTTAAGTGCATGAGTTAATCAAAAAACTGATAGAGGAGAGAGCAGCAACGGATGTAAAAAGAAGTAATCAAACTTGCTAACATTTTTGGTAATATAGGTATAATCTAGTACATATTGAAAAACAAATCTGTTTTGATATTACCTTTTATTGTGAAAACTTAGATCTGATTTGATCTCAAACGATCTTCTTTTAGAATCTTAGAACTGTTGGACTAAAATTGGTTGCAGAGAGATAGATTAGAATTTGGTTTCAAAAGGGTTCTGCTTTAAAGGCCGTGAAGCAGAGAGACAGAGGGGATAGATTAGCATTTGGTTTCAAAAGATTTCTTTTTTGAAGGCAGTGTAGAGGGAGAGAATGAAAGGGAGAGAAAAGGAAAATAATGGTTATTGAGGGTTTGTTTTGGCTGCAAAGATCATAACTTTTGAAACCGGCTTTGACATTTCTCTTGTGAAAATTAACGTTTGCAGAGATGGGGGTAGGGAGAAGGAGAAAGTTTTAAGGTAGCAGTGGAGAGAGAGTCTTTAAATAGAGAGAAAGACAGCGTTTTGTCTGATCTCTATCGTCCACTTACAACTGACACTTAGTCTAATCATTTTTCCAACCTGCCTACCATATCTATCATTCATACACATTGAGATCATCCAATGTTCAATATCTGTCGTCGGTTTCTTCACTCCACTATTATTATTGTCTTGAAATTCCAAATAAATTCATTCTCCACCCTGAGATTATTCAAAATATTCAATATCTAACGTCGATTCCGCCAATCACAGCCATTTAATCTATTGTCATAAAAAAAAGAAATTTGAAAATAACTCTATCATCTTTTCATTGCTTCTCATTTAATAGTGTCATTAAAAAACTTTAAATGCCTGATTAAAAAAATCATTCAAGTTTTCTGCTTATAACTAGGGATGTAAACGGGGCGGGGCAGGGCGGGGCGGGGATTGGCAATCCCATCCTCGTTCCCCGGCTAGGCGGGTGTTGGGATTTTTCAATGGAAATCACCCGATAAATGTGGAAGAACGCGATGATTTCCTCAAATCCATGCCCAGGAGCAATTGAAATGGAAATTGTAAAACAAAAAAAAAATACAATAGAAAGAGATAATTCTCTTACCCGGAATATCTCTTCTAGAGATGGATGAAGACTGCGGAAATCAAAGCAGAGTCCCTCCTTGTTCTCGTACACGAACGCCTAACGAACATGACCCGTGCTGGCGTTGGAAAAACGAGCAATGGAGAGGAGGCAAGGTTGAAAATTTCGGCTATGGTGTGTTGTGCATTAGGTTGGCCGAAATTTTCCCTAGGTTAAAACCTAGGTTGGCCGAATTCCCCTAGGGGAATTGAGGCCCGGCTTGGCTCCTTCATTTTGTGTGGGCTTCATTCTTTTAATTCAGACCCAATCTTATTTTAATTATTCTGGTTTAAATTAATTTCAAGCCCAACTTTAATATACCCATGTATTTAATATATTACACCAAGTAATATATTATTTACATTTAAATTAAAATTAGTTTGATCAATTAATTTAATCTATCAAATTAAAATTAGATCTTCACAAAATAAAAACATACGTAAACCTATACATATGAATATTTCCACCTAGGAAATAATCTCATAATTAATCCAATTAATTATGAAGAGCCAATTGAATATATTAATCTTATTATTAGGATCAATCCAATTGAAATTTATAATATGATTAATATATATATACCTCTCTCTCCACAGTGTATACTCCAAGTATACGTGTGATTCCTTAAGTCGGTGTTCAGTCGCTCAATGTGTATGATCCCGTGGGCCCATCTTTATGTTGGCAGTAGGCCTTTGGCCCACACACTGCAGTTGAGCTCTAGCACGCCACTGCAGCCCCCAATTAAGATGGAGATGGCAGTCTAACTGTTATCATAACCCTATAGTTTAAACTTGTACATCCCATGTCATTGATATCGGTGTCTAACACAGAGGCATGGATTAATCACCCTCTTTTGTGTCGGACATTAACCTGATCCCGAATGCACTGAAGCTCACAAACAAGTTCCCACTTGTTTGGGTGTGGCCACACTCTTATCAGTCACATTCATCAAGAGGCCGGTGATATCTTCCCAGTGGACTACTGGGTGACAAATCCCTTCTGCATTACCATGCTAAGTGACATACCCGAAAGTGCTCATACTTGGCACTCTATTACAGGCCCTTTAGGAGTACTCCTAAGTGTGTGACCTCACATGTAACACCATCATATGGTCAGGTCAAAGGATCCATACAAGTACTACACAAGAATCACTTGTGATGCTATACCATATGGATTTCTCGTTTAGTGGATCTATCCAATACCATGCCCCTTATGTATGTACCCATTAACTTGGTTGACGTTCCATGTCCAATGACCGGTAAGGCACCGCCATACAACCAGGTTAATGATAGTCTCTTGTTCCATTCATTCCCATGACTGGAACAGACTATGGATCTATCTATGGTCATATCGTTTACCCTATCCATGGTCTTACTGCCAAGTGCATGACACTGGTCATCATGGATATGGATATGTCCATTGGATACTTCATTTAATATATTGCACAAGATAAATATAATAAATGAATTAATGCCTTTATTAATAACACAAATAAGTATAATACATGAATCCAATTAATGTATGATACAAATGCAAGGACCAATGCCTCGGGACTAGGGCATATCCAACAGCGAGGATCCCCATCCCCATCCCCGTTTAGTAAACAGGGACGATCTTCATCCCTATCCCCGGCCCCGTCGGGGAACGAGTTCCCCGCGGGGATCCCCGTCCCAGTTAAGATTTTTTTTTTTTTTTTGAAATTTTAAATAAAATTCAATTTGGTACAAAAATAAGTTAAAAAGCATATTACAGTTTGGAGACCATTAAGAAAGTGATATTTAATTAAAATATTACAACTACTAATATTATTATTTCAAAATATAGTACAGGAGTCCAATATACATAAATTAAATTAGAGGTTTCTAAATTGATAAATTCTATCAAGTGCAAAGGCTAAATTTTAAGTTTTGCATCTAAGCAAAAGTTCCGCAAATAAGTACACAATTGCATATATTTAGTATTAGCAGCAATAATTAAGCACAAACTTTAAAAGTGAAAGATGGATGTAAAGCAATTCTTAGTTTTAGTTTTATTATTATAAAATTTAATTATTTATGTATGTATATATATATATATATATATATATATATATATATATATATATATATATATATATATAATAAAATAAATAAATGAACTGGGATTTAACGAAAATCCCTATCGGGGACTAAACGGGGATGGGGACGGATCCGCGGGGCGGGGGAGGTAAATCCCGTCCTCGTCCTCGCCCCGCGGAAATTCTAAACGGGGAATCCCCGTCCCCGTTCGGACGGGCCCCCATGTCTCCGTTGACAACCCTACTTATAACAGGATAAATTAGGCTTAGCTAATTTTCTTAAATTGCTAATTATTGGTGTAAGTGTAATTTATAAATTCAATCTTATTTTCAATTTATTATCTAATTCATCTTTATTAGGGGTGGCAATGGGGCGGGGATTACCCGAAAACCGTGGAGATCAGAACCGACGGGCGTGGAGAATAACCGATATTATCCCCCACGGGGATGGGGGTGGGGATTATTTTACCCTCAGTACTTAAACGGGCGTGGGACGGAGAGTACTATCCCCGCACCGCTCCCGAATAAATCCCGTATATATATATGTAAAGAAAGAAAGGAAAATGAGATGGGCGGAAGCAAGCCCATCTCTGCCCACCTCACTTTCCTTTCATTTTATATATATATATATATATTAATTAATTCCTATTCAGTGCCAAATCCATTGTTTTTCTTAAATGATTGGACTTCAATTTCAAGTTGTTCCTTGGAACTTAAATATTTATAATATTGGATATATTTTGTAATTTGGATATTTAATGTTAAACCACATTTGTAATGTGGTAGAATTTGTATTTTGGATATTGAATGTTAAAATGATTATTAAAATAACGAAATATTAATTTATTTTATTTATTGGATATGGGCGAGGATTCACCGATACCCGTAGGCACCTGTGCGGGGTGGATATGGGGGTGAAAAAATCCCTGAAATGTTAAATAGGGAATTACCGAAACCGCCCCTGCAATCATTGGGGGCGGAGTGGGGAATGCACTCCCGCCCCCGCACCCGCACTGTTGCCACCCATAATCTTTATGTGAACTCTAAATTTATATTTAATCAATATTGCATCCAAATTTAATTTTTATTTTTTAAAGTAATTTTTATGACTTAAAATTGAAATATCAAAAGCCTATAATAGAATTGAATATAAATATACTCCGTATATGCTTGTTTTGCATATTTTATTTATAGAGCATCAATTGACTTTGATTTTTAAAGCTTTAATTATATAAAATTGAAATTTTTATAATAAGAAAATAAATTCCATTTACGTTTTGAAAAGCTACAAGTCATACTAATGACAAGAAAATAACTTAGCTCAATTTGCCAAGTATAAAGGCACATGCTCGATTGTGCTTGGGCTTAAGTTGGAGTTATTATACCAAAAGATCGTATCCTCTAACACGAAAATACGAAAATGGGCTTTGCCTAACGGTGACTAATACTTCGATACACTCCCAACGGCACACACCAGCTCACTAACATCGGTTCAATACTAGGTAAATGGCTTCAAATGCTTCCTTTCTCTATTTCTAATATTTTATCTTTAACTTTGAGTTTTACCTCTTATAACCTAATTCTATTTTGTCAGAAATACCTTTTTATTCCCATCACCTTTCCACAATATACTCTTTTTTGTTTCCATGGTCTTATATTTATAATTTTTCTCTAAAAATTACAAAAATAAATACAACTTCTTTTCATTTGGGTGATATTGACTGCATTTACTTAAGGGAACAAAAAAAGCATTTGATTGATAGATCAGGAACCAAAAAGGTCTTTAAGCTTTCCTTTTTTCTTTTTTCTTCTTTTTTTTTTCAGTAAATGTTACATCTCATTTTATTATATCCAAATGTTCGATTTTTCTCTAATTATATCAATCATATTAACCGATAACATGGCAAAAATTTATTTGGTAACCCTTTTTCGTAATTTTGAAAAATTAAAAGCTCATTTTTTACAATTTACAAAATCAAAAATTGTTTTTCCCGTCTATTGAATGGAACTTTGTATTCTAAATACATAAAAAGAGTAAGGAAAATGTATCATTATAGTTTTAAACTTCATAAATATACACAAAGCCTGCTAATAGAAACTAATCCTGCACAAAATATATTAATATTTCCAAACTTTTGTGAGTTTGATTGGGTTTTCATTTTTCAATTTTTTTTAATTTTAGTTTATACTTTAGTTTCTAAATTTATTATGAACATTTTTCATTAAATTTAATTAAATGATATTAGTTGTATAGTGTCATAGTAGCGGATGTGAATTACATGTGTTATTTAGTCTTCTATTGTAAAAATTGCATCACGTGTTAGTTAATGTGTGGAAATAAGGAATATGTTTAGGGGTTTTTTTGTAATTTTGCTACCCTAAGTAGTTATACCTGATTTGTAATTAGTTAGAGAGGTTAGGGAGGTTATGGCTGTTTATAAAGCCATCCTCATTCTGTTTTCAATTAATTAGAAATCTTTGTATTTTTGAGATCAAAAGCAATAAGCTTTCAATAAACACTTTTTCTCATGGTATCAGAGCAAGTCTCAGCGGAATGGTGAGAAATAGCCGCAGAGCACGGGTAGTAGAGATTCCGGCCGGTGAACGATTTGAAGGTGAAGATGATTTTCCAGAACCAGAGGAAGATCGTATACCAGGAAGGAATCGCGGTTTTCCAGATTTGGGAAGAGATCGCGGGTTTCCAGATTTTGAACGCCATATGTTCAATGGCTTCCCCCAATCAAACGATAATCCAGGTATCTCCATTATTAACTTCCAATTGAACGGCAACAATTATATATCCTGGCGAAGGGCTATGATTCGAGCCCTAAATGTTAAAGAAAGAAGTGATTTTGTGTTGAAGGATGCTGAATCTCCAAAGGAAACTGATCCTGGATATCAGTCATGGTTAAAGACTGATAGCTTGGTTACAGCTTGGTTGATTAACAGTCTTGAAAAAGACATTGCAGATGGTTTCCAGTATGTTTCATCAGCTCGAGAATTGTGGATGGAACTAGAACTACGGTTTGGAATTAGCAATGGTCCCCTCCTTTACAAGATTCAAAGGGAAATCACACTGCTAACACAAGGTAACATGTCAATTTTGCAGTATTATAACAAGCTTATGTTGGGGAATTAATCGCACAAAACAAACATAAAACGCAGCGGATAAAAGATTAATCCCCACCAAGGACCCATGTACATTGCATTGAATCGGAAGGAGGGTTAAAGAATTACCTTAATTCTTTGAAGATTGAATCAAGCAGGAACCAAAATAGCTTCCCTCTACGGTTGATCCACACGGAGCAATATGTCCACCGCGTGCTAGCGCCGGATTTGAAGAACAATTCTTCGAACGAGAGAAGAGAGAGCAAAAAATCAGATTTTTCCTTTTCCTTTTGGAGGAGAGTTTCGGCTGGTTCACTTGGCTTGTGGTGGCTGGCCGAAATCTGCTTCTTAACTTATGGAGCAATTAGGTTTTCAGGTTTTTATTTCCTTAAATATAAACCCTATTTAGTTAATTATAATTATAACCTAATACACCTATTAGTTATAATTATATATTAACCCACACAATTTAATATTAATTCTCAATTAATATTAAATCAATTCCCCATAATACACATATGTATATATAATGTTATAATTAATTATATCTCTATATAATTTAATTATAACATGTAGCATACTTTATGCAATACTAATCACATTAATATTTATATACACATGCATAAATATATATCACTATATATATATTTATTCTCTTCCTCATTCATAAATTATTATCCCATAATAATTTATACCCGTTAAGATGAACTTCATTTTGCTCTTGTGTGTGACCCCATAGGTTCATATTAATTGGCAATAAGGAAATTACCATAATATCCTTATAGGTCACAAGCGGACTCTAGCAAGCCATTACGACTACCCAATTAATATGATTGGAATGATCCAATACCTATTTATAGAATGTCATATTCCCTTTTGTCTCTTTGATATCATGATTAATTATAAGACATGGTACACTTGTCAATCTTATATAATTAATCATATGCTTTCTCGATCTCAAAGTAAACTGTTCAGACAAATCAATTGATACTCTTATCAATTATTTGAGCACAGCCATGCATTTAACAGTCTTACTTATCGAGGGGCCCAGTGATATCGCTCTCTTGTTAGAGAGGGACAAAATCCCATATCTGTCACTCACATCCCTAAGCATGAGTCATATTGTACCCAACCACAGCCTTTATAACTACTCTGTTACAAGCAGCGTTTGACTGCGTCAAAGCACAACATGAATTCATCCCGGAATCCATGGTGACCTCAGGTCAAAGGAATCAGCTGATGACACTACTATAATCAAGATCAGTTGTGACACGTGACCATGAACTTGATCTTATAGTGGGTCTCCAGCAACATGTTCTCTAACACATTGCCCGTGAGTATAATCTGTATCTGTATACACTATATTCATCTTATGAATATCCATTATCACTCACACTAGTCTTAGTTTGTTATTATTCCCATAATAACAATCGACTAGGGAAATTTAGAATTACACAATTAATTCATGGATACATTATCATAAATACTAACATACAAATATATATGATAAAATAAGTCTTTATTAATGACTTAAGAAGATTGTTTACATAATCCAACATTGGCTTAGGGCACAATCTCTAACAGCTTAAACGTTTGTGGGATGAGTTGAGTTATCTTACTCCTGTACCAAGCTGTCATTGTGGTGTTTCTAGAAACTGTGTCTGTAATGCTTTTCAGAGAATGGCAGATTCTATAGAGGAGAATAAACTAATTCAATTTTTGATGGGGCTACATGAGGTTTATGACAATGTTAAGAATCAGATTTTGTTAATGGAACCTTTACCTGGGTTAAACAAGGCATATGCAATGTTGTTGAAGGTTGAGAAACAGCAAGAGATATCTTTAATACATACAACAGAAATAGCTAGTTTTGTTAAAAATGACAACAGAAAATCTTCTGAGATTAATAAGGATGACTTGAAGTGTGACTATTGTGATGGAACTAGGCATGTTAGGGCCACTTGCTTCAAACTGATAGGATATCCAGATTGGCATCCAAAATCTAAGAAACAGAACTCTAAGTCCAAAAAGATTGTTCAGCCTCATCGTGCTAATGCAGTACAGGAAGGAGTCAAGAAGATGGCAGTAGGCAGTGATACTGAAGGAGATGATGAAAAAGAAGATTTTCAAAAAATGGTGAGGGAGGTGTATAAAATGATGAAGGGAAAGAATTCCATGGTTGACTCTCCTTTACAGACCCCTGATTTTACTGCTTTTGCAGGATTCTCAGGTACTTCAACTTCTTCTTATTGCTCTTCTGATTTAAATGCCGTGCACACATCTTGCTGGATTATTGATAGTGGAGCAACATCTCACATGACTTATATTTCCAGTCACTTTATTCCCACCTCTTCTTGTTTAGTTAGGCAAACAGTAGCTTTGCCTGATGGTACTTTGAAACAGATTAAGAATATTGGAAAAGTAGAATTGTCATCCACATTAATTTTACATGGAGTCCTCTTTGTGCCAAGTTTTAGATACAACCTTTTGTCTGTTGGACAGTTGTTGAAGGATAGCAATCTTGAGGTGATTTTTCATTCTCATTATTGTTATCTGCAGGATAGGAAAACTCATATGGTTACAGCAGTGGGGTGGCAGGTTGATGGACTCTATTTGTTAGATTCAAATTCTTTTTCTGCAGATGTTATCAATAAAGTGCAGCAATTATGTTTGGCTGTCACTGATTCAACTCACACAGAATCTGATATATGGCACAAGAGACTTGGTCATGCCTCTTTTGATGTGCTTAGTCATGTTGGTAATATTGATATGCAGTGTAATTCTTACTCTTGTACTGTTTGTCCTCGTGCTAAACAGCACCGTTTTCCTTTTACTAAAAGTACAATCACTACAGACAAGTGTTTTGATTTGTTACATATGGATTTATGGGGACCTTACAAACTGAATTCTCTTACGGGTGCTAGATATTTTTTAACTATAGTTGATGATTATACTAGATATACTTGGGTCATTTTGTTACACACTAAGACTCAGGTTGGACAGGCTATTGTGGTCTTTCTCAAAATGGTCACTTGTCAATTTAATACATCAGTGAAGATTATCCGTAGTGACAATGGAACAGAATTTGTAAATAAGTTTTGTGCAGGATTATTTCAAGCACAGGGTATCATACACCAAACCACTTGTGTCTATACCCCTCAGCAAAATGGGGTTGTAGAGCGCAAACACAGATATTTATTGGAAGTTGCTAGGGCTATTTTGTTTCAATCTCATTTGCCAATACAGTTTTGGGGAGAAGCTATCTTAATGGCTACTTCTATTATTAATGCACTTCCTGTCAGAATGTTGAATTGGCAAACTCCCTTTTACAGACTTTTTCAGTGCAGGCCAGATTACACTAAGTATCATGTTTTTGGGTGTAGCTGCTTTTATACAAATGTGTCTCCTGCACGCGATAAGTTTTCTTCTCGTGCTTTTCCAGGAGTTTTTGTTGGGTTTGCTCCAGGTAAGAAGGGTTATAAGATTTATGATTTAGCAACTCAGAAACTTGTTGTTTCCAGGGATGTACATTTTTTGGAAAATGAATTTCCTTTTCATCTTCAATCTTCTATACTACATCTATCTTCTACTGACTCTGTTTCTCCTTCATCTCCTACCACTGATGTTGTTTCATCCCCTGATGTTACTGTTGTTCCATCTCCAACTGATACATCTTTTCCTCTACGGCGGTCAGTAAGAATTACTCAGCCTTCTTGTTGGTTGCAAGATTATGTTACAGATACTGCTAATGCTGTTTCACAAATACCTTTTCAGCATAGAGTGTTTCTTACCAAGATTTTGCAGATAAAGGAGCCTATCCATTACCATGAAGCTAAAACAGATGATCATTGGGTTCAAGCTATGAATGCTGAATTGCAGGCCCTAGAAGATAATCACACTTGGGAGATTGTGCCTCTTCCTTCTCACATCAAACCCCTTGATACCAAATGGGTGTACAGGGTTAAGTACAAGAGCAATGGTGAGGTTGACCGGTATAAGGCACGATTAGTGGCTAAAGGCTACAATCAGGTTTTTGGTGTAGATTATCATGATTGTTTTAGCCCTGTAGCTCGCACTGTCACAGTCAGATTGTTTTTGGCAATAGGTGCTGCTAAGGGTTGGAGTATACATCAAATTGATGTAAACAATGCCTATCTTCATGGCATTCTTGATGAAGACATTTACTTGAAACCACCTCTTGGTTATAAAACTGTTCCTGCAGGTTATGGTTGTAAGTTGGTGAAGTCTCTTTATGGCCTTAAACAGGCTGGGCGCCAATGGCATAAAGAGTTATCTGCCAAGCTTTAGCTTACGGTTTTACAAGGTCCATCAATGATTATTGTCTGTTTACTTTGGTTGATAGTAAGGATGATTCTTTCACAGCAGCCTTAATATATGTGGATGATATTCTGATTATGGGTTCTCATTCTTGTAAAATTCAGGCTATCAAGGACCATTTACATAGTCTTTTCACTATCAAAGACATGGGGGAAGCTCGTTATTTCTTGGGTATTGAATTGACCCGGACTGATGCAGGTATTTTCCTCACTCAAACCAAATATATTACTGATTTGTTGGATGATGCTGGTTTGTTGCAAGCTTCTCCCGTTTCTAGTCCTTTGGCTACTGGTTCTGATTTTGTTAGTTCAGGGGAGTTGTTACAAGATCCTGCCATGTATAGGCGCTTGGTTGGTCGATTGCTCTATTTGGGTTTTTCTCGCCCTGATATTGCTTACGCCACCAATCAGCTTAGTCAATTTATGCAACAGCCTTGTAAACACCATCTTCAAGCTGCTATACATGTTCTCAGGTTTTTAAAGGGAACTCTGAATTGTGGTTTATTTTACTCTGCCAAAACTGACTTGTCTTCCCTTACTGCATTTTGTGATGCTGACTGGGCTCGTTGCAAGGATACTCGTCGGTCTCTCACAGGTTATTGTGTTTTATTGGGTGCATCCCTCATTTCTTGGAAAACCAAGAAACAGCCTACTGTGAGCCGTTCATCAGCAGAATCAGAATATCGCAGCATGGCTACCACGAGTTGTGAGCTAAAATGGCTTTATTCTCTTTTGGCAGATTTTCATCTTCAACCAGCCCTCCCGATCCCACTACATTGCGATAGTCAATCCGCTATTGCCATTGCTAAGGATCCGGTTTCCCATGAAAAGGTTAAGCATGTTGATATTGACTGTCATTTGATTCGTGAACACGTTGCTGCTGGGTTTCTTTCTCCAATATATGTTCATACATCTCTGCAATTAGCCGATTTGTTCACTAAATCTCTTACTGCAGCTCATATGTCTCCTGCTTTGGGCAAGATGAATTTTGTTTCACTCCCTTCATCTTGAGGGGGGGGTGTGGAAATAAGGAATATGTTTAGGGGTTTTTTTGTAATTTTGCTACCCTAAGTAGTTATACCTAATTTGTAATTAGTTAGAGAGGTTAGGGAGGTTATGGCTGTTTATAAAGCCATCCTCATTCTGTTTTCAATTAATTAGAAATCTTTGTATTTTTGAGATCAAAAGCAATAAGCTTTCAATAAACACTTTTTCTCATAATGTATTTTACGAGAGATAAAAATTTTAAACTTAACGCTCATTCAATAGAACAGATGGATTGTGTGATTAATATGTTTAAAAAAAAATTAATTAGATAACAAATTATGATTTTTTTTTTTTTTTTTTTTTTCAAAAAGCATCACAAATTAGTGAAGGCTCTCACTTTCAATTGTTCTTTTCTCTTTATATGAACTTTGACTTTTTCTGTTGTTTTTCTCTCTCTATGTGAACTAGTGGACTATAAATCTCATAATTCTAACGTAAACTCATCTTGATTTATCAACATCTGTATCTTATATGCTTAAATTAGAAAAGCCATTGTATTTTGTTACACCCTATGTCCTAAATATATAGTATTTCTTTATTTTTATCAATCCTAAATTATAAAAAAACTTTCTTTTCATGAAAAATAATATTGTTTATAATCTTCTTAATATAACAAAGTATATACATTAATTTTTATCTTGAAATTATAAATATTTTACCAGCTCAATACAAATTTAATTTTGAAGTTGTTATAATTTAATATTTAACCACTTATATTAGTAAATTAAGCAAATATATATTAGAAAAATTATAAGTAAAAGTTGACCTTTAACCATTTTAACAATATTTTCTTAAACGGCATAAAGGATCAAAATATTAAATTTGGACAGGTGGAATATTTTATATCAACATGATATCATTTTTCTAATTCATGTTTACTCTATTCATCTTACAAAAACCGAAAAAAAAAAAAAAAAAAAAAAAACTATCTTATACGTGTTATCATTTTATAAAATTAATTATTTGATGTTGATTTCCAATAGAATTAAGAAAAAAAAAAGGTTGAATTATATTGTTTGAATCATAATTGATACTATAATATCTTTGTTCAAAATAATTGTTTCCTAATATAAATCATTTGTGACCTTGATCTTGATGATTAATTATTCAATCCTCCATTTTTTAGTAAATGCCTTTTGAAGAAAATATTCTATTCCAAATATTGACAACAAAATCAAGTAAATATAATATAACTAGACGTATGTAGACGTATGTAATAACAAAGTTAAGTGTTTCATAAAATTAACTTAATAATTTAAATTATCCATTATAATTTTAGAAATTTAGAATCTGAAACATATGACATCATAATAATAATTTTTGAAACCATAATTATGATATATACCAAAAATTGTAAACAAAACATGAAATTGTAAGTGTAAATTAAAGGGAGGTTATATTGAGGACTTAAAAATGTAAAAGAGAAACAAATTTACATTGCAAATTTAGATTTCGTTTGGAATCAATGAGCTATATATAGAATTCGTTTGTAAATGAATTCTCCTACTTGGAATAAGATAACTTAAATGATAGAATTGAAATGAATTCTACAAATTTATACTTGGAATAAATTAACAAAAGTACTTCATTTGTGTTTATTTCCTGAATTTTCCTGATTAATAAATTTTTATGATAAGTAACCAATTAATTAATTATGTACAAAATATAAAATAATTAACAAGAATTTTTTTATTTTAACAATTTATGATTAGATTTAGATATAAATATTTTTCTATCATATTATATTTTCTATTATTTGCTAAATAATCGGTTTGACACTATTCAAACACTTCTTAAATAACTTTTCTCTAAATTAATTTTGTGTACGCTAAGAATTAAATTTGAAGCTCAACATAAGCAATTAAAGATTGTTACAATTCAAGCAATCTTAATTCGTTTTTATGTAAAATTCAAAATGAAAATTTAATTTTTTTTTCTTATCCTTCACAATATTTAAAATAAAATAAATATAATCAATTGAAAAATAAAAATAAAATAAGAATGGATTATTATTTAGAATTGATATTGAAAAATAATAATCAACAAAAAAATTTATATGAGTAAAATAAAAGTGTAGTGAGAATAGAATTGTCCTAAAATGTTTCTCTGTATAAAACACAGAATTCATTTGCAAACTCCACCTATTTTGATAGAATTTGTTCAAGGTATGTTTCATTTTTTTTCATCCCAAACACGAAAATTTGGAATTGGAAATAAATTCCTCAAAATTTTGAGGAATTCATTTATTCCAAGCAGAGCCTTAATGTATATCTTTCAAAATAATAGTGACTTGTGCATATTGGCATATCCACCCTTTATACACACCATATTAGTCTTCTTTATGGCCTTAAGTATGTAGCAATTAAGCAGCATTACACTTTTTTCATTCCAAAATTGCCAATTTAGCGCACATAATTTGTCCTTCGTTATTCACCACCATGAAGGCCTTGTTGAAGACATCCTGAATATCCATATGCTAAAACTGTGATATTAATCATATCCAGTCTAAAATCAAGATTAAAAATAAATTAAGTGGTTTACATATATAAAACAATTATATTAACTCCTAGAACTCTATTTTTGAACCAAAAAAAAAAAAAACTACAAACAGATTTTACTATCAGGAGAGTTGTCGAAATGAAAAAGCAAAGAAAATATTACTAACCGTAATTGAGCTAAAAGAATATCAAATATGAAAATGATAAAAGAATATCATTAGTTTCGTTTAAAAATAAAATCTAACCGTTCAATGAAAACTCCTTCTGGATCTCTCGAAAATATCCTTTAAAAACAAAAAAAAAAATAACAGAACGAGAGGTCGAGTGAAACTCGAAGAAAGTGAATAACACAACTCAAAATTAACAAAACTAAGGGCCAGTTTGAAATTGCTGTCAGTAAAAGTACTGTCAGGGAAAATTAGGTAAAACTAGGTTTCATTGCTTTCTTTAAAAGTAATTTTAAGTGTTTTTCCAGTACTTTCCTGAATACAATCTGACTTTTACCAATTATGCATTTGAAGGTTTTTTTCCGTAGTCCCAAAAGCAGCTTTCAGCCAAAATAAGATTCCCCTTGCTTTGGCTGAAAGCTGCTTTCAGGGCTGCGGAAAGCAGACCTAAACTGGCCCTATATAGGAATTGGGAAACCGTAAGAATTGAATGTTTCAGAATTTAATGCTCGAAAAATACGTATTAATTAATTAGTTGAATATGGGAAACCGAAGAAAGATGAAAGGGGAAGGGAAGATGAAGGGAATTAACATATGTTGAGCAAATTAAATTGAAGAGGGTAAAGAGGCTGTCATACTTTTGATTTTCTCTTAGGCTTTCTAGTTTTTTATATATTTATATAGATAGATTTAATAACAAATACTTAAGTTTTAATAAGAAAATAATATATTAAGCAATTATGTAAAAGTTCTGTATATGACAAATCCACATCACAACTATGGATCAATTCATTATTTAGTCAGTGTCCTTTGCAATTTTATTGATTAGTATTAGCTTAATTACACCCACAATTTAGAATATAATGTAATAAAGAAAAAAAATCAACAATCTTGAGATTTTACTAGGAAAGAGGGACAGTGAAATTGGAAAGAAAGAAAACTCAAAATAAATTTATTGCTCTACATTTTCATATTAACATAATTCAAAATTGGATTAATATAATAATTAGAAAGAGTCAAGTGGTTGAATTCTAATAGAGTAGTTGTGGCCCATATCCAATCAGGCTTATTCCTTGATGACCTAATTAAGGCTGGGATTACTTAAACTTTAGGGCTCTTAGTATCTAATCTTACTCTTTTTAAAAAAAAAATCTTTTTCTCATCTTGTCTTATTCGGTCTACTTTGTAGTTGCTATTGTTCTTCTTACCCAATCAGATTTTTTGTCCCAATGTGCTAATTCTTGATGGAACCGTACCAACAAGACAAACATCTTTAAGTCCAAGTCATTATCTAGACTAATCCCCATTTGAGGCCTTTCCTATATCACTCAATTGGTCATGGTATCCCAACATTTCATGGTGACCTTGTTGCCACGACAACGCTCGTACTTGCTTGACCCACTCCTTCATACTGAGATGAGGAGATTCAAATCCTAACAATCTAATTAAGTCTATTGGATTCCTGATCCACTCTTGTGCTACCTGATCCACTCTAGGACCGATTTATGGAAGTTGTCTCTCCCAATGTTATTTTTGACATATACAAGTTTTGAATTGGATACTTAATTTAAGTGAATTTGAACTCCAAATCGCTTGGATCAATACGAATTAATATCCAATTTGAATTTTTAAACACACATAACGAGTCCCATTGCTTTGATATGATACTTCAGTGTATGAAAATGAATGATATGTTCTTGAGATTAAATATCCCGAAAGGGACTAGACCATAATTACTTCGAATGCAATCTCAAGATGCATATCATATGTATGATACTGAATGGAATGACTTCTTGAAACAGTGGTGTTAGCTTACAAAATCAAAAAATGGAACACGATTAAGAGTTGATAAATTAGATCGTCATGTAATAATTGTGTTATTTATATATTTCATGTCATTTTATATACGATACAAACAAAATAGAAATACTAATCATACTAGCTATGGGTGAAATTGTGTTTGCGAGCTATATTATCACGTCATAAAAAAAAAAAAAAAAGTCTTTAAAAAATCAGATTTATGAGTGTCTCTACAACTGATTTGAACATTTGACAAACAAACAACAACTGATTACCATTTTCTTCAAAAAAAAAAAAAAGAGGAACAAAAGATTGAATTTAGTGGAATATGCCAACTTGCCGGCCATGTTGAGGATTCTTCTTGTGTTTGAATTGTTGTCCATTTTTTTTATCAAACTTAGCAGGCTAGTTGCCTAGGTTTGGCAACAACACAGCTCCATTTAAGCCTACTAAGATAATTACTATCCTAATTAAGAGATAATTATCACAAATTAACTGAAAATATAAACACTAGTTATTGTGTACTGTGCAATTACCAATTTGCTACAAAGTTGACTCCAATTGGGCCGGTTACATAGTCATATCAATCTTATCCTTAAAACGTGTTTAGTTGGCAAAAATAAATTGATGGTTTTGTCTCTTCTTAACTAACCAGAAGACAATTTCTGTTACATTAAGAGACGGTAAGACAAATTCACACCTCTAGCATCCTCAAATCAATCTCAAATACGAGTCTTCTCTTTCCCATTCAAGAAAATTGCCAAAATTCTTGCTTTGACACCTCTACTTTTCCTAGATTTCGAATTTTGGCCTGAATATGCACGTCTCTCAGTTATGGAATAGCATATTTCGTATGTTATCTAGTACCTCAACAAATCATTATTGCTGTCAAGAAAGGTTCATCCAAGTGGAAAAAAGTTGATATCGTTATTTAGTAGGTTTTTAGGTTAACTACTGCATCAGCTAGTCATTGTTGCTACCAACAATGGTTGATCTACGTGGTAAAGAGTTGATGCTCCGTTTCGGATTTAATTCTCCATTCAATTAAAATTTAACCTTTGCTGATAAACTTAAGTAATCACAATATCTTTTAAAATAATTGGTCGTCTGGTCAAAATCAAAATTTCCAGCACTGAATCCTCCCTCTGTATGTAAAATTTTAGTAACTCATTAATCAGAACACGAATTAATCTCATTTCAAGTAGGAGGTTGGAAAAATGTAGACAAAGACAGGACCAAAATATGAATGTTGCCCAACAAATTTGACAAACTACCTACTAAACTTGGAACCATTGGGATTTCGGGAAGAGGGAGTTGCCCCCAAAGGAATAAGTGCATTATTGGCCAACTCTTATTTTAAACATACCAAAGGGCAAAGCTTTTCCACGCTTGCCTACGGTTCTTTTAACAGTGTCAAGTAGAAATCAAATCACCCTTCCAATCTATCACAGCAGGGAAGATGAGAATACGTTAAAATTTACAAGACAAAAATGCAGTCTAACACGTGAATATTGCTGGTCTGATAGGTCACCTAATTGCTGGAGAAAAGTGAATGTATGGAAATGCAACACATAGCACATGATTACAGGGTCCCCACTTTATGCCCAGAGTTTCCCTCCACTTCTCTTCAAGTTTTCAAAGTATGAAGTCCAATCTATGGCTACCTTTCTCCCCAAAAGGAAAAAATTTCAACTCTTAACTTATGGAAAAGGTCATGGGTCAAGCCGTCAATCCTGCAGTTTTCTATGCTTTCACTAAGTAAATATTAATTACTTTTCAGCCATTGTAACACCAAGCAGGAGAAGCACTAAACATGGCAACAGGCCCCATAAAAGTAGCAACATTTTCCTTTTGAGTAATAAGGAACAAGAACTACAGAGACTAATCTTACGATTCTTAAGGATGGGCAAAGCTAGCTAGCAACTGTCGGAATATCTCCCACTCATGTCAACTGAGTGTTGTCACACATGTGAGATGTAATCCTCCTAGAGGATGGGTGAGAGATACATTTGTTAGTCAAGGGCTATATGATTATGCAAAAACTATACCATTCCAAAACGAAATACAAAGAAATTCAGGCAAGCAAGACTTTTTCCCTTGAGGATATATAGCAAAGTTTATTATCAAAGGCGCTACATCAAAGGCAAGGAGGCAAAATTTGAACATTAGATTGTAAGCCTTCTAATGACCTGAAGAAGAAATTTCCATTTACATTAAACAACAAATTCCTTCTACCGTTCTCAACTTGTCAACCACATTCCATCTTAAAAGATGGCATTACCTTGCGTAGGAAAATTGTTAGCCATCTTCACGTACATGCATGTTCAACTTCTAAAAGCAAAGCACAAAACATCAAAAGCGCAGAAATTGAGGTGAAGCATGACAAAAATCATCTATGGCATCAACACAAATGAGAAGAAAAGATATGAATAAATAAGCACTAAAGATTGATTAACATAAAAGGTTCCTACATAAACATGGGTAAATATAAAATGATCAAAAAATAAAGAAGAAACAAAATATAGGTATCTGAGATAGGCATCCCAAATCCGCAACATAACTAAGATCCATAACTAGCATAACAAACGTATACCTAAAAGCAACATTACCGAATGAGCAAAAGAAAACTGAGAAACTGTCCATTCTTTTTGCCATCAAATACCAGTACTCTGGTACTCCCTTTCTCTTCTGCTCTTATTTCAAATTACTCTGCATCCAATTCTGCAACCAGATTTTATGTCTCTTGAATTAAAGATTAGTTTGGTGATTCACTTCTCTTCCCAGCTCCTTCTTCTCTCTCCTCCAACAATTTCCCAGCCTCCTCATCAGCTTGTTGGGACTTCTTCTGTGCCTCCTTAGACTTCAATGCCTGCAATTTGGCATGGTTGTAATATGCAACCCCCAGAAAGGCAAGTCCATAGCCAAACAGATTGATTGGGGTCACAGTATCCTTGATGACAGACCAGGAAAAGGCGATCAAAAGCCAATCCTTGACCACACCAGCCACATTCATAGTCAAAGCAGAAGTCTTTCCCACAAGCAAAAACACGGCAAGATTCAAGGCAAAAGCGCAGAGTGAATTGGTACCAAATATGGCAAAATCAAAGTGAAAACTCGAATTCTCCTTCAAAATCGGGTACTCAACAAAAACCCAAGGCACAAACAAGAAAACCAAACAACACGGGGCAACGTAATAAAGAGAAGTAATAGGATTCAGCGTAATTCCTCTAGAGGTAAGCAAGATTTGAATCAATACCAGTCTGGTAGCCTCAAAAGCAACAGCACCGAGCTGAAGAAGAACCCCCCAGGTATCAAATCTGGCTTCACCATAAGCGGCAATAGCAACACCGAACGAGATCGACAGCATATTAACCATCGTATCCGTCTTAAAGCTCTCTCTTTTCAACAAAACCCCAATAGAATAAACAGCGACAGGCATCAAAGCCTTGAGCATCTGAATAAATGAAACCGACAGATAGATATAAGCCGAATTAGAAAGCCAAAGACTGAGAGAATACAAAGCCCCAATCGGAACCACAGAGGAGAGATACAGATCGCGAGACATCGAAACAGGCTCAACGAATTTGAACACCTTGATGAGGAGAAAAGCGAGAGTAGCACAAAAAGACATGTGGATCATGGTAAGAGAGATCGGGAAGGGCCAGTTGTACATCTTCTTGTCGAGGATGTACTTGTTGTAAACAATGACAGTGAAAGAGAGGAAGATCCAGATTGCGACATAGGTGTAGGAGAGGAGGATCTTCTTCAAAACGCTGTCGCTGAGAGATCCACCCTTGCCCATTGTGGCAGATTGAAAGCGGAGGGGAAGGGAAGAAGAATCGTGTGACAACTGAGCCGGGGATTGAAATTTGAGATTTATGAAGAAGAAGAAGAAGAGAGAGATTTAAGGAAGAAGAAGAGGAGGAAGAAGAAGAAGAGGGTTTGGTTAAGGAGTGAGTGGTGGCGTTGTTTTTAACTTGATAGTAATTACTTCCCTATTTATGTTTAGTATAACTCCTAATTCTTTGGGCTTGGCTTTTGTTTTTCTTTTCTTAAAATTAAAAAATAATAATAATTTTTGTTTTAGTATAATGCAAGTTAATTAATTTTATATCAATTTTGTTTTTGTGAAGTTTAAGTTAGAAGAATTCTTCCATTAAAAAAATAAAAAAAAAAATTCCTAATTAAGATAAAGAAAAACATCTTAAGCCATATATATAAAGTTGTTTCAATTTGACACATTATACATATGATTAATCGTAATCACATGTATTATTATTTAGTTATCACAAAAGTTAAACCTAAATATATAAAGCATTATTTAATTTATTGTAGTTTAAACTTTATTTTAAAAATTAAAAAATATTATTTTATGTCTGATGTGATTATAAAAAAAATTATAATTCTTTTATTTTTTTTGGAAATAATAAAATTTTTATTTTTGATTGTATATAAATTAAATTAGTAATGTTCATTTGATCAAATTTGATGTTCGTAATTAGTTTTTCTAATAATCAATAATTTGATGTGCGAATATAATATATCAGTGGCTAAGTGTTTCAAATTGAATGAATCAATCAATAAAAATTCAAAAATTAGAATCTAAATAATTTTTTTTTTTTTTTTTTTTTTACTTTCCACATACATTCTTCTTTTATTAATATCATTATTATTTTTCTTTTTGAAGACTATTAATATCATTATTTATTTGTTGTAGATTACAAATATCATATTTTGATAGACTTTATTTTATTAATTTATTGCACAAAATAGGAAAAAACAAAATTCCTAAATAAAGATAGATATATACTTCTTTAGCATGTATAGACACGTATAGACAATCTCTAATTTTATTGTGAATATTTCTTGCGGAAATTCAACAAATATTGAAAGAAAAACAAAACTTTTACTGAAATAATGGCATGTAATCTAATAAGATTTTATTCTAATTTATCCCTACTCGAACAATTATTAATTTTTAGAGCATATTTGATTCTGCTATTATTGTTTATTGTTTGCTGTTATTTGTAGCTTTTGATGTTTGCTGTTGGTCAACAACTGTTTTTTACCTCCGAAACAGTTAATAAGAGTTGTTTAATAGTACTAAACCAAACACTTAGAATGTACTGTTTGAAACAGAAAAAGCAAACAACAGCTGTTCAGAAAAAACAAAACACCCACTTGGTCTCAATTGGTTTACAAATATTATAAATTATATGTATTATCACTTAGTTAATTTTGTTTGTAATGAATTTATAAAACAATCAAAAACTCTAATTTTTTTTTCCACCCATTATTCCATTTTGAAACGATAAATTTATGGGTGGATGCATAAAGAGAGGTTGAATTTAACCTAATATTCATCAATATCTTTTTCAATACCTACAAACAAAGAAATTAATTAATTAAGTTGATAATCCTTTTTCAACCATCCTTTTTTTTTTTTTAATTGTTCTCTCAATTTCCCAAAATAAACATAACCAAAAATATTGAATTATATCAATATATAGAGTAGAGTTAGAAGGAAACTCATAGAAATCAACCATTATACATTAATGTTGGTTAATTGATTTTATGAATATATATAGGTCCTATGAATTTTATGAATTGACCGAAAATAAATGCGGAATTATGTATCATCAATTCAAAATAAATTAAAGTTGAGCAATAAAATAATTTCAACTTTTAATTATGTATGATCAATTCAAAATAAATTAAAGTTGAGCAATAAAATAATTTCAACTTTTACTTAATTTCTTTAATTTAGACATAGAATTTAAATACGTAACAAATTTAACTTAGGTTGTTGTTTGTATTATATCAAAATTTATATATGATACTCATCCATTTTAATTAGATATATATGAGAGTAAAAAAAAAAAAAGAAATCTAAGATTAAGTTGAATAAATTATGTCAAACAATATTAATAAAAATATAAACTTTGTGAGTAGCTATAGTACTTGATATAGACAAATTTAAACTCGTAGTATTTAATATTAAATTAAAATAAATTTTTTGAAATTTGAATTGAGGGAAGCGGAATGCTGAAAGAAGTATAAATTCTAATAGAAGATTTTTTTTTTTTTTTTCTTTTGAAAGAATTATAATTGAAGATTAAAAACATAGTCAATTTATCTAAAATTTTAACTTTTAATTTATTTATTCGCGTTGTAAACTTCTAATATTAAATTCAATCCGAGACGTTAATGGTGTCATCAAATTTTATATATAAAAATTTATCTTTAATCGTATATGCAACTAAGTAAAATAGAAAATTAAATTAATAAATACTATAAGGCGCTAAAATAAATTCTTAAATTTTATCAGAATAATATAAAAAATATAAAATTTTTTAGGGTACTTACTAATTAATTACTAATTAGTAATGGCATAGAAGTAAAAGTGCTGCATGCGGTTACACGAGGCCGTGAAGGATCCCTTTAAAGTAGTTTTTAAAAATTATATTACAATACTAAAATAAATATAACATGGAAGTAATATTATTAATAATTATGTGCCTAATATCAAATTTAATAAAGATTATAAATTGCTCAAATAATTAATCATTTTTCTTGAGATAATTAAAAAGAATTGTGAATAGTCAATACTTGGCATAGGTGGATCTCGTCAATGAAAAAAAACAATTGAGATATTAATTATTTGAAGTTTTGGTCAAAGTAAAAAGCTGAAATAAGTATAAATTCGGCTGAATTTTAAAACCTAGTTGAGTTGCTTAAGAAAAAAAATATCCTTTTTTTTATAATAAAACATATATTATCTCAATAAGTGAAATAATACATTGAGAAAATAAGGAAAAAAAACTTTCACCATAATCCAAACTTAACAAATTCCATAAATGAAAAAAAAAAAAGACTACAAATGACAAAAATAAATATTTAAAAGATAGAAATAAAAAAAATAATACCATAAAATTATAAAATAAATACTTATGAATTTTTAAAATTTTATTAAAACAATAAAATTATAAAATGCTATAGAAATCCAAATTAAGCGAAAAAAGTAAAACTAAAATTTGCATAAACTAGATTGTAGATTGTACGTAAAAGAAAATTAAGCTCTCAGACGATTTTATTTTTATTTTAATTTCAAAGTATGAATTTCAAATACTAACTAACCAAATCTAACTCACATGTCTTAGATAAAATTTTATGCATAGACATTTATTTTTCTCTTATTCAAATGTAAGACTTAAAAAAAAAAAAAGCTAAAATAAAAGGGAATAATTTACAATTTACTCAAGAATATTGGGATGAAATTCCAAAAAAGAAAATGCCTAAATCCTATCCAATTGATAAAATTAAATAAGAAATATAAAATGGCAAGTGGTTATATAGTGCGGTAGTCAACACTTGTATTTATATATATAAAATATATATACGTTTTGCTACCGTTTGTCTTACTATTGGGTACCTATTACAGTTGTACATTGACACCATCATTGTTTTATCATTATTTTTTTTATTAATTAACATTCAAACATGTAAACTCTTTCTTCGTTTTTGCTCCGTTTATTTTACTAATTAATTATGAAAAAACAAATGAATATTATATAGCCTTGCTTTGCCCAAACATGAAAGTTAAATTTACTTTTATTTAACTATTAAAAGTAAAAAATTTTGGTTCAGATCTTGAGTTTATTTTAGTTTTATGTCTTTTATATGTAAAATATTTGAAAGTAAACATTTAAAATTAAAATATTTTTATAAACTACATTTATTTTTTATGTTTATGTGAGGGTGGATTTAGTAAGAAGAAAACTATTCTCATATCATTCAAGAATGTCTAATCTTATTATTCAAGGTATAATCACTATAATATTGTATCTTAAGGTATAATTAAGGTATAATCAAGGTATAAGAAGTGCATAACAGTATAAAATAATGTATAAGCAGTATATAACAGTGTATAGCAATGTATAAGAAATGTATAAATGGTGTATAAGCAGTTTATAATAAGTGTATAAACAGTATATAATAATGTATAAGCAATGTATAACAATATATAATAAGTGTATAAACATATAACATTGTATAAGAAGTGTATAACAATGTATAAGAAGTGTAAAACTACATTAGGAATAAAAGGACCTAATCTAAATTACAAGATAATACTAATATGTCTTGCAGCAATGGTGTTTGGTACAAATATAAAAAGATGCCAAACTCCAACTACTCAATGTTGAGATTCTATTCAGTTCCTTCAATCTTCTTCTTCAGTAAAAAGAAAAATTCTTCTTGGTTTTCAATTGTACCACCAAAGATGAGATTCTATCAGTTTCTGCAACAAAAAACGCATATATAATAGCATATAAGAAGGTATTTTCACATTTCAAAGATGGATTTCAACTTTCTCTGTAACAAATATTCAAATCTATAAACATGGAAATCTCCTTTTAAAATTAACATCAGCAATTTGATAACAAATATTAATTAAGATTTGAAGATTGTATAACAATGTATAAGAAGTATATAAACATATAACATTGTATAAGAAGTATATAACAATGTATAACAGTGTATAAACAATGTATAACAGTATATAAGAAGTGTATAATAATATATAAGAAGTGTATGACAATATGTAACAATGTATAATAAGTGTATAAACAGTGTATAAGAAGTGTATAAACAATGGATAAATAATACGTAAACAGTGTATAAACAATATATAATAATATATAAAAAGTGTATAACAATGTATAAGAAGTGTATAACAATGTATAACAGTGTCTAAGAGGTGTATAAACAATGTATAGACAGTGTATAAACAATGTATAACAATATATAAGAAGTGTATAACAGTGTATAAGAAGTGTATAAACAATGCTTAAACAGTGAATAAGAAATGTATAAATAGTACAGTCATAAAATGCACTCCTAAAGTGCAGATGCAGTCCCAAAATTACAGTCCTAAAGTGCAGATGTAGTCCCAAAGTTGCAGTCCTAAAATGTAGTCACAAAGTGCAAATGTAGTTCCAAAATTGCAGTCCTAAAGTGCAAATGCAGTCTCAAAATTCTAATCCTAAAGTGCAAATGCAGTTCCAAAATTACAGTCCTAAAATGCAGTTATAAAGTGCAAATGTAGTCCCTAAATTGCAGTCCTAAAATGCAGTCCTAAAGTACAGATGCAGTCCCAAAATTGCAGTCTTAAAGTACATATGCAGTCATAAAATGCAAATGCAGTCCAAAAATTACAGTCCCAAAATTGCAGTCCTAAAATGCAGTCTTAAAGTGCAGATGCAATCCCAAAATTGAAATGTAGTCATAAAGTGCAAATCCAGTCTCAAAATTGAAATGCAGTCCTAAACTGCAGATGCAGTCCCAAAATGCAGTCTTAAATTGCAGATTCAGTCCCAAAATTGAAATACAGTCATAAAGTATAAATGCAGTCTAAAATTGAAATGCAAACCTAAAGTGCAAATGCAGTCCCAAAATTACAGTCCTAAAATGCAGTCTTAAAGTGCAGCTGCAGTCCCAAAATTGAAATGCAGTCACAAGTTACAAATGCAGTCCCAAAATTACAGTCCTAAAGTGCAGATGCAGTCCTAAAATTGAAATGCAGTCCTAATTAAGGTATATTCAATGTAATAGTGTATCTTAAGGTATAAATAAGGTATAATTAAGGTATAACTAAGGTATTCCCAAAATTAAAATGCAGTCATAAATTGCAAATAAAGTCCCAAAATTGCAGTTCTAGAGTGCAGATACAGTCCTAAAATTGAAATGCAGTCCTAATTAAGATATATTCAATGTAATAGTGTATCTTAAGGTATAAATAAGGTATAATTAAGGTATAATCAATGTAATACTGAATCTTAAGGTATAAGGTATAATTAAGGTATAACTAAGGTATAATAAATAATAGTGTATCTTAAGGTATAACTAAGGTATAATCACTGTAATAGTGTATATTAAGGTATAACTAATGTATAATTAAGGTATAACTAAGGTATAATCACTGTAATAGTGTATCTTAAGGTATAAGTAAGGTATAATCAATGTAATAATGTATCTTAAGATATAATTAATGTATAACTAAGGTATAATCAATGTAATAGTGTATCTTAAGGTATAAGTAATGTATAATTAAGGTATAACTAAGGTATAATCACTGTAATTATGTATCTTAAGGTATAACTAAGGTATAATTAAGGTATAACTAAGGTATAATCAATGTAATAGTGTATCTTAAGGTATAATTAAAATATAACTAAGGTATAATCAATGTAATTGTGTATCTTAAGGTATAACAAAAGTACAATCATTGTAATAGTGTATCTTAAGGTATAATTAAGGTATAACTAAGGTTAATCAATGTAATAGTGTATCTTAAGGTATAAGTGAGATATAATTAAGGTATAACTAAGGTATAGTCAATGTAATAATAGTGTATCAAAAATGTAACAGTCCCAAATTTGCAGTCCTAAAGTGCAAATGCAGTCCCAAAATTACAGTCATAAAATATAGATGCAGTTCCAAAATTGAAATGCAATCCTAAAGTACAGATTACAAAAACAATTTAAATTTCAAAAATAAAAACTCATAACTCAAACTTGGCAAAAAGAAAAAAAAATCAGATTAACAATTTAAAATTTAAAAACTCACAAACTCATCCAAAATTCAAATTCACCAAACATAAAACTTACCGAGAGGAAGCCGATCAGAGCTATAGGAGAAACAATTAAAGGTGGAAATGATATTAGCATGAAGATTTCAACACAGCTACAATAGAAAGCAACACGAAAGGTTGAAGGAGCTACCGGCAACAATGGAAAAAATAGGTGGAGTTACCAATGGACAAAAGGAAAAAGAGCACCGACGATGAGACGGCAACCGTAGATAAACGATGATCAACAATGAAGAACGTGAAGAAGAGAATATGAAAAGGCAGAAAAGAAATAAAAAAAAACATAAGAAATGAAGAACTCAAGAACGAGCGTAAAGAAGAATTATATCTAAAAAAAAGTAAAAGAGTAAATAATAAAAGGTAAGTCAGTCGAATTAACCCTAAAATAAGAGTAATTTTGACAAATTCTCTTAAAAAAAATTAGATTTCAAAGAAAAATACGTGGAAACTACTAATATGGAGAGAATGACGTGACGTATGTAGTTTGGTTTGAGTTGACTAGAGTTGGCAACGTGACGTGCGCTCCTACTCCCTATACTTGACCAAAAGTCAACCATCTCACACTTTCCTTTCCCAACTAAAGATAATTCATAATTTACTCACTAATATTTTCTTTTCTCACTTTAATAGTTTTTTTTTTTTTTCTTTCGGGAATAAACATAACAAATTTGCAATGAGATAAATATTATATGGAGTTTAATTACAGAAGGTTCGTGCCGAATATATATATTCCAATTTGAGCTTTCCTCAATAAATGCAACATGGGTTAACAGTTGAAAACTGATTTGTAAATTTTTTTTATTTATTTATTTAACATAAAAGAAAAAGAAAGGCATTAATTACTTCCTATAATGGATAATTAGATATTTCGCAAATTACTCTTTTTATTTGTATTTGGATGGATTTTGACAAAAACAAAAAGAAACATAAATCTAATTTAATTTTTCATTAAATCTGATTAAAACAAAAATTAATTGATTTAAAAAAAAAAAAACAAAGAAGCCACTTCATTTTTTTTTTATGTTAAGAGTAGATTCAAATTAAATATATATATGGTCGAATTTACTAGCGTAGTTTAAAAAAAAAAATCAAGAAATTAATTAATAGTTTGCATTTTGTTACTTGTGTTCTGTTCTAGATATATATATATTTTTTTCTAGAAAAAATTTAGGGAAAAGAATGGTATCTCTAGTTCAGTACCATGGAAAGACTCAAGGTCACAGAGGGACTTACGAGATACCTTACATATCGCTTCACTAATGGAAACTTCAACAACGATAGTGAGATTCTAACCCTAATAGGAGTGACATAAGTGTCGCTTCTTTAACATTGAGTCACTCTCATTAACTTGTTCTAAATAAGCTAATGATTTCATATTTTACTTTTTCTTTTTCAGGTCTTCATGCTTTGTTTAAAAAAGGAAAAATGACAATGGGTGGTTAATTTATTTCACATAAATTAATTTGTCATGAAAACATAATTTACAATACAAAACGTTTTATAGAAAATTTGAATATTGTTTAACATATATATGAAGT
Organism: Euphorbia tirucalli; assembly: GCA_039660915.1. NCBI lineage: Eukaryota > Viridiplantae > Streptophyta > Magnoliopsida > Malpighiales > Euphorbiaceae > Euphorbia > Euphorbia tirucalli. The sequence goes on along the minus strand of CM077634.1, from coordinate 73,374,392 downwards.
TTCTTTTATTGCAAGTATTGAAAGAAAACTACATACTCTTTTTTTTTTTTTTTTTTCTTTGCTTTCTTTATATTTAAGAGTTTGGAAATAGTCTCATTTTTTAAATTTGTTTTATTTTTAGGTTTTTCTCATTGATTATTAATTTATTTTTGTAGCTCTATTTTTCCAACATAAATTAATTAATTTGAGCTTTTTATAATTTTAAGCTTGAAACATTAAAGATAAGGAAAAAAAAAACTTTGCATCGTTGATGATTAATAAATAATACTACATGGGAAAGCCAATGTATAAGCTAGTTAATTTGTTTTATTCATTATTGCTAAGTAATACAATATTGAAAATGAAATTAATTATGTATTTAATTTCTATGATTTTTTTAATTAATTGGGTGAGATAGAATATATATATATATATATATTCTATCTCACCTAATTAATTAAAAAAATACCTAAAAGAATATATATATATATATATATATATATATATATATATATATATATATATATATATATTCTTTTAGGTATCAATTGGGATTAGGGGGTAGATGGTGCATGAATTCTAATTAATTGGCTAAAATTATAAAATAAGTATTATCTAATTAGAATATGACACATAATTGGTTGGAAATAATATGGAACATGTAAGCTCGTGAGTTGTGCATTAAATTATAAATTATAGTTTTAAGTTGAAATGTCTTTGTATATGTTTATATAGTGAATTAGATATAAGATGCATTATTCGATAGAAAATCAATTCAAATATGCATGCAAAATAAGAAAATAAATTCCATTCTAATCATTAATTAGTTTATACACATGCATGCAATTTTATTATATATTTATTTAATTCTTAGTAACAAGTCAATACATTTATACAGTATACAACCCACACCCCACTATGTCATATATTTCTAGTAAATTAGTTCATTTAAACAATTGATGGAGAATTTGTGGCTCCATTTGTAGCACAATTTTAGACTAATTAATTACACCAATTATTTATTATTATTTTTTTTTTTCACGAATGACCTCTACACATAATAACAAAAATTGCAGGCCTAATTATTTGTATTTTGTGTGTGTTTGGTCAATGCATTTTATCTCCAAAATCTATCCATCAAATTGAGGCTATAAACTCTCTATATCTTCTTTTTTTTTTTTTTTTTCTTCAACAATAAAATTAAGTCTTGATTCGTCGGTTATTTTTTTATCTACTTTATTATTATTATTATTATTATTATTATTATTATTATTATAGCAAAATATTTGATATATTATATATAATATATGGCTTTATGATTCTAGTATGCAAAATATACATTTAAAATATCTTCACATTTGTCTTTATTTTGAAAATTTCAATTCAAAGACTCTTAAAAAAATTCACCATAATTATATTTTATCTTGATTTAGAAACTCATGGAAAGTTTCCTTTTCTTTCTCAGAACTCGAGTTTTCCAAAATTATTTATGAAGTTTATATCTATATAAAAATTCATAAGCTCAGTTAAATAAATAAAAAAAACTAATATTTAAATAAATTAAAAATAAAAGTTGAGGAATTTGCTAATTTAAAAAATAAACTATTAGAATTTATGAAGCAAATAGAGTTGGAAAAAAGAATATTCAAGTACACTGTTAAAGGGCCGGAAACAAAATCTTAGTTTTGTTTTCTTAGGGCCCATTTAGGCCCATTTCCCATGTACGAAAGGCATATGCTATTATGCTTGGCTTTATACCTTTTCATCATCAGATTATTCTTTTGTTGGTTGAATTTCATTTTCCAATTCCATTTACCCAATTGAAATTCCATCTTTCTTTCACGAAACAATTATTTACCTTTGCACTTTTAATAAAATATATATTAATAATTGATTATGAAAAAGTAGCACTCGTTTTAATTTTCAGATTACATGAAGAAAACTATATTTATTTAATTATTTTGGCTATGATAATTGGACAAAAACTCTTGCAATCATGTTATTTCTTTAATATAGAGAATTGAATTATAGCTTCTTTTTTTTTTTTTTTTACATTCAGTTAACTAATCAAATCAAAACCATAATTGCAGGTGCAGGTGACAATTATCTGCCAAAAAATAATAATTCTGTCAAACGGATCAATTTTGTAAATCTTATTATTTGTTTCAGAAATTACCACCCTCAATCGCAAGCCCATGGGCTTGGAAATAGGGCAAAAGGTGGTGCTGGCTGAATTTGTGCACTCCTGCACACAGGCATCAAAATGGATTCTTATATCATATTTATGTTTTGTGATCCATAAGAAATTTTATAGTGGACTGGATTTATATGGACTGTTCCAATAAAAAACTGACATGTAAGCAATATAGATATTGAGAAAATAAAAAACATTTATGTGTCAGTTTTTCATTGGAAAGGTACACATGGACTGAATCCATTGTATAATTTCTTGTAGTTTACACTGCGTATATTTATATATGATGTAAACACAATAAAAATAATAATCTAAAAGATCGTATTAGGCGAGTCGTCTCCACTTTATCTGTGTTAGAAATCGAGAGCCCTATCCCTAAAGCGTTTCATGTGATCCAACTTTGGAGTCTGAAAAGAAATCTGATTACCATCTAATCAATTTTCAATCTTAATATAAAGATTTAACATTTCATATCATATTAATACAGTGGTACCAAAACCAGGTTGGTACCTTCATTTCATATTAGCAAAAGCTTTAGCCTATAAGGTGTTTGGACTCTAATTCCTCCCAGTCTTTGGAATTCGTCAGGATGTGTGAAAGGCACATTACGACTCTACTCATGTCAGGCCGCGTCGTCCAATTATCACCGACACAGTCTTTCGACAACAGGGCCATCTACAATAACCCGAAACATGAAAAAAAATCACGTCAAACATTGATCTATTACCTATTTCCTTTGAGATGTAAAACAATACCTGCAAAAGTGAATCTTTGTGGTAGCAGCTCAAGTTCGGATCAACGCATTTCTCGAGCTTGGTTAAAGGATCATCGGTATCATTCAATGCAGATAGCACCTGGACGGTAACGGATTAGCAAGCCACAATGAACTGTCATGTCAACTAGAATACCTCAAAACTGTTAACAATTGCTACTACCATTTATGTTTTGGGATCCAAGTCTAAAGGCATGCAATATGGTAGAGCATGTGATGCAGCATACTCACATATTCCACCACTGAACGATGTTCGTTGTGTTGGTCGGTTTCAGAACTTTCATCCTTACGTAATGCTCGTTGGCCCGTAAATAGTTCCATAAGAACAACTCCGAAGGAATAGACATCACTCTTTGTGGTCAAAAGTCCATCTCTAACGTACCTAACATTCAAACAGACTATGACATCAAAATTTGCTTATGATAAATTAATTGCATTAGATGGTGACAAATGTATCAAGCAAAAATAATGATTATGCATTTAAACAAAACAAGTACATACTCAGGAGCAAGGTAACCGAATGTGCCAACGATTCTAGATGCCATCGTTTGAACATCTGGAGAATGCTCTAATAGTTTTACCAATCCAAAATCTCCAATCTGCAAAACAATATTGAATAATATGATTTCAGTTTCCCATGAGACAAAATAAAGTTGAAAATGAGAAGTCGTAATGAATTTTGAAGAGTCTAATACTTATTACAGGCAGTTGATTCTTACTTTTGCATGAAAATTTGAATCTAAAAGAATATTGCTGGTCTTTACATCTCGATGGACATAGTATGGTCTAGTGAGCTCATGTATATACTCAAGCCCCTTAGCCGCATCAGCAGCAATCTGGACTCGAACAACCCAAGGAAGAGGCTTATAACCTCGTAATGTGGGGTTATGGAGATGATTGCTCAATGCACCATTTTGGGCAAATTCATACACTAGAAATAAAGAGTCTCCACCAGCTGCATATCCGATGAGCTCAATCTGAAATTTCAATGGAGGAGAAAAGTTCAAGGACATTTCTGAAACTTAAAATAAGCAGGATTATAGGAGAATACATAACCCGTAATCTAGACAAACACATAATTGAATACAACTTTCACTGTATAAGCAAAGAAAAGATACCAAGTTTTTATGATGAACTCTGCAAAGAATATTTAGCTCGGATAAGAATTCTTTCGACTTTGTACTTTTCATCTGCTTGATTGCAACATCCTGTATGCATTTCAAGCAATATTGAGAAGTCCTGATATAAGTGATCTCAAACATCCCTCAGAGAATAAATTTAATATACTCTCACTTACATTTCCTCTTAATTTTCCATAGTAAACCGATCCATATGATCCTTCACCAACCTTTAAACTAACACTAAAATTGGAAGTCGCATCACGAATTTCATAGTACGAGAAGACAGTAGATTTCTCTGAGCTCAGCGAGGAAGCTGTGCTTTCCACAGATTCTGCAAGACAACCGCCTACGAATTTTGACAGTCGGGAGAATTACAGCTAGTCTCAGACTTCGTCTAAATACAATAATCAATCAGCACTTGGAAAAAGGAAAGGAAAAATGAAAACTAAGTATTGAATTTCTGAATCACTTTTAGAATTAGGGCGATCATCACGACTCTGGTCCAAACAATCTGGTTTCTGTGATAAAGCTTTTGCTTGTCGAGCTCTGCTCCAATTAAGTTTCTTCCATAGTACAACTACTAACATTACGATAACAGAAGCTGCACATATGGCTCCGATGCATATAAGAACCAGGGATTTTGGTGTTTTTTTGGCATGTGCATCTGCAACACAAGGAAATGAAATAACTGACAGTCTGCTATATGTAAGTAGAATGGATGTAACCAAAGCTTAGAATACGGATTGATAGAAACATTTAACGAGGTAATCTTGATTGCATAAAAAACAATCTAGGTTTCAACTATGAGACCAAAAGAACTACATGAAAGAATACAAAACACACTAAAATGAAACTTCAAAATCACAAACAAGTAGAAGAAGCTTCTCCACTGACCTTTTCTGTCCGGTTCGAGTAACAGGTTTCGAAGACCTGCCGGTGTATGCAAGATAAAAAGAGAAATTAGTTAGCAGCTAGCATAGTGAAAGGACCAGCTGAACTCAACACACAAGTCCCACTGATCAAAAAACATCATCCAAGTTCAGAGAGCAAATTAAATGCACATGCTTCAGAACTGATCATATGAGAAGCCAATTGGGGTTGTCCAATTGAAAAATCATCTTCTCCATATGTTTCTGATGCAGTAAATATTTAAGTTAGTTCAAACTCTATAACGAGTTTGCAATGAAGTCTAAGAATCTACCTTTATTAACTACTGTTTATCAGATTAGAAAGGATATAGGAAATAGCTGATAAATGCACAAAGAACATCGAAAATGTGGATAATGAAAGGAACAATTAGTTCCCTTACCTGGCTCTGGAATAAATAGAATATCTCCACCATGAATAAATCCAGGATTGTCTAGCTCATTCAATCTGGCAGTCTTGTTCAAATCAGCCTTAAACCGAGAACAGATAATAAACAATGTGTCTCCACTTTTAATCCTATATGTTATTACAAATCCACTTTCAGAACAGCCACATAAAAGATCCAAAGGCACAATTTGGGAAGGAATCAAATCAGTTCGCGGATTTTCCACCAAAAATGACCCAAATCTCAGCTTAATACTGTCCCATGAATCCCCAGGCTGGACCAAATAATCCATTTGCCACTTGAAAAACCCATTTTGATTAGCTGAGCAACTGCAGTTTATCATAATTAAGAAACCATCATCAGTCCTATGAACTAAACTACCATCCACATTGAACAAAGAAGCAGCCTCTTGGAGGTTGCTGCTAATATCTGTTGGAGTATAGTACAAAGCAGCAGGACATGATTGGATTAAAGAAGAATTACACTCAATTCGAGATACATGAGAACCATATGCAGAATTCAAAAGAAAGATCAAACTCACAAAACCCACAAAAGAATTCTTCCTTTCAAAATCTAAAGAGCACATTAAATTGGGAATTAAGTTTTCCAGAATAGAATTCAATTGCCTCTAAGTAAAGATACAATTTTTAAACTCAGAATGCAAGAACAAGTCATTAGAAAAGAAGAAGAAGAAGAATAGCAAAAGTCCAAATGGCCGCTAAATTTCAATTTGAAGGTAGCTCTCTAACACTGTAAGAATGTCACTCTGCGGTGTCATCACAAAGCCGGCCGATTTTGTCTCTTCCATTATTCCATAGTCTCAAGCTTACATGCTGTTACCATTTTATTATTAAGAGAAGGAAGAAGACGCATTCTTGAAGTATGAATTGAATTGGTAGAAAAATAGAATAATGATGGGAGTATAATTAATTAAATCAAATTGGTGTATCTAATCCAAAGTAAATCAAATTAGTGACAAAAATTGACATTCATGTGAAGACATAGTTAATTAATCTATGTTATGTCAGTCAAAGATTAAACTCGGTTCAATATCATTTAAGAAAATACTTCAAAATCGAACTATTTTAAATTTTTTAGTATTGTTTTTATATATTTAAATAATTTGTTGTTCTTCTAATTAACATTTTCTACATATGGTGGAGTTCAAAGAGAGCTGAGAAGTTGTTATCTCAAGATCGAAAATTGAAAAAGACCAAGAAATAGTATGTTTGTACCTTAGTTTGGAATTCAATAATCTAAATTCACTTTTCTATATTTTGCAAACAAAGCAACAAGCGTTTGTAGTCCAACGGTTAGGATAATTGCCTTCCAAGCAATAGACCCGGGTTCGACTCCCGGCAAACGCAATTTGCATTTTGATTTGAATTCATCCTGTACGTGTGATTAAAATCTAAATTTTTTTGAGTCATAAAAGTTATTCAACTTCATAATTCTATATCCAAGAAAATTCCTCTTTTATTGTCATTTTTGACTCATTAATTATATAGATTTAATTTAAACTAGTACTATATCTCATCAACCACCATTAGTAATTTCCTTCATTGAAATTGAAGGATGGAGCAAAGAATTAATATCCTTAGATCCAAAATCATTAGTAGTTGAAGTTGAAGAAGACAATGTCACAAACATACTAGGTTTTTGATTCAGGCAAATCCATTGATGGTTTATTTGGGTTCAAAAAAATTTGCTCTACTTTTTGGCCTAAAATTAGGATCAGGATGGAAGCAAGCAAGTCTAACAACAAATTCTCTCTTTGCTTCTTCTTCATCATACATCCCAATCATATTCTTTTCTACTACTACAATTTTATCCTTTTGATGCAATTTCCACATGTAATCAACCAAACTGTTCTCGTCCAGAATTCCCTTGATTTTTGCCCCGTATTGACTTTAATCACCACCATTCCAAAGTTGTATAGTTAGATTCCCAGTTAGCTTTTTCCATGTAGCTTACTTTGGGAGCAAAGTGCCCCGGAGTTCCTGCAAGCATTGTTGTGATAGTTGAGGAATCGTTTTGGAGTAGTCGTGCGAGCCCAAAATCATCTAAATCAGCATTGAAGTCGGAATCTAGCATTACGTTGTTGGGCTTGATATTGCAGTGGACAACTGGATTGCCACACTCTTCTTGAAGGTAAAGCAACGCTGATGCTAGACCGATCGGTATTTTGAACCGGGGAAAAACTTACCAATGTAGTGATCAAGGCAACCATTAGGCATGTATTCGTAGACTAGAAGAGGTTGCTCTCCTTCATGACACCAACCTTGAAGTTGCACAATGTTTTTGTGCCTTAGCCTTCCTATTGTGCATAGTTCTCCCAAGTTGTATCTTTCACCTGTTGAATATGCAATTTTCCCAAGTAAATTGGCAAGTCAGTGGAGTTAGGGTCACAGTATTTTGTTTTTTTTTTTAGAAAAAAAATACCAATAATTTCACAAAATTCAATCCTATTAAATTTGTTCAGTTTCTCGCTAAATTGATGATCTGCACCTTAATAACAATCAACTAGTACTACAAAATTGAACTTCAACGTTTTCACTGGGATGTCCTTACAAGTATTAATATTTAATTTGTAACGACCCGGTCCGAAGAGGGGTGGCGCCGGGGTAGAGAAACCTGAGCAAGGAGTGGCCCTGAAGGATGTCAATGGAGGCAGGAATGAACCGAATCTATATCGGAACGAGAGGGTTTCGAGACTGTGCTGGTATGGGACGGTACAATTAAGAAGGGCTAGATTTCGAGATTGTACTGGTATGTGACGGTACAGTTGAGAAGAGTATAAGAGATTTGATAGGTACTACCTATACCAACAATATGCATCATAATTATTACCCAACTTATAGAAATTGAATATATTTTGGTTCTTACTAGGGTTGTAAATGAGGCGGGGCGGGGCGGGGATTGCATTCCCCATCCCCGTCCCTAGATTAATCGGGGATCTCCGTCCCCGCCCCGTTTATTAATCGGGGATAAAAATCTATCCCATCCCCGTCCCAGCGGGGAATCGGATCCCCTTGGGGATCCCCGTTCCCGTTTAGCTAATTTTATATTTTATAAAAAAAATCTTGTAAAATTTCAATTTTCACCCTTAAATTTATCCAAATATGCATTAAAATACAAACATAAAATTCTTAAAACTCAATTCTCAAATACATTAATATATAATTAATAATTATACATAAAATAACATCAACAACTATTAATTGAAATTAATGTCCTCTCACTCTTCATTTTGAAAGACATATTACAGAAAATTAACTGGCATCACTAAGCAATTCATCATAAAACATCAAAAGAATATATGTATTAATATAAATGTGTATAGTCCAATCAACCTTACAAGCAGCAATTATCCAGTTCAAGATGATATATTACAAATTGTTTAAGACATGCCATTTTGAGTTATCAAGCAATCAAGATACAAGAGCCACCCAATGTTGCGTAGAAATCAATGATAAGACACATCTATCTCTCTCCCCTGCTCCTGCATCTTCTTTTTATGCATACACACCATTCTAATTAGCATATCAGAATAAAAAAATTCAAATCCCAACAATAATAGCTAATCAAATGCATGAAAATCCCTAATTTCCCAAATAGATGTATATCCCCAAAATTCACTAAAAGTGGACGAAGAAGAATTGGGTTGGGGGCAATTATTATTAGTCTGTGAAATAAGTTTTATTTACTTTCTTTAATAAAATAATAAATAATAATAATATAATATAATATTAATTAAATAAAGTAAACGGGGATTCGGGTATTTTATAGGGGATCTCCGCGGGCTTTAAACGAGGATGGGGACGGGGACCCGCTGGGCGGGTAGGGGTGTTACCATCCCCGTCCCCGATTAATAAACGGGGATAAATTCGTCTCCGTCCCCGTCCCGCGGGGATTTTAATCAGGGATTCCCCGTCCCCATCCGGATGGGCCCCGGTTGAATAGATCAACTCAAATCAAAAGACCAAATCAAAAGGTTAGATACCAAATAGGTAATTATGAATAGATCAACTCTGAAAAGGATGTACATAAAATTTTTATAACGGGTGTTTCTGTTAGCAACGAAAACATGTAATTGATCAATCGATTAGTTATTTAAATAAAATTGAATAAAAATGAATTTCATACTGTTCAGATATGGCATTTCTATTAGCAATGAAAATATGTGATTCATCATATAATTAATTATTTAAATAAAATTGAATAAAAATGAATTTCATAATGTTTAGAAATTTTATAACTGAAATTTCTATTAGCATTGAAAACATGTAATCAATCAATTGACTAATTATTTAAATAAAATTGAATAAAAATGAATTTCATAACTTGTTTTGAGGTAGCAGAAATCTTCTTCACAGCAATAAATTCAGGATCAGGAAATGAAGAAATTACACCCTTGTAAACACTTCCAAAACCACCACTACCCAATAGATTTTCTTCGCTAAATTACCTAGTTGCCTTTTAGAGTTGCTTATAAGTAAAAATTACAGGCACATTAGCAGCAATCCTTGATCTATTTTCAAAATCATCTCTCTCTCTTCTCTTCCTCATCACTTCCCGAACCCGCCAACATTATACAGCTAACATCAATAGTAACACCACTCCTGTAACCGAGCCAACAATGAGTTTCGTGTCATTCTCCTTCGCGGGCCAATCAATCTCCAGCAAAGGAACGGACCAGAATTCCCAGTTTAAAACTTGATGGCTCTCAGCCTCAGGATATATAAGGCCCAGTGGAGGCAGTGAAACCCACAAAAACAGAATTTGGAACTATGGATTGACATTTCAATTGAATGGTTAAGGAAATTTGTTAATGGGTTACAAAATTCACTGGTCCTTAATGTACGTATTTGGAATTGCACTGTTAAGCTACTTAAAGTCTTTGCCACTTTTAAGGTCAATTTTTGTGGTGTTGGATGCAATTTTGCATATGTATCAAGTTCCACTGCTATGACACGATCATAGAAAAATAAATTCCTCAGCAATTAGATTCTCTAAGATTTGGTAGCATAAAGTTTTGCATTGTGATATAAAGACTTAAAATAACAGTAAGTACATAAGGTCACCAACATGCAACAACTCACAATAACATTTATACTTTTTGCAGTAAAATTTGTCAATTTAATTAAATATATATCTCTTGTTGTGAGATCAATTTGGTAAAAATGAACTTCATGTAGAATTTAATATTTTCGGTCTAATGAGATAAAAAAAAATTATTTTAACTGAAACGGTATTTCGTTAAAAAGGAATCAAAGAGGTGGATTGCCCCAAGTACAGAGAATGTGTCCTTTGAAGCCAAGTGAGAGGAGCAACATTATCAGAACAAAAAGAGGCTGAAACATTGTAATATGTATAGCACCATATGATTAGTGAATTCTTATTTTTGAAACATGTCATTTTGGATTTGCTTTAAAAAAAAGAAGGTTTGGTGTCAATTTAATCCACAAGTACTTGACATTAACCATCAAATTAGTCCAAAAATGATACATAACATATAGGTAGTCTATGATCGGGGAAATTGTCACACATATACAATTTTAGATTGGTTTGAGCCATAATATAGAACGATACCAAAGATTCACATCGAGTCCGTAAATTAAAAAAGAAAAAAGACTAAACTGACCTTCAGTGGTCTTATCCATGATCCCAAGATATGTATGAGCCAAAGCTATCGGAGGGAGAAGGTCTATATATGGGCCAGCAGTTACATCTACCTTATTCACGGTCAGGATTTCCCCATCCCCGAATTCAACTAATGCTGGAAATGGATTAGCCTTTATCATGGCTCAGGATATGTAGGCAAAATTGAGCTTGAATTTGCAGGCTGTGCAAGTACCAAATACCCATTTTCTCCTTTAACGGAACCCATACAAATTAGACTGCCATTGTTGCAACTTTGAAGGTTAAATGAAGGAAATGAGAAATTGAATTGTTGATTGATGCTTGGGATTAAAGAAGCATCGGTCAGAGATATCCACACGAAGAACACAAACATAAACATGGTTAATTACGTTCTAAACTAATTTATGATTTTTTTATGAAAAATAAAGTTTTTATTGATTAAATTTATGATTTCCAATTTGAAATATTAAATTCTCAATCTATATGGCCATATATCAAATATATAAAATTTATAATTTTTATAGTTCAAAATGAATTTTAAATATTTTCTTATCCCCTTATTAGAAAGATAAAAAGTTAATTTCTTTTCTTAAAATGTCAAACGGAAATTATAAATTAATACTTATTTGATACTAGAATTTTATATTTACAGCTGATTATAATAATAATTCGGAGCTTAGTGTCTAATTATGGTTGTATATAAAAATTGCCTGAAACGATTAATGTAAGAAATTTATTTTTTCAAAAATATGAAAAACATAAAAAAAAAAAAAGTTAAAGTAAAACTAAATTTTGCTAAAAAGGACAAAATAGTATAATTACATGCCAAATAATTGCATATCAAAAATGGCAAATTGTATGCAGACACATAAAACCTACCATATTTAGAGATGGACCAATAACACATTTTAGTCAAGAAAGTAAAATATGATATGTATATACATATATCTTATGGTTTATAGCAAATATATTGAACAGTTTTTGCTTTTAGAAAACGTAAAATATATTGTGATATTGTTTAATTACTTTTATCTTCGTTAATTATTAGATTCTCCCGTCTTAATTATTTTAAATTTTACTTGCAAAAACCAAAATTAAAAATCGTTTATATGAATACATTATTCTATTCATTGTAATCATTTTTAAAACTTTTTGTCTTGTCTTTTCGTTATTTAAGAATTCTAAAATATATATGTGGAACAAGTAATATAATATATAAAACTTAATAGATTTTGTTACTCTTTTTTTTTTTTTTTTCTTTTTTTGGGGGTCAGATTGTTACTCATTTACTTATATTGGATATTTGAAAATATAAGTAAAAGCAAGAAAAATTGATATACTTTTTCCCTCATTTTTAAACCTAAAATAGCTGGAGGGTTGTGAAAATACCAAAATGTACTTTTTCAAGATTTAATGATTAAATTAGTATTTACCAATTAAGGTTGGTTTAAGTAATTAAGGATGTAGAATCGCTTAAACAAGAGGTGTCAAATTCGATTTTTAGCATGTGGAACAAACTTTTGTTGTTAAGAAAAACACTTGACCACTCTCGAATTAATTAATTGAATTCACCTAATGTAATACCCCGAATTAATTACCATATGAATATCCATATAGAGTGTTTAGATGCATATATGGTTGTATATATTTAAGTGAATTAATGAGAAATTATAAAAGTTTAGGGATGAATTGGAAAATTATCGAATAAAGAGGGATCATAGAGGATATTTTACAAAAATCAATTCAATTAAATTGGGGAGATGGCCGACAGCCATCTCCTTCTTTTCTTTTTCTTCTTCTTCTTCTTTCTCTTCTTTATTTCTTTCATTTTTTTTTTCTTTTCCATTTCAAACTTCAACTCTCAAATTCTCCCTCAATTCTCATCCGTTTTTCACAAACTTTATACTGAAATGAAGCTCTCAACACGTACTACAATCCTATGTAAGTTTTAGGAGGAGAAATCAAGTGTTGAGAGAGAGATTAAAACCTGAAATTTCGTGCTAATTGCTGTCCCGCACGATTCACTACCTTCCGTCCAAAATTTCGAAAATCTGACCCCGGAAATGAACTCAGGAGGCCGGAAAACCTTTGGGTAGGTTGAGAATCGGAACATGCAAGCTTGATTTTCCGGTGACCGGAGCTTCGTCGGTAAATTTCTAATTTCTCCGATTTCTTGAGTTTTAGTTGGAATTAGAGTAATGTAATGGTATATTTAAACTCCTGAGATTATAATCTAGCTAATGGTATGAATCGTTTTCACATAGGGCGAGTTCGAAATTTTCCGGCGACGGATTCCGGCGACGGTCAGTAATTCCGGCGAGGTACATTAGGTACTTCAAAAATATTCCTAGTCTTATTTGGAGAAAGATTAATTCTTAGACCTTGCCCAAATTCCTTAAGTGTTAAATTTTATTAATTTTAGAAATATATTAGTTAATTAATTAAAAAGAAAATAGATGTGAATTCTTGGTTTGTGAAGGATATAATTATGTTGATGGAATGAATTAATTGAGAATGTTAATAGGAAGAGAATATTTGATGTGATATGGACTGAATTTAATGCTAGTGTATGTGTTGAAGAATTGGTATATTATGGAATTTAATTGAGTTTGGCTATCCAGTCGGGTTATTGAATTGCAGTCTATGGAGACCGACTGGAATTGTTTTGTGGATTATAGAAGTGTAATTTTATGCAGGTTTGACCCTAATATTAATTAGGGGGATATCCAGTTTATAGGGGAAACTCTGCCGAAATTTCTATTGATATTTCGGATAAATAGAATAATTAGTTCCTTCCTCATCTCCATTATAAATTCTCTTGTGTAGACATCCAACCGGTAGGCGGAGCAGGAGAGCCGGAGAAATAGGATTCGTCGGCTAGGAGTATCTGTGAGTTAATTATATGTTATGCATATTTAATTTAGCATTTGCATTCATGACAGATTTTTTTAAAAGTTTAAATCTTATTATGTGATTATTATCATTATTTAAAAGAGTATCGCCTAGCATTATAATTATATTTATTTATAATTCCTATGGTGGTTTAAATACGTATATGGACATGCTTCCTGGTGAGCGGCATCAGGACCTTGTGCGCACAGGTACTATCGGGCCTAAGGAATAAATGTATGAATTGATGATATGTTTATGGATGCAGGATTTGCTTATTCTATAAATGATGTTACTGATTATTTAATAAGCAAAGGAGTGAAGTGTATTGCAGGAAAGCCTTATGATACAAGGGCAATCCAAGGGAATCAGTGGATTCTCAGACCCCCACAACCAGTTCCAACCAAACTATAAGCACATCAGAAGCTTTGTGCAGGCCCAATCCTCCGTCAATTAAAAAGCGGAAAGGATGTCATTGCCATGCAGGTGATAACTTTGATATAGAAGCCCATTATCACTGTTGGTTTTGTGATATTATTTGCAGTTCTAAAAATCTGCTCAAAGAACATGAACAATCCTGGTGCCCATTTCAAAGGCAGGTTCAACTCTTTGGCAACAACAGTGACGATGAATTTGATTATACTGAACCAGTTCCTCAATACAGTTATGATAACTCTGATGATGAGGAAGAACCAAAGACTTACACAACTCAGGTCTTTGTTGAAGAAATACCAAAGGCATGCAGGTATGCGTATACAACTAATGTGGTTTTCCCTGAAATTCCACAAATCATTGCAACAGGTTGGGAGACTGATACCGAGGCCCAATTAAGAGAATCCAGTTACCGGATGCGAAAATCATTAAGCCAGGCTAAGACTAGTCCTAGCTCTGTCCCTGATGATTGTAGCAGTAACACAGGATTAGGGAACCAAGGCCCATCTCAGGATACCCCTCCTTGCACAGACGAGCGCTACCTAATGTGTCATAAGGATCCAGTCCTGGATTGGCTAGAAGAAGCCCAAAATCCCGGATTCTGGTATTTTTCGGTTCAGCAAGAAGAAGCTTCAAAAGCCCAAACCCAAAGAAACTTCAATGACGAAGGGATTGATTATGACTCTGACGGCTCCAGCAACCCAGATGGATATACACCATCTCCTTTTTGGGAGCTCGCCTCAGAAGAAGAACTCGATCTAGATCAAACCCTTGAGAAGCAAACATGGGAAGCAAATTTTGCGCTTGAATATCCTCAACTCAAGCCCAAACAAAAGGAAATAGTTGCGGCTGGTAAAGAGGAAGAGGATCAGTTGTTTGAATACCCTCAGCTCCGAAAGTTACAGAACTTAGTCGCAAGTGGAATCACTGGAGAAAACGTTTCTGTTGATGAAGGAGATAGCCAGACTGACAGTATTTACAGTTTATCTGATGATGATGAGGATAAACAGGATCATATACACGAAGAGTACATTTGTATGATGATCAAACATCCTGATAACACTTACTGGCTTGGTAAGTCCGGTGGTTATTTACCACTCATACAGGTGAACAGGAAGCAATATAAATGCCCTCATACATGGCAGGATGGTATTATTGAATTAGATAGCACATTTGTGAATTGTCACTTTTGTAAACAGGTCCCCAGTCAAAGGTTTCGGACTCATTGTCCAAACTGTCACCTAACCTGTTGTTCTTTATGTGCTCCTGATTATATAGATCATACTATCCAGATAGTCCCTGTCACTACAACAAAGCTACCACCAGTAACAGCACCTCTATTACAGCAGCAAGCTGAGATGCTCACATGGCAGGCTAATACAATAGCCCAGTTGCAGGCTGAAGTCAATCATTGGCGCTCCAAGTATTTGGAATCTATCTCGCCCCAACTCTCACAAGACTTCCAGCAGCTCAAACCGCCATCCGGCATCCGAATTTCGGAACCTAAGCATCAGAGTACCAGATGGTGTATATCCATCTGGGTTGTTGGAGCCGTCAGAGTCATAATCAATCCCTTCGTCATTGAAGTTTCTTTGGGCCTGATCACGGATTTGGGCATCTCGGGCCAAAATAGCCTCCATATTAACTTCCGTTGTTGGGCCATCATCATAGCGAACCCAATATTGCCATTTTCCTGGATCTTCGCCTAATGGACCCCAGACTTCATGGGCCGGGCGATATCCAACGCCTGGAATATGCTGCTGGGCTTGCTGCTGACTCTCACAAGACTTCCAGCAGCTCAAACCGCCATCCGGCATCCGAATTTCGGAACCTAAGCATCAGAGTACCAGCGAAGTTGGTGGGATTTCCCCCTCTTTTGCTTTTTCAGTTCCCAGCTTACCTGTTACTTTCTCGCAGGCTTTAACTGCCAGCAGTAGTGGCAAACAGGTTATTTGTTCCTCAGATCCTTGTCAGCAGCAACAGGATTCTGACGAAGAAGAAAACATTAAAGTTATTGCTGCAGCATCAGAAGTCAAAACTCCTAACAATCTGTTTAATATGCAGATTACCCTGATCATAGATGATAAGCAGGTCAATGTCAAAGCAATTCTTGACACAGGAGCTACAACATGCTGTATAGATCAAAATGCAGTGCCCAAAGAATTTGTAGAACCCAACACTTTTGCGGTTCAATTCTCGGGTATAAATTCTATTTCAACAGCTAATATGAAGCTCAGGCAGGGTAAGATGATGATTGGTAAGAATACTTTTCGCATCCCATACACATATGCCTTTTCAATGAAAATTGGGCAGGATATACAGATGATTCTAGGATGCAATTTCCTAAGGAGTTTGGCTGGAGGAGTAAGAATAGAAGGGAATAAAGTAACCTTCTACAAATACATAACAGAGATTCCTACCTCAACGGTAGCAGCCTTAATTGAAGAAGAGGAAGAAAATTCTAACTATCTTGAATTCTCTGATTTATGTAGCAATTATGTTTTTGCCAATGTTCAAAATAATTGTATCTCTCCAAAAGTCTTACAGGATTTACGAGAGCAGGGTTTCATCGGGGATGATCCTTTACTCCATTGGCAAAAGAACAAAGTCTCATGTTACCTTGACATCAAAAATCCGGATCTTACCATTGAAGATAAACCTCTGGATAATCTCACTCCCAACCAGAAGGAGCAGTACAAAAGGCACATTGACGCCCTTCTCCAACTTGGCGTAATCAGGCCTAGTACAAGTAGGCACAGAACGAATGCCTTCATTGTAAACTCTGGAACAACGGTTGATCCGACCACTGGTAAGGAAGTCAAAGCATGTCAGGAAGTGGAGCTTCATCCAACCCCATGGAGTTCTTTACAGCTCCAACAGACCCTGAGCAACTTTCTCAGGAATACTACAATCTCATCCGAGAAGAAAGGCTTATGCATCAACAAAGAGAAGGAGAACACAGAGGAGTTCATTTCACTGAAGTGGCCCAATTCAAGGCCCAAAGAAATACAATTGAAGAACAAGCCCGTCAACAGCTACTGTCGGCAGCCCAGTCCTTTTTGCAAATCCAAAAGCTTAAGGAAGAATACACCTGTCTCCACGCAACAAATGACAACGCAGCAGGAGATCATCTGCCCAATATTCGAAACAGGAACAATTTGCTTCAAGGAACCATTGAAGTCTTGGAATATTACGTCACCCGCGCTGTTGAAGAATACAATCCCTAATACGCAGCGTTTTGATGAGTGGTGGACCCCTATTCCCAGGAATCCAAAGTTAACTTACGGTTGTAATTTAAAGGCCGGTTTTAAAGGAGCCTGAGCGCCTACCGCGTCTTTTGTCCGTTTGTGCTTTCTGTCTTTCCTTTTCCTGTTTGCTTTTGCTTTCGGCGTGTTGTCTGTTTTTCTGTCTGTTTGCTTTCCGCGTGTCGAGTTTTTGTGGTTTTGCCTTGCTGTAAGCGCGTTTGCATTATTGATCGATGGGGCCCAATGAGCACCCGGATAATGCTTTCTGCCCTATTTAAGGCTTGTTAGAGGTTCTGTTTTACAAGCAAGAATCAACCCTTCTTGTATAACACTCTCTCTCTGTAATCCTCTGTAAGTTTTCCAGATTTCTTAATAAAAATATGCAGTTTGTTTAATTTCTTTTGAGTATTTGGAAGTTTCCGCCAGTAGTAAGGTTACTCCATCCTTTCACTACTGTTCCACCCCCTGGGAAGAAAACCCCCTAATTTGGTATCAGAGCTTTTAATGGAGTAAATTTCTCATAAGGATCTCTGGATCCAGATTTCCTTTTAATCCTTTCGTTTTGCAAAGTTAATCTTCATGATTGCCCCCCCCCGGTTGCCTTGTTGCCTTGATATAGAAGGTTCTTCGGTACAAAAGACGTAACCCTGTTGAAGCCCGTATTTGAGAAGAGAAAAGGGCGTGTGAAGGGAAGAAGGTGAGTACCCTCAGAAGTATCTATATCCCCGAAAAGATACCCCAGGCGTATCTTCTACTCCGATCAACAAGATTGCTTTGCAGATCCTTTGGAAAGGAAGGAAAGACGGTGAAGGTAGATCCTGACCAACTATTTCATACTCCAAAAGTTCAGTAAGCTCTGTTTACTTTTATGTCAGATAGGTACG
This sequence comes from Euphorbia tirucalli, assembly GCA_039660915.1. Classification (NCBI taxonomy): domain Eukaryota; kingdom Viridiplantae; phylum Streptophyta; class Magnoliopsida; order Malpighiales; family Euphorbiaceae; genus Euphorbia; species Euphorbia tirucalli. The sequence goes on along the minus strand of CM077634.1, from coordinate 73,355,921 downwards.
AAGATTCAATAGTCAGATTTTATCAAAGTGAAAGAATTGCAAAAACTGAATTATTAAACCTTGAAGAAGCAGAAAAGGTTACAAATCGAGATCTAGCTAATAATTTAGATTTTATTATCAAGCATATTCTGTTGTTATCTCGTGTTTCTTTAAAGAACTTTAAACTGCTTGAAGGGAAGTTTGTTTCTCTTAATCAAAGGTTACAGGTTTTAGAAAAGCACGTTGCAGCTCTAAAACAGCAGAGGCCTTTGTCTAAGCAGGAAGTTAAAGGCTTAGTAGCAGAAATTGCTAAGCAACCAAAAGAGATCGAGGAGCAGGCTTTAGGTTTGTTAGCCAAGCTTGAAGCTCAAATCAAAAAGGTAGATCAGCTTGTGGAAAGCTTAGTCCACTGGACTGGAGCTAGCTGATGAGCAGTGAAAGCACCTACAGAAAGGCACTTGAAGACGCAGCTGCCTACAATCCTGTCGGTTTCAGAAAGGGAGTTGAAGGCCTAAAAACCTCACCTGGACTCTCTGGTGCTATTATTTCTCAGAATAATTTTATTATTCAATTACTGCTTAACCTTCATTTAAAGGTAGATACTCTTGAAGCAGAGAACAAGGCTTACAGACGTGAAAAAGGTGTCCAGGCGGAATCTACTGCCCCAACAGATGCTTTAGAAGAGATCCGAAAAAAGCCTTGAAGGTTTATCCTTAAAGGAAGTAAAACCAAAGGAAGTTAAGAAAGGAACTTTCTACGCCTTCAAAGATCCTTACGTAATCTTAGAAGAAGAGAAGGCAAAGCTCAAGAAGTAATGGCGGAGCCACCAGTTTCGTCCAGAACAACGACGGCTACCATACAGCCCTCTTTTGAAGATCAAATTCGTGCGTACAGGCGAAATCAGAGGAGAAGACATAACCTCCGACAAACTGCCCGCAGAATTGGCAGAACAATTAAAGGAAATTCTGGCAGGTATGAAAGAACTCTTGAACAGGAACTCGATCCTAATGTTTCTCTCAGACAGTCTATGAGGGAGAGAGCACGTTTAGTGCCAGCAGAAGTTCTTTATCACAGCAGGCCAGACGACGCCCAGCATAAGATCTATAACCATAGATCTGAGGAGGCAATTAAATGTGGTGATGGTGACCAAATCGATAGAAGATTTATTCAGCCACAGAGCGCTGAAAGACTACTCCAGAGTGGGTATTCTTTTATTCACATTGGTGTTTTGCAGGTCAGAATTCAGGCTTTACACAGACAGCGGCAAGGGACTATGGCCCTAGTTGTGTTTCGAGATACTAGATGGGAAGGAGATCAGTCCATCTTTGCCACAATGGAGATAGACCTCACTGAAGGAAGCCAGTTATGCTATGCGATACCAGATACCATGATGACTGTAAGAGATTTTACTCAACATGTACAAATGTCTATCCTTACTCATGGTTATGAAAACTGGCAGGCTGGAGAAGCCAATTTACTTGTGACTCGTGGTGTGGTTGGAAGAATGACTAACACTTCAAATGCAGGATTTGCTTATTCTATAAATGATGTTACTGATTATTTAATAAGCAAAGGAGTGAAGTGTATTGCAGGAAAGCCTTATGATACAAGGGCAATCCAAGGGAATCAGTGGATTCTCAGACCCCCACAACCAGTTCCAACCCCTATGGAACCAACGACGGTCCAAACTCATAATCTACTTGGAGGCTCAATTTCTTTGAAATTTAGCAATTATAATGATGCAGGTCCTTCTGCCCCTCCAAAGTACAATAGGGACGATGAATCTGAAGATGAAGATGAACAGTCCATTCACACAGAGACTGTAGCTATATGTCTGCAAGAAACGGCGCAAGCCCAGCAGCATATTCCAGGCGTTGGATATCGCCCGGCCCATGAAGTCTGGGGTCCATTAGGCGAGGATCCAGGAAAATGGCAATATTGGGTTCGCTATGATGATGGCCCAACAACGGAAGTTAATATGGAGGCTATTTTGGCCCGAGATGCCCAAATCCGTGATCAGGCCCAAAACAGCAATCAGGCCCAAACTATAAGCACATCAGAAGCTTTGTGCAGGCCCAATCCTCCGTCAATTAAAAAGCGGAAAGGATGTCATTGCCATGCAGGTGATAACTTTGATATAGAAGCCCATTATCACTGTTGGTTTTGTGATATTGTTTGCAGTTCTAAAAATCTGCTCAAAGAACATGAACAATCCTGGTGCCCATTTCAAAGGCAGGTTCAACTCTTTGGCAACAACAGTGACGATGAATTTGATTATACTGAACCAGTTCCTCAATACAGTTATGATAACTCTGATGATGAGGAAGAACCAAAGACTTACACAACTCAGGTCTTTGTTGAAGAAATACCAAAGGCATGCAGGTGTGCGTATGCAACTAATGTGGTTTTCCCTGAAATTCCACAAATCATTGCAACAGGTTGGGAAACTGACACCGAGGCCCAATTAAGAGAATCCAGTTACCGGATGCGAAAATCATTAAGCCAGGCTAAGACTAGTCCTAGCTCTGTCCCTGATGATTGTAGCAGTAACACAGGATTAGGGAACCAAGGCCCATCTCAGGATACCCCTCCTTGCACAGACGAGCGCTACCTAATGTGTCATGAGGATCCAGTCCTGGATTGGCTAGAAGAAGCCCAAAATCCCGGATTCTGGTATTTTTCGGTTCAGCAAGAAGAAGCTTCAAAAGCCCAAACCCAAAGAAACTTCAATGACGAAGGGATTGATTATGACTCTGACGGCTCCAACAACCCAGATGGATATACACCATCTCCTTTTTGGGAGCTCGCCTCAGAAGAAGAACTTGATCTAGATCAAACCCTTGAGAAGCAAACATGGGAAGCAAATTTTGCGCTTGAATATCCTCAACTCAAGCCCAAACAAAAGGAAATAGTTGCGGCTGGTAAAGAGGAAGAGGATCAGTTGTTTGAATACCCTCAGCTCCGAAAGTTGCAGAACTTAGTCGCAAGTGGAATCACTGGAGAAAACTCTTCAGTCTACTCTCCACCAGAAGATGCTGCTATGACTCCACCAGGATATCCCCCTGCTAGTGGTCCTAGCCCTTCTGTCCCCTTTTTCGAAGGATATAAGCCCAGAGGCTCATTTTGAAGACAGGATGGAAACCAATTCTGGCAGTTACCTTCTGCTCAGACTACCCAAGGAGCTATGCTAATTATTCCCCAAAACCTGGGAATGTTTCATGATGTTTTCCTCAGGTGGGAATCAATAACTAAAAATACCATGTCTCAGTTATCCTTTGTTTCTGCGCAGGATAAGATGAATTTTATCGAGAACCTCCTTGGTGAGAAGGAGAAATTGACATGGATTTCCTGGCGAATGGCGTATCAAGCTGAATATCAACACCTTATCGCAAATTCTGAAGGATCAGAAGGAGTTCAAAACATTATCTCCCAAGTTCGAAGGGTTTTTACCTTAGAAGATCCTACAACAGGTTCCACAAAGGTGCAAGAGGATGCCTACAGGGATCTTGAAAAATTAGTTTGTTCTGATATGAAACATGTGCTGCCTTTTCTTAATGATTATCTCAGGTTAGCAGCCAAAACAGGAAGAATGTACATTGGAACAGAACTATCAGAAAAATTATGGTTCAAATTTCCTGGAGATCTCGGTAAACGAATCAAAGATGCTTTTGATAGAGCAAATCCAGGAGCAACAATTGGTGTAGCCCCCAGAATCATGTATGCTTTTAAATACCTGGAGGATCAATGCAAGGAAGCAGCTTTCAGTAGAAGTTTGAAATCTCTGGATTTCTGTAGAGACTTCCCAATCAATGGCTACTACCAATCTTCAAAGCATTCTAAAGGCAGAAGCAACGTAAGAAGGTCCACTACCTATAAAGGTAAACCACACTCATCGCATGCTAGAATTGATAAAACTAAGTATTTGCAGCAGAAGAAATGTAAATGCTATTTGTGTGGCGAAACTGGACATTTTGCTAAAGAATGCCCAAATGATCGAAAAAGTGCTAAAAGATTAGCTGTTTTTGAAACTGTTGATTTACCTGATGGCTATGATTTAGTTTCTGTTGATGAAGGAGATAGCCAGACTGACAGTATTTACAGCTTATCTGATGGTGATGAGGATAAACAGGATCATATACACGAAGAGTACATTTGTATGATGATCAAACATCCTGATAACACTTACTGGCTTGGTAAGTCCGGTGGTTATTTACCACTCATACAGGTGAACAGGAAGCAATATAAATGCCCTCATACATGGCAGGATGGTATTATTGAATTAGATAGCACATTTGTGAATTGTCACTTTTGTAAACAGGTCCCCAGTCAAAGGTTTCGGACTCATTGTCCAAACTGTCACCTAACCTGTTGTTCTTTATGTGCTCCTGATTATATAGATCATACTATCCAGATAGTCCCTGTCACTACAACAAAGCTACCACCAGTAACAGCACCTCTATTACAGCAGCAAGCTGAGATGCTCACATGGCAGGCTAATACAATAGCCCAGTTGCAGGCTGAAGTCAATCATTGGCGCTCCGAGTATTTGGAAGTTTCCGCCAGTAGTAAGGTTACTCCATCCTTTCACTACTGTTCCACCCCTGGGAAGAAAACCCCCTAATTTGCTCTGATACCAAATTAGGGGGTTTTCTTCCCAGGGGGTGGAACAGTAGTGAAAGGATGGAGTAACCTTACTACTGGCGGAAACTTCCAAATACTCAAAAGAAATTAAACAAACTGCATATTTTTATTAAGAAATCTGGAAAAACTTACAGAGGATTACAGAGAGAGAGTGTTATACAAGAAGGGTTGATTCTTGCTTGTAAAACAGAACCTCTAACAAGCCTTAAATAGGGCAGAAAGCATTATCCGGGTGCTCATTGGGCCCCATCGATCAATAATGCAAACGCGCTTACAGCAAGGCAAAACCACAAAAACTCGACACGCGGAAAGCAAACAGACAGAAAAACAGACAACACGCCGAAAGCAAAAGCAAACAGGAAAAGAAAAGACAGAAAGCACAAACGGACAAAAGACGCGGTAGGCGCTCAGGCTCCTTTAAAACCGGCCTTTAAATTACAACCGTAAGTTAACTTTGGATTCCTGGGAATAGGGGTCCACCACTCATCAAAACGCTGCGTATTAGGGATTGTATTCTTCAACAGCACGGGTGACGTAATATTCCAAGACTTCAATGGTTCCTTGAAGCAAATTGTTCCTGTTTCGAATATTGGGCAGATGATCTCCTGCTGCGTTGTCATTTGTTGCGTGGAGACAGGTGTATTCTTCCTTAAGCTTTTGGATTTGCAAAAAGGACTGGGCTGCCGACAGTAGCTGTTGACGGGCTTGTTCTTCAATTGTATTTCTTTGGGCCTTGAATTGGGCCACTTCAGTGAAATGAACTCCTCTGTGTTCTCCTTCTCTTTGTTGATGCATAAGCCTTTCTTCTCGGATGAGATTGTAGTATTCCTGAGAAAGTTGCTCAGGGTCTGTTGGAGCTGTAAAGAACTCCATGGGGTTGGATGAAGCTCCACTTCCTGACATGCTTTGACTTCCTTACCAGTGGTCGGATCAACCGTTGTTCCAGAGTTTACAATGAAGGCATTCGTTCTGTGCCTACTTGTACTAGGCCTGATTACGCCAAGTTGGAGAAGGGCGTCAATGTGCCTTTTGTACTGCTCCTTCTGGTTGGGAGTGAGATTATCCAGAGGTTTATCTTCAATGGTAAGATCCGGATTTTTGATGTCAAGGTAACATGAGACTTTGTTCTTTTGCCAATGGAGTAAAGGATCATCCCCGATGAAACCCTGCTCTCGTAAATCCTGTAAGACTTTTGGAGAGATACAATTATTTTGAACATTGGCAAAAACATAATTGCTACATAAATCAGAGAATTCAAGATAGTTAGAATTTTCTTCCTCTTCTTCAATTAAGGCTGCTACCGTTGAGGTAGGAATCTCTGTTATGTATTTGTAGAAGGTCACTTTATTCCCTTCTATTCTTACTCCTCCAGCCAAACTCCTTAGGAAATTGCATCCTAGAATCATCTGTATATCCTGCCCAATTTTCATTGAAAAGGCATATGTGTATGGGATGCGAAAAGTATTCTTACCAATCATCATCTTACCCTGCCTGAGCTTCATATTAGCTGTTGAAATAGAATTTATACCCGAGAATTGAACCGCAAAAGTGTTGGGTTCTACAAATTCTTTGGGCACTGCATTTTGATCTATACAGCATGTTGTAGCTCCTGTGTCAAGAATTGCTTTGACATTGACCTGCTTATCATCTATGATCAGGGTAATCTGCATATTAAACAGATTGTTAGGAGTTTTGACTTCTGATGCTGCAGCAATAACTTCAATGTTTTCTTCTTCGTCAAAATCCTGCTGCTGCTGACAAGGATCTGAGGAACAAATAACCTGTTTGCCACTACTGCTGGCGGTTAAAGCCTGCGAGAAAGTAACAGGTAAGCTGGGAACTGAAAAAGCAAAAGAGGGGGAAATCCCACCAACTTCGCTGGTACTCTGATAGTTTAGAGATCGAGGAGCAGGCTTTAGGTTTGTTAGCCAAGCTTGAAGCTCAAATCAAAAAGGTAGATCAGCTTGTGGAAAGCTTAGTCCACTGGACTGGAGCTAGCTGATGAGCAGTGAAAGCACCTACAGAAAGGCACTTGAAGACGCAGCTGCCTACAATCCTGTCGGTTTCAGAAAGGGAGTTGAAGGCCTAAAAACCTCACCTGAACTCTCTGGTGCTATTATTTCTCAGAATAATTTTATTATTCAATTACTGCTTAACCTTCATTTAAAGGTAGATACTCTTGAAGCAGAGAACAAGGCTTACAGACGTGAAAAAGGTGTCCAGGCGGAATCTACTGCCCCAACAGACGCTTTAGAAGAGATCCGAAAAAAAGCCTTGAAGGTTTATCCTTAAAGGAAGTAAAACCAAAGGAAGTTAAGAAAGGAACTTTCTACGCCTTCAAAGATCCTTACGTAATCTTAGAAGAAGAGAAGGCAAAGCTCAAGAAGTAATGGCGGAGCCACCAGTTTCGTCCAGAACAACGACGGCTACCATACAGCCCTCTTGTATAACACTCTCTCTTTGTAATCCTCTGTAAGTTTTCCAGATTTCTTAATAAAAATATGCAGTTTGTTTAATTTCTTTTGAGTTTTTGGATGTTTCCGCCAGTAGTAAGGTTACTCCATCCTTTCACTACTGTTCCACCCCCTGGGAAGAAAACCCCCTAATTTGGTATCAGAGCTTTTAATGGAGTAAATTTGGAAGTTTCCGCCAGTAGTAAGGTTACTCCATCCTTTCACTACTGTTCCACCCCTGGGAAGAAAACCCCCTAATTTGGTATCAGAGCTTTTAATGGAGTAAATTCCCATAAGGATCTCCGGATCCAGATTTCCTTTTAATCCTTTCGTTTTGCAAAGTTAATCTTCACGATTGCCCCCCCCCGGTTGCCTTGTTGCCTTGATATAGAAGGTTCTTCGGTACAAAAGACGTAACCCTGTTGAAGCCCGTATTTGAGAAGAGAAAAGGGCGTGTGAAGGGAAGAAGGTGAGTACCCTCAGAAGTATCTATATCCCCGAAAAGATACCCCAGGCGTATCTTCTGCTCCGATGTTACTGATTATTTAATAAGCAAAGGAGTGAAGTGTATTGCAGGAAAGCCTTATGATACAAGGGCAATCCAAGGAAATCAGTGGATTCTCAGACCCCCACAACCAGTTCCAACCCCTATGGAACCAACGACGGTCCAAACTCATAATCTACTTGGAGGCTCAATTTCTTTGAGATTTAGCAATTATAATGATGCAGGTCCTTCTGCCCCTCCAAAGTACAATAGGGACGATGAATCTGAAGATGAAGATGAACAGTCCATTCACACAGAGACTGTAGCTATATGTCTGCAAGAAACGGCGCAAGCCCAGCAGCATATTCCAGGCGTTGGATATCGCCCGGCCCATGAAGTCTGGGGTCCATTAGGCGAAGATCCAGGAAAATGGCAATATTGGGTTCGCTATGATGATGGCCCAACAACGGAAGTTAATATGGAGGCTATTTTGGCCCGAGATGCCCAAATCCGTGATCAGGCCCAAAACAGCAATCAGGCCCAAACTATAAGCACATCAGAAGCTTTGTGCAGGCCCAATCCTCCGTCAATTAAAAAGCGGAAAGGATGTCATTGCCATGCAGGTGATAACTTTGATATAGAAGCCCATTATCACTGTTGGTTTTGTGATATTGTTTGCAGTTCTAAAAATCTGCTCAAAGAACATGAACAATCCTGGTGCCCATTTCAAAGGCAGGTTCAACTCTTTGGCAACAACAGTGACGATGAATTTGATTACACTGAACCAGTTCCTCAATACAGTTATGATAACTCTGATGATGAGGAAGAACCAAAGACTTACACAACTCAGGTCTTTGTTGAAGAAATACCAAAGGCATACAGGCATGCGTATACAACTAATGTGGTTTTCCCTGAAATTCCACAAATCATTGCAACAGGTTGGGAAACTGACACCGAGGCCCAATTAAGAGAATCCAGTTACCGGATGCGAAAATCATTAAGCCAGGCTAAGACTAGTCCTAGCTCTGTCCCTGATGATTGTAGCAGTAACACAGGATTAGGGAACCAAGGCCCATCTCAGGATACCCCTCCTTGCACAGACGAGCGCTACCTAATGTGTCATGAGGATCCAGTCCTGGATTGGCTAGAAGAAGCCCAAAATCCCGGATTCTGGTATTTTTCGGTTCAGCAAGAAGAAGCTTCAAAAGCCCAAACCCAAAGAAACTTCAATGACGAAGGGATTGATTATGACTCTGACGGCTCCAACAACCCAGATGGATATACACCATCTCCTTTTTGGGAGCTCGCCTCAGAAGAAGAACTCGATCTAGATCAAACCCTTGAGAAGCAAACATGGGAAGCAAATTTTGCGCTTGAATATCCTCAACTCAAGCCCAAACAAAAGGAAATAGTTGCGGCTGGTAAAGAGGAAGAGGATCAGTTGTTTGAATACCCTCAGCTCCGAAAGTTACAGAACTTAGTCGCAAGTGGAATCACTGGAGAAAACGTTTCTGTTGATGAAGGAGATAGCCAGACTGACAGTATTTACAGTTTATCTGATGATGATGAGGATAAACAGGATCATATACACGAAGAGTACATTTGTATGATGATCAAACATCCTGATAACACTTACTGGCTTGGTAAGTCCGGTGGTTATTTACCACTCATACAGGTGAACAGGAAGCAATATAAATGCCCTCATACATGGCAGGATGGTATTATTGAATTAGATAGCACATTTGTGAATTGTCACTTTTGTAAACAGGTCCCCAGTCAAAGGTTTCGGACTCATTGTCCAAACTGTCACCTAACCTGTTGTTCTTTATGTGCTCCTGATTATATAGATCATACTATCCAGATAGTCCCTGTCACTACAACAAAGCTACCACCAGTAACAGCACCTCTATTACAGCAGCAAGCTGAGATGCTCACATGGCAGGCTAATACAATAGCCCAGTTGCAGGCTGAAGTCAATCATTGGCGCTCCAAGTATTTGGAATCTATCTCGCCCCAACTCTCACAAGACTTCCAGCAGCTCAAACCGCCATCCGGCATCCGAATTTCGGAACCTAAGCATCAGAGTACCAGCGAAGTTGGTGGGATTTCCCCCTCTTTTGCTTTTTCAGTTCCCAGCTTACCTGTTACTTCCTCGCAGGCTTTAACCGCCAGCAGTAGTGGCAAACAGGTTATTTGTTCCTCAGATCCTTGTCAGCAGCAACAGGATTCTGACGAAGAAGAAAACATTGAAGTTATTGCTGCAGCATCAGAAGTCAAAACTCCTAACAATCTGTTTAATATGCAGATTACCCTGATCATAGATGATAAGCAGGTCAATGTCAAAGCAATTCTTGACACAGGAGCTACAACATGCTGTATAGATCAAAATGCAGTGCCCAAAGAATTTGTAGAACCCAACACTTTTGCGGTTCAATTCTCGGGTATAAATTCTATTTCAACAGCTAATATGAAGCTCAGGCAGGGTAAGATGATGATTGGTAAGAATACTTTTCGCATCCCATATACATATGCCTTTTCAATGAAAATTGGGCAGGATATACAGATGATTCTAGGATGCAATTTCCTAAGGAGTTTGGCTGGAGGAGTAAGAATAGAAGGGAATAAAGTAACCTTCTACAAATACATAACAGAGATTCCTACCTCAACGGTAGCAGCCTTAATTGAAGAAGAGGAAGAAAATTCTAACTATCTTGAATTCTCTGATTTATGTAGCAATTATGTTTTTGCCAATGTTCAAAATAATTGTATCTCTCCAAAAGTCTTACAGGATTTACGAGAGCAGGGTTTCATCGGGGATGATCCTTTACTCCATTGGCAAAAGAACAAAGTCTCATGTTACCTTGACATCAAAAATCCGGATCTTACCATTGAAGATAAACCTCTGGATAATCTCACTCCCAACCAGAAGGAGCAGTACAAAAGGCACATTGACGCCCTTCTCCAACTTGGCGTAATCAGGCCTAGTACAAGTAGGCACAGAACGAATGCCTTCATTGTAAACTCTGGAACAACGGTTGATCCGACCACTGGTAAGGAAGTCAAAGGTAAGGAAAGAATGGTTTTTAATTACAAGCGTCTCAATGATTTAACTCATAAAGACCAATACAGTCTTCCAGGGATTCAATCTATAATTGCCCGAATAGGTAATTCAAAAATTTATAGCAAGTTTGATCTAAAGAGCGGTTTTCATCAGGTTGCTATGCACCCAGAATCCATCCCTTGGACAGCTTTTTGGGTCCCCTCAGGACTCTATGAGTGGCTTGTAATGCCATTTGGTTTGAAAAATGCCCCTGCTATTTTCCAAAGAAAAATGGATAATTGTTTTAGAAACACAGAAGATTTTATTGCAGTCTACATAGATGATATTCTTGTGTTTTCTAACAATATAGCAGATCATGAAAAGCATTTGCAGGAGTTTGTTAACATCTGCAGAACAAATGGGTTGGTTCTCAGCCCTACAAAAATGAAGATTGGCCAGAGCAAAATAGAGTTCCTTGGTACTATTATCGAGGAAGGAAAAGTTCAGTTGCAGCCCAATATCATTTCAAAAATTGCAGATTTTGATGAGGCTCAGCTAACAACGAAGAAAGGTCTAAGAAGCTGGCTTGGTTTGCTAAACTATGCTAGGCCATATTTTCACAACATGGGTCGTCTTCTAAGCCCACTTTACGCAAAAATAAGCCCAACAGGCGAAAGGCGATTAAACCAGCATGACATGGCCTTGATCCATGAAATAAAGGCCAAAATTCAGCAGCTCCCCCAGTTAGCAGTTCCACCAGAGGAAGCCTACATTATCATTGAATGTGACGGCTGTATGAACGGTTGGGGAGGAGTTTGTAAGTGGAAATCAAATGAGTCTGATCCAAAGAAAGATGAGCAGATATGCGCTTTTGCATCTGGTAAGTTCTCCCAGGTAAAATCAACCATTGATGCAGAAATTCATGCGGTCATGAATTCCTTGACAAAGTTCAAACTCTACTACCTCGGTCGCCCTAAGATGACCATCCGAACTGACTGCCAAGTGATCATATCTTTCTTCAACAAATCAGCTCAGAACAAACCATCCAGAGTTCGATGGGTGAATTTTGTTGACTATGTCTCTGGATGTGGAACAGAAATTGCTTTCGAGCATGTTAAGGGAAGTGATAACCTTCTGGCGGACCATCTTTCTAGACTAACATGTTTGTTAATTTTGCAGGAACCCAGTCCAGGAACTTTCGCTTTCATTAACAATTTTATTTCAGCATGTCAGGAAGTGGAGCTTCATCCAACCCCATGGAGTTCTTTACAGCTCCAACAGACCCTGAGCAACTTTCTCAGGAATACTACAATCTCATCCGAGAAGAAAGGCTTATTCATCAACAAAGAGAAGGAGAACACAGAGGAGTTCATTTCACTGAAGTGGCCCAATTCAAGGCCCAAAGAAATACAATTGAAGAACAAGCCCGTCAACAGCTACTGTCGGCAGCCCAGTCCTTTTTGCAAATCCAAAAGCTTAAGGAAGAATACACCTGTCTCCACGCAACAAATGACAACGCAGCAGGAGATCATCTGCCCAATATTCGAAACAGGAACAATTTGCTTCAAGGGACCATTGAAGTCTTGGAATATTACGTCACCCGCGCTGTTGAAGAATACAATCCCTAATACGCAGCGTTTTGATGAGTGGTGGACCCCTATTCCCAGGAATCCAAAGTTAACTTACGGTTGTAATTTAAAGGCCGGTTTTAAAGGAGCCTGAGCGCCTACCGCGTCTTTTGTCCGTTTGTGCTTTCTGTCTTTTCTTTTCCTGTTTGCTTTTGCTTTCGGCGTGTTGTCTGTTTTTCTGTCTGTTTGCTTTCCGCGTGTCGAGTTTTTGTGGTTTTTGCCTTGCTGTAAGCGCGTTTGCATTATTGATCGATGGGGCCCAATGAGCACCCGGATAATGCTTTCTGCCCTATTTAAGGCTTGTTAGAGGTTCTGTTTTACAAGCAAGAATCAACCCTTCTTGTATAACACTCTTTCTGTAATCCTCTGTAAGTTTTCCAGATTTCTTAATAAAAGTATGCAGTTTGTTTAATTTCTTTTGAGTATTTGGAAGTTTCCGCCAGTAGTAAGGTTACTCCATCCTTTCACTACTGTTCCACCCCTGGGAAGAAAACCCCCTAATTTGGTTCCATAGGGGTTGGAACTGGTTGTGGGGGTCTGAGAATCCACTGATTCCCTTGGATTGCCCTTGTATCATAAGGCTTTCCTGCAATACACTTCACTCCTTTGCTTATTAAATAATCAGTAACATCATTTATAGAATAAGCAAATCCTGCATTTGAAGTGTTAGTCATTCTTCCAACCACACCACGAGTCACAAGTAAATTGGCTTCTCCAGCCTGCCAGTTTTCATAACCATGAGTAAGGATAGACATTTGTACATGTTGAGTAAAAGGGTAATCTGCATATTAAACAGATTGTTAGGAGTTTTGACTTCTGATGCTGCAGCAATAACTTCAATGTTTTCTTCTTCGTCAGAATCCTGTTGCTGCTGACAAGGATCTGAGGAACAAATAACCTGTTTGCCACTACTGCTGGCGGTTAAAGCCTGCGAGAAAGTATGAAGGAGATAGCCAGACTGACAGTATTTACAGTTTATCTGATGGTGATGAGGATAAACAGGATCATATACACGAAGAGTACATTTGTATGATGATCAAACATCCTGATAACACTTACTGGCTTGGTAAGTCCGGTGGTTATTTACCACTCATACAGGTGAACAGGAAGCAATATAAATGCCCTCATACATGGCAGGATGGTATTATTGAATTAGATAGCAGTTATGCATCAACAAAGAGAAGGAGAACACAGAGGAGTTCATTTCACTGAAGTGGCCCAATTCAAGGCCCAAAGAAATACAATTGAAGAACAAGCCCGTCAACAGCTACTGTCGGCAGCCCAGTCCTTTTTGCAAATCCAAAAGCTTAAGGAAGAATACACCTGTCTCCACGCAACAAATGACAACGCAGCAGGAGATCATCTGCCCAATATTCGAAAGTTGGTCAGGATCTACCTTCACCGTCTTTCCTTCCTTTCTAAAGGATCTGCAAAGCAATCAATCATTGGCGCTCCAAGTATTTGGAATCTATCTCGCCCCAACTCTCACAAGACTTCCAGCAGCTCAAACAGCCATCCGGCATCCGAATTTCGGAACCTAAGCATCAGAGTACCAGCGAAGTTGGTGGGATTTCCCCCTCTTTTCCTTTTTCAGTTCCCAGCTTACCTGTTACCAAGCCAGTAAGTGTTATCAGGATGTTTGATCATCATACAAATGTACTCTTCGTGTATATGATCCTGTTTATCCTCATCACCATCAGATAAGCTGTAAATACTGTCAGTCTGGCTATCTCCTTCATCAACAGAAACTAAATCATAGCCATCAGGTAAATCAACAGTTTCAAAAACAGCTAATCTTAGTTTGTTCTGATATGAAACATGTGCTGCCTTTTCTTAATGATTATCTCAGGTTAGCAGCCAAAACAGGAAGAATGTACATTGGAACAGAACTATCAGAAAAATTATGGTTCAAATTTCCTGGAGATCTCGGTAAACGAATCAAAGATGCTTTTGATAGAGCAAATCCAGGAGCAACAATTGGTGTAGCCCCCAAAACCACAAAAACTCGACACGCGGAAAGCAAACAGACAGAAAAACAGACAACACGTCGAAAGCAAAAGCAAACAGGAAAAGAAAAGACAGAAAGCACAAACGGATAAAAGACGCGGTAGGCGCTCAGGCTCCTTTAAAACCGGCCTTTAAATTACAACCGTAAGTTAACTTTGGATTCCTGGGAATAGGGGTCCACCACTCATCAAAACGCTGTGTATTAGGGATTGTATTCTTCAACAGCGCGGGTGACGTAATATTCCAAGACTTCAATGGTTCCTTGAAGCAAATTGTTCCTGTTTCGAATATTGGGCAGATGATCTCCTGCTGCGTTGTCATTTGTTGCGTGGAGACAGGTGTATTCTTCCTTAAGCTTTTGGATTTGCAAAAAGGACTGGGCTGCCGACAGTAGCTGTTGACGGGCTTGTTCTTCAATTGTATTTCTTTGGGCCTTGAATTGGGCCACTTCAGTGAAATGAACTCCTCTGTGTTCTCCTTCTCTTTGTTGATGCATAAGCCTTTCTTCTCGGATGAGATTGTAGTATTCCTGAGAAAGTTGCTCAGGGTCTGTTGGAGCTGTAAAGAACTCCATGGGGTTGGATGAAGCTCCACTTCCTGACATGCTGAAATAAAATTGTTAATGAAAGCGAAAGTTCCTGGACTGGGTTCCTGCAAAATTAACAAACATGTTAGTCTAGAAAGATGGTCCGCCAGAAGGTTATCACTTCCCTTAACATGCTCGAAAGCAATTTCTGTTCCACATCCAGAGACATAGTCAACAAAATTCACCCATCGAACTCTGGATGGTTTGTTCTGAGCTGATTTGTTGAAGAAAGATATGATCGCTTGGCAGTCAGTTCGGATGGTCATCTTAGGGCGACCGAGGTAGTAGAGTTTGAACTTTGTCAAGGAATTCATGACCGCATGAATTTCTGCATCAATGGTTGATTTTACCTGGGAGAACTTACCAGATGCAAAAGCGCATATCTGCTCATCTTTCTTTGGATCAGACTCATTTGATTTCCACTTACAAACTCCTCCCCAACCGTTCATACAGCCGTCACATTCAATGATAATGTAGGCTTCCTCTGGTGGAACTGCTAACTGGGGGAGCTGCTGAATTTTGGCCTTTATTTCATGGATCAAGGCCATGTCATGCTGGTTTAATCGCCTTTCGCCTGTTGGGCTTATTTTTGCGTAAAGTGGGCTTAGAAGACGACCCATGTTGTGAAAATATGGCCTAGCATAGTTTAGCAAACCAAGCCAGCTTCTTAGACCTTTCTTCGTTGTTAGCTGAGCCTCATCAAAATCTGCAATTTTTGAAATGATATTGGGCTGCAACTGAACTTTTCCTTCCTCGATAATAGTACCAAGGAACTCTATTTTGCTCTGGCCAATCTTCATTTTTGTAGGGCTGAGAACCAACCCATTTGTTCTGCAGATGTTAACAAACTCCTGCAAATGCTTTTCATGATCTGCTATATTGTTAGAAAACACAAGAATATCATCTATGTAGACTGCAATAAAATCTTCTGTGTTTCTAAAACAATTATCCATTTTTCTTTGGAAAATAGCAGGGGCATTTTTCAAACCAAATGGCATTACAAGCCACTCATAGAGTCCTGAGGGGACCCAAAAAGCTGTCCAAGGGATGGATTCTGGGTGCATAGCAACCTGATGAAAACCGCTCTTTAGATCAAACTTGCTATAAATTTTTGAATTACCTATTCGGGCAATTATAGATTGAATCCTTGGAAGACTGTATTGGTCTTTATGAGTTAAATCATTGAGACGCTTGTAATTAAAAACCATTCTTTCCTTACCTTTGACTTCCTTACCAGTGGTCAGATCAACCGTTGTTCCAAAGTTTACAATGAAGGCATTCGTTCTGTGCCTACTTATACTAGGCCTGATTACGCCAAGTTGGAGAAGGGCGTCAATGTGCCTTTTGTACTGCTCCTTCTGGTTGGGAGTGAGATTATCCAGAGGTTTATCTTCAATGGTAAGATCCAGATTTTTGATGTCAAGGTAACATGAGACTTTGTTCTTTTGCCAATGGAGTAAAGGATCATCCCCGATGAAACCCTGCTCTCGTAAATCCTGTAAGACTTTTGGAGAGATACAATTATTTTGAACATTGGCAAAAACATAATTGCTACATAAATCAGAGAATTCAAGATAGTTAGGAGTTTTGACTTCTGATGCTGCAGCAATAACTTCAATGTTTTCTTCTTCGTCAGAATCCTGTTGCTGCTGACAAGGATCCTGCGCAGAAACAAAGGATAACTGAGACATGGTATTTTTAGTTATTGATTCCCACCTGAGGAAAACATCATGAAACATTCCCAGGTTTTGGGGAATAATTAGCATAGCTCCTTGGGTAGTCTGAGCAGAAGGTAACTGCCAGAATTGGTTTCCATCCTGTCTTCGAAATGAGCCTCTGGGCTTATATCCTTCGAAAAAGGGGACAGAAGGGCTAGGACCACTAGCAGGGGGATATCCTGGTGGAGTCATAACAGCATCTTCTGGTGGAGAGTAGACTGAAGAGTTTTCTCTAGTGATTCCACTTGCGACTAAGTTCTGCAACTTTCGGAGCTGAGGGTATTCAAACAACTGATCCTCTTCCTCTTTACCAGCCGCAACTATTTCCTTTTGTTTGGGCTTGAGTTGAGGATATTCAAGCGCAAAATTTGCTTCCCATGTTTGCTTCTCAAGGGTTTGATCTAGATCGAGTTCTTCTTCTGAGGCGAGCTCCCAAAAAGGAGATGGTGTATATCCATCTGGGTTGTTGGAGCCGTCAGAGTCATAATCAATCCCTTCGTCATTGAAGTTTCTTTGGGTTTGGGCTTTTGAAGCTTCTTCTTGCTGAACCGAAAAATACCAGAATCCGGGATTTTGGGCTTCTTCTAGCCAATCCAGGACTGGATCCTCATGACACATTAGGTAGCGCTTGTCTGTGCAAGGAGGGGTATCCTGAGATGGGCCTTGGTTCCCTAATCCTATGTTACTGCTACAATCATCAGGGACAGAGCTAGGACTAGTCTTAGCCTGGCTTAATGATTTTCGCATCCGGTAACTGGATTCTCTTAATTGGGCCTCGGTGTCAGTTTCCCAACCTGTTGCAATGATTTGTGGAATTTCAGGGAAAACCACATTAGTTGTATACGCATACCTGCATGCCTTTGGTATTTCTTCAACAAAGACCTGAGTTATGTAAGTCTTTGGTTCTTCCTCATCATCAGAGTTATCATAACTGTATTGAGGAACTGGTTCAGTATAATCAAATTCATCGTCACTGTTGTTGCCAAAGAGTTGAACCTGCCTTTGAAATGGGCACCAGGATTGTTCATGTTCTTTGAGCAGATTTTTAGAACTGCAAACAATATCACAAAACCAACAGTGATAATGGGCTTCTATATCAAAGTTATCACCTGCATGGCAATGACATCCTTTCCGCTTTTTAATTGACGGAGGATTGGGCCTGCACAAAGCTTCTGATGTGCTTATAGTTTGGGCCTGATTGCTGTTTTGGGCCTGATCACGGATTTGGGCATCTCGGGCCAAAATAGCCTCCATATTAACTTCCGTTGTTGGGCCATCATCATAGCGAACCCAATATTGCCATTTTCCTGGATCTTCGCCTAATGGACCCCAGACTTCATGGGCCGGGCGATATCCAACGCCTGGAATATGCTGCTGGGCTTGCGCCGTTTCTTGCAGACATATAGCTACAGTCTCTGTGTGAATGGACTGTTCATCTTCATCTTCAGATTCATCGTCCCTATTGTACTTTGGAGGGGCAGAAGGACCTGCATCATTATAATTGCTAAATTTCAAAGAAATTGAGCCTCCAAGTAGATTATGAGTTTGGACCGTCGTTGGTTCCATAGGGGTTGGAACTGGTTGTGGGGGTCTGAGAATCCACTGATTTCCTTGGATTGCCCTTGTATCATAAGGCTTTCCTGCAATACACTTCACTCCTTTGCTTATTAAATAATCAGTAACATCATTTATAGAATAAGCAAATCCTGCATTTGAAGTGTTAGTCATTCTTCCAACCACACCACGAGTTACAAGTAAATTGGCTTCTCCAGCCTGCCAGTTTTCATAACCATGAGTAAGGATAGACATTTGTACATGTTGAGTAAAATCTCTTACAGTCATCATGGTATCTGGTATCGCATAGCATAACTGGCTTCCTTCAGTGAGGTCTATCTCCATTGTGGCAAAGATGGACTGATCTCCTTCCCATCTAGTATCTCGAAACACAACTAGGGCCATAGTCCCTTGCCGCTGTCTGTGTAAAGCCTGAATTCTGACCTGCAAAACACCAATGTGAATAAAAGAATACCCACTCTGGAGTAGTCTTTCAGCGCTCTGTGGCTGAATAAATCTTCTATCGATTTGGTCACCATCACCACATTTAATTGCCTCCTCAGATCTATGGTTATAGATCTTATGCTGGGCGTCGTCTGGTCTGCTGTGATAAAGAACTTCTGCTGGCACTAAACGTGCTCTCTCCCTCATAGACTGTCTGAGAGAAACATTAGGATCGAGTTCCTGTTCAAGAGTTCTTTCATACCTGCCAGAATTTCCTTTAATTGTTCTGCCAATTCTGCGGGCAGTTTGTCGGAGGTTATGTCTTCTCCTCTGATTTCGCCTGTAAGCACGAATTTGATCTTCAAAAGAGGGCTGTATGGTAGCCGTCGTTGTTCTGGACGAAACTGGTGGCTCCGCCATTACTTCTTGAGCTTTGCCTTCTCTTCTTCTAAGATTACGTAAGGATCTTTGAAGGCGTAGAAAGTTCCTTTCTTAACTTCCTTTGGTTTTACTTCCTTTAAGGATAAACCTTCAAGGCTTTTTCGGATCTCTTCTAAAGCGTCTGTTGGGGCAGTAGATTCCGCCTGGACACCTTTTTCACGTCTGTAAGCCTTGTTCTCTGCTTCAAGAGTATCTACCTTTAAATGAAGGTTAAGCAGTAATTGAATAATAAAATTATTCTGAGAAATAATAGCACCAGAGAGTTCAGGTGAGGTTTTTAGGCCTTCAACTCCCTTTCTGAAACCGACAGGATTGTAGGCAGCTGCGTCTTCAAGTGCCTTTCTGTAGGTGCTCTCACTGCTCATCAGCTAGCTCCAGTCCAGTGGACTAAGCTTTCCACAAGCTGATCTACCTTTTTGATTTGAGCTTCAAGCTTGGCTAACAAACCTAAAGCCTGCTCCTCGATCTCTTTTGGTTGCTTAGCAATTTCTGCTACTAAGCCTTTAACTTCCTGCTTAAACAAAGGCCTCTGCTGTTCTAGAGCTGCAACGTGCTTTTCTAAAACCTGTAACCTTTGATTAAGAGAAACAAACTTCCCTTCAAGCAGTTTAAAGTTCTTTAAAGAAACACGAGATAACAACAGAATATGCTTGATAATAAAATCTAGATTATTAGCTAGATCTCGATTTGTAACCTTTTCTGCTTCTTCAAGGTTTAATAATTCAGTTTTTGCAATTCTTTCACTTTGATAAAATCTGACTATTGAATCTTCGTACCTATCTGACAGAAAAGTAAACAGAGCTTACTGAACTTTTGGAGTATGAAATAGTTGGTCAGGATCTACCTTCACCGTCTTTCCTTCCTTTCCAAAGGATCTGCAAAGCAATCTTGTTGATCGGAGTAGAAGATACGCCTAGGGTATCTTTTCGGGGATATAGATACTTCTGAGGGTACTCACCTTCTTCCCTTCACACGCCCTTTTCTCTTCTCAAATACGGGCTTCAACAGGGTTACGTCTTTTGTACCGAAGAACCTTCTATATCAAGGCAACAAGGCAACCGGGGGGGGGGGGGGGGGGGGGGGGGGCAATCGTGAAGATTAACTTTGCAAAACGAAAGGATTAAAAGGAAATCTGGATCCGGAGATCCTTATGAGAAATTTACTCCATTAAAAGCTCTGATACCAAATTAGGGGGTTTTCTTCCCAGGGGGTGGAACAGTAGTGAAAGGATGGAGTAACCTTACTACTGGCGGAAACTTCCAAAAACTCAAAAGAAATTAAACAAACTGCATATTTTTATTAAGAAATCTGGAAAACTTACAGAGGATTACAAAGAGAGAGTGTTATACAAGAAGGGTTGATTCTTGCTTGTAAAACAGAACCTCTAACAAGCCTTAAATAGGGCAGAAAGCATTATCCGGGTGCTCATTGGGCCCCATCGATCAATAATGCAAACGCGCTTACAGCAAGGCAAAACCACAAAAACTCGACACGCGGAAAGCAAACAGACAGAAAAACAGACAACACGCCGAAAGCAAAAGCAAACAGGAAAAGAAAAGACAGAAAGCACAAACGGACAAAAGACGCGGTAGGCGCTCAGGCTCCTTTAAAACCGGCCTTTAAATTACAACCGTAAGTTAACTTTGGATTCCTGGGAATAGGGGTCCACCACTCATCAAAACGCTGCGTATTAGGGATTGTATTCTTCAACAGCGCGGGTGACGTAATATTCCAAGACTTCAATGGTTCCTTGAAGCAAATTGTTCCTGTTTCGAATATTGGGCAGATGATCTCCTGCTGCGTTGTCATTTGTTGCGTGGAGACAGGTGTATTCTTCCTTAAGCTTTTGGATTTGCAAAAAGGACTGGGCTGCCGACAGTAGCTGTTGACGGGCTTGTTCTTCAATTGTATTTCTTTGGGCCTTGAATTGGGCCACTTCAGTGAAATGAACTCCTCTGTGTTCTCCTTCTCTTTGTTGATGCATAAGCCTTTCTTCTCGGATGAGATTGTAGTATTCCTGAGAAAGTTGCTCAGGGTCTGTTGGAGCTGTAAAGAACTCCATGGGGTTGGATGAAGCTCCACTTCCTGACATGCTTTGACTTCCTTACCAGTGGTCGGATCAACCGTTGTTCCAGAGTTTACAATGAAGGCATTCGTTCTGTGCCTACTTGTACTAGGCCTGATTACGCCAAGTTGGAGAAGGGCGTCAATGTGCCTTTTGTACTGCTCCTTCTGGTTGGGAGTGAGATTATCCAGAGGTTTATCTTCAATGGTAAGATCCGGATTTTTGATGTCAAGGTAACATGAGACTTTGTTCTTTTGCCAATGGAGTAAAGGATCATCCCCGATGAAACCCTGCTCTCGTAAATCCTGTAAGACTTTTGGAGAGATACAATTATTTTGAACATTGGCAAAAACATAATTGCTACATAAATCAGAGAATTCAAGATAGTTAGAATTTTCTTCCTCTTCTTCAATTAAGGCTGCTACCGTTGAGGTAGGAATCTCTGTTATGTATTTGTAGAAGGTTACTTTATTCCCTTCTATTCTTACTCCTCCAGCCAAACTCCTTAGGAAATTGCATCCTAGAATCATCTGTATATCCTGCCCAATTTTCATTGAAAAGGCATATGTATATGGGATGCGAAAAGTATTCTTACCAATCATCATCTTACCCTGCCTGAGCTTCATATTAGCTGTTGAAATAGAATTTATACCCGAGAATTGAACCGCAAAAGTGTTGGGTTCTACAAATTCTTTGGGCACTGCATTTTGATCTATACAGCATGTTGTAGCTCCTGTGTCAAGAATTGCTTTGACATTGACCTGCTTATCATCTATGATCAGGGTAATCTGCATATTAAACAGATTGTTAGGAGTTTTGACTTCTGATGCTGCAGCAATAACTTCAATGTTTTCTTCTTCGTCAGAATCCTGTTGCTGCTGACAAGGATCTGAGGAACAAATAACCTGTTTGCCACTACTGCTGGCCTTTAAAGCCTGCGAGGAAGTAACAGGTAAGCTGGGAACTGAAAAAGCAAAAGAGGGGGAAATCCCACCAACTTCGCTGGTACTCTGATGCTTAGGTTCCGAAATTCGGATGCCGGATGGCGGTTTGAGCTGCTGGAAGTCTTGTGAGAGTTGGGGCGAGATAGATTCCAAATACTTGGAGCGCCAATGATTGACTTCAGCCTGCAACTGGGCTATTGTATTAGCCTGCCATGTGAGCATCTCAGCTTGCTGCTGTAATAGAGGTGCTGTTACTGGTGGTAGCTTTGTTATAGTGACAGGGACTATCTGGATAGTATGATCTATATAATCAGGAGCACATAAAGAACAACAGGTTAGGTGACAGTTTGGACAATGAGTCCGAAACCTTTGACTGGGGACCTGTTTACAAAAGTGACAATTCACAAATGTGCTATCTAATTCAATAATACCATCCTGCCATGTATGAGGGCATTTATATTGCTTCCTGTTCACCTGTATGAGTGGTAAATAACCACCGAACTTACCAAGCCAGTAAGTGTTATCAGGATGTTTGATCATCATACAAATGTACTCTTCGTGTATATGATCCTGTTTATCCTCATCATCATCAGATAAACTGTAAATACTGTCAGTCTGGCTATCTCCTTCATCAACAGAAACGTTTTCTCCAGTGATTCCACTTGCGACTAAGTTCTGTAACTTTCGGAGCTGAGGGTATTCAAACAACTGATCCTCTTCCTCTTTACCAGCCGCAACTATTTCCTTTTGTTTGGGCTTGAGTTGAGGATATTCAAGCGCAAAAGTTGCTTCCCATGTTTGCTTCTCAAGGGTTTGATCTAGATCGAGTTCTTCTTCTGAGGCGAGCTCCCAAAAAGGGGATGGTGTATATCCATCTGGGTTGTTGGAGCCGTCAGAGTCATAATCAATCCCTTCGTCATTGAAGTTTCTTTGGGTTTGGGCTTTTGAAGCTTCTTCTTGCTGAACCGAAAAATACCAGAATCCGGGATTTTGGGCTTCTTCTAGCCAATCCAGGACTGGATCCTTATGACACATTAGGTAGCGCTCGTCTGTGCAAGGAGGGGTATCCTGAGATGGGCCTTGGTTCCCTAATCCTGTGTTACTGCTACAATCATCAGGGACAGAGCTAGGACTAGTCTTAGCCTGGCTTAATGATTTTCGCATCCGGTAACTGGATTCTCTTAATTGGGCCTCGGTATCAGTCTCCCAACCTGTTGCAATGATTTGTGGAATTTCAGGGAAAACCACATTAGTTGTATACGCATACCTGCATGCCTTTGGTATTTCTTCAACAAAGACCTGAGTTGTGTAAGTCTTTGGTTCTTCCTCATCATCAGAGTTATCATAACTGTATTGAGGAACTGGTTCAGTATAATCAAATTCATCGTCACTGTTGTTGCCAAAGAGTTGAACCTGCCTTTGAAATGGGCACCAGGATTGTTCATGTTCTTTGAGCAGATTTTTAGAACTGCAAATAATATCACAAAACCAACAGTGATAATGGGCTTCTATATCAAAGTTATCACCTGCATGGCAATGACATCCTTTCCGCTTTTTAATTGACGGAGGATTGGGCCTGCACAAAGCTTCTGATGTGCTTATAGTTTGGGCCTGATTGCTGTTTTGGGCCTGATCACGGATTTGGGCATCTCGGGCCAAAATAGCCTCCATATTAACTTCCGTTGTTGGGCCATCATCATAGCGAACCCAATATTGCCATTTTCCTGGATCTTCGCCTAATGGACCCCAGACTTCATGGGCCGGGCGATATCCAACGCCTGGAATATGCTGCTGGGCTTGCGCCGTTTCTTGCAGACATATAGCTACAGTCTCTGTGTGAATGGACTGTTCATCTTCATCTTCAGATTCATCATCCCTATTGTACTTTGGAGGGGCAGAAGGACCTGCATCATTATAATTGTTAAATCTCAAAGAAATTGAGCCTCCAAGTAAATTATGAGTTTGGACCGTCGTTGGTTCCATAGGGGTTGGAACTGGTTGTGGGGGTCTGAGAATCCACTGATTCCCTTGGATTGCCCTTGTATCATAAGGCTTTCCTGCAATACACTTCACTCCTTTGCTTATTAAATAATCAGTAACATCATTTATAGAATAAGCAAATCCTGCATTTGAAGTGTTAGTCATTCTTCCAACCACACCACGAGTTACAAGTAAATTGGCTTCTCCAGCCTGCCAGTTTTCATAACCATGAGTAAGGATAGACATTTGTACATGTTGAGTAAAATCTCTTACAGTCATCATGGTATCTGGTATCGCATAGCATAACTGGCTTCCTTCAGTGAGGTCTATCTCCATTGTGGCAAAGATGGACTGATCTCCTTCCCATATAGTATCTCAGCTCACATGGCAGGCTAATACAATAGCCCAGTTGCAGGCTGAAGTCAATCATTGGCGCTCCAAGTATTTGGAATCTATCTCGCCCCAACTCTCACAAGACTTCCAGCAGCTCAAACCGCCATCCGGCATCCGAATTTCGGAACCTAAGCATCAGAGTACCAGCGAAGTTGGTGGGATTTCCCCCTCTTTATAGAAGCCCATTATCACTGTTGGTTTTGTGATATTGTTTGCAGTTCTAAAAATCTGCTCAAAGAACATGAACAATCCTGGTGCCCATTTCAAAGGCAGGTTCAACTCTTTGGCAACAACAGTGACGATGAATTTGATTATACTGAACCAGTTCCTCAATACAGTTATGATAACTCTGATGATGAGGAAGAACCAAAGACTTACACAACTCAGGTCTTTGTTGAAGAAATACCAAAGGCATGCAGGTATGCGTATACAACTAATGTGGTTTTCCCTGAAATTCCACAAATCATTGCAACAGGTTGGGAAACTGACACCGAGGCCCAATTAAGAGAATCCAGTTACCGGATGCGAAAATCATTAAGCCAGGCTAAGACTAGTCCTAGCTCTGTCCCTGATGATTGTAGCAGTAACACAGGATTAGGGAACCAAGGCCCATCTCAGGATACCCCTCCTTGCACAGACGAGCGCTACCTAATGTGTCATGAGGATCCAGTCCTGGATTGGCTAGAAGAAGCCCAAAATCCCGGATTCTGGTATTTTTCGGTTCAGCAAGAAGAAATTTGAACCATAATTTTTCTGATAGTTCTGTTCCAATGTACATTCTTCCTGTTTTGGCTGCTAACCTGAGATAATCATTAAGAAAAGGCAGCACATGTTTCATATCAGAACAAACTAATTTTTCAAGATCCCTGTAGGCATCCTCTTGCACCTTTGTGGAACTTGTTGTAGGATCTTCTAAGGTAAAAACCCTTCGAACTTGGGACATAATGTTTTGAACTCCTTCTGATCCTTCAGAATTTGCGATAAGGCGTTGATATTCAGCTTGATACGCCATTCGCCAGGAAATCCATGTCAACTTCTCCTTCTCACCAAGGAGGTTCTCGATAAAATTCATCTTATCCTGCGCAGAAACAAAGGATAACTGAGACATGGTATTTTTAGTTATTGATTCCCACCTGAGGAAAACATCATGAAACATTCCCAGGTTTTGGGGAATAATTAGCATAGCTCCTTGGGTAGTCTGAGCAGAAGGTAACTGCCAGAATTGGTTTCCATCCTGTCATAAGGATCTCCGGATCCAGATTTCCTTTTAATCCTTTCGTTTTGCAAAGTTAATCTTCACGATTGCCCCCCCCGGTTGCCTTGTTGCCTTGATATAGAAGGTTCTTCGGTACAAAAGACGTAACCCTGTTGAAGCCCGTATTTGGGTTTAGGGTTTAGGGTTTAGGGTTTAAGAAAAGGCAGCACATGTTTCATATCAGAACAAACTAATTTTTCAAGATCCCTGTAGGCATCCTCTTGCACCTTTGTGGAACCTGTTGTAGGATCTTCTAAGGTAAAAACCCTTCGAACTTGGGAGATAATGTTTTGAACTCCTTCTGATCCTTCAGAATTTGCGATAAGGCATTGATATTCAGCTTGATACGCCATTCGCCAGGAAATCCATGTCATTTCGGAGCTGAGGGTATTCAAACAACTGATCCTCTTCCTCTTTACCAGCCGCAACTATTTCCTTTTGTTTGGGCTTGAGTTGAGGATATTCAAGCGCAAAATTTGCTTCCCATGTTTGGTTCCGAAATTCGGATGCCGGATGGCGGTTTGAGCTGCTGGAAGTCTTGTGAGAGTTGGGGCGAGATAGATTCCAAATACTTGGAGCGCCAATGATTGACTTCAGCCTGCAACTGGGCTATTGTATTAGCCTGCCATGTGAGCATCTCAGCTTGCTGCTGTAATAGAGGTGCTGTTACTGGTGGTAGCTTTGTTGTAGTGACAGGGACTATCTGGATAGTATGATCTATATAATCAGGAGCACATAAAGAACAACAGGTTAGGTGACAGTTTGGACAATGAGTCCGAAACCTTTGACTGGGGACCTGTTTACAAAAGTGACAATTCACATCAGTCCATCTTTGCCACAATGGAGATAGACCTCACTGAAGGAAGCCAGTTATGCTATGCGATACCAGATACCATGATGACATAGCCATCAGGTAAATCAACAGTTTCAAAAACAGCTAATCTTTTAGCACTTTTTCGATCATTTGGGCATTCTTTAGCAAAATGTCCAGTTTCGCCACACAAATAGCATTTACATTTCTTCTGCTGCAAATACTTAGTTTTATCAATTCTAGCATGCGATGAGTGTGGTTTACCTTTATAGGTAGTGGACCTTCTTACGTTGCTTCTGCCTTTAGAATGCTTTGAAGATTGGTAGTAGCCATTGATTGGGAAGTCTCTACAGAAATCCAGAGGTTGCCTTGTTGCCTTGATATAGAAGGTTCTTCGGTACAAAAGACGTAACCCTGTTGAAGCCCGTATTTGAGAAGAGAAAAGGGCGTGTGAAGGGAAGAAGGTGAGTACCCTCAAAGGTTACAGGTTTTAGAAAAGCACGTTGCAGCTCTAGAACAGCAGAGGCCTTTGTCTAAGCAGGAAGTTAAAGGCTTAGTAGCAGAAATTGCTAAGCAACTAGGGGGTTTTCTTCCCAGGGGTGGAACAGTAGTGAAAGGATGGAGTAACCTTACTACTGGCGGAAACTTCCAAATACTCAAAAGAAATTAAACAAACTGCATACTTTTATTAAGAAATCTGGAAAACTTACAGAGGATTACAGAGAGAGTGTTATACAAGAAGGGTTGATTCTTGCTTGTAAAACAGAACCTCTAACAAGCCTTAAATAGGGCAGAAAGCATTATCCGGGTGCTCATTGGGCCCCATCGATCAATAATGCAAACGCGCTTACAGCAAGGCAAAACCACAAAAACTCGACACGCGGAAAGCAAACAGACAGAAAAACAGACAACACGCCGAAAGCAAAAGCAAACAGGAAAAGGAAAGACAGAAAGCACAAACGGACAAAAGACGCGGTAGGCGCTCAGGCTCCTTTAAAACCGGCCTTTAAATTACAACCGTAAGTTAACTTTGGATTCCTGGGAATAGGGGTCCACCACTCATCAAAACGCTGCGTATTAGGGATTGTATTCTTCAACAGCGCGGGTGACGTAATATTCCAAGACTTCAATGGTTCCTTGAAGCAAATTGTTCCTGTTTCGAATATTGGGCAGATGATCTCCTGCTGCGTTGTCATTTGTTGCGTGGAGACAGGTGTATTCTTCCTTAAGCTTTTGGATTTGCAAAAAGGACTGGGCTGCCGACAGTAGCTGTTGACGGGCTTGTTCTTCAATTGTATTTCTTTGGGCCTTGAATTGGGCCACTTCAGTGAAATGAACTCCTCTGTGTTCTCCTTCTCTTTGTTGATGCATAAGCCTTTCTTCTCGGATGAGATTGTAGTATTCCTGAGAAAGTTGCTCAGGGTCTGTTGGAGCTGTAAAGAACTCCATGGGGTTGGATGAAGCTCCACTTCCTGACATGCTTTGACTTCCTTACCAGTGGTCGGATCAACCGTTGTTCCAGAGTTTACAATGAAGGCATTCGTTCTGTGCCTACTTGTACTAGGCCTGATTACGCCAAGTTGGAGAAGGGCGTCAATGTGCCTTTTGTACTGCTCCTTCTGGTTGGGAGTGAGATTATCCAGAGGTTTATCTTCAATGGTAAGATCCGGATTTTTGATGTCAAGGTAACATGAGACTTTGTTCTTTTGCCAATGGAGTAAAGGATCATCCCCGATGAAACCCTGCTCTCGTAAATCCTGTAAGACTTTTGGAGAGATACAATTATTTTGAACATTGGCAAAAACATAATTGCTACATAAATCAGAGAATTCAAGATAGTTAGAATTTTCTTCCTCTTCTTCAATTAAGGCTGCTACCGTTGAGGTAGGAATCTCTGTTATGTATTTGTAGAAGGTTACTTTATTCCCTTCTATTCTTACTCCTCCAGCCAAACTCCTTAGGAAATTGCATCCTAGAATCATCTGTATATCCTGCCCAATTTTCATTGAAAAGGCATATGTATATGGGATGCGAAAAGTATTCTTACCAATCATCATCTTACCCTGCCTGAGCTTCATATTAGCTGTTGAAATAGAATTTATACCCGAGAATTGAACCGCAAAAGTGTTGGGTTCTACAAATTCTTTGGGCACTGCATTTTGATCTATACAGCATGTTGTAGCTCCTGTGTCAAGAATTGCTTTGACATTGACCTGCTTATCATCTATGATCAGGGTAATCTGCATATTAAACAGATTGTTAGGAGTTTTGACTTCTGATGCTGCAGCAATAACTTCAATGTTTTCTTCTTCGTCAGAATCCTGTTGCTGC
Organism: Euphorbia tirucalli; assembly: GCA_039660915.1. Lineage (NCBI taxonomy): Eukaryota > Viridiplantae > Streptophyta > Magnoliopsida > Malpighiales > Euphorbiaceae > Euphorbia > Euphorbia tirucalli. The sequence continues at coordinate 73,327,167 of CM077634.1, read as the reverse complement.
TGACAAGGATCTGAGGAACAAATAACCTGTTTGCCACTACTGCTGGCGGTTAAAGCCTGCGAGGAAGTAACAGGTAAGCTGGGAACTGAAAAAGCAAAAGAGGGGGAAATCCCACCAACTTCGCTGGTACTCTGATGCTTAGGTTCCGAAATTCGGATGCCGGATGGCGGTTTGAGCTGCTGGAAGTCTTGTGAGAGTTGGGGCGAGATAGATTCCAAATACTTGGAGCGCCAATGATTGACTTCAGCCTGCAACTGGGCTATTGTATTAGCCTGCCATGTGAGCATCTCAGCTTGCTGCTGTAATAGAGGTGCTGTTACTGGTGGTAGCTTTGTTATAGTGACAGGGACTATCTGGATAGTATGATCTATATAATCAGTAGCACATAAAGAACAACAGGTTAGGTGACAGTTTGGACAATGAGTCCGAAACCTTTGACTGGGGACCTGTTTACAAAAGTGACAATTCACAAATGTGCTATCTAATTCAATAATACCATCCTGCCATGTATGAGAGCATTTATATTGCTTCCTGTTCACCTGTATGAGTGGTAAATAACCACCGGACTTACCAAGCCAGTAAGTGTTATCAGGATGTTTGATCATCATACAAATGTACTCTTCGTGTATATGATCCTGTTTATCCTCATCATCATCAGATAAACTGTAAATACTGTCAGTCTGGCTATCTCCTTCATCAACAGAAACGTTTTCTCCAGTGATTCCACTTGCGACTAAGTTCTGTAACTTTCGGAGCTGAGGGTATTCAAACAACTGATCCTCTTCCTCTTTACCAGCCGCAACTATTTCCTTTTGTTTGGGCTTGAGTTGAGGATATTCAAGCGCAAAAGTTGCTTCCCATGTTTGCTTCTCAAGGGTTTGATCTAGATCGAGTTCTTCTTCTGAGGCGAGCTCCCAAAAAGGGGATGGTGTATATCCATCTGGGTTGTTGGAGCCGTCAGAGTCATAATCAATCCCTTCGTCATTGAAGTTTCTTTGGGTTTGGGCTTTTGAAGCTTCTTCTTGCTGAACCGAAAAATACCAGAATCCGGGATTTTGGGCTTCTTCTAGCCAATCCAGGACTGGATCCTTATGACACATTAGGTAGCGCTCGTCTGTGCAAGGAGGGGTATCCTGAGATGGGCCTTGGTTCCCTAATCCTGTGTTACTGCTACAATCATCAGGGACAGAGCTAGGACTAGTCTTAGCCTGGCTTAATGATTTTCGCATCCGGTAACTGGATTCTCTTAATTGGGCCTCGGTATCAGTCTCCCAACCTGTTGCAATGATTTGTGGAATTTCAGGGAAAACCACATTAGTTGTATACGCATACCTGCATGCCTTTGGTATTTCTTCAACAAAGACCTGAGTTGTGTAAGTCTTTGGTTCTTCCTCATCATCAGAGTTATCATAACTGTATTGAGGAACTGGTTCAGTATAATCAAATTCATCGTCACTGTTGTTGCCAAAGAGTTGAACCTGCCTTTGAAATGGGCACCAGGATTGTTCATGTTCTTTGAGCAGATTTTTAGAACTGCAAACAATATCACAAAACCAACAGTGATAATGGGCTTCTATATCAAAGTTATCACCTGCATGGCAATGACATCCTTTCCGCTTTTTAATTGACGGAGGATTGGGCCTGCACAAAGCTTCTGATGTGCTTATAGTTTGGGCCTGATTGCTGTTTTGGGCCTGATCACGGATTTGGGCATCTCGGGCCAAAATAGCCTCCATATTAACTTCCGTTGTTGGGCCATCATCATAGCGAACCCAATATTGCCATTTTCCTGGATCTTCGCCTAATGGACCCCAGACTTCATGGGCCGGGCGATATCCAACGCCTGGAATATGCTGCTGGGCTTGCGCCGTTTCTTGCAGACATATAGCTACAGTCTCTGTGTGAATGGACTGTTCATCTTCATCTTCAGATTCATCATCCCTATTGTACTTTGGAGGGGCAGAAGGACCTGCATCATTATAATTGTTAAATCTCAAAGAAATTGAGCCTCCAAGTAAATTATGAGTTTGGACCGTCGTTGGTTCCATAGGGGTTGGAACTGGTTGTGAGGGTCTGAGAATCCACTGATTTCCTTGGATTGCCCTTGTATCATAAGCCTTTCCTGCAATACACTTCACTCCTTTGCTTATTAAATAATCAGTAACATCATTTATAGAGTAAGCAAATCCTGCATTTGAAGTGTTAGTCATTCTTCCAACCACACCACGAGTCACAAGTAAATTGGCTTCTCCAGCCTGCCAGTTTTCATAACCATGAGTAAGGATAGACATTTGTACATGTTTAGTAAAATCTCTTACAGTCATCATGGTATCTGGTATCGCATAGCATAACTGGCTTCCTTCAGTGAGGTCTATCTCCATTGTGGCAAAGATGGACTGATCTCCTTCCCATCTAGTGTCTCGAAACACAACTAGGGCCATAGTCCCTTGCCGCTGTCTGTGTAAAGCCTGAATTCTGACCTGCAAAACACCAATGTGAATAAAAGAATACCCACTCTGGAGTAGTCTTTCAGCGCTCTGTGGCTGAATAAATCTTCTATCGATTTGGTCACCATCACCACATTTAATTGCCTCCTCAGATCTATGGTTATAGATCTTATGCTGGGCGTCGTCTGGCCTGCTGTGATAAAGAACTTCTGCTGGCACTAAACGTGCTCTCTCCCTCATAGATTGTCTGAGAGAAACGTTAGGATCTAGTTCCTGTTCAAGAGTTCTTTCATACCTGCCAGAATTTCCTTTAATTGTTCTGCCAATTCTGCGGGCAGTTTGTCGGAGGTTATGTCTTCTCCTCTGATTTCGCCTGTAAGCACGAATTTGATCTTCAAAAGAGGGCTGTATGGTAGCCGTCGTTGTTCTGGACGAAACTGGTGGCTCCGCCATTACTTCTTGAGCTTTGCCTTCTCTTCTTCTAAGATTACGTAAGGATCTTTGAAGGCGTAGAAAGTTCCTTTCTTAACTTCCTTTGGTTTTACTTCCTTTAAGGATAAACCTTCAAGGCTTTTTCGGATCTCTTCTAAAGCGTCTGATGGGGCAGTAGATTCCGCCTGGACACCTTTTTCACGTCTGTAAGCCTTGTTCTCTGCTTCAAGAGTATCTACCTTTAAATGAAGGTTAAGCAGTAATTGAATAATAAAATTATTCTGAGAAATAATAGCACCAGAGAGTTCAGGTGAGGTTTTTAGGCCTTCAACTCCCTTTCTGAAACCGACAGGATTGTAGGCAGCTGCGTCGTCAAGTGCCTTTCTGTAGGTGCTTTCACTGCTCATCAGCTAGCTCCAGTCTAGTGGACTAAGCTTTCCACAAGCTGATCTACCCTTTTGATTTGAGCTTCAAGCTTGGCTAACAAACCTAAAGCCTGCTCCTCGATCTCTTTTGGTTGCTTAGCAATTTCTGCTACTAAGCCTTTAACTTCCTGCTTAGACAAAGGCCTCTGCTGTTCTAGAGCTGCAACGTGCTTTTCTAAAACCTGTAACCTTTGATTAAGAGAAACAAACTTCCCTTCAAGCAGTTTAAAGTTCTTTAAAGAAACACGAGATAACAACAGAATATGCTTGATAATAAAATCTAGATTATTAGCTAGATCTCGATTTGTAACCTTTTCTGCTTCTTCAAGGTTTAATAATTCAGTTTTTGCAATTCTTTCACTTTGATAAAATCTGACTATTGAATCTTCGTACCTATCTGACATAAAAGTAAACAGAGCTTACTAAACTTTTGGAGTATGAAATAGTTGGTCAGGATCTACCTTCACCGTCTTTCCTTCCTTTCCAAAGGATCTGCAAAGCAATCTTGTTGATCGGAGTAGAAGATACGCCTGGGGTATCTTTTCGGGGATATAGATACTTCTGAGGGTACTCACCTTCTTCCCTTCACACTCCCTTTTCTCTTCTCAAATACGGGCTTCAACAGGGTTACTCTTTTGTACCGAAGAACCTTCTATATCAAGGCAACAAGGCAACCGGGGGGGCAATCGTGAAGATTAACTTTGCAAAACGAAAGGATTAAAAGGAAATCTGGATCCGGAGATCCTTATGGGAATTTACTCCATTAAAAGCTCTGATACCAAATTAGGGGGTTTTCTTCCCAGGGGTGGAACAGTAGTGAAAGGATGGAGTAACCTTACTACTGGCGGAAACTTCCAAATACTCAAAAGAAATTAAACAAACTGCATACTTTTATTAAGAAATCTGGAAAACTTACAGAGGATTACAGAGAGAGAGTGTTATACAAGAAGGGTTGATTCTTGCTTGTAAAACAGAACCTCTAACAAGCCTTAAATAGGGCAGAAAGCATTATCCGGGTGCTCATTGGGCCCCATCGATCAATAATGCAAACGCGCTTACAGCAAGGCAAAACCACAAAAACTCGACACGCGGAAAGCAAACAGACAGAAAAACAGACAACACACCGAAAGCAAAAGCAAACAGGAAAAGGAAAGACAGAAAGCACAAACGGACAAAAGACGCGGTAGGCGCTCAGGCTCCTTTAAAACCGGCCTTTAAATTACAACCGTAAGTTAACTTTGGATTCCTGGGAATAGGGGTCCACCACTCATCAAAACGCTGCGTATTAGGGATTGTATTCTTCAACAGCGCGGGTGACGTAATATTCCAAGACTTCAATGGTTCCTTGAAGCAAATTGTTCCTGTTTCGAATATTGGGCAGATGATCTCCTGCTGCGTTGTCATTTGTTGCGTGGAGACAGGTGTATTCTTCCTTAAGCTTTTGGATTTGCAAAAAGGACTGGGCTGCCGACAGTAGCTGTTGACGGGCTTGTTCTTCAATTGTATTTCTTTGGGCCTTGAATTGGGCCACTTCAGTGAAATGAACTCCTCTGTGTTCTCCTTCTCTTTGTTGATGCATAAGCCTTTCTTCTCGGATGAGATTGTAGTATTCCTGAGAAAGTTGCTCAGGGTCTGTTGGAGCTGTAAAGAACTCCATGGGGTTGGATGAAGCTCCACTTCCTGACATGCTTTGACTTCCTTACCAGTGGTCGGATCAACCGTTGTTCCAGAGTTTACAATGAAGGCATTCATTCTGTGCCTACTTGTACTAGGCCTGATTACGCCAAGTTGGAGAAGGGCGTCAATGTGCCTTTTGTACTGCTCCTTCTGGTTGGGAGTGAGATTATCCAGAGGTTTATCTTCAATGGTAAGATCCGGATTTTTGATGTCAAGGTAACATGAGACTTTGTTCTTTTGCCAATGGAGTAAAGGATCATCCCCGATGAAACCCTGCTCTCGTAAATCCTGTAAGACTTTTGGAGAGATACAATTATTTTGAACATTGGCAAAAACATAATTGCTACATAAATCAGAGAATTCAAGATAGTTAGAATTTTCTTCCTCTTCTTCAATTAAGGCTGCTACCGTTGAGGTAGGAATCTCTGTTATGTATTTGTAGAAGGTTACTTTATTCCCTTCTATTCTTACTCCTCCAGCCAAACTCCTTAGGAAATTGCATCCTAGAATCATCTGTATATCCTGCCCAATTTTCATTGAAAAGGCATATGTATATGGGATGCGAAAAGTATTCTTACCAATCATCATCTTACCCTGCCTGAGCTTCATATTAGCTGTTGAAATAGAATTTATACCCGAGAATTGAACCGCAAAAGTGTTGGGTTCTACAAATTCTTTGGGCACTGCATTTTGATCTATACAGCATGTTGTAGCTCCTGTGTCAAGAATTGCTTTGACATTGACCTGCTTATCATCTATGATCAGGGTAATCTGCATATTAAACAGATTGTTAGGAGTTTTGACTTCTGATGCTGCAGCAATAACTTCAATGTTTTCTTCTTCGTCAGAATCCTGTTGCTGCTGACAAGGATCTGAGGAACAAATAACCTGTTTGCCACTACTGCTGGCGGTTAAAGCCTTTAACTTCCTGCTTAGACAAAGGCCTCTGCTGTTTTAGAGCTGCAACGTGCTTTTCTAAAACCTGTAACCTTTGATTAAGAGAAACAAACTTCCCTTCAAGCAGTTTAAAGTTCTTTAAAGAAACACGAGATAACAACAGAATATGCTTGATAATAAAATCTAGATTATTAGCTAGATCTCGATTTGTAACCTTTTCTGCTTCTTCAAGGTTTAATAATTCAGTTTTTGCAATTCTTTCACTTTGATAAAATCTGACTATTGAATCTTCGTACCTATCTGACATAAAAGTAAACAGAGCTTACTAAACTTTTGGAGTATGAAATAGTTGGTCAGGATCTACCTTCACCGTCTTTCCTTCCTTTCCAAAGGATCTGCAAAGCAATCTTGTTGATCGGAGTAGAAGATACGCCTGGGGTATCTTTTCGGGGATATAGATACTTCTGAGGGTACTCACCTTCTTCCCTTCACATGCCCTTTTCTCTTCTCAAATACGGGGCTTCAACAGGGTTACGTCTTTTGTACCGAAGAACCTTCTATATCAAGGCAACAAGGCAACCGGGGGGGGGGGGGGCAATCGTGAAGATTAACTTTGCAAAACGAAAGGATTAAAAGGAAATCTGGATCCGGAGATCCTTATGAGAAATTTACTCCATTAAAAGCTCTGATACCAAATTAGGGGGTTTTCTTCCCAGGGGTGGAACAGTAGTGAAAGGATGGAGTAACCTTACTACTGTTCCACCCCTGGGAAGAAAACCCCCTCAATCGTGAAGATTAACTTTGCAAAACGAAAGGATTAAAAGGAAATCTGGATCCGGAGATCCTTATGAGAAATTTACTCCATTAAAAGCTCTGATACCAAATTTATGTCAGATAGGTACGAAGATTCAATAGTCAGATTTTATCAAAGTGAAAGAATTGCAAAAACTGAATTATTAAACCTTGAAGAAGCAGAAAAGGTTACAAATCGAGATCTAGCTAATAATCTAGATTTTATTATTAAGCATATTCTGTTGTTATCTCGTGTTTCTTTAAAGAACTTTAAACTGCTTGAAGGGAAGTTTGTTTCTCTTAATCAAAGGTTACAGGTTTTAGAAAAGCACGTTGCAGCTCTAGAACAGCAGAGGCCTTTGTCTAAGCAGGAAGTTAAAGGCTTAGTAGCAGAAATTGCTAAGCAACCAAAAGAGATCGAGGAGCAGGCTTTAGGTTTGTTAGCCAAGCTTGAAGCTCAAATCAAAAGGGTAGATCAGCTTGTGGAAAGCTTAGTCCACTGGACTGGAGCTAGCTGATGAGCAGTGAAAGCACCTACAGAAAGGCACTTGAAGACGCAGCTGCCTACAATCCTGTCGGTTTCAGAAAGGGAGTTGAAGGCCTAAAAACCTCACCTGAACTCTCTGGTGCTATTATTTCTCAGAATAATTTTATTATTCAATTACTGCTTAACCGTCATTTAAAGGTAGATACTCTTGAAGCAGAGAACAAGGCTTACAGACGTGAAAAAGGTGTCCAGGCGGAATCTACTGCCCCATCAGACGCTTTAGAAGAGATCCGAAAAAGCCTTGAAGGTTTATCCTTAAAGGAAGTAAAACCAAAGGAAGTTAAGAAAGGAACTTTCTACGCCTTCAAAGATCCTTACGTAATCTTAGAAGAAGAGAAGGCAAAGCTCAAGAAGTAATGGCGGAGCCACCAGTTTCGTCCAGAACAACGACGGCTACCATACAGCCCTCTTTTGAAGATCAAATTCGTGCTTACAGGCGAAATCAGAGGAGAAGACATAACCTCCGACAAACTGCCCGCAGAATTGGCAGAACAATTAAAGGAAATTCTGGCAGGTATGAAAGAACTCTTGAACAGGAACTAGATCCTAACGTTTCTCTCAGACAATCTATGAGGGAGAGAGCACGTTTAGTGCCAGCAGAAGTTCTTTATCACAGCAGGCCAGACGACGCCCAGCATAAGATCTATAACCATAGATCTGAGGAGGCAATTAAATGTGGTGATGGTGACCAAATCGATAGAAGATTTATTCAGCCACAGAGCGCTGAAAGACTACTCCAGAGTGGGTATTCTTTTATTCACATTGGTGTTTTGCAGGTCAGAATTCAGGCTTTACACAGACAGCGGCAAGGGACTATGGCCCTAGTTGTGTTTCGAGACACTAGATGGGAAGGAGATCAGTCCATCTTTGCCACAATGGAGATAGACCTCACTGAAGGAAGCCAGTTATGCTATGCGATACCAGATACCATGATGACTGTAAGAGATTTTACTAAACATGTACAAATGTCTATCCTTACTCATGGTTATGAAAACTGGCAGGCTGGAGAAGCCAATTTACTTGTGACTCGTGGTGTGGTTGGAAGAATGACTAACACTTCAAATGCAGGATTTGCTTACTCTATAAATGATGTTACTGATTATTTAATAAGCAAAGGAGTGAAGTGTATTGCAGGAAAGCCTTATGATACAAGGGCAATCCAAGGAAATCAGTGGATTCTCAGACCCCCACAACCAGTTCCAACCCCTATGGAACCAACGACGGTCCAAACTCATAATTTACTTGGAGGCTCAATTTCTTTGAGATTTAACAATTATAATGATGCAGGTCCTTCTGCCCCTCCAAAGTACAATAGGGATGATGAATCTGAAGATGAAGATGAACAGTCCATTCACACAGAGACTGTAGCTATATGTCTGCAAGAAACGGCGCAAGCCCAGCAGCATATTCCAGGCGTTGGATATCGCCCGGCCCATGAAGTCTGGGGTCCATTAGGCGAAGATCCAGGAAAATGGCAATATTGGGTTCGCTATGATGATGGCCCAACAACGGAAGTTAATATGGAGGCTATTTTGGCCCGAGATGCCCAAATCCGTGATCAGGCCCAAAACAGCAATCAGGCCCAAACTATAAGCACATCAGAAGCTTTGTGCAGGCCCAATCCTCCGTCAATTAAAAAGCGGAAAGGATGTCATTGCCATGCAGGTGATAACTTTGATATAGAAGCCCATTATCACTGTTGGTTTTGTGATACTGTTTGCAGTTCTAAAAATCTGCTCAAAGAACATGAACAATCCTGGTGCCCATTTCAAAGGCAGGTTCAACTCTTTGGCAACAACAGTGACGATGAATTTGATTATACTGAACCAGTTCCTCAATACAGTTATGATAACTCTGATGATGAGGAAGAACCAAAGACTTACACAACTCAGGTCTTTGTTGAAGAAATACCAAAGGCATGCAGGTATGCGTATACAACTAATGTGGTTTTCCCTGAAATTCCACAAATCATTGCAACAGGTTGGGAAACTGATACCGAGGCCCAATTAAGAGAATCCAGTTACCGGTTGCGAAAATCATTAAGCCAGGCTAAGACTAGTCCTAGCTCTGTCCCTGATGATTGTAGCAGTAACACAGGATTAGGGAACCAAGGCCCATCTCAGGATACCCCTCCTTGCACAGACGAGCGCTACCTAATGTGTCATGAGGATCCAGTCCTGGATTGGCTAGAAGAAGCCCAAAATCCCGGATTCTGGTATTTTTCGGTTCAGCAAGAAGAAGCTTTAAAAGCCCAAACCCAAAGAAACTTCAATGACGAAGGGATTGATTATGACTCTGACGGCTCCAACAACCCAGATGGATATACACCATCTCCTTTTTGGGAGCTCGCCTCAGAAGAAGAACTCGATCTAGATCAAACCCTTGAGAAGCAAACATGGGAAGTAAATTTTGCGCTTGAATATCCTCAACTCAAGCCCAAACAAAAGGAAATAGTTGCGGCTGGTAAAGAGGAAGAGGATCAGTTGTTTGAATACCCTCAGCTCCGAAAGTTGCAGAACTTAGTCGCAAGTGGAATCACTGGAGAAAACGTTTATGAAGGAGATAGCCAGACTGACAGTATTTACAGTTTATCTGATGGTGATGAGGATAAACAGGATCATATACACGAAGAGTACATTTGTATGATGATCAAACATCCTGATAACACTTACTGGCTTGGTAAGTCCGGTGGTTATTTACCACTCATACAGGTGAACAGGAAGCAATATAAATGCCCTCATACATGGCAGGATGGTATTATTGAATTAGATAGCACATTTGTGAATTGTCACTTTTGTAAACAGGTCCCCAGTCAAAGGTTTCGGACTCATTGTCCAAACTGTCACCTAACCTGTTGTTCTTTATGTGCTCCTGATTATATAGATCATACTATCCAGATAGTCCCTGTCACTACAACAAAGCTACCACCAGTAACAGCACCTCTATTACAGCAGCAAGCTGAGATGCTCACATGGCAGGCTAATACAATAGCCTAGTTGCAGGCTGAAGTCAATCATTGGCGCTCCAAGTATTTGGAATCTATCTCGCCCCAACTCTCACAAGACTTCCAGCAGCTCAAACCGCCATCCGGCATCCGAATTTCGGAACCTAAGCATCAGAGTACCAGCGAAGTTGGTGGGATTTCCCCCTCTTTTGCTTTTTCAGTTCCCAGCTTACCTGTTACTTTCTCGCAGGCTTTAACCGCCAGCAGTAGTGGCAAACAGGTTATTTGTTCCTCAGATCCTTGTCAGCAGCAACAGGATTCTGACGAAGAAGAAAACATTGAAGTTATTGCTGCAGCATCAGAAGTCAAAACTCCTAACAATCTGTTTAATATGCAGATTACCCTGATCATAGATGATAAGCAGGTCAATGTCAAAGCAATTCTTGACACAGGAGCTACAACATGCTGTATAGATCAAAATGCAGTGCCCAAAGAATTTGTAGAACCCAACACTTTTGCGGTTCAATTCTCGGGTATAAATTCTATTTCAACAGCTAATATGAAGCTCAGGCAGGGTAAGATGATGATTGGTAAGAATACTTTTCGCATCCCATACACATATGCCTTTTCAATGAAAATTGGGCAGGATATACAGATGATTCTAGGATGCAATTTCCTAAGGAGTTTGGCTGGAGGAGTAAGAATAGAAGGGAATAAAGTGACCTTCTACAAATACATAACAGAGATTCCTACCTCAACGGTAGCAGCCTTAATTGAAGAAGAGGAAGAAAATTCTAACTATCTTGAATTCTCTGATTTATGTAGCAATTATGTTTTTGCCAATGTTCAAAATAATTGTATCTCTCCAAAAGTCTTACAGGATTTACGAGAGCAGGGTTTCATCGGGGATGATCCTTTACTCCATTGGCAAAAGAACAAAGTCTCATGTTACCTTGACATCAAAAATCCGGATCTTACCATTGAAGATAAACCTCTGGATAATCTCACTCCCAACCAGAAGGAGCAGTACAAAAGGCACATTGACGCCCTTCTCCAACTTGGCGTAATCAGGCCTAGTACAAGTAGGCACAGAACAAATGCCTTCATTGTAAACTCTGGAACAACGGTTGATCCGACCACTGGTAAGGAAGTCAAAGGTAAGGAAAGAATGGTTTTTAATTACAAGCGTCTCAATGATTTAACTCATAAAGACCAATACAGCCTTCCAGGGATTCAATCTATAATTGCCCGAATAGGTAATTCAAAGATTTATAGCAAATTTGATCTAAAGAGCGGTTTTCATCAGGTTGCTATGCACCCAGAATCCATCCCTTGGACAGCTTTTTGGGTCCCTTCAGGACTCTATGAGTGGCTTGTAATGCCATTTGGTTTGAAAAATGCCCCTGCTATTTTCCAAAGAAAAATGGATAATTGTTTTAGAAACACAGAAGAATTTATTGCAGTCTACATAGATGATATTCTTGTGTTTTCTAACAATATAGCAGATCATGAAAAGCATTTGCAGGAGTTTGTTAACATCTGCAGAACAAATGGGTTGGTTCTCAGCCCTACAAAAATGAAGATTGGCCAGAGCAAAATAGAGTTCCTTGGTACTATTATCGAGGAAGGAAAAGTTCAGTTGCAGCCCAATATCATTTCAAAAATTGCAGATTTTGATGAGGCTCAGCTAACAACGAAGAAAGGTCTAAGAAGCTGGCTTGGTTTGCTAAACTATGCTAGGCCATATTTTCACAACATGGGTCGTCTTCTAAGCCCACTTTACGCAAAAATAAGCCCAACAGGCGAAAGGCGATTAAACCAGCATGACATGGCCTTGATCCATGAAATAAAGGCCAAAATTCAGCAGCTCCCCCAGTTAGCAGTTCCACCAGAGGAAGCCTACATTATCATTGAATGTGACGGCTGTATGAACGGTTGGGGAGGAGTTTGTAAGTGGAAATCAAATGAGTCTGATCCAAAGAAAGATGAGCAGATATGCGCTTTTGCATCTGGTAAGTTCTCCCAGGTAAAATCAACCATTGATGCAGAAATTCACGCAGTCATGAATTCCTTGACAAAGTTCAAACTCTACTACCTCGGTCGCCCTAAGATGACCATCCGAACTGACTGCCAAGCGATCATATCTTTCTTCAACAAATCAGCTCAGAACAAACCATCCAGAGTTCGATGGGTGAATTTTGTTGACTATGTCTCTGGATGTGGAACAGAAATTGCTTTCGAGCATGTTAAGGGAAGTGATAACCTTCTGGCGGACCATCTTTCTAGACTAACATGTTTGTTAATTTTGCAGGAACCCAGTCCAGGAACTTTCGCTTTCATTAACAATTTTATTTCAGCATGTCAGGAAGTGGAGCTTCATCCAACCCCATGGAGTTCTTTACAGCTCCAACAGACCCTGAGCAACTTTCTCAGGAATACTACAATCTCATCCGAGAAGAAAGGCTTATGCATCAACAAAGAGAAGGAGAACACAGAGGAGTTCATTTCACTGAAGTGGCCCAATTCAAGGCCCAAAGAAATACAATTGAAGAACAAGCCCGTCAACAGCTACTGTCGGCAGCCCAGTCCTTTTTGCAAATCCAAAAGCTTAAGGAAGAATACACCTGTCTCCACGCAACAAATGACAACGCAGCAGGAGATCATCTGCCCAATATTCGAAACAGGAACAATTTGCTTCAAGGAACCATTGAAGTCTTGGAATATTACGTCACCCGCGCTGTTGAAGAATACAATCCCTAATACGCAGCGTTTTGATGAGTGGTGGACCCCTATTCCCAGGAATCCAAAGTTAACTTACGGTTGTAATTTAAAGGCCGGTTTTAAAGGAGCCTGAGCGCCTACCGCGTCTTTTGTCCGTTTGTGCTTTCTGTCTTTCCTTTTCCTGTTTGCTTTTGCTTTCGGCGTGTTGTCTGTTTTTCTGTCTGTTTGCTTTCCGCGTGTCGAGTTTTTGTGGTTTTGCCTTGCTGTAAGCGCGTTTGCATTATTGATCGATGGGGCCCAATGAGCACCCGGATAATGCTTTCTGCCCTATTTAAGGCTTGTTAGAGGTTCTGTTTTACAAGCAAGAATCAACCCTTCTTGTATAACACTCTCTCTTTGTAATCCTCTGTAAGTTTTCCAGATATTGGCCATCCGCTGCCCAAGCATAACCTGATGGACGGTTAAGTTTTCCAGTTGTTCAACGATGCCATCTAACCGTCCTTCAACCCGAGCCATAAAATCCACGCCGACCGAGACATTTTCCGCATCCTCCTCAGCGGCCTCCATGGGAGCCTTTCCTCATAAGCCTCCTCCTCATCGACCTCCATGGGAGCCTTTCCTTTACGCGAACCTCCCGCGCTCGAGGTACCTGCAGCCGTCACATTCGGAGCACAAGACAAAATGCCCTTCGAAAGCTTCTTGGGAAGAATGCTATCGAGGTGCCTATAACAAGTATTAGAATGAAAGAAACAGGCAACACAAGTGACGATGTGCCCTAACCCTAGTTCAGACTTGGACCTATTGTGGTGAAGGTAAAGGGCCTCCATGACAAAAAATCCTAAGTGCACCTTAACATTATTGTGCACATGCCACAAGAGTAACAGCTCAAAGGCATTGACCCGATTACTTTCAGTTTTCCCAGAAAAATTAAAGCATACAAACTTATGCAGCAGTTGCAAAATGGGGTCCTGGATTTGGGAAGTCTTGGCAAACCGGGGTTTGTATACCCCAGTGCCTATCAAACGCCAAAATTGCTTGGCATCCATATCTTCGGGCCATGTATAACTAGTTCCTTCTATGCCTATGCAATCCCGAAGACCATCGATGTCTAGGGAGTGTGCAACCCCAAAGAGTCGGAAGGTGATGCTCCTAAGGCCTGAATTAGGGTCAGTCTTGAAACTCAATGTGGAGTAGAACTCGAGGTTCAACTCCCTAAAAACAGGTACGCTAGATTTGACAAACGAATACCAACCCATACTATGCAATTTAGCACATAAAGCATCAGACCGATCTAGCACACTCAAAAATCCCCAATCGAAGATTCGGTAGGGAGTGCTTTCAAGAGGGAACAAAGTTTTATAGCGCTTACCTTCCTCGTCCGAGAGCAGAGGAAAAGGACACTTATACTTAGTTGAAAGGCTCGTCAAAGGAGCCATTTGCGGCTCGGAAGGAAGGTTGGCGCGTGGCTCCGATTCCGGTGACGGATCCACAGGCGGACGGGAGGAACCATGTCTCTTAGCGGGTACAGACTTTCTCTTCATCCTACAATTGCACATCCATAAAAAAAAACAAAACAAAACAAAACTCAACAACAAAAGAAAGCAAAACCATAAACAACCTAAGTGCAGAAATTCAATTTACTAAAAGAAAACATAACAAAAGAAAGACCCTATTAAGCAAGTAACCAAGCAAAAATCAAAACTAGAAAAAGAAGAATAAAGTTTAGATTCATACCTTGGTGTAGGGAAAATGAAGCACAAGCAGAAATCTAGGTCAAAAGGGGAGTGGAGGAGAAGGGGAAAGGAGAGAAAAATGGAGAAGAGAAGAGGAATAAGAGGGAGAGAGAGAGAGAGAAATCAGAGAGAAAAAACGAAGAAGAAGAAGAAGAAGAAGAAGATGAATAGGGGCGTGAAGAAGAGAAGGGGGAAAAGGAGGTTTAAATAGAGAGGCGCAGTTTTCGACCTAGGATTTCAAATTTTAAACGCTCGGCACGCCGTGCCAATGATTCAGCACGGCGTGCTGAGCAGAGCAACGAAAACATACCTGGAAACAGAACACCCGCACGCCGGCGTGCTGATTTGGCACGGCGTGCCGATTCCAACTCCTCAATGCCTCTTTGAAGCAGAATGACGGCACGCCGGCGTGCCGATTTGGCACGGCGTGCCGATGTCGCTTGCATGCGATGTTGAGACAGAAGCGCGGCACGATGGCGTGCCGCTTGAGCACGCCACGTGCTGACCAGATTGCACATTGGCACGGCGTGCTGAATTTCGGCACGGCGTGCTGCACTGAATATTGCCAATCCTTGCCTTGTTCCACACTTTGATCATGACTCTTGGCTAACTTGCTCAATACCCTATTCCTACACATAAAAACACACAAAAACATAATAATACAAACACAATTAATGTACAAGTGAGGCACACGTACCTCATTGCTATGTTTATAGTCGGAATAGCTCGACTCTCTCGCTTCTCTTGTGTTCATGGGTCTCTCAAGAGCATCACTTGCCTTTGCTCTTGTGCCCCCGTGAAATATTTCTTGAGGCGATGACCATTTACCTTTTGGATGCCCTCCGGAGTAAGTATCTCAATCATGCCCGAAGGGTAGACTTTGTGAATGGTAAACGGTCCTGTCCAACGACTCTTCAATTTTCCGGGAAAAAACCTCAACCTTGAGTTGTACAAGAGTACCGCTTCTCCCTCCTCGAAGCTCTTTTCCTGGATCCTTTGATCGTGCCACCTCTTGGTCTTTTCTTTATAAATTTTGGCGTTCTCGTAGGCCGAGAGGCGTAATTCTTCAAGTTCGAAGAGTTGACGAAGCCGGAGCTCTCCCGCTGCTTTCATATCAAAGTTCAAGAATTTTAAGGCCCAAAACGCCTTGTGCTCTAGCTCAACGGGAAGATGGCATGCTTTTCCAAACACAAGACGGTATGGTGACATTCCTATTGGTGTTTTGAATGCCGTCCGGTAAGCCCAAAGTGCATCGTTAAGCTTTAAACTCCAGTCTTTCCTCGACATGCTGACCGTCTTTTCAAGGATTCTTTTCAGTTCCCTATTCGACACTTCCACTTGTCCGCTCGTTTGGGGGTGGTAAGGTGTGGCTACTTTGTGGGTAACGCCATATTCTGCAAAAGGGAATCAAACTGCTTGTTACAAAAATGGGAACCCCCATCACTAATGATAGCTCTAGGGGTCCCGAAACGAGTCAATATATTGCTTTTTAAGAACTTGATTACCACTTTTGCATCGTTCGTAGGCAATGCTACTGCTTCTACCCATTTTGACACGTATTCGACCGCCACCAAAATGAACTGATTCCCATTAGAGTTTGGGAATGGTCCCATGAAATCGATCCCCCATACGTCGAAGAGCTCACACACTAGAATTCCTTGTTGGAGCATCTCATTTTTTTGTGAAATATTTCCGGTCCTTTGGCACGCATCACAAGCTCGAACATAAGCCTCCACATCACTTCTCATTGTTGGCCAAAAGAATCCACAAGACAGAATTTTCCCCATGGTTCTATCCGGCCCAAAATGTCCTCCCGCCTCTCTATCATGGCACATTCGGATGATTGAGGTAACTTCCTCAAAAGGTACACATCTTCGAATAATACCATCTGCACACGACTTAAACAAGAAAGGATCATCCCAAAAGTAGTTTTTAGCATCATGAAAAAATTTTACCTTTTGGTTTCGTGTGAGATCAGGCGGAATGATGTTACCAACTTTATAGTTTGCAATATCGGCAAACCATGGTACGGAAGTAACCGCAAGGAGTTGTTCATCCGGGAATGCATCTTGGATCTCCGGTTCTTGCTTACTTTCACCTTCTTGCGGCAGCCTTGACAAGTGATCTGCTACCACATTTTCTACTCCCTTCTTATCTCGGATTTCGATATCGAACTCTTGCAGCAGTAAGATCGATCTTATAAGACGAGGTTTTGCATCCTGTTTAGACATCAAATACTTGAGTGCAGCATGGTCAGTAAACACGATTACTTTTGACAAAACCAAATAGGACCGGAATTTATCAAAGGCAAACACAATAGCTAGTAATTCCTTCTCCGTTACAGAATAGTTTATTTGAGCATCATTCAACGTTCTACTAGCATAATAAATTGGGCGGAGGATTTTATCCAGCCGCTGACCTAAGCATGCACCTACTGCACCATCGGATGCATCACACATTAGTTCGAAGGGAAGAGTCCAATTAGGGCCGATCATTATAGGTGCTTCAATCAATTTCTGTTTTAACAATTCAAAAGCATGCAAACATTTATCAGAGAATTCAAAAGAAACATCTTTTTGGAGTAACTCGGTTAGTGGTTTGGAGATTTTAGAAAAATCTTTTATAAATCTCCTATAAAATCCGGCATGGCCGAGAAAACTCCTCACAAGCTTAATTGAACTAGGGGGAGGTAACTTTGCAATAACCTCAATTTTGGCCGGGTCGACCTTAATCCCTTCCCCCGAGATCTTGTGTCCAAGCACAATACATTCCCTTACCATAAATTGGCACTTTTCCCAACTAAGGGCCAAGTTCGTGTCCTCGCACCGCTGCAAAACCTTATCCAAATTTCCAAGACAAGTAGAGAAATTAGATCCATACACAGAGAAATCATCCATAAATACCTCCATGAAATCCTCAACCATGTCGGTAAATATGGCAAGCATACACCTTTGGAACGTGGCTGGTGCATTACATAAGCCAAATGGCATCCGTCTATATGCAAATGTCCCGAATGGGCATGTAAATGTGGTTTTCTCTTGGTCAAGAGGATCCACAGGGATTTGCATATACCCGGACAAGCCATCTAACGTACAAAAGAAATCGTGACCCGCCATACGTTCCAAAATTTGGTCCAAAAACGGTAAAGGAAAATGGTCTTTCCGGGTGGCGTTGTTTAGTTTCCTATAATCGATGCACATACGCCAACCGGTGACCGTTCTAGATGGAATTAAATTACCTTTTTCATTCTCAATTACCGTCATACCGCCCTTCTTAGGCACACATTGGACTGGACTTACCCATTGACTGTCCGAGATTGGGAAAATTATGCCCGCATCGAGGAGTTTGATCACTTCTGCTTTAACAACCTCTTTCATGTTTGGGTTCAAGCGTCTTTGAGGTTGTACGCAGGGTTTTACCGCCTCTTCAAGGAATATCCGGTGGGTGCAAAATGCTGGGTTAATTCCTTTAATGTCATGGATCGTCCATCCAAAAGCTCCCTTATGCTTCCGTAACACCTCGATAAGTTTTTCTTCTTGCTCAACTGTCAATAAAGAAGAAATAACAACCGGTAAGTCATTGGGAGGATGTAAGAAGGCATATTTTAAATTCATGGGTAGAGTTTTGAGTTCCAAAGTAGGAGGCTTTTCTAGTGATGACTTTGGTGCTGGTTTGATCTCTCTTTCTAGCCTCTCAAACCTTTGTACCCATGCACAATGTTCTTCTTCTTCTGAGGCAGACGCCTCATCTTGCTCCGCCTCCAAGTTCAGACCTTCATCTAAAGGGGTCTCTAATTCACTGTAGAAAGTCTCACTCACACATTCATCAACCGGAGAGAAAGAGGAAATAGCATAACAATTTTCATTATTCAGCGGATATTTCATTGAATTATAAACATTAAAGGTTACCTCCTCATCTTGCAACCGTAGAATAAGTTTACCTTCTTGCACATCGATCAAGGTCCTACCGGTTGCAAGGAATGGTCTCCCGAGCAAGATTGGGACTACCGTGTCCTCCTCCATGTCTAGTACCACAAAATCCGCTGGAAAAATGAACTTGTCTACCTTGACTAACACGTCCTCTATTACACCTTGTGGCCTTGCTATAGATCGATCCGCTAATTGGAGTGTCATGTTCGTAGGTTTTGGATCCCCCAAACCAAGCTTCCTAAACATTGAAAGTGGCATCAAGTTGATGCTTGCTCCCAGATCACATAAGGCATTTGCAATTTTAAGATTCCCAATTTGACATGGAATCGTGAAGCTGCCTCGATCCTTTAGTTTAGGTGGAAGTCTGTTGCTTACAATCGCGGAACACTCTTCTGTTAGGGCCACTACTTCGTCATTCCCTAATCTCCTTTTTCCTGCAATTAGCTCCTTGAAAAATTTAGCATAGGTGGGCATCTCTTGAAGAGCTTCCACCAAAGGGATATTAAGTTCAAGCTTTTTAAAGATGTCAAGGAACTTAGAGTATTTCTGGTCCAATTTGTCCTTTCTCTCCTTCCTTGGATAAGGAAGTTTAGGAATGTAAGGACTAATAGGAACAGAAATATCTTCCTTTTGAGCATTAGAAGAAGTAGAGATGTTTTCGGGTTTAGAATGACTTACTTCTTCCGATTGATTACTTACTCTCATGGGTTGATCAACCCTTGGTTCTTCCGTTTGCCTCCCACTCCTTAGAGTAATTGCTTGGGCTGTCTCCCTTGGGTTTTGTCTTGGGTTCGGTTCCGTTGTACTAGGAAGGCTTCCTTGAGGTCGTTCTTGCAAGCTTCTAGCTATTTGAGCCAACTGGTTGGTGAGGTCCCTGTTCAAAGCTTCACTATTGGCCAAACGAGCTTCGTTAGTAGCCAGACGAGTTGATATGTCCTTAAGAAGGCTTAATACCGACTCATCTTGTTTAACATTATGAGCATTACTATTTTGACCAAATTGAGATTGAGGAGCCCTACCAAGCTCTTGATTACGAAAGTCTTGCAAAAAATCATTAGAAGGTTTCAACACATTTTGATTGTTACCATAGGATAGATTCGGATGTTGAAATCTTCTTTGAAAGTTGTTATTATTTTGGAAAGCATTTTGAAGGGGTGGTTGATTATACCTTTGGTTACCTCCAACATAGCTTACCTCTTGGGCTGATGGATTGCCCATTCCACATTCTTGACCGGGATGGTCCCCTCCACAAGACACACACAGCACAGGTTGGTGTGTTGGGTTCAAACTCAGATGTGCCATCATAAGATCAACCTTCTTATTCAATTCTTCCACTGCTGTATCACGGCGTCCCATTTCTACAGCATGGACATCTCTTCGCGTTGGCACTTCTTGTTGCCACAAGGGGCTTTTCCTAGCTAGTTCCTCAATAAGTTCTTCCGCTTGCGTTGCGGTTTTATTAAAAATATCCCCACCTGCAGATGAGTCAATGATAGCACGGTGAGAAGGCGAAATCCCATGATAGAAAATACTTACTTGAGTGCACTTAGGAAGGTCATGGTGTGGGCAGTTTCTGAGTAGCCTTTGAAAACGCCTCCATGCCTCCATCATGGATTCTGAACCAAATTGCCGGAAGGCTGTGATCTCATTCTTCAATTGGACTGTTTTAGACGGAGGAAAGTAATAAGCCAAAAATTCTTCCTCAAGCTGGTCCCATGACGTTACGGATCCCGCTCGAAGGGACTTGTACCATTCAACAGCTCCTCCGATTAAAGAAAATGGAAATAACTTCAATCGGATCACGTCTTGAGGAACTCCATTGAGCCTTACAGTATCAGCCACCATTAGGAATCGATCAAGATGATCGTTCGGGTTTTCATTACTAGCTCCACTAAATTGGCCGTTACTTTGCACCATTTGGATCATGTTCGTCTTGAGCTCGAAGTTGTTAGCAGTGATTGGTGGTAGAATAACACCAGCCCGGTTTCTAGGACGATGGGGTGCCATCATATCCGCCATAATTCTATCATCTCCCGCGCCTTCCAATTGACGTTCTTGGCGGAGACGTTCCTGCTCCCGAACTTCAGCCTCAATCCTTGCCCTCATCTCGGCTTCGATTTCATTCCTCATTTGTCGCCTTTGTTCCTCGTCCATGGCTGCGGTTACCACTCTTTGGGATCTTCGAATATTCCTACACGTACGGTCAATTTTAGTATCCAAAGGTAATAATTCAGAACTTTGAGAACGAGTTTGCATAAGCTAGGAAACACTCACACAAAAGAAAATAAATTTAATACACAAATAATAAAACCAAAAACAGAATATGAACAGTATTAACAATGCTTAGATCAGAAAATAATCCTTTTATCTAATGTTATCGAAACAAGTTAAAGTTCCCCGGCAACGGCGCCAAAAACTTGATGGAGCCCGAACGGACTCACAAACAAAGGCAGTGTACCTCGTCGTTCAAGTAATAAAATCTGGCCTAAAGTCCAGGTATCGATCCCACAAGGAATTTAAACCTCGATAATCACTAAATTACTAAGAGTCTTTACGTGTCTAAGCGGAACTAAATTTAAGTTTGATTATATTAACAACTATATTAGTCTACTCCTAGTTGATCTATCCCAGCTTACTTTGCTCTTGAATTTGGAATATCAATTGGCGGTTTTACCGACCTATGAAGACTGATGGGGATGGCTTACTTAATCAACTACAAAAGACGAAGTTAACTCAACAATTAACCCTCAATTATATTCCTCCAATTAAATCAACCTAGCGTATCTAGATCTTTTAGGTCCTTAGCCGGTTTTCCTTGTTTAGAGGCGGTCTAATTCTTAAAGCTCAGAAAATAGGGGCACGTATGTTCCACAGTGTCGTCAATACTAATGGTTGCCTAGGTGTCAATCTAGGTAATGCCACGAATATGAACTTAATAGATTAAGATCTTATGAGACTAGATTATCACTAAAAGGATTGCATAAAGAAAAGGGATAAAGATTGAAATTAACTTGCATTCAACTGTATTAATCAAGAAAGATGTAACAGATTCAATGTTTTCAACCAAACAAAATCGATTGCGGAATCAAAAGCTAGCTAAATTGAATTACAAAAGACAAAAAAGAAAAACTTATGCCCTTCTTGATCCAATTAACCGGATGCCGACGGTGTGAAGATGCTTGGAGGTGTACCTCTATTAACGAACCCGAGCCGAAACTAAGAACGTTGCAAAAGGGGGAGGTTCAATGCAAAGCAATCTACCAATCGATGGTTCCAAGATTCAAAGAAAACAACAAAAAGAGGTCAAGCTAAACCCTAGCTACAAGTTTTTGCTCTACCTCTACCAGTTGGGAAAAAGATCCTCTAAAACAAAGAAAATAACCTATTTATACGGCTAGGTTAAAACCACAGAGAAGAAAAGCTGAAATTAGGGCAACAGCAGATTTTTGGGCCTCGGCACGCCGTGCTGGTGGAGTCGGCACGCCGTGCTGAATAGTTTTGGGGGCGGCACGCCACGCTGATTGGCTTGGCACGCCGTCGTGCTGCTTCTCTGGAACTCTTGGCACGCTGGTTGGCTTGGCACGCCGTGCTGCCATTGTGGCACGCCGCGCCATTCTGATTTTCAGCACTTCAAGCCCTTCCTTGCCACCGTTGCTCCAACTTCCGATCCGGGTCCTAATGCCTGTCCAAACAAACACAAAGGGACATAACCGCACCACAACCACGGACCATAAAACACGAAAAACACGAAGAATACTAAAAATATAAGAAATCAAACCAAAACATAAAAATCACAAAATACGAAAAAAAACAATCAAACATTCACATAAATGATTCTAAAAACTACCACTCAAACCACGAATTTGGCTAGAAGACAAGGTCGAAACTGACCTTATCAGTTCCCTAATCCTGTGTTACTGCTACAATCATCAGGGACAGAGCTAGGACTAGTCTTAGCCTGGCTTAATGATTTTCGCATCCGGTAACTGGATTCTCTTAATTGGGCCTCGGTATCAGTTTCCCAACCTGTTGCAATGATTTGTGGAATTTCAGGGAAAACCACATTAGTTGTATACGCATACCTGCATGCCTTTGGTATTTCTTCAACAAAGACCTGAGTTGTGTAAGTCTTTGGTTCTTCCTCATCATCAGAGTTATCATAACTGTATTGAGGAACTGGTTCAGTATAATCAAATTCATCGTCACTGTTGTTGCCAAAGAGTTGAACCTGCCTTTGAAATGGGCACCAGGATTGTTCATGTTCTTTGAGCAGATTTTTAGAACTGCAAACAATATCACAAAACCAACAGTGATAATGGGCTTCTATATCAAAGTTATCACCTGCATGGCAATGACATCCTTTCCGCTTTTTAATTGACGGAGGATTGGGCCTGCACAAAGCTTCTGATGTGCTTATAGTTTGGGCCTGATTGCTGTTTTGTGCCTGATCACGGATTTGGGCATCTCGGGCCAAAATAGCCTCCATATTAACTTCCGTTGTTGGGCCATCATCATAGCGAACCCAATATTGCCATTTTCCTGGATCTTCGCCTAATGGACCCCAGACTTCATGGGCCGGGCGATATCCAACGCCTGGAATATGCTGCTGGGCTTGCGCCGTTTCTTGCAGACATATAGCTACAGTCTCTGTGTGAATGGACTGTTCATCTTCATCTTCAGATTCATCATCCCCATTGTACTTTGGAGGGGCAGAAGGACCTGCATCATTATAATTGTTAAATCTCAAAGAAATTGAGCCTTCAAGTAAATTATGAGTTTGGACCGTCGTTGGTTCCATAGGGGTTGGAACTGGTTGTGGGGGTCTGAGAATCCACTGATTCCCTTGGATTGCCCTTGTATCATAAGGCTTTCCTGCAATACACTTCACTCCTTTGCTTATTAAATAATCAGTAACATCATTTATAGAATAAGCAAATCCTGCATTTGAAGTGTTAGTCATTCTTCCAACCACACCACGAGTCACAAGTAAATTGGCTTCTCCAGCCTGCCAGTTTTCATAACCATGAGTAAGGATAGACATTTGTACATGTTGAGTAAAATCTCTTACAGTCATCATGGTATCTGGTATCGCATAGCATAACTGGCTTCCTTCAGTGAGGTCTATCTCCATTGTGGCAAAGATGGACTGATCTCCTTCCCATCTAGTATCTCAAAACACAACTAGGGCCATAGTCCCTTGCCGCTGTCTGTGTAAAGCCTGAATTCTGACCTGCAAAACACCAATGTGAATAAAAGAATACCCACTCTGGAGTAGTCTTTCAGCGCTCTGTGGCTGAATAAATCTTCTATCGATTTGGTCACCATCACCACATTTAATTGCCTCCTCAGATCTATGGTTATAGATCTTATGCTGGGCGTCGTCTGGCCTGCTGTGATAAAGAACTTCTGCTGGCACTAAACGTGCTCTCTCCCTCATAGACTGTCTGAGAGAAACGTTAGGATCGAGTTCCTGTTCAAGAGTTCTTTCATACCTGCCAGAATTTCCTTTAATTGTTCTGCCAATTCTGCGGGCAGTTTGTCGGAGGTTATGTCTTCTCCTCTGATTTCGCCTGTAAGCACGAATTTGATCTTCAAAAGAGGGCTGTATGGTAGCCGTCGTTGTTCTGGACGAAACTGGTGGCTCCGCCATTACTTCTTGAGCTTTGCCTTCTCTTCTTCTAAGATTACGTAAGGATCTTTGAAGGCGTAGAAAGTTCCTTTCTTAACTTCCTTTGGTTTTACTTCCTTTAAGGATAAACCTTCAAGGCTTTTTCGGATCTCTTCTAAAGCGTCTGATGGGGCAGTAGATTCCGCCTGGACACCTTTTTCACGTCTGTAAGCCTTGTTCTCAGAGAGTTCAGGTGAGGTTTTTAGGCCTTCAACTCCCTTTCTGAAACCGACAGGATTGTAGGCAGCTGCGTCTTCAAGTGCCTTTCTGTAGGTGCTTTCACTGCTCATCAGCTAGCTCCAGTCCAGTGGACTAAGCTTTCCACAAGCTGATCTACCTTCTTGATTTGAGCTTCAAGCTTGACTAACAAACCTAAAGCCTGCTCCTCGATCTCTTTTGGTTGCTTAGCAATTTCTGCTACTAAGCCTTTAACTTCCTGCTTAGACAAAGGCCTCTGCTGTTTTAGAGCTGCAACGTGCTTTTCTAAAACCTGTAACCTTTGATTAAGAGAAACAAACTTCCCTTCAAGCAGTTTAAAGTTCTTTAAAGAAACACGAGATAACAACAGAATATGCTTGATAATAAAATCTAGATTATTAGCTAGATCTCGATTTGTAACCTTTTCTGCTTCTTCAAGGTTTAATAATTCAGTTTTTGCAATTCTTTCACTTTGATAAAATCTGACTATTGAATCTTCGTACCTATCTGACATAAAAGTAAACAGAGCTTACTGAACTTTTGGAGTATGAAATAGTTGGTCAGGATCTACCTTCACCGTCTTTCCTTCCTTTCTAAAGGATCTGCAAAGCAATCTTGTTGATCGGAGTAGAAGATACGCCTGGGGTATCTTTTCGGGGATATAGATACTTCTGAGGGTACTCACCTTCTTCCCTTCACACGCCCTTTTCTCTTCTCAAATACGGGCTTCAACAGGGTTACGTCTTTTGTACCGAAGAACCTTCTATATCAAGGCAACAAGGCAACCGGGGGGGGCAATCGTGAAGATTAACTTTGCAAAACGAAAGGATTAAAAGGAAATCTGGATTCGGAGATCCTTATGAGAAATTTACTCCATTAAAAGCTCTGATACCAAATTAGGGGGTTTTCTTCCCAGGGGGTGGAACAGTAGTGAAAGGATGGAGTAACCTTACTACTGGCGGAAACTTCCAAATACTCAAAAGAAATTAAACAAACTGCATACTTTTATTAAGAAATCTGGAAAACTTACAGAGGATTACAGAGAGAGTGTTATACAAGAAGGGTGGATTCTTGCTTGTAAAACAGAACCTCTAACAAGCCTTAAATAGGGCAGAAAGCATTATCCGGGTGCTCATTGGGCCCCATCGATCAATAATGCAAACGCGCTTACAGCAAGGCAAAACCACAAAAACTCGACACGCGGAAAGCAAACAGACAGAAAAACAGACAACACGCCGAAAGCAAAAGCAAACAGGAAAAGAAAAGACAGAAAGCACAAACGGACAAAAGACGCGGTAGGCGCTCAGGCTCCTTTAAAACCGGCCTTTAAATTACAACCGTAAGTTAACTTTGGATTCCTGGGAATAGGGGTCCACCACTCATCAAAACGCTGCGTATTAGGGATTGTATTCTTCAACAGCGCGGGTGACATAATATTCCAAGACTTCAATGGTTCCTTGAAGCAAATTGTTCCTGTTTCGAATATTGGGCAGATGATCTCCTGCTGCGTTGTCATTTGTTGCGTGGAGACAGGTGTATTCTTCCTTAAGCTTTTGGATTTGCAAAAAGGACTGGGCTGCCGACAGTAGCTGTTGACGGGCTTGTTCTTCAATTGTATTTCTTTGGGCCTTGAATTGGGCCACTTCAGTGAAATGAACTCCTCTGTGTTCTCCTTCTCTTTGTTGATGCATAAGCCTTTCTTCTCGGATGAGATTGTAGTATTCCTGAGAAAGTTGCTCAGGGTCTGTTGGAGCTGTAAAGAACTCCATGGGGTTGGATGAAGCTCCACTTCCTGACATGCTGAAATAAAATTGTTAATGAAAGCGAAAGTTCCTGGACTGGGTTCCTGCAAAATTAACAAACATGTTAGTCTAGAAAGATGGTCCGCCAGAAGGTTATCACTTCCCTTAACATGCTCGAAAGCAATTTCTGTTCCACATCCAGAGACATAGTCAACAAAATTCACCCATCGAACTCTGGATGGTTTGTTCTGAGCTGATTTGTTGAAGAAAGATATGATCGCTTGGCAGTCAGTTCGGATGGTCATCTTAGGGCGACCAAGGTAGTAGAGTTTGAACTTTGTCAAGGAATTCATGACTGCGTGAATTTCTGCATCAATGGTTGATTTTACCTGGGAGAACTTACCAGATGCAAAAGCGCATATCTGCTCATCTTTCTTTGGATCAGACTCATTTGATTTCCACTTACAAACTCCTCCCCAACCGTTCATACAGCCGTCACATTCAATGATAATGTAGGCTTCCTCTGGTGGAACTGCTAACTGGGGGAGCTGCTGAATTTTGGCCTTTATTTCATGGATCAAGGCCATGTCATGCTGGTTTAATCGCCTTTCGCCTGTTGGGCTTATTTTTGCGTAAAGTGGGCTTAGAAGACGACCCATGTTGTGAAAATATGGCCTAGCATAGTTTAGCAAACCAAGCCAGCTTCTTAGACCTTTCTTCGTTGTTAGCTGAGCCTCATCAAAATCTGCAATTTTTGAAATGATATTGGGCTGCAACTGAACTTTTCCTTCCTCGATAATAGTACCAAGGAACTCTATTTTGCTCTGGCCAATCTTCATTTTTGTAGGGCTGAGAACCAACCCATTTGTTCTGCAGATGTTAACAAACTCCTGCAAATGCTTTTCATCTATGATCAGGGTAATCTGCATATTAAACAGATTGTTAGGAGTTTTGACTTCTGATGCTGCAGCAATAACTTCAATGTTTTCTTCTTCGTCAGAATCCTGTTGCTGCTGACAAGGATCTGAGGAACAAATAACCTGTTTGCCACTACTGCTGGCGGTTAAAGCCTGCGAGAAAGTAACAGGTAAGCTGGGAACTGAAAAAGCAAAAGAGGGGGAAATCCCACCAACTTCGCTGGTACTCTGATGCTTAGGTTCCGAAATTCGGATGCCGGATGGCGGTTTGAGCTGCTGGAAGTCTTGTGAGAGTTGGGGCGAGATAGATTCCAAATACTTGGAGCGCCAATGATTGACTTCAGCCTGCAACTGGGCTATTGTATTAGCCTGCCATGTGAGCATCTCAGCTTGCTGCTGTAATAGAGGTGCTGTTACTGGTGGTAGCTTTGTTGTAGTGACAGGGACTATCTGGATAGTATGATCTATATAATCAGGAGCACATAAAGAACAACAGGTTAGGTGACAGTTTGGACAATGAGTCCGAAACCTTTGACTGGGGACCTGTTTACAAAAGTGACAATTCACAAATGTGCTTTCTAATTCAATAATACCATCCTGCCATGTATGAGGGCATTTATATTGCTTCCTGCTCACCTGTATGAGTGGTAAATAACCACCGGACTTACCAAGCCAGTAAGTGTTATCAGGATGTTTGATCATCGTACAAATGTACTCTTCGTGTATATGATCCTGTTTATCCTCATCACCATCAGATAAGCTGTAAATACTGTCAGTCTGGCTATCTCCTTCATCAACAGAAACTAAATCATAGCCATCAGGTAAATCAACAGTTTCAAAAACAGCTAATCTTTTAGCACTTTTTCGATCATTTGGGCATTCTTTAGCAAAATGTCCAGTTTCGCCACACAAATAGCATTTACATTTCTTCTGCTGCAAATACTTAGTTTTATCAATTCTAGCATGCGATGAGTGTGGTTTACCTTTATAGGTAGTGGACCTTCTTACGTTGCTTCTGCCTTTAGAATGCTTTGAAGATTGGTAGTAGCCATTGATTGGGAAGTCTCTACAGAAATCCAGAGATTTCAAACTTCTACTGAAAGCTGCTTCCTTGCATTGATCTTCCAGGTATTTAAAAGCATACATGATTCTGGGGGCTACACCAATTGTTGCTCCTGGATTTGCTCTATCAAAAGCATCTTTGATTCGTTTACCGAGATCTCCAGGAAATTTGAACCATAATTTTTCTGATAGTTCTGTTCCAATGTACATTCTTCCTGTTTTGGCTGCTAACCTGAGATAATCATTAAGAAAAGGCAGCACATGTTTCATATCAGAACAAACTAATTTTTCAAGATCCCTGTAGGCATCCTCTTGCACCTTTGTGGAACCTGTTGTAGGATCTTCTAAGGTAAAAACCCTTCGAACTTGGGAGATAATGGTTTGAACTCCCTCTGATCCTTCAGAATTTGCGATAAGGCGTTGATATTCAGCTTGATACGCCATTCGCCAGGAAATCCATGTCAACTTCTCCTTCTCACCAAGGAGGTTCTCGATAAAATTCATCTTATCCTGCGCAGAAACAAAGGATAACTGAGACATGGTATTTTTAGTTATTGATTCCCACCTGAGGAAAACATCATGAAACATTCCCAGGTTTTGGGGAATAATTAGCATAGCTCCTTGGGTAGTCTGAGCAGAAGGTAACTGCCAGAATTGGTTTCCATCCTGTCTTCGAAATGAGCCTCTGGGCTTATATCCTTCGAAAAAGGGGACAGAAGGGCTAGGACCACTAGCAGGGGGATATCCTGGTGGAGTCATAGCAGCATCTTCTGGTGGAGAGTAGACTGAAGAGTTTTCTCCAGTGATTCCACTTGCGACTAAGTTCTGCAACTTTCGGAGCTGAGGGTATTCAAACAACTGATCCTCTTCCCCTTTACCAGCCGCAACTATTTCCTTTTGTTTGGGCTTGAGTTGAGGATATTCAAGCGCAAAATTTGCCTCCCATGTTTGCTTCTCAAGGGTTTGATCTAGATCGAGTTCTTCTTCTGAGGCGAGCTCCCAAAAAGGAGATGGTGTATATCCATCTGGGTTGTTGGAGCCGTCAGAGTCATAATCAATCCCTTCGTCATTTAAGTTTCTTTGGGTTTGGGCTTTTGAAGCTTCTTCTTGCTGAACCGAAATATACCAAAATCCGGGATTTTGGGCTTCTTCTAGCCAATCCAGGACTGGATCCTTATGACACATTAGGTAGCGCTCGTCTGTGCAAGGAGGGGTATCCTGAGATGGGCCTTGGTTCCCTAATCCTGTGTTACTGCTACAATCATCAGGGACAGAGCTAGGACTAGTCTTAGCCTGGCTTAATGATTTTCGCATCCGGTAACTGGATTCTCTTAATTGGGCCTCGGTATCAGTCTCCCAACCTGTTGCAATGATTTGTGGAATTTCAGGGAAAACCACATTAGTTGTATACGCATACCTGCATGCCTTTGGTATTTCTTCAACAAAGACCTGAGTTGTGTAAGTCTTTGGTTCTTCCTCATCATCAGAGTTATCATAACTGTATTGAGGAACTGGTTCAGTATAATCAAATTCATCGTCACTGTTGTTGCCAAAGAGTTGAACCTGCCTTTGAAATGGGCACCAGGATTGTTCATGTTCTTTGAGCAGATTTTTAGAACTGCAAACAATATCACAAAACCAACAGTGATAATGGGCTTCTATATCAAAGTTATCACCTGCATGGCAATGACATCCTTTCCGCTTTTTAATTGACGGAGGATTGGGCCTGCACAAAGCTTCTGATGTGCTTATAGTTTGGGCCTGATTGCTGTTTTGGGCCTGATCACGGATTTGGGCATCTCGGGCCAAAATAGCCTCCATATTAACTTCCGTTGTGGGCCATCATCATAGCGAACCCAATATTGCCATTTTCCTGGATCCTCGCCTAATGGACCCCAGACTTCATGGGCCGGGCGATATCCAATGCCTGGAATATGCTGCTGGGCTTGCGCCGTTTCTTGCAGACATATAGCTACAGTCTCTGTGTGAATGGACTGTTCATCTTCATCTTCAGATTCATCGTCCCTATTGTACTTTGGAGGGGCAGAAGGACCTGCATCATTATAATTGCTAAATTTCAAAGAAATTGAGCCTCCAAGTAGATTATGAGTTTGGACCGTCGTTGGTTCCATAGGGGTTGGAACTGGTTGTGGGGGTCTGAGAATCCACTGATTCCCTTGGATTGCCCTTGTATCATAAGGCTTTCCTGCAATACACTTCACTCCTTTGCTTATTAAATAATCAGTAACATCATTTATAGAATAAGCAAATCCTGCATTTGAAGTGTTAGTCATTCTTCCAACCACACCACGAGTCACAAGTAAATTGGCTTCTCCAGCCTGCCAGTTTTCATAACCATGAGTAAGGATAGACATTTGTACATGTTGAGTAAAATCTCTTACAGTCATCATGGTATCTGGTATCGCATAGCATAACTGGCTTCTTTCAGTGAGGTCTATCTCCATTGTGGCAAAGATGGACTCATCTCCTTCCCATCTAGTATCTCGAAACACAACTAGGGCCATAGTCCCTTGCCGCTGTCTGTGTAAAGCCTGAATTCTGACCTGCAAAACACCAATGTGAATAAAAGAATACCCACTCTGGAGTAGTCTTTCAGCACTCTGTGGCTGAATAAATCTTCTATCGATTTGGTCACCATCACCACATTTAATTGCCTCCTCAGATCTATGGTTATAGATCTTATGCTGGGCGTCGTCTGGCCTACTGTGATAAAGGACTTCTGCTGGCACTAAACGTGCTCTCTCCCTCATAGACTGTCTGAGAGAAACGTTAGGATCGAGTTCCTGTTCAAGAGTTCTTTCATACCTGCCAGAATTTCCTTTAATTGTTCTGCCAATTCTGCGGGCAGTTTGTCGGAGGTTATGTCTTCTCCTCTGATTTCGCCTGTAAGCACGAATTTGATCTTCAAAAGAGGGCTGTATGGTAGCCGTCGTTGTTCTGGACGAAACTGGTGGCTCCGCCATTACTTCTTGAGCTTTGCCTTCTCTTCTTCTAAGATTACGTAAGGATCTTTGAAGGCGTAGAAAGTTCCTTTCTTAACTTCCTTTGGTTTTACTTCCTTTAAGGATAAACCTTCAAGGCTTTTTCGGATCTCTTCTAAAGCGTCTGATGGGGCAGTAGATTCCGCCTGGACACCTTTTTCACGTCTGTAAGCCTTGTTCTCTGCTTCAAGAGTATCTACCTTTAAATGAAGGTTAAGCAGTAATTGAATAATAAAATTATTCTGAGAAATAATAGCACCAGAGAGTTCAGGTGAGGTTTTTAGGCCTTCAACTCCCTTTCTGAAACCGACAGGATTGTAGGCAGCTGCGTCTTCAAGTGCCTTTCTGTAGGTGCTTTCACTGCTCATCAGCTAGCTCCAGTCCAGTGGACTAAGCTTTCCACAAGCTGATCTACCCTTTTGATTTGAGCTTCAAGCTTGGCTAACAAACCTAAAGCCTGCTCCTCGATCTCTTTTGGTTGCTTAGCAATTTCTGCTACTAAGCCTTTAACTTCCTGCTTAGACAAAGGCCTCTGCTGTTTTAGAGCTGCAACGTGCTTTTCTAAAACCTGTAACCTTTGATTAAGAGAAACAAACTTCCCTTCAAGCAGTTTAAAGTTCTTTAAAGAAACACGAGATAACAACAGAATATGCTTGATAATAAAATCTAGATTATTAGCTAGATCTCGATTTGTAACCTTTTCTGCTTCTTCAAGGTTTAATAATTCAGTTTTTGCAATTCTTTCACTTTGATAAAATCTGACTATTGAATCTTCGTACCTATCTGACATAAAAGTAAACAGAGCTTACTGAACTTTTGGAGTATGAAATAGTTGGTCAGGATCTACCTTCACCATCTTTCCTTCCTTTCCAAAGGATCTGCAAAGCAATCTTGTTGATCGGAGTAGAAGATACGCCTGGGGTATCTTTTCGGGGATATAGATACTTCTGAGGGTACTCACCTTCTTCCCTTGGAAGAAAATTCTAACTATCTTGAATTCTCTGATTTATGTAGCAATTATGTTTTTGCCAATGTTCAAAATAATTGTATCTCTCCAAAAGTCTTACAGGATTTACGAGAGCAGGGTTTCATCGGGGATGATCCTTTACTCCATTGGCAAAAGAACAAAGTCTCATGTTACCTTGACATCAAAAATCCGGATCTTACCATTGAAGATAAACCTCTGGATAATCTCACTCCTAACCAGAAGGAGCAGTACAAAAGGCACATTGACGCCCTTCTCCAACTTGGCGTAATCAGGCCTAGTACAAGTAGGCACAGAACGAATGCCTTCATTGTAAACTCTGGAACAACGGTTGATCCGACCACTGGTAAGGAAGTCAAAGCATGTCAGGAAGTGGAGCTTCATCCAACCCCATGGAGTTCTTTACAGCTCCAACAGACCCTGAGCAACTTTCTCAGGAATACTACAATCTCATCCGAGAAGAAAGGCTTATGCATCAACAAAGAGAAGGAGAACACAGAGGAGTTCATTTCACTGAAGTGGCCCAATTCAAGGCCCAAAGAAATACAATTGAAGAACAAGCCCGTCAACAGCTACTGTCGGCAGCCCAGTCCTTTTTGCAAATCCAAAAGCTTAAGGAAGAATACACCTGTCTCCACGCAACAAATGACAACGCAGCAGGAGATCATCTGCCCAATATTCGAAACAGGAACAATTTGCTTCAAGGAACCATTGAAGTCTTGGAATATTACGTCACCCGCGCTGTTGAAGAATACAATCCCTAATACGCAGCGTTTTGATGAGTGGTGGACCCCTATTCCCAGGAATCCAAAGTTAACTTACGGTTGTAATTTAAAGGCCGGTTTTAAAGGAGCCTGAGCGCCTACCGCGTCTTTTGTCCATTTGTGCTTTCTGTCTTTTCTTTTCCTGTTTGCTTTTGCTTTCGGCGTGTTGTCTGTTTTTCTGTCTGTTTGCTTTCCGCGTGTCGAGTTTTTGTGGTTTTGCCTTGCTGTAAGCGCGTTTGCATTATTGATCGATGGGGCCCAATGAGCACCCGGATAATGCTTTCTGCCCTATTTAAGGCTTGTTAGAGGTTCTGTTTTACAAGCAAGAATCAACCCTTCTTGTATAACACTCTCTCTGTAATCCTCTGTAAGTTTTTCCAGATTTCTTAATAAAAGTATGCAGTTTGTTTAATTTCTTTTGAGTATTTGGAAGTTTCCACCAGTAGTAAGGTTACTCCATCCTTTCACTACTGTTCCACCCCCTGGGAAGAAAACCCCCTAATTTGGTATCAGAGCTTTTAATGGAGTAAATTTCTCATAAGGATCTCCGGATCCAGATTTCCTTTTAATCCTTTCGTTTTGCAAAGTTAATCTTCACGATTGCCCCCCCCCCCCCCCGGTTGCCTTGTTGCCTTGATATAGAAGGTTCTTCGGTACAAAAGACGTAACCCTGTTGAAGCCCGTATTTGAGAAGGGAAAAGGGCGTGTGAAGGGAAGAAGGTGAGTACCCTCAGAAGTATCTATATCCCCGAAAAGATACCCCAGGCGTATCTTCTACTCAGGCTGTATGGTAGCCGTCGTTGTTCTGGACGAAACTGGTGGCTCCGCCATTACTTCTTGAGCTTTGCCTTCTCTTCTTCTAAGATTACGTAAGGATCTTTGAAGGCGTAGAAAGTTCCTTTCTTAACTTCCTTTGGTTTTACTTCCTTTAAGGATAAACCTTCAAGGCTTTTTCGGATCTCTTCTAAAGCGTCTGATGGGGCAGTAGATTCCGCCTGGACACCTTTTTCACGTCTGTAAGCCTTGTTCTCTGCTTCAAGAGTATCTACCTTTAAATGAAGGTTAAGCAGTAATTGAATAATAAAATTATTCTGAGAAATAATAGCACCAGAGAGTTCAGGTGAGGTTTTTAGGCCTTCAACTCCCTTTCTGAAACCGACAGGATTGTAGGCAGCTGCGTCTTCAAGTGCCTTTCTGTAGGTGCTTTCACTGCTCATCAGCTAGCTCCAGTCCAGTGGACTAAGCTTTCCACAAGCTGATCTACCTTCTTGATTTGAGCTTCAAGCTTGGCTAACAAACCTAAAGCCTGCTCCTCGATCTCTTTTGGTTGCTTAGCAATTTCTGCTACTAAGCCTTTAACTTCCTGCTTAGACAAAGGCCTCTGCTGTTTTAGAGCTGCAACGTGCTTTTCTAAAACCTGTAACCTTTGATTAAGAGAAACAAACTTCCCTTCAAGCAGTTTAAAGTTCTTTAAAGAAACACGAGATAACAACAGAATATGCTTGATAATAAAATCTAGATTATTAGCTAGATCTCGATTTGTAACCTTTTCTGCTTCTTCAAGGTTTAATAATTCAGTTTAAAGAAGGCAAAGCTCAAGAAGTAATGGCGGAGCCACCAGTTTCGTCCAGAACAACGACGGCTACCATACAGCCCTCTTTTGAAGATCAAATTCGTGCTTACAGGCGAAATCAGAGGAGAAGACATAACCTCCGACAAACTGCCGCAGAATTGGCAGAACAATTAAAGGAAATTCTGGCAGGTATGAAAGAACTCTTGAACAGGAACTCGATCCTAACGTTTCTCTCAGACAGTCTATGAGGGAGAGAGCACGTTTAGTGCCAGCAGAAGTTCTTTATCACAGCAGGCCAGACGACGCCCAGCATAAGATCTATAACCATAGATCTGAGGAGGTAATTAAATGTGGTGATGGTGACCAAATCGATAGAAGATTTATTCAGCCACAGAGCGCTGAAAGACTACTCCAGAGTGGGTATTCTTTTATTCACATTGGTGTTTTGCAGGTCAGAATTCAGGCTTTACACAGACAGCGGCAAGGGACTATGGCCCTAGTTGTGTTTCGAGATACTAGATGGGAAGGAGATCAGTCCATCTTTGCCACAATGGAGATAGACCTCACTGAAGGAAGCCAGTTATGCTATGCGATACCAGATACCATGATGACTGTAAGAGATTTTACTCAACATGTACAAATGTCTATCCTTACTCATGGTTATGAAAACTGGCAGGCTGGAGAAGCCAATTTACTTGTAACTCGTGGTGTGGTTGGAAGAATGACTAACACTTCAAATGCAGGATTTGCTTATTCTATAAATGATGTTACTGATTATTTAATAAGCAAAGGATTTGCTAATACAATAGCCCAGTTGCAGGCTGAAGTCAATCATTGGCGCTCCAAGTATTTGGAATCTATCTCGCCCCAACTCTCACAAGACTTCCAGCAGCTCAAACCGCCATCCGGCATCCGAATTTCGGAACCTAAGCATCAGAGTACCAGCGAAGTTGGTGGGATTTCCCCCTCTTTTGCTTTTTCAGTTCCCAGCTTACCTTTTACTTTCTCGCAGGCTTTAACCGCCAGCAGTAGTGGCAAACAGGTTATTTGTTCCTCAGATCCTTGTCAGCAGCAACAGGATTCTGACGAAGAAGAAAACATTGAAGTTATTGCTGCAGCATCAGAAGTCAAAACTCCTAACAATCTGTTTAATATGCAGATTACCCTGATCATAGACAATATAGCAGATCATGAAAAGCATTTGCAGGAATTTGTTAACATCTGCAGAACAAATGGGTTGGTTCTCAGCCCTACAAAAATGAAGATTGGCCAGAGCAAAATAGAGTTCCTTGGTACTATTATCGAGGAAGGAAAAGTTCAGTTGCAGCCCAATATCATTTCAAAAATTGCAGATTTTGATGAGGCTCAGCTAACAATGAAGAAAGGTCTAAGAAGCTGGCTTGGTTTGCTAAACTATGCTAGGCCATATTTTCACAACATGGGTCGTCTTCTAAGCCCACTTTACGCAAAAATAAGCCCAACAGGCGAAAGGCGATTAAACCAGCATGACATGGCCTTGATCCATGAAATAAAGGCCAAAATTCAGCAGCTCCCCCAGTTAGCAGTTCCACCAGAGGAAGCCTACATTATCATTGAATGTGACGGCTGTATGAACGGTTGGGGAGGAGTTTGTAAGTGGAAATCAAATGAGTCTGATCCAAAGAAAGATGAGCAGATATGCGCTTTTGCATCTGGTAAGTTCTCCCAGGTAAAATCAACCATTGATGCAGAAATTCACGCAGTCATGAATTCCTTGACAAAGTTCAAACTCTACTGCCTTGGTCGCCCTAAGATGACCATCCGAACTGACTGCCAAGCGGTCATATCTTTCTTCAACAAATCAGCTCAGAACAAACCATCCAGAGTTCGATGGGTGAATTTTGTTGACTATGTCTCTGGATGTGGAACAGAAATTGCTTTCGAGCATGTTAAGGGAAGTGATAACCTTCTGGCGGACCATCTTTCTAGACTAACATGTTTGTTAATTTTGCAGGAACCCAGTCCAGGAACTTTCGCTTTCATTAACAATTTTATTTCAGCATGTCAGGAAGTGGAGCTTCATCCAACCCCATGGAATTCTTTACAGCTCCAACAGACCCTGAGCAACTTTCTCAGGAATACTACAATCTCATCCGAGAAGAAAGGCTTATGCATCAACAAAGAGAAGGAGAACACAGAGGAGTTCATTTCACTGAAGTGGCCCAATTCAAGGCCCAAAGAAATACAATTGAAGAACAAGCCCGTCAACAGCTACTGTCGGCAGCCCAGTCCTTTTTGCAAATCCAAAAGCTTAAGGAAGAATACACCTGTCTCCACGCAACAAATGACAACGCAGCAGGAGATCATCTGCCCAATATTCGAAACAGGAACAATTTGCTTCAAGGAACCATTGAAGTCTTGGAATATTACGTCACCCGCGCTGTTGAAGAATACAATCCCTAATACGCAGCGTTTTGATGAGTGGTGGACCCCTATTCCTAGGAATCCAAAGTTAACTTATGGTTGTAATTTAAAGGCCGGTTTTAAAGGAGCCTGAGCGCCTACCGCGTCTTTTGTCCGTTTGTGCTTTCTGTCTTTTCTTTTCCTGTTTGCTTTTGCTTTCGGCGTGTTGTCTGTTTTTCTGTCTGTTTGCTTTCCGCGTGTCGAGTTTTTGTGGTTTTGCCTTGTTGTAAGCGCGTTTGCATTATTGATTGATGGGGCCCAATGAGCACCCGGATAATGCTTTCTGCCCTATTTAAGGCTTGTTAGAGGTTCTGTTTTACAAGCAAGAATCAACCCTTCTTGTATAACACTCTCTCTGTAATCCTCTGTATGTTTTTCCAGATTTCTTAATAAAAGTATGCAGTTTGTTTAATTTCTTTTGAGTATTTGGAAGTTTCCGCCAGTAGTAAGGTTACTCCATCCTTTCACTACTGTTCCACCCCCTGGGAAGAAAACCCCCTAATTTGGTATCAAATGCAGGATTTGCTTATTCTATAAATGATGTTACTGATTATTTAATAAGCAAAGGAGTGAAGTGTATTGCAGGAAAGCCTTATGATACAAGGGCAATCCAAGGAAATCAGTGGATTCTCAGACCCCCACAACCAGTTCCAACCCCTATGGAACCAACGACGGTCCAAACTCATAATCTACTTGGAGGCTCAATTTCTTTGAAATTTAGCAATTATAATGATGCAGGTCCTTCTGCCCCTCGATTATTAGCTAGATCTCGATTTGTAACCTTTTCTGCTTCTTCAAGGTTTAATAATTCAGTTTTTGCAATTCTTTCACTTTGATAAAATCTGACTATTGAATCTTCGTACCTATCTGACATAAAAGTAAACAGAGCTTACTAAACTTTTGGAGTATGAAATAGTTGGTCAGGATCTACCTTCACCGTCTTTCCTTCCTTTCCAAAGGATCTGCAAAGCAATCTTGTTGATCGGAGTAGAAGATACGCCTGGGGTATCTTTTCGGGGATATAGATACTTCTGAGGGTACTCACCTTCTTCCCTTCACACGCCCTTTTCTCTTCTCAAATACGGGCTTCAACAGGGTTACGTCTTTTGTACCGAAGAACCTTCTATATCAAGGCAACAAGGCAACCGGGGGGGGGGGCAATCGTGAAGATTAACTTTGCAAAACGAAAGGATTAAAAGGAAATCTGAAGCAATATAAATGCCCTCATACATGGCAGGATGGTATTATTGAATTAGATAGCACATTTGTGAATTGTCACTTTTGTAAACAGGTCCCCAGTCAAAGGTTTCGGACTCATTGTCCAAACTGTCACCTAACCTGTTGTTCTTTATGTGCTCCTGATTATATAGATCATACTATCCAGATAGTCCCTGTCACTATAACAAAGCTACCACCAGTAACAGCACCTCTATTACAGCAGCAAGCTGAGATGCTCACATGGCAGGCTAATACAATAGCCCAGTTGCAGGCTGAAGTCAATCATTGGCGCTCCAAGTATTTGGAATCTATCTCGCCCCAACTCTCACAAGACTTCCAGCAGCTCAAACCGCCATCCGGCATCCGACCAATAGGGACGATGAATCTGAAGATGAAGATGAACAGTACATTCACACAGAGACTGTAGCTATATGTCTGCAAGAAACGGCGCAAGCCCAGCAGCATATTCCAGGCGGAGGTTATGTCTTCTCCTCTGATTTCGCCTGTAAGCACGAATTTGATCTTCAAAAGAGGGCTGTATGGTAGCCGTCGTTGCTCTGATACCAAATTAGGGGGGTTTTCTTCCCAGGGGGTGGAACAGTAGTGAAAGGATGGAGTAACCTTACTACTGGCGGAAACTTCCAAATACTCAAAAGAAATTAAACAAACTGCATACTTTTATTAAGAAATCTGGAAAACTTACAGAGGATTACAGAGAGAGTGTTATACAAGAAGGGTTGATTCTTGCTTGTAAAACAGAACCTCTAACAAGCCTTAAATAGGGCAGAAAGCATTATCCGGGTGCTCATTGGGCCCCATCGATCAATAATGCAAACGCGCTTACAGCAAGGCAAAACCACAAAAACTCGACACGCGGAAAGCAAACAGACAGAAAAACAGACAACACGCCGAAAGCAAAAGCAAACAGGAAAAGAAAAGACAGAAAGCACAAACGGACAAAAGACGCGGTAGGCGCTCAGGCTCCTTTAAAACCGGCCTTTAAATTACAACCGTAAGTTAACTTTGGATTCCTGGGAATAGGGGTCCACCACTCATCAAAACGCTGCGTATTAGGGATTGTATTCTTCAACAGCGCGGGTGACGTAATATTCCAAGACTTCAATGGTTCCTTGAAGCAAATTGTTCCTGTTTCGAATATTGGGCAGATGATCTCCTGCTGCGTTGTCATTTGTTGCGTGGAGACAGGTGTATTCTTCCTTAAGCTTTTGGATTTGCAAAAAGGACTGGGCTACCGACAGTAGCTGTTGACAGGCTTGTTCTTCAATTGTATTTCTTTAGGCCTTGAATTGGGCCACTTCAGTGAAATGAACTCCTCTGTGTTCTCCTTCTCTTTGTTGATGCATAAGCCTTTCTTCTCGGATGAGATTGTAGTATTCCTGAGAAAGTTGCTCAGGGTCTGTTGGAGCTGTAAAGAACTCCATGGGGTTGGATGAAGCTCCACTTCCTGACATGCTGAAATAAAATTGTTAATGAAAGCGAAAGTTCCTGGACTGGGTTCCTGCAAAATTAAAAAACATGTTAGTCTAGAAAGATGGTCCGCCAGAAGGTTATCACTTCCCTTAACATGCTCGAAAGCAATTTCTGTTCCACATCCAGAGACATAGTCAACAAAATTCACCCATCGAACTCTGGATGGTTTGTTCTGAGCTGATTTGTTGAAGAAAGATATGACCGCTTGGCAGTCAGTTCGGATGGTCATCTTAGGGCGACCAAGGTAGTAGAGTTTGAACTTTGTCAAGGAATTCATGACTGCGTGAATTTCTGCATCAATGGTTGATTTTACCTGGGAGAACTTACCAGATGCAAAAGCGCATATCTGCTCATCTTTCTTTGGATCAGACTCATTTGATTTCCACTTACAAACTCCTCCCCAACCGTTCATACAGCCGTCACATTCAATGATAATGTAGGCTTCCTCTGGTGGAACTGCTAACTGGGGGAGCTGCTGAATTTTGGCCTTTATTTCATGGATCAAGGCCATGTCATGCTGGTTTAATCGCCTTTCGCCTGTTGGGCTTATTTTTGCGTAAAGTGGGCTTAGAAGACGACCCATGTTGTGAAAATATGGCCTAGCATAGTTTAGCAAACCAAGCCAGCTTCTTAGACCTTTCTTCGTTGTTAGCTGAGCCTCATCAAAATCTGCAATTTTTGAAATGATATTGGGCTGCAACTGAACTTTTCCTTCCTCGATAATAGTACCAAGGAACTCTATTTTGCTCTGGCCAATCTTCATTTTTGTAGGGCTGAGAACCAACCCATTTGTTCTGCAGATGTTAACAAATTCCTGCAAATGCTTTTCATGATCTGCTATATTGTCTATGATCAGGGTAATCTGCATATTAAATAGGTTATTTGTTCCTCAGATCCTTGTCAGCAGCAACAGGATTCTGACGAAGATCCCTCCAAAAGTCTTACAGGATTTACGAGAGCAGGGTTTCATCGGGGATGATCCTTTACTCCATTGGCAAAAGAACAAAGTCTCATGTTACCTTGACATCAAAAATCCGGATCTTACCATTGAAGATAAACCTCTGGATAATCTCACTCCTAACCAGAAGGAGCAGTACAAAAGGCACATTGACGCACTGGCTTGGTAAGTCCGGTGGTTATTTACCACTCATACAGGTGAGCAGGAAGCAATATAAATGCCCTCATACATGGCAGGATGGTATTATTGAATTAGAAAGCACATTTGTGAATTGTCACTTTTGTAAACAGGTCCCCAGTCAAAGGTAAGGAAAGAATGGTTTTTAATTACAAGCGTCTCAATGATTTAACTCATAAAGACCAATACAGCCTTCCAGGGATTCAATCTATAATTGCCCGAATAGGTAATTCAAAGATTTATAGCAAATTTGATCTAAAGA
Source organism: Euphorbia tirucalli (assembly GCA_039660915.1). NCBI lineage: Eukaryota > Viridiplantae > Streptophyta > Magnoliopsida > Malpighiales > Euphorbiaceae > Euphorbia > Euphorbia tirucalli. Next base: position 73,286,164 of record CM077634.1, on the reverse strand, counting down.
GCGGTTTTCATCAGGTTGCTATGCACCCAGAATCCATCCCTTGGACAGCTTTTTGGGTCCCTTCAGGACTCTATGAGTGGCTTGTAATGCCATTTGGTTTGAAAAATGCCCCTGCTATTTTCCAAAGAAAAATGGATAATTGTTTTAGAAACACAGAAGAATTTATTGCAGTCTACATAGATGATATTCTTGTGTTTTCTAACAATATAGCAGATCATGAAAAGCATTTGCAGGAATTTGTTAACATCTGCAGAACAAATGGGTTGGTTCTCAGCCCTACAAAAATGAAGATTGGCCAGAGCAAAATAGAGTTCCTTAGTACTATTATCGAGGAAGGAAAAGTTCAGTTGCAGCCCAATATCATTTCAAAAATTGCAGATTTTGATGAGGCTCAGCTAACAACGAAGAAAGGTCTAAGAAGCTGGCTTGGTTTGCTAAACTATGCTAGGCCATATTTTCACAACATGGGTCGTCTTCTAAGCCCACTTTACGCAAAAATAAGCCCAACAGGCGAAAGGCGATTAAACCAGCATGACATGGCCTTGATCCATGAAATAAAGGCCAAAATTCAGCAGCTCCCCCAGTTAGCAGTTCCACCAGAGGAAGCCTACATTATCATTGAATGTGACGGCTGTATGAACGGTTGGGGAGGAGTTTGTAAGTGGAAATCAAATGAGTCTGATCCAAAGAAAGATGAGCAGATATGCGCTTTTGCATCTGGTAAGTTCTCCCAGGTAAAATCAACCATTGATGCAGAAATTCACGCAGTCATGAATTCCTTGACAAAGTTCAAACTCTACTACCTTGGTCGCCCTAAGATGACCATCCGAACTGACTGCCAAGCGATCATATCTTTCTTCAACAAATCAGCTCAGAACAAACCATCCAGAGTTCGATGGGTGAATTTTGTTGACTATGTCTCTGGATGTGGAACAGAAATTGCTTTCGAGCATGTTAAGGGAAGTGATAACCTTCTGGCGGACCATCTTTCTAGACTAACATGTTTGTTAATTTTGCAGGAACCCAGTCCAGGAACTTTCGCTTTCATTAACAATTTTATTTCAGCATGTCAGGAAGTGGAGCTTCATCCAACCCCATGGAGTTCTTTACAGCTCCAACAGACCCTGAGCAACTTTCTCAGGAATACTACAATCTCATCCGAGAAGAAAGGCTTATGCATCAACAAAGAGAAGGAGAACACAGAGGAGTTCATTTCACTGAAGTGGCCCAATTCAAGGCCCAAAGAAATACAATTGAAGAACAAGCCCGTCAACAGCTACTGTCGGCAGCCCAGTCCTTTTTGCAAATCCAAAAGCTTAAGGAAGAATACACCTGTCTCCACGCAACAAATGACAACGCAGCAGGAGATCATCTGCCCAATATTCGAAACAGGAACAATTTGCTTCAAGGAACCATTGAAGTCTTGGAATATTACGTCACCCGCGCTGTTGAAGAATACAATCCCTAATACGCAGCGTTTTGATGAGTGGTGGACCCCTATTCCCAGGAATCCAAAGTTAACTTACGGTTGTAATTTAAAGGCCGGTTTTAAAGGAGCCTGAGCGCCTACCGCGTCTTTTGTCCGTTTGTGCCTTCTGTCTTTTCTTTTCCTGTTTGCTTTTGCTTTTGGCGTGTTGTCTGTTTTTCTGTCTGTTTGCTTTCTGCGTGTCGAGTTTTTGTGGTTTTGCCTTGCTGTAAGCGCGTTTGCATTATTGATCGATGGGGCCCAATGAGCACCCGGATAATGCTTTCTGCCCTATTTAAGGCTTGTTAGAGGTTCTGTTTTACAAGCAAGAATCAACCCTTCTTGTATAACACTCTCTCTTTGTAATCCTCTGTAAGTTTTCCAGATTTCTTAATAAAAATATGCAGTTTGTTTAATTTCTTTTGAGTTTTTGGAAGTTTCCGCCAGTAGTAAGGTTACTCCATCCTTTCACTACTGTTCCACCCCCTGGGAAGAAAACCCCCCTAATTTGGTATCAGAGCTTTTAATGGAGTAAATTTCTCATAAGGATCTCCGGATCCAGATTTCCTTTTAATCCTTTCGTTTTGCAAAGTTAATCTTCACGATTGCCCCCCCCCCCCCCCCCCCGGTTGCCTTGTTGCCTTGATATAGAAGGTTCTTCGGTACAAAAGACGTAACCCTGTTGAAGCCCGTATTTGAGAAGAGAAAAGGGCGTGTGAAGGGAAGAAGGTGAGTACCCTCAGAAGTATCTATATCCCCGAAAAGATACCCCAGGCGTATCTTCTACTCCGATCAACAAGATTGCTTTGCAGATCCTTTGGAAAGGAAGGAAAGACGGTGAAGGTAGATCCTGACCAACTATTTCATACTCCAAAAGTTCAGTAAGCTCTGTTTACTTTTATGTCAGATAGGTACGAAGATTCAATAATCTAGATTTTATTATCAAGCATATTCTGTTGTTATCTCGTGTTTCTTTAAAGAACTTTAAACTGCTTGAAGGGAAGTTTGTTTCTCTTAATCAAAGGTTACAGGTTTTAGAAAAGCACGTTGCAGCTCTAGAACAGCAGAGGCCTTTGTCTAAGCAGGAAGTTAAAGGCTTAGTAGCAGAAATTGTTAAGCAACCAAAAGAGATCGAGGAGCAGGCTTTAGGTTTGTTAGCCAAGCTTGAAGCTCAAATCAAGAAGGTAGATCAGCTTGTGGAAAGCTTAGTCCACTGGACTGGAGCTAGCTGATGAGCAGTGAGAGCACCTACAGAAAGGCACTTGAAGACGCAGCTGCCTACAATCCTGTCGGTTTCAGAAAGGGAGTTGAAGGCCTAAAAACCTCACCTGAACTCTCTGGTGCTATTATTTCTCAGAATAATTTTATTATTCAATTACTGCTTAACCTTCATTTAAAGGTAGATACTCTTGAAGCAGAGAACAAGGCTTACAGACGTGAAAAAGGTGTCCAGGCGGAATCTACTGCCCCATCAGACGCTTTAGAAGAGATCCAAAAAAGCCTTGAAGGTTTATCCTTAAAGGAAGTAAAACCAAAGGAAGTTAAGAAAGGAACTTTCTACGCCTTCAAAGATCCTTACGTAATCTTAGAAGAAGAGAAGGCAAAGCTCAAGAAGTAATGGCGGAGCCACCAGTTTCGTCCAGAACAACGACGGCTACCATACAGCCCTCTTTTGAAGATCAAATTCGTGCTTACAGACGAAATCAGAGGAGAAGACATAACCTCCGACAAACTGCCCGCAGAATTGGCAGAACAATTAAAGGAAATTCTGGCAGGTATGAAAGAACTCTTGAACAGGAACTCGATCCTAATGTTTCTCTCAGACAGTCTATGAGGGAGAGAGCACGTTTAGTGCCAGCAGAAGTTCTTTATCACAGTAGGCCAGACGACGCCCAGCATAAGATCTATAACCATAGATCTGAGGAGGCAATTAAATGTGGTGATGGTGACCAAATCGATAGAAGATTTATTCAGCCACAGAGTGCTGAAAGACTACTCCAGAGTGGGTATTCTTTTATTCACATTGGTGTTTTGCAGGTCAGAATTCAGGCTTTACACAGACAGCGGCAAGGGACTATGGCCCTAGTTGTGTTTCGAGACACTAGATGGGAAGGAGATCAGTCCATCTTTGCCACAATGGAGATAGACCTCACTGAAGGAAGCCAGTTATGCTATGCGATACCAGATACCATGATGACTGTAAGAGATTTTACTCAACATGTACAAATGTCTATCCTTACTCATGGTTATGAAAACTGGCAGGCTGGAGAAGCCAATTTACTTGTGACTCGTGGTGTGGTTGGAAGAATGACTAACACTTCAAATGCAGGATTTGCTTATTCTATAAATGATGTTACTGATTATTTAATAAGCAAAGGAGTGAAGTGTATTGCAGGAAAGCCTTATGATACAAGGGCAATCCAAGGAAATCAGTGGATTCTCAGACCCCCACAACCAGTTCCAACCCCTATGGAACCAACGACGGTCCAAACTCATAATTTACTTGGAGGCTCAATTTCTTTGAGATTTAACAATTATAATGATGCAGGTCCTTCTGCCCCTCCAAAGTACAATAGGGATGATGAATCTGAAGATGAAGATGAACAGTCCATTCACACAGAGACTGTAGCTATATGTCTGTAAGAAACGGCGCAAGCCCAGCAGCATATTCCAGGCGTTGGATATCGCCCGGCCCATGAAGTCTGGGGTCCATTAGGCGAAGATCCAGGAAAATGGCAATATTGGGTTCGCTATGATGATGGCCCAACAACGGAAGTTAATATGGAGGCTATTTTGGCCCGAGATGCCCAAATCCGTGATCAGGCCCAAAACAGCAATCAGGCCCAAACTATAAGCACATCAGAAACTTTGTGCAGGCCCAATCCTCCGTCAATTAAAAAGCGGAAAGGATGTCATTGCCATGCAGGTGATAACTTTGATATAGAAGCCCATTATCACTGTTGGTTTTGTGATATTGTTTGCAGTTCTAAAAATCTGCTCAAAGAACATGAACAATCCTGGTGCCCATTTCAAAGGCAGGTTCAACTCTTTGGCAACAACAGTGACGATGAATTTGATTATACTGAACCAGTTCCTCAATACAGTTATGATAACTCTGATGATGAGGAAGAACCAAAGACTTACACAACTCAGGTCTTTGTTGAAGAAATACCAAAGGCATGCAGGTATGCGTATACAACTAATGTGGTTTTCCCTGAAATTCCACAAATCATTGCAACAGGTTGGGAGACTGATACCGAGGCCCAATTAAGAGAATCCAGTTACCGGATGCGAAAATCATTAAGCCAGGCTAAGACTAGTCCTAGCTCTGTCCCTGATGATTGTAGCAGTAACACAGGATTAGGGAACCAAGGCCCATCTCAGGATACCCCTCCTTGCACAGACGAGCGCTACCTAATGTGTCATGAGGATCCAGTCCTGGATTGGCTAGAAGAAGCCCAAAATCCCGGATTCTGGTATTTTTCGGTTCAGCAAGAAGAAGCTTCAAAAGCCCAAACCCAAAGAAACTTCAATGACGAAGGGATTGATTATGACTCTGACGGCTCCAACAACCCAGATGGATATACACCATCTCCTTTTTGGGAGCTCGCCTCAGAAGAAGAACTCGATCTAGATCAAACCCTTGAGAAGCAAACATGGGAAGCAAATTTTGCGCTTGAATATCCTCAACTCAAGCCCAAACAAAAGGAAATAGTTGCGGCTGGTAAAGAGGAAGAGGATCAGTTGTTTGAATACCCTCAGCTCCGAAAGTTGCAGAACTTAGTCGCAAGTGGAATCACTGGAGAAAACTCTTCAGTCTACTCTCCACCAGAAGATGCTGCTATGACTCCACCAGGATATCCCCCTGCTAGTGGTCCTAGCCCTTCTGTCCCCTTTTTCGAAGGATATAAGCCCAGAGGCTCATTTCGAAGACAGGATGGAAACCAATTCTGGCAGTTACCTTCTGCTCAGACTACCCAAGGAGCTATGCTAATTATTCCCCAAAACCTGGGAATGTTTCATGATGTTTTCCTCAGGTGGGAATCAATAACTAAAAATACCATGTCTCAGTTATCCTTTGTTTCTGCGCAGGATAAGATGAATTTTATCGAGAACCTCCTTGGTGAGAAGGAGAAGTTGACATGGATTTCCTGGCGAATGGCGTATCAAGCTGAATATCAACGCCTTATCGCAAATTCTGAAGGATCAGAGGGAGTTCAAACCATTATCTCCCAAGTTCGAAGGGTTTTTACCTTAGAAGATCCTACAACAGGTTCCACAAAGGTGCAAGAGGATGCCTACAGGGATCTTGAAAAATTAGTTTGTTCTGATATGAAACATGTGCTGCCTTTTCTTAATGATTATCTCAGGTTAGCAGCCAAAACAGGAAGAATGTACATTGGAACAGAACTATCAGAAAAATTATGGTTCAAATTTCCTGGAGATACGGTAAACGAATCAAAGATGCTTTTGATAGAGCAAATCCAGGAGCAACAATTGGTGTAGCCCCCAGAATCATGTATGCTTTTAAATACCTGGAGGATCAATGCAAGGAAGCAGCTTTCAGTAGAAGTTTGAAATCTCTGGATTTCTGTAGAGACTTCCCAATCAATGGCTACTACCAATCTTCAAAGCATTCTAAAGGCAGAAGCAACGTAAGAAGGTCCACTACCTATAAAGGTAAACCACACTCATCACATGCTAGAATTGATAAAACTAAGTATTTGCAGCAGAAGAAATGTAAATGCTATTTGTGTGGCGAAACTGGACATTTTGCTAAAGAATGCCCAAATGATCGAAAAAGTGCTAAAAGATTAGCTGTTTTTGAAACTGTTGATTTACCTGATGGCTATGATTTAGTTTCTGTTGATGAAGGAGATAGCCAGACTGACAGTATTTACAGCTTATCTGATGGTGATGAGACCTTTTCTGCTTCTTCAAGGTTTAATAATTCAGTTTTTGCAATTCTTTCACTTTGATAAAATCTGACTATTGAATCTTCGTACCTATCTGACATAAAAGTAAACAGAGCTTACTAAACCTTTGGAGTATGAAATAGTTGGTCAGGATCTACCTTCACCGTCTTTCCTTCCTTTCCAAAGGATCTGCAAAGCAATCTTGTTGATCGGAGTAGAAGATACGCCTGGGGTATCTTTTCGGGGATATAGATACTTCTGAGGGTACTCACCTTCTTCCCTTCACACGCCCTTTTCTCTTCTCAAATACGGGCTTCAACAGGGTTACGTCTTTTGTACCGAAGAACCTTCTATATCAAGGCAACAAGGCAACCGGGGGGGGGGCAATCGTGAAGATTAACTTTGCAAAACGAAAGGATTAAAAGGAAATCTGGATCCGGAGATCCTTATGAGAAATTTACTCCATTAAAAGCTCTGATACCAAATTAAGAAGGTAGATCAGCTTGTGGAAAGCTTAGTCCACTGGACTGGAGCTAGCTGATGAGCAGTGAAAGCACCTACAGAAAGGCACTTGAAGACGCAGCTGCCTACAATCCTGTCGGTTTCAGAAAGGGAGTTGAAGGCCTAAAAACCTCACCTGAACTCTCTGGTGCTATTATTTCTCAGAATAATTTTATTATTCAATTACTGCTTAACCCTCATTTAAAGGTAGATACTCTTGAAGCAGAGAACAAGGCTTACAGACGTGAAAAAGGTGTCCAGGCGGAATCTACTGCCCCATCAGACGCTTTAGAAGAGATCCGAAAAAGCCTTGAAGGTTTATCCTTAAAGGAAGTAAAACCAAAGGAAGTTAAGAAAGGAACTTTCTATGCCTTCAAAGATCCTTACGTAATCTTAGAAGAAGAGAAGGCAAAGCTCAAGAAGTAATGGCGGAGCCACCAGTTTCGTCCAGAACAACGACGGCTACCATACAGCCCTCTTTTGAAGATCAAATTCGTGCTTACAGGCGAAATCAGAGGAGAAGACATAACCTCCGACAAACTGCCCGCAGAATTGGCAGAACAATTAAAGGAAATTCTGGCAGGTATGAAAGAACTCTTGAACAGGAACTCGATCCTAACGTTTCTCTAGGACAGTCTATGAGGGAGAGAGCACGTTTAGTGCCAGCAGAAGTTCTTTATCACAGCAGGCCAGACGACGCCCAGCACAAGATCTATAACCATAGATCTGAGGAGGCAATTAAATGTGGTGATGGTGACCAAATCGATAGAAGATTTATTCAGCCACAGAGCGCTGAAAGACTACTCCAGAGTGGGTATTCTTTTATTCACATTGGTGTTTTGTAGGTCAGAATTCAGGCTTTACACAGACAGCGGCAAGGGACTATGGCCCTAGTTGTGTTTCGAGACACTAGATGGGAAGGAGATCAGTCCATCTTTGCCACAATGGAGATAGACCTCACTGAAGGAAGCCAGTTATGCTATGCGATACCAGATACCATGATGACTGTAAGAGATTTTACTCAACATGTACAAATGTCTATCCTTACTCATGGTTATGAAAACTGGCAGGCTGGAGAAGCCAATTTACTTGTGATTCGTGGTGTGGTTGGAAGAATGACTAACACTTCAAATGCAGGATTTGCTTATTCTATAAATGATGTTACTGATTATTTAATAAGCAAAGGAGTGAAGTGTATTGCAGGAAAGCCTTATGATACAAGGGCAATCCAAGGAAATCAGTGGATTCTCAGACCCCCACAACCAGTTCCAACCCCTATGGAACCAACGACGGTCCAAACTCATAATCTACTTGGAGGCTCAATTTCTTTGAAATTTAGCAATTATAATGATGCAGGTCCTTCTGCCCCTCCAAAGTACAATAGGGACGATGAATCTGAAGATGAAGATGAACAGTCCATTCACACAGAGACTGTAGCTATATGTCTGCAAGAAACGGCGCAAGCCCAGCAGCATATTCCAGGCGTTGGATATCGCCCGGCCCATGAAGTCTGGGGTCCATTAGGCGAGGATCCAGGAAAATGGCAATATTGGGTTCGCTATGATGATGGCCCAACAACGGAAGTTAATATGGAGGCTATTTTGGCCCGAGATGCCCAAATCCGTGATCAGGCCCAAAACAGCAATCAGGCCCAAACTATAAGCACATCAGAAGCTTTGTGCAGGCCCAATCCTCCGTCAATTAAAAAGCGGAAAGGATGTCATTGCCATGCAGGTGATAACTTTGATATAGAAGCCCATTATCACTGTTGGTTTTGTGATATTGTTTGCAGTTCTAAAAATCTGCTCAAAGAACATGAACAATCCTGGTGCCCATTTCAAAGGCAGGTTCAACTCTTTGGCAACAACAGTGACGATGAATTTGATTATACTGAACCAGTTCCTCAATACAGTTATGATAACTCTGATGATGAGGAAGAACCAAAGACTTACACAACTCAGGTCTTTGTTGAAGAAATACCAAAGGCATGCAGGTATGCGTATACAACTAATGTGGTTTTCCCTGAAATTCCACAAATCATTGCAACAGGTTGGGAAACTGACACCGAGGCCCAATTAAGAGAATCCAGTTACCGGATGCGAAAATCATTAAGCCAGGCTAAGACTAGTCCTAGCTCTGTCCCTGATGATTGTAGCAGTAACACAGGATTAGGGAACCAAGGCCCATCTCAGGATACCCCTCCTTGCACAGACGAGCGCTACCTAATGTGTCATAAGGATCCAGTCCTGGATTGGCTAGAAGAAGCCCAAAATCCCGGATTCTGGTATTTTTCGGTTCAGCAAGAAGAAGCTTCAAAAGCCCAAACCCAAAGAAACTTCAATGACGAAGGGATTGATTATGACTCTGACGGCTCCAACAACCCAGATGGATATACACCATCCCCTTTTTGGGAGCTCGCCTCAGAAGAAGAACTCGATCTAGATCAAACCCTTGAGAAGCAAACATGGGAAGCAAATTTTGCGCTTGAATATCCTCAACTCAAGCCCAAACAAAAGGAAATAGTTGCGGCTGGTAAAGAGGAAGAGGATCAGTTGTTTGAATACCCTCAGCTCCGAAAGTTGCAGAACTTAGTCGCAAGTGGAATCACTGGAGAAAACTCTTCAGTCTACTCTCCACCAGAAGATGCTGCTATGACTCCACCAGGATATCCCCCTGCTAGTGGTCCTAGCCCTTCTGTCCCCTTTTTCGAAGGATATAAGCCCAGAGGCTCATTTCGAAGACAGGATGGAAACCAATTCTGGCAGTTACCTTCTGCTCAGACTACCCAAGGAGCTATGCTAATTATTCCCCAAAACCTGGGAATGTTTCATGATGTTTTCCTCAGGTGGGAATCAATAACTAAAAATACCATGTCTCAGTTATCCTTTGTTTCTGCGCAGGATAAGATGAATTTTATCGAGAACCTCCTTGGTGAGAAGGAGAAGTTGACATGGATTTCCTGGCGAATGGCGTATCAAGCTGAATATCAACGCCTTATCGCAAATTCTGAAGGATCAGAGGGAGTTCAAACCATTATCTCCCAAGTTCGAAGGGTTTTTACCTTAGAAGATCCTACAACAGGTTCCACAAAGGTGCAAGAGGATGCCTACAGGGATCTTGAAAAATTAGTTTGTTCTGATATGAAACATGTGCTGCCTTTTCTTAATGATTATCTCAGGTTAGCAGCCAAAACAGGAAGAATGTACATTGGAACAGAACTATCAGAAAAATTATGGTTCAAATTTCCTGGAGATCTCGGTAAACGAATCAAAGATGCTTTTGATAGAGCAAATCCAGGAGCAACAATTGGTGTAGCCCCCAGAATCATGTATGCTTTTAAATACCTGGAAGATCAATGCAAGGAAGCAGCTTTCAGTAGAAGTTTGAAATCTCTGGATTTCTGTAGAGACTTCCCAATCAATGGCTACTACCAATCTTCAAAGCATTCTAAAGGCAGAAGCAACGTAAGAAGGTCCACTACCTATAAAGGTAAACCACACTCATCGCATGCTAGAATTGATAAAACTAAGTATTTGCAGCAGAAGAAATGTAAATGCTATTTGTGTGGCGAAACTGGACATTTTGCTAAAGAATGCCCAAATGATCGAAAAAGTGCTAAAAGATTAGCTGTTTTTGAAACTGTTGATTTACCTGATGGCTATGATTTAGTTTCTGTTGATGAAGGAGATAGCCAGACTGACAGTATTTACAGCTTATCTGATGGTGATGAGGATAAACAGGATCATATACACGAAGAGTACATTTGTATGATGATCAAACATCCTGATAACACTTACTGGCTTGGTAAGTCCGGTGGTTATTTACCACTCATACAGGTGAACAGGAAGCAATATAAATGCCCTCATACATGGCAGGATGGTATTATTGAATTAGATAGCACATTTGTGAATTGTCACTTTTGTAAACAGGTCCCCAGTCAAAGGTTTCGGACTCATTGTCCAAACTGTCATCTAACCTGTTGTTCTTTATGTGCTCCTGATTATATAGATCATACTATCCAGATAGTCCCTGTCACTACAACAAAGCTACCACCAGTAACAGCACCTCTATTACAGCAGCAAGCTGAGATGCTCACATGGCAGGCTAATACAATAGCCCAGTTGCAGGCTGAAGTCAATCATTGGCGCTCCAAGTATTTGGAATCTATCTCGCCCCAACTCTCACAAGACTTCCAGCAGCTCAAACCGCCATCCGGCATCCGAATTTCGGAACCTAAGCATCAGAGTACCAGCGAAGTTGGTGGGATTTCCCCCTTTTTTGCTTTTTCAGTTCCCAGCTTACCTGTTACTTTCTCGCAGGCTTTAACCGCCAGCAGTAGTGGCAAACAGGTTATTTGTTCCTCAGATCCTTGTCAGCAGCAACAGGATTCTGACGAAGAAGAAAACATTGAAGTTATTGCTGCAGCATCAGAAGTCAAAACTCCTAACAATCTGTTTAATATGCAGATTACCCTGATCATAGATGAAAAGCATTTGCAGGAGTTTGTTAACATCTGCAGAACAAATGGGTTGGTTCTCAGCCCTACAAAAATGAAGATTGGCCAGAGCAAAATAGAGTTCCTTGGTACTATTATCGAGGAAGGAAAAGTTCAGTTGCAGCCCAATATCATTTCAAAAATTGCAGATTTTGATGAGGCTCAGCTAACAACGAAGAAAGGTCTAAGAAGCTGGCTTGGTTTGCTAAACTATGCTAGGCCATATTTTCACAACATGGGTCGTCTTCTAAGCCCACTTTACGCAAAAATAAGCCCAACAGGCGAAAGGCGATTAAACCAGCATGACATGGCCTTGATCCATGAAATAAAGGCCAAAATTCAGCAGCTCCCCCAGTTAGCAGTTCCACCAGAGGAAGCCTACATTATCATTGAATGTGACGGCTGTATGAACGGTTGGGGAGGAGTTTGTAAGTGGAAATCAAATGAGTCTGATCCAAAGAAAGATGAGCAGATATGCGCTTTTGCATCTGGTAAGTTCTCCCAGGTAAAATCAACCATTGATGCAGAAATTCACGCAGTCATGAATTCCTTGACAAAGTTCAAACTCTACTACCTCGGTCGCCCTAAGATGACCATCCGAACTGACTGCCAAGCGATCATATCTTTCTTCAACAAATCAGCTCAGAACAAACCATCCAGAGTTCGATGGGTGAATTTTGTTGACTATGTCTCTGGATGTGGAACAGAAATTGCTTTCGAGCATGTTAAGGGAAGTGATAACCTTCTGGCGGACCATCTTTCTAGACTAACATGTTTGTTAATTTTGCAGGAACCCAGTCCAGGAACTTTCGCTTTCATTAACAATTTTATTTCAGCATGTCAGGAAGTGGAGCTTCATCCAACCCCATGGAGTTCTTTACAGCTCCAACAGACCCTGAGCAACTTTCTCAGGAATACTACAATCTCATCCGAGAAGAAAGGCTTATGCATCAACAAAGAGAAGGAGAACACAGAGGAGTTCATTTCACTGAAGTGGCCCAATTCAAGGCCCAAAGAAATACAATTGAAGAACAAGCCCGTCAACAGCTACTGTCGGCAGCCCAGTCCTTTTTGCAAATCCAAAAGCTTAAGGAAGAATACACCTGTCTCCACGCAACAAATGACAACGCAGCAGGAGATCATCTGCCCAATATTCGAAACAGGAACAATTTGCTTCAAGGAACCATTGAAGTCTTGGAATATTACGTCACCCGCGCTGTTGAAGAATACAATCCCTAATACGCAGCGTTTTGATGACTGGTGGACCCCTATTCCCAGGAATCCAAAGTTAACTTACGGTTGTAATTTAAAGGCCGGTTTTAAAGGAGCCTGAGCGCCTACCGCGTCTTTTGTCCGTTTGTGCTTTCTGTCTTTTCTTTTCCTGTTTGCTTTTGCTTTCGGCGTGTTGTCTGTTTTTCTGTCTGTTTGCTTTCCGCGTGTCGAGTTTTTGTGGTTTTGCCTTGCTGTAAGCGCGTTTGCATTATTGATCGATGGGGCCCAATGAGCACCCGGATAATGCTTTCTGCCCTATTTAAGGCTTGTTAGAGGTTCTGTTTTACAAGCAAGAATCAACCCTTCTTGTATAACACTCTCTCTCTGTAATCCTCTGTAAGTTTTCCAGATTTCTTAATAAAAATATGCAGTTTGTTTAATTTCTTTTGAGTATTTGGAAGTTTCCGCCAGTAGTAAGGTTACTCCATCCTTTCACTACTGTTCCACCCCCTGGGAAGAAAACCCCCCTAATTTGGTATCAGAGCAATTCTTGACACAGGAGCTACAACATGCTGTATAGATCAAAATGCAGTGCCCAAAGAATTTGTAGAACCCAACACTTTTGCGGTTCAATTCTCGGGTATAAATTCTATTTCAACAGCTAATATGAAGCTCAGGCAGGGTAAGATGATGATTGGTAAGAATACTTTTCGCATCCCATACACATATGCCTTTTCAATGAAAATTGGGCAGGATATACAGATGATTCTAGGATGCAATTTCCTAAGGAGTTTGGCTGGAGGAGTAAGAATAGAAGGGAATAAAGTAACCTTCTACAAATACATAACAGAGATTCCTACCTCAACGGTAGCAGCCTTAATTGAAGAAGAGGAAGAAAACCCCCCTAATATTGGTATCAGAGCTTTTAATGGAGTAAATTTCTCATAAGGATCTCCGGATCCAGATTTCCTTTTAATCCTTTCGTTTTGCAAAGTTAATCTTCACGATTGCCCCCCCCGGTTGCCTTGTTGCCTTGATATAGAAGGTTCTTCGGTACAAAAGACGTAACCCTGTTGAAGCCCGTATTTGAGAAGAGAAAAGGGCGTGTGAAGGGAAGAAGGTGAGTACCCTCAGAAGTATCTATATCCCCGAAAAGATACCCCAGGCGTATCTTCTACTCCGATCAACAAGATTGCTTTGCAGATCCTTTGGAAAGGAAGGAAAGACGGTGAAGGTAGATCCTGACCAACTATTTCATACTCCAAAAGTTCAGTAAGCTCTGTTTACTTTTATGTCAGATAGGTACGAAGATTCAATAATCTAGATTTTATTATCAAGCATATTCTGTTGTTATCTCGTGTTTCTTTAAAGAACTTTAAACTGCTTGAAGGGAAGTTTGTTTCTCTTAATCAAAGGTTACAGGTTTTAGAAAAGCACGTTGCAGCTCTAGAACAGCAGAGGCCTTTGTCTAAGCAGGAAGTTAAAGGCTTAGTAGCAGAAATTGCTAAGCAACCAAAAGAGATCGAGGAGCAGGCTTTAGGTTTGTTAGCCAAGCTTGAAGCTCAAATCAAGAAGGTAGATCAGCTTGTGGAAAGCTTAGTCCACTGGACTGGAGCTAGCTGATGAGCAGTGAAAGCACCTACAGAAAGGCACTTGAAGACGCAGCTGCCTACAATCCTGTCGGTTTCAGAAAGGGAGTTGAAGGCCTAAAAACCTCACCTGAACTCTCTGGTGCTATTATTTCTCAGAATAATTTTATTATTCAATTACTGCTTAACCTTCATTTAAAGGTAGATACTCTTGAAGCAGAGAACAAGGCTTACAGACGTGAAAAAGGTGTCCAGGCGGAATCTACTGCCCTATCAGACGCTTTAGAAGAGATCCGAAAAAGCCTTGAAGGTTTATCCTTAAAGGAAGTAAAACCAAAGGAAGTTAAGAAAGGAACTTTCTACGCCTTCAAAGATCCTTACGTAATCTTAGAAGAAGAGAAGGCAAAGCTCAAGAAGTAATGGCGGAGCCACCAGTTTCGTCCAGAACAACGACGGCTACCATACAGCCCTCTTTTGAAGATCAAATTCGTACTTACAGGCGAAATCAGAGGAGAAGACATAACCTCCGACAAACTGCCCGCAGAATTGGCAGAACAATTAAAGGAAATTCTGGCAGGTATGAAAGAACTCTTGAACAGGAACTCGATCCTAACGTTTCTCTCGGACAGTCTATGAGGGAGAGAGCACGTTTAGTGCCAGCAGAAGTTCTTTATCACAGCAGGCCAGACGACGCCCAGCACAAGATCTATAACCATAGATCTGAGGAGGCAATTAAATTGTGGTGATGGTGACCAAATCGATAGAAGATTTATTCAGCCACAGAGCGCTGAAAGACTACTCCAGAGTAGGTATTCTTTTATTCACATTGGTGTTTTGCAGGTCAGAATTCAGGCTTTACACAGACAGCGGCAAGGGACTATGGCCCTAGTTGTGTTTCGAGACACTAGATGGGAAGGAGATCAGTCCATCTTTGCCACAATGGAGATAGACCTCACTGAAGGAAGCCAGTTATGCTATGCGATACCAGATACCATGATGACTGTAAGAGATTTTACTCAACATGTACAAATGTCTATCCTTACTCATGGTTATGAAAACTGGCAGGCTGGAGAAGCCAATTTACTTGTGACTCGTGGTGTGGTTGGAAGAATGACTAACACTTCAAATGCAGGATTTGCTTACTCTATAAATGATGTTACTGATTATTTAATAAGCAAAGGAGTGAAGTGTATTGCAGGAAAGCCTTATGATACAAGGGCAATCCAAGGAAATCAGTGGATTCTCAGACCCCCACAACCAGTTCCAACCCCTATGGAACCAACGACGGTCCAAACTCATAATTTACTTGGAGGCTCAATTTCTTTGAGATTTAACAATTATAATGATGCAGGTCCTTCTGCCCCTCCAAAGTACAATAGGGATGATGAATCTGAAGATGAAGATGAACAGTCCATTCACACAGAGACTGTAGCTATATGTCTGCAAGAAACGGCGCAAGCCCAGCAGCATATTCCAGGCGTTGGATATCGCCCGGCCCATGAAGTCTGGGGTCCATTAGGCGAGGATCCAGGAAAATGGCAATATTGGGTTCGCTATGATGATGGCCCAACAACGGAAGTTAATATGGAGGCTATTTTGGCCCGAGATGCCCAAATCCGTGATCAGGCCCAAAACAGCAATCAGGCCCAAACTATAAGCACATCAGAAGCTTTGTGCAGGCCCAATCCTCCGTCAATTAAAAAGCGGAAAGGATGTCATTGCCATGCAGGTGATAACTTTGATATAGAAGCCCATTATCACTGTTGGTTTTGTGATATTGTTTGCAGTTCTAAAAATCTGCTCAAAGAACATGAACAATCCTGGTGCCCATTTCAAAGGCAGGTTCAACTCTTTGGCAACAACAGTGACGATGAATTTGATTATACTGAACCAGTTCCTCAATACAGTTATGATAACTCTGATGATGAGGAAGAACCAAAGACTTACACAACTCAGGTCTTTGTTGAAGAAATACCAAAGGCATGCAGGTATGCGTATACAACTAATGTGGTTTTCCCTGAAATTCCACAAATCATTGCAACAGGTTGGGAGACTGATACCGAGGCCCAATTAAGAGAATCCAGTTACCGGATGCGAAAATCATTAAGCCAGGCTAAGACTAGTCCTAGCTCTGTCCCTGATGATTGTAGCAGTAACACAGGATTAGGGAACCAAGGCCCATCTCAGGATACCCCTCCTTGCACAGACGAGCGCTACCTAATGTGTCATAAGGATCCAGTCCTGGATTGGCTAGAAGAAGCCCAAAATCCCGGATTCTGGTATTTTTCGGTTCAGCAAGAAGAAGCTTCAAAAGCCCAAACCCAAAGAAACTTCAATGACGAAGGGATTGATTATGACTCTGACGGCTCCAACAACCCAGATGGATATACACCATCTCCTTTTTGGGAGCTCGCCTCAGAAGAAGAACTCGATCTAGATCAAACCCTTGAGAAGCAAACATGGGAAGCAAATTTTGCGCTTGAATATCCTCAACTCAAGCCCAAACAAAAGGAAATAGTTACGGCTGGTAAAGAGGAAGAGGATCAGTTGTTTGAATACCCTCAGCTCCGAAAGTTGCAGAACTTAGTCGCAAGTGGAATCACTGGAGAAAACTCTTCAGTCTACTCTCCACCAGAAGATGCTGCTATGACTCCACCAGGATATCCCCCTGCTAGTGGTCCTAGCCCTTCTGTCCCCTTTTTCGAAGGATATAAGCCCAGAGGCTCATTTCGAAGACAGGATGGAAACCAATTCTGGCAGTTACCTTCTGCTCAGACTACCCAAGGAGCTATGCTAATTATTCCCCAAAACCTGGGAATGTTTCATGATGTTTTCCTCAGGTGGGAATCAATAACTAAAAATACCATGTCTCAGTTATCCTTTGTTTCTGCGCAGGATAAGATGAATTTTATCGAGAACCTCCTTGGTGAGAAGGAGAAGTTGACATGGATTTCCTGGCGAATGGCGTATCAAGCTGAATATCAACGCCTTATCGCAAATTCTGAAGGATCAGAGGGAGTTCAAACCATTATCTCCCAAGTTCGAAGGGTTTTTACCTTAGAAGATCCTACAACAGGTTCCACAAAGGTGCAAGAGGATGCCTACAGGGATCTTGAAAAATTAGTTTGTTCTGATATGAAACATGTGCTGCCTTTTCTTAATGATTATCTCAGGTTAGCAGCCAAAACAGGAAGAATGTACATTGGAACAGAACTATCAGAAAAATTATGGTTCAAATTTCCTGGAGATCTCGGTAAACGAATCAAAGATGCTTTTGATAGAGCAAATCCAGGAGCAACAATTGGTGTAGCCCCCAGAATCATGTATGCTTTTAAATACCTGGAAGATCAATGCAAGGAAGCAGCTTTCAGTAGAAGTTTGAAATCTCTGGATTTCTGTAGAGACTTCCCAATCAATGGCTACTACCAATCTTCAAAGCATTCTAAAGGCAGAAGCAACGTAAGAAGGTCCACTACCTATAAAGGTAAACCACACTCATCGCATGCTAGAATTGATAAAACTAAGTATTTGCAGCAGAAGAAATGTAAATGCTATTTGTGTGGCGAAACTGGACATTTTGCTAAAGAATGCCCAAATGATCGAAAAAGTGCTAAAAGATTAGCTGTTTTTGAAACTGTTGATTTACCTGATGGCTATGATTTAGTTTCTGTTGATGAAGGAGATAGCCAGACTGACAGTATTTACAGCTTATCTGATGGTGATGAGGATAAACAGGATCATATACACGAAGAGTACATTTGTATGATGATCAAACATCCTGATAACACTTACTGGCTTGGTAAGTCCGGTGGTTATTTACCACTCATACAGGTGAACAGGAAGCAATATAAATGCCCTCATACATGGCAGGATGGTATTATTGAATTAGATAGCACATTTGTGAATTGTCACTTTTGTAAACAGGTCCCCAGTCAAAGGTTTCGGACTCATTGTCCAAACTGTCACCTAACCTGTTGTTCTTTATGTGCTCCTGATTATATAGATCATACTATCCAGATAGTCCCTGTCACTACAACAAAGCTACCACCAGTAACAGCACCTCTATTACAGCAGCAAGCTGAGATGCTCACATGGCAGGCTAATACAATAGCCCAGTTGCAGGCTGAAGTCAATCATTGGCGCTCCAAGTATTTGGAATCTATCTCGCCCCAACTCTCACAAGACTTCCAGCAGCTCAAACCGCCATCCGGCATCCGAATTTCGGAACCTAAGCATCAGAGTACCAGCGAAGTTGGTGGGATTTCCCCCTCTTTTGCTTTTTCAGTTCCCAGCTTACCTGTTACTTTCTCGCAGGCTTTAACCGCCAGCAGTAGTGGCAAACAGGTTATTTGTTCCTCAGATCCTTGTCAGCAGCAATAGGATTCTGACGAAGAAGAAAACATTGAAGTTATTGCTGCAGCATCAGAAGTCAAAACTCCTAACAATCTGTTTAATATGCAGATTACCCTGATCATAGATGAAAAGCATTTGCAGGAGTTTGTTAACATCTGCAGAACAAATGGGTTGGTTCTCAGCCCTACAAAAATGAAGATTGGCCAGAGCAAAATAGAGTTCCTTGGTACTATTATCGAGGAAGGAAAAGTTCAGTTGCAGCCCAATATCATTTCAAAAATTGCAGATTTTGATGAGGCTCAGCTAACAACGAAGAAAGGTCTAAGAAGCTGGCTTGGTTTGCTAAACTATGCTAGGCCATATTTTCACAACATGGGTCGTCTTCTAAGCCCACTTTACGCAAAAATAAGCCCAACAGGCGAAAGGCGATTAAACCAGCATGACATGGCCTTGATCCATGAAATAAAGGCCAAAATTCAGCAGCTCCCCCAGTTAGCAGTTCCACCAGAGGAAGCCTACATTATCATTGAATGTGACGGCTGTATGAACGGTTGGGGAGGAGTTTGTAAGTGGAAATCAAATGAGTCTGATCCAAAGAAAGATGAGCAGATATGCGCTTTTGCATCTGGTAAGTTCTCCCAGGTAAAATCAACCATTGATGTAGAAATTCACGCAGTCATGAATTCCTTGACAAAGTTCAAACTCTACTACCTCGGTCGCCCTAAGACGACCATCCGAACTGACTGCCAAGCGATCATATCTTTCTTCAACAAATCAGCTCAGAACAAACCATCCAGAGTTCGATGGGTGAATTTTGTTGACTATGTCTCTGGATGTGGAACAGAAATTGCTTTCGAGCATGTTAAGGGAAGTGATAACCTTCTGGCGGACCATCTTTCTAGACTAACATGTTTGTTAATTTTGCAGGAACCCAGTCCAGGAACTTTCGCTTTCATTAACAATTTTATTTCAGCATGTCAGGAAGTGGAGCTTCATCCAACCCCATGGAGTTCTTTACAGCTCCAACAGACCCTGAGCAACTTTCTCAGGAATACTACAATCTCATCCGAGAAGAAAGGCTTATGCATCAACAAAGAGAAGGAGAACACAGAGGAGTTCATTTCACTGAAGTGGCCCAATTCAAGGCCCAAAGAAATACAATTGAAGAACAAGCCCGTCAACAGCTACTGTCGGCAGCCCAGTCCTTTTTGCAAATCCAAAAGCTTAAGGAAGAATACACCTGTCTCCACGCAACAAATGACAACGCAGCAGGAGATCATCGGCCCAATATTCGAAACAGGAACAATTTGCTTCAAGGAACCATTGAAGTCTTGGAATATTACGTCACCCGCGCTGTTGAAGAATACAATCCCTAATACGCAGCGTTTTGATGAGTGGTGGACCCCTATTCCCAGGAATCCAAAGTTAACTTACGGTTGTAATTTAAAGGCCGGTTTTAAAGGAGCCTGAGCGCCTACCGCGTCTTTTGTCCGTTTGTGCTTTCTGTCTTTTCTTTTCCTGTTTGCTTTTGCTTTCGGCGTGTTGTCTGTTTTTCTGTCTGTTTGCTTTCCGCGTGTCGAGTTTTTGTGGTTTTTGCCTTGCTGTAAGCGCGTTTGCATTATTGATCGACGGGGCCCAATGAGCACCCGGATAATGCTTTCTGCCCTATTTAAGGCTTGTTAGAGGTTCTGTTTTACAAGCAAGAATCAACCCTTCTTGTATAACACTCTCTCTGTAATCCTCTGTAAGTTTTTCCAGATTTCTTAATAAAAGTATGCAGTTTGTTTAATTTCTTTTGAGTATTTGGAAGTTTCCGCCAGTAGTAAGGTTACTCCATCCTTTCACTACTGTTCCACCCCCTGGTAGTGGACCTTCTTACGTTGCTTCTGCCTTTAGAATGCTTTGAAGATTGGTAGTAGCCATTGATTGGGAAGTCTCTACAGAAATCCAGAGATTTCAAACTTCTACTGAAAGCTGCTTCCTTGCATTGATCTTCCAGGTATTTAAAAGCATACATGATTCTGGGGGCTACACCAATTGTTGCTCCTGGATTTGCTCTATCAAAAGCATCTTTGATTCGTTTACCGAGATCTCCAGGAAATTTGAACCATAATTTTTCTGATAGTTCTGTTCCAATGTACATTCTTCCTGTTTTGGCTGCTAACCTGAGATAATCATTAAGAAAAGGCAGCACATGTTTCATATCAGAACAAACTAATTTTTCAAGATCCCTGTAGGCATCCTCTTGCACCTTTGTGGAACCTGTTGTAGGATCTTCTAAGGTAAAAACCCTTCGAACTTGGGAGATAATGGTTTGAACTCCCTCTGATCCTTCAGAATTTGCGATAAGGCGTTGATATTCAGCTTGATACGCCATTCGCCAGGAAATCCATGTCAACTTCTCCTTCTCACCAAGGAGGTTCTCGATAAAATTCATCTTATCCTGCGCAGAAACAAAGGATAACTGAGACATGGTATTTTTAGTTATTGATTCCCACCTGAGGAAAACATCATGAAACATTCCCAGGTTTTGGGGAATAATTAGCATAGCTCCTTGGGTAGTCTGAGCAGAAGGTAACTGCCAGAATTGGTTTCCATCCTGTCTTTGAAATGAGCCTCTGGGCTTATATCCTTTGAAAAAGGGGACAGAAGGGCTAGGACCACTAGCAGGGGGATATCCTGGTGGAGTCATAGCAGCATCTTCTGGTGGAGATTTCAAACTTCTACTGAAAGCTGCTTCCTTGCATTGATCTTCCAGGTATTTAAAAGCATACATGATTCTGGGGGCTACACCAATTGTTGCTCCTGGATTTGCTCTATCAAAAGCATCTTTGATTCGTTTACCGAGATCTCCAGGAAATTTGAACCATAATTTTTATGAGGCTCAGCTAACAACGAAGAAAGGTCTAAGAAGCTGGCTTGGTTTGCTAAACTATGCTAGGCCATATTTTCACAACATGGGTCGTCTTCTAAGCCCACTTTACGCAAAAATAAGCCCAACAGGCGAAAGGCGATTAAACCAGCATGACATGGCCTTGATCCATGAAATAAAGGCCAAAATTCAGCAGCTCCCCCAGTTAGCAGTTCCACCAGAGGAAGCCTACATTATCATTGAATGTGACGGCTGTATGAACAGTTGGGGAGGAGTTTGTAAGTGGAAATCAAATGAGTCTGATCCAAAGAAAGATGAGCAGATATGCGCTTTTGCATCTGGTAAGTTCTCCCAGGTAAAATCAACCATTGATGCAGAAATTCACGCAGTCATGAATTCCTTGACAAAGTTCAAACTCTACTACCTTGGTCGCCCTAAGATGACCATCCGAACTGACTGCCAAGCGATCATATCTTTCTTCAAGAAGTAATGGCGGAGCCACCAGTTTCGTCCAGAACAACGACGGCTACCATACAGCCCTCTTTTGAAGATCAAATTCGTGCTTACAGGCGAAATCAGAGGAGAAGACATAACCTCCGACAAACTGCCCGCAGAATTGGCAGAACAATTAAAGGGAACTCGATCCTAATGTTTCTCTCAGACAGTCTATGAGGGAGAGAGCACGTTTAGTGCCAGCAGAAGTTCTTTATCACAGCAGGCCAGACGACGCCCAGCATAAGATCTATAACCATAGATCTGAGGAGGCAATTAAATGTGGTGATGGTGACCAAATCGATAGAAGATTTATTCAGCCACAGAGCGCTGAAAGTCTCCAGTGATTCCACTTGCGACTAAGTTCTGCAACTTTCGGAGCTGAGGGTATTCAAACAACTGATCCTCTTCCTCTTTACCAGCCGCAACTATTTCCTTTTGTTTGGGCTTGAGTTGAGGATATTCAAGCGTATCTCGAAACACAACTAGGGCCATAGTCCCTTGCCGCTGTCTGTGTAAAGCCTGAATTCTGACCTGCAAAACACCAATATGAATAAAAGAATACCCACTCTGGAGTAGTCTTTCAGCGCTCTGTGGCTGAATAAATCTTCTATCGATTTGGTCACCATCACCACATTTAATTGCCTTTTCAGATCTATGGTTATAGATCTTATGCTGGGCGTCGTCTGGGAATAAAGTAACCTTCTACAAATACATAACAGAGATTCCTACCTCAACGGTAGCAGCCTTAATTGAAGAAGAGGAAGAAAATTCTAACTATCTTGAATTCTCTGATTTATGTAGCAATTATGTTTTTGCCAATGTTCAAAATAATTGTATCTCTCCAAAAGTCTTACAGGATTTACGAGAGCAGGGTTTCATCGGGGATGATCCTTTACTCCATTGGCAAAAGAACAAAGTCTCATGTTACCTTGACATCAAAAATCCGGATCTTACCATTGAAGATAAACCTCTGGATAATCTCACTCCCAACCAGAAGGAGCAGTACAAAAGGCACATTGACGCCCTTCTCCAACTTGGCGTAATCAGGCCTAGTACAAGTAGGCACAGAACGAATGCCTTCATTGTAAACTCTGGAACAACGGTTGATCCGACCACTGGTAAGGAAGTCAAAGGTAAGGAAAGAATGGTTTTTAATTACAAGCGTCTCAATGATTTAACTCATAAAGACCAATACAGTCTTCCAGGGATTCAATCTATAATTGCCCGAATAGGTAATTCAAAAATTTATAGCAAGTTTGATCTAAAGAGCGGTTTTCATCAGGTTGCTATGCACCCAGAATCCATCCCTTGGACAGCTTTTTGGGTCCCCTCAGGACTCTATGAGTGGCTTGTAATGCCATTTGGTTTGAAAAATGCCCCTGCTATTTTCCAAAGAAAAATGGATAATTGTTTTAGAAACACAGAAGTTTTTATTGCAGTCTACATAGATGATATTCTTGTGTTTTCTAACAATATAGCAGATCATGAAAAGCATTTGCAGGAGTTTGTTAACATCTGCAGAACAAATGGGTTGGTTCTCAGCCCTACAAAAATGAAGATTGGCCAGAGCAAAATAGAGTTCCTTGGTACTATTATCGAGGAAGGAAAAGTTCAGTTGCAGCCCAATATCATTTCAAAAATTGCAGATTTTGATGAGGCTCAGCTAACAACGAAGAAAGGTCTAAGAAGCTGGCTTGGTTTGCTAAACTATGCTAGGCCATATTTTCACAACATGGGTCGTCTTCTAAGCCCACTTTACGCAAAAATAAGCCCGACAGGCGAAAGGCGATTAAACCAGCATGACATGGCCTTGATCCATGAAATAAAGGCCAAAATTCAGCAGCTCCCCCAGTTAGCAGTTCCACCAGAGGAAGCCTACATTATCACTGAATGTGATGGCTGTATGAACGGTTGGGGAGGAGTTTGTAAGTGGAAATCAAATGAGTCTGATCCAAAGAAAGATGAGCAGATATGCGCTTTTGCATCTGGTAAGTTCTCCCAGGTAAAATCAACCATTGATGCAGAAATTCATGCGGTCATGAATTCCTTGACAAAGTTCAAACTCTACTACCTCGGTCGCCCTAAGATGACCATCCGAACTGACTGCCAAGCGATCATATCTTTCTTCAACAAATCAGCTCAGAACAAACCATCCAGAGTTCGATGGGTGAATTTTGTTGACTATGTCTCTGGATGTGGAACAGAAATTGCTTTCGAGCATGTTAAGGGAAGTGATAACCTTCTGGCGGACCATCTTTCTAGACTAACATGTTTGTTAATTTTGCAGGAACCCAGTCCAGGAACTTTCGCTTTCATTAACAATTTTATTTCAGCATGTCAGGAAGTGGAGCTTCATCCAACCCCATGGAGTTCTTTACAGCTCCAACAGACCCTGAGCAACTTTCTCAGGAATACTACAATCTCATCCGAGAAGAAAGGCTTATGCATCAACAAAGAGAAGGAGAACACAGAGGAGTTCATTTCACTGAAGTGGCCCAATTCAAGGCCCAAAGAAATACAATTGAAGAACAAGCCTGTCAACAGCTACTGTCGGCAGCCCAGTCCTTTTTGCAAATCCAAAAGCTTAAGGAAGAATACACCTGTCTCCACGCAACAAATGACAACGCAGCAGGAGATCATCTGCCCAATATTCGAAACAG
This sequence comes from Euphorbia tirucalli, assembly GCA_039660915.1. NCBI lineage: Eukaryota > Viridiplantae > Streptophyta > Magnoliopsida > Malpighiales > Euphorbiaceae > Euphorbia > Euphorbia tirucalli. Next base: position 73,261,606 of record CM077634.1, on the reverse strand, counting down.
GAACAATTTGCTTCAAGGAACCATTGAAGTCTTGGAATATTACGTCACCCGCGCTGTTGAAGAATACAATCCCTAATACGCAGCGTTTTGATGAGTGGTGGACCCCTATTCCCAGGAATCCAAAGTTAACTTACGGTTGTAATTTAAAGGCCGGTTTTAAAGGAGCCTGAGCGCCTACCGCGTCTTTTGTCCGTTTGTGCTTTCTGTCTTTTCTTTTCCTGTTTGCTTTTGCTTTCGGCGTGTTGTCTGTTTTTCTGTCTGTTTGCTTTCCGCGTGTCGAGTTTTTGTGGTTTTTGCCTTGCTGTAAGCGCGTTTGCATTATTGATCGATGGGGCCCAATGAGCACCCGGATAATGCTTTCTGCCCTATTTAAGGCTTGTTAGAGGTTCTGTTTTACAAGCAAGAATCAACCCTTCTTGTATAACACTCTCTCTGTAATCCTCTGTAAGTTTTCCAGATTTCTTAATAAAAGTATGCAGTTTGTTTAATTTCTTTTGAGTATTTGGAAGTTTCCGCCAGTAGTAAGGTTACTCCATCCTTTCACTACTGTTCCACCCCTGGGAAGAAAACCCCCTAATTTGGTATCAGAGCTTTTAATGGAGTAAATTTCTCATAAGGATCTCCGGATCTAGATTTCCTTTTAATCCTTTCGTTTTGCAAAGTTAATCTTCACGATTGCCCCCCCCGGTTGCCTTGTTGCCTTGATATAGAAGGTTCTTCGGTACAAAAGACGTAACCCTGTTGAAGCCCGTATTTGAGAAGAGAAAAGGGCGTGTGAAGGGAAGAAGGTGAGTACCCTCAGAAGTATCTATATCCCCGAAAAGATACCCTAGGCGTATCTTCTACTCCGATCAACAAGATTGCTTTGCAGATCCTTTGGAAAGGAAGGAAAGACGGTGAAGGTAGATCCTGACCAACTATTTCATACTCCAAAAGTTTAGTAAGCTCTGTTTACTTTTATGTCAGATAGGTACGAAGATTCAATAGTCAGATTTTATCAAAGTGAAAGAATTGCAAAAACTGAATTACTAAACCTTGAAGAAGCAGAAAAGGTTACAAATCGAGATCTAGCTAATAATCTAGATTTTATTATCAAGCATATTCTGTTGTTATCTCGTGTTTCTTTAAAGAACTTTAAACTGCTTGAAGGGAAGTTTGTTTCTCTTAATCAAAGGTTACAGGTTTTAGAAAAGCACGTTGCAGCTCTAGAACAGCAGAGGCCTTTGTCTAAGCAGGAAGTTAAAGGCTTAGTAGCAGAAATTGCTAAGCAACCAAAAGAGATCGAGGAGCAGGCTTTAGGTTTGTTAGCCAAGCTTGAAGCTCAAATCAAAAAGGTAGATCAGCTTGTGGAAAGCTTAGTCCACTGGACTGGAGCTAGCTGATGAGCAGTGAAAGCACCTACAGAAAGGCACTTGAAGACGCAGCTGCCTACAATCCTGTCGGTTTCAGAAAGGGAGTTGAAGGCCTAAAAACCTCACCTGAACTCTCTGGTGCTATTATTTCTCAGAATAATTTTATTATTCAATTACTGCTTAACCTTCATTTAAAGGTAGATACTCTTGAAGCAGAGAACAAGGCTTACAGACGTGAAAAAGGTGTCCAGGCGGAATCTACTGCCCCATCAGACGCTTTAGAAGAGATCCGAAAAAGCCTTGAAGGTTTATCCTTAAAGGAAGTAAAACCAAAGGAAGTTAAGAAAGGAACTTTCTACGCCTTCAAAGATCCTTACGTAATCTTAGAAGAAGAGAAGGCAAAGCTCAAGAAGTAATGGCGGAGCCACCAGTTTCGTCCAGAACAACGACGGCTACCATACAGCCCTCTTTTGAAGATCAAATTCGTGCTTACAGGCGAAATCAGAGGAGAAGACATAACCTCCGACAAACTGCCCGCAGAATTGGCAGACCAATTAAAGGAAATTCTGGCAGGTATGAAAGAACTCTTGAACAGGAACTCGATCCTAACGTTTCTCTCGGACAGTCTATGAGGGAGAGAGCACGTTTAGTGCCAGCAGAGGTTCTTTATCACAGCAGGCCAGACGACGCCCAGCATAAGATCTATAACCATAGATCTGAGGAGGCAATTAAATGTGGTGATGGTGACCAAATCGATAGAAGATTTATTCAGCCACAGAGCGCTGAAAGACTACTCCAGAGTGGGTATTCTTTTATTCATATTGGTGTTTTGCAGGTCAGAATTCAGGCTTTACACAGACAGCGGCAAGGGACTATGACCCTAGTTGTGTTTCGAGATACTAGATGGGAAGGAGATCAGTCCATCTTTGCCACAATGGAGATAGACCTCACTGAAGGAAGCCAGTTATGCTATGCGATACCAGATACCATGATGACTGTAAGAGATTTTACTCAACATGTACAAATGTCTATCCTTACTCATGGTTATGAAAACTGGCAGGCTGGAGAAGCCAATTTACTTGTAACTCGTGGTGTGGTTGGAAGAATGACTAACACTTCAAATGCAGGATTTGCTTATTCTATAAATGATGTTACTGATTATTTAATAAGCAAAGGAGTGAAGTGTATTGCAGGAAAGCCTTATGATACAAGGGCAATCCAAGGGAATCAGTGGATTCTCAGACCCCCACAACCAGTTCCAACCCCTATGGAACCAACGACGGTCCAAACTCATAATTTACTTGGAGGCTCAATTTCTTTGAGATTTAACAATTATAATGATGCAGGTCCTTCTGCCCCTCCAAAGTACAATAGGGATGATGAATCTGAAGATGAAGATGAACAGTCCATTCACACAGAGACTGTAGCTATATGTCTGCAAGAAACGGCGCAAGCCCAGCAGCATATTCCAGGCGTTGGATATCGCCCGGCCCATGAAGTCTGGGGTCCATTAGGCGAAGATCCAGGAAAATGGCAATATTGGGTTCGCTATGATGATGGCCCAACAACGGAAGTTAATATGGAGGCTATTTTGGCCCGAGATGCCCAAATCCGTGATCAGGCCCAAAACAGCAATCAGGGATTTCCCCCTCTTTTGCTTTTTCAGTTCCCAGCTTACCTGTTACTTTCTCGCAGGCTTTAACCGCCAGCAGTAGTGGCAAACAGGTTATTTGTTCCTCAGATCCTTGTCAGCAGCAACAGGATTCTGACGAAGAAGAAAACATTGAAGTTATTGCTGCAGCATCAGAAGTCAAAACTCCTAACAATCTGTTTAATATGCAGATTACCCTGATCATAGATGATAAGCAGGTCAATGTCAAAGCAATTCTTGACACAGGAGCTACAACATGCTGTATAGATCAAAATGCAGTGCCCAAAGAATTTGTAGAACCCAACACTTTTGCGGTTCAATTCTCGGGTATAAATTCTATTTCAACAGCTAATATGAAGCTCAGGCAGGGTAAGATGATGATTGGTAAGAATACTTTTCGCATCCCATATACATATGCCTTTTCAATGAAAATTGGGCAGGATATACAGATGATTCTAGGGGTATGGGTCGTGACACCTAAAAAGAATTCTTTACCCTAAATTTTAGTCTAGAAATTACAAATTATATTCGATCTTGGATGTGAGTCAAATCATAGTGATCAACTCATCAATATGTAAATATGTTGTGACATTCATGAGAAATTTTATTAACGTGATACATTATTAAATTATACAACTTTTTCTCCAAATTTGGGCGCGCTTATCCTCGAACTAATTGCCTAATAGGAGAGAAAAAAACAACTCTCATTATTACTTACTCTCCGCAATTTAACGGTTCACACTAGCTCATCATTAATTTCCAAATGGAGAGTAGTGCGTCATCTCTTTCCAAAAATGCTATCCTATGTCCAGAGTATACTACTCCTGACCAATACTAGCGCGGCACACTAGTGCCTATACTGATGTGTCATATTATCATTGGTCTGGAGTAATATACTCCTGACTTAGGCTAGAGCTGTCTCCCTCTTTTTCATTGACCAGGTGTGTTGCACTAAGTTCACATTATAAGTTGTAGACATACATTCACTAAATTTATCGATAAAAAGAAACAAGAAAGAATAAAAACCAATACAGACAACAACAAAAAAAAAAGAAAAAAAAAAGAAGAAGAAAGAAAGTAGAACTGAAAAATTAGAACATATATACATTCAGTAAAGAAGAAGGCTATTTTATTAGAAGGATAAAAGGTTTACATCAAACCCATAAGCCATATATATATATATATATATATATATATATATATATATATATATATATATATATATATATATATATATATATATATATATTTTGTTTTTGAAAAAAAAGAGAGAAAAGATTATCATAATATTGTAGAAAAGAAAACCAACTCTAACAATTAAGTAGAGACGAACAACATTATTATTATTATTATTATTACTATTATTTCCTTAATTAAGTGACATTATTTATTAGTAGTACTAGCTATGGCTAGGTTTCAACTTAATTAATCAAAACTGTGATAATTATTTTGATTACTCTCTGCGTTCATATTTCCTAGCCCAAATGTGCTTCCCATTGATCCGAAATTTTGCTATCCTTTTCCCATTCAAGATTCTATCAACTGCACCAATTGAGTCTAAGATCATCCTTGCAAACAAAGGCTGTTCATTTCCTGGCACATTTTCTTGCATTTGGACATCAACAACACACTCACCATGTAACCTTGTGAAAAGGTCTGCAACTTCCTCTTTGGTCACCGGAAAACCCCGAGAAAACGTCAGAAACATTGTTCGGTCGTCCTCGGATGCACTTGTATTCGGGTCCCAGTCCCATAACCCACCTGCTGGGAAGTTAAAATCTATTGCTCTAGGCACAATGTGAACACTCCCAAACACCGGATGGGGAAAACCCGGGATCGCAAGTGGTTGGCCAGGGCTTAACACCGATGAACTCCCTGGAGATAAAACGAGTTCGAGTATATCTGTAAAAATTCTACAACAAACAATGTTAAGAAAATTCTTCACACCAGTGATTGTCGAGAACTTGTTATGGTGAAACATTTCTAGGGAGATGTTTCTCTCCATAACTCTAGATGTCAGAGGGAGCCCGCCGTTGGGGAGGAGACAAATGGAGTTTGATTCAAGGCATTTTAGGCATAAAGCTGCCTCGTCTACGATGGCACTTACCAAAACATCAGAGAGGTTAACGAGCTTCACAGGCATATTTGGATACCCCTTCTCTTCAAGCCATAGCCATAGAGCCATGACCAGAAGACACTCCGCAGGCTCTCGAGCCAACCGTATCAGCATTCGAGAGAATACCTCTCGATCAATAGCATGATAGGCATGGAGCTCATCTAATGTTATTGAAGACATTGCTATCTAGTAGTTGTATCTATGTGGCTTCTACCCAAAAAAAATCTATGTTGCTATGGAGAAAGAGTAAAGCTCTTTATATAGAGTGATTAGTGACTCGCACTTCGTGTCCAAGGATTTTTTTTATTATTATTTTTTACCTTTTAATTTGAATAGGTGATAATCACAAAATAAAGATAAGTTTTCATGTGCATATAGCAGCCAAAACAAATTAACCTTACAGAGTAAGAAAATCAGAAATTTTATGCCACATTATAAGAATTATCAGTGTAAAATTGTGTTGAGTTCTGAGAGTGGACTTACTTTTTTTCTGTGAGCAACTTCTTGCTTTCGTATTGCTGCAAAATGACAAAATTTTACAGAAATTGTTGCCTTGTTTTGGTCTTGTCCCATGGTTTTCTTACCATAATTTTTTCACACTCAAGGCTGGTTAAAAATCCAACCTCAATTCTAATTTAAGGTTAATAATTTTCACAGTTTAAAGTAAGTTTTAATAATAGCTTTTATTACTAGCTCTGACATCCCGTACCTAAATGTGTTTTGGACTTGAAGTGTGGGCTATTAGAGAATAAATTATAATCCCATATTATAAATAAATAAGACTAAAGAGTGACATGTATGGTGTAAATTAAACATTAACATAAATCAATTTGTATGTTATTACATGAGTTTAACCCCATATGAATGAAATTTTTATGATTTGAACATTCGATCACTTGATCTAAGAGGGTCTAAAATACAGTTTTTCTTATTTAATAGAGCAACCTTGTCCTTAGGTGGAAACTCGGGTGTCGTCGGGGGTTGGTGAACTCCATATATAGCACCCCTGCCCTTAGACACGTACATGTATGTTAATTACAACAATTATTTCCCAGATTGGCCATTGGTGACGCTGTCGGTCCCAATATGAGTGGGTTTTTCCATAATTTTAGCCTTGGTTGCCATATATAGCAATACATCTAACCGTGTTAGAGAAGTTCTAGCGCATGTGGTCCTAGATCGGACTGATTCACAACCGTACAATTATACCATATCAACATATTTTCATTAAAACAATCATTTACGGGAAAACACATATCAACATATTTTCATTAAAACAATCATAGTTGACATTGTTGATTTCTTATTGTACATGTGTTTCGTAAGGTCTTCATTAAAAAAATCATTTACGGGATCAACCATAATTGACATTATCGGTCTCTCATTGTAAGTGTATTTCATAAGGTCTTCATTAAAACAATAAAACAAGCGTGTTTAGTAACATTGAAATTTAAAAGCCCTCTCCAAAAATAGTAAAATTGAAATTTAAAAGCCCTCTCCAAAAATTTAGAGTCCGTAGACTAGATTAATTTGGGACCGCTACAATCATACTAGATCAGTTCTAAATTATAGTGTGGTTTGAAAATTATAAGCCTGACTGTTATCCTACGTAATTTGTTCTTTTTCTGTATAGGCTTATTATATATAAACATGAATAAAATATAATATGAATAAACTTATACATACATTGTTTATCGAAAAAGAGAAAAAGTTGTTTGAATAATGATGAAGCTGAGACTGCTTAATTACCTACGTAAAAAATAAAAAATAAAAATCCAAAAATGATGATGTATTAATTATGTAAATGTTATGTTTAAACCATTTATCCCAAAAAAAAAAAAAAAAAAGTTATGTTTAAACCCGAGGGAGGTTTTATTCAGGGGTATGAATATGTTAAACTGATTTAGACTAAAATCCAAAAAATCCTTGTTCACTATTCAATTTAGATTCCCTGATGATGCAGCCTATTGTATGGAGAGGATTGTTATTTGATGATTTGCACATTTGAAAAAAATGTATTTGATTAAAATGATTTTAGAAACTTTTTATTTATATTCTATAAATGTACAAAGACCGTAACGATTTATATGTACACTTTTTTGTACGGTATGCTTGAATATTACGTACAATTAGCGTCACAACAATATCATTCCGTTACTATGAATATGCTTGAATATTACGTACAATTGGCATTAAACGATATCATTCCGTTAATATGAATACGGTTGAATTTTACGTACAATTGGCGTTACAACAATATCATGTAAAAATGATATTATAGAACAATAGTATTTAGATTTAGAGTTTTTCTTCTTTTATTTTCTAGAGTGACTTAGATTTTTTTTTTTTTTTCAATTATTAGTGAAGGCATGTTTTATGGATAAGATATGATTTGTATTTTTTTTTTTTTCATTTATATATATTGATTTACAATTAGAAGAAAAGGAGCCTAAGCAAGGGAAAAAAAAACAAGAAATGTGAAGAGGGCCAATTACGATAAAAAAAGAATCATGCAAATCCAACGGTTGAAAGTGAATAGCATGTGAAACATTGAGGCTAAATTTGTTGTTTTTCTAATAGAAAACTTCGCATGCATGCATGAAAGACACGTTTTATTAAATTGGTTTTGACGGCCATTCACAAATCCTCTTATTCATTTACTGCATCAAATTTTCAACTCAAATTCAATACCCAATCAGTGGCTTCATCTTAGCATGCCGCCAAAACTCAAGTCCTCTGATCTTATCCCTTTACTGGGCTCACCACCGCGCACGCACGCACGCACGCTTTAACCCATCTAACATACTCTAGTTTATGGCATTTTCAAAAATAATACATTTACATTATGTATTTAAAAATTCACCCAATGTTACATTCAAACCCAATATTAAATCTTAATATTTTAACATAACCGAATCATTGAAATTTAATAATGTAACAAGTAACAAACAATCTTTTAAAATTTAGTGATTGAGATTATAACGGTTCAACAATTAATTCAATATTAAAAATAAATAAGAATATAGATTGAAGTTTAATAGATTGAATTGGTTTTGTATTATGTGAGTTTAACCACAAATCTATAATCGTTTACGTAGTTAGGCCCAACAGAGTCAAAGTCTATATGATCATTGTATGGATTAGAACAAAAAAGAAGCTTAACAACCGAATTATCTTGGACCCATATTTAAAGACCTAACAGAGTAAAGCAAACTCGTTGATGATCTTGGATCTCAACTTTCAAAGAAGATATGTTAATGAATGTTTTGACAAATAACAATTGTGCACTGCATGACTAGTTGCACTTGAATAAGAGTTTTAAAGAACAAAATAAAAGAGACTCAAGTGTGAGATACGATTAAATAAGTCCAACAAGTTAAATTAATTTTTCAGAAATTCTAACCTTATCTTTAATAAATCCGTTGATTTTCACAATATTTCTAGTAAATATTAATTGGTGGATTCAAATTTAAAAGTCTACTGCATATTATTATACCTCCAAGAAAAATACATGTGGGTCCTGAAAATTGTCAAATTTTGATATTCTCTTTTTTACATGAATGCACTCCCATTAAAGGTAGATCATTAAAAGTAAAAAGAATAACTAAAATAAATGGATAATGATTTGATATATTAACTGTGTAATACATAAAATTAAAAAATTAAAAAATTAAGTAGAATGAAGACAAGGTACAATGGGTATGGTAGAGGTAGAAGTGCCGTTAGCATTATTGCAAAAGGCATGAATTTGTTTAGCAGGATTGGAAGAGGTAATGTTAATATTATCCATAACTATATTACCACATCCTATTTTTGCACAATCCAGTGTTATTGCCTCTTGGCTTGCTGATGTTCCTTCTACTCCTCTGTATGTTACTCCATTCACTTCTACTGCTATTTTCTGCATCCATTTCTTTTTAATTTATTCATCCAATTAATAAATTATTATGATATTCAAATTCTACTAATTTACTTTACTTTACCTTTTCAGCACATTTGTGGCCATTGCAGTAATGTTGATCTATTATGATTGGATTTTTAGTATCTACAAGTCTGAGTTCACTAAATGTTATTTTTTTAGCGTATCCAGACCCTCCCTGCACCCATTAAATAAATAAACGATTAAACTAAATATATATTGAGATTAATTTAATTTATAATTAATTGTTAGAATTACCGGCCATGTCTTGATTCTAGCACCATTCTGAGTTTTAATGAAGGTACAATTTTGAACGTGCACTTCCTCCACTGTATCCTCGTCGTTATAATCTCCTAAACTCCCTACACTAAATATTTCAATATATAGAAATAATTGAAAAAGAAAAAAAAAATGAATTAGTAACCAATAAATCATTTTCATATATAATCATATTGCAATTATTTAGTTTTTCTATTTTCTTTCCTTTAGTATGTAATATTTATTATATTTACGCATTCATATATATATATATATTTATTTTCTAGTGGTAAGTAAGTAAGAAACGAATTAGCTTAAATTGTTTAGTAAGAAACAATAAAATAATTAAGCCCAAAAAAGTAATTTAATTTTTTTCCTGAATCTCTAAATGAATGAGTTTTCTACAAACCTAATTCCATGACCTGGTCCACAAGTAACTTTGGTGACGTTGATATTGGAGCAGCCTCCATTTATAGCAATACAATCATCACCTATATATTAAAGGAATAATAAGAATAATTATCGTAATTAATATAATACGATGAGGGAGATTAAAATAATTAAAATGAAAATTGAAAAGAATAATAATTACCAGTTCCAATAATAGAATCGGAAATCTGAACATTAGATGAACGAGAGATATCAATTCCATCAGTATTGGGGCTATTTTCTGGAGCAAATATTTTAATATTATTAATATACACATTATTGCACATATTTACACCAATATGTGCTTTTGGACTGTTAATATGAGTTACTCCACTCATTTGAAGATTTCTGCAGCGGTGAAATTGCAATGCCTGCATCATTATGTTATTGTATTAATTAATTAATTAATTAATTTGTTCGATTTCATAATTATAAAATATGAAACTACGAGAAAATAATAAAGATGAGAAAAATTTATGTATTATTTTCTCTTGTATTTTTTTACCCGCGGTCTCTTGCATTTATTCATGATCTCCTGCAAAAATAAATAAATAAATAAATCATTTTTTCAGATTTTTCAAAATAAGTAAACAAATAAATCATCACCAAAAAATTGGCAAATTAAAGTGAGCTAGATTTCCTAGTTGGGTCAAAGATTTTCTAGTATAGTGTCAAATTGAATTGATGCAGGATTTTTTTTTTATATGTCAAAAGTTACGGTAGTATATCGTTCATCCAATTATTCGGGGCCTGTCCAATCTGGGACTATATAAAAAATATTCGTTAATATGAATCATCTTATACAATAAAAATAAAATAAATATTTTCTGATAAACTGAAAGTGTAAATTAACTTCATTCCCATATGTTATAAAAAGAAAAAAAAAATTGTAAATTACCTCATTAGTCCACCAAGTTGAACCTTGACCATCAAGTGTACCAGATCCATCAACGATGAGGCCATCTACACCCTCGAACATCAGCCAAAAAGGAGTGTTGCAGCCAGGCCATCCATTACCACTGGGTGCTACTATATTCCCTTCAATCTGTCACCAGTATTTTATCTAATTTCAATCACCCTAAATCTATCATTTTTTTAAGGATAAAGTCAATTTCGCTTGAAACTATATATATATATATAAAATCAATTTTACTGATTTTATTGGACATATTAATTAGGGGCAGTTTTAGGGGTCATGGGTATCTATATGCCGATTCCTTAGTGTTCTAGAGAGAAGGGACCGTTTCAGCACCTTCAATTGGAGTCGAAGCCAAAACAAAATACTCAGAGTTAAATAGAATAAACAATGTAACTTAGACAGTTTCTTTTTTAAAGTATCGACAAATTTTTCCATCACATTTCCGTTTGTATCTTTGTCCAGATTCATACTAAAAAAAAAAAATTTGATTGACAATAAAAAATTTTATTGTCAAAAGTATAAAAAATTAGTTTAGTAGTAATAAAAAGTTATTGCAAATTGTTATAAAATTGTGTTCGGATATATTTTGCCCAAAATTTGAAATAACTTTTGAGTATATGACAACTTTTGAATATATTTGTTGTTATATCACATTTTTGGCGGGAAATTAAATTTATTTTGATGTAAATTTTTTACTGTCAAGTCTAACATATTTGTTAGTGCATTTTATTATTATTATAATTAATTTGCAAAGTATATATATATATATATATATATATTTATAAAAATAAATGTATATACCTTAAAATTGATAGAGTGAGACTTGCAAGGGCCTTGAAATCTAAAAGGCTTCAAAAGAAATGAGCCTTGTGGTACTATAAGAGTTGGTGTGTCTCCATTATTTTCCTCTGCTTCACACAACGCTTTCCATGCATTTAAAAAAGCCTTCAAAAACATTAAATCAAATTAACATATTAATTACTATATAAAATTATAAATTAAGCAAAATATTAATTTTATATACAGAAATTTATAAGAGAGAAGCAGAACTAATTACATTGTAATTATCAGTTTCTCCATCTGCTTTGGCTCCAAAATCCATCAAATTAAACATACTCCCCCCATCCCCAAACACTATTATTGGATTAGATGTAACAATAAAAAATAACAAAAGGAAGGCTTCAAATATTAAACTCTGCATTTTTTTTTCAATTGTAAAAATAAACATTAAAATTATTATTAATTTCTGAATGAAGATTTAGGATCAATTTCTCATATATTTATATATGACTTTTGTTTACTTAATTTCCCTTTTTGACTTGTTGCAGTTTTGTCAATCCAAATCCTGAAATTCAACTTGGATTTCCTCTTAATCCAATTTGTTTATATTTAATTACATATTTTACCACTTATAGGAATATAAACCTATCAACAATAAATTTAATAGGTTAAAAGAAAAATTTACTCTTGACATATATGATAGATTTTGATTACCACAAATTAATCAGAAAAATGATTGAAAAATCTTGGTTTGCTGATTGCATATACTATTTCAACACATTGTAGTAGGTTTTTGTAATCAATAGTTTCCTTATATATTTTTTCTAGGATTCTGTTGGAGATCATTTTTGATTATGTGAATGCTAATTAACTTAAGATTGATATTAATCATAAGATGATGGTTTAGAATGCATCAAAACCACCTTTGAGCACATTGATTATTGTATACATTTAGCTCATAGAATTAGTGTTCTAGAGCTATAATGAGTCTTTACTAATTAATAAGGATTAATTTTTTACCCTTGGGATAAGAGTTGAGGGTTAAAAATACTCCTACCGCAGTTAATTTAGATGTGTTCATCCATTAATCATTTCCTTGTGACTAAAAGATAGATACATTAGAAAGAGGAAGCTTCTACTGAAATAATACAAGCCAAGCCCAAGAAGTTTCCAAATGGATTTTGGGCCTTATGGGCCCAATTCCTTGGTTATTTCTCCATGTCAGGCGCCGTTCATCTAGGTTTTCGGTTGGGCCCCTTGGGCTCAATTCTTCATTTGATCCATAATGTAGATGTGACTTATGAGAATGAGGTTGTTTATTATTATTATTATTATTATTACTGCTACTACGATGATTTATCATCTAATTATTATTTATATAATTACATAATGGTTCCGATTTATATAAATCCAGCTAATAAAAAATGGATACAATTTATTTGTCATTATATGTCTATTTTTTATAGGGTCAAATCCGTATGAACCGGGAATATTGTAATCTTTGCCGCAAAAAAAAAAAATGCAGAAATTATGTATAATCATGTAGCAGAGAGATGAGTAAAATTGGTCGTCTAGGGGCCTGAAGGAATGGTGATTCTAAATCAGGACAGATGTGGAGGAAGGAGAGAATTTAGAGGTTTTTGGAGTTGAAAATAATACAATTTACGTGACATTCGTATGCATAAATTATCCAAGAAAATAATAAAAAGTTATTCTAGAGTTTTACTTATCAGTTGAAACTTTTGAGTTAACATATTCGAACCTCTTAAATCGATTGGTCGAGAGTTCGGATCTAACACATGACAGAGTTATGTTTTCACTCAAATTTCTTCAATCAGAAATCAAATATGTGTGAAGGCTTAAGCCGGAATTGGGTAGAACACAATCGAGGAACTTTCATAATTCTTGCAGCAGTTTCTGCATTTATATTCGCCCAATCTACGTTTCATCCACCCAGTGGCGTACTGAGTCGGCCGCTGAATCTTCAAATGTGTCCGCCGAAAGCCACGTGTCTGCCTGGGACGCCGGTACTTGCAGTCACAGCTCCAGTTGCGTACAAATCATATGTCACCTGGTGTAATTATGGTGTTTATGGATCAATTAACCTCTTAATGATAAGTATGTCTCTACCTTACTGCTTTCACTTTGTAATTTTCGTCAATTATATAAGTATTAAATGAATATCTACTTGCTTTTCTTTCTTGTTCATGATCAGATTTTTATCTAGTCGATGAATTTGTTCTCATTATTGGTTATCTTAAACTCATTACAAGTTATCTTAAACTTGGAAAAGAACGAGGATAAGGTGTTTGATAAAATACCTTATGGATCAATTAAAAAACTTGTTTAATTATTGTTGGAGCTTCTGGATATTAATTTGTTGCATAATGCAGACATTTTAAAGCTTGGATTTAGCAACATTGAAATCACCACTAATAAGTGGCAGGTCTAATTTTAAGATATGATTTTGCTCTTGCTCAAATCTTTCCATTGCTTTTGTTGGCACACTGAGTTGCACCATTACCCCTTTTTCTCCATTTTCATATTTGAATGGCTGACAAATAACAGGCCCACTAAATGCAGCTTTCCCCCATCCAAAATCAACCTCTTCAAACCCTGCATATCTTAAATCTGACACTGTCTAGTTCTTCATATTTGAAATTAAATCTGTTACTGATCAGGCGTAATCTTCAGTAACATTACCCTTTGCTTTTATTACCAGTTGTAGTGCTTAACTTAATGGATTCTCTATCAATTCTTTTGCAGTTGTGGTTTCCCATAATAACCAGCTGGTACTAAATGATTAAATCTACCACGCAAATCAACAGCCCAAATTAGATTGATCTCTTCTGTTGTAGGGTGAGGGACAAGTGCAACCACACGACATTTCCAAACACATGCGGTTAATATATCAAAAGAAGAACAATGGTGGAGATGATGACAGAGTTCGATGACACAAATCGTCTTTTAGAGCAGAGTTCACATCATTAAAACTCTCGCCCGAAAATTCGCTATTACCGACGGAATTTACCGACAGATTACACTCACTACCGATGAATCCCATCAATTGTTGTAGATTGTTGGAGTTAAGGACTTGGCTTTCCCATGTCAGAAGCACAACAGAAGGCGAAGTTGCTCCTTTTGCCATTTCCACAACTGCGGATATGAATTGAAATAGACCAAAAGCATCGCTCATGCAGTGGTTGAGTTGGACACCGAAAATGAACCCCCCACACTTTAGTCTTGTCACTTACACATCAATTAGTTTTAGAAACTTGAGTAATATAATGACCTAAGTCAAAATGTTGGATTTGACGGCAAAAATTTATAGCAGCACTTAATCAGAAATTCCTGTCATATGTCGTGGTAAAAATTATATCAAATCATAATTTTATAGCAACAATTTTTTTTTTATTGCTACTAAAAGTTATGACAATATTTTCACACCTACATTCGACTATATTCCTATCAAAAGGACTTTCTCTAAGCCTACCAAAAAAGGGATAGTAATAAACAAGTGTTTGAGAAATCGCATTTTTTATCACCTTAACAAGGTCAACCCCATTCATGGAGGGATTATGGGGTTCAATTAGTAAGCGAGGGATCTGGTGTCTAACACAAGCTTAGTTATCTAAGTCTGACAATAACTTGAACTCTTGAGGGGTAGGCTTGGAAGGAGTAACTAGTTCTGGTGTACACCTCTTAACCTTGAACATTAGTGTGGAGGCAGCAGATTGTGTCTTTGACATGGCTCAAAATTTGTTGTAATTAATTTGATAGTTTTAGCAAAATTGATTTGTACATATATGTAAGTGGTGGAGTAGTTCTTACATTGAAATATCTATGTTGAGTTTCATATTTTAGGCCTCAACTTATGCAAATTTTGAAGATTGAAATATTTGGGAAAATATAAAAAATATAATAGTTCTAAGATAACATCAAATTTTATTTGTATTTAAAACTTGAAAATGCCAATCATGATAATAACAAACTACATAGAACATCAATATCTGATAATAAACAAAACAACTTGACTCAATTGACGAAATGATAATTTTTATTAGCAACGAATTTAAATAATAAGAAGGATCAAGCATGTGAAATAAGTGATTTAAATATTCTAAAAAGATTACAAAAAGGTTGTCGTGTTCAAAAATATAATACATAAATTAATAGCAGATAATAAATTACGAATATATATATATATATAAAAGATAATATTCATTAATACCTTATAATATATTATTAAATAATATTTTTTTAAACAGGAAAGCCCACATGAAATGAATGTATGGGCCGGAATTTTAGGCATGAGAATGAGTCATTCTTTTGACTTTAAGGTAGCAAAGTGAGACTTTGCTTCTTATGCATAAAGATGAGAAGAAAAGTGATGAGTCATGGGATAAGTCATTCGTTGACTTGAGGTAGCAAAATTGGATTATGATACATATAATGCTTATTTTCTCATTTCTTTTGGAAAACAAAAAATTGGTGCAACATCTCCTCTCCTCCCTTCTTGAAAAATCGGATCTGCTAGCACAAGGTTAGTTCAATAGCCGTTCGTATACGTGACGGTGGAGGAAATCTATTTTGATTTATGCAACCATCTCTTAAAGAGATATACCACGTGAGTATCTATACTTCCTCTTTATGGCTTTGATTTTTGATTTCCAACCAATTAGACCATAGTTTACTAAAATATATTATTAATTAATATTTTTTTAAAATTAAATATCCCATTAAGCCACATGTTCGAACCTGTAGCTTCACCTATCTGCTTTTTGGTCTAGTTTGATATTGATCCAGAAGAACGAGAAACCAAAAGACATCAAGCAGCTTAATAGGTGAAAATATCTATCAACCGGTCAAAAAAACTGTAGGGATTGTTAATGGAATCTGCCATTAACAACTTACTCAGTTAAATAAAGTAGTTTAAACATTCTAAACAATCCAAATTAGGTTGTGTTAGTTGATACCGCATATGTAATTTATGGAAAGAGATATTATAGGTTTGATTTTCATTAAATAAACCCGCAAGGAAGAGTGAAAATTACTAACTATAACCTCTTCTTCTTATTATTATTATTATTACTATCATTATTATTTAAAAAACATATTCTTAATTATCATTCTGTTATTTTAATTTTGTTCTTTATTTCACGTTTAAAAATATATACTTGATAATTATAAAAAGCAAAAACAGCAAAAAAAAAAAAAAAAAAAAACTAACGAGCTGGTGCTTGAGCGATTTCTATGCCCAAAACTAGTTAATCATACTATAATACAATACAAGACCAAAATACAAATTAACAACTCAAATGATAAAAATTTGAGTGGTATAACAAATGCAACAATTCCTTCAAAGAAATTGAATGACTGCAGACTCAGCAGAGAGTCTAACATATTAATTCAAAATAAGTAAAATGATTTGAATCGTAAATGCAAGAATAATTGTCCCTAAGAAGTTGATTGCATATACAATTCATCATTATATGAAAACAGACTGAAACTCGTTGACGCACTACACCTGCAACCCTTACTACATTATTTGGCAATATTTTTCTTCTTGGTGCATAATGTCAATTCATTTTGCGCTTCTGAACGGGCATATAACACAATATAGTTATTTTAAGAAGACATCCAACATCTGTTATTCAACTAAATCAGGTTGATTGAAGAATAAATTACAAAATCATTATTCAATCAGCAAAAAAATTTAATCTTTGAAACAAAATATATATAAACCTAGAAAATCAGAGTTCAATTTCTGCTGCCAGTCTAAATAAATGCCATATCTGTTGAACTTGAAAAAAATTACTGCTAAAGAAAGAACGTGAAAATATTTACCTCCACGATGGAAATTTATGAGCTCCAAATAGATTAACCATTCCATCAATATTTACTACCAAGTATTAATTTAACCAACCATCCAATCAGCAGCTACTATAACATTATTAATGTGGTCAAGTATTCATCGAAACTCTATTTTCCTATGGCTATCTGACTAGCAATGGTTAACTAACCTGACTTCAAATCTCCATTACGAAATAACCCAGACATAAATATCAAAAGACCACAATGCCAGATACCGAATGCATAGCCCACGACAAACCGGCAGAACTAATCAGGAGATGAACCACCCTCTTCTTGACAATGCAGGCGCATCAGTATTCAGTTGTACTGACCCCCAGACTGCACAACTACGACTATCATCCTATGGTGTCTATATTAGTTTTACAGACACCATGCATTACCTTTTGCACATAGTAAAACTAAACCTATCACAAATAGATGTTATAACATAGAAAAACAAAAATTTCCAATTTCAGACTACCAGATAGCATACAACTCATATATGGCCAAAAAGGTCACCTGCAAATCTGAATTACTACTATAACATAAACTGAAGCTAGCATTATATGAATCTAACCAATTCCCAAGTCGCGACGATTTCTGAATCTAAAACTTCAGGCACAGCGAAATCCATCAAGTGGACAATCTGCCTCCTAAGAACCCATACATGATTGAAACAATACATATCAAAAAGGCTTTCAAGCGCAAGAATTGTGTTGCATCAAGTTCTTCATGTTTCCAATGGACTCCAACTAACTAAGATGGCACTGCAGTATAAGAGAAATCACTAACATCAACAGAAGATCCACAAAACGGTACCAACAATAGAGAATCAAAAAAAGCAGAGAATGCAACATAATGATCCGCAAATTCAGTGCCAACAAACATAGAGAATTCCCATAAGCAGAGAATGAAAGATGATCATCCACAAAACAGTACCAACAAACATAATCCCAATAAATCATTAGCGAATCCACAAAACAGTTCCAACAAAAGCTAATCCATCAACAATGAGTTTTTTCCCCCTTTCCATTTGAAAATTTCCATCAAATGGAAGAACAATTACTATCAGGATGTCCAAAGAAATCTATAATGGCAACACTTCGTACATGTTATGTACCAAATATGAAAAAAATATTTAAAACCAACAACCCTTGAGTAGAGAGTTTGTCAATCATATATGTAAGTGTTTTGTTTCGTACAAGGAAAATTTAAAAAAACAAAAAAAAGGAAGCGTAGGCATTTCATTCGCTTAGTTCTGATAACCAGACAAAAGTAATACCAGGTCCTGACACCAGCAGGTAAAAGGTAGGGAAAAAAAAGGTAGTTTCTCATTTTACTGGTTTCTGAAAACACAACTGCACGTGCTTTGTTTCTAATAACAAAAAAAGGGTGAAAAAGGACATCTGTACGCATTACCATTCACTTATTTTTTATAAATCCAAACACCAATGGAGAAAATAGAGGCAGCCAAAAATTTTGCTTTTTTTTTTTTTTTAAAGTCGAAGATTTTGTTAACTTTAACATGGATTAAAACAGAAAACAACATCAAGACCAAGATAGAATTGTGCTACAAGAACAAGATGCAGAATCAATTATCACGCATGAGAATCACTCACTATATGTAGATGTATCAATCTGCTCAGGAAGCTCCTTTATATCCACCTCAAACCTCTCCTGCACCTGCAATTAACCAAAATCATTTAAAGATAAGCAGACGAGTCATATCAGCTCAATCAAAGATGAAGGACTGGTAGCAAACCTGATTTAGGACGTCAGAATCAGAAGCAGATGAAACAAATGTAATAGCCAGCCCTTTGGTGCCAAACCTACCAGCTCTGCCAACCTGTAAATCCAACCAGCAGAAAACACAAGTATGTCAGATTATCAATAACAAAGCAACATGAATGACAACCATTAAGAGTTTGGGTAGAGCAAAGGGTAGTATAGGAATTTAAATAGGGAGACAAACGTATAGGTCTCTTAGGTGGTTATATAAGCAAAGAAGATGAGAGTAGTATGTGGAGTTTTTTGGGGTCTCATCTGTTAGGTTGGAAGGGATCCCTGTGGGAGCAAAGAGTGTGTTCTTTGTTCATCTTCGTTATCTTTAACTTTGGGTTGTTTATGCTCCAGTTTCAGCAATACAAAGTTATTTTCTATATTTGTGTATTTCATTTTCTATCAATTGGTCCAACTGACCAGATGACTAACACCAACGACACCATGGGAACATGTCTAGAAACTCTAATATTAAAAAGCTATGAGAAGCCTACTCTGTGTAGATAGGTATCAGCAGAGTCTGGCATGTCATAGTTGATAACAATGTTAACTCGCTCAATATCAATGCCTCGACCAACCAGATCCGTTGCTACTAGAATCCTCTTGTGACCTTCCTTGAATCCCTTGTAACGCATCAACCTACAACCAGAAAACAATCCAGCTTGATACATAAACTCCTTAATTACAACCCAGAGATTATCTCAAAAATAATTTACTGTTATAATATGTAGTGCCTTCAGCAAACCTATGAAAGCTATAAGATATACTGCAGCATTGTCACTCAAACATGTAAACACCCAACCAGTTTCACAGCCTCTTAACTACATAAACTTAAAGGGATACTAGCCATACAAACCAAACAGAATCAATAGAGAAAATCATTAACAAAGCAAATGTGAGGAAACTTGATGGCTAAATAGAACAAAAAAGAAAAAAAAAATAAATAAATAAATTGCAGCCAATCCTAAAATTCAAGAATCACTCAAGAATGGCTATTGCAAAGCACCTAATCATTGCCATTATAACAAATACCTCAAATATTTCATGCGGACAAAAATTCATGCAGCTAACTGTAACGAGTACAATATCATATCCACAAGATACAAGGCTAATGGAAACTGCACTCTGATTCTCTTCTTTTCACAAAAAAACTTAGGATAGTCACCACAAGATAAAAGAGACTGACATTCTGGTAAATTTCATATGCTATCATTGAAAGAAAACAAAAGAATTTTAAGCAAATTTGGAACAATTACATGAATTCCTCAAGCTGAGCTTTAGAAATTAGTCATGAGTAACAATAAAGACCAACAAAAAATACTACTAACAATATCCTTTGATATGATCAACAATCTCAAGCAGAAGGAAAACAATCAACCAGGAACAACAGCTATGAGAAAAAGGAAACAAATAACAGATGCACAGCCAACTTCTAGTAACAAAGAAACAAGAGTTGATGTAAATAGAGGCCTGATCATCAACCTTTCTTCTTGGGACATGCCAGAGTGGATGCAAATAGAGGGAAAATTGCACTCCACGAGCAACTTATTAAGCTCAGCTGCCCTGTTCACACTCTTGACAAAGATAACTACTTGATTGAAGTCCAGTGCATCAAGAAGATCATTCAACTTCCGGTTTTTCTCCAGCTCGGTCAACTTGATGTAATGCTGCCAGTTTAATTTTTCATGTAATTAGAGGCCAATACATCAGTACAGAAACACAATAGCAATATCCAAGTTCATACAACCATACCTGTACAAGTCCATGAAGGGTCAACTTGGCTTCATCGTCAACGTAAATTTCCATTGGCTGAAAGGAACAAATGTCACAGTAAATCATATTAGCAGCCTTCCTCAAGCTAATGCAATCCAGAAGGAAATGACTGATGGATTCACATCCCCTGAATGAGATTCTGGTCCATCTGATCTGTCTCCTGGCAGATGCATTTCTTATGGTAAAACAAACTGCCGCTGCCACTCAAGACAATCTCTCATCTTTATTACAACCCCATCCAACTCTTACAATTATCCCCACTCTTGCTCTCTCCCTCCCCAGCACACTAAATTACTCAGACGGAAACGCCTATGAAAACCAAAAAGACTTGAAAATAAAATTAAAATAAAAAAGACATGCACAATTTCCCAAGCCCCCATCTATGCTTTTTCAAGCACTCGAAATCAGCATCATTTATGAGACTCCTGACAGGTGAAACTACATTTTTACTAAAAGAGAGGTGAATCCACTCATGAATGATAGCTGAATCCTCAAAATCTGCACTACTCTTCAAGAAATCTGGCATTAATAAAATAAGACTTCTAAATTAAAGAACTGGCCATAGGACATTACATCTTGCATAAATTTCTTGCAAACCGGGCGAATTTCTTTGCTGAGCGTTGCAGAGAACATCATAACTTGCTTATCATGAGGAGTCATCTTGAAGATCTCCTGCACATCTCTCCTCATGTCTGCAGAAAACACATGTATTACCATAAGAAACATTGGAGCTTAACAATTAAGAGCACTAAAAATATGTTCAGTACATCATAATGAGCGTACAAGGATTAACACTTACCAAGTGATTCAAGCATCTTGTCACATTCATCAAGGATAAAGTGCCTCACATTCTTCAAAGAGAGTTCTTTGTCTCTTGCCAATGCCAATATCCGTCCAGGTGTCCCAACAACTATATGTGGGCATTCATTTTTCAACAAATCTTTATGAGTTTTTATATTGACACCACCATAGAAGACAGCAACCTTGATCTCTGGTAAATAAGTGCTGAACCTCTCAAATTCATGACAGATCTATCAAACCAAAGCATTGTCAATTAGGGAATACACAAAGCAAGTATGATAAAGTTAAAAAGACAAACCAAAAGTCCGAGAACTTAATGATTTAAAAAAGAAATACCTGGTAGGCCAACTCCCTAGTATGACATAGAACAAGGGCAATAACTTGGCCAGATGTAGAATCAATTTGTTGCAGAGTAGACAAGACAAAAACAGCTGTTTTCCCCATCCCAGATTTAGCTTGGCAAATGACATCCATGCCCAATATGGCTTGAGGGATACACTCATGTTGAACTAATGAAGAACCAAAAAAATTGCACCCAAGGAACCTTTGGTAAGTAAAAGATAAGGTCTCTGATCCTTTAATTCAAAGGTTTACCAAACCAGTTAACTGCTCCAAAAGCAAGAGTGTAATATTACCTGAAAAGTAAAATGCTACCATAATTTAGGACTGCATAGCATAAAGAGAAAATAGTACAAAATGCAGTGCTGGAGCATTATACTAAAAATAAAACTCAATGAGAAAGGCATTAAGAAAGACCATGTTAAGCCATTATCTTCCAATAAATTAGCTGCAGAAGTTCATAAAATGTTTCTGAAATATTTTGTTGGAAGAGAACTTTGTTCAAGCAACAATGTCTTAATCCACAACATCACAAGCCCACCCTTGTAGGTAGCAGCTTATCCGACCATAGGCCAGAAATTCCACTTACAAGCAAAAACAACACTCCCGAATACAAGCTTCCTACGTGAAAAGAAAAATACAATTCTACTAACACACACGAATGCAAGTTTCCTAAGTAACAATCCATGAATGAAATAGAAGAGTCAGTAGTTTGCCTTCAGAAGGATGCTCAAATCCCGAGTCCACAATAGCCCGCAGAAGCTCTGGCTTCAAAAGGAAGTCTCTGAATCCAGAACTGTGTATTCCAACATAGCCCCTGAACAAATAAAGTAAACTTAGTTCAAAGTTTAGAAAGAAATAAGTTGATATCCCCGTTCAAAAGTTCTATTGATTCAACAAAAGGTCAAAAGTGATAAGTCATCAGTGAAATCACGGAAAACAAACAATAGACAACTTCCGAACCCAACTGACTCTAACAGATCTAGCCCCACCACAGAGATAGTAAGAGACAAGAGTTCAAAAATCATAGCGTAAGCAAGAGCGGTCGTTCATTCACTCTTTTAACTTTTTTAAAGATTTACAGTTCCAGAAGTTCTACGCTACTATAAGATTTGACGATATACGCTACAGGACCAGCGTATCAAGTTTCAAAGGAAGCATCTGAAGACCGAATAAGCAGTAGAAAGAAGAATACTCACTTCTTGGCGGATTCGCCATTGACTTTGGCACCAACGGAATCGGGGGCTTTCTCTTCTTCTTCCTCGTAGTCAAGAAGCTCCTCCTCGTAAGCATCGTTGTCTCTTGTTTCGCCCATAGTGCTACAGACAAAAAAAAAGGTAGATCTCAAATCAGTGATTCGAATACACAACGAGTACTATCCCAAAGATCCAAAAACACAATTAGATCTTTCGAAACAAAGTTCAAAAAACAGTTAGGGTTTGTAAGATACTACAATAAAAATGGAATAAAAGGAAGTATCAAGGATTGAATGGCGCTGAGCATACCTGATGAAGTAGAAGACAGTATGAAGAAATTTAGGGTTTGAAGAGTCTGCAAAGCAAAAGAGTTAGCAAGCTTAAAGAGAAACGAGAAACGATTTTGAGAGAGAGGAGACAAAGGTCTGCGACTGCGGTGGTAGGAATCCAAATAACGCAAATATACAGATATTTTTTTCACCGCTTGCCCTAAATGCCCCTCTTGTTGTCTTGTGGGGCTGTTTTTTAATTTGCAGAAATTTATAAATGCACCCATGTGGTTTCAAAAATTATCACTTTTGACTTCGCAAAAGTATCATTTATTTTAATTCAAATTAAATCTTATATAATCTTATTGTTTCTTTGTTTTTAAAATATTCTTATTCTATTTATAAAAATAAAAATATTCTCATTCTATGATTCTCATCCATTTTAAATGTTTAGTATTCTAACTTTAAACTTCTGAATTGAAGTGATATGTATTTATACCAAAATGTATATTAACCGTTAAAATCGATTACTTTTAAAAATTCCAAAATTTTAAAATTGTTTTTTTTGTGAAACCAAGAAATAACTAATTATTGTTGGACACAATTTTTAAAGATTTTGAATTTAATTGAATAATTTTGAAAATATATTCAGAATATATTATTACCCTTCATCCGTTTGTTCTTTAAAATTACACTTGATTGCATCGTTGATGTTTATTAGATATGTTAAGGAATAACCTAAAGGGAAAAAAAAATTATGAATAAAATGACAATAAAACAAAATATAATAATAAAATAAATAACACGCAAAATTTACATGTTTCGGTAAAATTCAAACACTTCAAATGAAGGGGAAGAGAAAGTAATTCATCGATGACTAAAAGTGTTACAAAATAAAAAATAAAAAACATATCTCTCAAAATATTCTTAACTCTAATACATCCAAAAGCTCACACAATTCTGTCAAATAACTTTTTTGTCATTTTCTCATCGCATTCCTATGTTTGGTTTAATATTATAATAATATATTGAATATAATATCAAAACGAAAAGTCAAAAAAAAATTGAAATCGGGTTAAATAAAGAAAAAGAATAAATAATAAAATGAAGAAAACAATAAAATAAATGAGATAAAATAAAAAAAATAAGAAAAAACTTAGTAAAGAAAATGAAAACATAAAAAAAATAAAAAGAAATGGACAAAAATAAAAAAAAAATACGGAAGAAGACAAAAAAAACACAATATCAATGGAAAAATGAATAAATTAGAGAAAAATAATTAAAATAAAATTAATATTTAAAAACAATAAGTAGTGAAGTCTATGAATGGTTATTTTTTCCCCTTTCATACCATCAACCAAATATAACATTTATGTATGATTTGTTTTTTAAGAATGGAATTTCTATGCCGTGCAATGTATTTATAATACTAAAAAAAGTAAGTTAAATAATGCTTACATTAATGAGCCACAAAATTGCTTTGGGTATATAATAATTGAGAAATTTCAAATCATAATCAATAATTTTCCACCTTGATTTGAAATTAATGAAATTATTTTCTCCATCATAAATAGGGGTGAGCAAAACAAAACCACGAACTAAAAACCGAATCAAACCGAACCAAACTCTATTTGGTTTGGTTTTGGTTTTATAAAATACAATAGTTTGATTTTTGGTTCGGTTTTTGGTTTTTATTAAAAAAACCAAAACTAAACTAAACTGAACCGAACTGTAATAGGAAAAAATATTTTTAAAAAAATATATATACATATAAATAAATTTTATTTGGCATATTATATATTTATATTATTATATAGTTTGTATTTATGAGACTTTAGTAATATACATATAATATAAATTCTTTTTAAGCAATACTTTACATGTAATTTATAAAAAAATAATGACACTAAAAATTAAAAAATTAAAATTTTTGTTGATTCAGTTTGAACTGAACCAAACCGTAACCGAATAGAAGGTTCGGCTTGACCCAAACTATGAACTTTGGTTTGGCTTTGGTTTCTATTTTTCTCCTACTTTAGTTTTTAATTCGGTTTGGTTCGATTTAATTTTTAAACCAAACCGTGTTTCGCTCACCCCTAGATATAAATACCCTTACGATATTTGATCACTTATCGCAAATACTAATCAAGTTCAAGCAAGGTTTAAAATTGCTTGTTGGAATAATTCCATCCTCTCTTAGTCTTGTGGGGGTGTTTTGTAATTTGTAGGAAATTTATAAATATACACATTAGAACAAAAAGAAAGTTCATATTCATTTAATCACTCACATCTAGAACAATTAATAAAAGTACCAGTTATGTCCAAGACACGACAGGAAAAATAAAAAATTATATTAGCTAAACAATATATAAATATTACTCTTTCCGTTTTTTTATATGATATTTAACATTATTTATTAAGACCAATGAAATATTAATTAGGTTACTAAAATGGCTAGTTTACCCTAAATACTTCTCTCCAAAAACTCTATTTTACATGTAAAAATTTTCTTTCTTCTTAATTATCAATGCTTAATGTAGTATTTTTTGCATTAAATCATGAACCTCTCTCATACTTTAGATAAAGACAAATATGAGAAAACATGATAAAAAAATGCATTAGTAATATAAAGTGTCAAATAAAAAAGAACAAAGTGAAAAACCTAAAACATCATATAATAAAAACGGAGGGATTATATTTTTATCATAATTGATTAGATGTTATATATACATGCTAAATTAAATGTACGTTCATACATTATAAACTAGAATTTAAAATAAATAAAAAAATCTCGAAATTAATAATTTGCAATCCATTTCAGAAAAAAAGTGCAATAATGGGCTTCTTTTCAGTTTATGAGAGCATAGCCCAGCTACTGATATGAACTTAAATGGTCATATTGCAAGGCTCAAAAAAACAAAAAAGAAAAATCTGATTCAATGGCTATGGCTTCAAGTTTACAGCTTCTACTCCCAATTAGAGCCAACCAAGATTCAGGTATCAATTTCTTATCCACTAAATTCACCTAAAACAAATCTCTAATTTCTTTTTTTTTTAATGCATAGGGATATATAGACACAGTTCTACTAAGCAGGAGATTATTGGGTGTCATGATTTTTTCCCCAACATTTCTACAGCAAGACGCTGTCTTGTTAAAACCAAGGTCAGTTTAATTAGTTATTTACTTGGAAATTGTCAATATAATTTCTACTAGTTATTCATAATTTCTTAATAGGCTGCAACAAGTAATCAAAACCCAAAACGGAGAAGTGTTATCTGTGATAACTGCAATGGAAATGGTAAGCCAAAAATCAGCTTAATTAATTTATGTGCTTAATTCACTTGGATTAACTTCATGTATTTTTTTGTTGTGTTCCATTATCAGGTGCAGTTTTATGTTCACAATGTAAAGGTAATGGAGTGAACTCTGTTGATTTCTTTGGTGGCCAATTTAAAGCTGGTGAATCCTGCTGGCTTTGCGGGTAATTAATCCTATCTCATCTTTATCTTCATCATAATTAAGGATTTTTATTGATTTTGGGGGTTCTGATTCTTTAATTTAGGGAATGGCCATTTGATTATTGTTGAAGGATTATAGATTTCGGGTTGCGATTGTTTACTTGGCACTAGTCCTTTTATAGGTGGTCAATGTTGATGCTCAGTTGTTGATAGAACATGAAATGCAATTGTGATTTCTGTTTTTGTAGTTCTTCAGTACTTTAAATCAAATGAATTATATATCTTGCAGAGGGAAAAAAGACATGTTATGTGGGAACTGCAATGGAGCTGAATTCGTTGGCGGTTTTCTGAGTACTCAAGATGAGTAAAACAATCTTCAATGAACTGTTGCAGACCATTTAGTGTAAGTAACTGAGTATTCTTGTATTGAAAAAGGGTGCATAAGAAATTTAGGCTCATGTATGTACAAGTTACTTTATAGTAAGATACCAGTAAATTATCTTACTTTTGGAGTTTCATATGTACTGATTTACAAGATAGTTTCAATGTTACTTATAATGCTCTTGTTATGCTTGAATGAAAGACTTTGTAAATTACTAATGGATACACTGACTTCGATCAGTGCAAACTCGAGCTTGAACATGAGCCGTGTAGACAATTTACCAACAGACAGTTTTTTGTACTTTGGTTAAATGGATCAGCTTGCTTCTGTGCAATATTTTGACCATGTTGGCAATGAACAAATAATGCGTACTAGTTATATGGCAGTAACAAACAGGAAATTTTTGTTGAACTTTGGGTTCATACCTGCCACGAGAAGTGCAAGACTTGACTGCACCAGGGCTCCATTTTCGAAGAGCCAAGCAAGCCATGGATTTTCGTGATTCGAGTTTGAAGTTCAGTTGAGCTACTTTATTGTTAGTTGGATAAGACGTTAGAGCACACTGATGCAGCAGGGAATCAAGCGGCTATGATATTAGCCCCAAGAGCATCAATTTCGGGCTGCACAAAACACAAAAAACATGCTAACCCTATATGGACTGCAGAAACTGCGATTCCCAAAGTAAATAAACAGTAAAAAGTACCTTGAATACATTGCAAGAGAAGGTGCTGGATCCTCTAGAAGAGAAGAATGATGTTTCTAGGGATAACTGTTGCCCAAAAGCCGTCCTAATGAAGCCAACACTTGACTATATAGGTTTTTTGCTCATGAAATGCTTCGTTTGAATATGCCGAAATCAAGGTATGTTACAGTCTATCTTGGAGTGAATATTTTGCAAAGAATCTTAATGCCTTTGGTGGAAACATACACCATTACTTAGCTTAGTGTTATCACTACAAAACGGACGGATTGGGTTGAACTAAGTTCAACTTGTATTACTGATAGGCATGAGATTTCTAAGGTTTGTTCAACATTTGATCAACAATTTTTATTAGAATATGCCTTTATTATGTTTCAATGAAAAGCACTGTAATTGGAATTAAGTTAAACAGATAATAACTACATTTTGATTAACAGATTATGCTAATGGCTCATCATGAACTTGGTCATCTGTTTTTGGAGCAAACGAGTCGCCTCAGATTTAGGATAAAACACATGAAACACATGAGGTTCTCCCTTAGCTTCAACTAGCACTACATCTTTCACCCCTTGTTTAGCCAAAAATTCTGCATACTTCACTCCCCTTTCATTCAGGAAGTCGAGACCGGCCACATATACCACTGTTGCAGGAAACTCCTTCCATTCAGCAGCAGACAGATGCTGCATCTCGAAATTGCATCCGAAGTAATCACGGGTTAACCCCTTTGGTATGCTTAGTCCCCAGAACATATCATTCATTTCCACATACCCTGCTGCTCCATCAGCCATCTCTTTTGTAGTCCTTTTTTCGCTCCCGAAAAAAGGATGTATTGACAGCAGGCCTCTGATTGCAACATCCTCAAGTTTCGTCCTCATTGTTCGGATGGCAACATTGTGCACAATGTTGCCCCCCGCGCTGTCTCCCGAGAGGAAAACACGGGAAAGATCAGCTTGCTTGAGCCAAGGTTCGATGCTTGCTTGACGACTTAACCATTCAAGTGAGCTAAAACAATCATCATAAGCTATTGGAAGTCGATTCTCCGGTGCTAAACGATAGTCAACAGAGAGGACTATCGACTGGGATGCGACCGAGAAGTCACCAAGAAAGTGATGATAGCCAAGCCATGTGGTTGAACCAATGCAGAACCCGCCGCCGTGAAAGTAAACCATGACAGGAACCCGAGTTGTGGGAGATTCGGCAGGGAGAAACAACCTTGCTGTAATTGGCTTAAACTGGTCAATTGTTAGATCCTTGAATTTGAATCCATTGATGGATTGAATTGAAGGAGGAACTATTTCTGGTGTAATACGTTTTACAGATTCATCAGAAAAGACTTGTAAATAACCAGGAGCTTCTGCAACCATTGACATTTTGTTTCAAAATTGTGGCTTTTTGATAAAAAGAGAAAATCTGCTGAGAATATAAAGGGAAATGAATTTGATTAAGGGAGAGTTAGAGGAGAAATTGGTGGAAAGATTTCTTATAATGGTTAGGTTGATCATTTAAAGATATTAAATGTTAATTAAAAGTCAGTATTTTCAATAGAACACAACATTAAGATTGAAATTACAATAATAATGAGAATATTCCAATAAAAATTAAAAAAAAATGTTAAGTTACATTTAGGATGGAGCATTTCAATTGGATGGACAAAATGTTAGGTTGCTCATGGAAGTGGTAATAAATACAGATTGTAATGTGGTTAATCTCATTTATGGGGTATTTATTTTCATGAATAAATTTTGAACTAAAGAAGGTTCATTAAATTCCACTGATTCCCTTTGTTCAACAATTTGTGATGCAGCCAATTAACAACTTTAATGTTCAATTAAAACATAAAAGCATTCACATGGGACAAAGTCTATAATATGAATTGTCTTGTCAAACGTAAACGTACCACTAAACACGATTCATTAACTAATTATACAGATGAAATGTTGCTGAAATTTTAGAATAATCTCAGATTATTTGCTTATTAATAAAAACACAACTTAGGATATAATAAAAAAATCTAACTTGTATTTTTATCGCTAAAGAAACCGCGTATCACAAAATGATTAAAACATTCTTAACCAGTGTTAAACTTTAATTGACAATGAAATTTGATTTGACTATTAGACTTAGTTAAGTGTTCTATTATGTATGGATTGCTGAATTTTAATGAGAATTTCTTCTCACTAAATTTATTATATGTAATTTGTAACGTTACAAATTAACATGGAATGATTTTAAATACGAATTTCAACCATGTTAAAGTATAAGAAAGATCATGTCAGTTTCACTAATATAACGTCAGCTTTGAAAGCATGAAAACCCTCAATTTAATTGTTGATTATAGCCTGCTGTTATGGTGAATTTGTTGCTCGCATAATCCAAGCTTCAGATTTTTCTTATATTATACTTGCTAAATTAATCTAAGCCAACTGACAACGGGTATGGTTTTAATAGGTACCCGGTCACTACTTGACCCGACCCCAACGGATGAATAAACTGACGTAAACCATTTGATTATTGTCTTAAGTGATGGTTCTTCCCGAACAAGTAATCCACTTGTATCCACTAGTCCTAAAGTTTGGAAAAAATATAACAGAAACAACGTAAAAGATTAACTCGTGACATTTAACTCCTCAGATTTTGATTTGTTTGCACTATTCCATCACCCGCTCCAAAATTCCGGTCAATCTTTTCGTCGGAATGAGGTTAATTGCACAAAAGTGCCGTAAAAAAATTAATTCATAACAGTTAACGAATTAATCTTTTAAGGCACTTCTCTTACGATGGTTAGTTTTTTGAGATGGCAAGTGCAATTAAGCTCCATATCCGGCGAAAGCATTGGTCGGATTTTGGAGTTGGAGACGGTCAGTGCAAACAAATTAATATTTTGTGCCGTTGACTTGTAAAAAAAAATGCAGGCTTTTACCTTTGGTGTCCAATCATGGAGAAAACTGGAAACGGTTGGTAAGACAGATAATTCCTTCTTTTCCATTGTGGTTCCCGTATGTAGAGAAAAATGCAGTATCCCTCATTAATGGCGAAATCATCAACAACAGCACCAGTATCAACAATAATAAGAACAGCATTAGCAGCGTCGAGGAAATGGGCAGCTGGAATCTATTTCTTCCGCATCATTCTCCAGGTTCCTCTTTTCAGGTACTCGCTGATATTCTTTCGAGACATGTACTTCTTTCCTGCATTGTTTAGCATCTTAGCTTTTGTTTTAGCTTCTGATTTTTGCGTTGACTTCTAAATCGATTGGTAAATGGAAATTTTCAAATTGTAGTATAGGAAGGGAATCGGCTGATGCTATTAGTAGCTCAGCTACTGCATTGATTTCATAGTCTACTTGTATAGATCAGATTATAGATAATTCACGGTTGGATTCTCCTGCAGACTTGAACCATTGTTAGATTAGAACTTCAATTGAATTGTCAAGCATAGGGAGTAGGAATCCCTGACTAGATATGAGAAGTGAAACTTTGAAATTGAAGGTTGTAAGTATAGACTATAGACCTAATTTTTGTGTTCCGCATCAAATTGGCCTTGGTTTGAAGTTGTCTAGTCTCTAATTGTAGCTTCCTTGTTCGTTGCTGCTGTAGTGGAAAATGTAGATGAAGGGAATAGATATTTTGCAGAGCATAATTTTAGAGTAATTGTTTCTACTTTTACTTGTATAGGGTCCCTTGCCAATCCGGGATGTGTTCAACACCAATTCATGTCATATCTTCCCAATTGATTGCAAGTGATATCTTTCCTGTTCCGGTTATTAAAGCTCTTCTCTATCCTGGTGCTCTTGCAAATGGTGTTGTAAGGAATATGACTATTCCAATTTGGGACAATCTGCTATCTATATATAACTTGACCGGCCTGAAAGAAGCTCCTGCAGTAATGGATCTTCAGCCCTTAGAGGTTATTTTTTCTATCCAACCTCACATCTCCCTTCTTATTGATGCGTTTACTTCCTTCATAGATTGTATGTTACACAAAAAAAATGTTTTGAAGAGGCTCTTTGACTCTTGCAGTTTTCCTTAACAACAGTAAGAGAGCTAACAGGTTGTGATTATGTGATAACTTTCTTTTTTATATGGTTGTGAAGTTGGGAAAATAAGAAACGCGAATTTCCGCATGGATTGGCTTGCTTGTGACTAATGTAAAAACCCATAGATTCTGTCTTTTCTCTTATGTTACTGGAAATGCTAGTTCATTGTTGCTCTGGTAATTTTAGTCTGTTTTCGATAGGCTCTTGATACATTATGACCTTAGTCAGTTTCCCGTTTCAATTTCATTGTTGGGCAGTAAAAATCTATCTTGATCTTTCTTCTCCCAGGTTCTCGCAGGAAGTTATTTTTCTGTGGCAGGAGGACCTGTGGGCATTCTAAAGAGTGGTAGGATGAGCTTGTTTGGCACACTTTTGGTAGTTTGGGGACTTATCGCAGAAGCGGTCCTTGGAAACCCAGTCAAGACAGATCCTGCTAAAGCTGCCATCATGTACCCTGCAGTGTTGCTTGCTCTGATCTGTGCATATGTATCTGTTAATTATGACACAAAGAAGAATGTGAGAAGTGCTCTGGCTCGGCCCATTGCACAGCTCTTCTAAGTCAAGTAAAATGATTTTGTTTTCCTTTTTCATCTTAATATCCCATAGTTGAAACTACATGTGTTTTTGCAAAAATCGTTCTTGAACATGATTTTATTTGTGAATTTTGCGGACTTTGTTGGTTTCACTGAGGAATGTGATAATACATAGAAGCTTGCGTTCAACCTTTTAAGCATGCAAAACTTACTGTTGACTTGCTATTAGTCTAAAAGTCGGATAACAGGCAGATAACAATATTTGGAAGCTGATCCGAGGATCATTCACATCTACGTTTTGCATTTCTGAACATCGATAGATAACAATGGCCTCAGTTTAACGACTTGTATGTTGCCGAGTTTGATATGTGAATGTAATGTAAGATGCAGAAAATGATTCAAACCAAAAATTTTATTAACTGCTTATGATATCATCTCAACGGCTGGCAGAAGAACTGCAGATTTTTGGAACAAGAACAATGCAACTGTAAATCTTTTTAAGCATGAAAGCTGCATGAATAGAGCAAGGACAGAAGATACAGTTTGTGTGAGAGTGAGTAGAGCAGAATTGCTGCAATTGTTGAGGCAGTCAGCCATGGATTTCCAAAATAATCACGAAGGAAAGAACGTCATGGTAAGCCTCCAGTTCCATAGCCACATTTGAGAAATAGAAATTACCATCAGTAAAAGTTCTGTGCTTGCACAGATTGTTCACCAGAGTCGCCACTTCTTCATTGCTGCCAAGCCTGTCAAATGCAATTTTCTCATTGATGAGCAGATCCACATCTTTGTCCATGTTGATGAGGCAGTCCACCATGAAAATGTAATCGCAAATATAAGTATTATAAGGATATAAAGATTGCTCCATTGCCATGAGGTTACGAAGCTGGGACTCAGTCCTGGTGTAAACATAGAAGCAGGGAAATTCCAGTACTTCATTGGTGAATTTTAGCTGAAGTAAGCATTTGCTTGAACTGACCTTGAACTTTACTCCTGCCCCTTGCAACTCAGTTGCACTGTGAATATGTTTCATTTTGTCAACGTGCGTAGGTTCTGATCTCTCGCCCCAAGGTAGCATGAAAGACCTCAGCAGATCAGTAAAATGCTTTGGTTCTACTACTGAAGATCTGCCCTGTATGTTGAAAATTTTGAAGAAGTGGAAGTGAAGGCGAGTTCAAGAAAGGATGGCGAATCGAAAGACGAGAAGGCTAGTTTATGCAAATCACTGAGAACAAAGAATGGAATTTGGTTCTTAAGCAGAATCAAGTCGTTCTGTATATCCTCTAGCAGCCATGGTTTATATAGGCCAACATCTTCCACGTCTTGCAAATGAGGGAAATAGTTTCGCAAGAAGTGTTCAATGATGAAGCTAGAGTCGATCAGAATCATCTTTACAAACTCATTGCTACATACTTGAATGGCTTCAGCATAACATCTACCAATTCTATCTTGTGTTTTATAGCTTGAACAAAACTACAGAAGCTAATTTGTTCATCTCTGTAGGAATTCACCGAGTATCTCAATTTATATTGCTCCGAGATATCTCTGTAGGCTTCTTCATTTACCTGTCGAAGTCTAGGGGGAACCCTGAAGATACAACAGTCGATGAAACTGGTGGGTCAAGAAGTTCTAGCATTCTGTTAATCTGCTTGGTGAGGTCATTTTCGGCTAAAGAACATTCTTTGCCTGAAGAATGGTGATGGAGAAAGACCACAATCAATTTACTGAGTAGTTCGTGTAAAAAATAAATTATTACAGGTAGATAATCAACTGTAAATCCCAGCAAAAAAAAAAAATTGGAAAGAGCTACAAGAAAAAAAGATGGCAACTGAAAATTAAGGCAATGCAACACAACAAGAGGTAGAACTTGACTGAAATTCATGTTTCCTTTTTTTCTCCATATATAAAGAAACAAAGATCAACTACTGGTCTTCAATTTGATCCTTTCTATTTGCTGGGTTGACACTGATTTTATTGGCTGAATGCAAGGCTAATTACTAATTAGTTTGCTAAGAAAACATATGAGGTTTGAATTATAACTACTACACAACTCAGATTAATTATGTCAATGTGATAATTACTGATTGAGACAGTCTCTCCAATAGTTATTCTTGCTCATGAAATTATATCAACAAGAAATCCGAATTTTGTACTAGTAAAATTTATTTAAAAGCTTTAGAAAAGAAAACTAGAAATGGGAGTTTTGTTTTTAATTTGAAGGAAGTAGCCGCCACAGCCTAAAAATAAAAGCAACTACTCTTTTTCAGTATGGTTCTGTGATGACACAAATGCCGCTCCCAGCTTATGTACATTGGCCTTTAAGCGGCATCAGGAACTCGCTGCTTGACTTTGTCATGTTTTCATTTGAAAAAAGTTTGTTTTAACTGGGTAGTTATTTTTTGTTATCGATATATTTATTGAAATTTGATAGCTAATTAGTAATTACTATACCATCTTCAATATTTTCTGTATCCCTCCACATAAGTTGGCTCTAACTCTTCAAAACTATTCACTTCTGATGGGTATTGGGACTCGAGGAAATCACAGTAAACAAATAACACTTAGAAAGAGTAGAGCAATGGAAGAAGATTGAGAATTATCAAACTATAATGTTGATCAAAAGCAATGGAATAGTTCCTCCAAGCAGAACACAGGGACTCAGCCCCCAAAAACAGTCTCTGCTCTCCGCAGGAGACCAACAAACAAAACATCAAAATCAGCTACCCTACCCTACACCCAGGATTCCCTTTAAAAAGACACACAAACTCAGAACAAGACAAGTGACCATTTCTAGCACAGCACACAACCTAGTAGCCACTAGTTACCATCCAGGTGCCCCCCTCTCCTCCTCTTATAAACATGCCAGATTTTGGGCCCATGGGTTGGTTGAGCCACAACTGGACTCTGGCCCTTTGTCCCTTCAACGTTATTGTTATCAACTTCTGCCCCTTCTATTTTTCTGATGGAAACTTTGCTGAAAATTTCCTCTAGAATGAAGAAAGGAAGCTGATTTTCAAGCAACCACAGATCAAAGATTATATCTTTCATCATTTGATAATCACATTTATCCACATTTGGACTCAGAAATAGCTCAATGATGAATACAGCATCCATTAAAATCATCTTAGCAAAATCATCACTCCTCAAGTTTATGGTTTCTGCATAACTGCGCAATCTTGTCTCCATTTCTTTGATGAATTTTAAAAAATCCACTAGACTGACCTTTGTCCTTTGAAGGAAATCTCTTAGGTGCCTTTTCTTCTGCACTTCCATGGCTTTTAAGTTCTTTCTGCCTCTGTGCAGTGGCCCTATTAAGACGATTTGAGGTGTGTAAGCCCTTTCATTCAAACGGCGGAGTCGTTTTGGTACTCTCTGGATACACCACTCGGAGGATTGACAAGGCAACTTTTACAATTCGTTTCTCATGATTGAAGTTGCCAATTTTTCTACATTGATCATTACACCATTGCTGTTCAATTGGATTTCTTCTACTTTCTTCATATCAGTACCCTTTGAGATTGAAAGGGTCTACAATTAATTATCAACACTAATATTACAAAAAAATTTTTAAAAATTGATGAAAGAGAAAACGTATTTTGGGACCCCAAATGTATTAGATTTCTAAATGTCAGTCCCGTATCGTATCAAATTTTCATAGATTAGCCTAAAACATGCAATTTCAATACAGCTGCATCCAAATGCGCATTTAGTGGATAGGCCAAATCCCAAATAGGTCATTTCACCATTGGTCTCTTTATTAGCTTTTTGTTTTGATAGTAGTCGCCCTAAATTTAATATTTTCGTCTCGTGTGGACTACAATCTTGATTTATTGGAGCGTAGCACGATTTTTTGAGGGAAGTAAAAGACTGTGGAGTTTACCAGAATCAGCTAAACCATACTAGAAAAAATAGACTTTCAGGTTTAATATGGGACCAGTATTGTTAAAACAGAAAGATCATATATTAAATGTGTTGAAAAAATTAATCAATAGACTAATTATGAAATCCACGGAAGTTAAAAGGTGTGTTTTCCCGAAAATTAAAAAAAATGATTGTAATGTAAGAAACACTTAGAGGCAAAATTAACAACTTAAGTGCTTTTAGAGGCAAAACTTGGAAATATGATTGTAATTAATTGAAGAAAATGTATAACAAATCTAAATGTGATAACGATGTACGATAAGAATTGGAAAACGTAAATTACAAAGATTTAAACAAATTTATATACCTAAGAATCCAATACTTGGCTGTAATCTAACAATAACTATTGGAGAGTATATTAATTAATTGATATCTCCTTTTCAAAGAAACTGGGGGATTAATTATGGGTGAAATATATCAAAGGTTTTTCATGTTTGAATTTGATCATATTAAGAAAAGAACAGTACATTTCCTTTGTTTGTTAAGAAAGAAATAGTTAGAAAATTAACTCACTTAATGTATATATTCGTGATTTTAAGTGAAAAAATCAAATTTACTTGCATTTCCATCTTTTCTTATAGTTTTTATTTATTTTAAAATTTTTTATACCTTTAGTGCTACAAATATATATACGTATTAATTTTGTAATTTTATGTTTTGGTCAGCATAGTTTTTCAATTAACTTGAAAAATTACTAACTAATTTTTGTAACCATTTCAAATTATATATGGAGAATAGATTTAATAGTTTAATTTATTTTAGAAAAAAGGGACAAATAAATAAATATGTTAAATACCATTTTGTTCTTCCTTTCTTCACTTTGTTACTAAACTACACAAGTAAAGGAAACTTATCAATCCATCATTTTTATCTTTCTTGCTTTCTACCTAAAATTTTAGTAACTTCCGAGTTGTTCCTGCTAATGCCATGGCTTGAAAATTCTCTTCTTGCCAACTGTAGTCCCAGGCAACGAGGATTTAAATCATTATTAGTATAATTGGACGGAGTTTCAGTATATATGCATTATTTTTTTAAAAAAAATTGAAAATCACAAGAAGAGGGGCACAAACAAGTAAGAATAAAACAAAATGAAGAGGCTACAAACCACTGACTTGGAAAAAAATAAATTGCAGGCCTTTGCCTAGGGTGTGCAAACATGGAGAAAACTGGAAATGGTAGGTAAGACAAATAATTCTGTCTCTTCCATTGTGGGTTCCTGTATATAGAGAAAAAAACAATATCCCTCACCATACATTCAGCCAAACTCAATCACTGCCTCAATTGAAAAAGAAGAATGACATTTTATTTATTATCTTTCAGATGGATGACAGTTGAAAAAAGAAATTTAAATCACTCGAAGAAAAAGGTATCTGCTATCATATTGCTTGATTAAGTTCTTGACTTTTTATCCCAATAATTCATTTCCATATTTAGTTAGTCTTTTTGCCATTTGATTATCATGGAAATTCATAGAGAAAGAAGCAATGATGTCTCAGTTCATAGAGAGAATCATCAAGTAGGTCAACTGGTAAATTCTATGAAGGGAAGGTTGGGAAACTTATCTCCTGTATCCGCAGACCGCTGTATTTATAGAGTCCCCAAGAAACTTCGCGATGTAAACGAGAATGCCTACACACCTCGACTGGTTTCAATTGGTCCTTTTCACCATGGCAAGAATGGCTTAGAAGCCATGGAAGAGCACAAATGGAGGCATTTACAGAATTTTCTGCAGCAGAACAAGGTAAAGTTAGATGATCTAGTAGAATATATAAGAGATCGAGAGGAAACAGCACGAAATTGTTATGCTGAGACAATTAGGTTTACCAGTGATGAATTTGTTCAAATGATAATTGTTGATGCAACCTTCACTATTGATATGTTCTTGGCAAGAGCTTTCCCTCAGTTAACATGTGCTATTGAATGCATCTACAATAGATCAGGCCTTATGTTTGATATATATCGCGACATGTTGTTGATTGAAAATCAGCTTCCTTACTTTATCGTTGGGGATGTATTGGACTTTGCCAAGAGCAGAGCTGCTTCAAGATCAAACAAGTGGCCTACCATTCGTAAGCTGACACATGCTTACTTCAACTCCTTTATGCAGCTAGAACAGACATTCCATACCATGAAACGTTACGAAGTGAGGAATTTCGTTGATTTCCTAAGGCTTTGTCACCGACCATTCATACCAAGGCAGCCGCCAAAAGAAACAGCTAAGTTTGAAAAGACAAGAACCTTAACCGAGCTTCGTGAGGCTGGAGTCAGATTTAAGGTAGCAGAAACTAAACATTTGATGAATATAAAATTCAGTGATGGTGTTCTGGAAATACCATATATATCAGTGACTGAGATGACGGAAACATTTTTCCGAAATCTTATTGCATTTGAGCAGTGCCATTGCGATTTATTATATGTAAGTGATTATATAGTCATCATGGACAGCCTTATTAACACCGCTGACGATATCGAATTACTGGTTAGTAATGGGATTATG
The DNA here is from genome assembly GCA_039660915.1 of Euphorbia tirucalli. Taxonomy (NCBI): domain Eukaryota; kingdom Viridiplantae; phylum Streptophyta; class Magnoliopsida; order Malpighiales; family Euphorbiaceae; genus Euphorbia; species Euphorbia tirucalli. The sequence continues at coordinate 73,222,644 of CM077634.1, read as the reverse complement.
GAAAACATGCTGGCTAACAACCTAGAAGCAGCAATGCTTTTCAACAACCTTGGCAAGGAAATATTTTTTGATTCTAATGTATTCTATTACTCTGCTCTCTGTGAAGACCTTAACGCCTACTGCAAAGTGCGCTGGCACAAGTGGCAAGCAACATTGAAACACAACTACTTCAAAAACCCGTGGGCAGCAATTTCTGTCATTGCAGCAAGTATTCTTCTTGTGCTCACTTTCGTACAGACTATGTGTTCTGTGATACAGTTATAATATATAATAGCATATCATTCGTAACTCTTTCTTAATGCAAGTGTTTCTAACAAAGCCACTGCATCTACTGTTATGTTTATTCAATGGTGAACTTTTGTGATGCTTTCTGATTTACTCTTCCCATGATGTTGTTGAAAAGTCAAATTCACTTATAAATAATGAAGACAAAGCTACTGGCCAAGTTGAGACACTCATATAAGCAAGTCTCTGCAGTTCACATCTAGAGAGACAAAAAGAAAAAAGAAAAGAAAAGAAAGAAAGATGAGAGAGAATTGATAAACACAGCTTCACAGACAGACAAATAACAGTACATAGAAACACATGATTGAAAGAAGATCCCATACTTAATATAATTAGGACTCTAAAGAAAAGAAGATTGCATAGTTAATATAATTAGGACTCCAAAGAACAAACACAATGCACACTAAAACCTTCCTTGAATTAGTTTACTTTTGATATCACTAACAGATACGAGTAATATAAACAAGAGTTAGGAGAGATTTGGCAACAATACAGATACAAGAGAAAAGACTTCCACATCTCACGAGCAGGCTTTTATTTTATTTTAGTGACTAAAATATGAATGTTTAGGGAAGTATGAGGAGCGATCTGTATTGATAAATCTAACAAACAAAAGGAATACGAAGGAGCAACATGTGCCAAATTTCGTTATAAAATGTTAACTTACAAATGAGCTGTTTCTCTGATTCCACTTGCTCAAAAACTGATACCATGTATAATGAACGGGGTTCCCCTATATGAAAGTGCCCTATCCTTGGCCCCAAAGCACCATAGATGGCCCTGCAGTTCAAGAACTCCTTGCATTCCTGCTGTTTCCCAAACAAACTTATATAGCCCAAGAGCCCTCTCCAACTGCTTCACCCCACTCCAAACCATATCCTCCTCATCTGAAGTCAAAATCCTTCCCATGTACAAGCAAAACTTAGTCCCACCATCGTCGCTGTAAATCCCACCACATAAATCGACTTCAATGTCTCTAACTTGTCCATTGAGGTAATACAATAGAAGTGTGAACAAACAGCGTGAAGAGTGCCCCATTGTTTTGGAGAGCTTCTTCTGGACCAAGCTTTCTTGGAAACGAGACTCCTTGTATCCAATACCTTTATCAACCAACACATCCTTGATCTGAGCCAACCCTTCTTTCATCACTTCAAGCTTCGTTGCATGATAAAATAACTCCTTCTCCCTTCCCAAGCACTCAATTAAATCATTGAACATCTCAAGAAGATCTTCCCATGTTGCAGAACTATGTAAACTATCACATTTGGGGGCTCCAAGCTGCATCCATGAAGAACATTCATAATCTGAATTGTCTGTGTCAGGCAAGAACTTCAAACAGCTACAAATTATCTGCTCCTCCATGCTACTCCCTTTACCTGAACATTTATCATACAGGAGGTCCATCTCCGTCTTCAAGCCATTTAGTATCTCCTTCAGTGCACCTACCCATATCCGATGTTGTGTTACCTGTGGGCATATAGTGAAGCGCACCACTTTCCTTTGTTGGGCAGTCACATTTAGGAAATTGCTTACTCTGGTTAGTGAACTCACAGTCACGGGTTCTCTTTCACTTGGTTTTCCAAAACAACCAATTGGATTGTATTTTCCATAACCTGGCAATGCTCCTATACTTTCCTTTAAATTTTGCTGAACCAGTGGAGAACCAATGAAAACCCTTACAAGTGACTTCAAATTTAGCATCTTGTGTGCAATACGATCATCAATTATCATCGAACCATCATTCATATTCACTAACTTCCCATCAATCGAATCCACATTCTGTAACTGGCGGGTTAGTTTTGCTATATGTAGGAATGCTTTCTCATACCATTGCAACGGCAATGTCTCTCCCTCGTATTCTCTTACGTTGTGGTAGGACGCCATATGCAAGCGGAAAGCTGCATTTTTCCTTGACAGAAGATACTCTGAACCAAAAAACTTCATTATTACAAGCTAATAAAAAATCTTCATTGCGGCATTTTATCAAACAAGTATGGGATGCAGACTCTGGTACAATTTCCCACTACCACATCGATTTATGATTGATTAACCATATATAAACCACAAACTTGACAAATAAATTCAAAATCAAGCGCCCAAAAAAAAGAGATCGGAGGTGGAAGCAAGAAGCCTGCTTACAGTTTTGTGGAAAGTGCCAGAGCAAAAGCTGTTTACTGACCATTGGGGAATTAGATTTGGGATAAAATTAGCTAAATTTCCTATAACAGCTGGTTAAGCTATTCCTCTATGTATTATCGTTAGTGGATGTATGTGTGCAGTCAAGAAATAATCCATCATTCTCCGAAGAAAGTGTTGGATTCGATGTACTCACACTTTTTCCTAGATTTGAATGCAGAGATCAGCTGATTTATGAAATATAAAATTATTTAATTAAAAGAAGAAAAAAGAGTATCTGATGGGTGCATCCGTACAATAAGGCTCCCCAGTACCCAACTTTCCTTCTTAATTCCTGGGATGAGTTTGGGACGGCAGAAAAAGTAGTTTTTAGTCAAATTACGAGTAATTTTACCTTGCACTGGAAGTCGATTTTAGAGCTGTGAAAAGGAGGCTCAAATATAAAATTGATAAAAATTATATTATATTTAGAAAAGTACTGGAAAAACACTTAAATATATTTTTAAAGAAAGCAATGAAATCTAATTTTCTCCAAACATAATTTCACTAAGAGCAATTCCAAACTGAACCTTAATTGAGTTATTTCTATTTGTAATTAGGAATTTACGATTTCTTTTCTTTTCTTTAATTTAATTCTATATTTAATTGTTACTTAATTCTCCAAATCCACCCCAATCTCTTTATTCTTGATTAAATTTCCAGAAAATTTTAGAAAACTTCAGAAAAGTTTATATAACTTTTATACTTATGAATTCCACCCGTATTTTGATTTAGGAAACTCCACATATCCAAAAATTAATTCACTATTTTTTTTTATAACACATTAAATAAATAAATAGATTAAAAAAAGGTTCCATAGTGGAGCTCGATTAGAGAAAAAGGACTCCATATAAGGTCTTGGGAAATTGTCATTTTTATACCCAAAATTAAGTTTACTTTCAAACAATACCTTTAACTATTTACCAAATTACGTTTTTTCTTTAAATTCTTTTATTCATTACTTATAATATTTATGTTTTTCTTTTTTACGTTTTCATATGTTCTCTCTCTCTCTCTCTCTCTTTTTCTGTCAATTTTTTTTCCCTATCCCATGGTGTTTCAGCTAGTTGACTTCCTGCAGGTGTTTTGCCTTCGCCGGCGAGGGCCTCAACTTCGAGGAGATTCTTCCGGCGACCTTTCCCTCCGCCATGGAGCTCTGCTCTGCGACCAACGATCAACAAAAATTTCCTCATCCAACCCACCGGATCTCTGCCGGAGATTAAGAAGAAGGGCATATCCAGACTTGCTACTGCTGCTCTTGTTGGTAGATATGGAATCCAGACTTGTTTATACATTTTTAATGAATAATAATTGCAAATAGTTTGTCTCATACGAGGATCTGATCTGTTGCTTAATTTTGGATATGTAGACAAGTCATAACCAGTCAAAAATTACTGCATCAGTTGTAGATTATGTTACACTATTCTTCTAGACTTCTAATACTAAAACTTCAATTCTTGGTACATTCAGGGGTGTCTCGCCAGAGTTTCAATATGGAGGTTAATGCAAAGGACTATGGTATTGAACCCATTGATACGCCCAGAACTGATAGATCGGTAAAAATGATTCCATGATGAATTTGTGCTACAATGAATTTGTTGCTGTAATTATATAATTAATGTTGCCATAATCATATCATGTAATTATATGATTAATGTTGCCATAATCATATAATGAATTTGTTGCCGTAATCATATAATTATGGCATAGCAGAACTAATGATTCCATAATGAATTTGTGCCACAATGAATTTTCTGTGAAACACTTCCATAATGCAATCATTTGCTTCCATATAATTATGGCATTGCACAGAGATTTATGGAAGTGTTTCACAAAATCTTTAATTGCTTAAGAACAAGCTTTACGCTTTCTCTGGTACTTACTCTCATTTTTGTAACATTAATTTATCAATTGCTGTTTAATTACAACATTAATCTTAGTTAACTGAGCCATGTTAAACTGTTAATGCAGCCTGGATTCAAGTGAGTGAGGGAAGCAATATTCCAGTGACAGCAATATTCAAGACACAAAATGGATACAAACATGTTGGCCGTTGTTGCTAAGTCCAACTGTTGGTCTATGCATAAAGGTGGCATTACTGTTGATTCTTCTGGACCTGCTCACCTTTATTTTGAGGTAAAACTGATGGTTTTGCACCAGTGACAAGTCCTTTAATAGATGCTCTATTTGGAGATGGTTACAGCTCAGGTTTGCATTCCACTGAACAAAAATGTGATGATGATCTGTTTGCAGATGTCTCATTCCACACTAGCGAAAGCAAAGAACATGCAGATGATCTCTTTTCCTGTACTATGCCATTCAATGTACCTCCTGGCTACATGTTAAATCCAACTTACCAGATGCAGCCGATAATTTTTGCTGCTATGGGAGGTTTCCTTACTCATCAACAATATTTGGCAACGATGGCCAACTTCCAACATTCAAGTAACCTGAATGCACAAAATCCTGGATTTAATCATTCCATTGGAACTGCTGGAGATGGAAATGCCTCACCGCTTCCTGACATTTTTCAATCAAATTTTCCAAATCAAGCTCCTACTTCAACAATGAACATATTATTATATATTGTTTATACACTGTTTGTACATTGTTTATACACTTCTTATACACTGTTGTATACTATTATACACTGTTTATACATTTATTATATACTGTTTATACACTTCTTATGCATTGTTATATATTGTTATACATTGTCATACACTTCTTATATATTATTATAAACTGTTTATATATTGTTTATACACTATTTATACATTATTTATACACTTCTTATACACTTTTTATATACTACTTATACATTGTTTATACACTATTTATACATTGTTATACGTTATACACTTCTTATACAATGTTATACACTATTTATACATTGTTTATACATTATTTATACATTGTTATACACTGTTCATACACTTCTTATACATTGTTATACATTATTATACACTTCTTATACACTGTTATATATTATTTATATATTGTTATACACTTCTTATACATTTATATATTGTTATGCATTGTTTATACACTGTTTATACATTATTTATGCACTGTTTTTACACTTCTTATACACTGTTTATACATTATTTATACACTGTTACATTGTTATACACTATTTATACACTTCTTATACATTGTTATACATTATTATACACTTCTTATATATTATTATACACTGCTTATACATTAGTATACACTGTTTATACATTGTTATGAACTTTTTATACATTTATATATTGTTATGTATTGTTTATACACTATTTATACATTGTTTATACACTATTTTTACACTTCTTATATACTGTTATACATTGTTTATGCACTGTTATACATTGTTTTACACTGTTTATACACTTCTTATACATTGTTATACATTATTATACACTTATTATATATTATTATACACTGCTTATACATTATTATACACTGTTTATATATTGTTATACACTTCTTATACATTTATATATTGTGATGCATTGTTTATATACTGTTTATACATTGTTTATACACTGTTTTTACACTTCTCAAACATTGTTATACATTGTTTATACATTATTTATACACTGTTATACATTGTTATACACTATTTATACACTTCTTATACATTATTATACATTATTATTCACTTGTTATATATTATTATACATTATTTATACATCGTTTATACATTTTATACATTGTTTATACACTGTTTATATACTTGTTATACATTGTTATACCTTCTGATATATTATTATACATTGTTCATACCTTGTTATACACTGTTTATACACTGTTTATACACTTAGTATACATTGTTATACTCTCTTTATACACTGCTTATATATTATTATACATTATTTTTACATTAAGATACACTATTACATTGATTATACCTTAAGATACACTATTCTAGTGATTATACCTTAGTTATGTTGGAGATTGTGCCCTAAGGCCAATATTGGATTATGTAATTTGACTTCTAAGATTAATCTAGTGTAGATTAATATTATCATTTATGTTTGTATGTTAGCATTTATGATAAGTATCCATGAATAAATCGTGTTATTCTAAATATCCCTAGTCGATTGTTATTATGGGAATAATAACAAACTAAGACTAGTGTGAGTGATAATGGATATTCATAAGATGAATATAGTGTATACAGATACAGATTATACTCACGGGTAATATGTTAGAGAACATGTTACTGGAGACCCACTATGAGATCAAGTTCATGGTCATGTGTCACAACTGATCTTGATTATAGTAGTGTCATTAGCTGATTCCTTTGACCTGAGGTCACCATTGATTCCGGGATGAACTCATGTTGTGCTTTGACGCAGTCAAACGCTGCTTGTAACAGAGTAGTTATAAAGGCTGTGATTGGGTACAATATGACTCATGCTTTGGGATGTGAGTGACAGATATGGGATTTTGTCCCTCTCTATCAAGAGAGCGATATCACTGGGCCCCTCGATAAGTAAGACTGTTAAATGCATGGCCGTGCTCAAATAATTGATAGAGTATCAATTGATTTGTCTAAACAGTTTACTTTGAGATCGAGAAAGCATATGATTAATTATATAAGATTGACAAGTGTACCATGTCTTATGATTAATCATGATATCAAAGAGACAAAAGGGAATATGACATTCTATAAATAGGTATTGGATCATTCCAATCATGTTAATTGGGTAGTCGTAATGGCTTGCTAGAGTCCGCTTGTGACCTATAAGGACATTATGGTAATTTCCTTATTGCCAATTAATATGAACCTATGGGGTCACACACAAAGAGCAAAATGAAGTTCATCTTTTCGGGTATAAATTATTATTGGATAATAATTTATGAATGAGAAAGAGAATAAATATATATATAATGATATATATATTTATATATATATATGTATATATAAATATTAATATGATTAATATTGCATAAAGTATGCTACATATTATAATTTAATTATATAGAGATATAATTAATTATAATATCAATATACATATGTGTATGATGGAGAATGGAATTGATTTAATATTAATTGAGAATTAATATTAAGTTGTGTGGGTTAATTTATAATTATAACTAATAAGGGTATTAAGTTATAATTATAATTAAGTTTAATGGATATAAAAGGAAGTTTTATAACCTAAAATCTCTAACCCTAGCCTACACATAAGATGCAGTTTTTCTGCAGCCTCCATGGAGCCAGCCGACTTCACCCTTCTCCTTCACCCAAGGTTTTCGAAACTTTGGCTTTTCCATTCGAAGAAATCGTTCTTCAATCCCGGCGCTAGCACGCGGTGAATGAATTGCTCCGTGTGGATCAACCGTAGAGGGAAGCTACTTTGGTTCCTAATTGATTCAAAACCTACAAAGAATTAAGGTAATTCTTTAACCCTCCTTCCAATTCAATGCAATGTACATGGGTCCTTGGTGGGGATTAATCCTTTTATTTCCGCTGCGTATATATTGTTTTTGTGCGATTAATTCCCCAACAGTGGTATCAGAGCCACTTGTGCATTGGTTGAATTGGATTTGTTATTTTGATTAGATCAAAATGCATGTTAGGGTTTGTGTGTTTTGATTTAGGGCTCTTTTGTTATTGTGAATAACAAATTGAAATTTGATTTCAATGTTGATCATTATGAATGATTTGTTCTGTTATTGTGAATAACTATTTTGAGTTGATTTGGAATTGATCATTGTGAATGATGTGTCTTCTTCAATTGTTTTGCTCATTCGTGCACTGGAAATCGTTTCCAAATATGAGTTCAGTTCCGAACTCGTCGGCGTGCAGGTGCTGCACGCCGTGTTAACATGCTGTGCACGCCGTGTGCTGTCTTTGCACGGCGTGCAACTGGAAATTGTTTCCAGTATTGGCTTTCAGTTCGGAACACGACGGCGTGCAGGCTCTGCACGCCGTGCAAACATGAAGTGCACGCCGTGTGATGGTTTGGCACGGCGTGCAACCGGAAATTGGTTTCGTACGTGCTGAGACACAGCGAGGAACACGGCGGCGTGCAAGTGCTGCACGCCGTGCAAACCGGTTTTGCACGCCGTGTTCCGTTGGTGCTGCCGTGTAGAAATTGTTTCTACACATTTAGCCTTTTCAAATCAATTCCTCAATGCAATAAGATTGTATTTTGCCTTTGAACCCTAAATCTTGTAGGTATGAAATTATTGTGATAATTTTATGCATGGTGTTGTGGTATGGTTTTTGAACCCCGTGGATGTTTTTTGTTTTCTTTTGGTTTTGTGGATGTAAGGTTTTATAAATACGGCCTGCGAGTCGTTTGTATTTATGTAATCTTATTTTTCTAGATAAATTGTATAGGATGCAATTTATTGTTTGTAAATTTTATTTTACTAGAAAATTGTATAGGATACAATTTTGTAAAATATGTAAATCCATGAGATGGTGCCAAGGAACAAAGACGTGAAGACGGATCCAAGGGGTGCGGCTGTGCTGTGACCATGCGATGGTTACAACCACCTAGGAAATGACCTGTTGATTTTCATATTGGCCTATGAAAATCAATGTAGATAAAACCATACCATAACACGGTTTTGAGTCTTATGCATGTTATATTTATTTTATGCCATAAGATGCCATGTTAATAAATATTGATGCATGTTAGAATTTTTTTTTTGCATGTGATGCAAAATGTTAACATATATATGTAAATGCATGCCTTGTTTCTTTTAGATGCCATGTGATGCCATGCTGGATTGCATGCTTAACATATGTATGACATAGGATGCCATGCTAATTAGTATTAACAAGAGTATGTTTAATATTAATGCCATGAATTGTATGAGATACAATTTAATCACAGGATTTTATAAACCCTAAATAAACTTAAGAAGTTTATATTTGCCACCCAATTACGTATAACACTAGTCAAGTACTATGTTCGCATCATGGTATACCGCCAGGGCGGGTACGCATGTTGTGACCTTAGCGAAGCGATAATATGAGAAATGGTGATTCTCATTGTGTTGTAATTGGTTTAACAAAGGGTTAATCAAAAAGGTGTTTGAGCCCGAGGCAAAGATGAGATGAGTAACATACAATTAAATATGATATATGATATCATGCATCTCATAAATTAGAAGAGTTGCATAATGATGCAATTGGCAAAGAAGTGCACATCCAAAATATGTTTAAATGGTTTAAAGCATGATTTTGAGTCTTTGCCTACCGAAATTATATTTAATCATAGGGACATGCCAAAGCAGTGCTATGGTTAAGTATGGATTTTGGATCTTCACCCACTTGAATATTTTAAAGGGTTTTATAATTTAAGTGGGAGCATTTAAATAAAAATCTTTACACGCTTTATTATAGTTATGATTGCTATTACCATGATCTCGATTGTTATTGAACTTTGAGAATTGTTCTCAAATCAAAAGGAATCATATGTTCTCAATAATCCTTTTGCCCAATGAACCACTAGCAATTGTAACACGAGTATAAAAGATGCTTACTTGAAGCATCAAAGGGACTCTGTTTAAAATTTATTATCTTACACTTGTAGATACCAGATTTTGTCCAAATTAATTTTATATATATTTACGGTTTTTTTTTAACAAATGTATTGTTCTTTTCCTCTTATTCTTTTTTTTTTAGAAAAAACATAGGGGTTTTCACGAATAATATAATTCAAATAACAAGTGACATGTAATTTAATAAATAGTAGTGAATTTTTATTTTGTGTACAAATAGGGTCAAATGGGCTTAAGCCCTATACAATTCAATTACAAGTTTACAAATACAAATTGGGAAAGTGCGGATGGGCCTAGGCCCATAAAAGAAGCCCCATTTCAACTATAGATTACAAATTACAAGTTCAGAATGGAAGAGGCAGATGGGCCTAAACCCATGAGATGGCCTAAATAATCAAATTATAGAAAGGGAAGCAGCGGATAGGCCCAAGCCCATAGAAGAGGCCCAAATGACAGTTTACAAGTTCAGAGCTACAGATGGGTTAAGGCCCGTAAAAGTTATAATTACAGAATTACAGCATTTTTTTTACAAATGAAAAATATACAGAATGGCTGATTTGACAAGGCATGGGCGAGCATGACTTAATCCCAAATTTGCAGTAGAAAACGTGGGATTAAGAGAGCCCACTTGCCTATAAAAGGCAGTGATCTGAAGAAGGAAGGGGGCTCTTTTTCCTGCAGAAAAAAAAACACAGTTTTCTTCTTCTCTTATTTTCTCTTCTTTTATTTCCTGAAGCTCAAACCTGCAAACAGAAAGGTTTTCTTCCAAATAACTCAGAGTAAGTGAGGCACCAAGTCTTTTAAATCTATTTTTCAAGTAACCCTCTTTTTCTTCCTCATTTTGCATACTGGTTATGTTGTGTTAGGGTAGCTAATGGAGCTTGGGGCCATGTAATGGCCACAGCTCCCATTAGCTACCATCATAGGGCTCAGAAGTTTATTTTTAACCAAAGACTCAGTTTTTTTTTCTCTTGTTCCTTATGTCTCCAGAAACATAAGAAATGCACCACATTTTTACTTTCGGAATCATAAAGCTAAACCACATTTCAACTCAAAAAATGTTTTCCAAGACAGAAAATATGGTTTAACAAGGGATTGGTAGCTGGAAGCAGCACTTCTTCCCAATGTTTAGAAACAACAGAGAACAGAGAAAAAACACCGAGTGGAAAAAAGGATGTCTTTTTGGGCCTCTTCATCATAGCCCTTCACTAAAAAAAACAGTTTTTCTCCACAGAATCAGTATGCACACACAATCACAGAGGCTTTCTTTTTTTTTTCTTTTCATTTTTTTTTTTTACAACATAGAAGCCCTAAACCAGAAAAACCAGGCCCCAAAACCAGCAAATAACCAGAAAGATCACACCTTTAACTCAAAACAGCAACTCACACCCAAACCAGCGTATACCAAGCACAAAAATCATATTTTTACACAAAACACAGAGGCCACATAAAACCAACACAAACCCAACACACATATCACCAGCATCATCAAACATCCCAAAAAACACCTACCAGAGCAAAAAAATAAAACCCAAACAGAGCCAAACCGAGCCAAACAACAAAAAATTTCCAGATTTCAACACAAAACCAGAAATTCCAGATTTCATCCCAAAACAGAAAAAGAAACACAACTTAGCCTTTTTTAGGATCCACTGAAGCCCTTTGCGGTTTTGAGGCCCCTCACATCTCAAGAAACAGAAAACACAAGAGGAGTGTTAGAAACGAAATAAACAAAAAAAAAGAAAAAAAAAAAGAAAAAAGGTCTCGGTTTACCTGAAAAGCCGAGAGCTTGTAAACCCGGGTGAGCTCCAGGCGAACCCAAAGAATCAAACCCAACCCCTTTAGGTGTCTGCTCGAAGTAAACCGAGAGGAGGCCATGAAAATCGAGTCTAAGCTTAGGGTTTCAGAGATCTAAACCCAGGATCTAGGTTTCTCTTTAGATCGAACCCTCGAAGAGAACAACCAGAGAAAGATCCAAACCGTGAGAAAGAGAGGCCGGTGAAATCGTTAGAGAGGTCTAGTGAGGAAAGTGTAGGCAGTCGGAGCAAGGAGCGGTGGCCGGAGAGAAAAGGGAGTGAGGCCGAGAGAAGTCTCTAGAGAGAGATAGAGGAGAGTTGTGTCGGCTGGTGAGATGAGAGGAGTGAAGAGAGAGATGATAGTGAGGCTTAGGATAGAAGAGAGAGAGATGGGCCGTCTTAAAGATAAGGGGAGAAGAGAGAGCTGGGCCGGTTTCTGGGCCTGAGCTTCAGGCCTAGAAACCAGCCCAGCAATATTTTTTTTGTGTTTTATTTTTTCTCTCTTCTTTCCTTTTACGTGTGAGTATAAAATGCAAAAAAAAGTAAAATTTTATTTCGCAGCTATGTTATAGCTGTGAAATAGAACCCGAATTAATTAAACACTGTATTATATGCGCGAATCCTTTTTTAAAAAAATAAAATTAAAATAATCATATACACGATTGTGTTTTACGTCCATGATATGGAAGTAAAATACAATTTTTTGTCATGCAATAAAAATATTTAATGTCTTTTATATCCATGTTATGGATATAAATAGATCAAAATCAATTAATCCTTTAAAATATGACATGCAAAAAAATACATCCAAATATATATTTACAACCTTAGTACCAATTATGGGCGGGGTAGGGTGATTTTTATCTTCCCTACACGTAATTAGCAAACGAACCCTGATCAATCTCTGGTTATTTAAGGTGTCCAATCGTACCAAAAATCGATTGGTGGCGACTCTAACAAATTGATATCGAAAAGATATCGCGAAAGAAATATTTACACGAATAACCCTAAAAATTTGAATAACGATAAATCAAAGGGAAAACACAAAAACCCAAAAGAATCTTTCTCCCAACCCGTCGGCCCGGGTTCCGACAGTTGGCGACTCTGCTGGGGACTTAACCTGCTAGGCTAATTTTATGTTGTATTTTGTCTTGTGGATGTATTAATTTAAATGGTGAATATTATTATTTTGATATTATATAGTTATCATGCATGCACCCAACACTATCACACGTGGACTAGAAGGTCATGTTATGATCTTACCCTATTTTAGGATCATAGGTGAAAACAAAGTACGGATGCCGCCATGAGAAATCTGGTTAAGCTCCCGAAACGTTCTCAACTTAGGTTGCTGTCTTATTAGCCATGCTATGGCCTCAATAAAATAGCAACCTAAGGACCTTAAAGCATATCCTCGTATCCACCCTGTAGTATTAGCCTAAAAAACCTTCCAATAGTTACCACCTCTTGAAGCAAAAGGAGTAAACCCTAGGGTTCATAATTTGCATATGTCGATCCCGTTTAATTTAAAGTAAAAATGGGTGAAATATTTTTATGTTGTTTACATCATCATTATCCCCTCATTAAAATTATAAGGTATAATAATTAAATTTTTCAGGAATGGAAAATCAACCTGAAAACCTTCCCATGAATGTCCAACTTCCTCATGACATTATTCGTGACATTTTAAAAAGGACTTTGGACCTACGAGCTATAAAAATGGTAGTCAATCTGCAAACTGTTCTCCTTCGCCAACATGGGATGCAAGAGACCCCACTGAGATTCTTGGATTGGCACCCCGCCTACCCGCATCTCAACTGCCTTTATCTTGGCGCAGATCATGTGACTAAATTTACGAAAGAAGCGCTCACAATGCTGTTGTATCTCGCCCGTACTGGGAGAGTGGGACTCATTCTTGACAAAGCATGGTTGACTCAATGCATCCACCAATGGATGGAAAATCTGGAAACAAATAGCTATTTCACTACATGGTTGATCCATTTCACGGACTTAGATGAGTGGCTACAAATTTTTCAAGAATCGCCCGATCTGCCATATGGTTTATACATTTTTACAATCATGGAAACTCTGATCATGGAAGAAGATGGGGTAAATAATACGTATCAATACTTCGTCACGTTGGAAAATAGTTTCAAGGAAAATCCCATGATTGATCCAATCAAGAACAAGACCGAATGGTTAGCTGTCAAAGATGGCCTGATCCGAGCAAATAATATGAATAGAGCTAACATCCCCCCAGGACTTTTAGAACCTGCAAATTATCACCTTGATGGAAGGATCAAGATCAGTCTTGGCATACTCCCGAGACCAACCGTTCTCATGTATGCCAAAGTGGAGGCGAATTTTTATCGTCTTCCTGAGTTCATGGAAGTGGAAATACAAGAATTTCAAGCTGCTATGGAAATAGAAGATCGGAGAGAAATTTTTCCTATTCTAAATCCGGTTAACCTTGAAGATGAAGAAGTAATGGTAATTGAAGAATGGGAGGTCGATGATGAGAGTGAAGACTCTGAGGTCGAATTTGATTGGAGAATGATGGACATTGAAGGAGAAAATGATGGCTTAGATAATGAATGGGATGAATATCTGAATTGGGAACCAATGGAAATCGAAGAAGAAGATAGTGACATAGAAGAAGAATTGGATAGGCGTTTGCACCAAGAACAAGTAGTAGTTGAAAACGGGGAAGCTGACTCTGAAGGACTTACAGAGGTTGCTGAAGAAGACAACAATGAAATGTTGCAAGAAGGGCTAGACATAGAGATAAAGGAGTCCGTCGGCGAAATTAAGCAATGCCAAGTTCTGCAAGTCAAAGAAAGTTTAGACAGTCCATGGGTAGATATGGAAGAGCGGGAAAATAAAGAAGTGGGGACCTCAGGAAATGATCAGAGCAGTAAAGAATTGGACGAAGAATCTCCAAGCAAGTCCTTATCCAAGTGAAAATTTATTTACCAGGGGATGTAGGTCTTAGAAATTTCTTTTTCTTTTAGAAGAAAAGTAGGAAATGGTTAGTTGTAAAGATAATCTTTTGTTACATGGGAAATGTGATCTTTTCAATGTTTCATGGTAGATCTGTACGAAACAGCCTGTAGTAGTCTCTTTTTGTAAGATAAAATATGTAAGGGATTGTCATCTAAATATTCTAAAGATAATCCTTTAACTATTTTGTCAATATAGGACTTTGTAAAGGCATCGAGCCCTGTTTTGTAATCCTTTGGATAATGTAATATTTTGGAAGATTAATGGACAAATCCGTTTTGAGAATTTAATTATTGTATCTATAATTTTATATTGAGGGGACTCAAATCATGCATCAATGAATTTCATATCCTAAATGTACATGTGTTATGGAACATGTTTATTTGCTTGAAAATAATACTTACATGTTTGCCTTTTTGTTGTGAATGCATAACACAGAGAATTTAATAAAATCTCAATGGCTTCCCCGGAGTATGAAATCCATGACGAAGCTCAGGTGCGGGATTGGTCTTGGGAAGGCCAAATCAAGTATGGAGACAGCGTCATGACCGGACCTGCTGCTGCAATACCCATTTTGTCAGGGGTAGAAATCACGCAAAATAATTTGGAAGAAATAAAGAAGGTCTTTGAAATGTTGCCAAATAATAGAAGGATAGCCTTCTCTAGGGAATATGGGAAGATTGCATACCTAATGTATTTGCCAACGCATCATACATTGTTAAAGGCATTGATCCACTTCTGGGATCCAAGTTATAAATGCTTCAATTTCGGAAGAATCGACATGACTCCTACCTTGGAGGAGTATCATCAGCTGTTGGATATCCCGTTCAGCAAAAAGAACAGACTTTTCAGTTATGATAAGCAAGAAAAAGCTAAGAAGCAGCTAGCGTATGTTTGTGGGTTGCAAGCAAAGGATGTCGCAGAATGGGAAGAGAACCAGTACTTCAGCCTAGCCCCAATGATAAACTTTGCCGTCGGTAATATTGACAATGATAAAGGCATGAAAATGCTAGCAATGATGATATATGGCACAGTGCTATTTCCAAGGCAGGTTGGAAAAATTGACCCTAAAGTCATTATTTACTTTGCCAAGGTCGTGCAGAACGAAAAAAAGGGAGTTAATCCAGTTATAGGGATCTTGGCAGAAACTTTCCGATCTCTGGACCGTTGCAGAAGACAAGGAAGCGGGCAATTTGAGGGATGTGCACCACTCTTATGCATATGGGCACTGAATCATTTCCAACTCCCAGAAAATTTCTCTTTTCCAAGGATTACTTATGGAAAAAGATACAATGCTGGCAGAAATTATATTGTTGACTTCGGGAGTGCCAGCTGGCCGAAGAAATATCCTTCAAAAAGAAAATGGATTAGATTTCTCCAGAATCTAGATGAGCAGAGTATTAAATGGGTAGCAGACTGGTTTGATGGAAGTATAGCAGTTTATAAATGTGGTACATTCATTTGGGTACCCTTGCTTGGTCCATGGGGAGGAACAGCATATGCCTCATATCTTGTTAGGAGACAATACGGAGCACGACAGTTTATACCTGCTACAGCTGGTCTGGATCAAGTAAATTTCACCTACGGGGAACCGCGAGTCAAGGAGCGAGTTAAAGCTATAATTGAAGCTTGGGGAGAAGTAAGAGTTGTGAACAATAAAGAATCAAATGGAGGAGTTAGTGAGGAGTATCTCATCTGGCGTGAGCAAAGAGTCAATGGTGTCGTGTTTGAAAGAAAAGATGATGATGCCGAACAAGAAGCGCCGACACACGCAGAGGGTATGGTTATAATGGAGGAAGAAAATGCCGACTTTCAGAATCAAGTAATGAAAATAGAATTAGAAGAATTAAAGATGAGGAATGCAGCTCTAGAAAGGGAGAAGCTAATAATGGAAGCAGAAAAGTATGATTTAATGCAAAAACTTCAAGTTCAGGCAAATGAGGAAAAAGCAAAATTTCAAGCATACAACAATGAAATTCATCAATGGAGAAGCGCATATCAGCAAAGTCAAGAACATGCAAACCAGTTGTGGCAAGAACTACAGCAAAAAGAGATATTTTATCAAGAACAAATAGCTGCTAAGGAAGAAAATATAAGAAACGCCTGGGAAAATTTTCAAGCAGCAGCAGGAAGAGCACGCTCAATTGCAATCGAATTACAGCCATTGAATGATGAGCTTGAGGTGTCTCCCTTTGTCAGTGAACACATAACAGGATACCTGGGAAAGCTCATTAGGGAGATGGAGCTTTATGGAAAATTCGGATGAAGGTTGAGATTTTATTAAAAGATCTGTGCCATGTAGACAGTATTAGTAATAGTATTAGTTGTAGCATTTCATATTTTGTGATCATGGGGTAGCATTTATTGAAGGTTCTACTTGTTCGTAGGAAATAGTTTGTTAATGTATCTGTTTGAATGACGTGTTTCAATGATATTAGCATGTGTGTTTGAATTACGTTTTATCTTTTATTTATTTATTTATTTATTTTTTTTTTTTTTTAAAAAAAAAAAAAGAAAAAAAAACTTTATTTATTTATTTGTTTATTTTCATTCTCTTTTTTTTTATATTATCTCCTTTAAAAAGATAAAAATGATAAAAAACTAAAATATACCTTTTTCCGTAAAATCAGAAGCATTTGGATACAACACCTAGCAACAAGATCATTTCCTACTGGCTCATCCATACGGAACTAGGTTAAAAACGAGAATCATGAATGAGCATAGCCAAGAAGAAATGCGAAGGGATATGGAATTACTAAAAGAGCAGATGACTGAAATGCTAAGTATGAAGGATCAGTTGGCTCAGCTCATGGCATCTCTAAAAAATAAACACACGCTCGAAAGCCCGGAAATGCCGTCTTATCAAGAAACAAGTCAGTATACCCCTTCTGGGTCTCATTCTCAACACCAGAAGAATGAAGGGAAAGCAGACAAGAGATTTATTCTTATTGATTCTGAAGAAAAAGAGCAAGAAGAGCATGTGACCCCGGATTTGGACGATCCAAAAGTAATGGCAGAATTAAGAAAGGCATCGGCTGAATTAGTAAACAAAAAGGTTGGTATGCTAGAAGAAAGGTTAAAGGCGATTGAAGGTTTCAATGGAACAACTGATGCTACTCAGTTGTGTTTAGTACCTGGAGTCACGATCCCGTATAAATTCAAGTCACCCGAATTCGAGAAATATAATGGTACAGCTTGTCCTCAGAGTCATTTGATTATGTACTGTAGTAGAATGGCCGCACATGCTGACAATGATAAACTTTTAATGCACGTATTCCAAGAGAGTCTTAAGGGACCTGCCTTAAGATGGTACATGCAGTTGGACCGCGCCCATATCCGAAGATGGAAAGATTTAGCAGATGCATTCTTAAAACAATACAAACACAATATGGATATGGCTCCAAATAGGGAGGACTTGAGATCTATGGAAAAGAAAGATACGGAGACGTTTAAGGAATATGCTCAAAAATGGAGAGATAAGGCGGCCCAGGTTAATCCGCCATTAACTGAAAAGGAGATGATATCTACTTTCTTGGACACGCTAAGACCTCCATTTTATGGCATGATGCTCGCCAATACTACGACAAGTTTTTCAGACTTTGTCATGGCTGGAGAAAGGATTGAGCAAGGAATTAAGAAAGGAAGGCTTGAAAATCCTCAGCAGGATAAATTCGCTTTCCGGAAAAATGGAGCCGGAAAGAAAAAGGAGGAAGAAACACATGCGGTCCAAACTTATACGCCTAGTTTCTCGTATCCTCAGAATGGATTTGTTACTCCTACTGCGGGAGGTACTCAACCAGTGCAAGGAGTCGTGACTGATAAGACTAATCAGAGTACTCGTCCGAAGAGAGAAACGTTTGATCCTATTCCAATCCCGTATTCAGAATTATACCCTCTGTTATTACAGGCAGGCCGAGTGTGCCCGTGTCCTTTGGAACCATTGACTCCACCTTACCCGAGGTGGTATGATCCCAATGCAAAGTACGAATATCATGCCGGGATTACAGGGCATTCCATAGACAACTGCACAGGTTTCAAAAAGAAAGTGCAGCAGTTGATAAAGGCTGGTTGGATTGACTTTAATCAAAAACCAGATGTAAAAACCAACCCGTTACCAAATCATGAAAATAAGGGAGTAAATGCAGTGATAGAGGAAGATTTCTGTTTGATAAAAACTAAGGTTGATGAAATAATCATGCCTATGGAGCAATTATATGGTATTATGTGTAAAGTTGGATTAATTCAGAAAGGGTCTCATGACTTTAAAGGTATGACTTGTCAATACCATCAAGGAAAGGTTGATCACATGATTGGGGAATGCGAACAATTTAAGCAAAAAGTACAGGAATGCATGAATGCTAAGTTTCTGGTTTTTGGAAATTCAAATAAAGAAGCAGAAGAAATCAATATGATACAAGGAAATGGGCCACCCAAGCCTTTGGTAATCGATTACGTGTTGAAGAAGGATAATACAGTTGAGGCTCTTGAATCATCTTTTATGACGAAATTGATCATTCAAGCTCCGAAACCTTTTCCTTTCAAAGATACTAAAGCTGTCCCATGGAAATATGAGAACACTTTGTCATTGGGAAACAGTAATGTGAATCAAGCAGAACATCGTGAGGATATTTCTGGACTAATGGGAATGACAAGAAGCGGTAGATGTTTTAGCTCGAATGAGGTTGAAGAAAGACGTCGAGAAGCAATTGAAAGGCAAAGGAAGGGTAAGCTAAAGGAAGGAGAAAGGATCAACGATTTCTCAAGAGAGGGATCTGACGTGCTAGAAGAAATTCCAATAAAGAAGAATCTGATACCTGACCAAGAAGCATGTGAGTTCCTGAAATTGATAAAGCAAAGCGAATACAAGATAATTGAGCAATTGAATCGGACTCCTGCCCGCATATCATTATTATCATTAATCCTATCCTCGGAATCCCATCGTGAGGCATTGATGAAAATCTTGAACCAGGCTTACGTCTGTCATGACATATCTGTAGAAAATTTGAATAATATTGTGGGAAACGTGGTCTCTTCCAAGTATCTCACATTCAATGATGATGAGATACCTCATGAAGGAACAGGTCACACCAAGGCCTTACATATTTCAGTCAAGTGTAAAGATTACTCAGTAGCAAAAGTCTTAATCGATAATGGCTCATCACTCAACATCATGCCAAGATCCACCTTGGCCAAGTTGCCAATTGATAG
Organism: Euphorbia tirucalli; assembly: GCA_039660915.1. Lineage (NCBI taxonomy): Eukaryota > Viridiplantae > Streptophyta > Magnoliopsida > Malpighiales > Euphorbiaceae > Euphorbia > Euphorbia tirucalli. The sequence continues at coordinate 73,202,668 of CM077634.1, read as the reverse complement.
TTCATATATCAAGCCGAGCAATGTTATTGTTCGAGCCTTCGATGGGACGAGCAGGGAAGTTATAGGTGATGTAGAGTTGCCAATCCAAATAGGGCCGATAACTTTTAATATTCCTTTTCAAGTCATGGATATATACCCAGCCTATAGCATGTTGCTTGGAAGACCTTGGATTCATACGTCGGGTGCAGTCCCTTCTTCTTTACATCAGAAAGTTAAGTTCATTATAGAAGGGAAGTTAATAGAGGTGTCAGGAGAAGAGGACTTGTTGATTAGTAAATGCCCGTCCATTCCCTACATTGAAGTCGCAGAGGAAGCAGTTGAAAGTTCATTCCAAACCTTTGAAATTGTAAATGCAACATATACTACTGAGGGGGCATGTTTTTTCACTCCTAGACCTTCACGAGCATCTCTAATGATGGCCAAAGAAATGATAGCAGGTTGCTATCAAATAACTAAGGGTTTAGGAAAGGATGGACAAGGAATGATTAAGTTTTTAGACCCACAACCTAACCATTTTCGGGTGGGTCTGGGATACAAGCCTACCAAAGGAGACAAATGGAGAATTCGACAGCAAAGAAAGGAAAAGCGACAAGCTAGGCTAGAAGGTAAAGAAATCAATGAAGAGGGAATGCTATTTCCTCCCATAAAGGATGTCTTTTGGAGCAAAGGAAAATTCATATTAAATCAGGACTTGACAGTAAACATTGAGGATACGGTTGCAGCAACAAGTGAAGAGGAAGAAGGACCAGAATCAATAGATTGGATTCACATTTGTAATAAGGAATTGGGCAATTGGAAAGTCTATGATCTTCCCATAGAAATGTAATAGTAACTACTAGTCTTTGTTAAATGGACATTTCGTTTCCAATGTTAAATGAATGACTATATTTAATAAAATGCAGTTTTTTTTAAAAAAAAACAATCTTCTTAATTATTTTTTTTTATGTTATGATTTTTACTTCCTTCTTTCTTCTTCCTTTTTACTCTTCTTCATATTGTATATTCAGGAAGGATGATGAAAAACTTGACAATATTGATAATCATGAATCCATATACAATTTTGACCATCCAGTGAATGACGTCGATTCTGATAAGGAGTCAGAAGAAGAATTATCTCCCGAATTTGAAAAAATGGTAGAAGAAAAAGAAAATACCTTAGAACCCCAGGATGAGGTGGTCGAAACTGTCAATATAGGGACTGAGGAAAAACCCAACGAGGTGAGGATAAATGGATCTTTGAATTACGATCTAAAAAAGAAGCTCGTTGATTTACTAAGGGAATACAAGGATGTGTTTGCATGGTCATATCAAGATATGCCGGGATTGAACACAGATATCGTGGTACATAAGCTGCCTTTAAAGCCCGATGCTAAGCCAATCAAACAGAAACTCAGAAAAATGAAACCAGAGACGCTCTTGAAAATAAAAGATGAGGTAAAAAAGCAATTTGATGCTGGGTTTTTAGAAGTCTCGAACTATCCAGAATGGGTGGCTAATATAGTTCCGGTGCCTAAGAAAGATGGGAAAGTTCGGATGTGCGTAGATTACAGAGATCTAAACCGCGCAAGTCCAAAGGATAATTTTCCCTTGCCTCATATAGATGTGTTGGTTGATAACACCGCAGGATATCATATGTTATCCTTAATGGATGGATTTTCAGGATATAATCAAATTTTGATGGATTTATTAGATAAAGAAAAGACAACCTTTATAACGATGTGGGGAACATTCTGTTATAAGGTCATGCCTTTTGGACTGAAGAATGCAGGGGCAACTTACCAAAGAGCAATGGTAACCCTTTTTCATGACATGATGCATAAAGAAATGGAAGTATATGTGGATGACATGGTTGCTAAATCCAAAAGAGACGAGGATCATGTAGAAGTTTTGAGGAAGGTTTTCAATCGACTTCTAAAATATAGAATCCGATTAAATCCTTCCAAATGTGTGTTTGGTATTACTTCAGGGAAGTTATTGGGATTCATGGTGAGCAGAAGAGGAATTGAGATAGATCCAAACAAAATCAAAGCAATTACTGAGATGACACCTCCAAAAACAGAAAAAGAAATAAGAGGTTTCCTCGGAAGATTGAACTACATAGCTAGATTCATTTCCCAACTAACAGCCACATGTGAACCAATCTTCAAATTGCTCAGAAAAAACAATCCTTGCAAGTGGAACAAGGAATGCCAAGAGGCTTTTGACAAAATTAAAGAATACTTACAACATCCACCTGTGCTTCAACCTCCGAACCCTGATAGACCCTTACTACTGTATTTGACAGTACATGAAAATTCCATGGGGGCACTCTTGGCACAACATGACGAGATGGGTAGGAAAGAGCACGCCATTTATTACATCAGTAAAAAGTTTACTGGTTGTGAAGTAAAATATTCATCCTTAGAAAAGACATGTGCAGCATTGGCTTGGGCGACCCATAAACTGAGACATTATATGTTGAACAACACCACTCATCTAATTTCTAAAATGGATCCGATCAAATTTATCTTTGAAAAACCAGCATTAACTGGAAGAATGGCTAAGTGGCAAGTCATGCTATCTGAATATGATATTACTTATGTCACTCAAAAGGCGATAAAAGGATCGGTGATTGCAGGATTTTTGGCCGATTGCCCCTGCACAGATAATCAAATAATGGATATGGCTTTCCCAGACGGGGATATTATTACTCTTGAAGTAGAGGAAGAATCGATAGATACGTGGATCATGAAATTTGATGGAGCATCAAATGCTCTAGGGCACGGGATTGGAGTAGTGTTAGTATCTCCTAAAGGAAAACATTTCCCAATCACAGCAAAACTATGCTTCCAATGCACTAATAACATGGCTGAATATGAAGCATGCGCTCTTGGTCTTCGAGCTGCCCTAGAAATGGAAATAACAAAATTAAAAGTCTATGGGGATTCAGCATTGGTTATTAATCAGCTAAAAGGAGAATGGGAAACTCGAGATGCCATACTAATTCCATATCAAGAATACATTTCTGTAATAGCTGAAAATTTCCAGTCCATTGAATTTGAGCACATGTCCCGATGTGAGAATCAAATAGCAGATGCATTGGCAACTTTGGCTTCGGCTTTTGATATAGAAAGATGTCAGGAAATGTCACCTATTAAAATTGAACTGCAAAAGACGCAGGCTTATTGCGGCAACGTGGAACAAGAGCCTGATGGAAAACCATGGTACTACGATATCAAGAGATACATCAAAGAGGGAGTTTACCCACCGGGGGCATCAAGTACAGATAAAAGAACCATGCGAAGGCTGGCGACGAATTTCTTTTTAAGTGGGGAAGCTTTGTACAAAAGGAATTACGACACTACACTAATACGATGTATTGATTATCCCCAAAATCAAAGGATAATGGAGGAAATACATGAAGGGTTTTGTGGTACTCACCTCGGAGGGTATGCCTTGGCAAGAAAGATACTAAGGATGGGGTATTATTGGCTAAAAATGGAGTCTGATTGCATTAGATATGTTCAGAAGTGTCACAAATGTCAGGTTTATGCCAATGACATAAATGCTCCTTCTGAACCACTGCACGTGATGGCATCACCATGGCCATTTTCGATTTGGGGAATAGATGTGATTGGACCAATTGAACCAAAAGCTTCAAATGGACACCGTTTTATTTTGGTCGCAATAGATTATTTCACTAAATGGGTGGAAGCCGTCTCGTATGCCAATGTGACCTCTGCAGTAGTGATAAAATTTATAAGAAATAATATCATTTGTAGATATGGTCTACCAGAGCGCATTATTACAGATAATGCCAAGAACTTCAACAATAAAAGCATGGAAGAGATGTGTACGCAATTCAAGATCAAACATCACAATTCTACACCTTATAGACCAAAAATGAATGGAGCCGTTGAAGCCGCCAATAAGAATATTAAGAAAATAGTGCAGAAAATGGCAATGACATACAAGGACTGGCATGAAAAGCTCCCTTTTGCTCTACACGGATACAGAACTACTATCCGAACCTCGACTGGAGCAACCCCTTTTTCTTTGGTCTATGGAATGGAGGCAGTCATACCTATAGAGGTGGAAATTCCTTCCCTAAGGATTGTCATGGACGCGAATTTAGAAGAAACTGAATGGGTTCAAAAAAGGTATGACCAGTTGAACTTCATTGAAGAAAAACGTTTGACAGCATTATGTCATGGTCAATTATACCAAAGAAGAATGATTAAGTCATACGGAAAAAAGGTAAGACTTAGGCAATTCAACGAGGGAGATTTAGTACTAAAAAAGATTGTATTAAAGCATCAAGACCTGCGAGGAAAATGGGCTCCTAAGTATGAAGGTCCTTATGTTGTTAAGAAGGCGTTTTCTGGGGGAGCATTAATATTAACAGATATGGATGGGAAGGATTTACCAAACCCTGTAAACTCAGATTCTGTTAAAAGATATTATGTATGAATGTACTCATGGTTATCAATAAAAAAATGTTTTTGTTGTCCTAACTGAATAACGATGTTATTTTCAAATCTTTGCGCATGCATAATATTAAATGAGTAATTACATTCATCATTGGAAACTAATAAACCATTGACATGAATATTCTTGCTATTACTAAACAGGGACCATTGCGGATGGTAAAAAAAAAAAAAAAAAAAAAAAAAAAAAAAAAAAAGAGAAAGAAAAAAAAGAAAAGAAAAAAAGAGAAAAAAGAAAAAAGAGGAGCAAATGAAGAAAAGTCTGAATGAAGAATTCATAATATCATCCTCGCTCGCACTTCATCAAAAGGGGATAAAGACCAGACTCTTGAAACATGAAAGCATATGTTCTGGAAAACTAGCACGAAAAATATAATCAGAATGATTCGCACAGTAGCTGAAGTCTCGAAAATCGATTACTTTATCCACAGGCCTTTTGAAACTCAAAGATGAGCTTTTCACAAAGAAAAATCGAAGGTCGGAATGCGTGAGTAATTTACATATTCAAAAACGACAGTATGCTTGCTTAGAAGTGATAATTCAAGTCTAACGCAAAGTTCGAATTGGATGGTCAAACAGAGAGATGAAGCTATTGCTGGAGCTTCTATTCAAATATTCAACAGATCTTTCCACTCAAATCAATCACTGGACAATCAATTTTAAACAAAAATGATTTTGGAGCACAGAATTCGACTAAATCAATCCGTTTTGATAAGATTTGATTTGATTACAAGAAAATCAATTTTGCTATTTGATTTGATTACAAGAAAATCAGTCTTTGCTATTTGATTTGATTACAAGAAAATCAGTTTTTGCTATTTGATGTGATTACAAGAAAATCAGTTTTTGCTATTTGATCTGATCACAAGAAAATCAATTTTGCTATTTAATTAAGTTTTGCTTGCAAGCAAATCAATTTTACTGTGAGAATTGGTTTGATTACAAGGAAATTAGTCTGTTTGTTTGATTCGATTACGTGAAAATCGATTTTGCGTGTGAAATTCGACTGTGAATCAGTCAATTTCGATAAAATTTGATGCAGTGTTGATTACGAGAAAGTCAGTCTGTTTGTTTGATTCGATTACGTGAAAATCGATCTTGCGTGTGAAATTCAACAGTGAATCAGTCAATTTCGATAAAATTTGATGCAGTGTTGATTACGTGAAAGTCAATCTGTTTGTTTGATTCGATTACGTGAAAATCGATCTTGCGTGTGAAATTCGACTGTGAATCAGTCAATTTCGATAAAATTTGATGCAGTGTTGATTACGAGAAAGTCAGTCTGTTTGTTTGATTCGATTACGTGAAAATCGATCTTGCGTGTGAAATTCGACAGTGAATCAGTCAATTTCGATAAAATTTGATGCAGTGTTGATTACGAGGAAATCAGTCTGTTTGTTTGATTCGATTACGTGAAAATCAATCTTGCGTGTGAAATTTGACTGTGAATCAGTCAATTCCGATAAAATTTGATGCAGTGTTGATTACGAGAAAAATCAGTCTGTTTGTTTGATTTATGATTCGATTACATGAAAATCTATTTTGCATGTGAAATTTGACTGTGAATCAGTCAATTTCGACGAAATTGGATACAGAATTGGTCACTAGGAAATCAATTTCTTTGCCTGATTCAGGTTTGATTATGTGAAATCGACCTCGTAAAAAATTGTTCTTCTATTTCCATAAGAAGCTTTTAATGGCTATGCTATAGTCATTTGATGATAAAATCAACAAAATCGGTTATCCAATACTACTTTGTATAACTTTAAATCCTTAAAGATATACAAAGGGGGGCAACTGTAGATACCAGATTTTGTCCAAATTAATTTTATATATATTTACGGTTTTTTTTTAACAAATGTATTGTTCTTTTCCTCTTATTCTTTTTTTTTTAGAAAAAACATAGGGGTTTTCACGAATAATATAATTCAAATAACAAGTGACATGTAATTTAATAAATAGTAGTGAATTTTTATTTTGTGTACAAATAGGGTCAAATGGGCTTAAGCCCTATACAATTCAATTACAAGTTTACAAATACAAATTGGGAAAGTGCGGATGGGCCTAGGCCCATAAAAGAAGCCCCATTTCAACTATAGATTACAAATTACAAGTTCAGAATGGAAGAGGCAGATGGGCCTAAACCCATGAGATGGCCTAAATAATCAAATTATAGAAAGGGAAGCAGCGGATAGGCCCAAGCCCATAGAAGAGGCCCAAATGACAGTTTACAAGTTCAGAGCTACAGATGGGTTAAGGCCCGTAAAAGTTATAATTACAGAATTACAGCATTTTTTTTACAAATGAAAAATATACAGAATGGCTGATTTGACAAGGCATGGGCGAGCATGACTTAATCCCAAATTTGCAGCAGAAAACGTGGGATTAAGAGAGCCCACTTGCCTATAAAAGGCAGTGATCTGAAGAAGGAAGGGGGCTCTTTTTCCTGCAGAAAAAAAAACACAGTTTTCTTCTTCTCTTATTTTCTCTTCTTTTATTTCCTGAAGCTCAAACCTGCAAACAGAAAGGTTTTCTTCCAAATAACTCAGAGTAAGTGAGGCACCAAGTCTTTTAAATCTATTTTTCAAGTAACCCTCTTTTTCTTCCTCATTTTGCATACTGGTTATGTTGTGTTAGGGTAGCTAATGGAGCTTGGGGCCATGTAATGGCCACAGCTCCCATTAGCTACCATCATAGGGCTCAAAAGTTTATTTTTAACCAAAGACTCAGTTTTTTTTTCTCTTGTTCCTTATGTCTCCAGAAACATAAGAAATGCACCACATTTTTACTTTCGGAATCATAAAGCTAAACCACATTTCAACTCAAAAAATGTTTTCCAAGACAGAAAATATGGTTTAACAAGGGATTGGTAGCTGGAAGCAGCACTTCTTCCCAATGTTTAGAAACAACAGAGAACAGAGAAAAAACACCGAGTGGAAAAAAGGATGTCTTTTTGGGCCTCTTCATCATAGCCCTTCACTAAAAAAAACAGTTTTTCTCCACAGAATCAGTATGCACACACAATCACAGAGGCTTTCTTTTTTTTTTCTTTTCATTTTTTTTTTTACAACATAGAAGCCCTAAACCAGAAAAACCAGGCCCCAAAACCAGCAAATAACCAGAAAGATCACACCTTTAACTCAAAACAGCAACTCACACCCAAACCAGCGTATACCAAGCACAAAAATCATATTTTTACACAAAACACAGAGGCCACATAAAACCAACACAAACCCAACACACATATCACCAGCATCATCAAACATCCCAAAAAACACCTACCAGAGCAAAAAAATAAAACCCAAACAGAGCCAAACCGAGCCAAACAACAAAAAATTTCCAGATTTCAACACAAAACCAGAAATTCCAGATTTCATCCCAAAACAGAAAAAGAAACACAACTTAGCCTTTTTTAGGATCCACTGAAGCCCTTTGCGGTTTTGAGGCCCCTCACATCTCAAGAAACAGAAAACACAAGAGGAGTGTTAGAAACGAAATAAACAAAAAAAAAGAAAAAAAAAAGAAAAAAGGTCTCGGTTTACCTGAAAAGCCGAGAGCTTGTAAACCCGGGTGAGCTCCAGGCGAACCCAAAGAATCAAACCCAACCCCTTTAGGTGTCTGCTCGAAGTAAACCGAGAGGAGGCCATGAAAATCGAGTCTAAGCTTAGGGTTTCAGAGATCTAAACCCAGGATCTAGGTTTCTCTTTAGATCGAACCCTCGAAGAGAACAACCAGAGAAAGATCCAAACCGTGAGAAAGAGAGGCCGGTGAAATCGTTAGAGAGGTCTAGTGAGGAAAGTGTAGGCAGTCGGAGCAAGGAGCGGTGGCCGGAGAGAAAAGGGAGTGAGGCCGAGAGAAGTCTCTAGAGAGAGATAGAGGAGAGTTGTGTCGGCTGGTGAGATGAGAGGAGTGAAGAGAGAGATGATAGTGAGGCTTAGGATAGAAGAGAGAGAGATGGGCCGTCTTAAAGATAAGGGGAGAAGAGAGAGCTGGGCCGGTTTCTGGGCCTGAGCTTCAGGCCTAGAAACCAGCCCAGCAATATTTTTTTTGTGTTTTATTTTTTCTCTCTTCTTTCCTTTTACGTGTGAGTATAAAATGCAAAAAAAAGTAAAATTTTATTTCGCAGCTATGTTATAGCTGTGAAATAGAACCCGAATTAATTAAACACTGTATTATATGCGCGAATCCTTTTTTAAAAAAATAAAATTAAAATAATCATATACACGATTGTGTTTTACGTCCATGATATGGAAGTAAAATACAATTTTTTGTCATGCAATAAAAATATTTAATGTCTTTTATATCCATGTTATGGATATAAATAGATCAAAATCAATTAATCCTTTAAAATATGACATGCAAAAAAATACATCCAAATATATATTTACAACCTTAGTACCAATTATGGGCGGGGTAGGGTGATTTTTATCTTCCCTACACGTAATTAGCAAACGAACCCTGATCAATCTCTGGTTATTTAAGGTGTCCAATCGTACCAAAAATCGATTGGTGGCGACTCTAACAAATTGATATCGAAAAGATATCGCGAAAGAAATATTTACACGAATAACCCTAAAAATTTGAATAACGATAAATCAAAGGGAAAACACAAAAACCCAAAAGAATCTTTCTCCCAACCCGTCGGCCCGGGTTCCGACAACACTTGCCACCAATTCTTCCGCACGTGGAAGTTTTACTTGAGGTATATAATACATCACAAATGGAAATGTTCCATCAGTTAGTGAGCAAGAAAAGATAAGTGTTTGAGGCAACATTTCCTCATTGGCCTCCAAAGGCATTAAGATGTGATCTTGAATTCATTATTTGATAGTCATTGATGATGAACTATCATTTGAATGACATGGAGAAAATTGTGAATTAGTTGCATAGGATGCAAAAGAGTGTTAAGTTATCCATAAAGGATAAGTCCGCCTCGAATTGTGTGCTTATGGTTCAAAAGGAAAAGGATATCAGTAGGTTCGAAAAGTATAAATACCGAAAGGGTTTCGGTGAAAGTGCTTTAAGGCCAAAGCTGTTGGCATAGAGAGATCTCCAAAAGAAGGGTGTTGCCATTTCTAGAATGAATCGTTCATTAGAATGGAAATAGCAAACCTTGTTTGGAGAACTATGAGAAGATAAAAGGCAGTAAGACTGCTACCTTAAGTATTTATTAACTATACTACTTTTGTTTCTATATCAAAGGTATTAGATACCAGTTGTGGATCTCATATTAGTAGAATATGTAGAATCGCAAATTGAGTAGAAACCTTATGAAGGTGAAAGGTAGAATGCGAATAGGCAAGAGAAGCAAAGGTTGTTACTCGAAGGTTTTGAACTTTTACATGAAATTTGTGAACTTCAAGTTAAAAGTTATGAACCTTTTACATAAAAGTTATGAACTTTTATATGAAAGTTATGAACTTCTACGTAAAGGTTGTGAACCTTTTACATAAAAGTTATGAACCTTGGTTAAAGGTTATGAACTTTTACATGTGAGTTACGAACTCTTGTTGCCTATTGAGCTTGTTGGCTTGAGTAAACAAATGTTGTTTATTTTATAATTGTGAATTATAAGTTTTATAAAGACATGATTATGAAATACAGATTTACATAATTGTCTTTATATGTGGAGCCCATCTGTAACATAAATACTGTAAGGATCGAATCAAATAGTTGATTCAACCTATTTTGGCAGTATCGTCTTGGAGGCATAAGCAAAGTCGCATTACGAAACTCCATGAGAATGGACTTTTGGATTCATGAGATTATGAATCATCTTGAATCATGCGAATGTTGTTTATTGTAAAAGATGAAAAAGTGGTTCTTTGCTAAAAGTAGTTAAAGAATAATCGATTTATTAAGCATTATACATGTGGATGTATATGAATTATAAATCAACTGCTAAAGGAGGTTTTAATACTTCATTACTTTTATGGAACTTTTCACTAGATAAGAGTATCTAATGAAACACGAGTTTGGAACTTTTGAAGTGTTCAAAAGCTTGTAAAAGGAGTATGAAGTATCTTGACAAGATAGTAAAGTCACTTAGATATGATCCGAGTGGTGAATATTTGAGTCAAGATTTTGACAATCATCTTAGAGATTGTGGGACTGTCTCACAATTGACTCCTCCAAGTACGCCACAAAGGAAGTTGTGTCGAAAAGGGAGTAGTCGAACTCTATACAGATATAGTTCAATCTATGATGAAGTCAAGTTGATCATCGTTTTCTCGAAAATATGCCATTAAAGCAGCTGTGTATATTGTTCCGTCTAAAACGATTCATTAATCAACATATGAGATATGGTTGGGTAAGAGACCCAAGTTGTTTCATTGAATAAGTTTAGGGCTGTAAAGCTTATTTCGAATAAGTTGGCACCTAAATTTTAAATGTCGAATTGTGAACTACTCAAAAGGAAAGTAGGAGTTGTTACTTCTATATTTTTTTGGGATACAAAGTGGTTGTAGCTAGAAATAGTTTCTCCTTGACGAGGGAGTTGATTTCTAGAAGAGTTAGTGGGAGTAAAGTACACCTACAAAACTCGTAATTCACAAAGTGACATTAACGTTGAAGAGGAACATGGAAATGGTTTCATGATCATTGTTGAAATTACACAAGTCCAATGAAAGTCTAGTAGAATACGACATGAATAGGAGAGATATGGATTTCTCAAAATCATGATGTAGTTTTACTAGATTGGAATAAGTCTTCTTTTATGAAGAAGCAATGTTAGATTTTGAATCTAATATGTGACTTGATGCTACAAAGGTTAAAGATAAGTCCATGTCTGACAATCAAAGTATAGACTTTGATAAATCTTTTAGAAGATGCATATGCAATGGTTGCAAATGAGTTTTTCAAATTGAAAACCGACATGGATGGTGATCTTCAAACTTATAAAGCACGACTAGTGACAAAAGGGGTTATAAACAAGTTCATAGTAGTGACTATGAGGATACGAACAAATTCATAGTAGGACTATGATAAAATCCTTTTTCGTCATTAATCATGATCAAGTCAAATTGAGTTCTTGTTGCCACATCCGCATAATATGATTATAAAATATGGCAAATGGATATCAAAATCTGTTTTCTACGTGAAAACATGATTGAGGATGTGTACGTGACACAACCCAAAGTTTTTGAGCATCCAAAGAATTCAAATAGCGTATGCAAGTTTCAAAGATTCTTATAAGGATCGAAACATGCATCAAATAGTTGGAATCATAGTTTTGATAAAGAAATCAAATGGTTTGATTTTATCAAAAGGATGATGAATCTTGTGTTTCAAAAGGATCAGTGGGAGCATATCGGTATTCCTAACGCTATATGTGGATGACATATGGCTTGTTGGAAATAACATTCTTACCTTGCAAGAAGTAAAATCTTGGCTAAGAAAGTAATTTCGGTTAATGTTATAAGCATGACTGCCTGTGTTCTTGAAATTGGAATCTATAGAGATAGATCTAAAAGAATGTTTTGGCTTAAGTCAAAGCATTGAAAGCGTTCAATGTAAAAGACTTAATAGAAGCTTGCTTATGTTAACTGTGTAAATAGTTGCACATATACAACTGATTGCAATTAGTTGCAATATATCAGTCGAGATCTAGTATTCTCTTAAAAGGAGATGTTATGATTTTGAAAGGTTCAAAATAAAATGATATAGCTAAATATCTATAATAGTAGTCAAAGTATATTGTTACATATGATGTAAAAGAAATTTTGGATGAAGAAGTTCATCACAAAATGTTGTGTTTTGTTCTAAGCATTGCTTATCCTGTGAGACTATTGTAGGGACAATAGTTCAATGCGTAAGAACCTTGTATGACACAAGCATATACTTAGGCGTTTTTCACTAATTTAGAGAGGCTGTCTCTAAAGAGAGAGTGAAAATGTGTAAAGTAACAACGGAAGGTAAAATTAATAATTCACTGACAAAGACTCCTGCACGAGTGAATACATGAAAGTCATGTAGGTCAATGGGTATGAGATACATGTATGATTGGCCATAGTGCAAGTGGGAGATTGTTGGAGATTGTGCCCTAAGGCCAATATTGGATTATGTAATTTGACTTCTAAGATTAATCTAGTGTAGATTAATATTATCATTTATGTTTGTATGTTAGCATTTATGATAAGTATCCATGAATAAATCGTGTTATTCTAAATATCCCTAGTCGATTGTTATTATGGGAATAATAACAAACTAAGACTAGTGTGAGTGATAATGGATATTCATAAGATGAATATAGTGTATACAGATACAGATTATACTCACGGGTAATATGTTAGAGAACATGTTACTGGAGACCCACTATGAGATCAAGTTCATGGTCATGTGTCACAACTGATCTTGATTATAGTAGTGTCATTAGCTGATTCCTTTGACCTGAGGTCACCATTGATTCCGGGATGAACTCATGTTGTGCTTTGACGCAGTCAAACGCTGCTTGTAACAGAGTAGTTATAAAGGCTGTGATTGGGTACAATATGACTCATGCTTTGGGATGTGAGTGACAGATATGGGATTTTGTCCCTCTCTATCAAGAGAGCGATATCACTGGGCCCCTCGATAAGTAAGACTGTTAAATGCATGGCCGTGCTCAAATAATTGATAGAGTATCAATTGATTTGTCTAAACAGTTTACTTTGAGATCGAGAAAGCATATGATTAATTATATAAGATTGACAAGTGTACCATGTCTTATGATTAATCATGATATCAAAGAGACAAAAGGGAATATGACATTCTATAAATAGGTATTGGATCATTCCAATCATGTTAATTGGGTAGTCGTAATGGCTTGCTAGAGTCCGCTTGTGACCTATAAGGACATTATGGTAATTTCCTTATTGCCAATTAATATGAACCTATGGGGTCACACACAAAGAGCAAAATGAAGTTCATCTTTTCGGGTATAAATTATTATTGGATAATAATTTATGAATGAGAAAGAGAATAAATATATATATAATGATATATATATTTATATATATATATGTATATATAAATATTAATATGATTAATATTGCATAAAGTATGCTACATATTATAATTTAATTATATAGAGATATAATTAATTATAATATCAATATACATATGTGTATGATGGAGAATGGAATTGATTTAATATTAATTGAGAATTAATATTAAGTTGTGTGGGTTAATTTATAATTATAACTAATAAGGGTATTAAGTTATAATTATAATTAAGTTTAATGGATATAAAAGGAAGTTTTATAACCTAAAATCTCTAACCCTAGCCTACACATAAGATGCAGTTTTTCTGCAGCCTCCATGGAGCCAGCCGACTTCACCCTTCTCCTTCACCCAAGGTTTTCGAAACTTTGGCTTTTCCATTCGAAGAAATCGTTCTTCAATCCTGGCGCTAGCACGCGGTGAATGAATTGCTCCGTGTGGATTAACCGTAGAGGGAAGCTACTTTGGTTCCTAATTGATTCAAAACCTACAAAGAATTAAGGTAATTCTTTAACCCTCCTTCCAATTCAATGCAATGTACATGGGTCCTTGGTGGGTCCTTTTATTTCCGCTGCGTATATATTGTTTTTGTGCGATTAATTCCCCAACAAGTTATTCCTGATTTATACCCTATTTATACCCTAAGATACATTATTATATTGATTATACCTTACTTATACATTAATTATACCTTAAGATACACTATTACAGTGATTATACCTTTGTTATGCCTTAATTATACCTTAAGATATACTATTACAGTGATTATACCTTAGTTATACTTTAATTATACCTTAGTTATATATTAAGATACACTATTGCATTGATTATACATTAGTTATACCTTAATTATATACACTATTACAGTGTTTATACCTTAGTTATACATTAATTATACCTTAGTTATACAATAAGATACACTATTATAGTGATTATACTTTAGTTATACCTTAATTATACCTTAGTTATACATTAATATACAAAGGCATAATTAGTTATACTTTAGTGAAAAAAATATGTCAGAAAAAGTATATACATATGGACTTTGTTTCGAAGATAAAATAAAAATAAAAATAAAACTTTCTAAAGTCATATGACAAAAAAATAAACGGATTGAGAGATAAATGAGAAATTAGATTAAAAATTATAAAAAGAGGAGAGAGAAACATGGACAAAGTAGAGAAGGTATTTTGGAGATTTTGATTTGTGTTTTGTTGTTTATTTTGTGAATGAATCACGTAAAAATGATAATTTTTGTTTTAGGTATTTTTGAAATTTTGAAAAGTTTTTAAGGTATTTATGCAAACTTTTCCTTTTGAGGTAAAAATGTTATATGGTACCAAAAGTTATGTATTTATGTAAAATGCCCTAAAGTCTTTCTAATCGTGTTCAAACTCGGAAGTCAAGTTTATAAATTTAAGTTGGCTTGACTTTTCGAATTTTTACTTTATTTAAAAGAAAAAAAAATAATATTATAGTTTATTTTTTTAATTTTAAATAACTATTAAAATTATAATTAATAAAATTTAATAGTTTTAACTAAAATTTAATTTGATTTGATACACAATATTTTTAAATAAAATATTATCTGTATTTTTATTTATATATTCTTATATCAACAATTTAATTCATTTATTTTTATGATTTATTCGCTTTTTCTCAAATTGATTGATTACTTTGCACATTTTTGTAAATTAAGAAACAAATAGTTAAGTTAATTAAAATACAATTTTTATATATAATATTTCTACTTTACCCTTATTTAACTAACCAATACGAATGTATGAGTATTAATTGGTGACAATTTTCAATAAAATTGTATTAGAATTAAAAATTATTTATAATTTCAAGTTAATATGATGTAATTTATTAATTTTTATGCACAATAAATAACGATATGATAATATTTAAATAGAAATGTGGTATTTGATAAAACTGAAAATTAAGTGATGAAAAATTAAGTGCTGAATTCTAAATCATAACTATTATAAATACTGAAACTATTAAATACCGGAATATAGTTGTTTGATAAACACAAAAAATAAAGACTGGATTTAAAAAAAAACTATTGATAATATTCAATTTAAAATTTTAAGTCAACAATTTTAACTTATTAGATTAAGTAATTTTTTAACTTAATTGAGATTTCTAAGTGTGTTATCAAACAAGCGTAATTTTAAATGCTTAGTAGGTTATCAAACACCCCCAAAGTTGCTTATAATCCGGGACGAACCAATATGATAAAATGATCTATCAAATGGAGAGAGTAACTTTTAAAATTAAAATGTGAAGAACCACGAAATAATACAAACATTATTAAAAAATAATGGATAGGATTATTAATAATTGTATTCATCAAATAATCCAACCCACATAGGTCTTTGCTCGGCCAAAATACTATAATTTCCACGATGAACTTCTCCAAATTGGAATTTCACCATGAAATTTTCTTCATAAATTCATCTACACATACCTCTAGGGTTTCGTCTGCCATATAACGCACAGTAGTGATTATGGAAACTCGACCTGGCAAAACGATAATACAGCCAGTTTTAACAATTACTATCAGAAAATACATTGAAAGATTCAAGAAGAGAAAGTAAAGCCGGCCAGATAAAGATGATGACCCCGTTGCTTTTTCTTCTTTGGACATTGTTGCTGCACTGTAATTAGGTCAGATTTTGATTGTTCTACAGAAGAGGCCCTGACACAACATATTTTTCGAATGTGATTGCAAAAGAAATCTTTAAATAGTGAACACCACGTCGGAAATAATACCTTATAGCTGGGGCAAAAGAAGCTTCTTGAACCTTAAACTTACTCAAAATGTGTTAGTTTGGCTCATAATTTTTTAATTTTGCATATTTTACCTTTGATATATTGCAATTAAGTATTTTTTTTTTCTCTAAACCTTAAAATAAATATAAATTAAGGAACATAATAAACTTGTAAATTATACGATGTTATATCCAAATGTCTAAATTTAGTCAAATTTCTAAATTTGACAAAGAAAAAAAAAAGGGGGGCTTGAATGTATGCAATTTTAATAAGTCACAAGTTAAGGATGTTCAATTACAATAAATTAATATTTAATGGTTTTTATCATTTATTTTCGACATTAACTACCCACTCATGAATAATTTCATCTTAGTTGTATTCCATATTAAGAATTTACGGCTTAATATATATGGTAAATTAATACGAGAAATTTATAGTGGATCGGGTCCATATGGACCGTTCAAATGAAAAACTGACACGTAAGCAACATGATAATTGGGAAAATAAAAAACACTTATGTGTCGGTTTTTTATTGAAAATGTACATATGAACCAGATCCATGTACAATTTCTCAATTAATACTCATGCATAAAAAATTGAAATCTGAGACACTAATTTAATAAAGGAATTATCAAGTAGCTTGTCCATGAATTATGAAAATGGCCTAAAATTGTACGAATGGGTCCATTGCAATAACTAAGGCCCAATGTCGATATGTAAAAGCCCATGCAGGGATATTAGGTAGGATTTTTTGCGCAATCAATTTAGAAATTAAAAAAATAATAATAATAATAACAGATAGCCCAAAAATGATTCTAAATTATCTTTTTTTTTTTTAATCTTGCGTAATTAAATAATTATTAATATTTAGAGGCATGCATCTATGACCATAAATCCTATATTTTCCCCTAATGATGCATTTGCTTACTTGTGGAAAGTCTATAAAATGATTTGAAATAAGAGTGGTTTGGTTGGGAAAGAAAAGTAAAAAAGGATTAAACTTTATTAATAGCTAGGTTAGAGCATACTTGGTTTACAAAGCTAAAAAAAAAAAAAAAGTAACAAAATTAAAACTTCTAAAAAAGTAAATTTCATTGTTATTTGTTTATTTATATTTTTGTCTTGAATTGGACAAAAAGATCCCTTTAAGTTGTCATTTTGACTATCACACTATGAATCTATGATGGTTAAAATTTCTCAACTCTTGGACTTTAACTACCTCACTTCATTATCATTTTTCTTTTTCTTTTATCAGCAAGCAATAGCATTTTTAAGTAACTTTGATTCCCATGTTAAATAGAAACACATAGGATCAGTTTGAGGCTTCTTTCTGTAGCTCTGAAAGCAGCTTTCAGCCAAAGTATGGGAAATCTTACTTTCGCTGAAAGCTGCTTTTGGAGATGCGGATAGCAGCCTCAAATATACAATGATTCCCATGTTAAATAGAAACACATAGGGCCAGTTTGAGGCTTCTTTCCGCAACCCTAAAAGCAGCTTTCAGCCAAAGTATGGGGAATCTTACTTTGGCTGAAAGCTGCTTTTGGAGATGCGGATAGCAGTCTCAAATATACAATTAGTAAAAATCAGATTTTATTCAAGAAAACATTGGAAAAACACTTAAAACTACTTTTAAAAAAAAACAATGAAACCTAGCTTTCTCTGACAGCACTTTCACTAACAGTAATCTCAAACTGGCCCATGATATTGAAAACTATGTATTATGAAATACATTAATATAGAAAATTTTGTAGTATAACTAACAACTGATATTGGAGCTGTAAGAAGTTTATTTATTTTTAAGCAAAGTCTCGTATTCGAGACTTACATAAAAAAGTAACTGAAAAAGCTTCATCCCCTTAAAGAATCCATCTCGTATTATAAAAAATATAAAATATAGCAGCAATAAAATTTTGCTCATATTGATGTTATGGAATTGTGGTTATATGCATTTACTACAAAATATTGGATATAAATTTTGCCGCAATGGATATACATATGACAATAATTTTTAAATATTATCTATATATTAGCTTGTGCACAATATAATTTATTTTGTTGTCAAATTTTACATTTCTTGTAGTGCTGACTAAATTAAAAAATATATATTGAAAAATATGAATGTCTATTTTATGGAATCTCGTTTTTCTTGAATTTAATTGAATTTTATTCCGCATGCATTTATTTTACTTATATGATATCTTAATTTTCAAAAATGCTAATTACAGGCCCGGAATGGAAAAGAAGTCATCCCATTGAGGGCAAAACAATGTTTTTGGCCTTAATAAAAATAATTTGGGGGAGATTTTACCCTTAAACTGCACATCAGGTTTAGCAAGTAATACAAAATTAAACACTTCTTAGGCATAGGATTTTTCTTAAAATTGTTCAGCAGGATGAGACGAAGAAAATTATAATAAAGAAAAAGGACAAAACAACAAAACGATGACACATGAGTTTAGTTCAGGTATGAGTAAGTCCAACAAAATAGTTCAGGTATGTGGACTACTCAGCTAAATGATGTTTGATAAAAAAATCTAAATTGTCATGCTATTTCAGTTGCATACATCTGCGCCGATCATTGTAACCAAAATGCCCCACAGCATTCTTGATTCTTAATTTTCGAGAGCTAAGAATGATTCCACCAACAGTCATTCCAAAATCGAGCAATTTTTGATTGTATTCCTACATGTACCAAAGCGGTTCGATACGGAAGCAAAAGGTATAGTATTAGTAGAGACTATCATGTATCATACCATGAGAAATTTTGGCTTTACAAGTAATCTTTTAGGAGATAAATGTTAAGGGTAATTAATTTTTAATAGCCTGACTAATTTTTCATTAGTCTTGACAAACAATCTTAAAAGACATAAAAAGGAAAAGGAGGAAGTATAATCTTACCTATACATAATTAGAAACCATTATGAGAATTAGTAACCTGCTTAAATTGACAAAAAGTATTGATATATATATTTCAGATAATGCAACTCAAGTTTGGGCCAACTTTGCTCTTGGCTAGGTGTACCAAGTCTACAAGTGATAATTTAAATAAAACCTAACTTAATGTATCGTTGCATCTTGCCTAGCCAAGGCTACTTCTGGATGCCCATTCTTTAGCATAGCAACAGATAACTTATAACTTCCGTAAACGGTTGACAACTCCCTTCATTGAAGACTGATCATATGCATAATCATCAATGCACTCTATCGCCAGCTTGGTAAGCTCAACTCCATCCTTCACATTGAAACCGTGTTCTTTTTCAAGGGCTTTGTACACGAATGAAAATCTAGATCTGGCATATGTGTCGGGCTTCTCACCCAATTCTTCAAATACCGACAAATAAGAAAGAAACGGTTCATCCTCATCTTTTGATGGAATCCTTTTGTGTATCAAGCACAAAAGTAGGCAACCATATGCAAAAATGTCTCGAGGTCCATAGAATTTCTCTGCACATCTAGTTTATCAAACTTATAAACATTAAAACAAACTTAAACATTTGTAAACATTATTTGAAACTATTACTTAACTAATATTATATGCATATTAAACACTTCTTAGGCATGGGATTTTTCTTAAACTGTAATACTAAATTTTACAATACTCCTGTAGTATATACTTCCTTAATTATAATACCAAATTTGTATGTGTTTATTATCTTATAAAAAGGCAAGCATTAACCCTTTTTATTAATAGATTTTAAAGGAGTACTAACATTCCATGAGTATTCTAAAATTTTTCTATTAGACAACAAAAATATTTGACATAAATGAAATGTGATAGATAAGGAGATTAATTAGGAAATTTAGGGGAGAATATGTCCTAATGATGCATTTGCTTAAAAGATTTGAGTGTATTTTGGTTGAAAAAGAAAAGAGAAAAGCTCTATAAATAGCTAGGTTAGAGCATGCTTAGTTTATAAAGCTAGAAAAAGGAATAAAAAAAAAACTTTTGAAAAAGTAAATTTTATCATTATTATTTTCATTTTCTTGTGTTTTGAATTGGATATAAAGGGTCCCTTTAACTTGTTATTTTGCTTTCGTTGACCATCACAGTATTGATGGTTAAAAATTCACAACTCTTTGTACTTAACTAGTTCACTCCATCATTACTTTTCCTTTTTCTTTGATAGCTTACACTTCTGGGACCCACTTTCCCATTTTAATGCAATCATGAAATATATTATTGTTCTTCTTTTATCATCAACCCATAATATTTCCAAAAGCCTTTAATTTTCATATAGGTTGAAATTAATGCATGATATTGAAAATTATGTATTATGACTAAAAGTTCTCCTTATTATTATTTAGCTCCAATTTTGAGCTTTTGAAGAAAGGCAGGGGAAGCTCCTTTCCGTGTTTTCTCCTTTCCCTTTTCTAATTTACCAAACATCACATGTGACTTTTCTCTAAAAATAAGCTCTTTCCCAAACGGGGTCTTACTCTGACTTGAAGAACTTTTTATTGGTTCCTTTTTTTTGTCACATTTTATCCTCTGTTTTACAGTCGTTACCTGACTGCCCAGCGATTGAACATATAAATAAGCTTCAAAATGGTTCAAAATTGATGGAAAGCAGCACGCGGTATAAAAATAATTGTCAGTAAAATATGACGAAATATGTTTGCTTCCGTTTACTTTAGACCACATTGATTTGATTTTAATAGTTCATGAGGCAAAAAAAAGATTGGGTTTGAAAACATTAATTGTTAATAGCACATGCACCAAATTAAAAGTTAAAGAACACTACAAGAAATCTAAGATTTTGTAATAAAATTTTGCCCGAAAGGTTACATTTTGTTGCTATAAGGATAAATAACAATAAAAAAGTTGCTTTATGTTGCTGCTATAAAGTTATGACAGTAGGTATATATTTGCAACAAAAATTTGATATATATTTTGTTGGTAAATACGCCTTTGTACATCAACTAATTTTGGATATTATTGATAAATAAACCTTTTAGCAACATAATTTATTTTGCTTCAAACGTTTTTACTACTTAGTCTAACATTGAGCAGAATGGAATTTAAACATGTCAACTCCACTAACATTGATCACAACTATTACTGGCCTCATTAGAAAGTAACCATGGTATAATATTACATTGAAAATGAACAGGGCTAAAAGAGCTGTAAAAACAAGAAACAAAGCGTAAACATGGATTATGAGATTGAGATGATTAAATGTATGCAAAGTACTTGACTTCACTAACATCAACAAAGCACATGCATGAAGTTACACAAAGCTATGCTTAAAGTGAAACAAAGAATCTTGCTAAAAGCTATATAATGGAGCGTAGCAGCAGACACTAATCAATTTATGCGTAGTTACTTTTTGACCATTTATTTGATTAATTAATAAATTTAATTTTTGTGTTAAACACACCCAAGAGGTCAATGAGGGAACCCATGAAAGAAAGGTGTTGGAAAAAGCTTCGGAATCCTATGTACTAATAAATTTATACTTACTGAATTATAAAAATTGTGCAAGCTCTTGATGAGATTTTAATTCTTGATGCTCTTCAGTACTTGGAAGTTCATTAGATTATACAAAAAGTACTTAAAAACAAACTAGAAATAATAATAAAAACAAACTCGAAGTTATGAAGTTTTGCACGTCTTATAAAAATCATTCGTGGAACGTATGATCAACTAATTATTTTGCAATACTATAGAAATAATAATAAAAAATATTTTTCACCTTACCCGCTAACTTAAATTTTTAGGTCAATTGATTCATTAACATGATATTAAAGCCTCTTAATTTAAGTAGTCGAGAGTTCAAATTCCGAGAGCGTCACACATAATAGAGTGAGATACAGATGATATTATATGAATCTGAATACAATGCATCTCATGTTATATATTGTTGATATGAATCTGATGCTATAATTAATAGTTATTGTAGTGGATGATCATCTCTGTAGATATGCTGCTAAAGTATATCAAAGATATTCTTTGAATCTAACTACTCTTTTATATTTGCTTTACATGTTAAAGCCATTCAATTAAGTAGTAGCATCTTCCTAATTTTGACCCATAGTCCTAACTTGTTAATTTGGTGGTTTAATATATAATATAATCTGTCCAAGTATAATTATAAACTTATATAATAATATTAATTAATTGATAATAAGAAGGGTCACAAAACAAATGTAGCTCTAGTTCTCTCTCTCTAAGTACTTGAATTTTATGTCTTAATTGGTCTCCTCAGCAGAAGAGAGAGATCAAATTAAATACCAATGTAAATACAGCCAAATAGAAGTAGGACAAAAACAATTAACAAAAGACTGATTAATTGGCATATATAAATATATATATACATATGCTGCTCCAACTGTCTTTCTTGCATTACTGCTACTAATACAACAACACCTGAAATTAAGCCAATGACTATCGTTAATTTTCGCACAAAATATGAATAAATAACTGGAATTTATTAATTATAATTCTCACCCAAAAGAGGAAAAATATGACTAATATGAGTTCTTGCTTGATGACACGTCTCTGGGAGCATTGCATCTATAGCACTCCATCCTGCTGGCAAAATTGTGCTCGTTGCAGCTGTTAAGTAGAAATATGTTATTATACTATATGATTCTGGTTTTATATAAGAAAAAATCATTTTAATGAAGGCCCCTGGTATTTTCAATTTTTACACATTACACATTTGATATTTAAATTCAACACATCGAACCGCCAATTATATAATTAATAATCACACACGTTTAAACCTTATTGAGAGAACACTATCAAACTTAATTAGTTAAGAGTGCATCTCTCATGTGTTTGGTGTTGAAATTTTATAGGCCATGCTTCTCATATAAAGAGATAAAAAGTATATTAGACATAAAAATCACATTTCAAACCGAGCACCAATTGAAAATTTTGTTCCTTTAACCGAATCTGATCAATGGTTAAAAATAATTATTTTGTTAGTAGCGAGTTCAATGCGTGTGATTAATTATCGATTGAGTTGAAAGGTTAAAAACTTAGTGTGTAACAATAGAAATTAAGAAAATGTGCACCCAATATGTGGAAATTAGTTAATTAACCTAGTGCAAATCCAGTCCCCAGATTTCCAACCGGACCGACTGGTGGTGCCGGAGTTTCCGAACCCAAAACCTCTCATTCGCGACAAATTATCATCGTCAAAACTTGAGGAACGAGAAGAAGATTCATCTTTGGTTTTACCACACTTGAAGCAGCTAGAACGGCTGGCAAAATTATGAGCACCACAATTGGTAATGGTGCAATACCAGTCACCGGGTCTAACATCCGGACCCGTATTAAACCCAAATGACGATGACCCGCCACCTCTTCCTAACCCGAAACCGCTTCCATAATTATCACCCGGCCCAGGCCTAGCCTCCCCACACCTCTGGCATGAGTCTCTCCTTTGGAAGTTCAGATACTGACACGACCTGCAATTCCAGTCCCCTGGCCTGCTCATCTCTTTTAATTATCCCTTCCTTCTCTAATTAAAAACATCCAAAATAAAGTATAAGAAACGTTAATGATTGCCACTTAATTCTAAACTTATAATTAGGGTTTACCGGAGTAGTAACAGCAGGACATATTGGTCTCTCACTAGAAAAGAATTTTTATTGTGGTTCCGAATCACTTCAGGACTGCTCAATGATTGTCAACTTAGTTGTTATGCCGAAGTGACGTGACAATCACCTAGCAGCCCCAATCTAGTTCATTCCATAATTATATTAGAATTCTTTTTGCGATTAAAAGGGTTGTTTTTTCTAGAGAAATTTAAAAGTTCTAACTGATCTCGAACCAAACCAGTTTAATGGAGGATCACAATAGAACTTCTCTAGAGAAATGGCTAATTTAACACTCCAACCTTTGTTTATTGAGTTTAGGAATCTATTCCTCACCCTGTTAAAATTTAGCTCATTTTAGCAGGCAATCTATAATTCTTATTATAGAATCTCATCAAGATTGTAGTTGCTCTAATCTTCGGTATAGATAGACTCATTCTTATCTAAGAAAGATTTTACTATGGTTGGAACCATAATTTAATTTCATTCTACCGCATAAAATAAAAATAAGCTAAAATAGACTAAAGCTTCTTACCTTTGTTAAGTAAGCCAGCGAAGTGACGAAAGGGATGATTATGAGTAAAAATAGCAGTAAATTACCAATTAATGGGAAGAAGTTGAAGAAGAAGAAATTGTGATGTTAATATGATGGGGTTAAGGTTGTTTATATAGTTGAAGAAATGATGGGGTTGATAATGGGGTGACATTTTGAGGTACGCAAATTAGGCTTTCTTTTTACATATTCTTTCACTTTGGCTATGGCTATATCTCCCTTCAACAATGGAATCACAAGTCTCCACAATTGGAAAAAGTGATAAAGATAATTTTAAAATCAGATTCCAAATATACACGGAAATACACGGTTAAGGGTACGGTATTGACATTTCATATATAAGCTCAATCAACATAAAGTTAAGACATATTTTTTTATGTAAAAAAAAAAAAAAAAGTTTAGATATATAGATTTTATTTACATACCTAATCGATAACCTTAATTAGATGCTAAGTCGTTTTTTTTTTTCCAAAATATAAATAGAGAATCAATTTTTTCCCTAAATTTGGTTATATGATCAATTTAGTCCAAAATGAATTTTAAATATTAATTTAGAAGTTAATTTAACATTTGTGTGTATCCTCATAAAAAAAAATGTGTCAAAAAATATGTAATTATATGTTAACACATATAATTTTGGATTATTTTGATTTAATTTGATTACAAATGTTAAGCTGAATGCTAAAATATATTTAAAATTAACAATCCAAGTTGGGACCATATTAGCTTGTTGATTGAACTTAGTGCCAGTTTGGGATTGCTGTTAGTGAAAGTGTTGTCAGGGAAAGTTAGGGTTTATTGCTTTCTTTAAAAGTAGTTTTAAGTGTTTATCCAGTGCTTTCCTGAATACAATCTGACTTTTACCAATTGTACATTTGAGGCTGCTTTCCGCAGTCCGAAAAGCAACTTTCAGCCAAAGAACGATTCCCTATGCTTTGGCTGAAAGCTGCTTTCGAGGCTGCGGAAAGCAGCCCCAAACTGGCCCTTAGAAAAAAGAATTCAACAATTGATAAAGCTCTGTTAGCTATCTTAATTTAATAATATACAAAATTCCTCATTATTTTTTTAATCCTCAAACATAAAGTTAATTTAAAAAAAATCAGATAACTCTTCAAATGTTTTTTTTTTAAGATTCACATTATATCAAAATATTAACTTTACATAATAAAATTAAGTATTTTTTCATAGTAATAAACAATTTTCATTGGAGATGCCCTAAATAAGTTTGCAATAGTGCATGGCTCTTTAGGGCTGTGAGAGGTGGGAAATGCAAGAAAATATTATCTAAAAATTGAGTGTTCAAAATTTTCCATAAATGCCCTTTTCCATATATATTCTTCTCATATTTGTATGTAAATGGCTTTTTCTAGATAGGTTCTTTGCTTAATAATTGTACCATCTCGTCAAATCATGGTCATATACAATGAGCATCTAAGGGTATATATCATTTTTCTTTTTTTTTAACAACACATAATGGGGCATATCAATTTTATTCACTATATACACGCATAACAATGAAATAAAATTTTGTAATTTCAAATGTAATTAGCATAATATAAATATTAGTATTGAAACTTACCAACCAACTTAGGGCCAGTTTGGGGTTGGGGAAAGCAGCTTTTAGTCAAAGTATGTGGAACTTTACTTTGGTTGAAAGTTGTTTTTAGGACTACGGAAAGTAGCCTCAAATACACAATTGGTAAAAGTCAGATTGTATTCAGGAAAGTACTAGAAAAACACTTAAAACTACTTTTAAAGAAAGAAATGAAACATAACTTTCCCTAACAATACTTTTACTAACAGCAATTCCAAACTGGTATTTAATCTTATAAGTTAGTTAATTAGTTGTATAACGTGCTATTAATTAAAACCTTTTGGACTAAAATGTCAATATTCAAATCATGATAATATTATTTGTTATCAAATTTGTCAACGTGACATTTAATTTAATAAATATTATATACTCCCTCAAGTTTTAAATATTAGTCACTTAAAGTTATTCATCGAAACCAATAAATTATTAATTGTGTTATTAAAATGACTAATCTACCATTAATAATTTTGTACTAAAGTTCTACTTTTTATGTTAAAATTCTCTTTTTTCTTAATTATTAAGATTTATTTGTATTAAATATTGAACTTCTCTCATATTTTTAATGAGGGTAAATATAAGAAAATATTGTAAAAAATGCATTGGTAATCTAAAATGACATATAAAAAAAACTAAAATAAAAAACATAAAATGACTAATATTTGAAATCGGAGGGAATAGTTACGTTAGCACAAAGTAGGATCGTTAAATATACACTAATTAAATGAAGAGGAAATTAATATGTTTTAATCGAAGCTTGAAAGAGTGAATTACATGTGTCCCTACGTAAAGGATGCATTGTCACCTCTAAGCATAACAAGCAGTACCACTCAATTCCTTTTTATTACTGTGGAAAATTTGGGCCAAAGGAAATCTTTTTCAGTTTTGACTATGGCCAAAAAATTATTTTTATTTTTATGTCATGCAAATAAATATGAAAAGAAAATTACTTTTGTTTTCATCAACATTTACCTTTTTCTCTATGCCAAAAAAAAAAAAAAAAAAAAAGTAGCAGTCACTGTATAAGAAAAAAATGGTGCTTACTTTTCAAGTTTGATATTTGAATATTCGTTTTATTTGAACTTGGAATAAGTCAAAATGGTTCGTTTTAGCAAACTAAATTAATTTTTTGTATTTTTAATTTAATCAAATTATTTCACTGTACATATGGGTCGGCAACAGGGAGCATTAAGGGTAAAATTGACAAGATTTTCAATTATTTGGACCGAATGTTCCCTAAATCGATTAAGCATATTATCTTTCTTTAGTAGTACATAGATTTTATTCTCCTTGTAACCATACATAAGCTTTTCCTTTTAGTTGCTTATTTGGATCTAAATAATTAATTAGTTTGAGATTTTTCAAATATCTTTTTAAAAATAATTCTACTTTTTAAAAATTTTAGCCAACATATCACATTGTTTGTCTATTCAATCAATGATTAATGTCACGTCATGTATTTTAGGATTTATAATTTAAAATTTAGAATTTAATAATTATATTTTATACCATAAAATTTTATTTAAATAATTAGCTAATAAATAGGTAATTTATTTATCGATAAATATATGAAATATTATTAATCTATTCCTTCACCTATTAAAGTCAAATTTATGAAATTATTAACATAAATTGTTTCTTAGTCTTCATTTACCATTGGATTAATTAATCATTTGGAATGTATTTATTTTAAATATAATCATAGAGAGTAATTAATCAGGGAAATATTAAAATTAGGGGTGGTAATTTTTGATACGACAACATAATTTATAAAGACAACCTGATTGACATAAAATTTATTTTTGTTGCTTTTATGTTATATATAATCATGTATAATATATTAAACAACATAACACAATTATGATACAATAACACGAATTGCACCTCTAATTAAAATGGTAAGATAATATATAATTAATAAGGATAAAAAAATAGCTAGGAAATGAATGAAATGGTAGATAAAGACAGCAGTGATGATGGGAAGAGAAGTTTTCGAGGTTGAAAATTTTGACCATCTTTTCAGTTTTCCTTTTTCTTTATATTCTTCACTATAATGGCTTTTTCAGTGTCATTTATGTATATATTAATTTTCCTTGTACGATCAACAATATTACTTTTTCTTGAATTTGGCTTGTTTTTTTCTCTAGAAACAAACAACACATATATGGTAATTAAGAGCAGGAAAAATAAATTAATTAATTATACAAAAGAAGAAAGAAAGTAGGAAAGCAATAAGATAAATATGAAGAGGGCAGCAATGATTTTTATTTTATTGGGGAATGGTAAAGATGAAGTAGCAAAATGTGCAAAAAGCATAAAGAAAGTGGACTCATTCTATATTCTCTTTTGGAATTTGCTTCAATGGATCACCATAACCACAATGTTCTCCAACCTATACATTCTTCTTTCTCCTTTCTTTTTTTTTTAAAAAAAAGACACTTAATTTCAAAAAGTTTGTTTGGTTATTCTGTTAGATATGATGTTATTAAAACCGAATCAGACTGATTTATTCAACTACAGATCGGTCATTGGTTCGGTCGGTTCGATATAAAGTACTGGTTTTGAAAAATTGAGACTAATCAGTTTGATTGGCGGTTATATTGTTGAACCAAACTGGTTGAACTATAAGCATGGTTTTCAGACCCGGACCGGTCATCGAACCGGTAAAGGGATGGATTCATGGATTTTAGATTAAACTGGAATCGAACCAGATTTAATAAATATATTAAAATATTAATGTATTTTTGTTTTTATATGTATAAGTTATGAAAATTTGAACATTTTTATTATAATTCTTTAAGTTTAAACATTTCAAACACAATATAGTAATTAAAAAAACTTAATTTATGAAATATAGTTTTTATAGTTATAAATGTCAATTTAATTTAAAATAATTTAAAAATATAAACCATATTTTATTTTAATTAAAAACACCTCAAAATAATAACTTAAATTTTATATTCAAATAATTTAAAAAAAAAAAGTCTGATCGAACCAGAAAACCGATCTGGTTCATGGTTTTTCGGTTCGATCATACAGTCCGACCGAAAATTGACCACTTATTGATCAAAGTGAAACCAGATAGAAACCGACTGGTCTGACCTCCGGTTCCGATCGAATCCGGTCCGACCAACCGGTCCGGTCTGGTTTTCACAACTATGACTATAAGTGTATAATATGTTTAATAAAATTAAAAAATGTATATATTTTAAAAATAAAAATCGGTCGAGCTGTAAACTGGTAACATCATAATATGGTTAGGTTTCAGTAATACTGGTTAGATGTTATTGTTCATAATTCTTATTAGTTACTTGGTTAATTAAGATTAGTGTTTGGAAAAAAAAATGTGAGTTTTTATTGTTAGAATGTTTTTTGTTTAGTGAAAAATGAGAAATAGAACCATCATATCTTAAAAATCTAATTCCAAAAATATATAATTAGTTTTGTGACCAAAAGTGGATAATAAGATCAATTCAGGTTAACAAAATTGGGCTTCTCCTAGTTTAGCCCACCGACTTGAATATGGCCCATTATCATTTCTTTACATGGAACGTAAGGCCCAAAATTAAGAAACGTACGAGGCCCATTAGAAACCCAAAAGGGCCCAGAATATTCCCGCTCGTATTTCACATTTTTTAAAACCCCGCCCTTATAGCCTACGGCTCCCTCTTTTTATTTATTTATTTTAATTAATTTCGTTCTCTTCAAGAAAAACAAAAAAAGAAAAAAAAGGAAAAAAAAAAGAAAAAAGAAATCCCAATAATGAAAATACAGAAATGCCAAAAAAAAATTGCGCAATTTTTTTCTACTATTTCTGTAGAGAGAGAGAGAGAAGGGGAGGGTTGAGTAGAGGTAGAGAGAGAAAGAGAAGATGCAGAGAGTGGTCTTTTGGGTGAAGATAATTAGGGCTACTTTCCATGGATTCTCCTGAACCTTCTAAGACCATTAGCACTGCCGCCACTGCCACTTCTGCTTGTGATACAGCTTCATCTGATTCTCCTGTTCAAGTAATCGCATTTGCATTTGATCTGCATTTGATCTGCCTTTGCATCTTCATTTTCATTCTTTTGTGTTTGGGTTAATTTTTTGTTCCAGCTGTTTTTGCTTAAGCCTGGGCAGTTGTTTTGGTGTCTACATTTGTCATTTTTGGTGAAATTTTTTATAATTCTCTAGATCCCCTTGGTTTATTTTCTTGAATTTCTTTATCATTATTGATGGGGTAAGCTTTGCACACGTTAATTCAGTCTTGTCGAATTTGTTTGTTTATGATTTTAATCTGGTTAAGGTTTTGTTTTGTGTTTGTACCCCACGTTGTGGGTAATGTTGAGGTTAGAAGTGGGTGGGGAGGATTTTGATGAAGAAGGCATTGGCTTGGCTGAGATGCATTCTTGCCTTTGCAGATGGTTATTGGATTCTAGATTTTGCATAAGGATGTTGTTTTGGTCCGATTTTAGTGGGATGTTATTTGGTAAGTTCCATTGCTTTTGCACCTGTTATGGAGATATGCTGCTTGGAGTTCTCCCTTTCTCACAGTTTTGATGCGTTTGGCTTTTGAGCCACTAGAACGGAGTAAAATGACATTGATGTGAAAGCTTTTAGTCTTGTTAGTGTGGTCGATTAGCAAACAGGAGATGCAAGCAATTGAACTTTTCTTGAATAGAAAAATGTATGTTATTTCGCTTCCGTTCTTTGTTATGTTTCCCCTTCTATTGATTGTTTTGAGAAAGTAATGAGACATACTGGAAGAAGATAGCATTTCATGTACAACATTAGAAACTGTATATGGATATTGTATTTATATCTGTTCCCTCGTTTCAGGAATCTCCTTTTTCAAATTTCCTAAGCAGTCTATCTCCAATAAACCCTGTTAAGGCTGCACATGTGCCACAAGGACTCTTAGGGCTCAGTTCTCCTCCTCTTGTATTCACATCACCGCGTACAATACTGCATCAAAGAACTAGTTTCCTACAAAGGTTTGAAACTTCCTTATTTTAAACTTTGTTTGTTTACCCTATCACGGATATAAGATTTTGACCTGAATGATATTTACTTGAGAATGTTTTATGATCCTTCTTAGGTCACAACCCTCCCACATATCCAGTTTCGAAACACCTGAGAAAGATGATGGGAGCAAGAAGTTAGAGAATCGTGCACATGATTTAAAGGAACCTGAAACTTACTGCAGGGCATTGATAGATGATATCCAGGAAGACAATGATATTAAAAACAACATGCAGGACCAACCTGGCAGTTTGTCAGGGTGTGCTGATGAATACCTAAATGATTCTGGAGACTGCATAAACTCTGCAAATTTGATAGACCAAAATGTGAAGCAATCAAATGATGTATTCCAATCATCAATAAGTAGTTTATCCAATGCAAACTCTGATGAGAAAAGTCACTCAAGGGCTGAAGTGGATACCTCCTCAGCGTTGTTTGAGCCAATTAAGGAGGATCCTCAGGGGCAGTCTTTTAATGAAATTAAACCAGTATACATTGAAGAGGAACAAATTGATAGTAAACATCCACATAAGGAATCTGACTCGTCAATAGACCATGATCCTGAGATAAATCAGTGTGATGTTTTCGGGAGTCAGGTAATAAAAAGAACTTTTGCTTTTGTTTACGAAATTATCTATAGGAGATGTCCATGTTAACTGTGTCTTTGTTTAAGCTGCATAATGTGTTATGCTAACCTATATTGCTGATTATTCAGGCAAATGAAGAATATGTTGAGAACATGAAGACAACCTTACAAGGCTCCATTGAGAATGTAGCACAATGTGATTTGGAGGTAGAAACTAGATTACTAAAATTGATATACCGAATTAGATTTGTAAGAAACTATATATGGTTTACTTTGATACATAGTAACAAAACCTTTATTCATTCTTTGTTGGGAACCGCATTAGATTCCATACCTTCTTAACTTATAGAATGTCGATGACTGAGTTAGAAAGGGCTTATCAAACCAAAACTCGGTATTTGTTATGATTTTACATTCTCAAGTAAAATTATGGATTTTTTATCTGTGTTTTGTCCATCTTAAATAATATATGATTCATCAGTTATTCCATGTGTGTTTTGGATTGCCTGATGGCACTTTTGCTGCATACTTATGCGCTGTGAAGGAAAAATGAAATAAAATAATTCAGCATTCTCTATTTCTTTGGTTTTTAGTCCTCGTATTTGCTTTTTGCTGTTAAATAATCGCAACAGTAAATGTAGGTCAGTCAACTCCAACGTGGCTTGAGTAGACGCTGCCTCCAATTTGAAGAAGCTGGAAGGAAAACTGATATGAGAAGCATCTCGTCTTCAAATCAAAGAGACAGTACCATTGGTTCAGAATCACTGACTTCTGCAACAGAAATGGAGAGCTTAGGTTCACCTCATGTGGACTTCACTGCCTCTTCTAACAAGAAGCAAATGCTTAACCTGTCTCAACTTGCAAATTCTGGATTTCCTCCTCGCTCTACTGGAAAGTCTCACATGGTTGTGTCCAAACCTTCAGGTATTGGATTGCATCTGAATAGCATTGCTTTGCCAATGGGTTCTCATAGTTCAGTGGTAATCATTAAATCAACACCTACCATGAACTGCCATCATGTGGACAACAAAGGTCATAGCGAAAAACTATCAAAACTAGTCGAGAAAGTTGTAATTGCTCGTGAAGATGATATGTCTGAGCCTTTGTCTTCACTTGCAATTAGTTCTGTCAATTCTGAACCATGTCAAACTGCGAAGCCTTTGAATACGATGCAGGCAATTGAGCATCATGTAACTCCACTAAATAAGAGGAATTTTAACTTAGAGCATGCTGACAATTTTGAGGAGTTAAGCCAATTGAGCCCGACCAAAAAGAGAAGGCAAGTTTATATGTTATCTTTATTGCTTTCTGTTTTCTCTATGTATTATAGCATCTGAATTATTTGAGATATTTTTAGGAAGACATCATCAAGTGCTGATGGTGATGGTTGCAAACGTTGCAACTGTAAGAAGACTAAATGCCTGAAACTGTGGGTGTTCTCGCTTGTTAAACTCATATATCATTTTTGCCGCCTGCCATATTCATTAACCATTACCCTTTTTGGCCAGATATTGTGATTGTTTTGCTGCTGGAATATATTGTGCTGAATCTTGTGCTTGCCAAGGTTGCTTTAATAAACCAGAATATGAAGACACGGTTATGGAGACACGTCAACTTATTGAATCCCGCAACCCACTTGCTTTTGCTCCGAAAGTTGTGCAACGTGTTGCTGAGCGTGCAGCATTCATCGAGGTTCTTAAACCTTCATAGTTTCTTTGTAATCCTTTGTTTGTTTGGAGATATCATGATGAGATTTAGATTCCACAGGAAGATGGATGCAGGACGACGTCGTCCTTAGCAAGGCATAAGAAAGGTTGCAATTGCAAAAAGTCTATGTGTCTGAAAAAATATTGTGAATGCTATCAGGTATATCATTATGTTTGTTTAAAATTTGCCATAATTTACCTGCTTTACAATATTTCCTAGCTTTGCTCATTTCTGCTTTATGTTGAGAAGGCAAATGTTGGATGCTCTAGTGAATGCCGCTGTGAAGGGTGCAGAAATTCTTACGGCAGGAAAGAAGGTTAGTCTCCCAATTCCTTATATCGACATTGATGATTGTAAATTTGAAGACAAATTTGGAGAAGTGGCGGTTTATGCATTAGTCTCTATGGATTCTTTTTGCAATATAAAGGTTGATTACTTTATGTTTACAGTTGTTTGTAGATGATTTCTGGATGCACTTTGGAAGTTGCTACATGCATTTTAGAAAAAGTATATAATGTAGGAGAAAGTCGGATAAACTTTTTACTTTGGTGATGGATTGGAGGGGACCCATCATAAAAATGTGCTTGCCTGCTCCTAGAATAAGGTTTTGAAATGAATCACTAATATGGAAGTGAAGAATGATTACTGGATCCATTTATTTTGCTGTGTTTTTCTTTTCAGATTATCATTCTAGTAAGGAAATTTTACACAACCGAGTTTGCAAAGAAAGATCCGGAGGTAGAGATGAACCTAAACTGGGAGTGGTAGCAACGATTAAAGGTTTCTTGCAAGCTGAGTTACAGGATCCACACAGCCTTACACCCTCCACTCCATCATTCCAGCATTCAGAGTAAGTTTCATTGATTACATGATCAATCTAAGGAGATTTGATTTGATGTTTCTCTTTTCTTCTTATTCTGCTCTTCCTTATTTTTTTAAGTTGCTTAATCCGGGTTTCCTGCTTGTTTATTGTTGTATAGCCATGGAAAGGATGTTGCAAAATCCCAACTCAATTCCAGTAGATATGTCCCATCACCTGAGTCAGACTTTTCCAATTTGCCATCTGATACAAGACCCATAAGATCTCCTAGAGATTCAGTGAGCAACGATATGATTCTGGAAGGAAATGAAGTAATACTTGATATAGATTCTTTTGGTCAAGAAATGAATTATAATATTTCTGAAATGATGGATCAATTCTCCCCAAGATGCAATGCTCAAGCTGGTATTTGTGATCTTTCTCCCTCTCAAAACTCTTCTATAGCAACTTTGGCTTCTTCAGCTTCGTCTAAGACAAAAGGATGTGTGAACAGTTCACAATTCCAATTGTGCTCTGGAAGTGGTCAATTTTCGTCTGGTCGTTCCCTCCGGTGGCGCAGTTCACCAATCACCCCAATGCCTCAGTTAGAGGAGACCAAAAATCAAGATAATGATTCTGATAGTGGGCTTTATGACATTCTGGGAGATGAAACACCAGAAATATTAAAGGAAGCTTCTACTCCTATTGCATCCGTGAAAGCAACATCCCCAAATAAAAAACGAGTTTCTCCACCTCACAATCATGTTCATGGTCTTAGGCCAAGCTCTTCAGTTGGCTTGAGAAGTGGACGCAAGTTTATATTGACAGCCATATCATCTCCTTCACCCCTCACCCGTTGTGATAAATCCAAAGGCGACGCAGATGACAAAAGTAGCAACAGCTAGGTGAGTTTATCATTGTCAATGATACACTAAATCAGGAGTGTTTGTTTGCATTCTAATTTATTTCTGGCTTGACAGTGCATATTTGGATTGCCAGGGAATTCAATATTACTTCTGGTTGCAAGCTATTATCCAGTTAAGAGTTGAGGGTTTAAATTGTTCCAGGTGTGTATATGGATTTCCCCTTGATTCTTTGTGTTTTTATGTTTGTATAGTCATTGGAGTTGCCCTTATTCCGGCAGGTAGAGTACGTCAATGGCCACATGTTTGAAGGATTATGGGGTAAAATTGCCAAAGAGATGCAGCTTTAGTATCATCGGTTACGGTTACAGTCTTCTCTCTTTTATCTTTGCCTCTCAATATGGAATTGATATTATTTGAACCTTACCTCAACTGTTTATCAAGTGGTTTTCTTTCCTAGTAGTTGGAGATAAGTACTAAAGTTCTATAGTTGTTCATTAAGGGGAAATTTTTAGTTCTCATATTGCTAGTTGAATGTGTTTTACCATTGCCTTTTTGACCTTAACTGAGCAGTTTTTCAACTACCCAGTATTTGTAAGTTTGCTGTTGTATTTTTCTAATCACAATGAATATATGCCTACAGTTCAGCCATGTAACAAAAATCTGACTAAAACCACTTCATGGTTTATGGAAAAGAATTTGTTGTTTGAGGATGAGTTTATTATGCACCAAACTTTTATGAAAATGGTCCAAATGTCCAGTGCAGGTTTGGATTTTTTGAGATTCGGTAGTATCAAATAGTTAACAGGAAGTCAATTCCTGAATAGTATAGTGTTGACTCCGGAGCTTCTGTTTTCACCATAGTAGAGGATTTCAACCTTCATTTCACTTAAACTGAAAAAGAAAACTGTGGTTTTGTGCATTTCCAGGTATTATACGGATATGGTGTTTTTCGTTACAAAAGTCTCGTATTTTATATTGTTAGCAACAATAAGGAATTCAGCCAGTGTATTAGGACTTTGCTGATGTGGCTTGTTAACTTTGATAATGATGTTGGAATGTTGAAATCTCTTGATGTGCTTGATGACATGTTAGTTCTCACGTCAACAAAAACAATGGATATCTGCTGAAGTGGTAAAACACATGGTTTTTTGTAATGAAGATTACTCTACAACATTCATCCATCAGTAAATGTTTGAAACCACAATTTTTTTTTTTTTCTAAATTAAAAGTAGACAACCTTTGGTTAGTGAAGAAGGTTGTTAGTGTCATAATTGTATTATGTCAATTATGTTCTTCAATGTATTATTGATCTACATGATTATAAATAATATTTAATATATCAACGTGTTGTGTCAAATCTCGGATTATTTCTCTTTTCATACGTGAGATGCCATTCACCTAGTCCCCAGTAGGTTAGGGTGGATTAATTAAGCGCAAGTGTCTGTTCCCCGAAAATTCAGCATTGAAGTATCTTGTTGTCTAGTCGTTCTTATACCAATTTTGAGCCAGCGATGAAAAAATCATTACTAGATTATATCTAGGGATCCTGTCCCCGTTTAGCAAAGCTTAGTTTTAATTTTTTTTTATTTTAGTATTACAAAATTCAATTATTTATATTAGATAAATATATAATTAATACTATATATATAAATCATTATAAGTGGTAGTTTTGATAGGGATATTATCGGGGATTTCTGCGGAAACTAAACAGGGACGGGACCGCAGGACAGAAAAAGGTAATTCTATTCCTATGTCCATTTAGCATTTGAGATAAATTTATCCCCGTCTTTGTCCCCGGAAATCCTAAACAGAAAATCCTTTCCCACTCGGATAGGTTTCGTGTCCCTGTTGACAATCCTAATTACATTAATTAGAACAGTGCTAGTGCTGGGCCAGTTGGTCTATGCTCTCAGCTGTGCCCCTTGCACTGGAAAGGTGGCTGAACTTGGTTCTCCAGCTCACTCGACAGCTGGAGCCTGGAGCTAGGGGGTGAATCAGAGGGGCAGGTGCCCATTAAGAGGCTGCCCAGGTTTTGAACAGTAAATGAACCGGCTGGATAAATAAAGTCAGTAGAGCTAGCCCAGGTGCTGTGGACTCAATGAAGCAGCTGTCTCTCAAGCATTTTCACAGATGCTTCTAACGTGGCCCAACAACTAACCACGAACTATTAACCGCAAAATTAGCTGCAAACAACCTTCATTAACAAAAAGCATTAAAACTCAATAACAAACTATACTTATTTTTTCACTTGTGAATATATTCTGAATCAAGTTTGTTTTCCTTTTCTTGGAAAGCTTTTATTTAGCTGTTTGTTTTGGTATTTTGGTTTGCGTATGAGCCAGAGAATGAAGTGCAGCAACTTATCCGGCAGCCTGTTCTGCAGCAAAGGCTATCTAGTTTTAATGAATTCTAGAATATTACCTAAATAATTATATAAGAAACACAAACTGCAATGTTACTGTATTTCGTAAGTACGATTATCATGTCAGAAATTACATAATTTATGAAAATTGGCTTCCAGGACAAGGCTAGTGCAGCTTTGAACCACCTTTTCAACCACTGAGTTTTAATTAGCCTATAAAACATAATAGATGCATGCTCAATACAAACTGTCAATACTCCTACTGTGTAAATTTGATAAACCATTTTAATCTGTTATGTGATCTTAAAAAATAGTTAAAACATACTTTATACATATTGATTGAGCATTATGTTATTATAAATTCTATTAGTAAAATATTTGTATTAACTGTTAATTATCATTCATAGTAAATGAAAGGGGATGTTAAAAAAAAAAAGAATAACTAATTTTGTAAAAGAAAATATTTTCTATGTTTTAGAACGTATCAAAATGGAAAAGTAATTTATAAAATTAGGAGAAAGTATAAAAATAACTAAATGAAATACAAAAATCACCAAATTAATCCTAAATATTGGATATTATTAGGCACCAAATGCATTACTTCCAAACTAAAGCATCCTCAAGTCTCACAGAGACTATTATTTCTGAGCTAAAATAATAATTCACAAAATTTCTTGGATTTGAGAAAATAACATAGAATCATTTAAGCTTCACCCTTTTTCTAAATCCAAAAAAATCCAACTCGTCCTAAAACCTAGAGAAATTAATGGAAAATGAAAAATTAAGCCCAACAGTTTTATATTTTATTAAAACTAACACGAAAAAGGAATAATAAAATTGAACCATGCATACTATACACCATTCCCTTGTCTAATCTCAGCAATCATGGCCCCTCCAGTCCTAGCCTTACAGTTAGCCAATTACAGACTTCATCCATTTCTTCAGGGATTGTGTAGTGACCCAACCTGATTGAGAATATTCAAGTATTAGTATTTCTTAAATTTCCAAGAAACAAAGTTTTTATTTTCTATCCGCCCTAAGGGGTCCTTTTTCCAAGTTTTGATTTTTTGTTTTTGGTATACAAGTCTCCAATACTGTATCCACTAGAATCTGAACTCGAGCTACTAGAGACTTCAAGACCCCTTTCCCAAAAATGATTTCTGCATACACAAGGAGGGTCCTAGATAAGTTTGTGAGCCGGCTCAGTTTGGGCCTAACCCGAACAAGCCATCCTCTAAATCACTAGCCCAAGCTCAACCTAGTCATTGTAATTTTTCTCAGGTTCGGGCTTTGAGATCAAGTCCCAAGCTCAACCAGGTCCACCCGTTTAAGCTTTCAGTATTATATTGGGCTTGACTGGATCAAGGCCAGGCCATAGAAAATATACGTGACCACACCTGCTTATAGACAGCAGGGCTAGGCGGATATGCATGCCCGTAAACAGGTCAAGAGGCTCCTAGGCCCCGTTTTCCAAATATTGACTTTCTACATACACTAGGATTTGAACTTGAGTGAGTTAAGGCTCTTATTGCTCAAGCCAGTCTTCATTGGTAGCAAGAAAAGAAACAAAGCTAACTATGAAATAAGATGCATCAATTTCAAGTGAAAGATATGTGTATATATATACCCATTGAATGTTCTGAAGGCAAGATTTCGAAATCCAGCTGAACTTAAAGTCTCTGCTGATTTCTCTCCATGCTTATAAGCAACCACATCATCACCTGCACCCAAAATGTGTAAACTTTGCTTCAACTTACATATGATGGCAAATGCAAGAACTTCAATTTTTGCTTATAATTACCATGGATTCAAAGATAGTCTACATAATCCTTTGGCATCTTGTTTGAAAAGTATTTAGTTGTTTGAACAACATTTGAACTAAGTACCATCATACATTTAGGATTCATCAAGCTGCTGTTTAAAGCACAATTGGGAAGAACTTTGATATTTTAGTTTTCCAACCATACACACCACATAAAAATCCATGAAAGTAACAGTTAAATAAACTGCGCAAAACGATATTTTGGACCACGAACTTGTCAAAATGTTGAACTTTTTAGTTTTATATTGAGATTTTGCCTTTTACCTTTCAATTTTTAAAAATGTACACCCTAACAGAAGGAACTATCATGTGAGGTCCACGTGTCCTTAATTGACGTGTGTCAGAAATAACGCCACATCACCCTACATCTTTTGATCAAAATTGGAAATGAAGGATCTAAAATGCCATAATAACATGACATTTGGGATCCTAATTGTCAAAATTTGTGGAAAGTAATATTTAGGGGCCAAAAGTATCATTTTGCCAATAAAAATAATGTTTTTAGATTTTATGGCTGAAATTAGAAAGTGATGAATTTTACAGAAATTCTTTACTTGATCACATATAGAAATCTAAAATACATAAGAGAGTAATGGGTACCAATCAAATTTGTGAAATGAATGCTAATACTCAATCTTTGATACCGTTAAAATCTAGAGATGAATGGTTATACCTAAACCATGGCAGAGCATAATGGGCAAGGAAGCCGCACGCCTTAAAGCTTCATGTGACCCTTCCACCTGGTTCCTTAAAGACCTGAATAAGAATAGCACTTATTTTCTGAATAAAATTTCTTAGTAAAAAGGAATCTAAACCATGTCTCATAGTTTGACGTGTCAGAAATTAGTACTCCATACCTTGAACATGGAAGCCAGCCACTTAGACCAACAACTGCACTAAGGTTAACAGTATATAGGTTTCCATTTCTGTATTGCCCTAAAACATGGCATGTTGCAGAGTACAGGGCAGTTGCAGCACCCATGCTGAAGCCACCAACTCCAAGTTTGACTGCAAAATATTGATTCACAACAACATGGTTTGCCAAACATTAATGACATGGTAATGAGAAGTGCACCTAAATCCAAAGCCTAGTGATAAAGTTGGCAACTTTTTTTTTTTGTATGTGAATTTCATTTAGGTGGTTTCTCTCCCAACTAAAGTTTGTTGCATCTACTAAGACTCGAACACGAGATCTCTAGATTTAGTGACTTGAGTTCATTAACCACTCAAGCCAACCTCATAACTGGTATAAAGTTGACAACTTTAAAATACTTAAGCATCATATTATTCAGTACAAATGAAACCTTTGATGTTCTCTACTCTTCACCAACAGAAACACAAAGTAGATGATGAAAAAGAACAAAACTTTGCAACAAAATAAGCAAAACCCTTTTATTGTCTAGACGACTGATAGCCTCTTTGATAGGGTGAAACTACTCTATGTATACACTTACAAGCATAAAGTCTAAGATAAGAGGAACTAGAGGACTAAATTGCTTACTATCAGCAGGCTCTGTGGACAAAAGATTGGCAACATGTGCTGCTGAAGCATCCAATCCCTCCAAGTCATCAGGTGCATCTTCTGAAATATCGCCAGCATCAAACCCTGAAATAAATTAAGAAGCTATTCAGCCTAATATTCATTACAAAGACAACAACTAAAGCATATGCATAGAGCGTTTGTGATGTCAGGTTTAGAAACTTGTTATTATAGTTGCAATCCTTTGAAGCAGAAAAAAAAAGGATTGTAAGCCGACTGGTCTTTGTCACTTTTACACATTGAGCCCTTGATATTTTATTTTGACATATTGAGCCTTTGATCATTTGGAAACTTACAAATTGAACCAATGACCTTATATTTTTTCACATTGAGCCCTTGATCATTCAAAATTCTACACATACATCTCGCCCACTTAGGGTTTCTAAGATTTTATGTGTAGGTTTATAATTGATCAATAATTCAATAAGTTAAAATAATAGATGGCTCAATGTATAAGTTTATAAACAATCAAGGGTTTAATATGTCAAAATAAAATATGAGAGGCTTGGTGTGTAAAAATAGCAAAGATCAAGGGTTCAAAATGATTTATACCAAGGAAGAAAAAAAAAAAAAAAAAAGAACTTCTCTGTGGATGCTTACAAGCAGTGCATGGAAATCCACCAAATATTGCAACTGGTCTTGTTGGAGCAGTTGGGCAAATCCATTTAATCTGCAACCCCAAGAAAAGAGTAAGAGGTCCTTTCTATGGAAAGTTGTAACAATATATAAACATCATAGTGCAACAAATGATGCATGTTTAATGCAGAATGTAGAAACAACTTAGTAACAGTTCTTACATTTGGAAGAGGAAGGGTTTCCAGAAGCTGGGACCAACTACAAAACAAACCACAGAAAAGGGTAGCTATAAGTCAACTCTCAATACCAAGTTGCTTAATGCTGTCATAGGGTCAAACACTTAAAAAAAATTAAATAAAGAACTCAAAGGCATTATTGAGCTTAAAAAAAGGCCTCGCAAGTTTGGGGGACCACATTCAGAGATAAGCACCAGGCCTCAGCAATTGAGTAGGTCATACTATATGACAATACAAATGTGTACCCTTGATTTGCTAACCATATTCAAAGAATTAGACAATTAAGTGCTGCTAATTATGTTATATTTTCTGAAAATATTATTAATTTGCCTGAAAATTGAAAGGTGAATTAGGATAGTGAAACAGTGGTCCCCTATTCTAAGGCATTAGTATATCCAGGTTTGGGTTCCAGGATACTCAATATAGCTTCGACGAATAAAGAAGACAGCAGAAAAGACAAGCATGTTTCAGAAATAAACTCACAGGAATCTTATGGAAAATTGCATAGTTCTTACGCAACAATTTTTACAACACGAGTTTAAGATTCTACAGTTTCTTTGCTTTGGTTTTCTCGAATCAAAACAAGTCCGTTATCTCCACTTAAAAGCATATGTTCAAAACAGATTCAAAGGAATAATATTTCAGCAATTGCTACTTGAAATAGAAGCAATGACCACATTAAAATAGACATGTTAATAGCATGCAACAAATGACAGGGTGCCATGTGTCAAAGACCCATTTAACCTCTTGGTCTATTAGAATCTGATATAATATTAAAGAAATATTTGACCGAAAAACTTAAATTAAAGCTCATACATAAGGTTCCAAAAATAGTGTTTATCAAGTGTAATCTAATGAACTGGCTCAGAATCTCATTGTGAAGGTTCAAGCCAAGAAAAGGATTTATTAAACAAATGTATGAAAACCAGGAAACATAGCACATTACTTAATACCTTGAACCCTTGTCTCCAAGTCCATGCAGCCAAATAATGGTGGCCTGGTGTTGTCCTTTAGGCCTGACCACATGTGTTCTTCCAAATTCGAATGTCTTTGTAGCAATTCTGCTCCCTGAATTTGAGAATCCAAGAGTTGAGAAATAAAGTATAACTCATATGCATATAAAATACAAATGAAAAACTGAAGCGAAGTCTAACCTGAACTGGTATTAGAGGTATTGTTGCTCATTATATTCCAATAAACAACACAGAGAAATGATTTATTTGATGATTATGAATGGTTTAGGTTTGAACTGAGTTCCTGAAATGAGAAAAACAAGATTAAGCTTCTCTATTTATAACCAAATAGGAGGCTGAAAATAGAATGCAATGAATGTAACCAATCAATCCACATCAACAACTTGCTTGCACCAGTATACACTTTCCAATATAAAGAAACTATCAGAAAGTGAAAGGCACCCAAATAAAAGCACAGATAGGTA
Source organism: Euphorbia tirucalli (assembly GCA_039660915.1). Lineage (NCBI taxonomy): Eukaryota > Viridiplantae > Streptophyta > Magnoliopsida > Malpighiales > Euphorbiaceae > Euphorbia > Euphorbia tirucalli. The sequence continues at coordinate 73,159,823 of CM077634.1, read as the reverse complement.
GAAAGTGACAAAAATAATATACAAAAAAAAAAAAGGAGCAAACCTTATGAACAAAGCATTTTAAAATTTCAAACAGATCAAAGCATATCAAAGCCAAAAAAAAAAAAAAGGTAAGAAATACTACATAGCAATGCACGAACAGAAAGAAACAGAATTTATTCCTGGTGGAGAAGTAAAGCACTTCAACTATGACTATGACAACCCAAGAATATAACCACAAAAGAGGGAAAAAAAATAATCAACTTTCCCATTATTTCCTCCTTAATAAAAGAAAAGAAAAATAAAATACAAAGAAACAAGAGAAGAGCAGAAGAAACCATCACTTTTTAAATGAGAAAGATCCAATTTTTGAAGTTGAAACATTCAACAAAGAGAGCACCATCAACCCATGTATGAAAGATCAGATTCTTTTTTTTTTTCCAAAAAAAAAAAAGCATGAATGAGAATAATGAGATTGGAAAAATGGAGGAGTAGGGTTTAAGCTTTTTAATGGCAACAAACCTTGGTGAGGAACAAAACCCGAAAAGCATTTGAGCTTTTTTTTTTTTCACTTTCTTCTTTCAACTTTCCTTTTGTTTTGTTCACATTTCACTGAGAAACCCCAAAAACAAAAACCTGAGTACACCAGCTCAGTAGCTCCGTGTTTTCTTAAATTCTTTCAGACGATATTTTACCAAAATGCCCTCCATAGTTACCCAATTTCTGCATTAACCCTCTTTTTGTAGGAACGAGAATTATAATTAATAAGATTGCTATGAAATTCACCCTAAATTCCACTTGTAAAGTACCATAATCCAATCAAATGTATTTCTCTCAAAAAAAAAAAAAAGTCAATTGTATATTTTGGGTTATTATTATTAGTAACATTTTAATGCCCATCAATAAAATAATTAAACTTTTTATTTTTATTGTAATAAAATTACATCCACAATTTTTTTAGTAATTTCTTACGCCTTTTAGTATGGCTTGCTTAGGTCAAGAGTAAGTTGACTTCGTGGAACCATTGCTATTGGTAGCTAGCCCCTTGTTGGTGTGGTTCTTAGTGGGTTTAGGTAGTATGCTCCACCAAAACGGCTGTCTCTAGATAATATTTATCTAATCAGGCCAATATCTCCAATAAATTTTTTAAGAATCTCAAAATTTATTGATCTAGCACTAGAATTTAGTGCATGGTGTTAATGTGAAGTTAAGTTGTACAATTAGCTAATTATCTAAGGATCAGTTTGGGGCTGCTTTCCACAGCTCCGAAAGCAGCTTTCAATCAAAATATGTGAATCTCACTTTGGTTAAAAAGCTGTTTTTAGAGTTGCAGAAAGTAGGGGTGAGCAAAAACATGGTTCAATTCAAAAACCGAACCGAACCAAAAACCGAAATAGAAGAAAAACAGAAACCAAAACCAAACCAAAGTTGATATGGTTCGGATCAAACCAAACTGAACCAGTTTGGTTTGAGTTATGGTTTTGTTCGGTTCAAACCGAATCAACAAAAATTTCAATTTTTTAATTTTTATTATTATTATTTTTTATAAATTACATATAAAATATTGCTTAAAAAGGATTTATATTACATGTATATTACTAAAGTCTCATAAATACAAACTATATAATAATATAAATATATAATATGTCAAACAAAATTTATTTATATACATATACATATTTTAAAAAAATATTTTTTCTATTACGGTTCGGTTCGGTTCAGTTTCGGTTTTTTCAACAAAAACCAAAAACCGAACCAAAAACCAAATTTTATAAAACCAAAAACAAACCAAATAGAGTTTGGTTTGGTTTGGTTTCAGTCTTGGTTTGGTTTGGTTTTTGGTTCGCGGTTTGGTTTTGCTCACCTCTAGCAGAAAGCAGCCTTAAATGCACAATTGGTAAAATTTAGATTGTATTCAAGAAACTACTGGAAAAACACTTAAAACTACTTTTAAAGATAGCAATGAAACCTAATTTTTCCTGAGAGCACTTTCACTAACAACAATCCCAAACTAGTCCTTCATCAATTTCATTATTTTGGTTTCCCCGATCTAATTGAATTTGGGATGGAATTTCATAAGGGTGAAAACTCTTCTATTTATGAGATTTGAACTTGAAATCCAGTCTAAAGAAAATGAGATATTTTATAACTCAAAAATGTTGTAAATTAATTAGTCATTTATTTTGTAGTAATGGTCTTAAAGCTCAAAGCGCAAATTACATATATAAATCGCCTTCTAGTCCTCAAACATATATGTATTTATTAATTTTTTCTAAGATTAATAGATAATATTGCCAGTTTATTCAACTACGTTTCTGCTGATATGAATATTTTTAGGGTAAATTACAAAAAAAACCCGGTGGTTTCATATTTTTACAAATAAAGGACTGTGGTTTTTTTTGTTTAAAAAAGATGATTGTGTTTTAAAATGTTAACAAAAAAAAGGACAACTAAAATTAAATCATGACATTACGTAGGGTATTCTTGTTCATTTTGAACTCAAAATTTTCAAGTTAGTTATTAAAAATACAAAACACATGAATGATAAATTTTGAAAATTTTTGAAACGCACAGATATTTTTATAAATTAAATAATGATAATAGATTTAAAAAAAATCATAACAAATTGAAAATTTTTTGAAAAATATTCAAATTTTGATGTAAAATTCTTAAATAATATACATAAATTATTGGTATGTTAAATAACTAAAAATACCATCCGCTATATCATCATTGTTAACGGAAAAATGTTAGTTATCCTTTTTTTTGTTAACATTTTAAAACACAATCCTCTTTTTTACACAAAAAAAAACCACAATCCTTTATTTGCAAAAAAGTGAAATCACAGGGTTTTTTTTTTTTTTGTAATTTACCCATATTTTTACGTAAAAAAGTGAAATCACAGGGTTTTTTTTTTTTTTTTTGTAATTTGCCCATATTTTTACATAAGAAAATGTAAGAGTTCGAAATTTTTTTTTTAATTTTAAAAAAGAAAAAAAAAAAAAAAAGAGGAAAATCTAAATATTTTATACAATGACAGGGCATAAACTTTTTGAGGTTTCAAACGTAGGAAACCCCAAAGCAATGCAAAAAAGAATCATAGTTATAATTGGAAAATCGGGTTAGCTTTAGAATAATCACATATATGATGGGACTAAAGCAGATTTTCTCCTTAATCTTTTTTTATTACTTTCTAAAGTTGTATATAAGCTTTCCCCACTACTTTCTGAGGATAATTAATATTGGTATAATATAATATAATACTATTATTATATGTTTTCCTACCAACGGCTACAAATGAAAGATTGGAATAAAAGTTGTCAATAAATTATGAAACTATGTCGGATCGTTTTATACAATTATAAATTATTATTATTATTATTATAAATATTCCACTTGTTACTTATATTATATGTATTGGATTCTTATATTATAAATTTTACATAGATTCTATATTACAACTTTTACAAGTATGTTTATTTGTTTTTAAGGAACTTTCAAATCAACTATCGGATTTATATATGCTACTTTATGCCTCTTCAACGTGTTGAGATGTTTAGTTTTGTTGACGTTCTGGCACTAAAATGCAGAATATATCGTAATAGAAAAAAAAATTTGTTGTTTAAAGTATCAAAATTGTTGTTATATCCTCGGATAATAATAACAATGTTATTGCATAGCAAAATTTAAAACAATTTTATTCTTAGTAATTAATATAAATATAACAACTTTTGACAATAATTTCTTTCTTTATAAAACTTTTTACTAATGAATCTTCCATTTATTATAGTATAGATTAATTATAATAATTTTTCAATTTTCTTTAACTCCTTCAAGAGACAAATCAAGACCCCTAAATTAGTTTCTTATAGATAAAAAGTATAATTTAACTCCTATAATTAATTCAATTTTTTTAGGTCATAAGTTGCTTTTATATATATGAAAACAAGGTTTTTAGTAGTTTGTCTATCCTATCTCAAATCTCTCCATTCCTATTTATCTATGTTCTTGATTTTGAAGAATTTTTTTATATTTTTTGTGACAATTAAACCATTAAACCATAATTGATAAACCAATAAAAGCTAAAATTTAATTTTAAAAAAATTCATATCTTGCGGTTACAAAATTAATTACCATTTATGAAAAATAAATAATGAATTAAAAAGCGTATTGTGAAATAATTCTAATAATTTAATGGATTATAATGGTCATAAACTTATATTAATTCAATTATATATCATATATAAATAAATGGCAATATAATCTTTGCATACATAGTGATTCTTTTTCCCCTTCAGCAACCATTTGAGGTGGATATATATTTTTTTTTTCAACATGCTACTCTCTCTCTAAGAGGTCTCTCTTTAAGATTTTTACTGCCTTTTTTTGGTGGACAGTTATAGTTGCAAATCATAACTTTTGCATTTTTATATTTTTGTTGTCATTAGTGAATTTTATGGAGATTGAAAATATTAGCAAGGAGCAACAAGAAATAAAGAACAATATAAATCAATTGTAAGGCTATCACTTTTTTATATTTTTATTGTCATTTTATAGGTGTTTTTTTTTTCTATGGAAATTGAAGATATTTGCGAGGAGCAACGGAATATGAGAAAAAATAAAAAGAAATATAAATTATCTGTAAGGCTTTCACTTTTTTTTATATATATATTTTTGCTTTCATTTTTTATGTATTTTTTTATGAACGTTGAAGATGTTGGCAATGAGCAACAAGATATGAGAAAAATAAAGAAAAACATAAATAATTTGTAAGGTTTTCATAGAAGTTAATTTTTTTGTCTTCTCTTCATAGGTCTCTTTTTGGTCTTCTTTTTTTCTTTTAACTGGTCATGTAGAGATATTAAATAAATTTTTATCTTTACAGTTTCAGTTGCAAATCACGACTTTAATATTTTTTTTGTCATCTTATAGGTTCTTTTTTCTAATGGTGATTGAAAATGTTGGCTATAAATAAGTGGATTTGAGAAAAAAAAATAAAGAAAAATATAAATTATTTGTAAGGATTTCACCGAGATTAAAAATGATTTGTCTTCTCTTCATCTCTCTTTATTTGGTCTTTTTTTTCTTTTTTCTCTTTAACCATTTATGTACGAAAATTATTATTTATTTGTATAGCTATAATGGCAAATCATAATTATTGCATTTTTATATTTCAATTGTTATTTACATTTGTTCAAATCCCTTTATGTTACATCTTTTTCTTTTTGAAATTTATATGTTTATGATTCTAAATTAAATATGTGATAAATAATTGCTTGTTTATCAATGTCATTTCTTTATTATATACTACTTAACTCATTTTTTTCTTATCAATTTGGAACTCCGTATGACCTTAAAGGAGAAACTATTGTCAATTTTTAAATCTTTTTTGGTTCATTGTTTGAAGTCATTATGATACATTACTTTTTTGTAACTGTTATTTAAATTAATTATATATTTGAATTAACTTTAGTATATTATTATTATTATTATTATTATTATTATTATTATGCTTAATTATCAATTATTTATATATATGAATTGTTATTCTTAATGATCAATTATTTATATTTATGAATTTGGATACTGCAATATTAAATATCATGTATAAGAAACAAATGAGAAAATATACTATAATTATGAAAAAAATATTTATATGTTTCATTATTATTTATGTTTTTAAATATTTAATATATTTATAAATTTCCTATTATATTTTTTTTTTATTTTTCCAATATGAATAAAGTAAAAACAAGATAAAAAATGAGTCATTTTCTATAAAAATACTGTAATTTCATAATCTTTTTTTTTTTGGCAACAATTTCATAATCTTTTAATTGAAGAGCAGTAATAAATTTCTTAATTTGAAGTCATTATAATAAATTTTTTTTTATGTATACCTATTTGAAAATTAAAATAAAAATAATTAAATATTTTTACTAAGATCACATCATATCAAGATTTTTGTATAGGAACACAATTTTGTTACGAAAAAATAAATATATTGACAATGATTAATTTAGTTTATGTTGTAGCTAATAGTGGAAAATACTAAATTATTTGATGTTAATATTGTCAACAAAAAATCTTTTTGGGGATAATATATCCATAATCTGCCCATTTGACACATGTTCTATTAATTTAGTTTTTTTTAGTCTTTAGAGTAATTGAAACATTGGTATTCAATGAAATGGATGATATTGGTAGTTTATAGAATAATAGTGAAGAGTCACAATGATCCATCTATTACAATAGCAATAATTACGGCAAGTAAACAAATAAACAAATCTGATAGGTCAAGTCTTCCCTTAACATTGTTACCTATTTTAGTATAGAAATTATCAGCTGAGTAAAAAAAAAAAGTTTAGTAATGTGAGTATGTTTGTTGTTAAATCATCGTATCTTATATTCAATTCTTTGTTTCGTACAAAATTAATTGCTTGATTTTTAATTCATTTTTAAAAATACTAGAAATTCATGTGATATGAAAATTTTTTACTATTTATACTTGTGAATTGAAAATAATAGCTTATTGAACCACGCAACGCATATGTTCAAAGCTAGTTCTTCTCATAATTCAATCATAAAATAAACTCCATATGTTAAAGAGTGTATATCACTCTCTGTTATGTAAGACTAAACTAAATTTTGAAAAGTATCTTATGCTAGTCGAATATATTCTCCACACGAATGGACGTTTTGCTCCATTCAATCATGTGGTGATGAAAATTACAGAAGGAAACTGATTGCTAATTTTGAAAGGTAGAGACCAAATTGACTTATATGTGTAAAAGTTCATAAACACAGTCGAACTTAAAATCGACTAAAATCTATTTTTCACTCTCCGATGTTGCATTATCTATGAGTAATTTTATTATAAATCTGGTCCACATAACTCTTCCAATGAAATAATATATATATATATATATATATATATATATATATATATATATATATATACTTTTTTAATTTTGCAATGCTACTTTTTATTTGTATTTATTTTTCCTTAAATGAGAATATATGAACTAATTACATAATAAAATTTCACCAATATTTATGTAAGATGTAATTCTTTTCATTTCTATGAACCCCATTAATTGTAAGTTAGACATTAGAAGCTAATTAAAAGTTGAAAAATTAACTAAGGTGAATGAAAATTCATAAGATTATTTTTTAAAAAAACTTAGGCAAATACATGATTTTTTTTAAAAAATAATAAATCTAGTACCATTGGAGAAACAAACCGTCCGTACAATTAGGATGAAAGCTAGCATCAGTCATCTTCTTCATTAGCTGAGCAGCTTTCTCTCGAGCTCTCGCCGATCCGCTAACAGAAAGATCGGCGAGCACCAAAGAAAACTCCGGCAGCCGCATAGCATCTCTTACGCAGCCTTCACTTTCATCAAACAGACGAACGAGAATTTCCGCAGCACCTTCCTTGCTCAACATGCTTCTTCCTTTCAACACCTCCACCATAGATTTTACAATTTCTTCACATTTTATCAGTGCATTCAATCCTTCTTCAAATCTCGCCAGGAGTCCAAGGATGATCAGCGAAGTTCCTGCTAAATCCTCGCTGTCTGCGCTCTCAATTATTCTCAACAAAACCTCTACGGCATTTGATCGAACAGCTAGTGTGCAATTCCCGTGAAACTGAACAAGCTCAGCCAATGAACTCAGGAGATGATGCGATAAAGGACAACGAGGTCCTGAAATTCCGTCTAATAAGGCCTGGATTGTTCCGGCGACGCCGAACTTGGCCTTGTTCTTGTCCAGCATTGCCAAACTGCAGATTAAGGAGGAAGCTAGTCTGCTTGTTCCTGGTGATGCAGGGGAGAGAATTACCGAATTGAGGATATGAATTGTGTCCAGATCAGCTAGGGATTGCTTTAGATCAGGATTCAGCGAGAGATTGAAGAGGATCGCTAATGCGAGGGTTTGGATGATCGGAGATGAAGATTTGGTGAGGAGAATAAAAGTAGGTATGGCACCATCTATTTGTGCAACCAAGTTCCTGTTTTGGGGACTTACTTTGGTCATGGAAGCTAGGGTTTGCAGAGCTTTTTGCTGGACATCAATGGAGTCAGATTGTGCTTGGGATAGAGATTCGGAGATGGTTTCTCGAAGCCGAGTTGCTGACATTGTTTGTGCTGGTGTGGAAATGACAACTTGTGGATCCAATTTTGGGACCTGAATTTCGAAATCAACACAGGTAAAGGCTTGAAGAAATAGAAATTATCGATATTTAATTTCATTGAAAAAATCTCCATTTCTTGAGTTGTCACCTGGCCTGCAATTTGGGAGTTAACGAGCACAATGTTTCGATAATCTCAGAGTTTTTTTTGTTTTAAAGTCGAGCACAAAAACCACATACAATTCTACTGAAACCGCACAAGTTCCAGATACCACATAAGCAATTGCGATGATGTGGGGCAATCTCAACGGTCCTAAACCAGTCAAGTGTATTATTTTTTTTTTTCTTGGGCTGAAACCATTGCCTAAATGAGCTAAAAGCGAGGACAACGACTAGTCATGTTTATGAGCTCGGATATCCAGCCAGCTCAAGACCGCTGCGTGTGAGTTGAGTTTGGATATAGCTATTTTAAAAATAGTCTGACCGGTCTAAACACATTAGGACCCGAATATATTCGGAAACGGGCATAAAATCCAAACAAGTTAAACATGAAAATGTGGGTTATGAAATGCGTTTTGCATCAAATTTGGGTAAACTTAATACTGTCAAACAATTTTTTAAGATTGGTTTAAGGTTTAACATATTTACCCAAAATTATTAATGTCCTATGTTTTTAGATGTCACACTTAATAAAGGTGGTAAAGATTTGTTAAATAGGTTTTAGACCAAAATTTTGGATTGGCCTACTCATCCAAAATTAGCATGACTATTTAAAATTATTACAAGCCACCGCTAACAGAGATAGTAAATTACAACCGCTAAATCACTTGGAATTAGTGGTAGATGATAAAATTAGTCAAATACGATACAAGCCCGACCTGCTTACTAGTCCAACATTAATTTCTAACATTTCTGGGACAATAGAAATTGGTTAAACAATACTTATCAGAGCATCATGAGGAGCGTAATTAATCAACCATCATAAATTTTAAGTGGCCAATTGGTGGTTTTAATTTGCTTTCCCATTGGTTCAACTGACAGACACCATTTATATCAGTTCGTAGGGCCATTACTTCTGCAACGTGAACAAGGCAAAAATGTGCCCAATTCCCGGTAAAAAAGACGATCTTATACTAACCAAATCAAAACCCTAAAAATGTTTTGCCATGACTTCCAGTCTGGTCGTAAAATCTCAAGTACGTAGGCATTACCCTGCTAGCCAGTTCCATAAGTTTCAAAAAAGAATTAGAGAAGAAATACAAATATAATAAAATGAAGTTTTTAATTTCATGCATTTTCTAGTTTCTAAGAAAAAAAAAGTAACCGAATCTCATCAAGGCAACCACATCGCAGAACGTAAATGTCAATGTAGCTCTGACAAACCGGACTTCCATCAGCTCATTCATCGTCCTAAAACTGAGTCATGCTTATTAAAGAAACAATATCCTTGTAACACACCAACGGTTAATGCAAAACATACCACGAGAATCATTGGTAACTACAGACAACCTCAAGGAAAAAACCACTAAAACAACACTTCTCGTCCAGTTGGCAAAACCGCAAGCTCCTTGTTCATAAATAAACTCGGGCTTTTGAATATGAATAGACTTAAGCTTGTCCTCATAAACATCTCTACTACTTCTACTTTCACCTCTGGCCAGAATCAGGAGAACCATCATCATACGACACCAGGCCCCTTTTCCCAGTGGGACTTCCTGATGATGACCTGGATCTGTCTTTAACTCGTTTTGGAGACTGGGAATCCAATGAAGACACTGATGCGGATGGGCTGCGACTCCGTGAAGGAGATCTCTGCCTCTCAGCGCGTGGAGAGACACGAGACCTCGGTGAATCAACTGGGGAGCGGCTACGAATTGGACTGCGGCTAGGACTGTATCGACGGTTGCGGTAGCGAGGGCTTCGTGATACAGATGGACTCCTTGTTCTGCTTCTTCTGCCTCTATATCTGCCAAGGGTATTAGAGAGATGAATAATGCATTAAAAAATGGCAATAACTGCTGTTTTTGTTTTGCTTGTGGGGGCAATCACCCATGTACAGTTTTTCCAGCGTTACCATATCAAAACAAATGAACAAGAGTGAATTACGGACCTGGGAGGAGTCCTTCCTCTTGGCGAACTCCTATACCGCCTTGGTGAATACCTCCTGTAACTTGAATACCTACAAAAACGAGGAAAGTGAATGTGTTGGCATCAAATAAAAGAAAATGAACTGCAGATCATTATCAAGTTCCTGAAAAAAAAAAACCTACAACAAAGTCGAAGAGGACATAACTGTCATACCTGTATGATCTGACAGGAGAACGATCAGGAGAAGGGGTTCTGTATCGCCGAGCATAAGAGTACCGTTGACTGAAACCACGCCCTCTTCTGATGCGTTTGGGAGATCCATCAGGAGAAACACTTCTAGACAAACTTCTTCGGACAGATGGAGGAGATCTTGCCCTACGTATGGGGCTACGGCTCCTTGAATAGCTGCGACGAATGTTTCTGCTTGGAGCCCGAACAGGACTTCTACTAGTGCTTCTCCTTACAGGAGGAGCCCTGCCTGAGCTTCTGCTGATGCTTCTACGAGAAGATCTGACAGGGCTTCTGCTGATGCTTCTCCGAGAAGATCTGACTGGACTTCTGCTGATGCTTCTCCGGGCAGATCTGACTGGGCTCCTGCTGATGCTCCTCCGGGCAGATCTGACTGGGCTCCTGCTGATGCTCCTCCGAGCAGATCTGACTGGGCTCCTGCTGATGCTCCTCCGAGAAGATCTGACAGGACTCCTGCTGATGCTTCTCCAAGAAGATCTGACGGGGCTTCTGCTAATTCCTCTCCTATAGGACCTAACTGGACTTCTGCTTACTGTTTTTCTTGATGATGTTCTAGGTGGGCTCCTAAAATTGCTCCTTTGAGGAGGGGATCTCACAGGGCTCCTGCTTGGACTTCTTTGTGGAGGAGATCTTGAACGGCTTTTGCTAACACTTCTAGCCTTTTTGCTCCTCATTGGACTTCGACTGACACTTCTAGCAGGACTTCTGCTGAAACTCCCATGAGAGACACGTGGCAGGCTCCTACTAGCACTGCGACCCCTGCTCGTGCTTCTTTTTGGACTAGCACTTGGGCTCTTGCTCGGACTCCTCCTGGGACTAATACTCATACTCTTACTCAAGGTCCTTTTTGGACTAATGCTTCGGCTCCTGCTCATCAACTTTTAATAAAATACCGGATCTGGATGAATCGGTAAGCATAAAGAATAACTGAGGGGTGAGAAGAATGGAAAGTAGACCTAGATTTGCTTGGGTGATCATCTACCACATCAGGATGCCTATCTTCACTTCTATCAGATGTTGCATCTCTCCCAATGCCATTGCTCCGGCGTGCTCCATTTTCCTTTGGGGTTTCATCATGGTCCTTTCTGAGCATATCAGGTTCTTCCCTTGTTTCCTGTGGAAGGGCAGCAGCTTCTTCCTCCAAAACCACAGGTGATTGATCCCCAGCTACAGAAAATAACATACAACTAATAAGATAAAATTAATTTAAACACTGTCGCAACACATCAATACTTCAAGGTGCTAGGCATGCAAGTTAGCCTTCACAAATAAAGAAAAGAGTGTCAGGATACAAATCTATTAACATCACAACCAACAATATCCAAGGCAAAATTTTGACGTTTGAGTAATTAAGGATGTATGATTCAACTAGGAAAATAATATGAAATAATGCATTTTCAGCAAGAACGAACAAGAAAACTTTTTTTTTAATGCACATACAAAGTTATAATGATTGAAAAGTTGAGGGGGAGGGACCATTCTTTTCTTTTCGAAAGCAACAGGTAAAAAGCGTTATTTTGACGCAAACTCGTAATCAAATTCATCAACATTATATTTTATTGGAAGAATGAATCACAGAAATGATTGAAAGCAGGAAGAAAGACAAATGATGAAAGAGTTTGTTTTCTTTTTATTTACTTCTCATTCATTAGATACCACCATACAATAATTTCCTTATTCCAAAGAGCCCCATAAACTTTTAGGCGTATTAGTGATGAAGGCAAAACTTGGATGATATACATTTCATTCATCTTCCCTCCGCAAACGTTTAAACTTTGAAAGAAAAGGAACTTTAGATAAGCTAGTTCTCCCACATCCTCATCAAGAAAGCCAAGACTTTTCCATCTATTGTCTTCAAATAAACTAAATATACGCCCAAATAATATGAGAATATGCCAATTAAGAAAAAATAACAGCAATTTGGAAGGGCCTTAGTCAAACAAGCCTCATTGAGTTCCATAATTTCATCATCACATTATCAAAGTTCATCTAATCCAAATTCCTAATAGAGGAGAAATCTGTCAGCCAGGAGAATATGCCTTTTTCCCAAGGCAGTACTTAGATTCTGAATACGAGAACCTAAATTTGTGCATCACCTACAACCTAAACAAGTTGTAAGCAAAACAAAAAAGGATATAGCAAAGTTATTCAAAAAAAAAAAAAAAAAATCCACCGTTTAGAGACAGAAAAAAATGCACAACATAATTAAAAGACTTCAAATAGTACCGGATTTCAGAGAAGGATCTTTCCGCCTTTTATCTTTTGCATGAACATCATCATCAGAGCTGCTTCCACTTTCACTCTCAGCATCACTAAGACTGTCTGATGCCCTGAAGATAAAGGAGTAATATTAATAATAGCATAGAAGCAATTGGAATTAAGAAGCTCAAAAGTAAAGAGCAGAAACATCATTAAGTGCACTACAAATCACCAATTCCTTCCACTTTAAGGTAAAAACATATCATAAACATCACGTGCTTGTAAATTTGCTTAGTTCAGGAGAACATCAAGTGCTCCTAGTTGTACTCCTGTTCTTTATTAATAATATTAACCATTTTCATAATACAAAATTACATGCAAATAGTATCTACAACGTCATCAACATTACATAGATGTGAGAGAATGTCAAACTTGCTAAATTATTAAAACTGAGGGAAGCGAATGGAAATTTTTAAAGAAAAAAAAAATGCACCACATAGGCTAAACACAGATCAAACAATTTGACCAACTATCAGTTAACATCAATGATGGAATCTACCTACAATAGCATATTAGGACATTGTTCAAGCAAACTTTATTTTCCTTCAAGATTGTAATGCAGTCAACATATAATATTGAAGACAATTGTAAGTTATGCACAGCAAATTTCTTAAAAGAAAATTGTGGTAAGCACCTTCTTGATTTGCGTTTTGATCTCTTATCCCTTCTCTTTCGCCTTTTGTCACGCCGTTTATCTCTTCTTTTTCCACGTTTATATTTGTCCCTTTTAGAAGATCTCTTTCTCTTTTTACGCCTGTCATCACTTGAAGAGCTAATATCAGATGAGGAGGATATATCTGAGTCCGAATCAGTATCAGACTCGGATGATTCCATCTCAGTTTCCGATGAACTCTCTGACTCGGTTGAATAATATTTTCTTCTCTTCTTCTTTCTGTCTCTCGAAGACTTCTTGTGCTTTGCTCTTTTCCGTCCTTCATGACTATCAGAGTCAGATGAAACATCCTTCCCCATTTTTAGTTTATGTAATTTCTTTTTGTCAGCACCTGAAAGTAAAGAAATGAAACATTCAAGAAACCCAAGAAAAAATATGAAGGGTTCAAGAGATAAAATATCATGTAGAGCACTTGGTAAAATGTTAAATGAAATAAAACACTCATGAAAAGTAAAAGAAAAAAAGGTTCCATGATTCTTACCTTCCTGAAATTCCCCGCAGTTAATTATTTTCACTGTTACCAGCGGCCTCCCTTCTTCATCCCCTGCACCTTCAATTTTCTTCAGTACATCATCTCCTTGCACAAGCTTCCCAAAGACTACATACTTCCTATCAGTTAATACCAAAGAAACAAATACCATATATTATGAGAATACTAATACAACAGGACTGAAGATCTTGAACGTTAGCAGACTAGAATATACAAAATATGAGCAGAACAGTTGGAGATATTCAAGAAGTAACCAACCTGTCAAGATGATGATTAGCCTTAAAAGTAATAATAAAGTGAGAACCTAAAGTATCACGATCAGAAATTGACATTGACAGAAGTCCAGGATTGTCATGCTTGAGCCTTGGGGTCTCATCTGAAACGTCACAATCACTTGTCATTATACTGAGGATAACAATTATTTTTATGAAACCTAAGAGTCTGAGGTATAATTTTGATGCTTTGTTCATACATAAGTGTCAATATTAACAGTCATAAGCCCATGAGAAGTATATCACAAAACAACTGCGACTTAAAGAACATATACAGCTAGTAAACAATTTTGAATTATAGGCTTCTTCAAACAGTTGGTGAAAACATGAAAAATCACAAGTAAATGCAACTAACTCTGAAGTGTGAATCATTCTTTTTCAAGGTCAATGTTACAGCATGCATACAGAAAACATAGAGTGCAATGAATACGTTATAGCACTAAAAAAAAGTGCATCCTGATCAGACACAAAATCCCTCCATCCCAAAGTGATAATTCCATTTCTATTTTCAAATGCGTTGAGAAAATGTAGTTTACACAAGATTTTCTCAATAAACCTTTACGATTATTTATAATTTCAACTACAATGTAACAAGTAATTGTAATTGCTAGTTCATCATAATTTATAGTTGATAACAAGGCACGATATTACATAGCTAATAAATAACTAAACCAATTGAACTGCCAACAAAGTACAGATTGTGGTTTCAACTGATCTAAAACTTACTCTTATTACAACCCAATAGAAAATGACAAACCCACTGTTTTCTAGTGTATCATATGCAATATTTCAATGCATTTATTTTAATACTACATCAATAATAAAGAGGGAATGACGAAGATTTGTGCGTACTCACCAGGAAACTTTCCGCCATATATACTCTCTCCACTAGTTCCTGCAGAGTAGACAATTGGACAGCAAATAAGTTGAGAATTCAAAAAGGGAACAAAAATATCTCAAGACAATGCATCAGAAAAAATTCTTAGCTATATCTTCCTCACTAACTCTAACCCATTACACTGAAAAATACTTTAGAATTTGGGCCTTCCAAGTATATAAATTTCAGCCAATTTAACATAGATTGCTTGCACTAGAACTTAAGGTTCATCAGGAATAAAGAATTATTCATTAATAAGATAACCCACTTCTTCACTTGTTTGTGCAATTTGTACCGAGCAAAATTTTGAAACATAAAATTACAACAAAATGTTAAGAAAAGTAGAGATGCCATAAAATAGTCTCATTCTGTCATTTCAAAATAAAGATCAACCATTCATTATACATATCATATCCCAAGAACAAAATCATAGATTATCGTACTTTGTGCAGTTATTGAATCTTCACATATGCTAAAAATTGCAAAACTTAATTCTAAAAAATGTATAAAGAATACAAGCCTCAAAACTTCAAAATTGAAGCACTAAAAAACATAATGATTTCAAACAAAATTATTTGGAGTGCAAGAATTTAATAAATTAGAGAAATACATACCATCTCGTTTAACAAAATCGCCACCCTACAAGATACGAGAGTACATTAGTCTCCTAATGACAATAAAGCACATTTGGATGAAAATTACTCAGCATGCTATGAAGCATAGTAAATTTTGAGGATGGACAACTCAGTAAGTACAACCTTAAAACTACATCACAAGAAAAGCAGTCGTGACCATCAGCCCTGTGTCCTACAGCATAAACAAGGGTAACTGACTAAAAGGCAGACCACTTCTAAGCCACATTCATCAAGAAACTAAGCATATGAGGAAAATTCAGATTCAACCTATGTGATAAACAATCAAATCTAAGCAAGATATATCAACAAACCTGAGCCATGGAACCTTTCATGATGCGGTGGAAAAAGGATCCCTTGTAATGCAATGGTCTTCCAGTTCTAGGGCCGATCCCTTTCTCCCCTGAAGTTGTGAAGGTTTCAAAGATAAGTAGATCATCACAATTATTACTTGCTATTACAAATACCCACCTTCACCATTAATAACTTATCAAACTTAGGCAGTTGAAAGTTATGGATGAACAGAAGGCAATGCAGCTAAGGCTATCTAATATTATATCAGCTAACAGAACAATTAACCAAATAAACATTGAAAGAAAAAAATTATTACGCCAGAACTAATTTACAACTTATTAGTTACCTGTACAAAGAGCTCGAAAATTTTCTGCAGTCTTGGGGGCAATATCAGAGAAAAGCTGCAGAGTTGAAGACCAAAAACTCAATAATGAGTTGCTCTTTTTCTTAAGCACACAGAGAAGTTGTTCTAACTAAAAACAGCTTAAACACACACAAGGAATAGTGCACAACATCCTCAAATTTCTAGATTTGCTAAATTTGGAAAGTGATGTTACCTCAAAAACCATCCTTTCAAATGGATCACCATCTACAGACACGTCCATAAAAACCAGCGGGTTCTTCTTCTTTGCCATCTGCGATTCCAATATTCCAGCTCAAGCCAGCATATGCATAACCTGAAATGCAACAAAGACATTTCAGATAAGCAAAACAGATCATATTTGTAGCTCAATAGAAATAACATGCAAGTCCTCAAATGATCACTCGATAAGATCCATTCGTCATAAATTCACATAAACTTCTCTGATTTGGTTATTTTACCAATGCAGCTATGTTAAGTAAGATAAGGCAGGCACAAAACAAAAGCCTAAGTTGAAAATCAAAAGAAAGCACCAGAAAGTTTTCAGCCTAGTAACACATGTCATTAGAGGTCTCAGTATTGAAGCATTAACAACTAACATCCTATAAAAAGGATTCACACATATGTCAAGGAATAGAAACAACAGTTCCCGAACCAAAATAGATCAGAACACAATAAAAGAAGAATACTCTTTCCTCGGATAGATAACAGCAAAAATAGGTCCATTCCATACAGTGACAAAATGTGTGAGCAGATATGTAAATACCGGAACCACAGATAACAAAACTAGAAAAAAATAAGAATGCAAAATACTAACACTCCCACACTGAATTACCAGGAACCTTAAACCCTGGGAAGATTCCAGCAAACCCTAAAGTGTAAATCGACTTGAATCTATTAGACGACAGTCAGATCGATTGTTACAACAACAATGAGCACATACAAGTACACTCAATAAGCAAAAAAAGAGTCACAAATATAAATTAAAAAAAAAAAAGGTTTCATTGTGTAAGGTAGAGATGAGAAACATGATCAAAAACATTGATTCAACAACATGTAAATGGAGTTAGAAGGAAGTGAAATTACGCAAAAGCGAAGCTAAATGAGAGAGGCTGAGAGAAACCCTAGAGTTTTACCTGAAAGAGACGGTGAGCCACAGAAAGTAATACGATTTGAGAACAGAAAATAGAGATGAATAAAAAAAATAAAATAAAAGCTCCAGGCTCTCAGCTGCTTATAGTTCTAGTTTCTACTTACGTATTCAATTCCAGGTTTGCCCCCGATTTAATACGTGGATTGATATAAATGCCCTCAAAAAATAAATAGAATGACTAACATGTCCCGCAGGGGTTCAGGGCCAGGAGTTGCGGTATTAAATTGAGTTGGGTATTAAATTCGGGGGAAAAACTAACATATGACTGTGTTACCTTACTGTCACCTCTCCCAATTTGTTATTATGCCTTTTTTTTTTTTTTCAAACTAATTGACTTGATATGGATAGAATTATTCATCCCCGGTTTATTTTGTTAGGTTTTTCAATCATAAGTTATTTTGTTATTTGCTGTGATACATTTTTTCTACTCGTTTGCATTAGAAAAAAAAAAAAATATATATATATATATTCAGGAGAAGATGCAGGCTACGGTCACTTGCTGTGAAAACAAAGTAATTGCACTTTGTTTTTTTAGATCATTGATTGAAAAACATAAGGAATCTGGTCCATTGATTTTTTTTAAATATTTTTAACTTGCCCCTTCTTGTATCGGTGGATTTTAATTCGGAATTAAACTCTCTTAATCATTTTTCATCTTTAAGACTTGCGACTCTACAATCTTCTTCCTATGCCTCTATCGTTGTCTTGTTCAAACTTGTGATTCATATATCGATTATTGCAGTTAAAATCAGACGGATTATGGGAGTTTTAGATGGCGGGTTAAGAGAGTTTCTGGTGGTGTTGCTTGGGAGAGACCTGAGTTAAGCAAGAAGTTGCTCGTGGTGGAGTTTGTACTGTTCAATTTCCTCTCGATGATAAAGTTTAAAATATTTTCATCTTCTTATTTTTATGTATTTGTCGAGAGGATTTGACAATTTAACGATGTCGAATCTGAAGTAAAGAAGCAAACTACAATAGAAAATATAAATTGAAGAGAGTGAAAATCGTGACTTGAGAAATGGAGAAGAAGGAGATAAAATAGAATTTTGAAAATGGAAGTTGTTCGGTTTTTGAGGAAGAGTGGTAAACCTTTTTTTTTTTAATTTTATTATCTATTAAACATTAACTCAATAATTAAAATTCAATTTAAACTAATAATAACTATTAATTAAATCAAAGTCAAAGCATTGAGTATTTAGATTTAGGGTAAATTACAAAAAAAAAAACCATGTGGTTTCATTTTTTTGCAAATAAAGGACTGTGGTTTTTTTTTTTTTTGTTTAAAAAAGAGGATTGTGTTTTAAAATGTTAACAAAAAAAGGATAACTAAAATTAAACCATGACATTACATAGGGTAATGATAAATTTTGAAAATTTTTTAAAAGCGCAAATATTTTTATAAATGAAATAATGATAATAGATTTAAAAAAAATCATAACAAATTAAAAAATCTTTGAAAAATATTTAAATTTTGATGTAAAATTCTTAAATAATATACATAAATTATTGGTATGTTAAATAACTAAAAATACCCTCCGCTATATCATCATTTTTAACGAAAAAATGTTAGTTGTCATTTTTTTTTTTAACATTTTAAAACACAATCCTCTTTTTTAAACAAAAAAAACCACAATCCTTTATTTGAAAAAAATTGAAACCACAGGATTTTTTTTCTTTTTGTAATTTGCCCTTAGATTTAATATAGATTAATAATTAGTAACTAGTAACGATAAGAGAAGGAGAAAAATTTTTAAACACCAAATAATGGGCATATCACCTTCATTATTATCTAAGAGCTCTCAAATTTGGCTAAACAACAATGGCAACCAAGCCCACAATAATTTTCTCCCCAACACATGAGAAAACAAGTTAAAATAAAACAAACATTTAAATCAAAATAGAAAAAAAAAAAAAAATTAATTATGTCATCTCAACTTGAGAAGTGGCATTCTTCCTTTTTGTCACAGGCAATTCATACTCAGGATTTGCTGAATTAATATAAGAATTCTCATTCCTATCTCCATTTCCCCAAATTGCATAAGCTTCTTCTCCATGTGCAGCTTCATCTCCTATCTCCATATCTTCATCAGACATTCTCAATGGCACAACTAGTTGAATTGCAAGACAAATTAAACTTGTGACAACAACATTAATGAGAATTACATATAAAATTCCAAGGAGTTGGATTCCGATTTGTCGAAATCCGGTACTGATTTTTCCCATTTGAAAACCATAAAATAGACCAACATATTCTCCATATGACGCTTCAAACAAATAGCATAGCCTTGGCTCGGCGAAGAGGCCGGTGAGTGTTCCGCCGAGGCTTCCAGCAATGGCATGTGTGTGTAACACAGCCATTGTGTCATCAACCTTTTGAAGGAGTTCGGATTTTTTGTGGACGACCATCATTGTGAACCAAGGTATTGAACCTGAACATAGTCCCATTATTATTGCTGCCCATCCCTGCACAAGCCCTGCAATCAAATCAATCTTTTAATTTTTGGAATTTATTTAGGTGATTGTTAGTTTGTTGGAGGTTGATTAAACCATTCTAAGTAGTTCACCTTCCTATAAAATATTGTTTTTACTTTACATCTATAATTTAAATAACTAGACACTTTTTATGTTTAAATTTGTCTTAAAGAATAAGTATGAAAAGCGAGAAACTTTGTAGTGGACCAGTCCAATGGACTTAGATCAATGAGAAAAAGAAAAAAAAAACATATATACAATACATGGGTAAGATGAGTATAAATAACTTAAAAAAGTTCATGTTTTATGAATTTCATTCAAAAAGTCCATATAAATCGGGTCATAATAATTTTTTTTTTTTTTTTTTTGTAAAAAGTAAAAAATCCAAGGCCATTTACGCCATTCAACTCGATTTGTAGGTCAATTTGTTAAAAGTGAAAGTTAGGTATCAATTTGACCATTCATTTTATTTTTTTTGGTCAAATTAGTCCAAAATCACACATATATAATAGCATAAAGATTAACATGAGCCAAAAAAGACACTAATTAAATATTAACATGAGTCACTTCTAGATTAATTTGATAAAAAAACAAACTATTAATTAAATTGATAATTAACACTAAGTGGACATAGTCCAAATTGTACATCTATCAAAGGCTGGCGGAAAACTGACGTTTAATTCCTATTTAAGCTATGTTCAAAACTTCATACTGAACCAAATTAATTGTGTGAGCCTAACTTGAAAGCCAAAATTTACTATTTATCTAAAAACTAGTAGATTAAATTGCAAGTTAATTTTAATTGATGAGTTTGAAGGATAAAGAGCCAATTTCTCAATTCAACTTCATTTCAACTTCATTTGAAAGTCAATATGTTCATAACGTGAATTTAACGTATCAATTTTAATCAAATTAGTCCAAATCGACATGGAGCAATGTAAAGCATCGATGTATACTAGTTATATGTTGAGAAGTGTGACATTTCAGATTAACGGTGCAAACAAAATATAAAGAGAAATTGAGTGTATTTATCTAAAAACTAGATAGATTAAATTAATTGCAAGTAAATTTTGAGGTTATAGAGTGAATTACCAGCAGCAGGGGTGATGCAGACTAAACCAGTGATCATGCCTTGAACAGCACCAATAACAGAAGCTTTTTTGAAGAAGATGACATCAAGCAAAAGCCAAGTAAGCAAGCTAGTTGCAGTACAAAGATGTGTGTTTAACACTGCTAAGGAAGCATCTAAGCTTGCAGCATAAGGGTCTCCTCCATTAAATCCTGTCCAACCCATCCATAGCAGTCCTGCTCCAGCTAACATAAGAATGATGTTGTTTGGAGGGAATCTCTCCCTATCCTTGGTTAAACGAGGACCAACCTAATAATAGATTCAATAAATGAAATATTAAGCTTTTATTTAAGGGAACTTTTAAACAATAAAAGACATTTAAGAGAATCCTTTAATCACGTTTTGGTGGTAATACCTTTTATTAAAGACAAAATTAAAAGATATGTATTGACATTTTTTTTTTTTGGACCAGTTTAGTCTAATATCACAGTAAAATTTCTCCTAAAAAAAAAATAAATCCACATATCTGATTTTGAAAACCTATTATTATATTGTAGGATTATTTCAATGTTTTACAATTATGCGACGCTCAAAACTGACCGTCTCATAACGTATTCCAATTGTTTGTATTGCTCTCAATCTATTTATTGGTAATTTTTACAACTTGACCTATCAAATGTGATAAATCTCACCTAATTTTGACGGAAGTTAGAGCATGGCATCCGAGCAAGAAGTAGTCTCAATTTAACCATCATCTAAGACCACACGCCAACTTTCATCCAAATTGAGTAATATTTTATCAAATTGGAAGCTCAAAGTGCAAAAGTTTGAGATAAATCAGGGGCAAATAGGTCTTTTAAACTATATCCCAAACAATTTATTTGAAAGCTTACCACATTTAAAAATGAGTCAATATCAGAAGTTTCCATGCACCATAGTTTGAAAGTTAATGGGTTGAATCTCATTCAACTCTTGTAAAAGGTAAGATTGTGGTAAAAAAAAAAAAAAAGGTGAAGAGGAGAAAGTTACCCAAAAGGCAGCAGTGAAACCAGCAACGCCAGCAGATAAATGGATGACATAGCCACCAGAATAGTCTAACAATCCTCTTTTGAAGAGAAAACCACTAGGACACCATATACTAAAGGCAACAAAAGTATACGAAAATGTTAGCCACAGTGGCACAAACATCATCCAGGCATAAAAATTCATCCGCCCCAACAAAGCACCAGCAATCAGAATCAAAGTAATAGCAGCAAAAACAGACTGGAAAAACACCATTGTTGCATTTGGAAACTTGCCAAGAAAAGCTTGTTTAAATAGATAAGTTTGGTCAAGGGCAACATTTGCTTTCCCCCAAAAAGGAACAAGTTCTTCTCCAAATGACATTCTGTAACCCCAAACAACCCAACAGAAAAGTACACAAGCAAAGGCATAAAATGCCATGAATGCTGAATTTACAGCCCATTTCTTCTTCACTCCTCCACCATATAAGATAACTAGCCCTGGAATACTTTGTAGGCCAACAAATGTTGCTGCTGTTAATTGCCATGCGTTATCTGCTTTGCTCATCCATGGTGGAGTAGACTCATCAAATCCTAAACCAGGAGGAAGGTCAAGCAGGGCAGCTACTGGAGCTGGGGCAGGCACTGGTACTCCAGCAGCACTCATCTTCAATTACAGTAAGAGTAGATGAATTGAATTGTTGGTGGGGTTTATAACTAGGAGAATTTAGGATTTTAATCGATTGTAACGATCGGCTGTCACTATTGCTATGCTGGAATCATTCTTGTCACTTTTGATTTTCTTTATTCAGAAAAGTTTTGATCTTTATTCTGTAAATTCTTTTTCAATTGTTGAGCGATGAATCCAACCAGTTGTTATGGTAATACCAAAGATTCGAGCTTTAATTTGCCTATCACGATAATAGTAACAAGTTACAGTCTTTTTCTTCGTTACCAACGATTTCAGAGAAATTGAGCTAATGGGTCAAATTCTAAAGAGAATCTAAGCCCAATTGTACATGGACATGAACTCATACTTCATATACTAAAATTAAGCCCAATCTCTAAGGTCGGATCTCGGATCTGGTAATAGCAATGGAAGACAAGACAGACATAAAACGTGTGTTAGTTTTACAGTTCTGGGTTTGAGGTAGAAAGAGAAAATTCAATGGTGGAGGGTTTTGTCAAAGAGGAAAACGAGCCATGGCGAGTGCTCGAGTTTTACAGTGGTATTGGTGGGATGGTAATGAACTTTTTTTTTTTTCTCTTGTTTTCATTCTTTGCATAATCACAGATTTACGAGCTATCTTTAGATGAATAATTTAATTGATTGTTGTTACTCTAATTGAAACTTTAGAGATATTCTCTGAAGAAGGCCGGTATTAATGCAAATGTAGTGGAAGCTTTTGACATTAACAACATAGCCAATGATGTTTATGAGTTCAATTTTGGTCACCGTCCTTATCAGGTTTGTCTTAGTTCTGTTTTTTTAAGAATTCTTAATTGGTTTCTTGCTTCTGCAACCATTTTGTTTTTCTCCTTCTGCTGTATCATAAGTGCTTGTTTATTAGTAAGTTTGACTGCTTTGCCTGCTTGCTAGTAGAACTGTGATAAAAAATTTAGCAGGTTTTGTTTTCTTTGTTACTTAGCTAGTTGAATTCTTGACATTTTTAGAGCCAAAAACTAATTCAGTAAGAATATGTATTTCAGTTATTTAAGCAGTGGGCATCATTATTGAAAATACTGGTGCCAAACACCTATTCTGAATCATTTTCTAAGCAGCCTGGAGTTTTTCACAAATAGGAGATTGCTTGCCACTATGTTTTATTTACTTTCAAATAGTTGTAGTTGTTATCTTGGAAGTAGGGTTACTAACTTTCACTGTTTCATTTTTATCTTGAATATTTGGAGCATTATAGGGTAATATTCAGAGTCTGACTGCTGCTGATCTCGACAGTTATGGGGCACATGCATGGCTTCTTTCGCCTCCTTGTCAACCCTACACCCGACAAGGTCAAATTGCCTATTCTCCCCCTTTTAACTGTTTTACACTCTATTCTAGGGTTGCTGAAAGGTTAAGTGAAATCTTATGATTAGGTCTTCAAAAGCACTCTGGTGATGCTCGGGCATTTTCTTTCCTCAAGATTCTTGAACTTATACCACAGGCTAAGCATCCGCCTTTTCTGTTGTTTGTGGAAAATGTTGTTGGATTTGAGGTGAGTTCATAAGTAAATTTGTGAAGAAGATTATCTACATAGCTTGACTGCTTTACATATTCCTTATGTCTTTTGCCTTCATTGCAGACATCTGATACACGCTCAAAAATGGTAGAGATTTTAGCGAAGTCTGATTTTGTTACACAAGAGTTTATTTTGAGTCCATTGCAGTTTGGTGTGCCCTACTCCAGACCACGTTATTTTTGCTTGGTGAGACTTCAATTCCTCGCTTTCTTTCACACTCTCTTAACATTACAAAAAGCATTGTCATTTGTGCAATATCATTTTGAATGACTGTGAGACATTGTTTAGATAATTGGTTTTAGGGATCTAGAATCTAAATATAATTTGATTAAAGCAGCTAATTGCACTTACCTGTAGCGTTTTGAGATATTCAAGATCTATTTGAATGACCCAACCAATTAGTTATGTTATGCTGTAAGTTTCTTGTAATGGTTAAACATAATTTATGTGATTGCAGCTTTCATGTAAACTAATTATTGTTCATTGTTTGGAAATAAAAAATGTAAAAGCTAATTGTATAATGTTTTCAAGATGACAGTGAAAACTTCAGAAATCTAATTTGTGATGTTGAAACACAATTTGAGTAGACTTCAATAAACATTTTCAAACATAAATAATGTTTCTTACGAATTTTTCCATATTGTATGAAATTATGGATTTTTTAAGTAGTAGAGTGGTTTATAAATCCTACAGTTGTTAAATGACTGATTCTATGCTTTCGACAAGTGACAATTTGTTAATTCCTTGGTGGATGTATCTGCAACAGAAATTGATTATGTAAATCATGAATATTCATGTACCACTTCTACTCTTCTTCACATATTCTCCAGGCAAAAAGAAAACCATTATCCTTTCAGCACAAAGTCTTCAATCATCAGATTATTTCGTCTTTAGGCCCGTTATTTTCACACTCTGAAAATCCTTTTGCGGATGAATGTGATCGACCAGCAGAGAACTGGGATCAGATGCTCCAGTCATGTGAGCCAGTGGAGAATTTTCTTGAATTCAAGAATTCTATTTGCTATGTAGATGCAGAAACTGATTTTGTTGCACCTACCAGTGTTTCTGGACAATCTTCTGGAGATCTGGAGAATATTGAAGGAATCATGATAGATCAGTATTTTGTCCCGTCAAACTTGATAGAGAGATGGGGAAGTGCAATGGGTATCCTTGTTCTGTCTTATTCTTTGTAGAGTGACTCCTTTCAAACGGACTCATGTTTATGAATCATCTTTTCTCCAAATTTTCCTGATAAAGTTCAGATATCGTGTATCCTGATTCAAAGCGATGCTGCTGTTTTACTAAGAGTTATTATAGATACGTGAAAGGCACTGGATCCCTCTTAGCAACCATCAAGGTATGATCTCGTTAGAATGTTGAGATACTAGTTGCCTTCGTTTGGATTTTTTTGATCCTAATGTTGCTAATATGCAGCATAGGGAAGGAGAAGGGGCTAAAACATCTTCGTTGCAGGCACAGGGCCTAAGATACTTTACGCCCAGGGAGGTATTCAAAGTTTGCTCGTTTCCCTTTACTGCTTGAGTTCTGTTTTGGTTTATTTTACTTTTTGTATTTATGTTGACAAATTAATTCTATGGATTTTTGGATACTACCAGGTGGCCAATTTACATTCCTTCCCTGAGGATTTTCATTTTCCTAAGCACATAAGCCTCAGACAACGGTACGATAATTTTTCTCATCATCTTCTTTCCATCATTGTGGATAATAAGATAAATATATGGTTGACAGTAACCAATATAATTATCTGGTTTATAATTCACAAGCTTTTAGGCTAAGCAGGCTAAGGAAATGTTGAGCATCTTCTTTATGGTACATGCTTGACTGGATAACTATAAAAGTTTGCCTACTTATCAAAGAAAAACCGAATTACTTATATTGGTTTGACGTGAAAGCTATGTAGAAGCCCTTGATGTCCTATGTGACTGTCATATTAACTGGAGGTTACTTTCCGAGTTTTCTGTAAGTGAGTTTGGAGCATGGAATGAAATAAATACAAAGGATAAGCGATCAGTTTCACATGTTTCAAATGAAATTTTGTTTATTTGTTGTGCTCTTTTTTGGCTTTTCTTGAGTCCAAATTGAAACATGTGAAATATCGGCTCTGTCCCTGTCAGGAATGTCAATGCTATGGTTGATCTGCCACCCAATGAATTATCACTTTGCTTGGTCTTATGATGTTGTTTGCTTCATGCAGTTATGCATTGCTCGGAAATAGTTTAAGCATTGCCGTGGTTGCTCCTTTACTACGCAATCTATTTGCTCAGCCAGTGTGATTTTTTTAGCTTTAAAAACATCATTCTACTGATGCGAAGCTGCGAACACATTATACTCGAGTAGCATTTATCTCCGAGTTATTCCCTGGGGCTAGTTTCGCTGTTTTGTCCCCACATTCAGCGGCGCAGTTTTGATGGTACGTGCACATCGAGTACTTAAAGCCAAGCAAGGTGTACTTATGATACAAGACTTAACACTAAGGAAAGCATTGGACACAATCGAACCCTTTTGCTGGTTGCTACCATATTGAAGATCAGTATTAATTGGGAACTTAATTACTGCAAGATCTCATACTAGTAGAATGAACTTCAGAAATTTTATGTTATCATTTACGCTGGCGATAAATGGATACTCCCCTAATATTATGCATATGATTGTAATTTTTGCACCCATTTGGTCTGCTTATGCTCACCTTGTATGAATTATACTTGGAATTAAACTTGTTATGGGCCGAGAAAATAACAGTTGGCGACACATCAGCAGATCATGGTATTGCTTTTGGTATATTAATAGATTACTAATTATTAATTAATAGAGAGACTATCTATGTTTGTATACAAATCAAACATTTCACAACAAAACAAAATCAACACCACAACTAAATATATGGTAGACACCTGATTTTCTTAAATGTGTTTTATTTATTATGAGCAGCTTTTGTATAATTGTGAGCCATAATAATAATTCACTAACTTTTATATTAAAATAAGACCAAAATTTCCTAATAATATTAAATGAGGTATTTAATAAATTTTATTATTTGTTGCAATGAGAGCAAACCTTTAAAATCTGAAAAGGAAAGTAAGAGATAACTAAATGCTGAGGACATATATTTTTCAATACATCTCTTGCAAAAATATTCGAGATGTAAGGAAAGTAAAGTACAAATAATAAAATTTCTCATACATAATTAACACTTACAGTGAAGTAAGGGAAAGAAATCAAGAAAGATCAAATTAATAATTTCAGTACATACAAAACTACTTCGACTTTAAAGCAAAGGAAATTCTTAAAAAAAAAATAAATCTAAAATTGGATTGAAGACAACTACTTGCTTCATCTTATGGGCATGAATTATACAAATCCCATTTCTTTCAACTTATATAGTAACTTCGCCGGTGCTCAAGTAACTAGGATTAAAGACGGCTACATGCTTCGTCCTATGGGCACGAATTATACAATTTGCATTTCTTTCAACTCAGACAGTAACTCACTACTGGTGCTTAAGT
Organism: Euphorbia tirucalli; assembly: GCA_039660915.1. Classification (NCBI taxonomy): domain Eukaryota; kingdom Viridiplantae; phylum Streptophyta; class Magnoliopsida; order Malpighiales; family Euphorbiaceae; genus Euphorbia; species Euphorbia tirucalli. The sequence goes on along the minus strand of CM077634.1, from coordinate 73,132,056 downwards.
AATATATTTGAGACTGAAACATAAATATTTTTAAAAGAAATCACATTTCTTTCAACTCAGATGGTAACTTGAGACAGAAATGCAAACATTTTATAGAGAAATATACAAATAATTTGAAAAAGTACTATAATGACAATATGAAGAGAATTGCTAATTTTGGGAAATCGCATTTCTTTTAATTCAGATAGTAACTTCACTGCCGGTGTTTAAGTAACATATTTGAGACAGAAATATGAATATTTTTAAAAGAAATATCATACTAATTTGAAAAATTACTATAATGACAATAAGAAGAGAATTGCTAATATTGGCAATCAATTTCAAATAATGCAAATCATTCATCAGGATCTAAATCATAAGACGTGATTTACACTTACATATTTTAGTACTTTACTCTTACATTATCCTAAGAAGGTAGTACAACGAACATAATGGCAAATCCTAAACAATTACCCTACAACTTGACAAAAAACATTGGGAAATAAAAGTAAAGGATATTGGAAAAATCTCCATCTGCAGCAGGCTTACGAAAAACAACATTAGCAAGAACTTACTGCTACCAACATAAAAGGTCCAGTATACATACACTACCTTAACTGTGGCTGAGTAGTAAACCCCGACGTGGCACCAAATGTTGCATTAATTCCGTCACTGTCAAATAATACAAATACTACTGGTTTATCCAAACAAAAAAAAAAAATATAGACAAATAAACAAAGCAATGTCAATTGGTAAAAAATGAAAATCTTAAATAATCTCACACCAAGAGTATAAAATAAAGTTCAATCAGATTATATCCAAAGAAATACATAAATAAAACACGAAGACATTAAAACAATTAAAAGATAAAATATAAAATTATCTTTGATTTCAGTTCAAAAAAAGCATGACAGAGTAAAGAAATTGAAACTTAACCAATAAAATTCTTTGCACTAAATACATTTGAAAAACTATTGACTTGAGTAACAAACAAACCACACTTGACAAATATCTGTTATCGTCAGTAAACACAACAATAAAAACCGTTTTACAATCATTATCAGTTTACACAAGTGAGTGATTTAAACGATTCAAGATTGCACATTGCATAGAGGCGTTTCATAGAGAAGAGACACTAGCAACATTTTCTGGATATAGCAAGATTAAGAAAATTGCAAAGGTAACAGTTCAAGATGATTCCCTCACAACCTTCAATTTATTGACAATTCAATTGATCGCATGTACAGAATATGGTTTCATGTTAATTTACCAAAAAGTTTATTAACTTTGAGGAGAAAGTTATTTATTTGCCAGAAAATAAAATAAAAAGATTGAAGACTTAATGTTATTCAATAAACATTTCTGAATCTAATGCAATTTTTTTTTTATGTTACTAATAATCAACAAATAAATCCTTTGTTAGTGATATAAAGAACTAATATTTTGCAATTAAATTATCTTATACAGGGTTATAACAATGGCTGAAATCAAAGAATTCGATATTACGGAAATTAGAGAGATATGTACTCCTAAAGCTGATGACCATATTGTTTCTGGGAGATACTCATGTCTTCTACAGATTTCATCTTGAGAAGGAGATTGCAGTAAAGTGAATCAAAATGGATCTCCTCAGCGAAGTCTGTTATATGTTATATTTTGCATATTTTGGCTTAGTTTTAGGGGCTTAAATGGGTATATCTTGGCATATTCTATGGGCTTTCTACTGTTGTGTGTGTTTTTATATTTGCAGAAGCTTATTTAGAGATTTGGGCTTTAAAAGCTGATTTGGGCGAGGTTTTATCAAGACTGGAGCTGAAGTGCAATTTTCCAAATTTTAACCTTGCCCAAGGCTAAATTTCTTCCGTCAGGAGCTGTTCAGGAACTTTCCTAATTACGGGCCGACAAGAATTGAAGCACATTAAGACCCTAATTTAGAGAACTTGGACATGGATTAAGAGGCTATTTTGGAAAAACCTTTAATTTTTGTGGTCTTTAAGGTTGGATAAATAGGGAAGAGATGTTAGTTTTGGAGGAGGGATAAAAAAAAATCAGAATACACTTTTTCTTTTCTTAAGAGTTTTATCAACATAAGCAGCTAATTTTCTTCTTCATCTAGGGGATTCAAGGCTTTGATGTATTTTATTGTGAGATTGTTCTAAACATTAATCTTTTAATTTAATTCTCTATATTCTTATTCTTTTTTTTAGAGAGATTTCTCTCTTTTGTTATTTTGTGATTTAAATTTTCTGGCCAGTTGTTTGGATTGCAAATTAATGATTTGTTATCAATGAATGGGATTCGTAATCATTCGATTCATTGTATTTAGAATAATAAAAGGAATAAGGATTTAAACTTAAATCAATATCTCTAAGAATTGGTTGGTTTAGATTAGGCTTTTCTAGAACTTAATTTTTCGAAAAATTAAATCCTAGCCGCTAAGGAAGGGTTGTTTGACGAATAGGGAAGTGTTTGAGCTGTGCTAGACAGATTCCACATCAGAAAAAGTTAATCCGAATGCGCTAAGTTAAGGGTTATAACTAATATAGAGAAATTAAATTATTTTTCTCAATCAATGATCAATCCCGTTGAATCCAAGCCGAAGAATTACCTTAGATGATGTTTAACATTAATTGTTTACTCTGTTTTTATATTAAATTCAGTTTTAATTTAGTGTTCAAACAATTGTTACTTCTTTAAATTATATTTCAGTATTAATTCAATCAAATCTCAAACCCTCCTCCCTTCTGTTATATGTTATATTTTGTATATTTTGGCTTAGTTTTAGGGGCTTAAATGGGTATATCTTGGTATATTCTATGGGCTTTCTACTGTTGTGTGTGTTTTTATATTTGCATAACTTATTTGGAGATTTGGACTTTAAAAGCTGATTTGGGCGAGGTTTTATGAAGATTGGAGCTGAAGTGCAATTTTTCAAATTTTAACCTTGCCCAAGGCTAAATTTCTTCCGTTAGGGGCTGTTCAGGAACTTTCCTAATTATGGGCCGACAAGAATTGAAGCAAATTAAGGCCCTAATTTAGAGAACTTGGACATGGATTAAGAGGCTATTTTGGGAAAACCTTGAATTTTTGGGGTCTTTAGGGTTGGATAAATAGGGAAGAGATGTTAGTTTCGGAGGAGGGATAAAAAAAAAATCAGAATACATTTTTTCTTTTCTTAAGAGTTTTATCAACATAAGCAGCTAATTTTCTTCTTCATCTAGGGGATTCAAGGCTTTGATGTATTTTATTGTGAGATTGTTCTAAACTTTAATCTTTTAATTTAATTCTCTATATTCTTATTCTTATTTTTAAAGAGATTTCTCTCTTTTGTTATTTTGTGATTTAAATTTTCTGACCAGTTGTTTGGATTGCAAATTAATGATTTGTTATCAGTGAATGGGATTCGTAATCATTCGATTCATTGTATTTAGAACAATAAAAGGAATAAGGATTTAAACTTAAACCAATATCTCTAAGAATTAGTTGGTTTAGATTAAGCTTTTCTAGAACTTAATTTTTCGAAAAATTAAATCCTAGCCGCTAAGGAAGGGTTGTTTGACGAATAGGGAAGTGTTTGAGCTGTGCTAGACAGATTCCACATCAGAAAAAGTTGATCCGAATGCGCTAAGTTAAGGGTTATAACTAATATAGAGAAATTAAATTATTTTTCTCAATCAATGATCAATCCCGTTGAATCCAAGCCGAAGAATTACCTTAGATGATGTTTAACATTAATTGTTTACTCTGTTTTTATATTAAATTCAGTTTTAATTTAGTGTTCAAACAATTGTTACTTCTTTAAATTATATTTCAGTATTAATTCAATCAAATCTCAAACCCTCCTCCCTTCTGTTATATGTTATATTTTGTATATTTTGGCTTAGTTTTAGGGGCTTAAATGGGTATATCTTGGCATATTCTATGGGCTTTCTACTGTTGTGTGTGTTTTTATATTTGCATAACTTATTTGGAGATTTGGACTTTAAAAGCTGATTTGGGCGAGGTTTTATGAAGATTGGAGCTGAAGTGCAATTTTTCAAATTTTAACCTTGCCCAAGGCTAAATTTCTTTTGTTAGGGGCTGTTTAGGAACTTTCCTAATTATGGGCCGACAAGAATTGAAGCAAATTGTTTGATATTAACCTCGAACTGGTTCTTTTTGACTTCGTTGAGGAGGTCCATTTTGATTCACTTTACTGCAATCTCCTTCTCAAAATGAAATCTGCAGAAGACATGAGTATCTCCCAGAAACGATATGGTCACCAGCTTTAGGAGTACATATCTCTCTAATTTCCGTAATATCGAATTCTTTGATTTCAGCCATTATTATAACTCTGTATAAGATAATTTAATTACAAAATATTAGTTCTTTACATCACTGACAAAGGATTTATTTGTTGATTATCAGTAACATCAAAAAAATTGCATTCGATTCAGAAATGTTTATTGAATAACATTAAGTCTTCAATCTTTTTATTTTATTTTTTTGGCAAATAAATAACTTTCTCCTCAAACTTAATAAACTTTTTGGTAAATTAAAATGAAACAATATTCTGTCCATGCAATCAATTGAATTGTCAATAAATGGAATACATATCAACATAAGGTCATTTATTTTTGGACAAAATCCACCTTAAGCTCAATGGTTCAATCTGATGTTCAAATACACATTGAGTTAATAAATTTGGAATGTGTATTGTAACCATTTGAACCATATTTAACATCTAATTCCAGTTTTTGGGGTGTTTATAACATTTTCAATTGCTCATTTTTATGACTTGAAAATGTACTTGTAAGATATTCTGCGAAAAGGAAATATTACCTTTGAAATTCATGCTTCATTGAATAGTACAATTAGTTTCCTACTCATTCAAGTTCGGCATCTTCAAACATGCTACACTTAAATAATTTGCTTTTTATAGTTCTAATAAAAATAGTTTAGTGGAATAGTTAAATATCAAATCAACTTTTATTCCATAACTGTTTTTATATCTTCGAAAGAAACACAACATCATTAAAACCTAATTTATCCTTCATTAAATTCTTCCTTGAATTTTTTTATCTATTTTTATGGCATTTTTTTACTTCGATTTTATTTTATTTTATTTTTTTTCTAAATAAAAGTTTCCCCAATAAAAACTCTGGATCTAAAATATAAATTGTAAGCTCTAAAATAAAAAAATTTAGACCTTAAAATGATAAGTATACTAAGTTATAAACTTTAGAGCTTAAAATATAAACTTTACATGCTAATTTCTAAACCCTACACCATAAATATAAACTCTAGAGGTTAATTCATAAACTCTAGATCCTAAGATATAAATACTAGATGCTAATTTATAAAATATAAACTATATGTAAATTAATAAACCTGAAACCCTAAAATATAAACACTATATGCTAATTTCTAAACCGTAAAAAAATATTAGATGACATATTTTTATTGGCATGACGCATGGATGATGTGATGTGTCACGCATATTTTTTAATTTATGAGATTTTATGGTATTAGACATATCGTGTCGTCAGGGTATCAGACCAATAAAATTAATTCCAACAAATATAAAGAGAGTGATGTGTAATTAATTAATTAATTATTTAATAGTTAATTATTTAAATAAAACTTTAAACTCTAAAATATAAAATCTACGTGACATGATTTTATTAGTTTAGCATACAAGCAACATGATATGAAGCTTAGTATATAATTTATAATTTATGTATGTAGTTGCACAAAAATTAAATTTGGAGTTAAGGAAAGGAGAAAAATTACAATGAACATAAAATAAATCGAGAGTTGTGAAAGCGTATAAATGGAAATTATGGATAGTGAAGAGAGAAATAAATTTTTAAATTAAATATAATTCATATTTAGTTATGAATATTAAATATAACGTGGACAACGTGGTGTCTTTCCATTTTATGCAAAATATAACCTGGTTGACATAACTAGAATGTAATTGTCTGATTTGATAAAATTCAAAAGAATGCATGACTTTATTGTAAATAGTTTTCAATTCTTACGGTTTTTTTGTAAATTTTCCATTTTTGCTCTTACGCAGTACACAAGAAGAAGAAATAGTTCAACTTTGATAGGGTTTTGGTTCTAAACTCCATTGGAGGTTAAACCCCTCGAGAAAATAGAAAAACCAGAATGCGATCAATTATTTCTCCACCAATTTCTCCGTTACTTTTTCGTTGCATTGATTCTAAATGTCTCTGTTCACAGACTCAAATTCTTAATGAATCAATATCAGAATCCTCATTGCCACCGAAACCGAATTTCAACTTCAAATTCGGCGACAAAAACACCCAATCGCCTGAATTTCCACAGAATCCCTCTTCCTATTCCCAATTCCCAGAGTCCAAGCATGTACAATACAGAGCGAAACTGCAAGGGACAGATTTAACACAATCTAATGCGATCACCAATCTATTAAGTTACAAAGGCGACCCAAATTCAGCTGTCGCTTACTTCAGGACGTTGGAGAGGCGTGGGTTTGTGAGGGGGCTTGATTCTTTGTGTGTTTTGCTCCATATTTTGACTAGTTCCTCGGAGACTCTTCTACAAGCTCAGAATTTCCTGAACCGACTTATTTCGGGTAATTCGGTTCATACGCCGGTTGTTTTTGTTGATCACTTATTTGAGAGTACAGAAAGGTTCAATTTTGATTCGAATTCGCAGGTTTATGATTACTTGTTGACTAGTTATGTTAGGGCTAAGAAGTTAAACTGTGCTCTAGATTGTTATGATAGAATGATAGAGCTTGATATAGTTCCTGAGGTTCGATTTGTTAACATACTATTGACTGCGTTAGTTAGGAATAACATGATTTTTGAGGCTCGGAAGGTCTATAAGAAGATGGTTTCGAAAGGGATTCATGGTAATTGTGTTACTGTCCATGTAATGATGCGTGCAAGCCTGAAAGAAGGCAAAGATGACGAGGCAGTGCAATTTTTCAGAGAGGCTGAGGATAGAGGGGTGGAACTTGATGCTGCAGCATATAGCATTGTTATTCAGGCGTTTTGCAAGAAGCTTGATATTGGTTTAGCTTCTAAATTGTTGATGGAGATGAGATTAAAGGGCTGGATTCCATCCGAGGGTACATTTACTAGTATTATTTTGGCCTATGTAAAACAAGGGAATATGGTGGAGGCATTAAGGATTAAGGATGCGATGGTGAGTTGTGGGAAGGAAATGAATGTGGTGGCAGCAACTTCTTTGGTCAAAGGTTATTGTAAGCAAGGCAAGTTGGGCAATGCTTTAGGTTTGTTTGATGAAATGAATAAGAATGGACCCAGTCCGAACAAGGTTACTTATGCTGTTATAATTGAATGGTGCTGCAAGAGTGGGAATATGGATAAAGCTTATCAACTTCACACTGAAATGAAAAACAAGGATATGTGCCCATCTGTCTTCATCGTGAATTCCTTGATACGGGGATTCCTGAAAGGGCAGTCAGTTGAAGAGGCAACCAAGTTGTTTTATGAGGCAATCGAGTGTGATATTGCCAATAATTTCACTTATAATTCTTTCTTATCATGGCTCTGTAAAGAGGCAAAGATGACTGAGGCATGTAATTTATGGGGAAAGATGGTGAGTAAAGGTGTGGCTCCTACTGAAGTTTCTTACAACACCATGATTCTTGGTCACTGCAGACAAGGCAACTTGGATAAAGCATCTGGTCTAGTTTCAGAGATGCTTACAAGGGGTTTAAAACCTAATGTAGTTACATACTCTATTTTAATGCATGGATATTTCCAAAAAGGGGATACCCAATATGCTTTTGATTTGTTTGACCAAATGGTGAACGAAAATATCGTCCCATCAGATTTCACTTACAATACTCTAATCAACGGGTTGTGCAAAGTTGGCCGGACATCTGAGGCACAAGACATGCTGAAGAATTTTGTTGCCAATGGTTTCAGTCCATCATGTTTAACATACAACAGTGTAATAGATGGCTTTGTAAAAGAAGGTCTCATAAATTCTGCTTTGTCTGTTTACAAAGAGATGTGTGAATGTGGAGTTTCTCCAAGTGTTGTCACTTATACTACCTTAATTCATGGCTTTTGTAAGAACAGTAGTATTGATCTTGCTTTAAAGATGCGGAATGAGATGAAAAGTAAGGGTCTTGAACTTGATGTTACCGCGTATGGTGTTCTAATAGATGGATTCTGCAGAAAACGAGACATGGGAACTGCAAGTCAGCTTTTTAAAGAACTCCTTGATGCTGGATTGTCTCCGAACGCAGTGGTATACTGTAGCATGATAACTGGCTATAGGAATCTTAACAACATGGAAGCAGCTCTTAACTTGCATAAGAGAATGTTGAATGAGAGGATTCCTTGCCATTTGCAAACATACACTTCACTGATAGATGGATTGTTAAAAGAGGGGAAGTTGCTCCCTGCATCAGATCTTTATTCAGATATGCTTGCCAAGGGTATCATGCCTGATATAAGAATATACAATGTTTTGATTAGTGGCCTATGCAAAAATGGTGAAGTGGAAAATGCCCAAAAAATTATGGGAGAGATGGAAAGGAAGGGTGTGAGACCTAACGTCGTTATTTATAATACACTGATTGCTGGGAACTTCAAAGCTGGCAATTTGCAGGAAGCCTTTAGATTGCACAGCGAGATGCTCGACAGAGGTCTTGTTCCGGATGAAACTACTTATGATATTCTAATAAATGGAGAAGTCAGAGATGGGAATTCCCTTTCTGGAGTTTCATCTGTTTGAATGACTAGTCGAGCCTTCTTTCAGACTTTGGTCCATGACTTCGCCTTTGCGACAAAAAGTACATCTTAACTGCACAAATTTTCATCAACCCCTCTGGAAGGTCAGTTACTCTTTTTCTTTGTGTTATTTTGCACTTAACTTTCTGACAGTTTTGCTTTATTTCTTACATTTTTTTATGTCTTTTTCCTTTATTTGAGAAGGGAATGAGTGTGAACTTGATTCAGGTATGTATAAGAATGCTCAAGAACGTCATACTCTTACGAACATCTGTACCATACTGCTATGTCCCCGAGTATGAATAACGAATCCAAGGTTTATACGCATTTACAGAATGAAGACTTGATCTTCTCCAGTAGAATAGGTATGCTTTTGTTCTTGGTAATTCTGTTAGCTGTGAGATTCCTATCCTATGCATTGAATATCTGTTGTTGACATTGTTGTTCGAACTAGGAGAATACAATTGAGAAGTAACAGCTCCTTTCATGTGAATTGCAGAGACTCCTATAGGGTGTTGGCAAACTGAATAGGAAATGAATTTTAAGCTCCTAAACTTTACACGATTGTGTTATTTGAGTCCCTCAACTTTGTTTTTGTACTATTGAATCCCTAAATTTTATAATTGAAACCTACGAAATCCTTTGTGTGTGTGTGTGTGTGTGTGTGTGTGTGTGTTTGTCTATGTTTTAAAGACCAAGTGCTTAAGAGAAACAAAGTTGAAGTTGAGGGTTGGCTGAATAGTACAAAAACATGAAGTTGAAAGGTCTTAAAAATGTTTTTCGGCCTGGAAACTATGAACTTATGAGAAACTAAGAAGTACATGATTGATGAAATCCTGTAGTTTTTGCCTATAAATGATGAACTTATGGTAACTTAAGGAGTACATGATTGGTGAAATCTTTTGGTTGCTAAAGAAGCCTCAAGTTATACTTGTAATAGTGGCATATTGCCAGCCAAAAATGAATCTTGGCATGCTTATGTCTGGATGAGTTTGGTACCACCCTCTATCATGTAACCGACAGTTAATTTGTTCGAAGTTGATCATACACCTTTTAGGTGGTCAGGTGGTCCTCTCCCAATTAATATTTTATGCATACACTAAAAATCGAATTCAAAACTTAGCTTAAGCTACCGGAGAGTATATTCAAAACAAACTTAATTGGTACCATCGCAAATGTGTTGAGATGCCATGATGACGATGAGTTCCTTGTTTTTCATGTTTGGTAGAGCTTTCTCCTAATTGTGCCTCTTTCTGTAAAAAGAGGAATAAAATTTTCCCAACAATTGTTTTTGCCTTAAGATGAAGTAGCTACCAACCAATAGTATGCCTTTATATCAGTAGAATCGGCCTTGATGTATTCATGTTAAGGGACAAAATCCCAACTTGCCAATTAAAAAGTCGAGTGGTAAGAGCCTCTAGGCATTTAAACTAGGTCTCTAAGTTGGATTCGTAACGTCTATAGAAAATCTTAATTGGGCTTGTCGGTATGTAATACTACTAGTTTATGAATGAAGATGGAGTCGGCCTTCGATGGTTTCAGGTTTAATAGATGAAAACCCTAGTTGACCAATTAAGATAAACTCGCATGGTAAGAGCCTCTACACGTTTAAACTAACTCTCGAGTTGAATTCCCAGTATAGGAAGGAAATCTAAATTAGAAGAGAGATTCGAACCCTGCCAACATTACATGGTTGGTAGCGAGCAACCTTACAATAAAGGAAACCAACTGATATGACAAAGAAAAATGTTAATTGTTATTATTGTTGTTTTGTCTTCTAATATGTAATTTGATGATTGTATTTTGTAGGGAAAATGGATATTTATGGATATGAGCAGACCAATATTCAGGCTTTGTATTCCTAAATTTGGAACATATACACACCCGGCCAAAATCTTGTACCTCAAAATTATGGCTGTAATTTAAGAACGGAAAAGAGACAAAACAGACAGCATGGACAATAATTGGACATGAAGCATGTTATGTTTGGAATTTGTTGCCAATGTCAAATGTACTCAAAATTCACATCGAATTAATCGGCTCCAACTCTCAGGATTACAGCAATTCTTCCCTGGCTCTACTTCTGCACATTATATATATATATATATATATATATATATATATATATAGCTCAATGCCAAACATTGTATTCAAATAATATAAAATTAAATTATTTGTTTATAAGATGAGTATCCGAATAATTGAAATTTAAATATTCTTCATAATTATTTTAACTTTTTTATAGAGATTTAGTTGGTATTCGTATTACTTTAAGGTTATCATTGATGATAGGCAATGCAATGATGGGGTTTTGAAGTTAGTACTATCATCATTTTTGTTTAATGTGAGGAATACTGGTTAATTAGTTTACCTTAATAACTCATTATATATTAATACTTCAAATCGCACACAAAAATAAGTTAAATGATATTTTAAAAAAAATGATTTTTTTGTAACTTTCTTTTAGTAATTATTTTAATTATTTTGGGAAATTAGCTTTTCTTGTTTTATGAAATAATTAATGTGTTCTTAGGCATATTTAAGGAGAGCAATGCAATATATAATGTGTTTAACAGCAAAATAAGGAATTCAACTAACGGTGTTACTCTTATGAGACATGACATATTCACTTTATTGATGTGTCATATTGATTTCTTGTTTTAGTAATCTACGATAATAAATTGTTGGTTTTTGCTACCATAACATGTTAACTTGATGACTTGACATAACAAATGATGTTAGTCATAGTCATTTCTTTTTCTTCTTTTCCATCGTGTAAAGTGCATAGCCCCTTCACAACAAAAAGAAGATAGAGCATTTCAGCAAAACACCAATATTTCAGCAAAATATTCATAAATGCAAACCACACTTATTCTGTTTTAAATAACATAATTAGCTACAAAAATTTTTAAAATATTAGATTTTGTTACTCCTAAGTTGTCATAACTATATAAGACAATAATGAATCAAATGCAATCGAGCATTCATAGATATAAGGAAAGAAATCGCATGCGTTAATGATATTTTAGTGATGCAATCAAGATTATAAATCAATAAAATCGTGCAAGTTAGTGTTATAAGGTAATAAAATTCTACATTGTCAATTTTATAAATTTATAGAATACATGAACCATATAAGGTACCAAGTATGCAAAATCAATGTTATAAAGCAATGAAATCCGGTGATATTTAAGGATGTATTGTCGAAACTCAAGTGAAATTCCTGTATATGTATTTTTGCATTTTTTTTACCTTGATTTTAATTGGAGTAATTTTTTAAACGAATCTTATTATTTGGTACAACAGCAGTGGAATGTTGGTAATAGATTATTGGAATACGAGTGAAACTCTTGTATATGTATTTTTTTTTTGGTATTTTTTAACATTATTGTTAATTACATTTGTGTTCTTTTTGAATGTCTTATTATTTTGGTGAAATCAGAGGTGATACTTTGTCGAAATTCAAGTGAAATTCTTGTATATTTATTTTATTTTAATCTTTTTTTTTTTTACATTGTTTTTAATTACATTTTATAACACATAATATGAAAAGATGTGATGATGATATGATTGAAAAACTTATGATGATTTTCTCCCAAAAATATTACATTCCTATTCATGCAAATGAGATTATAATAAATAAACAATTTCTAGGGGAATATTTTTTTCGTGAGCAAATGTGCCTTCAACAATCATCTAAAACAAATTGCAATGGGAATCAAATTTCATCATAATTTCTACGTCATCTAAAGAAAAAAACTAAAGATTAATTACATCAAAGGGTGACTTGCAAGCTGCACCAAAGAAATATTAATAATAACAATAACAATAATGATAATAATAATAAAATGTCCAACAAATAATTAGGTGGAAAATAGATGGGGTGAAATGCGCACTCCTCCTGGTTCCTCTGGTTGGTATTAAACTTAAAATCCACGTTTATTTTAATAATCCTAAATTCACTATTATTTCTCTGTCTCTAAATATTCATCTTCCTATTTTTCCAACTTAATTATAAGTAATAATAGAAAAATAAAAAAACTCAAAACTGAGAACAATAACAAGCCCAATTCTTCCTCGATCCTTGCTTCCAAGATTAATCTCCACGAGGTCTGTTCATCAATTACTTGTTTCTTTTTCTGCGGTTTATACTTCATTACTTGTTTTGTTTGCTTCATAATTTTTTTATTAATTTTGTTTTTTTAGTCTTAATTATTCCTTTTAAACATAGTAATCGCAAAGTTTTCCTGCAATGTCAATTTTATCGAGGATTTTGTTTTAAACTTGCAATCAAATGAGATTGTGGTTGATTGAGTTACTTTTTTGTTCAATTTCATTGTTTTTGCAGGTTTTTTTTTTTTCTCTGTAAATTTTGAATATAGTTAGCAAATAGCATCATGAGATTTAAGAAAGGAAGTAAAGTGGAGGTTTTAAGCAGAAACGATAGGTCCTATGGTGTATGGCGGTGTGCGGAGATTCTTTCCGGCAATGGCCACACTTTCAGTGTTATGTTTGATTATTCTCCGAAATATAATAATGAGGATCTTGTGGCGAACGTCTCTAGAACAGCAATTAGACCTTGTCCTCCGTTGAATGTATCCAACAGTTGGACTCCTGGTGATCTGGTGGAGGTGTTTGAAGATCTTTCTTGGAAGACAGCGACAATTTTGAAGGTTTTCTCCCCAAATCACTATTTGGTTAAGTTAGTTGGATCTTCAAGGGAACTTCGATTGCGCAAAGCTGACATTAGGGTGCGTCAATTGTGGCAAGATGGTGGATGGATTGTGATTGGAAAGGTGAATTTGCTTTGTTGCATCCGTGTTCTATTTCTGTGTATCTTTGTGTTTGTTGCTGTGTTACTGCACAAATTTGAGGTTGTTGGATGTAATGTTTACAGTATTGCCTACTTTTTTTTTTTTAATCATCTTCTGGCTATCTTTTTCAGGGATCTCGAAGCCTGGAAGATTCAAAGATGAATAAACTTACAGCTTTGAGTAGTTATCCAAAGATAAGTAATCCGATGTTGGATGCTGAAACAGCAGATAATGGTCTCACAGTTGAGAACAACACTGGTTTCCAGGATTCTTGCGTCATGACAGATAAAACACGAAAGAGGGCATCCCCATTTTGGTCATCCAATGGAAAGGCCTCCAAGATTAGAGCAATGGATATAAAGGGTGAGCATCGAGACGTGATGTCTGGGTGCTCAGCTTCATTCCTGAAAAAGGTAGATGCTGTTGTTTTCCCACAGGAATGCTCTGGTGAAATCTACATGCGTCCTTCTCCTAACGATCAAACAATTGCATCCTATGAGTGGGAGATGGGAAGACCAAATTATTGTGTCGAGTCCTTTCATACAAGAAGATTGGAAACTAATGAATCTGATATTGATGAATGCTCAGTTGGTAGCTGTAGTGTTATAAGTAATAGTCCAAGTAAACTTTGTAGTCCCACTATAGCTGGTGATAGTTGTGATGAAGATAGTGATGCTGAATCCTCTTATGGTCGTGGAGATGAGGAGAGAAAATGTTACCCCTTTGTGGGAGTTAATGTAGCTGTACGAATCCATAGTTTAGAGTTGCAGGCTTACCGTAGCACTCTGGAGGCATTGTATGCTTCTGGGCCCTTGAATTGGGAACAAGAAGTATTGTTGACCAATCTCCGTATGTCACTTAATATTTCAAATGATGAACATTTGTTGGAGCTTAGGAACTTAATTGCTCCTGGAACAAGCATTCATATTAGGTAGCAGCTAATTAGAGTCCTTGATTTGTGCATTCTCTTTTGGGGTATTTTTCCTGTTCAAGGAGGCTCTATCATCTCTCATGACTTCATATCAATGTCAGAACTAGGAAAAATGTTGATAAAATTTTCAGCTTATTACTCTTGTTCAATTTGCTTTGATTATCCAATAATTTGTATTTTGAAAACTATGTAAAATTCTTATTAAAGTGTACTTTCTTCTGGCTACCTATTGTGTCAAGTGTTAAGAGGCCTCTCTCTCTCCCCCTACCCTTCTCTCTACTAGCATCATTTTTTTTTCTAGATGCTTCATTGCAGTTTTGTGCTAGAATAATTTGGTAGCTAGAACTGCTGTCTTTGTGCTATCTGCTAAGCTTGCATGAATATTTGGCTGGGGAATTGGCAGATATGAGTTAAGGTACTTAAACATGAGGTTTGTAAAACAATATTATTATACTTGTTACAAGAACACATATGGAAATTCTTGAGCATGTCTGACAGGATAAATCTGATATTTCACAAAAATTTGGATACTTTTGGCATCTATACCATATGGATAAGCTGAAAACCTGGTTTCAAAACTGCATCTCCTCACAAATAGCGGCCATGCTTGTCCTCTTCTTTCTATGTTCAAGCCATTCTGTCAAAGTTGAATGGTGTACATACCATGCAAAGCATTTTTTCTTTGTTCATAGTATTTTGAAGACATCGTTAGTTGAAATTGGTGTGGTTTTAATGTCTCCATGAATGTTCTATTCTGGAAGATGTTATTGATAAATCCCCTGCATTTTCCAGGGTCACAGTTGTGTTGGAGGCATGTATGAATTGCTTCCAAAGAGTCAAAGCTGATGCTAAGAGGTACAAAATTCCCCTGGCATCATGGGGGCAAGATCCTCTTCCAATTATTTATACATTTGTTGTTGATGGTCAGCTGCTGCTATGATTGTTATGCAGTTCCATTTCTTGCATGCCGGAAGCACAGTGAAAATCTGTTGCTGTGAGGTAAATGAAACAAAAATTTTGAATTGGCAGCCATTAAGTCCCGATAGGGAATCTCATTTGAGGCTTCAAGACTAATAATGTTCGTGATTTGTAGTTTCTACTTTCTATCTATGCACTCCTGTTGCTTATAATTTATGTACTGCAAATGCAATTTATTTCCCAAGTTTTCTTCAAAGTGTAGTAGTTTATGGCACTTTATGCTTTACAGTTACAGTGCTTTTAGACTGAAATACGCACAGCAGGTTGGTTGTGCGGAGTTGTTTGTTCGTAAGCAATATGGATCGACCTGACACTCACAGCAGGTTGGCTGTTAAAGTTTGTAAAAAATATGGATTTGTGCGTCTGAAGTTATCATTTGCAATTGATAATCTGCAAACATGTTAGTCAATAGTCATTCTGCAGTAATTTTCAATTCATTGAATCTAGAATTCGGTATGAATATAAGGTTGCAAATGTTTTTCCTCTTTATCATTGATATATACTAGAGAGCAAAATGATTCTGTTTCCACCTTTTAACAAGCCCCATCTAACAAAAGCAGTAACTATTCAGGCAGGCACCATCGCCAGATTTGTATGTCTTTTTTGAGCAGGTGAGTTGAGGAACATAACTTTATCAGAAATATGCTTCTTTGTTTAGAGAAACTGTCATATATCATCCTAGGCTGTTTTGTGGGTTGTTTTTCGTTATGTGTTTGCAGTACGTTGCTCAATATGAACTTGGAATCACTGCTCATTCTGATAGTGCTAGATCATTGGCAACTTTGATTCAATTGGAATAACTGATATTCTTGTTTAAGCTTTTGCCATCTTTGATGTACAATGCAGGTATATTCAAGCTTGAACTATTTGAAGGTACATAGGGAGATCAACAGAGAAAGACTGTTGAATTATTCAGAATATGTTTGTGTGACTGCAAGGCTTAAAAGACCTTTTTGACACTGTGGTATCGCACTTTTACTTTTTTTTCCTTTGTCCTATAGTTGTTATTCAATAAGTTCCAAAATAGCCCAAAATTGACAAAAATAGCATGTTACTGAACAAAATTATTAACGAGACGCAACGGAATATGTTTATTTCTATTAACTTTGGACGTCATTGACCTCAATTTTAATAACTCAAAAGGCAAAAAGGAAATGTCAATGAAAAGGACAAACCAATAATAGAATATGGTCAGAAGGTCTTTAAGCCGTGACTCACTGTAGTAACTATATAATTTTAGATCAAATTCTTTTAGAAACATACGTTAAAAATAAACAAATATTCAAATATGTAAGTAAACCCATATGTATGTATATCTAGTTGAGGGCATTATTAGCCATCTAATACTCTTCTTTCATGATTTTGTCTTAAATATTTTCACTGGGTACACAAAAAATTGTGTGTTTATATCTCTCCGTTTTTTATTATATGATGTTTTAAGTTTTTCACTTTGTTCTTTTTTATTTGACACTTTACATCACCAATGCATTTTTTATCATGTTTTCTCATATTTATTTTTTATTTAAAGTACGAGAGAGGTTCATTATTTAATGCAAAAAGTACTACATTAAGCTTTGATAATTAAGAAAAAAGAGAATTTTTTCATGGAAAATAGCGTTCTAGGAGAGAAATATTAAGGGTAAACTAGTAAATTTAGTAACCTAATTAATAATTCATTGACCTTAATAAATAACCTTAAAAATCATATAAACGGAACGAGGAGTAATATATTTACTTCGGTTACATTTTTCTGATTATGATTTTCCTCTTTTGATATTATACTGTCATCCAATATTTTATTGGATAAATTCTTTATTCTTTTTGTCTCCATGCAAAACAAATTGATCATATGAATTCTGCTTTTTATCATGAAACACGTGAACTTAGAATAACTTGCAAGAAAAGCCTTGTTTATTCTTGAAATATGAAATTAGCTAATGAAGGTATGTTTGGGAAAATCTAAAATACTTTTTGATTTGGTCCCATATTTGCTTCACTAATTTCTTCCTATTAATGACTATAACAAAAAAAAAATAATAATAATAATAATAGAAATCCCAAATTCATGCATTGCAAAATTGAATAGACATTTAAAACTATAATATAAATTTGCATAAAAATACAAGATATTTGTAATTACATGCCACAAAAATAAAATATGAAATCTAAGTTTTTAAAATCTGATTACCAAAACCAAAATTGGAAAATAATTTAACCAAAACTGAATAATTAACTGTTATAATAAATATGGATAAAATTTTAGTTATTTAAATAAAAATAACATATATTAAATTTTTAAGTTAAGACTATTTAAAAATTTGAATTTATTTATTTTAGTATATTTTTAGTTGAATTTAGATTTAAAATTCATAACTTATGATTTATTTTTAAGATTTAAAATTATCTTTTCTTTTATATATATAAAAAAAAAAAATCTTTTCAAGGTTTTTACTTGTCACGATTGAAACCGTAACCAATATAATATATTTATTGTTTTATACTTAAATAATTGGTTAAATAATTTATTAATCCTCATTTTTTTATGTATTATACTAGTTAGTTTATAGATATATTTTAAGGTCCTTAAGTTTTGTTTCAATAAATTCTCTAGTACTTTTTTTTTCATATAAATTTACTCTTAGTTATAAGTAAAAAATATATTTTTTAGTTTTTTTAATTTTCAAATTTAATTAATTATTTATAATAAAATTTTTTGTAGTATACGTATGAACCAACATACATATATATATATATATATATATATTAGTTATATTATTTATTCTCTTAAATATAGATTGTCATTTTTTATTAGCTTAATATCTATAAACTAACAATAAATGTTATTACGAATCTTAATAACTTTTTCTAAAATAATACCTTTTTGTTAATTAATGTTATTAATGAAGTATATTAAAGATGAAAAGTTGTACTCCTAATTTTATAATTTTTAAAATATTTTTTGTTTAATTATTTTGATAAAACAAGCTCTATGATAATAAAGTTTAATTGTATAATTATATAAAATTTGACAAATTAATTAATCAATATTAGTGATATTAGGATCATGTGAAGAAAAAAATAGAAAATATAAAATAATATTTTTTTATCATTATAAAAATATAATAAATGGTAATTTGGAATTATTAATCTAATTTTCTATTAATTATATTAAAATGACTAAACAGTTAACAATGACAAAACTAATAAACTATATAATTATCGTATGGATTGACTAGTATAATATGTAAAACATATAGATTAATAAATTATTTACGGATTTTAACAAACTCGTTAATGCAGTGAAAATTTATTATCAGTTATTAGTTAATTAATTATCATTACACCGCTACACACAAGTAATAAATCATGGTGGACGAAAATGGAAACGCATACGAAAACGGACAATAGAAAATGCTATTTGTAAAAATATGGGACATGAAAAGATAAAAAAGCGTATAAATAGTAAAAATATAAGAGTATATTTATAATTTTAAAAAGCATAAAATTTATGCAAGTCATATTAAAAAAAAAAAAAAAAAAGAAGTTTCAATATTCTACCTCATAAAAAATGAGCTTTTCAATATTTTAAAATTACAAAAACGTGACAAAAATAATAATTTGTATGAGTTTTTCAAAGTTTTCTATTTCCAAAACGTTTTAGAAAGGCTAAATACATATATGGTCCTTTTAACTTTAATTTTTAAATTGCTTGGTCCCTTCAACTATTTTAGTGATCTATTTAACCACTCATTTAAAGGTAAAATATATACGTAACCCCTTTAATTTTTATTTTTGAACCGTTTGGCCCCCTTAACTATTTTAGCAATCTATCTAACCCCTCACCTATTTTAAAGTGGTATTTTTAAACCTTTGAGTGAATATAACCAGACATAATAGAGTAATATACATCACACGCGTCTGACACTAAAGACATGTAGAACACACGCTGGAAACCATCTTCTATCTAATTAATATTACAAACTATTATAAAGTGAAGATTTTCCAGCAATTAATTAAATTCAAGAGGAGAAAGAAATATGACACATCAGCATTCAAATGTCTAAAAATATCACTTTAAAATAGATGAGGGGTTGATAGGTCGCTAAAATAGTTGAGGGGGCCAAGCGGCTCAAAAATAAAAGTTGAAAGGGCTACATATGTATTTAGCTTTTAGATAAGATGTTAAATAGATCGTTAAAATAGTTGAGGGGGCCAAACAGTTCAAAAATTAAAATTGAAGGGACTGCGTTTGTATTTGACATTTTATAAACTAACAAGTAGAAAACGCTTTAAAATTTAAGTTTCCGTGAAATAAAATTAATGAAAAGACCAAATATATTAGTAATTCCAGTCATATGGTTCACAACTACAAAGGTTAATCATTGAAGCCATTAATGTAGTCCCTGGATATAACCCGACCCGACCCGACCCTTTTCTATAACACAACCCATTTTTGTTTAATGATCATAATCTAGAAAGCATTAATTAACCCTAACCTCTTTCCCTTCCATCCGCCGCCTCTCTTTTCTGCGTTTTTGTCTTCTCACTTCTCTTCAATTGTGGCCTTAAATCGCTCCTTTTTCGCCGCCGACTCTACCCTCTCTCATCTCCTCCTCGCCGATCCTTTCGTTGCCGTCTTTTTTCGTTTCCGGCAATTTCTTCCCTTTCTTCTAGTATTTTGGCACGCTAATGGAGATTGATCAGAGTCCGATTGGGATCTCCACTGTGGAGGAACATGGCACGCTGTTGCACTAGAATGTCTGCTACCCTGTGTTTTTTTTGGCTGGAATAGAATAGTCTGTGAGATTAGTTCAATTCTCTCTCTTCATCAAAGAGTCTTGCTCTGATTTGCTGAATTTTGCATAGTTATGACTATATTTATGTTGGAATTATTGGGTTTCACGTGAAGCTGGTGAATTTTGCCACAAAGGTAGAATTCAATGGTCTGGAAAGGATTTTATCTTTACTTGGTTATGTTGTATGGGCTTTTTAATTAGATTTGTTTATTTGAGATTTCGCATGTTGTATTGATATGAAAGCTGTTGTTTTTGTGTAAAATTGGAGTCTGTAAAATTCGTTTCTTGTGTTCAGTCCTGTGAATTTGGATTTTTGCAAGATAAACTTTTGGGAGAAGGGTGTAAAAAGAATCATGGGTGAGAAATTTTGGGCGAATGAAGAAAAGTCCATGGTGGAATCCATCGTAGGTTCTGATGCCTGTGAATTTCTCCTTTCGTCGGCTTCTAGCAACGCTTTAGCTGATGTGGTTTCACCGCCTAGTAATTTGGGTGTGCAGCATGGCCTAAGCCAGCTTGTTGATAGTTCCAATTGGAATTATGCAATTTTCTGGTGCGCCTCCAGCTTGAAATCTGGTGGGTCCATTTTGACTTGGGGTGATGGGATATGCCGGAATCTGAAGGGTGGTGGAGTGGGAGAGGGAAACTCAACTGAAGATGCAAAATTGGATGCAGTTGAGAAGAAAGATGAGGTGAAGAAACATGTGCTTCAAAAGTTGCATTCTTGCTTTAATTTGGTCGATGGTGTTGGTTATTCTTCCAATTTGAATGGGGTTTCAGATGTGGAAATGTTTTACCTTACTTCTATGTACTTCACTTTTCGATGTGATTCAGCAAATAGCATTGCAGAGTCATACAAGTCTGGTAAATCAATTTGGGTATCGGATTCAGCCAGTTGTTTAGAGCAGTATCAGCTAAGATCAGTTTTGGCCAGATCTGCTGGATTTCAAACTGTAGTTATTTTGCCAGTGAAGTCTGGAGTTGTGGAGCTTGGTTCAGTAAAATCAATTCTGGAAGAGCATAGTTTTGTGGAAAGGGCAAAGACCCTTTTTGGGGGATCAAATGCTGCACAGCCAAAGGCTTGCCCAAAAATTTTTGGGCGGGAACTGAGTCTAGGTGGTTCGAAATCTCGATCTATTAGTATTAACTTCTCTCCAAAGATCGAAGATGAATTGATTTTCTCATCAGACTCTTATGCAGAAGCAATGGGGTCAAATTCAGTTTATGGAAGTGCTTCTAATGGCTGCCCAAGTGATGCCAACGAAGCCAAACGATTTCCGCTTCTCAGTCAAATGAATGCTTCAGGTTTTAATTCCGAAACTATTGTGGAACAGGCCAAGGATGACTTGTCGCCTCAGCTGGATGAACGAAAACCAAGGAAGAGAGGAAGAAAGCCTGCCAATGGAAGGGAAGAGCCCTTGAATCATGTCGAAGCAGAGCGACAAAGGAGGGAGAAGCTCAATCAGAGATTCTACGCTTTGAGAGCTGTTGTTCCCAATATCTCTAAGATGGACAAGGCTTCTTTACTTGGTGATGCTATTACCTACATCACTGATCTTCAGATGAAGATTAGACTTTTGGAAACGGAAAAGGATATGACAAGCAGCAGCAGAAAGCAGACTGCAGTGCCAGATGTTGATTTCCAGGCAAGGCAAGATGATGCAGTTGTTAGAGTGAGTTGTCCTTTGGATTCTCACCCAGTTTGCAGCATACTAGAAACATTCCGAGAACATCAAATTACAGCTCAAGATTGCAATGTATCCGCCGCAGAGAATGGCAAGGTCATTCACACTTTTTCCATCCGGACTCAAAGCGGTGCTGCTGGGCATTTGAAGGAAAAACTGGAGGAGGCCATTTCTAAATGATATTCCTGTATAGTTATGTTCATAAACCTGAGTCTGTCGGCCCATCTCCTTGTCAAAAAGAAAAGGGGATTCATTCTCACTAACAAATGATCATCTGTACCGTAGCTTTATGTTGTTACAAATTTGTAGAGAAAGGCAAATCCTGTTGTGATGTTTGTTAATTTTCCAGTTGTGTAAAATAGACAGAATATAGGTAAGAAGAACTGCGGGGAGAAAACTCTCAAAATTGCCCAAATTATCCCTGTGCAGTAGTGTGTATATCTTGTTGGTTTATTTGGTTTCTTCAATATTAACAGCAGTTAAGCTAGTTCTGTATTACTTTATTTTAACTAGATCTCCTTTGTACTTTGCTTTTATTCATTGTATCAACTATTCAATTTCATTATATTGGTCTAATGGTGAAAGACATTTTGTTTGAAGTCACAGGGCTTCGTTGGATTATTTCTCATGGGCTTTTCGGCAAAACTATGATATATTTTTTCAGGTTAAGAAATCTTATTTAAGACTCGGATTGCTCTGGAGGTCTTAGCTGTTTGAATCGCAAGAAGAACTACACAGGTAATCACCATCCTATAAGAATCTCTGATAGCTGATGTTATAGCTCTGTCGTGTATAATTTGCATTCTAAGATTCTAAGTTTGTTAGTGCTTCGGAAAATGGAACAGAATGGTATGAATATGCATACTGGTTGGTATTACTGTTTTAAATGATCCTCTTTGTCAATTGTTGCCTTTCACTTGAGGACTGTGGTCTGAGTTGGGGTTTCATTTGGCAGACTCATTATGCTCATATCTCCTAACAATCAAACAATTGCATCCTATGAGTGGGAGAAGGGTGGACCAAATATCCGTGTACGAGTCCTTTTCACTCAAGAAGCTTGGAACCTAATGAATCTGATGTTGATGAATGCTCAGCTGCTAGCTGTAGTAACAGTCCGAGTGAGCTTTGTAGTCCCGCTATAGTTTGTGATAGTTGTGGTGAAGACGGTGATGCTGAATCCTTTTATGATCGTGGAGATGAGAAGGAAAAATGTTCCCCTGCTGTTAATTTCCTCCAAGAATCCATAGTTTAGAGCTGCAAGTTTACTGTTGCTCCCCAGAGGAACTGTATCTTAAACTTGGAACATTTGGTATTCTTAACCAATGTCTGTATGTCAGCGCTTCTGTTCATCATACTTAATATTTTAGCCGTGAATATGACGATCATTTGTTGGAGCCAAGGAACTTAACTGCTCCTGGGGCAAGTGATGCGTCTAAAATGCATACTATAGAGCAAGTGTACTTTGTCGCTTAAGTAATATAGAAATAAGAAGGATGTCGATCCTACGGAGACTATATATGCTAATCCTAAATGCAAGCGGTTTCTATTAACTTAGGCGGAGGAAATTATATCTTTGATTGTGGTTTGTAAAATAAAATCTATTATAAAACAACAAATTAAATAAAAATAATTTAAACTAAAATCGAGATGCAATTGGATAAAACTCAACGGAGAAATTGGCTAAGGCAAATGGTTTTATTTAGATTCATTCTAGCAATTTTCTCGGATTATGTAATCAAACTTACTAAATTCCCAAGATGGCGAATTCCTAAAACAATTAACACCGGTTAGGGCTGCTAACTCTAATCCTCAATCTAACTACTTAAACTTTTTCGGTCTTAAGCAATTAATTTGGGAAGCATTAAGCATACGAAAACCTAGCACGAACTAGTAAGCCACAAAGCAATGGTCATGCATTTGTCATGTTATGAGATTCCGTTAATTCAGTCCTTTAGTCAATTATGAATTAACTATGAACTTTGAAATAGATGGTCACGCATTCAAAACTTTAAGCAATCATAACACAATAATGGAAAAATAATACGAATGAATTGCATTAAACAAGGGAAATTACATAAAAAGAATTAGTTCATAATTGAGTTATAAACAAATGAATAAATTAAAGAAAACATAGTAACGGGAGTTAAGAAGAAAAGAACTAGGAAGATGAAGGTCCCAATGGAGGCTTGCGGAGAGAAATCGGAAATGAGTTGCGAATTGAACCTTTGAAAACCTAGCTTCCTCCTTCCTTCCCCAAAAATCACGTTTTCCTCAACAAAGAAAAATAAATTTCCAGACTTGATGAATGATACTCCAAAAAACATCCCACTCCCCCTACTAAAACACTTCTCTTTCCAAGATGGGGAGAGAGAGAGACCTACTTAGAAAATAACTCCCTAAAATTAATGCTAAACTAATTCTTTTTTTTTAGAGTTATTCCTAAAATAAAAGTCTTAAATAGAAGTTATTTCTCCTTATCCTAATTACAAAAGGAGAAGGAATAAAATAGCCCAAAGTTGAAAAGTCAAAACTCCTAACCCTAGTTGGAGTACAAAATTCGTAATTCTGCAGCCCGGGCGTGTCTTATGACTGGTCAGCTTCTATTTCTCAAAAATTCTTCAGTTTTTGGCTCTCCATGAGGCACGCCCATGCCTTGAGACTTCCTTGCTCTTCCAAATTACACGTTTGAGCTCCAAAAATAGGCGATTTAGTCTCCAAATGTTCAAGTTCCTTTTTTAATGCCTTAACACATAAAAATAAAACAAATGAGATAAAATCCGCCTAAATTAAAGCATGATGGTGCAATTAAAGCCATAAAATAGGACAAAAACATATGCACAAAATGTACCTATCAACTTCCCCACACTTACACTTTGCTTGTCCTCAAGCAAATGATAAATTTCCAACTCCAAAACAAAAGAAAGAAACTTGAAAAGTTATGCCTTTAAACAAAACTCAAAATAATAGATCTTAGAAACCATAAGTCCAAACTCTTCTAGTAAATCCAACACACTTCCCAAAGGAGAGTTCACAACAATCGGACACTTAACCCGAGCTTCAAGTGATCAAAGTGACTCAATTAACTACAAGAATATGAGCTACATCACTAAAATAGTACACTTCTAAGTTGCTCTTCAGTCAATCACACAAATAAAGGATAAATAGGGCTTTTATTCACACACAAGTTTCCTTGGGGCACCAAACAAGCGATTAAGCAACAAATTTTTATTTTATTATTCACAACACTTAACCGTGCTTGACATGCTACTTAATTTTTCCGAACGAGCAACAATGATGAAGCAAACAACAATGCACCCGACTTAATCAACTAAGCACATACAATTAAGTGGCTACTAGTACTATTCATAACTTTACTTTGTAAAGTCAGCGGAATAGAAATGTAATATTATGAATTGATTCATTCTTTTTGTTGTTTTTTTTTTTGAAATAAAATAATACCCCAAGAATGCACAAAATAAACACGCAAATTACCTATCTCATTTCCTTAGTCATGCTCGATCAAGAAAAGTTCCTTAGAAAATCTAGGTCTTGAAGTGATACATCTCAACCCAAGAATTTATGACATCACAGAGATTTCAATCAACTAAGGTTTCATATCGCAAATTGTGTGATCAACTCCCTCAACAAGAACACTAGACATAAAAGAAGAATTATGAAAGCTATGATCCAATCAATTTCTTTTCAATTCTCTTAAAGGAACAACAACAAATTCAAATTTTTTCTTTGATTCGAGTTGGATGGTAAAAGTTAATAAGAGGACAAACAAAGCATAAAAAAAATAAATCACCACCAATTATGCCATAAATCAAATAATAATTCCCTTCCCCACACTTAAAATAACCATTGTCCTCAATGAAGCAATTAAAATGAAGCCAAACACAGCTAATAAAAAGGAAGGAAAAAGGAGACTCCCCGGGTTGTGAAGGCGAACGAGGAAGTATCACTGAGGAGAGGGAGGACAAGGAGGCTAGCGTCCTTGTAGTCGGAACAGCTCGGCAATATTCGCTTCATTCCTGGCACCCCGGCGGACTAACCGCTGCAAAAGCTCATAGATGGTGACCAAATCAATGGAAGAAGGGGAAGAAGCAATAGGACCCTCCGAGGCTGGCCTAGAAACTTCAGGCTCACAATGCTTGGTCTTACCCATCGGGTTTGGCCTATGAGAATTTCGCACATACCACTGCCAATAGCCAATTGAGTTATACACAGAAATAACCTGCATATTCTTAAGGCAATCCAAATCCAAGAGAAAATGCCTATAGGCCTCATGCAAATCGGTGTCAGTTAAGCTAATCAACTTGGCATTCTCTGCTATACAAGTAATGATCGATCCTAGGATGAGAGGCCTTTCATGAGAAATAACAGTAACAAATTATTCGGCAATCCAACACCCTAAATTAACTTGCACTTTGTTTTCCATGCACCACAAAAAGAATAATTCTGCCTTATTGCATGTATTAAAGTTATCTTTTCGTCCAGAAAATGTAAAAGCCAAGAAACGATGTATATACTACCACACAGGTTTCCGCAAATAATAAGCTTTGGATTTACTAGGATTATAATGTGTATCCCAGGACATATTAACCCATGCAATTGTTGAATTGAATTCAGGCACAAAATCAAGGGCATCATTCCTATATGCATCCGTTCTAGCATAAGCAGAATCAATAAACCCACAAGACAAGTTAAATTCTGTGATAGATTGCTTAAATTCCCTCCCCATTAGACGATATTCAATCACTTTAGGCAAATCTATAGTGAGACACTTTGGTTTATTGAACTTAAAAGTGGTGTAAAATTCCCGAATTAATTCAATATAACCGGATTTGTTCAAAGCAAAGAAGGGTTTCCAACCAATATTAGCAACCAAGGAATTAAACTCATCAACCATACCAAACTCATCCAACATAGCCAAATCAATCAATTTATGAGCAACCAAAGTCTTAATACTGATGCTTTCATAAAGTTTAGAATGGGCTTTCCCAAATTTTAAATTACCATGCAACTGAGATTCAGGGACAGCTAAAATCACATCAATGTATTCAGCTTATTGCTTCTGTGATGAGTTTAAGTGGTGGACTCAAAGTATACTCAAACTAACTTTTTATTGCTTATATTTTTGTGATACAACTTGATGATTACAAATGAGAACTTCAAGACTATTTATAGGCATCCACCTCCTCAATGGACGGTGGAGATTATTTTGATCCTATGGCTAATATCAAGCATCTAGAATAATCTATATTATTCTACACTTATGTATATCTACCACATTTCTCCACAATGTTCTAGAATGTTCTACATGTCTCCATACTATTCTAGAACATTCTACATGTCTCCACATTATTCTAGAACATTCTACATATCTCTACATTATTCTAGAATACCACTAAACATTATCATGAAAATGACTATATAATTCAATAAAGGAGTCGGTGATTTTCTAACACTCCCCCTCACCGACTACTTTCTTGTAGTTCATGTCGAGTAGTCATCCCGAGTTGTCTTCGAAACTCTTCAAACTTTGGTCCACTCAATCCTTTCGTAAATATGTCTGCAACTTGGTCTTCAGTGTTGACATGTTTCATTTTGATTTCGCCTTGCAACACTTTTTCCCGGAGAAAGTGATAGTGAACTTCCACATGTTTGGTTCTTGCATGAAAGACTGGATTCTCTGCCAAGCGAATTGCTGACTGATTATCACAATATAACTTTATTGCTTGATCAATTTGTTGATGCAGATTTTCCAACAACTCTCGGAGCCATGCGCATTCTTGGGCTGCCATAGCTGCAGCTCTATACTCGGCCTCTGTACTGGACAAAGATACTGTAGGTTGTCTCTTACTACACCAAGATATTACTCCCGATCCTAGTGAGAACATGTATCCAGTTGTTGATCTTCGGGTATCGTGATCGCCAGCATAATCGGCGTCGCAATAACCCACAAGCTCTAGTATGCCATCTTTCTTATATAGAATACCAAGATCAATTGTATCTTTAACATACCTTAACACGCGACGTATCGCTTCCAAGTGTGGTTTCTTCGGATTTTGCATGAACCGGCTCAATACGCCAACCACATATGCGATGTCAGGTCGAGTCAACGTCAGGTAGATTAAACTACCCACCAATTGTCTATACATAGTGACATCCTCCAACTCTTTTCCTTCTGTGGAGCATAATTTTGCATTTACTTCCATTGGAGTTGAAATTGGCTTGCAGTTTAACATGCCATACCTTTTGATTAAGTCTTGAGCATATTTTTGTTGGCACAAGAATATACCATCGTTTGTTTTCTCAACTTCGAGTCCCAAGAAATGTTTTAGCTCCCCCAACTCCTTCATTTGGAAGCGAACGGATAGATTACTCCTTGTGCGATGAATCTCCTCTTCGTCATCGCCAGTTATGATGAGATCATCCACGTAAACTAACACGATAGCTAGCTTTCCATCTCGGACCTTCACGAACAGGCTTGAATCTGCTGATGCTACTGAATATTCAGATTGCACTAGAAACTCTGCGATTTTTCCATACCATGCTCGCGGTGCCTGCTTTAAGCCATACAATGCCTTTTTTAATTTGCAAACATAGTTTGGATTCATCTTGCTTTCAAATCCCCGAGGCTGCTCCATATATATCTCTCGGTCTAATTCACCATGCAAGAAGGCATTCTTGACATCCATCTGCCAAAGCTTCCATGACTTGTGAGCTGCTAGTGCTAGCAATACTCGTACTGTTGTTATCTTGGCGACAGGGCTGAATGTTTCATCGTAATCCAACCCATACTTTTGCGAAAAACCTCGAGCAACCAATCGAGCTTTGAACCTCTCGACTGATCCATCAGGACGTGTTTTTACCTTATACACCCACTTGCACGAAATGGGTTGTATATTTGCAGGTTTCGGCACTATCTCCCACGTTTCATTTTCTTTGAGTGCCTTAATCTCCTCCTGCATTGCTTTTATCCATTCTTTAGACTTTGCAGCTTCTTCGTAGGTACTCGGCTCTTTTATGTCATTGTACTCCACCAGAGCAGCATTTGCATATTTAGGATTCGGCTTTCTTGATCTTGATGACCTTCTTACTTGTGGAGACTCTTCTTCTAAATTTTTCTCTTCAATTTCTTCAAATATTCTGCAGTGATCTTCTTCACCAACCTTCTCGCGGACTCCTCCATGCCAGGGAGATTTTTCTTTCCTTGGCGACTTCTCTATTGTAGTGTCTTCCTTTTCTTTTGTTTCTTCCTCCACTCTTTCTTGTAGCTTTTCTTCTATTTCTTTTGAGTCAGGCAAGACTATAGCCTGAGAAGACCACCACGACGACATCTCATCGAATACTACATTACGAGAAATGTGACATTTTCCAGTCAATGGATCGCAACACCTCCATCCTTTTCTTTGGTCTTCATACCCCACGAAGATGCATCTAATTGCTTTCTTGTCTAACTTTCCACGCAAGTGATTAGGTACAAAAACATAGCACACACATCCAAATACTCGGAGGTGACTCACTTGGGGTTTTATATTCCATAACTTCTCAAAAGGTGAGATGGATCCCAGCTTTGGTTGTGGTATTCGATTGATAACATACGCAGCCGTCTTCATGCACTCTGCCCAAAATCGAGGAGGCACATTCTTGGCATGCAACGTACTCCTGCATATTTCTGCTAGATGCCTGTTCTTCCGCTCTGCTACCCCATTTTGTTGTGGGGTGTTTGGGCATGTTAGCTGTCGCCGAATCTTGCAATCTTCGAGATACTTTGAGAACTCTTGTGACGTATATTCTCCTCCATTATCTGTGCGAAGACTCTGAATTCTTCTACCAACCTCTCTTTCAAACTTTTCTTTGTAGCTCTTGAATTTCACTAGAGCTTCTGACTTTTCTTTCATAAAATCTACCCATACGTACCTTGAATAGTCATCGATAAAAGTTATCATGTATCGAAAGCCACTGATGGATGCCTGCTTTACTGGTCCAAAGACATCTGAATGGACTAGTTGTAATGGTTCTCTAGCTCGGAACTTCGACTCCTCGTATGGTAGTTGATGTGCTTTTCCATACTGACAGCCAGTGCAAATTATATCTTCTCGTATCTCCAATTGGGGAAGACCCTTGATCATAGAATTCTTCATTAAAACCTTCAACTTGTGATAGCTAATATGTCCCAAGCGCTCATGCCATAAGTCAGCCGTTTCACTCTTTCGAGTTTTATCCACGTATGCCTCTTGTGCAGACATGACATAGACTGACTCCATTTTCCTTCCTTCTAGTACTGGCATACTAGAAGGTTGGAAACTTTTATATACCTTCACATCTTCTGGGCCAAACACCACATAGTGGCCTAAGGCTGTTAACTGTGACACTGAGAGCAGATTCTTCTTCATTCCTGGTACGTGGTAGACGTTCTGGAGTTGCACTTGCTGCGAATTATGTCTTGGCACTATCGTAGCTTTTCCAATATGTTTAATTGGCAACTCTGAATTGTTTGCGGTAATGACGACTCGGCCACCTGTGTACTTTGACATGCTTGATAATTTTTCTTTGTCCCCCGTCATATGATTTGAACACCCAGAATCAATAATCCAATCGATATCATAATCAATGGATTTCTTACTTATCGCAGTGAATGCGAGCTCCTCTCGTGATTCTTCTACCGCGAATGATGCTTCGAGGTCCCATTCTTCCTCACTTTCATTTGAAGCCTTGTTTACGGTGGCAACATTTCCTTCTTTTTTCTTATGCCAGCAGTCTCGTGCATAATGCCCTTTCTTCCCGCAAATGAAGCATTCATTGCTTCGCCCAACACGACGATTTCCACGGCTATTCGACGCTCCCCCTTACTGGTTGCTCTCTTGTTGTCCTTGTGACTTATCTTTTGCATTATAATTCCTTCTATTCTTAAAGAATTTCTTTTCTCCATCTTTTCTTTTGTTACTAAATAGTGCCTCTTCATTATTCTCCTTGATAGAAACTTGTGCCATTTGTTTTAGAAGAGCTTCTTGGCTAGCTAGAATGTTTTCTAATTCATTTAACGAAGGTTGAGTAGACCAACCTTGTATTGCAGTGATAAAACTCTTATATTCTTGTTTTATGCCATTGCAGATTATTCTTCTCATTCTAGCTTCACCAATTTTAGATTCTGGATCAAGTTGTTCAATTTCTCGACACAAGTTTCTAATTTTTTGAAAGTAGGCGTTGATTGAAAGTGTACCTTGCGTTGCATTCATCAATTCTCCTTCAAGAAGTTGAAGGCGAGCGTCATTTTTCTTCGAAAATAGATCCGCTAAAGCATCCCATGCTTCCTTGGGTCTCTCGATATCTTCAATTCTAGAAAGTAAATTTTTGTCAATTGTAGTCTGGATTGCGTACAGAGCCTTACCCGCTTTTATGTTCCACTTCTTGATGGCTTGGGCATCTTCTTGCGGCGGTGAGGTGTCGTCTCCATCCACTACATCCCATAAGTCCTGACCTCTAAGATAGGACTTCATATAGGTTCGCCAATCACGATAGTTGTACTCGTTCAATTTTTCAATGCTACCTGGAGTGCTCATTTGATCCACCATTGTGACTAAGCTTGGTCCCAGACAACAAGCTTCACAGTCCCTGACTGTATATGGCTCAACTCACCGATCCCGGACCGGCTACAATGTTTATTTAAGCAGCACCACGACTATATTATATGCGAACCTCAACACGGTCCCTGACCGTCCTGCTCTGATACCACTTTGATGAGTTTAAGTGGTGGACTCAAAGTATACTCAAACTAACTTTTTATTGCTTATATTTTTGTGATACAACTTGATGATTACAAATGAGAACTTCAAGACTATTTATAGGCATCCACCTCCTCAATGGACGGTGGAGATTATTTTGATCCTATGGCTAATATCAAGCATCTAGAATAATCTATATTATTCTACACTTATGTATATCTACCACATTTCTCCACAATGTTCTAGAATGTTCTACATGTCTCCATACTATTCTAGAACATTCTACATGTCTCCACATTATTCTAGAACATTCTACATATCTCTACATTATTCTAGAATACCACTAAACATTATCATGAAAATGACTATATAATTCAATAAAGGAGTCGGTGATTTTCTAACATTCTGTTATGTAGCACATTGCTTGCATGCTGGAACTCAAGAGACCCAGTTAAAATTTGTGCTGCGAGGAAAATGAAAAGAAATTGCAGAAACTGAGTTCTGATGGGGAAGTTCATATGAGGCTGTACGCTGAATAACCCGCACGAATTTTTTAGCTTCTCTCTTTTTTCTGTAAGCTATCCACATCTGCTTCTTATTACTTATATTCTGATTGTAACGGTGTTCTTGATTCATCGAACAAGCCAACGAGCTCCAAAAATTATTATTGAGGTTTACTCTCAAATTAATTTAATGCTTTAATTGAAACATGTATCGCTCTCTTCTCATCTAGGGATTCAGGATTTCTAACTTTTTACCACTATATTCCATTACGGACATCGTCCATCAGGCTGTCCAGTTTCAAGTTTTCGATTCAGCTTTTAGACTTGAGTAAATTACTAAATGTTCGTCCTACGATAAAAGACTATAGTATCCCATCTAACAATGGTTGAATGACCATTTCAATAGCAGTCAGACAAATTGGCAGTCAGACAGATTTACTATTTGGTGGTTCAATTTGAAACCCGTTCGAACTCCTAGCGTGTTGCTTACACAGCAACATACTGTAATCAAGTTCCGATAAATAACGCACAAACCGCTGCAAAGTTGATCCATTGAAACTATTGATGAACCGACTTTAAAAGGCATCATCATAAGTCTTTTCACATGCAAGGAGATTTAACAACCCAGCCAACTAAGTCCCAAAATTAACTGCTTAAAAAGCTCTTTAATCTGGGATTCCTCATAAGATTCTCAATATCTCACAATGATAAATATATAGAGTAGTTTAGTACATGTAGCACGATATATTTATCATTGTGAGATATTGAGTCTGAATGAGCGATCAGTAATATTTCTGACCATCCTACACACTGGGTTAATTCCACCCAAAGGGGAAAAAAGTTGAAAGGATGCAACATTCAGAAGTTTTGAATCACATAATAGATTGGAAGACCCATTACAGTTCCCACACTGCTACATGATTGCATCGAGGGCTGAAACTACAAATATAGAAATATAATTGAATGCACACACTGATTCATCTAGAAAGCAATTTAAAACCCGAACAATCATTGTAGATCAGGAGAAAGATATAGATAGCTCCTATAAAATCCTACTCAGAAAAGCTTTTGGTACGATAAGAAAGAATAAACACTACAAAACCCCCGCACATAAGGATCAAATAGTAAACTCAAGACGAACGGGCAAAAAACAAAATAACCCAGAAATAATTCAATCCATACTTGTACATGTCCAAGGGCATAAAATCAACATTCCCAAAACCTCCCATATGATTTTTTACTCAAATGTTTCATCATCTTCATCTGGAAGAGGTTGGCTGGCAGCAGCAGCAAGTTCTGCCTCGTTTCTGTATAAATTACAAAACAGCATGGCAAGAAATCAGAACCTATCTGATGCAAAGAATTGATATGAAGATTAAACCACAAATGAGCAAATAAAAAACTTCAATGGAAATTCAAAATACTCACTGTTGCTGTGTTACGATGTCAATTTGCACTTCAGGTGGTGCAAGGGCAGGAGACTCGACAAAATGCAAATTGGGATCCCTGTAGTACAAGACCATTTTCAATATCATCATCATATTTTCTTGGAATGATCACAAAAGCTTTTCAAATAGGAATTAATCCTTACCCAGCAAGTTTCCTAGCAAGATAGAGGAAAGGCTTCTCAAAATTGTAATTGCTCTTGGCTGAAATCTCATAGTACTGCAAGTTCTTTTTCCTATGGAAGGTAACCTGCTTTGCCTTAACCTGCCTGTTTTTCACATCAACCTTGTTTCCGCAAAGAACAATTGGGATATTTTCACAAACCCTGAGAATAACAAAAAAACCAAGCAGGGAAAGTTAAGGTTGAATACAAGTTAAGAGAAATACAATCAGCACATTGAAAATACCACTACACCTACCGGCAAAGATCACGATGCCATGTGGGCACATTTTTATAGGTCAGCCGAGCAGTAACATCAAACATAATGATAGCACATTGGCCATGGATGCTGTACAATTAAAAAGAAAAACAACATTTGTTATTCACTCGAAGGATATAGGGAATAATCTCACAAGTGAACAAGTAGACAAAAGATCCACTATTAGCATATAAAATTCAAACTTGCAATTCAAACTTGTAATTCAAGACATCACAAATTAGTATAAACCTATACGCTAATTTTTTTTATAAAAAAAAGCATACAAGAGAAAGACAATCCAAAAGCATATTTCAACAATCTTCACTCTTCTATCTCAATCCCAATATAACTAAGAAAATGAAGAATGATTGGTTGTCTAGGCTGATAAACAAAATTTGATTGCAAGATGCTAAAAACCTAGACAACCTAGTTGAATCCAGCATGATCAAAACCAACCAGGGATTTGTAATAAAATAAATTCTAAAATTAAATGGCTTGTGCAAAAGATTCTATATATTACAAGTTCAACCAAAATTAGCTTTGCAGAACACAATAATGAGATATTAAGTCAACAACGTCTGGAAATTTGAACAAAAATAAAGCAAAATCATATAAACAGATCGACATACACCTATAACTAATTTCTATCAATAGATTTTCAAGTAAGCTGCAAATATCACTCACTAATATCCATCCCTAAGACCACCAAATTTCTCCTGCCCAGCAGTGTCCCAGCAGTAGAATCGGATTTTGCCACAGTTAGTGAAGAAGTCCAAGGGATGAACTTCCACACCAATAGTTGCTGTAAACAATAGCCATAAAATCAACAAACCGTTAATTATATGCCCAGCTACTGTACTCCAGAGGGAATAAAAGTAAAAAAAAGTTTACTTACGCTCATATTTCTTCTCAAACTCCCCTGTCAGATGCCTCTTCACGAATGTAGTTTTGCCTACATCAAACAGATACTCAATGTTAAGAACCAAACTCAAATCTCAACAGTGCCGTACATATCTAAACGAAAAAAATTCCCCACACTGCAAGTCCACAAGCAATAGCAAAATGCGATAATTTACACCTTCACAATCTTTAGCTTCCAGAGCATACCATTGCACTTGAAAAACGATAATCTAGACCGGGATAAGCCCAGTCAACTAGAACTGATAACAGGAGCTCAAATACTCGGTACAAACAGGAAGAAACCAAAAAGTTCAATACAGATTAGCCCAATCACAAACTCGATGAAACAAAAATAAGCAACAAGCGATACCTGTACCACCATCGCCAACAATCACAAGTTTGAAGCTTGGATAATCAACTGTCTGCTGATTCGGGAGAGCCTGAAACACCAAAAGAGAGAAAAAAAACATTAATACCTAAAGCAAGTAAAAACCACAGCCAAAACCATAGCTACAAGGAAAAACATGCATAACGATCGGAATCTATCAGTAACGAGATATCTCTACCGCAAAAACGTTAATAGATCGAAGAAAATACGAATCAACTAAAAGTAAGAGCAAATCTGATAATAGCGACACAGATCAAGCAAAGCTCGATTAGAGAACAATAAAACCCTAGCAGATCGAAGGAGAGGAGAACGAGAGCTTACCATTTCTGATTCCGAATTCAGAAACGGAGATTTGAGTGTGTAGAAGCTTCGATGAAACGTATAGAGTTGGGCGAGAGAGAAAGTAAGGAGCTGAAATGGGGGTTTATAAAGAGGAGGTTTAAGGAGACCCTAATTTGTTTTGAATACCAATGAAATCATCTACTGCTTTGCCAACCACATTTAATCGATCAATCTGGGCCGTTGGTTTGTTTCACTCGTTTCATTTACGGTCATTATAGGTGTCTTTTTGTTCATGATTCGTATGTTGATGGTTTTCAAATTGGCTTAAATCTGACGCGACTCTCTGAGCCGTCCGATTTTGGGGAAAGTCAAAGTGTATGTACAAGCGCCAATTCAAATTGTCAGATATTTGGGCCCCCTGTCGGTGATACGGTGCGTTTTATTGCCCAGTTTTGTAATGGCCCAATGGGTTTTTAAAAAAGTACCCAAAAGTTCTCAAAACAAGAAGACACTTGATGCAAAATAACCAAAATAAATGAATAATTATCAAGTTGTTTACAATTTTTTTTCAGCTCCATCCCTTTTTTATTTTATTTTTACTTATGGTGCAAATCATAAATAATTGTCGGAATATTTTGTACAGTTCTAGAGGACAATAAATTTCGAATTAGAAACCGGTAACAATTTCTCTAGAATCACCTTTCAATCTATTTAGTGATAAAAAAAACATTAATGGAATCAAGTTTTCAAATAAAGCAATAACTATAGTAAATAATAAAATACATTTTCAGAACAAATTTAAAAAATAATATGACTCATGTTACATAGTTACAAGTTTAGTTTTTAAACTTTAGTTATTAATTGTACAATGATCGATAGACAAAGAGAAACTATAAAGACTAACGGGGCGTTTGGTACTTGATGGGGATAGGGATAGAGATAAAAGTTAAAAGTGTGATAGGGATAATATAAGATATGTTTGGTATGTTGGATAGGGATAGGGATAAATCAATGTAATTGACGATATTACCCCTAATGGAGCAGAGAAGGAGGAGAGAAGGAGAAATGGGTCAAAATGTAAAAAATTCTTATCCCACAAACTTATACATAGGGGGGGTGGGATAAGATTTTGGGGATAAGAGAGGGATAAGGAAACTTATCCCTATCCCAGGTATGGCCTAGCAAACGGTGGATAGAGGTGGGATAGGGATAAGAAATCCCTATCCCACCTCCTTATCCACCGTAACAAACGTCCCATAAGAGCATCTCCAATGGAGAAAACTCTTAAAAGTTTTTCACAACCTTTTTCCCAAGCCACCTCATCGAAAGCAAAAAACTCTCACTAGCTCTCCAATGTAGAAAACTCTTTAAAAAATTTTCGGAACATAGAGAACTCTCATTAGAGTTGCTCTAATGAACCCTATACATTTTCAAGCGAAAGCATATGTGAACACAATACATCATGAAGAGAAAGTACATTTAAAGTAACACACATAATAACTTCCCCCCCGATATGCATCCTCAAGAGAAAAGGATATGCAAAGTAATCTACATAAGTTAACAATTCCTCCTACGTTATGTATACGTGAACCTTTCCAATATTTTTGTGACAAATTTATAACCACATTCCAAGGTATCACAATTGTTATAACCATTCTCACCTCCAATCATCGACAAAACTATTAATTTCACAATCTTAGGCTAAGTATAAACAATTTATTAGATAATTAAACATCAACTTTAAAAAAAAAAAAAAAAAAAAAGAAAAAAAAAATAGACAAACAAGAGATTACGAAATGGCTCCATTCATAGATCTACATTATTACCAAATGGCTCCATTCATGGATCTACATTTATAACTTTCAACTTTTTTTTTTTTATTTAGTAAATGTTTCATAAAAGTACATTACCCACTGAATAAAAATGACAATATACTATAATCAACTACCTTATATGAACATATTTTCTTTTATTTATGGCTAGAACTCACTGAAAAAACTTGAGAAAACCTCCATTTTCTTGCTCCCATCTCTTAATTATATATAAATATAACAAAAATAGAGTATAACATGAAAATCAATTCTTGCAACTCATACCATCTAATACTAATTTTTCATGCTAAAAGTTTCATTCGTCTTGTTGAGACCATTATAGAATTTCTCCTTTCACCAATCATTACATGTGTCTAGGACTACGAACGCTTAACAACTTCACATCATCAATGACAGGTCCACAAAGAGAAGAGAAGTCATCACTTCTCATAGTGTAAAACGTGCTATAAAACATAATACGAGTCCTATTCGAAACCGCGACAAATTTCAGCACAGCACGCTTGAATCCACCTTTGCCTTTCGACTGATAAGGAACCTTCAACGTATCCTTGCCCGCAAAAGCCTCGACCACCATTGATCCTTCGCAGGCATTGTTTGCATCACCTACTGCGAAGGAAAGAGTGTAAGTCTTACCAATGATTGTACGTGCAACTTGCGCAATTGCACTTTCTTTGCCTGCTACGAGTTCTACTGCCCGTCTTCCTTGTGGGACTGAGAAATGTTCCACGTCTATGTATTTAACTGCTTTGAGCGACTCAACCATCCAGGCAGGAAGGGGTGAATGATCATCTTCGATGTTTGGTGGGATTAAAACTCCCCAAGATGTGTTTGGAAATATATATGGACCTTCTTCAAATCCTCCATTTTTCAATATGTTCTCTGCAACGTATCAAATAATAGTATTATTTGGGCTAGTTATTCTTTTTCCAAGAATGTATTAATCACATACTCACCCTCAAATTCGATCTTTAATATACACAATAAATTTTAATAAAAAAAATATATGTCACGATGACCACAAAGTTCCAATTTGGTAATGGACAAGTTCAATTGATTCAAGCCAAGTTTGGTGGGATTTTTAACATAAACTTGTAAAGAATGCCTACAGTCATAATTGTATAGTTGCTATATCAAATATGGGGCCTGAAATTAAGTGTTAGGCAATGCATGTGGGTTATTAAATAAAATTGTCTGGTTAGCTAGCTAGATCTGCTTGCTAAATGCAAGCTTTGACGGTGACAGCTTTTCATATACATCAACACTCAAATGTATTTATGGCTCAAACTCCATCAAAGAAAAAAAAAAAAAAGCATATGCATAGGTTGAAAGCCAATAGATATTATTGTTGAAATAATATTTCCTACATATTTGGTTAAATTATACCCTCATATTTGAAGAACATCGTATCTGACCTTTTATTTATCACTGTTTTTGTCTTATTTAAAATTTGGTTCAGCTTTCCAGTTTCATTTGAAAGAGACCCACAAGCATAAACGTAAAAATACGAATAGTCTGAAATTTCTGTAAACAGTCACAGTAGCTAACAAAAAAAAAAATGTAAGTAATATAGATTTCATAGCAAAAGTATCTTTCAAAAATATAAAATGAAAAACTATTTGAATATTGCTCCTATAAAATTACTGACATTATGCATTTATAACAAAATTTAATATAATCTTCTTGTAATGACAAACGTTTAAGTATTGTACCAAATTCTGTAATTCTTGAAATGTTACTTTTCTAAATATAGTTCGATTTAGTCTTTCGTATTTCATGTTATATAATTTCGGATAATCTAACTCGTAACTAATAAGTTAGTCAAACTAAGTTATCTTTTACGATAGGTTAAATATTGCATTGTCATCCCCACTCGGACAAAAGCAACTTAATTAGTTTATATCAAATTAATTAACAAAGAAAAATATAGGTGACAGATTTGTTAATCAAAATGCTAGATTATCCAAAATTACAGCTGCAATGACTAACTAAAGAAATTGAGCCAAGTAAATGGATTAAAACAGAGCACTTGCCCTACTTAATTATGATAAATAATGTTAAATTCAGATGAAAGGGCTAAATAATGTAGCAGAAAGAACAACTTTATGTCAAATTTATGAAGAATGAATTTGAATATAGATATGCATGTAATTAAAATCTTGAATAAAGAAAAAGAAACAATGAATGAAGCGAGAAGTACTTACTATTGGTTGGTCTAGGAGGATAGAGAGCTCTAATTGCAATAGAATCAATAAGTGGACCACAAGCAGGATCTTCTTCAACACCAGGATTATGAATAACAAGATCCACAACCGGAAATTCAGCTTGAAAAGCCCAGGCATAAGAATCCCAGCCATTGCTACTATACAAAGTTTGCATAGGCAGAACTCCCCAGTCCGGCGAAACGGACACGTTTAATGTCTCTTCTTGTGCACAAGTTCTTGCAGCACTAAATGTAATTGAATAATACATGCCTTTAATTACACTTATGTTTTGCTTTATTGAGGCCTCATTCCCTAGCCTTACTGCATAGGCTCCTTCTGGCACAACAAGTAACATGTCTCCTTGTTTTTGGCCTGATTTTATGTACTCTACGAACCCTGATATCTCCCATTCTGGTATCGCATGTTTCTTTGTTACTTGCGTTCCGTTCATGTCTGATTTCTTTGGTCCTAGCTCAAAGTTGCCATTTCTAAGTAATCCTGCAATAAATAAGATAGCAACAAAAAATAAATTACAAATTTAATTGAATTTTTGAAATATCACATTGATATTGTTAAGAGATAATATAATTTCGGTAATTGATAGTTTGTTATGATACTATAACTGTAACAATTCAATCAAGGGGCTATACGGAGGGTAGAAGTCCCGAGCATGGAGCGCCTAAAAAATAACTATGGGACATAAATAAACTAAATTCTAAATCAGAAATGGAAAAGGAGTAATTGAATTATATTAGTAAGAAGTATTTTTCATCAAATGTAATATGTTTATGCCAAGTTGGCCAAAATGAACAATATTTACATGGTCTTGGAAACAAGTTGTTATAAAATCTTTTTAGAGAAATGTCGGGTGTAAATTAGAAATCTTGATAAAAATTAACAGTACAAATCACATATTAATAAAGACTAAATTTTGACATAGTAGAAATCAGACCCTGAATGTCCCAGTTCTTTACCGCTCAAATAATTTGGTTGGTTGGTTAAGATTAAGACCAACTTATATATAAATATAAATTATTACTCTTAGCAGTCAATTGAAATCTTCTTGTATTAGTAAAAATTGTAAAAAAGGAAAAGTATTAAATTTTATAAAATCCCATAATTCTACCTAACTTTTCCTAATTAATTAAGGTGATCAATTCGTAAGAATTTTTCAATAATAAATGGCAAACATTAATAAATGAAAAGGTAGTATTTTGGACATGTCCAATGTGCCAAAAGGCTGAAAGGGAAATTACAGAATGTTAATAATAATGATTTCTCACTTACTGTAAATATGGCTCCATATGCCAAGTTGACATGGGACTCTATATCAAAATTAATGATATTTGTGCTATATATAGTAGGGATAGTACTAAATTTTGATGGCATAAATTTTATCTCTTAATGCCAAGCCAAGAGTCATGATTCAGTACCCCATGTGAATCACTGCTCTCACAGGCTCAACCTGCAACTTGCCCAGTAATTTTGGAACTGGAGAAAATAAAATCAAAAATAAAAATCTTTCCCCACTATCCAACTTTAAATAATTTTTTTCTTTTTTTTTTTTTTAAAGGCAAAATATTTTGCTTATCCATGTACTTGGTATACTTTTATCAGTCTGGCCTATGATTTGGACACAAATACAACTGGCTCGGATATTTTGATTTTAACACATTTGGCCCTTAATTGTTTTTAAATTCAAAATTCGACCGAAAATTCTATTTATCAAATGTAGCGTAAACACTGTTAAAAAAAGCTTAGAGTCAAATTCTATCATCTAATTAATTATATTTCAAATTCTGTAAAAACAATAGTAATAATAATGAAATTATTAAAATTGACACAACTATAGGAGCTAAATGAAATTAAAATTAAAACATTAGGGGTAAATTTGATGAATTTTAATCCAGTTACTGCTCTTTTCTTTCTCAGAAACAAACAAGGAGTGAAAATAGTACTGTTATTATCAATTTTATTCCATTTTAATTTTTTATTTGTCTTTGTGTGAGAAATTAAAATAGTTCAAATTAAAAGCCTTGAAATTTTGTCAGACAAACTCTGCAGCCACATTAAACAAAGATGAACCTACCATAATTAATTATTGACCATGAAATTAAGTCACACCTTTTCATTAAAGATAAGGCCCTTCATTCGAGTCATTTTAACTTTTTTTATTATTATTTAAAAAAAAAAAAAAAACTTTGTCGTCTACTCTTTAATAGTGTATGTATAATTAACAACAAAAGCTCCATTTTATCACTTCAATAACTAATTGAAGTACTCTGTAAAAAAAAAAAAAAAAAAAACTAATTGAAGTACTATTAATTAATTAGCATAATATATATATGCATCTAAAGTATTTTACATGTATATGTTTCTTAATTTGTCAAGTTTCCAACTATTAACATATTATTATTACTTTTTTTAGTCATTGTACTAAAATAGCAACAAAAATAAATAACCAAAAACAATTGTTATATGTATATAACGGTAATAAATTACATTTAAATTTTATTCAAACAGTACATATAACATTTACATGAAATAAATTTTCAATTGCGGCCAAAAATTACAGCAATGATTTTTATTCTTTGACAACAAATTTGCTCCAAATTTAATACTTCTTGCGGTGCTAAATCAATGTTAAGTTTCTTAATCCCTCGAAAAATTTTATAAATTGAGATTTTTTTTTTTTTTTTGCTGTTGTTAATATGTGTTGCTAACTAAACCATAACTCGTATGTATTAATCACATCGTAATTTTTAAATCGAAACAAGAAGAAGAATAAGAATTAATTAATTTATATTTATTCAATTAAGAGGTTACCGTCTCTAATGGAGAAGGCGAGTTGGGTGGTGAGCAACAGAAGCACCGACAGCAAGAGAGCTCCTCCTCTCATATTTTTGGCAATTATTACAAAGTAATTGAAATTTGAAAGGAAAAAGGAATGTTGAGCTGAGTTGAGCTGAGATCAATGATGAGAGAAGAAGGCTCTGTGAGGGTTTATATGCATGGTTTCATTCATAAGTAGCCTTGGATTTCAATTAATTAACAGAATTGACATTCCTGGATGTATGCATTTTCATTTGGATTTTTCTCTATAAAAATATGATAATCATGACCTCTTTATTTTTTTCTTATTTTATGCATCCAATTCGGCGAGCTAATTTGTAATTTATCATATTCACACTATCTATAACATACAGTGACTCGTGTTACATTTTACTAGTCTATTTAGGACCGATAAAATCTTCATAATTATAAAAAGATTTACGAAAAAATTTATATATATATTGAGACTCAAACAACAATAATAAAAATTTGAAATTAAATGAAATTACTAGATGGCTTAGTAATAAAAAAATTATAAGCTCAATGCTTATAATTAAAAAAATAAACATTCTATTAGCATCTATGTTTTTAACTATTAAATTAAATTTTAAGTTCCAACTTTTGTCCCTTTCAATTATTTGTCTTTTCATTAAGAGTAAATATCAAATTGACTGACTAATAATGACAAAATATTGTTTTATTTTATAATTGTAAATCATAATACCTTTTTAATATTTTTTTAAGTAATCCTAATATTATTCTTATTGATTAATTTTTTTTTGTTAACTCTTATACAACTACAGGATTGCTAACTTGTATACAATTATAGAATTTTAACTTATTAGTATAACGATTACTTTATTAAAAAAATAATTGATAATGTATTTAAAAAATATAAAATTTAGAGTAGAATTATATAAGATTATTAGACCTGAACTTTTCTCCTCTAATATATTTTATAGACAATATTACCAAAAAAAAAATGTAAAAAACTT
The DNA here is from genome assembly GCA_039660915.1 of Euphorbia tirucalli. Classification (NCBI taxonomy): domain Eukaryota; kingdom Viridiplantae; phylum Streptophyta; class Magnoliopsida; order Malpighiales; family Euphorbiaceae; genus Euphorbia; species Euphorbia tirucalli. The sequence continues at coordinate 73,088,603 of CM077634.1, read as the reverse complement.
GATGAAGATTACAATAATATTTATTATTAATTTACATTAAATTAAATCAATTAATAAAAGGATAATATAAATATAAAAGAAAAAATATAATTAATTTTTATATATATGTCTAATATACAAGTATGATATTGGTATATATATAACATAAATTTTATTAGAAATATATTAATCAAATTTCAAAAATAAAAAATAAAAAATGTAATTATAATTAGAATTAATTTTGTATTTTTATATGCTAAAAAAATATAGAAAATAAATATCTAAAATTGAAATAAAATTTAAACAACTTAAAATATATATATACATGATGAGATGTACTTTTGTTTTGGTAGAAATATGATGAGATGTACTATGTAAAAATATGATGAGTAATCGAATTTCAAATGCTATTTTTTATTCTGAAGCTTAATGACGAAATTACGCTCAGGCATGTACAAAATATGATTGGGAAGGAAAGTGAGCGAGTAACGTGTCGTACGGTGGAAAGAGGTTGAAAGACAAAAACTGTTGAAGGTCACATGGTTTCCCTTCAGAATCCACGACACCCCTCAGTTCATTTTCTTGACTTTTTTGCCTGCTCCTTTTTATTTATTTTTTTTTTCCAATAAGATAATTACTACCTCTCTTTATTTTCTTTTAATACTACACACAAATTTCTTTTGCACCATTTATAATCTATACTATTTTTCTTTCTCTGTAAAATATATAATCAAAATTTTCAGTTACATTATTAAATTTTTTTTTTATATTATATGAAAATTTTTATCTTTAGATTCTATTTTATTTGAGTTTCTACTCCTATTTACAAACCAACTAATTGTTTAACCAGATATTCGAAAATTTATAAAATCATTTTTTCAATTGTATCGAAAAATAAGCTACTTATGTTAACGTATGAGTAATATTATTTGCAGTGACACTAAATAAGTGTGATCCCAGATTTATTTATATTATTTTGAATTTTATATGTACAGTTTTATTTTTATTTATATCATTTTGGATTATTTATGTAATTTTTTAGTTAGGCTCGTTTTCTACAAAATTTTTTCTGAAAAACTTTTTTTACAAGCGGTTTTTATTTTGTTTTATTTCTTTTTTTTTTCTTTTCTTTTTAATAATTGAGTGTGAAATAGTGTAATTTGGAGTAATTTCTTAAAAGAAACGGGCCATGAGGAAGTAGGTCCATGTAATCCAAATAAGACGTGGTTTGTTATTGGGCTTTCAAGCAGGCTTGTGGGCCTTTAGGTTTTTCCTTACTTTATAGACATTTATTTATTTAATAATAAAAATTGACAATTTTATCACTTAATTTTCTTCTAGGAATTTTGTTCCTATTTTTGTATTACCTATTTTCCTATTTTTATTTAATAAAAATTGTTTTATTTTTTTTTTTTTCGTTGTAACTTTTATTCGTCTATTAATCTAAATTTCTCTTTCTATGGACTATGTTATCTTTCAATGTTCTACTAATTTAACTTCTGTTCTATTTGTATTTTTATTTTTGAAGATCCGAATTATTAAACTAATAGTCATTTTCTCCATCTCTTGATTTACACATCACTATTAATTGCCATATCATTAATTTAGATGCGATATAATCTAATTGACTCATCATGTTATAAAGTTAATTCACCACTTTAGAAAATCTAAAAAATATTCAAATATGTTATCGTTTTTAGGAAGGAAATGAGAATTGATCCAAAAGCGGTAAGAAATTAATATCCTTACTTAATAGGTTTGGAATTCACTTCGGTCTCCATCAAAGCTTATGCACATTTAATAGGTAATTATAATTTACAAATTTCACTATAAATTTTCATTAAAATCTATATTTCATCCATATCTCAAGAATAAAGGCCAGTTTGGGGCTGCGAAAGCAGCTTTTAGTCAAAGTATAGGGAACCTTATTTTGGCTGAAAGCTGTTTTTGGAATTGCAGAAAGCAGCTTCAAATACGTAATTGGTAAAAATCAGATTGTATTCAGGAAAGTACTGAAAAAAACACTTAAAACTATTTTTAAAAAAAGCAATGAAACATAACTTTTCCTAACAGCACTTTTACTAATAGCAATTTCAAACTGGTCCTAACTGGAAGTTACCCATTTGAAAATCTTCGTTTAAAAAAAAAAAAAGAGCATAAGCCACAAATGTTTATCACATTTTAACTACAGCTTTCAATTAATAAATCGGTATTGGTGTTGAATTAAATGATCATGTAATATTAGGGTTATTTTTTGCAATTCGATTTTTATTTTGTAATTTATATATTAGTTACTGATAGCAAGGAGTTCTAAAGCTTACCGCGTGCACCATACGGTTTGTGATCGCGTCAACACATCTATCACTTACCTAGTAGTTCTCTTCGAATTCACTCGGCCACCAAGGAAGATAGGACCGGCTGAACCCCGTAGAGGAGCCCAGGGAACGCCGGCTCAAACAGCTTGTACCCTAATTAGGTCTTCTATCTCGAAAGACAGGTGAGTTGATCTCTATTGTACACGTATAAGAACACAATATTGTACTAGTAATGGGTGCCACGGGGACAAGAGCATGATGGATGCCACAGGGGGCAGGAACAGAGTGAGTGCCACGGAGACAAGAGCAGGGTGAGTCTGCCACCCAAATATGCCAGAAGGGGGACCAAAAAGTGGACCACACCCAACCATTGAGAATGTACCGTACATAACGGCCTGACAAGGCCACGCGGATCAACCCAGAACAAAAGGGAGGAATGAGAAACTCCCCAGGTATCTTTTTCTAATCTCTTAACACATTTTCCATTCTTATTTTCTATTCTCCAAATTTCTGACTTAAGCATCGAAGTGGACCCGGAGGTCACCCGGTCCTCACCTTTTCTCTTTTCCAGGTATCCGGCCTTTCGACAAAGCGAGACGGCTTTTCAGCCCTCTAAGACCGAGTGAAGTTAAACTTTTTCCCAGAGCTATCAGTTACAACTGTTTATTTTTCGATATATTTGAAAGTTTGATTTTGTAAACCACCTCTGTTAAGTGTTTTAACTGATTTTGATTTAACCAACTGAAGTACATATTTAAAAAATAAAAAAAAAAAAGAAAATCTTTGAAGCTCCAAGCTCCACATGTGTTGCTTTCCATATTTTTTGATATTGTTATTATTAAAGTAGTTTTGACCAAAAAGGAAAATTATTGTTTTGTCGATTTTTTTTTTTTTTTTTTTTTGCTTTAGGTTGATTGTGAAATTTATATTTTATAAAAAGTGATATTTGTATATGTTTCGGTTTTTTGGAATTTTTGTGCATTCATATTTAATCTATATAAAAAAAAATTAGAGCTTTTTAATACAAAAATCACTAATAATTTCAAAAACTACACAATTGGTATTTTAAAAAATAAACATTAAAAGTGTTTTAGAACAAAATATTAATTACAGTAATGATTTTTCTCTTTTCTTTATTCCTACTTTTAGCTTCTACATCTCTACTTTTCTCTCTTCTTTTTCCACTACTTTTCTTTTTCCCCTTGTATAATTAAAAACTAATTTACTTATTTATTTTTAAATTTGTTCATTTTTTCATTATTCTATTTTGGAATGTTTTTCTTTTTCTTTTTTTTTTTCTTTCGAAATGAGATCAATTTCCATGTATATTTTTTTCTTTTTTTTTTCTTTTGTCTTCGTTTGGTATTAATATTACACATGATTTATAAAAACTGATTGTATACTGCATGTATATTATAGTTATACTAGTATTATATTTTGTAGCTTATACAAAGATTATATTAGTTTTATACTGCGGTTATACTGGTCTTATACTACATATACTATGATTCTATTGGTTTTATACTGCAGTCATATTGCGATTATACTGTGTGTAATATTAGTACAAAAAAAGATGATAAAAAAAAGAAAAAAAAATATAAATATGGATCTCATTTCGAAGAGAAAAAGAAAACAAAAAAAAAAATTTCTAAAACGGAATGATGAAAAAATAAACGGATAAAAAAATACATGAAAAATTAGTTTTTAATTGTACAAGAAAAGAGAGAAAAGTAATGGGTAAAAAAGAAAGAAATTTGGTAGAAAAGAGAATTGGAATAAGTATAAAAAAATATGACTTGTTTATCAAATAAGTCGTAGATGTAATTTAATAAAAATATTTAAACTAAAAAATCTAAAATTATAATTAAGTAAAACTTATAATTAGGAAAAAATTTAAATACTTTATTATATAAAAAAATATATATATATTTTTATATTTATTTACCAAACTAAAAACATATAAGGTAAATTTTCGGAAAAAATTTACGCATACTATTCAAGTTATAAAGCAGGCTCCTTAGGTCATCCTCGTTTGTTTTTGCGATAGAGCCAAAAATTCACATCTATTTTAGGCTGAAATTACGGATGCACCCCACTATTTATAGAAATTAATTTATTTTGTTAGATTTTTTTGGAGAATCCCAATTTGGATGTTGTATGTTTATTTCATTGTCTGCTGGTTAGGGAACGAACAAAAATTAACCAAATAAGACATCACACTATTTTTCCTTTTAAATCCCTAAAAAAAAAAAAAAAAAAAAAAATCCTATATAATAATGAAAATTATATTAAAAAAAATAAAAATAAAAATTCTATCCACTCTTTCAATTGAGCAAACATAAAATTTCCCAATCCAACGTATGCAATATAACTAAATTCTGTCTATATAATGAAAAACTCCAAACTTCTTTTTAGAGTCAATTTAATTAGTTTATTTTAAATACTTTATTTATATCTTCTCTTTAAAAATAATATTCCTCTTTTTTGTGTACCCTATGTACTACTTTAATTTCTGTAGTAATTGATTTTAAGCTCTATTTAAATTTTTTATTCATATTATAAAATTTCAATGATTAAAAAATATTTTTCTTTCGACGGAAATAAATATCATAAATAAAATAATATAATTCAATAACGTGTGCCTTTTGAATAACTCTTGAAAAAAATTTTGAAATTGGAGGAAAATATTGTTAGGAAATTATTATGTGAAGCTAATGATGTGATAAGTAAAATTGAAGAGAACAAATCTCAAATTTAACTGAGCTTTGTATGTAATATAAAGGGAAGGGTAAAAAAAAAACTACCTTTGGTTTACTGAATTTACAAACGAAGGTCTGTGTTTGAAAAGTTGACAAATTCAAGTATGTGATTTCACTGTTTGACAAATAAAATCTTCAATTCAACCCGCTCTCTAAAAACTATCTCATGCTTTTGATTTTGTGTTGAAATTCTACGTATTGGTCGTTATGAATACAATAAACCTTAGTAATTAAACTTTGAAATTTTTGGAAAACGTATGTATTTTTCTAATTAAATAATACAAAAAAATGGTAAAAATATAAAAATAGATCTATTGCCATAAAAATTCCAAAATTTGATAGAAAATTCTTAAATAACATAAACAAATTATTAGAATGATGAATTGAATAAAACGCTGAGGTTTGCATCAGGATCAAGTTAAACATATCCGTATTCACATTGTTAACTTGATAACTTTATTAAACTCAAAACTTTTTTCGAGTTTGTATATGAATAGTTTACCCATGTTATTTAAAAATTTTAATATTTTTTAGCCTTTTCTCTATTTTTTGTGATTTTATCACTTTTTTCCATTATTTAGATAAAAAAATAAACCTTATTTTTCAAAAATTTCAACGCTTTATAAAGAACATTCATCATATTCGTATCAATCAACATGCAAAATTTAAATGAAAATCGAAAACACTAGACAATTTTTAAAGTATGTATTGGATTGAAAAATTTATTTCTTAACAGCGAAGTCTCTATTTGCTAATAAAAATAATCTCATACTTGTTTTTATTTACTTTTAAAACACAAACCTTTATTTACAAAATCATCAAACCTCAATTATTTTATTCAATTTATTTATTTATTTTCTGTAATATAAAAGTAGTTGTTAGAAGAGATTATTGTTTTTTTTTTTTTTTTGAGGAAATTTAAATTTCAATATACTACTACTTTTATTATTATTATTATTATTATTATTATTATTATTCCTTAAAATGAGTGAAGGAGTCCAACAATGTCAGTCTAAAAATTGGTCGTTTCTTACAAAAATGGGACAAATTATCGTTACCTCCACTTCCACAATTTCAGTCCACCGCTTGCAAGCCACATCACATAAATCAACATTCCTATCCTCTATTTTAATATCATTATATAACTACTGCATTAATTTTTTTGCCTCATAATATGTATGTTAATTATTCAATTAAATTACTCTCATCAAAGTTCTATCAATTATTATTTTATTCAACTATCAAAAATAACACGAGTTATCCCTTATATTCAATAACTAAATCAAGGGTCATAATTTTACCAATAATTTCACCTATATTTAACAGTTATCATTAGTTCTATCGTAATTTCACATTATTATTATTATTATTATTATTATTTTATTTGCAAGGAAAATACGTTGTTTCAAATCAATTAACTCGTAAAGAAATGAGAAGGTTGTCACTATCTACGATGATTAGATTTGGCTTTGGATTTTTGTCAATCTCAATTACTTCTTTTGCGTAGCTGCCGTAGCCTTCTCCACTCGGTGGATTAATTTAGACATTTTACTTGAATTTTTTTTACTATCAAATTATAGTAATCAAATTAATTATTTAATGGTCAATTTACCACTTATTGCATCCATAAAATCTTCTTTTGATTTTCTACTTGTTTATGTCCTAATTAAGCTTGGCTTGACAGTGAACTGCATAACGTCACATCTTTCCTAATCAATACAAAGTTTTTTCTTTTTTAAAGGCCACATCAGTATCATTAAAAAGCAATTTAAAAAAAAAAAAAGAATAAAATATAAAAATACCTCTAATATTAGTAGAAAAGTGCAATTTTATACCTAAAGATGATCTACTTAAACAATTAAACACTAGATTTGTTTCACCTTTGATCTATTTATATCTTTTTAATTTGTACTTTTTTTATTCTAGTATTAAATCTACCATTAAAGTGTCGACTAACTTACTAATCCAGTGAACTAATTTTCCAAAATTTTTATCGTCAACCAAATAAATTTGAAAAAAATTTAGTTGGTCAAGTGACAATAAGACACTTAGTATGACTAAACGTTGATAGAATTAGTAGAACCGTAAAAATTTCACTAGTTAAAACTAGACCTGTTAATTGGACGGGCGGCCCGCTCAGCCCGCCCAAGCCCGCACTAATTTTAGAGGGCTTGGACATACATTTATCATGTTTGGCCCGGCCCGGCCCGGCCCAAGCCCGTAAAAGCCCGGATTCTAAAGGGTTAGGCTTGATTAAACAATATAAAGCCCTGGTAGCCCGGCCCGCCCGTTATATATATGTATTGGTTATTAAAATATTAAATACAAATTATAATTTATTAATCAAATATAAATCTTAATACTATTGATTAAGTAATTAACTCTACTGCCGCCTCTCACCAGGCTTTTCATATTCCACAAATTTAAATCCTATCGTCTTTATATTTTACTTTTTAAGTAATTAACTCTAATTATAACACTCATTTATACAGACTTTATTTAGTATTTGAGAATATTAGAACAAGTTTGTGCTATTTTTTTTCAAGGATATTGTTGTGTTTGAAATTTAGATTATTTTGGATTTAACTTTTTTATGGCATTGGTTTAACTTACATTTTATTTTAAAACTATTAAATTTTTTTAGATAAATAAAAAAATAAATTTTGCGGGTTCAATTGGGCGGGCATGGGAAGAGAGGTTTCAAGTCCGGCCCGGCCCGGCCCGAGCCCGTCATTTCCACAGGAAGGGCTGGGCAAGGCTTGGACAATATAATTTTAATGAAAAGCCCGTTAAGCCCGGCCCTAGCCCGGCCTAGCCCGCCCAATTAACAGGTCTAGTTAAAACTAAATTGGTCTTATATGACAACAATAGACCTCAATCGTATCCATTTATTACACTAAGGGAAAAATTATACTCCTTTGCCTAAGTGAGAATTACTTTAATTTGTACTTATTCCTATATGTATACAATATTTTTTGTTATTAAATTTTAACATAAAATATTTATTAGTAGTAATATGTATATATACATTAAATAATTTAATTTTTGTTTTATAAATTATTATGATTATTCAGTTTGAAGCCGGTTCAAAATTTGATATTTTATTCAAATTTTATTATTCAAATTTATTATTCAGTTCAATAATACCCAGAAGTTTTCTTTTCCTTTTGTTTTTTTTTTTTTTTTTGGTGCATAAGAGGGGAGAAATTTTGAGTTGATGTGAACGGTGGGATAGTGGGGTTAGATCACAGAGTGATGACAGGAATAGACCGCCCAGCCCACCCTTTTCCCCTTTCTTCTTCTTTTTAATTCTATTGTTGTTTTGCCAAATTAATTCATATAATTAAGTCACAAAAACTACCCACATGCCTTTCAATTTTCATTAAATGAACTTTGCCTCCTCGATTCATTACAATTTCATCATCATTATGCAGTTGGATCACCTATCTATCTCATATTCACTTAAACATGTCATGTTACAACAATCTGCTTCAGTCAATTCCAAATAATCCCATGGGATTTAGGAATTATTTGATTAATTGTTTCTGACCTATTCTACCATTTAACAGACACTAATTATGGGTTCAATAATTGTTAGCTTTTTGATAATATAGGTTAAAAAAAATCAATTATTACATTGTAGTAGTAACTCTGTTATGGGTGTAATTCTAAGAATTTTCTATATACATTAAAAAAAAAAGAAAAAAAAAAAAAGAAAACTTCTCTTGTATTTTAGAGTAGTTTATAAGGTAAAAATTGTAAAACTTTTTACCCAAGAGTATGTGGTAAAGCGTAATTTTTACCTCTATTAACTGTTGATTTCGTTGCTTCGTTAATGACCGAGGGTTAAAATTGCACTTTAATCAAAATTGTATTGTTTATTACTTTGATGTCAAATTTTCTCACCTAAAAAATCATAAATCATTTCAGACTCTTGTCCCTTTACAGTTTCACATCACATTGTTTATTATACTTTTACTAAATTCTAATTATCAATTCGATACCATCGACTGCTATAAGTAACAGACCCGAATCTCATTTTTATTCTATAATTATATTTTTTTGACACTGTTAAGTTATACACAACAAGAGTTTATAGCTTTAAAATAAAAGAACATTAATCTAATATCTCAAAAAAAAAAAAAAAAAAAACTAATATATAAGGTTAATTTGAAATAGGTTGGCAAATAGATATGTCAGTTGTTAGGATGTCCATGTTCAATCATTGAAAACTAGTAGGGTTACTTAATTATCCGTATGTGAATTCTATATCTAATTTCATAATTTCCAATTCAAATTAAGATTCACTTCATATCTTTCAAGTTTATTTATATCCTTATCCATATCCATTCAATCTTCATTATTTCAACACCGACAACTAATACAACTATTACCTTTTCTAAAATGCACCATAATCTCCTTGAATTTTTATCGATGTTATATTGATACATTGATTAATTAAATACATGATCTTTCTGCTTTGATAGTGTTAGCACCGAACTTGACTTATTTACCTCATGTGTGATATTGTATTTGTTAACAAGCATATGACGCAATTCTTGTGAAAAGGAGAAGACTCTAGAATTCACATAAGGGGTCTGAATCGTATTTTCTACACAAAGTGTGCCATAGCTACAATTAATAAACTCTATATCTAATTTAGTGTTATGTGTCCGCAAAAACTGTGTTACGTGCTAGTTAATGGATATTATAACCCACAAAAGACAAATGTGTCGAAATTGAGACTAATATTATTAAAACAGAAAGACTATGTATTCAATTAGTTGAAAAATTACAAAACCCATAAAAGTTTTAGGGGGTTTAGTGCCTACAATTTTTGGAAGAATTGATTATGTAATTTTGGCTTAAATAAATTTCATGAAAAGAAATAAAAAAATGAAGAAATTTTGTGGGTGGTATAAGTTTATTTGAGGCCTATAGAAATAGGGACAAGATGGACGATGATGACATATTATTGTAATATGAATAGTCTCCCCGGTGAAGCATGGGCTCATGTTCTCACGTGGATATGTCCATTCAAAGATAGAATATCAAGTATATTAATAACATTAATTCAAAAGTATATCCCTAAATTTTGTTATGGACCCATATGATAAAGTACTCATTACCTCTTTTCATCCTTTCATAATTTTCTTTTTATTTAACTTGGGACATTATGCCAACACTTGGAAATTATAGGTATTGAACTCAACTTCATACATCTTAACTTTTTTTACATTTTGACTTTTGAAGTATAAAAGAGGAAGAAAGCTTTTGTCGAGACATATTATCTATCCATAGTATGCTCACCTGGTACCTGATTTATTCATTTGGTTCTTTTAGTACCCGATTTAAAGAATTGGGAACATTTTATATCTGATATCTAAACAGTGAAATTTAATGAAATCGATGATACTAATTGTTTAAAGTGTAGTAGTGAAGACAGAGAATGATATATTTATTATAATAACAATTAATATGAAAATTATTATAATGATGCTGATAATGGTATAAGGATCAAAATATTCTCGATTTATATAGGTCAAATACTAAATGTTTTTGATTCTGATAGATCCGTACCAAAAAGATTAAATCAATAGATAAAGTATCAAGTGGATCCGATTGTGGATAGGTCGGGGCCAAAAAGATCTTTCTCCTTAAAAAACAAATTACAGCCTTGCATTTGTAATTTTGTATATATGATTTTGACTTTTCAAGTAGAAAGAGATGATTGTGACTTTTAAGTCTAAAAAATAAAAAACAAAAAACAATAATTGAAATCTAAGGCTAACAGGCGTATGTATGATTTACTGAAGTATAAAGCAACTTGTTAACGCACAAAGAAAATGTAAAAAAATCCAATACATCAGCAAGTAAACATATAGACTAAAACAAATACAAATGAAAATTTAGTTGGTAATCACAAAATTTTATGTGCAAATTGACTATAGAGACTAACTGAATGGATAAAAAGTTTTCTTCACCAAAAAAATTTGTAGGCGTTGGGGTTTTTTTTCCCGTAGTGATTAACTTTTCGAATAAAAATCTAACTGTCCGATAAACTATTTTCAGTTAAAAGAAAGATTTAATGTACATATATTAATGAGTTGTACAATGCATAATTGGATAATTTAAGGTACTTAAGATGTATCTATGTTGACCAAAACTGAATATTTTAGTGTAAAATGTGTAAACCTTGATATTTGAGAGTGGTCCAATAGATTAGACTAGATAACTCAAATACTAACCAACGAAAGGTACTTCACAATTGGTGATGCAGGATAGTAGTGAGACTGGCTGCTGCAGCTAACACTTGCTATTGGTAAAAATTGGGGAGTGCAAGTTCCAACCATGCAAATGGTCGTTCTCATGTTAGGTACAAGAGAGTGAAAGCAACATTGAAAGAAATTGCACATGGATACGCTACACATCTTGTGAACATTGAGAAGTGAGTTTGTGGATATCAATTCACCCAACTGTTGATGTGATGCCTTCCTAAATTCAGCCTTTGTCGACACTAATTAGCTATAAATGTAAGTGGTTAATCAATTGTCTATTGATTTCTCAGATTGCAGCACAATGGGCTGGTTTGGGCACACCACAACTAACTCATTTTACAGGGTAAGTCAACCCTATAGGTTCAAAATCTTGTTTGTTATTTTAATATGATCATTAAATTTTAATTCGTGTTATAAAACTAATCAAACATCCAATTTTTGTACTACAAAATATATGATGTTAATTTCACACCAAATTTCTCCCTTACTGTTGTGATATCAGTAAAACTAGAACAACACATCTTAAACTTTTACTTTACTTAGAATTCATGATTGAATAATGTCAGGTCAATCTTCAAACATAACTTTAGTAAAAAAATTCATAACAATAGTCTTCGGTTATTTTCACGACACCTACAAAAATATCATGATTATAAAAAACAATAGAAAAAATTAAATAATCGTCGATACATTTTACCCTTCAAAAACCTATGAAGTCAAGGGCAACATTCTTCGTTGAGCCATCCAGATCCAGAAGCACATTCATTGTTATTTAGACATCTATTGCTGTAGAAGTTCCTTGAAAATGCTTTAGCATATAAATTTAAAGACATTAGAAGAAAGGTGTCTTTTCATCCATCTGAACAAAGGCTGCACAGAGGCGAGGCAACCAATCTTTACGTATTAATTAGCAGCTTTTATTGTACAATAACTTTCAACAAGACCTTGCCGGCAACCCCCGCGGAGTTCTCAACTTTACCCGAGAGATTTTAGTATTTTACTCCAACACACCAGAGTTACATGCAAGCAAACATGCAAAAATATTCATCTACAAAAAATTTGGCATTGCCCACAAACAGTAATTATTGCAGCCAAACCATGAAATTAAGCTTAGACATTTTGTTGTGCATGATTATTAGAGAACTGCCGGCACAAGTTAACCAAGTACCAACACAATCTATTACAAATGATTGGCAAAGCAAATTTATAGAGCAGACACAATCCAAGTCTCTTTGGCCATGGTAACATTCTACCACATACAAGTAAAACTTCCAAAAATTCACTCCAGAAACCAATGGCTGAAATAAGAAAGCTTATGGAATGGTGCGCTGATACAGAGGCAATGCTCCCAAAGCCTCACGTTCTGCTCTCTCCTTCTTTACCTGCAAAACATAGCCAACAAACACATTTTCTCATGACTTTCAGATTTAACAGAAAGGATTTCTGTTGAAGTTATTCTTCACAAGTATACACATGTTGAGCTCATTTGCTTGTTAGTAACCAACCCAAAACAACAGAATAATGCTACAAATAGAGAGCGTTTCCACACTAAAATTGAGAAAGTGTAGCATAGACCAGAGGAAGTACTATACTACTATTCATGATGTGAAGGTCACAATAATACCAACTATAACTGCTATGCTTTTACTTCTTGTAGCAACATGGGCAATATACATTGAAAATGTTGTCCCCCAGATAACTAGACCGCAAAATTCTACGACAATGAACAGTAATAAGCCAAAACATATCATGGGAGTATTTGATAAAACTGTAACATAATACGCTGAAAAAGATAATATCAGAACTTAGTTAGGACTACACTTGAAGCGCTATATAGTATGAACACTAAGTTTTAAATGAAGTAGGACGTCTAAAAAATTAAATTCAGTAATGCAGGTATGGACAAAAATTGCTACAGAAAAAAAATGAGAACAGGCTACATAAATTTAGGCTCTAGTTTTTCAATGTTCTTCTAAACTTTAATGATTATCATTGCTTGAAAAATATATTCGCACTTTCACTATTTAATTTGAATAAACCACTAAATTATATAAATTACACGGTCATAATGGATATATTAAGCCATTAAGTTCGTCATAATATTGAAGCCAACTCAATATGAAATGTTCGACTAAGCATATTAAGAGCCTATGTTAATTTAAAAACTTTCACCAAACATTTAAAAGAGAACTTCAACTGAGTAAAACTTTTGAAATGATTGGGTACCCTTACCAAAGAATCTTTAAAATGTGAGAAATGCTGATTTTTTATCATTTTACATACCAAATCTCGTTGTCAAATGCTTCCAAATACAAGTGATGCAAACCCAAATTTATGCATGAAACCCTTCTAGATGGGAGTGAGCAGAAATTGGATACGACAGACAACTGAACCAAATAAACACTACCATTCAGTTATAACCATAAAAAATGTGGTTATAATTAAACCAACTGACACGCACACATATGTTCTACATTTAATTTTATCAGTATCTTCATAAATCCCCCCATACTACCATTTTACCTTATTTTAGAATAATTTTACATAAAAAAAAAAATCAATCAGTGAAGAACCAAACCGAATAATTTCAGTTCAGTTATAGCCCCATTCAGTATGATTCTAAATATTGAAAGCTTTTTGGCTCCATCAACTAAAACTTCAGTTTTGACTAATGCTCCACCCTGATTCTAGATCTTCTACAGTCAAGTCCAACAGTTTAGGTTGAATTTTCTAACTAAACATTCTGCCTTTCAGTTAAACATGCTACAACATGACACTCCTGGTATTAAACTCATAATAATAATTGATAAAGTTACAAAAAAAAAAAAAAAAAAAAAAGCAACATTTAGAATCAAATTAATAATAAGAAGAAAAGTTGTCAAGACTAACTCAGTAGTAACGGAATTAGCTGTGGTTAAAAACTTGGAAAGATGACCTGACCCATAAATCAAAGGGACAATTCTACTGTAGAATATTCACATTAGTAAAGTTTCAAAGGTGACTCACTACATGGAATAGAAAAGCCGAAACAGGCGAGTTTGGTCCAACTTCCATGGCCATTAGAAATATGTTACTAGGCTAACTAACCAGTAATACGAAAGCAAGTAACCGTAGCATGAATCGCAATAACTCCTTTTTGTTAACAAATGGACCCAACCAAATAGTTCAAAGTATTTTTAGACCACAGTGAGCATTTAAAAATACGGGAAAATACAATGCAGTAGAAATATTGATAGGAAATACATCTAATCAATTTCCATTGCTCAGTTTCTGTCTGTATCAAACATGTCCTTCAACTTTCATTCATCAAACACCAACCATAGTCAATCATCATTACTGCTGGCAATAATAAATTCAGAGCATTCTAAAAAAACTAAAGGTGAGACAGGTAAGAACAGATTTAATCAATGATCAATTGCGGATAGAGCATACAAATCAATTAACAGAACTAGATAAGTATAATTAAGTCTTTCAAAGAACTTACAAGAGTCAACATATCTTGAAGGTAGCTCCTAAATGGGGTTTGCATTGCCTGTGAAAAGTGCAAGAGAACAAATTAAAGTTACTGAGATCCCTAATTGAAATCGAAAATTATATTTCACACAGAGACATGCAAAAGTTCACAAAGCAGGAAAGGTGCCCCACGGTCGTGCCTTAACCAGCCAAGCAACAGAGTTTCATTACAAGAGCAATGCTAACTCACGGTCGACTATCACTAATTCTTAAACATAATTATGAGTCGACTTATAGATATTTAAAGATTACATACGCTAGATACGTCTATTCCAATATAATCACTAATCACCAATACTGAGACTGACATACGAACATATGAATGAAACAATTAAATCCGAGAAAGTCCACAAAACATAAAAGCTAAATAAATAGACGAATCATGAACACCTGAAGATCTTCAGGAAGGTATTCGTGTTTCATGGAGAGGTCCATTGCGCGCTTAAGGCGCTGGTGGCGGGCATCGACAATCTCTCTCGGTAGCCGATTGAGCGCCTCCTTAATATCCAAATCGTAGTAAGGATCGTAAAGATCCTCATATCGCAGACCTGAACACGAACATATATATCAATACACGTATACAGGTTTGAGTCGCAAAATCGAGATCACGACGAGAATTAGGGTTTCATGAATTCAAACCGTATTTGCGGAGGCGATTGGAAAGAGCTTTCATGTGCATTTTCGCGAGCCAGTTCTTCCTTGGATCGACAAATGATTGCAATAGCGACGCCATTGTAAACGCTCCGGTCTCTTCCTCCCTGAGCTTCTGCAACTTTCAAGCTTTGAACGTTGTGGCTGCTCCTCCTCTCTCTCTACGTATTTCGATCCCTGGAAGAATCGTCAATTGTATTGAGAATACTTTTTGGGCCTGACTCGTTAATCTTCCTTCTCTACTGTAAGGCCCAGTTCTTCCATTAATATAGCTGGGTCTCAAGCACATGCTTTCAGTCCTTTTGGGCCCGACAGGTGGGTATTGGTGTTACGACTACCCAGCAATATTCGGCCCTAATAGGATTGTTCAAACCCTATACTCAATTATAAATATTTGAATGAATTTTATGTTATAATTATTTATAAGTCAAGAATTTGAATGTTACATATGACATCTTTTCTATTTTGTCATTATTTAGAAATAATTCAAACCCTCAACTTATCATGGAAGGAAAAATGACTTTATCAATAAAACCGACGTACTACATACAGAATTCAAAATGTGTTGATAACTATACTAATAAATTATGAGTTCGTGGAATAATAATTCTTCTTAATAAGGTCTTTTTTTTCTAAATATAATTTTTTTTTCATGAAAAATAAGTTAAAAGAATAGTTTGTATTTAATTTGTGGCTTTTTTTCTTTAATTAATAGTTGGAAAATAACTTCTTTATAAAAAGTGAAGTCATTCCTCTTTTACTAATATTTTATATAATTTGCTTGATTTATTTTCTTTTGCATTTCAAACATTAATAAATAAAAAAAAAGTTTCTGAAAATAACTTGACCGACCGGTCGGACCGGATTCGATTGGAACCGGAGATCAGACCGATCGGTTTCTATCCGGTTCTTACTTTGCTCAACAACCGGCCAATTTTCAGTCTGATTGACCAGTCGAACCAAAAAACCGTGAACCTGAGCAGTTTTTCGGTTCGATCAGGCTGTTTAAAAAAACAAAAAATTATTTGAATATAAAATTTAAGTTATTATTTTGAGGTGTTTTTAATTAAAATAAAATATAATTTGTATTTTTAATTTATTTTAAATTAAATTGACATTTAATTGTAACTATAAAAACTATATTTCATAAATTGAGTTTCTTTAATTACTATATTGTGTTTGAAATGCTTAAACTTAAAGAATTATAATAAAAATATTCAAATTTTCATAAATTATAAATATAAAAATAAAAATAAAAATATTTTAATATTTTAATATATTTATTAAATCCGGTTCGATTCTGATTTAATCCAAAATCCATGAATCCATCCCTTCACCGGTTCCAGTGGCGAATCCAGGAGACGAAGTTCGGGGGGGCGAAAAGTCCTGCAAAAATTTTTGAAAGAAGATTATGTTCCGCCAAATTAAACGATACAAAATATATTAAATAAATATTCTTATACACATACCAATCATGTTTTTCTAATTGACGAGGATGAGTCATTCATAGTATGAGAGCTCTTGCTAGGTGGCAAATACTTCCTTCGAGATTTCAATTTCTGAAAACATTGCAAAATGGCTTCATTTTCAACGCTAATAAAAGCCTTTTTCTCAACGTAACACAATAAACAATCCGACAATAATTCATCTCCCATTCTGTTGCGTAAATCAGTCTTCACAATATTCATTGCAGAAAAAGATCTTTCAATAGTAGACGTCGCAACAGGTAAGACCAAAGCCAGCTTAATAAGTCTATACACCAATGGAAAATAAGTGTGATACTGCTTTTCCACCATCTTTTTTGCAAGAGCTCCAATGTCACGAAGTTGAGAGAACTCTTCTTGCGATCTCATATAAGAAATGTAGAACTGAAGTTGATGGTCAAACTCTACTAGCTCAGCACTAGAGAAATCTTTGGAGTACAGCCCAGCAAGATGCAATAGTCGCTCATTATCAAAATTAGCAAATGAGTTTGTAGGATCAAGACACATTATGCACCTCAGTAAATCAGTGTTTGACTCCGTGAAACGATTTTCCAATTCTTAAGCAACAAGATCAATAACCTACCATTTTATGAACAAAAGCAATTTAGAAAAACAAATTATAGAAAAATAAAGAGAAATACCATATATATCAATTTCTCAATTAAAAGAGAAATCTAGTACCTTTATAAAGATTTCTGAACGAAAATGGTGAAAATGAGTCTTTGGTTGTCCATCAACAAGTTTTTTACTACGACATGGAATAATATCTTCCATATTAGGCACGTGAATTTCTTGGTCTTCACAAAATTTCGTGACATCTTCCAACAATTTCTCCCAACCATCTTGTCTATATGCTTGTAAGTTCTTTTTCACCACTTCAACCATACTGATGGCACTTCCTATGTTTTGATCTTTTGCCTGTAGAATCTGTGACAAAGTATTTGTCATTCCCAAAATATGCAACATCAACTTTCCAATAAATGTAAACTCGAAAGTGAACATTTTTTCATCCAGACTCTTAGGGGTGCCTCGTATTTTTGCATCAGTACCATCCCTGTTTATTGCATTGAGCACTTCTCCCACTGAATCCCACATATCAAAAAGCCGAATTAATGTTTTATAGTGAGAACCCCAACGTGTATCACCTGGTCGAGCTAAGCTTATTTCTTGATTCTGACCCTTTCCTGTTGAAAGCTCACCACTTTGTATTTTGCTGATAACTTCTTCATGATGTAATTGGTGAAGAGCATCCTTCCTTTTACATGAAGCTCCAACCAAATTCACAATCATAGAAACATAGTCAAAAAATTGACTCACAACATCTTTATCCTGTGCAGCAGATACAACAGCTAACTGAAGTTGGTGAGCAAAACAATGAATATAATATGCGTGCTTGTTTTCATTTAGAATAAGTGCTTTCAAGCCATTAAGTTCACCACGCATATTAGAAGCCCCATTATAACCTTGACCTCTAAGTCTTGAAAGGGATAATCCATTCTTTGCAAAGAAAGCATCAATGGCATCTTTTAAACTCTGTGCGGAAGTGTCACTAACATGAACCACTCCAAGAAATCGTTCATTAACTTCTCCATTATCTCCCACAAATCTCAAAACTATAGCCATTTGCTCTTTCACTGAGCTATCTCGGGCCTCATCAACCAAAAGAGAAAAGAACTTGTCCCCTGTTTCACTTAAAATAACTTTTCTCGTTTCCATTGCACATGATTCAATAATATCTCTTTGAATTGATGGGGAAGTCAATATATTATTTTTAGGAGCATTTTGTATTACCTTTTTCACTTCTACATTACGCTCACAATACCGACTAATAAGTTCAAGAAAATGACCTCGATGCAGTGATTTAGGAGACTCATCATGTCCTCGGAAAGCCAAACCCTCCCCTAAAAGAAACCGAGCAACATCTAAAGTTACTGTCAACCGAGTACGATACTCACCCTCTAAGGCAGCACTTTTTTCTAATAAAACATAATCCACATTCTCTCTTTGGTTTTGGTATTGGTCAACCTTAGTTCTACACAAAGAGTGTGAGCTACCTAAACCTCCTTCATGTGCAACAAAGTTAGTTATGGCATTTTTCCAATTATTATATCCAATTTCTGTAAAAGCATTTCCTCAATTTTTGTTGCTGTTACCAAACAAATAACAATATAAACAGAATGCTTTATCCTTGGAGACACAGTATTCTAACCAAGCAAATTTCTTAAACCATAAACTTTGAAACCTCCTTTTAACTCCCTTATAATCAGTTGGTGGAAATTGATGCCCAACTGGCTGACAAGGGCCTTTAGCTAGGTATCTCCTCCTTAATGAATCTCTAATCTCAAAAGGGTAACTATCAATTGGCTTTCGCAATCCTGGATCACCAATTATATCATCATCTGAAACCTCTACCTCAATACAAGGTCTTTTCTCATTATTTTGGTCAAGAGGTATTACACTACCAGTTGAAGATGGTTCGGGAGTTGAACTCAAATTTCTCTTAGTTCTACTAACAAACTTGTCCATTTTGTTTATTCCTAAAATAATAACACAACCAAATTATTAACACAATCCAAATTTCACAATCCCAAATTATAATATAATCCCAAATTCACAATTAATTCAATTTAATCTAAATTATAAAACACAAATTCTCAATATAAATCAATTACAATTCAAATTATAACACAATTAATTCCATTCAATAGCAATATATTACAATACAATCCCTAAATTAGAATCCCTAAATAACTAAACCCCTAATTCATCTATTTATCATATTAATGAAAAAAAAAATTGATTCAAATAATAGTAAAATAATAAAATGCTAACATGTTATTTACAATTCCTAATCCTAATTTAACATGATAACAATCTCAATTAATCTAATTGTGTTTGTGAAATCTCAATTCAATTTAGGGTTTGATATATAAAATATTTAGGAATTGAAAAATAAAAATTACCTAATTGAAGAGAGAGCCGACAAACGCATACGGACGGAGAGGCGGAGCGTGACCAGGCGACGGCGGCTTGGACGGAGGAGTAGTGGCCGAGGAGGTTGGTGGTTGGGTGGTGGTGGAGGTGGAAATTAGAACAGAGAAAGAATGGAAGAAAAGAGAAAAGAGGGGCAAGTGATGTGGTCGAAGGAGACAACAATCTGTTTCATTTGTTTTTGTTCCAGCCCCAGGCAAAACGACGTCGTTTTTGCCTGGAATTTTTTTTTTTAAACCCCAGGCAAAATGACGTCGTTTTAAAAAAAAAAAAAAAAAAGAGGACGAAAGCCCTGCCCCCCCAAAACCAGAGTTCATTGCTGTTAGCCGCCGGTAACACCCCTAGCCCCCCCAGCAGCCGGAAAACACCCCTACTAGGGGTGTTTTCCGGCGGCTGGGGGGGCAACGGCCTACCCGTGCCCCCCTTCCTCCGCCCCTGACCGGTTCGATGACTGGTCCGGGTCTGAAAACCATGATGCTAACCATTATTAACCCATTTTCTTTATATATATATATATTAAAAAGATACATAATATTTTGAATGAAATGATAAAATGACAAGTGTCAAGTGAGATTCACATATGCGAGTCCAATCGGAATGATCATTTGAAGCCATTGATTCTTGGCCAACTTTGCCAACTTTTTTCCAATTGGTAGTTCTATTTTTTAGATTTTATAATAATTGTCGATTCTGATTCTGATTTCTTACGTACCCAAGTTTAATTTATGATAAATCGTGAAGATCTGGTTTGATTTTACTTGATAAGAGAGCAATGTCTCCCCAAATTTGCTATATTAAATGAATATTAATTTTATTAAATTGATATCTATCATTATTCCTATCATAATAGAATCAACAACTGCTAAACTTTAAGGCAAAGCTTATCAATTTCATTATAGAGTAACATCTAGGATAAACTTGTTCCATTAACTTAGCGTAATTAAGCAAAATCCAGTCACTTTATTAATTGGTAAGATAATTCAAATATCGTTAGGTATTCTTATCAAAGAAAATGCTGTATATTAATTCCCTTTTACTTGGAGGGTCAAATTGTTTTCTTGGTTGCGTGTCTGATTGGAACATGCAAAACTTTATAATAAAAATAATTATTAATAGTGTGACAATGGGCCACAAAATATATATGTTGTATGATCTTGATAAGGACTAACTTTAGGGGAAATGATCAAGTAGAATCATTCATTTTAGTTGGCCTAGAAAAGGAGAGGGCAATATACATTGAAAAAGTTTAAATTTAGAGATATGAAAGAATATTTAAGTTTTAACTGAGTGGATCTATCCGCGCTATTGCGTATTGTCAATGCTAGCTGATATAACAATTGCTGAGTGAATACAGATTGATGATATGATATCTATTTCAGGCATCCATTATGAATCACGATCCAACAGTCCAGCGTTTGACCGCTTCACATTCTGTTATGCCATTGCTTATTCCATTAAGCATCTTCACGCCAATTTATACGGTTGTCCATCTTCTAGGATCTTCTACTAGCTAGTATAAGTTTGATATTTTCACTGTTGTAATTTATACTTTTCATTGATGAATTCAGTGCACTACAGTTCTTTCTATTTCAATTAGCAAGTTTATCACTATCCAACTACGTCATAGTGGTAAATGTATTTCTCTCTAATTTGAAAGTTCAAAGTTCGAGTCTTTCTGATATTGAGTACTACATCCTTAAAAAGAATGAAAATTATAAAAAAAAAAAAGATGAATCGATATTCTACATGAACTCTTATAAGCTGCACCGAATTTGAACTAATATCAATTCTCAGCTCCTGTCACACGTTGCGCTTACTAAAAAGCAGTTTATTTTGATGAATGTTTGAACTTTTTGAATATAATGACATTTTATGCTAGTAGGTCAAATTTTGTATAATTATAATGTTAAATAATATATTAGTCATATGATTTATGTATGATATTAACTATTTCATACTTTAAGGTATAGAACAATAGATGGTTAAGGGTGAAAATTCTCAATTTCTTGGAAGAACCCGCCCCAACGGGATCGAAAAATCTCTCTGTTATCCCACTTCTAATATATGTAATTTGCTAAATTTAATTGACTTATTTTATTCAAAATCAATAGACGGTCGGGATTTTTTTTTTTTTAATTTTTCTTTTTGGTTTAATTTGTGAAGTTGAGATAGGTGCTCTGCAAAAATTTTGTGAAATAAATTGTAAAAGAAGATTGTTCGATCTTGAATATACGTAAAGCACTACCATTGTTGCTCTTTAAAGGAATTTAAGACCAATATCGTGAAACACAAGTAGGAATATAGATTATAGTAATTTTACTAAAATAGAGAAGGTGCCAAGTAGTTTTTGTCCAAGAAAAATTTATGAAATTTGAATTTGTTGTAATATAAATAGGGGGCTTTTCAAAATTATTTAACTCGGAGCGGAAATATCCAAGATGATATGATTTTGTTGTTATCACCCTAGCGGAGATAAGAATCGAAATTTTCCACTAGCAACAGAGAAAAGAATGGTTTAACATTTTCTGTCCGTGTTCCACGATCATCCCTATTTTAAAGTCTTTAAATATTATTGTAATGAACTCTTTACCCCTCACTATTTAAGAGTACTAAAGTGCGAATGTGTTTAAGAACAAAAAGGGGGGGAAAACAATAGTAGTAATTAAATGATTAAAAGAACTTTTAGATATAAGATGGAAATATAGTTCTTATAGTCCTATTAATTTGAAATGATAGATTTTTACTCTTGCTAAAGGAAATATGCTTTTATACTAAAGCATGAAATAAAGCAAAGACAATCGCGATTGATGTTTTTAGTTGTCTATTTTTATATATTCGGCAAACTGGTAAGCTTTGATTAAACCCAAGTTTTGACCAACATTATGATTAAATCCGAGAGATTATAGAATGTTTAACAGCTAGTCGGAGCATAATTGATATTGACATAGAATTAATTTGGTCTATTCATATTTAAAAAAAAAAAAAAGAATAAATTTGGTCTATATATATATACACTAAAAAGATGTTGACCGATTATTCTATGAAAAGTGAGAAAAAGACCAATTTGATCTATTTATATTTTTATTATCACCAAATTGGTTAATCTACTGAAAAGGTGAATTATTTTCCTTACCATTTAATTGTCAAGTTGGTTCATAAATAGACTACACTCTGCTTGTGACATCAAACCTGCTGTAATTGATGGTATCAGTTTTCAGAATTTAATTTCTCATTAAATAAAATATTTATATTAAAAAAAATAAAAATAGGACAGCAAAAGTAAGCAGGTTCATGGCGGCCAATCCGGTATTCGCATGGTACACAAACATTCGGGTGCATCTAGTGGCCGTTGGAGTTGAATGGGGACTCCATGCGCGTGAAAAAAAGGCTTCATAAAAATGTTTATCAATAAAAACTCTTCTACTTCCTTGCATATTTTCAATGTGGGACATTGGATTTTCCATTTCCTTTTTCTCCAACAAATTCTGAGGCATATAGCTTATTTTGAGTATTAATTTTTAATTTATTATTTATCCATTTTAAATGTATTATATATTGTTAGAAAAACCTATTGAATATAATACAATGACATAATTTATATTATTCAAAACTTTGTCTATCCGTACAATAATTAAGTTCAAAGTTAATAAATAATGACAAGTTATTAGCCAAATTTCAACAAAAATTATATCAAATTTTACTCTTTTTTTTTTGTTAATTTTTTTTATGCAAGAAGCGTGCAAAACTTTTTTTTATTGCTTATAACAATAATTTTTTATAATTTGTTCATTGAAATTTAATATTTTTAGTCAATTGAGTTAATTTATTGTTTTAAGAAAAGGTTCTATTAATTAATAATGGACCAAATTGATATTCAAGTCTACAATACCAAATCAAGTCATATCTTTGAGAACCCACCATTTGTTAATACCCAAAAATTTGTCGATTTATTTAATTATTGTTGCAATATTAATGGTCAAAATAAAAAGCACCACGACATATCTTTGTAATATTGTGTCCATCTATACATCGTCAAATTAATTATAGTGCATTTCCCATCCACGATTCGCTTGGAATTTGATCTCACCTATGCTATATGTACTTTTATTCTCCTAATTAATTTGTTTTATTAATCTCACCACAAAAAGCAAAAAAAAAAGAAAAATTATTTTAGGCCATCTTCAACCATTGACTCCAAATTTCCACTCCAACTCCAATTTTCTCTATAATTTAGAGTGAGCTACAGCTTTTTTTCTCCAACCCTCCACTCCAAATTAAAATATTATTATTTTATTCATTTCCACCTAACATTTTTATTATTATGTTCATTTTTACATATATTTATATTATTCATATCTTTTTATTAAATCATAAAAAAAATTAATATTAATAATTTATAAATAAATATATTTAATTACATAAAATTTTTTTAATTATACAAATAAAAAAAGAAAAGAAAAGGAATGGAGGGTAAGAAACAAATAAAAAAATAAAAAAAGAAAGTAAAAAACAAATAAAACAAGAAAGTAAGAAAAAAAAAAAAAAAAAGGGAATTGAGGAGAACAGTCCCCGCCAATATTGGAGGAGTACTGTTCCCCTTCTATTTTTTAGCGTTGAATTTGGTGGTGGGTTGCTCCAACCCAATATAGCTTTGCGTTGGAGATGCTCTTATAAAACAAACAACTTTTATTATATGTATTGATGATCGTACCATCATCCGTCATCAGTTCCACATATTTATTAGTGCCGACTTGAAACGTATCAATTAAAAAAAGATTTTATTTAATAACGGTGTTGATTATATTAATAAACTTAGAGATTTTATAAACATGAAGTCAAACATGTAATTAAAAAAAAAAATCGATTGATTATGCTTATAATTATAGGTGAACACATAATTTGTTAGTAATCAGTTATTCATATATATAACATATCACGTATATACGTAAACGAATTCACATAGTATTTACCTAAGTTTTTAACTCTCAAATTCCTTAAATCTTATTATGCCCCAAAACGTAGACATATGCACATTCTCAATCTAAAACACTTGCTTAATTAGACCTAGCTACGAAGCATAATTATTTTTCTAATAGAATTTGCTAAATTTTTAATTTTAGCTAGGAAAATCAAACTCAACTGATTTTTCTAACATACTTTGACACAAACGAAATCCATATAGAATTCATTTAAAAATTAATTTTATATAAATAAAAAATATTAATTATAATTTTTTATAGTACATGAAGAAACAAGTGAATGTATGAAATAAATATGAAATTCATATACGTACAAGTGTTTAATTGTTTTTTTTAATGTATTGAGATATGAATTTTTTTTTTTTTTCTGTTATATCATATTTTTTTTCCTTTTATAATTCAAATAGGTTTTGAACTTTTGTTTTTCTTCTGTATATATATTAATTATGTGTTGCATATATAAGAATCGAAGAAAAAAATTTAGAAATTCGAAATTTAAAAAAGGAAAAAAAAGTACCTCAAATGATCAAATCAAGCTAGCAACGAATTTAATAATTAAGCATTCCCCTTAATTAAGTACAATATTAACAATTGAGCGGTAATTAAGCACTTGTCTCTTTATGGTCTTGGATTCCATTAAGGATATATATTGACATAAAGAAGAACATGATACTCGTTAATTAAATAAGTCAAATCTTCTTTGTTGAAAACAAATGATTGCACAAAACTATATACAATGTATAAATATTTTTTGATTGGGTGTTAGTAACTTAGTAATCGTATTTTCAAGAATAATTTTAGTCTTTTATCAAATGCATGCCTTTTTTTTTTTTTTTTTCTTTAATGAGATCGATTTAGTTAAATTTACATGCATGGTATTATATTCCATTTTATACATAAGAGTTGAACCCAACCCAATAAATTTTATTTTTATACTCTATAAATAAATGGTTGCTGCGCGTTTTAAATTTAAATAAAGGTCTTAATAGGCATTCCAAGGTGTACTATTGATAACAAGAAGAATTAAGAGAAAATTGCTTTCTATTACTTGTATTTTACTGTTACATGATTGGGTATTTATAATAGGGAAAAGAATACACGAGAAAGAAACACAAAATTGGCGCCCAGCTTCTAACAGTTTTCTGTTAGAGAAGAAGGAATTGTAGCCATAGATTTGTCCAAGTCATCGGTCCTATTCAAGATGAAATAAGAGCCATTGATCTTTACTTACTTCTCTCTTGTAAAGGTAGACCCGGCCCAATATCCATGCAGCAAGTCAGCCTATTCAACCCATACATTCATCATCCCCCCCTCAAGATGGAAGATTCGAAGAACTGAGAAATCCCATCTTGAGTAGGGCAGGTAGCATGTGGGAACTACTTAAAGACTTGGTAAACAAATCAGCAAGCTGGAGATGCGTAGAAACATAATCAGGGACGATGAAGCCATCAGAGATATGATCCCAAATAAGGTGACAATCAATTCCAACATGTTTAGTTTTCTCATGATGAACTGGATTCTTAGCCAAAGCAATGGCTGCTTGATTGTCACAGCGCAAAGAGATGGGTAAAGGAATGTGCACCTGAAAATCTTGGAGAAGGAAATGAATCCATTTCAATTCGCAGCATGTGGCCGCCATACTCCGATATTCGGCCTCAGCTGACGAGCGGCTAACAATGCCCTGCTTCTTCGATTTCCAGGAAATCAGAGAGGAACCGAGAAAAATACAAAATCCAGTTGTTGATCGTCGGGTAAGTTTGCAGGTACCCCAATCAGAATCACAAAAAGCCTTAAGTTTGAAGTCTCCAGCGCTAGGATAGAATAAACCATACTGGAAAGTGCCCTTGAGATATCGCAGAGTATGCAAAGCTGCTTGAAAATGGTGTTCTCTTGGGTTTTGCATAAATTGGCTCAATTGATGTGTTACATATGTTATGTCTGGCCGTGTAAATCCAAGACACAAAAGTTTGCCCACAATCTTTCGATATTGCTCCGGATTACTGTATAGCGGCCCTTCAATAGTTAAATCCATGCCTGCAACTTGAGGACTAGGAACGCTCTTGGCTGTAGACAACCCAACTTCAGCCACCATATCCAGTATATACTTGGATTGAGAAAGAAGTACACCAGCTTCAGAACGAGCCAACTCAATGCCTAGAAAATATTTTACCAGACCCAAATCTTTTATAGTGAAAAGACTGTGCAAATAAGCTTTAACTGCAGTAATGTCTGTTTCTGAAGAACCAGAAAGTAAGATGTCATTAATATATATGATTAAGAAGGTGAGGCTGGTTCCAGTGGTTCGAATGAAAAGACAATGATCATGATATGATCTGACAAATCCAAAATCCATAAGTTTGCTGGACAATTCTTTATGCCACTGCCTATCGGCCTGTTTGAGGCCATACAAAGATTTAATTAATTTGCAGACTTTGCCAATAGGAACATTTTGATAACCAGGTGGTGGAGATAGATAAATCTCCTCTTCAAGATGTCCATGCAAATATGCATTGTTGACGTCTATTTGATGAATAGGCCACTGTTTCACAGCACCAAGGGCAAGAAATAAACGAACAGTAACACTCTTTGCCACTGGGCTGAATGTTTCATGAAAATCGATGCCCTCCTGTTGTTTGAATCCTTTAGCCACTAATCTGGCTTTAAATCGATCAACTTCGCCATTGGATTTATATTTGATGCGATAGACCCATTTTGAGGCTAATGGTTTTTTATTGACTGGAAGATCTGTAATTTCCCATGTATTGTTGAGTTCCAAGGCATGAAGTTCATCCTGCATTGCTTGCTGCCATCTGGAATCTTTTTGAGCTTCATAAAAGCTACGGGGTTTTGTTTCCTACATAATATTAGCAAGAAAAGCTTTGTGTTGATCAGTATAATGTGCACAAGTGAAGGCACTAGCAGAATTAGAGAGAATATAATCCTGCATCCAGGCAGGAGACTTAGTGTGTCTAGAGGATCTGCGAACAGAGTCAGTAGAAGAAATACCAGGGGTGTCAAACATTTGGACTGACACATCAGGAGATGAAGAGGAAGAAGCAGGAGCATAAGGAAAAATATCTTCATGAAAAATGACTTCTCGAGTAATCACTATACTGCCGGATTGCAAATCATAGACTTTGTACCCTTTTTGAGTAGAGGGAAAACCAATGAAAACCCCTTAATGAGCCCGAGGAGAAAACTTGTCTGTATTTTGTAGTTCTTTGTAGAAGCATTGAGACCCAAAAACATGATATGCTTTGTAGTCTGGCAAGTGGCCAAAAAATTTCTCATATGGGGATACCCAACCCAATTTGCGGCTTAGTAAAACATTGATAATGGATGCAGCCATTTGAATAGCCTCTCCCCAAAAATTTACAGGCAAATGAGCTTGAAATAGAATGGCTCGAGCTGTTTCTAATAAATGTCTATGTTTCCTTTCAGCCACGCCATTTTGCTGTGGCGTATATGGGCATGATCTCTGATGAATAATCCCTTCTGTTTGAAAGAATTTTCCACAAGTCTGGTTCAAAAATTCCCTGCCATTATCACTGCAAATTATCTGTAATCTGGCTGTGTATTGAGTTTTAATCTGTTGAACAAAAACTTGTATAGCATGACTAACTTGACCCTTTGATTTCAAAAGTACAACCCATGTAACTCTTGTAAAATCATCAACAATGGTAAAAAAATATCTAGCACCAGAAATATATTCAATTTGGTAAGGATCCCATACATCCATGTGAACCATTTGCAATCGAGAAGTAGTACAGATATTACTATTATTGAATGATAACCGGTGCTGCTTGGCACTAGGACAAATCTCACAACAAGAAGAATTACAATTCAAATCTATACTACTGATATGGCTTAGAGCATCGAAAGAAGCATGCCCTAGCCTTTTATGCCAAATATCTACTGCATTTTTGTCAAAACCAGTGGTTGTTACATTGCAACATTGTTGAACTTTCAGAATCATGTCAGAAGCAAAAGAACTTTTATCTAGCAAATATAAACCATCCACTATCCATGCTATAGCTAACACTTTCTTAGTTACCACATCCTGCAGGCAATAATAAGAAGAAGTAAAGTGAATTTCAATTTGCTGTTGTCTCAGTAATTGCCCCACTGATAACAAGTTATACTGAAATTTTGGAACATAAAGAACATCCTGCAATTTAACATCATCAAACTGAACTTCTCCAATATAACTAATCAATTGGAAGGTGCCATCTGGTAAACTCACCTTCTGTGATGTAGAAACAGGTTTTAAAAAAGTGAACCATGCTTTATTGGAACACATGTGGGCTGAGGCACCACTATCAACAATCCAATAATCAGGAACAGAGGTAATATTTTTACCTGAAAAACCAACAAATGCTGAGAAATCGGTTCCTGTAGTAATTGGTGTTTCTCCGGCAGATTTATTTTCTTTCATCAGCTTATACATCTCTTGCATGAGAAATGTTAAACTACTAGACTGATCAGTGTCCTTATCTTCAAAAGTCTCTGAGTGTGTTGAGTCCTTGACCAAATAAGAAGGAGACAAAGCATTAGCATTGTTAGAAAAAGAAGCAGAGACTGATTTACCTTGAGAAACTCCTCCTTTTGGCTTAGGTCCTTTCCACCAATCCGGATAGCCAATGATCTTGAAACATGTTGCTCTCACATGTCCCTCTGTTTCACTCAAATCACAGCAGCCTTTTTTCTTTTTCTTACCTTTTGAATCTGTTCTTTGTGACACAGTTTTACTGTAATTTGCTATCTCCACCTGAGAATCAAGGATAATTTCATACTGACTTTCAATTCGCAAAACCATAGAGTATGCTTGATTAACATCAGGTAATGGTTCCATAAGCAAGATCTGGTTATAGACATGATCATATTGTTCACTAAGGCCCATCAGAAATTGCAAAAGCTTATCATCTTCATTTATATCCGCCAACCTCTTAAAAGCATTACAATCACTAGTTCGGCTGGCACCACATTTGCAATGAGGCAATGGTCTCAACATGCTCAATTCTTCCCAAAATCTCTTCATCTTATTGAAATAAAGCATTAATGACAGATTACCTTGGTGAAATAAACTCAATTCTCTTTTGATTTTGAAAAGCATTGGACGATTACTATATCCAAAATGATGCTTTAAATCCTTCCATAAATTTCTGGCAGACTCGACATAAAGGAAACCTTCAGCTACCTCCTTAGAAATTGTGTTTAAGATCCAAGACGATACAAGACAATCATTCCTGTGCCACTGCTTATATTCCGGTGAATTTGTTGCCGGTGGATCGTCATCGTCTAAGATAAACTCCAGCTTTTGTTTTGCGGTCAAAACTCTGATCATTGCGTTGCTCCAAGAGAGATAGTTCTTCTGTCCAGTAAGAACTATGTTAATAAGTATCAAACCTGGATTATCAAAATTACTTGATCGATTTTGCTGCTCTGACTGATTCGATTGCATCTCTGCATTGGATTCGTCCTCTTCTTCAGTTTCTCCGGGAAAAAATGCTCCAGGAGGAACCTCTTGCACGTTCCTTCGTTTCCTCGCCATAATCGCTCAATCCGTGAGCTCTGATACCATGATAACAAGAAGAATTAAGAGAAAATTGCTTTCCATTACTTGTATTTTACTGTTACATGATTGGGTATTTATAATAAGGAAAAGAATACACGAGAAAGAAACACAAAATTGGCGCCCAGCTTCTAACAGTTTTCTATTAGAGAAGAAGGAATTGTAGTCATAGATTTGTCCAAGTCATCGATCCTATTCAAGATGAAATAAGAGCCATTGATCTTTTCTTACTTCTCTCTTGTAAAGGTAGACCCGGCCCAATATCCATGCAACAATTCAGCCCATTCAACCCATACATTCATCAACTATCTCCATTTGATCACATAAAAATATGTTTAACCGATAAAATATGTAAAATTAACACACAAGAGTACTGCAGTATTAAGAGTGAAATCAAAATATTCAAAGATGTCAAAGTTATTTTAAAAGTAGGCTGACTTATTATATACTCACTCCGTTTTTTATTATATGATGTTTAAGGTTGTTCACTAAGACCAATGAAATATTAATTAGATTACTAAAATGACTAGTTTACTTTCAATACTTCTGTCCTAAAACTCTATTTTCTATACAAAAATTCTCTTTCTTCTTAATTATCAAAACTTAATGTAATATTTTTTGTATTAAATAATGAACATCTCTCACACTTTAAATAAGAGTAAATATGAGAAAACATGGTAAAAAATATATTGATAACGTAAAATATCAAATAAAAAAAAACAAAGTGAAAAACGTAAAATATCATATAATAAAAAACGGAGAGAGTATTATATATTTGATCATTCTCTAGAAAAAAAAATCCCAATCATTTTACTCGAATTATGGTAGAAATAGATGCGTTAATTGTTGCCAACTGTTTAAAATTTTCGAATATAGTTAAGTTTTCATTTACTCGACTTGTTATTACATATACAAATGATGTTGTGCATGTTCTTGCTTATGCAACAAATTCTCTAGCACGTAGGGAAAAATGACCAAACTATTTTCATTTGTTAGGGTTGTAATTGCTCATATGTTTTGATTTTAATGTTATATTGATTTAAAAAAAAAAAAAACTATAGAAGTATTTGATAGGTTTTCACAATATATTTTTATATTTATAGTTTTGCGGAGACTCAAATCCTCGAACATTCATTTAACGATAAATGCTTACCATTAGAAACGAGGTCGAAGTGTAAATTTCATTATTGTTAATAAGATTTTTTTGAATGAAAAAAAAAAACTAGTTATTAGTTTGATTATTTTTCTCAAAGGTCCTAAAAAAATATTTTATTATAAAAAAGATCGTATTTTTTTATGAATAATCAAGAGTTTTATTTTATAAATTAAAAAAAAATTTATGTAGTCTAATTCTTGTACAACAATTAACAACATATCAGAGATAAATATTAGATACTGCTAAAAAAAAAAAAAAAAAAAAAAAAAAAAAAAAACTTAAAATACGGAAATGTATTAATACAAATAAGGGCAAAATAGTAAAATAGGAGGATGAATTTTGGAGGGATATCAGAAATTTCATAAAAGTGCAACAGAATAACGACCGTAGCACTAACAGCAAGCGAGAGTCGGGAGAAAGAGGGATGCTTGTATCGGTTCGCGTGAACACAAACATTAATAGGAAAGAGAGAGAAATACAGAGAGATTAATTTATGGTGTATAACAATGGCGGACCTGATTCCAAATCCCTAAAAACTACCTACTAGTTTCAAAGGGACGAGGAGTAGGAGTAGGAGAAAAACCGGCAGGCAATGCTGAGGAGGAGAAACGTTTCGTTCATTTGTGGACAAGGTCCACACGATGATGGCTTATTACCAATTGAAGGAAATGATAAAGATTTCGATGATGGAAGTCACTACAGTCTTACTGGTGAAATTCTTCCTTCTCTTGGAGCCACCGCTCGCTCCACTCGCCGTATCAAGCTCCGCCGATTCATTATCTCCCCATTCGATCCTCGTTACAGGTTTCCGTTTTTCACTTTTTTTTTTCGATAATAAATGTAGAGGGAGATCAATGCGTATGACGGTATGAGTTTTCATGTTAGCATCTGGAATTTCGTTTTCTCATTCTATGATGCTAAAATCAGGATTTCCAATTATGTGAAGTTCTTGTTTGTTTATTTATGCTCTGTATTTTTTATTTTTTTTGGATAGTTACGCGTTTCTTTCAATTACGACATTTGATTTGAAATAGTTTAATTTGATATATATATATATATATATATATATATATATATATTTTTTTTTTTTTTTTGGTTGGGCATCTGCTGAACTTAAACGCTATTTGCAGAATTTGGGAGATTTTCCTGGTGTTTCTAGTTTTCTACACATCATGGGCGTCCCCATTTGAATTTGGATTCCTTGAGAAACCGGTCGGACCTCTTGCTATCATTGATAACGTTGTAAATGCGTTTTTTGCCATTGACATTTTTTTGACATTCTTCGTGGCATACCTCGATAGAAATACTTTTCTTCTTATTGACAATCAAAAGAAAATTGCATTGAGGTACGCAAAAACCTGGCTGGTCTTCGATGTTGTCTCCATTATTCCTTCGGAAGTTGTCAGGAATGGCCTTCCCAAACGATTTCAGACATATGGATACTTTAGCATGCTTCGTCTTTGGCGTCTCAGGAGAGTAAGTCGCTTTTTTGCAAGGTAAACTAAAATCAGAATTTCTTTATTGCCTATTTGATCTCTTACTTTATAAAGACTGCAAATAAAATTTTGTTTATGGGAAGGTGATATTGTGTGCCCAGTCCACCACTGAGAAGAAAACTTCTACCATAGAATACACAATGAACATTGTACTTGAGCATCCAATTGCAGCTTGGACGGTCTCGTTCTTAGTTTTTCTATTATGATATATCTATAAGCTGAATTGGGGCACCATAATTGCAACGCATTCATACACCCGTCCCCACCCATCCGATCATCTGCTCCTTCCTTCTGCTTCTACTTCAACTAGAACTGTTCTAAACAAACTGACTCTCTGTTCTTTTATTATCAGGTTGGAAAAAGATAAGAACTTTAGCTATTTCTGGGTTCGATGCTTGAAGCTGATCTTTGTGAGTGTTTATTTTTCAATGTTATTTTTATGTTTCTTTATATAGTTCTCTCATACTAAATTTTTGAATATGTTTGTAGGTTACCCTTTTTGTAATCAATATTGCTGGTTGCTTTTACTATCGTCTTGGTATAGCAGCTGGAGACCCAAAAAAATCATGGATTGGTTTAGTTTGGGAAGACTATCGTCAGGAGAAGTTATCAGTCCGTTATGTGACATCACTTTACTGGTCTATCACCACACTTACTACCACTGGTTATGGTGATTTACATGCAGTAAATGAAAGAGAGATGATATTTACAATGTGCTACATGATGCTTGATTTGGGACTGACATCATATTTGATTGGAAACATGACAAACTTGGTTGTCCATGGAACTAGTCGAACAAGGCAATTTGTGAGTAAAGTATAATATTACTCATCTTCAAATTTGTTGATAGGACTGACTCATTATTCAAATTTGAAAACTTCACCAATCATTATTCATTGAGTATATTCCAGTTCGGGAAGCCCTTTTTGTTTCTGAATGGTAACAGTACTGAGTTTCCGGATTCTAGTTGATGGCATATTTCACTTGTACTTGTGCTTGATTCTTGATATGAACCTTCACAATTCATTGGGAGTGTTCTGAAGCTACTTATTTTTTATAAAGAAACACAGGAATACCTTTTATTGTTTGAACTGTTCTGCTTTAGTATAAAGTATAAATGTCCTTTGATGATGGAAGGTACTTTCCAAACAAAATTAATTTGATTCAACACCAGCTACAAAGCTTTGTACCACGAGTCTTTCTGCCATCCGTTGATGTAGAATTTGAGCAATATCCTTATAGGTAGTGAGTTGCATGGGAATTGTTAGAGCATATTATACACTGTTTCTCAATTCATTGTAACTTCAGATTTGGCTGACATATTTTATTATTCTGATTTGGAATTTATCATGTATCAGAGAGATACTATCCAAGCTGCTTCAAGTTTTGCACATAGGAACCAACTACCTGTTCGCTTGCAAGATCAGATGCTTGCTCATTTGAGTTTGAAGTACAGAACTAATTCAGAGGGACTGCATCAGCAAGAGACTATTGATTCCCTTCCAAAGGCTATTCGATCAAGCATTGCAAGCTATCTATTCTATTCCTTGGTAGATAAGGTGTACTTGTTTCGAGGAGTATCAAATGACCTACTTTTCCAGCTGGTAATATTTGACGTGCTTCTTTTCCTTTACTGGTTTCTATAAAAACTTCCAGGCTCTTATAATAGGTGCAAAAGAGGTCATGATTGTATGTTTCCTTCCTCTTGAGACAAGTACTAGTGGAATTGTTTCTTGAAGATTCAAGTTATTGGGAAATTTTTAGATCCTCATGTCTGATTCTTCTGTTGCATATGGTCGTTGTTTATTTTAGATGCCAATTAATTTCATTTTCTTGTTTGATACTGTGACTTAACTCTATCTTGAACTGTTGATATGTGAAGGTTGCTGAGATGAAGGCTGAGTACTTTCCTCCTAGAGAGGATGTGATTTTAGAGAATGAAGCACCCACAGATATGTATATATTGGTCACTGGTGCTTTAGTAAGTATTTAACTTCCACACTCTAGTCTAATATTTAAGATTTCTCCTTGGTAATGTCTTGTATTTGAATCAGAAAAAGGAGGATCTCTAGGGTTTCAAATGAATTGTTTTAGTCAAAAAAGCCTTTTCAGTAGAAATCCTTTGTGTTTTTACTGCTACATTCTTCTCTCCGGGATTTTAATCCCATTCTCGAAACTCACCCTCTTTATATTATATGATCCTGGTGCTTAGAAATGGCCCAATTAACAGGGAATATCAATTTCTTCAGGATTTTCCGTATAGTGAAACAAACCATCAAGATGGTGTATTTTTGGGGCCCTAACAACATGCTATATGGCTAACAAATTGAAGGAAAAAGATGAAACACTTCACCCCAAACCTATTGTGCACTCGAAAGAAATAACATCTCCATCATTTTTTATTTTTTATTTTTAAATTTGAAACGTCTCATTTGTTACGCCTATGTAATATGTATAGTTGTTAGTTATTATATATTTATTATTATCAGGTTTCTTATACTGTATTTTTCTCCCGCAGGAACTTATTGTGCAAAGAAATGGAGTAGAGCAGGCTAGTATCTCTATTCAAACGCTTTGTTATTTTCTTCACCATCCTGTTGGCTAGATTGGCTTGGAGAACTAATAATGGGAACTTCCTTAAATAACAAAAAGGCTGTTTCCCATGTATCTTTGCAGGTTGTTTGTGAGGCGAAGACTGGAGATGTTGTTGGTGAGACTGGTTTAATTTGTTACAGGCCACAACTGTTCACAGCTAGGACTAAGCGATTGAGTCAGCTGCTGCGACTGAACCGTACTGCATTTTTAAATATCTTACAGACAAATGTTGGGGATGGAACTATGATTGTGAACAATCTTCTTCAGGTCAGCAGCTTTAGAATTACTATATAGATTGTTCTTATTTAAAGTAACTTTCGACTGTTTCTAGTTACGCTTTTACTTATTTATTTTTTCTTCGGGGAATGCCGTTTTCAAATACTGGTTTTGAGCCAAATATTATCTTTTTAAAAGCCCCTAACATGAGAGTATCTACAAACTAAGTCATAACTAGTCATTGTTTACCTTGTTGTCGTTAATCAATCTCTTAATTAAAAGGATAGCAAAATAGTTCTTGAGGACTCGTAATACTTGGAGTGGTAACAGGGGAAAAAATGCGATCCATTATAATGTTTCTCTAATTTTACGTAAATTTAAACAACAATAATCCGTTCAGATGGTAATGCCAACTAGTTCTTACTAGAGTTTTATATCTGGTTTCTGCAGCATTTGAAAGAGTCAAAGGATCCAATGAAACAAAGAATTTTGAGCGAGATAGAGCTCTTGCTGGCTCAGGGGAGAATGGATCTGCCTCTTACGTTGTGTTTTGCTGCTATGAGAGGTGATGATCTTTTGTTGCTTCAGTTGCTTAAACGGGGTTTAGATCCAAATGAATTAGATAACAATGGGCGAACTGCATTGGTAAGCAAAATTGATGGCTTGTATATCTGTAAAATATTACATTTATATGATTTTGTTGTATGTACAATCTCCTTGATGCATGTATAAACTTGGAACCTTGATCTTCTATGCAACAGCACATAGCTGCTTCAAATGGGAGTGAGCATTGTGTACTCCTTCTTCTGGAGTATGGAGCGAATCCTAACAGGAAAGGTAAGTGCTCTGGTGAGCCGTATGAAATTCATATTTACATCATTTTTGAACTACTATTTCTTTTGCTCTATTTTTCATTATTTTCAAACATATTTATGGAGGAGTTGGGTATTAAATGACCTTTAGTTGGCTATCTATTAAGCTAGTTTCTGAATAATGTAAACATCATATATTTGTTCGATCTTTTGTTTACATTTCAGCAGGGTCATTCTCCTATTTCAAATGCCATCTGGAATAGCTGCACGTCTGCTTCCCTTCCTTTTTTTCTTTTTTTTGTCTTGCACTCTGTTGGCATATACCAGCTTTTGTATTATCCTAATGATATAGTGGTTTCTAATGGCTAATCGCTAAAATTATTTTTTCAGTGTACTTTATATTTACTTGGTCCTGTGCAATGCCAATGCTGGTTTTGTGTGAGGAAAAGAACTGAGCGTCTAACAATTATTCATTATGCAGATTCAGAAGGCATTGTTCCTCTTTGGGATGCATTACTGGGGAAGCATGAAGCTGTGGCAAAACTTCTTATAGACAATGGAGCAAACATATCTTTTGGAGATGTGGGTCAATTCGCATTGACAGCCATAGAGCAAAATGATATGAATTTGCTGAAAAAAATTGTTGATTACGGTGGGGATGTGACACTGCTTGCAAATAATGGAACTT
Source organism: Euphorbia tirucalli (assembly GCA_039660915.1). Lineage (NCBI taxonomy): Eukaryota > Viridiplantae > Streptophyta > Magnoliopsida > Malpighiales > Euphorbiaceae > Euphorbia > Euphorbia tirucalli. Next base: position 73,051,119 of record CM077634.1, on the reverse strand, counting down.
CACCACTTCAGGCAGCAATATCTGAAGGAAACACTGAAATTGTTAAGTTCCTTTTAGACTTGGGAGCCAATGTTGATTTGCCAGATGCCCATGGATGGACAGCAAGGGATTTGGCAGATCAGCAGGGCCATGAAGAAATTCAAGCTTTGGTACGAGAGAGAGAAAAGAAAGCAGTTCCTACAATGCCAGTGCAACAGGGAGTAGCTTCACATGTTGGCAAGCCCATGGCTAAATATAGTAGTGAACCAACAATACCATCTGTTAGTCCTTATGATTCGCCATCTGCACGTGGGAAGATAGCTACTGATAGTAGACAAAGGAGAAGGGCTGACAATTTTCAGAATTCCCTTTTTGGTATCATGTCAGTTGCTAGATCAGGTATGAATTCATGTCTGTTTCTCATACTAATCTTACTCTGAAGTTCTGTGTCAAAGTCAAGTTATATAACGCATAACGGTCACTCAATTTGCCTATTATTTCACTACTGTTACTAAACTTACAATAAGTGACATAAAAATAATTGAGCATTAATTTTTATCCCACTAGAGTCGTACTTATGACTTTCCGACCAAGTCTATGCCAGAAAACTAAAGTGGCTTGGTTTAACCATAAACTCAAGTCAGGTTAGAGTAAAAAATAAAATATCATGTAAACTCTATTAATACTACGTGAACAATAAAAATACTCCAAAACTTCAGGTTTTTTTGCTTATAGATCATGATTTGGGGGTTTTTTTATTGCAGCCACGGCGTATTTTTTACTTAACGTGGGTTAATTCCATAATTAAATCACACGACATCACCTTTTTCAATATAAATTTGACTAAAGCTCTTTAACAATCAGTTTAGGAGGACAATTTACCACGTAAATCGAAGCTTAGTAAGAATTATGGCTTGGTTGTTGTAAAAGAAGATGTTTTGTACTATTTAGTTTAGTAATTCAGCTCATGGGTCAAATGCAATATCAATAACTCAATCTTGACTATTATTTCACTATATATGATCCCTAATTTAATTTGTGCCATAAGAATAACTTAATGTTTATTCTTGTTATACTAAAATCCCTCTTATGAGTTTTTGCCAAAAAAGTTCGTATAAAACAATTTGATACAGACTCAAACACACATTAGAGTCTTAAAGAAGTCACGTGCATTCCAGTAATACTAAGTTTGCAATAAAAACCATAAAAAAATCAGTTTGTAATTTATAAACAACGATTGGGATATTTTTATTGTTGACATGACATTACTGGAGTTGACATAATATAACTCAAGCTTGAGTTTTTGTTCAAAGTAATGCTACAGCACATTCCTAAGTCTATTGAATATTGTGAAACAACATGACTTTTTCATCACTGAATTATAGTAAAAAACTTGGCAGTTGAGAACGAAATACAACTATCCCCAAGGACGGCTGCAGCTGCTGGTCTTCCCATTTCAAGTTATCCACACAGAGTGACTATAAGTTGCCCAGAAATAGGTTCAGTTGATGGAAAGCTTGTTCAGTTGCCAAATTCACTTCAAGAACTTCTCGAACTCGGTTTCAAAAAATTTGGATTCCAACCCACCAAAGTTGTTACTAAAGAAGGGGCTGAAATTGAGGATATTGAACTCATTAGAGATGGTGATCACCTTGTTCTTGTTTAGCACTGCCAGCTGGACCAAAGCATTAATCCAAATAAGCATATTAAGCTTCTCAAAAGGTTTGCCTCACAACGACTCCTACTTGTATTCTTTTTTGCTAGGTTTGTTTCTCACTTCTTACACCCGGGATGTGTTGTATAAAATCGAGAGAAATATACAAAGAATAATCGGTAAAAGGGTCAATTTTGGTCCCTAATTTTGTTTACATGAGCAATTTGGTCCAAAATGAATTTTAAGTATCAAAATTGGCTCTTTAACTCGGTATTTATTGTTATATAAGTCCAAAATGATTGTCAATATTAGACATTGGCATTTTGGACGCATTTGACTAGCGTTAGGTATAATTACCCATTTTGGACGCATTAGATAATATTAGACATTCATTATTGGCATTAATTGATACTATGTCAATATACTAAAAATTATACCAATATACCATAAATATACTGTATAAGTTTATATCAATATACTGCATTGTTATACAACAATGTACCAATATAACATAAATACAAGTTGTACAATAAGACGGAGCAATAAATACAAGTAGTATATTATAAGTATATTAGAGCATGTATAATATACTCATCCAAAAAAAAAAAGTTAAAGAATAAGATGGAGACATACTTGATAATTTGATTGATCGATTGGAAGTTTTAATTTCTTGATGAATGGCTAATGGTGGGTAGAAGGAAAAAAGAAGAAGCATATCAAAGTAGAGAAAAGAGAGTCTATAAATAGATTTGGAAAAATATATAGCTTGAATAAAGAAAAAATCAAATAGCATTTTACAAATAGATTTATTTATAGATATTGCTCAACTGATATTCTTAATATGTAACTTTAAAAAAAAAAAAAAAAAGAAGATACACGGAAAAGCAGTGCCTAAGATATGGTAAGGATATATCAAGAACTCAATGACTAAGATATTATAAAAATAAATCAAGAATTCAAAATATTATTAATGACAATATATTTTTAAATTAAAGAAAAAGATAAATATTAGATAAATAGTATTAAAATAACTGATTATTATTATTATTATTATTCAAAAATGGTAACAACTAGGATATTGGGTTAAATGAGAGATAAATTTACAAATGATTTAAGAACAAAAATTATAAGATGCTACAATAAAGAATAATACATACTTATAGACAAATGGGGTAATTTCCCCATAAATGATATACGAAGTGTTAAAAGACGAATTCGGCCCATTTTTGTCTTCCATTAAATAATATAAATCTCCTTGAAACTTTATAAAATTTAAGGATTGTAATGGGTATGAATTTCGAGGATATTCGGTATTACTCGACTTTAATTGGACAACCCAATCAAACCTTGTATAAAAAGGTATGAGATGGAGATGACACTTAAAAATTACCCTTCAGGATACAAGTATATGCCTAGGATACCCTATCCATATATGGTTATTTATTTATTAGTTAGGGTTTTTTTTTTTTTTTTTTTTTTTTGGTGACTCAGGAAGACTAAAGTTTAAAAACAAACAAAAACAAGAAACAAAAGAGAACAAAATTAACTCCGCATACACCATGGGAAGCTCACACCCGAAGTGTTGGAAAAGAGTATGGCCCGGATACCTATAGGAGGCATATCACATTCGTGACGATCCAAAAGAAAATTTCCTATGTGATTAGCAACCCAATCAGCAACCTGATTACCTTTACGGAATATGTGTCTGAAAGACAACTCTCATTGCCAATCCTTAAGACGCAAGCAATGATTAATCAACCAAGAATGCGGATGAAAAGGGAGAGAAATACCACTCATAAACTGAATCACAAGTTGAGAATCCAGCTTCACTTCAATTTTTCTAAACCTCCGAGTTAAGTTTTATTATTGAATGTAATGTTATGCTCATTTAGGGTTTAATAATTCTATGAGATTTATGAAATGATTATGAAATTATATAATGACTGGTCAAATCCTTTTTTCTTGATAACATTTGAATGTATTTTTTGATTACTCCATTTTTAATAGGGGTGAGCAAAACCAAACCACCACTCAAAAACCGAACAGAAAAAACCAAATCAAATCAAACTAAAATTAGTTTAGTTTGATTTTGATTTTTAAAAATGTGATAGTTCGGTTTTCGGTTTAATTTTGGTTTTTGATAGAAAAACCAAATAAAAACCAAATCAAACCGATCTAATTATAAACATTTAAAAATTATTTATATATATAAATTTATAAAATACATTTTATTTGATATAATATATATTTATATTATTACATAATTTATATTCATGAGATTCTAATAATATATATAATATAGATTATTTTTTGACAATAATTTATATATAATTAATAATAATTTAATGATAATAATAATGATAATAATAATGATAATTTATTTAAATTTGAAAATTTAGAAATTTTGGTTTTAAATCGAACCGAATCGAACTAGAATCAAACCAAACTGCTTCAGTTCGACTCAATTCAAACCGAATGTTTATTGATTTAGTTTTAGTTTTTACAATTTTCCTTATTTGGTTTTTGATTCGGTTCGGTGTCGAGCTATATTTTGCTCACCCCTAATTTTCAAAGCTAATAATAACAATAACTATTATCATTTTTAAAGCTAATAATAATTAACCATCTAACACACTCTATACCCCCCAACTCCCGTACAGCTTCAAAAAGAATTAACCCAACCAAATACAGTGTCAATCTCTTCTTTTCCTTCTCCCCCTTGCCTATGAAAAGAATAAACAAATTAATGGTAATTTTTTGTTGTCGTTCGTCTTCAGTCATTCCTTTGTTCTGTATGATACTTGGTCACATACTTAAATGCTAAAACATAGGGTTTTAACATTTGTTAATTTACGATCAAATCCACTATATCTTCATTGTTAATAACCTCTCTCATTACATTGGAGAACCCTGTGGATGGACCTGCACGTATCCCAAATTCTGTTAGTCACTCAATGGTCCTTTCTTAAAAAGGGATTGAGGTGCAATTCTGCAATCAACACTTTTTTTAAGGAACATAATTTAGTCTTCAATATTAGGGAAAAGTAGAAAGAAACCCCTATAGATTCACGGATTCGCACATTTACAAGTAGATATTTGTGATATTTTTTGTTGCAAAAGATCGAGACTATGCTTTACACTGTAAACGTGCCTCATTTGCAAAGACTATCAATGTCGGTTGAATTTCTAACATGCTAATAAAAATATAAAACACGGTTATTTTTCTACTTGTAAATGTGCAGAATCACATTGTTTTTTTCATTTTCCTTTTAACTTTTCCATTAATATTACAAGTGACCCAATGTTGCTTTCAAAATGTAAATCCGTAATTGGCGATTTACTGAAATTCCATTAAATAAGGGCAACATTGGGTCACTACTATAGTTAGAGGCTAAATTGATTTCCTTAAAAAGAGGATGGGCCAGAATTCTACCTTTTCCCTTTTTAAAACACGCAATTAAAAAGGTAAGTAGGTGCATTTCATGCCTGATTCATTTTTTCTTCCTTGGAACTTAATGCTCTAAACTTCAACTCTCCTCTGCGTGTAGTCATTTCATCCAACATCTCAGCATCAGAAAAATCTTCTTCGCTTGATTCAGTTTGCGTATGTGGCGTTTCTCTCTCCTGCACCATTTGAAAATGAGTAAATTGATATTAAGAAACATGACAGTGGAACATTTAAGTTACAACACAACTTGTCCTTCAACTATTGTCAGCTCCCATGTTCCTTAAAACCATAGCTTTTGCAGATTTTAATTGAAAGATATGACTTTATTTGTTCACTCACTCCTTTTATTTTTCCTTTTTCATAATTATTAACATTAGGAGTACTTTATTATTTATGCTTGGAGAAGAAGATGGTACCATGAGCATAAGACTCCGGCATCGTGGAGTGCCAGCGATTTCCTCATACCCAGCAGCATCAAGTTCTTGAAGGTACTGAGGATGGAGCAGCTTTGGGAAGATTGAGTGCCTTATGCTAACGAGAATGAAGAATGGTAGTGGGAACAAAACTCCACCTACTGGTATCCATGTCACCCCAAAGCAAATCAAAAGGTATACAAATTGGAAGAGAGTAAATATAGCAATGTGCTTGAATGGCACCAACTCCACAAATGAAGCATGACCACCTTCCAATACTCTGCCCAACAGAATGCCACAAAAAGAGGAATTAAGATTACGATGCAGTCCCATGATTCATAAAAAATGCATGATTTAACTTCTTATGGCTAAGTACTTGACATGTTACGACAGCGTTGAAAAGTTAAATGATCCAATTATGGAAGTGCTTGTTTGCTGTTGAGAGAGAAATTAAAACTCTTGAGAGGTGAATCCTACAACATGAGTTTGGTGACTAAGCAAAAGTATGACTTACTTGTAACGCCGGTTTGGAGGGACAAAAAGCAGTAATATCCTTTCAAAAAATTGATTTCCTGGGAGACTATCAATGGCCATGTAGGCAAAGTATCCCCAGAGTACTGATGTAGGTATCCTATTTATTATAGGCAGAGCACATGTTGATAATCCAACAAGCAGTGACTGTAATAGATTACTCATTCTCTGTTCATTAACTCTTACAGGCAAGTAATCATCAATGTGTTTATCTGGATCAAACTTTTCTTTAGCTTCCCCTGCATCATTAGGTTGCATCACAACCTCTTTCAAGTCCTTCAACTCCTTATCTACCGAAGCAGGCTGCAGTAAATGCACAATAAGTATAGCATTCTGAGATATTTATCTTCAAGCAAGCTTATAGATTTTTTGGGAACTTACATGTGGCGCGCTGTCCATTTCTATAAAGACTTCCTGCATCTTCCCATATATTTCTGAGTTACTAGCTTTCTGTTCAATGCATTTCTTTGCACTCTTTACCATCTTCTTTCGAATTAACTGCAAATTATGTTTGCATTATCTTAGAAAAACAGGGCTTAAAATTGATCTGTACTCAAAAGCTAAAAAAAAAAAACTAGCATGATACCTGCTTCTTCAGAACTGCAAGGCTCTTAGTGTGCATGGGTGACTGGGGGAGCACACCATTTGATGGAGGTAGTCCAAGCAACCCGCAAATTAATGTCTAAAATCATGAATAACCAGCCGCTAGTAAGTCTAAAATCTGCGTAAAGTGGGAATTTAACTTCCAAGGAAAATCAAAATATGACCCGCATTGATCAAATACCATAATTCCAAGCAACAATATATCATAATGGTAAGCTGATGGATTTTTGAGATTGAACTCCTTTTGTTGTGCCATCTGTGAAGCTACGCTATGATCAAAAAAGTATAGACCTGCAATCATAATTGCTGGTACAATTGCAGCGAAGATATAAACCACCGGAACCTTGTCCATATCCTATAATTTAATCAATAAAATCATTTCAGCACACTTATCATTTAATGAGAAAATTAAAAGTATGACAGAGACATTACTTCTATAAGATTGTGGCAGATAAGCCCAAACCCAAAAATGGATTCTACAGGCTTCGAAAGGACATGAAATCCTTAGTCATGAACTTATTATACAGAAATGTTAATTCACCCTTTAATCATACCCCAATCACTGTCCAATGATAAACTGATGCAGAATCCCAAAGAAGTGGACTTTGTAGCCTCCTGGGAACTCCAGTGGGAAGTTTACTAGGCATACTATAAGACATAGCAGTCCACAGCAAGACCATTAGGGGCACCCCATAATCTGCAATGAAACTTCGAAGCCAGCCTGTAAAAGAATTCCAGAATAAAAAATTTCACCCTCTTTGTTTATGTATTTATTTCATAGTTATAAGGTGACAAGAACTACACTTCAGCTCTTTTACCTGTGCCATATGGCCATGACCTTGCCTTTCTGCTTTTAAGCGCAGTGTAGAGCAAACCAAATGAGAAAATGACTGCAAGCAACCCGTTAGCATATAGCCAATAGAATTTGTATTTTTCTTCTTGGGGTTTTTCGTGTTTGGGAATATTGAATTCACTAACAAGTCCCTGCGTTTCAAAAATAAAGATAAAAAATAAATATAGAAAATCGATATAGCTAGTCCACTGAGAGAAAAGCACCCTAAAACATGTCACAAATCACATAGACCAACCAATACCTTGATAGCCTCTTGAAGGAAAAGAACTGTAATCAACATGCCAAAAAGCTCGCCAGCTATTCTTGTAAATTTGGTGATGAAGTTACCAGCATTGAAAATTGCTAAGAGAAAAAGGAGAATTGATGTCCAAACACAAACCCTGTAGAAATTTGAGGTAGTACCAAGTCAACAAAAGGACAAATGCTATAGATAGAAGGAAAAGAGATAACTCTCTTACCAAGCAGCCCAGGCCAAGAACAAATTCTTGCCTAACTCTTCCCTTCCCTTGCTGAAATTGTATAAATAAGTGTACATTATAATAGTGGGTTCTGCAACTCCTACTATCAACAAAGGCTGGCCACCAAAAATTGAATGGATTATCCCACAAATAGCAGTAGAAATTAGAGTTTCCACGGTACTCAGACTTCCATCTAACAAAAAAACAAACATAAAAAGTCAGGATAATTCTCAATACACAAATACTATGACCTGACATAGCTGCATTTGAATGAAAACAGTAAATTCAGTGAACTACCTGTCTCCCTACTTAGTTGTTCTCCAAAGGCAATTACGGGAAGGGCAGAAGCAAAAAAGATATAAGTAGTTGGAGCTAATATTCTGAGGAGCATTCAACCCAAAAAAAAAGTCAAAAGTCAAAAATAATGAAATAATGAACAAAAATTATTAAATGGGGACTTCACAAGGATATCTGTAGTATATATAAATAAGTGTACCTAAAGCCTGAACGAAGTGCATTGCTCCAATCAGCCTTGTAGCATTCAGCTCTCCCTTTCAAATCGTTTATAATTCCCTTGAATGGAGGCATGAAGCTCTCCATTCCTGATGCCTAGAAATTGTGGAACTTATCGCTGAATAATGAAAAACCCCTACACATGGATATAGTAATCAGTTTGTAGATTACAATGGAGAACAGGAAATGCCAAAATAATAATAATAAAAAAATCTCTTGCCGGCGATTCAATATGTTCCTAGAAAGACAAAGTAATAGCCTATATTTTCCTCTATTATGCAAAAAATGTATGAAAAATAAACGAAAATAAACAAAAACCGAAAAGATATACCGGTTGTGAATGAATTAATAGATACATAAACAAATGCCGCAGACATATAAAAAAATAAAAAAATAAAAAAATAAAAAAAAAAAGATAAAAAAAGATAAAAGATTCAACTCATTTTAGCAGAACATTATACAAAATAGAATGTAAATCTTCAATATATATTTTGATTATCCTCAATTTTCTCGGCAACCAAACAGCGCACGGAGGCGTTCTTACATGCACGTTGAGCGGCTCGAATCCGCATTAATAAAAGCTATAACTCAGGATTATCAAACAAACAAATCAGAATCCCATTCTCATGCGAACACATTGAAGCATTGGTAGTACGAATCAAACACATTAAAAAATGATAAATGCTGGTGGCGAGAGATATCAACGAACCTGGATAATAAGAATGAAGGAAAATGAGACACAACGCGGTGGCGCCGGAGGAGGAGGAAGGGACGAAGACGTCTGAGACGGGCGAGTTTTTTTCAGTTTTCTCTCTCTCTCTCTCTGTGCCTCCGCTCCCCAAGAGAAAAAGAGGAGTAATACGCGTAGCCAACTCAAGCGTTAAAATAACAGAGAGAGGGAGAGACAAGAGGATAGCAGAATCAGCGTTTCGGTATCCATATAAATAAAACGGGGCGGGTCGCATGTGGGCCCCAGTAAATAAATCGGAAGATACACTTACGTGGCATGATTTGGTTGAATTCAACATTCGGTGCGTTTACTGGTGTCTTAAAGCCGGATTCGAAATTCCAAATAATTAAATTAAGTTAGATCAATGTCGCAACCGATGAGCCATGCAAAGCAGAAATTCTTCTTCCTAGTTTAAAGAGTCTGATAAAAATATACGGTAAATAATTTTTTAGTCTAGATAATCCAAACGTATAATTGGTAGTTTATAAATTTCATCTCAATAAACTCTTTAGTTATTTCTGATGGTAAAAGAATGCGGAATAAATTTTCCCCCGCTTAAAGAATCTGTGAAAAGTGTAATCAGCAGAACATCTACACAAGCACGCAAAAGGAACACCGAAATTTTTACGTGGAAAACTCCTCCAATGTGAAGGATAAAAACCACGAGGCCTTTCCTGCCCCAAGATAAAATATCCACTATAATATGAGAGTTTTACAGCAGATACAAAACCGAGCTAGTGAACAACAACAAGTTTCACGGCTCCAACACACAATAACAACAACAAAATGGATACACTAATATTACACAGCAAGAGCAAAATTTCTAGACCTCCAAACAAGATCTCCACCGCACAAAATGAAGATAAATGAGTTTAGAACAAGCTCACCAAATTTCAACCCAATCCGAGAGGAACAACCTGTTCAAAAACAAGCAGCTCAATGCTAAAAACCAATAGAGGAAACACTACAAACAGCCAAACAGAGACGGACAAACGAGGACTTTCCTCACCAATAGTGACTGATCCTACAGTCCAGAATTCAGAACAATGTGTCCTCAAACTTGTGTTAAAGTTTTAGCCAAATCCAACAGCTAGAAACGAAAGTACAAGCAGAAAACCAAAGCTGGTGGTAGAAAAGCTCCCAAAAAACAGCAGTTGTTGCAAACCCGAAAATTCAAACTTATGAACCTTCAAATTCTGATCCGACTGTTCAGAATCAAGAAACACAGTCTCCAATATGCTTTCCAAAAATCAGCACGATCGGATTCCGTATGATCTAGAGATCGCTGAAACAAGATGAAGAACAAAGTTGAAAAACAATGTTCATAACCTCAAAGGATTTTCTCTCTACTCACTTATATCCAGAACACTCTCAAATGTTGTTATTTCCTCTCCCCATATGCATCCATGTACCTCATAGGCTCTTTTTATAAGCTTCTCACCTCACATGCATCACATGTAAGGACTTCTCACCTTATATTCCCAACCACACCTCATTCACCTCATAGCCTTAAAGTCAACTCACATTCTCACCTTATATATAACTTAAGGTCTAGATGTCACATCACAAAGAGGCTTCCCCTCACCTCATATATGACCAAGGCCTAAATGTCATCTTACAAATAATGCACATGTGGTTTCTTCCTACACATGGAAATATTAAGGGCTTAAAGGATGCACATGTGGTTTCTTCCTCTACTTAGGAAGGGAAAAAAACTCAACAATTTCCTTTAATTATAAAATACTCTAGATAAAAATTTATCTTTTAGTTTTCAAATTTAATTAAATTATTTCTAATAAAAGTTTTTGTAATATATACACATAACTAACATTTTCATATTTATTAATTTCTATAGTTTTATGTATTTTACTAGTTAGTAGTATATATATATATATATTGGAGTCTTTAAATTTTGTCTTAATAAATTCTTTAGTCATTTTCTTTAATTTTACATATAAAAATATAAAAATAAACTTAGTTATAAGTAAAAAGCATATACATATTTTGGAGTCTTTAAGTTTTGTCTCAATAAACTCTTTCGTCATTTCCTTTAATATTACATATGAAAATATAAAAATAACCTTAATTATAAATAAAAATTTATCTTTTGATTTTCAAATTTAATTAAAATTTTTCTAATAAATTTTTTATAGTATATACAAGTAACCAACATTTCTATAGTTACATATATTAGTTATAGAAATAAAAAAAAAATCCCCATATATTAGTTATAATCCAATTGTCTTCCTCAAAACTGAGAAACAATAAAATGAAAATAATTTTTTTAATATGTATAATAAACTTAATTGGATTTTTTTAAAATATGTTCTATAAAATATAATTAATTTTTTTTGTGATGTGTAAAGCATAATGGCCGTTTTTTATACGAAAGTATACTCAACTGGACTATTGATTGACCATTCTGTTCTTCGACTTTAACTCATCCAAAGGGTTATATAGTCAATTATAGTCTAATTATATATGGTTTTACGTATGTCATAAGTCAAAAGACAACTTTGAAACGATAAAAACGAAAGAGAATAATTAAGTAAACTGATAGAATCCAAAAAGATAATTTTACTTGATATACATTAATTATTTGTTTTTTCAATTAAACTTTGAACGAAATGTACAGTATAACTTACACTTACTTTTTTGTTTTTGTTAGAATTTTTGAGATTGACCATAAACTTTTTTAGGTAATCACCCTTCTAATTAAAAAATTGTTGAATGCATTGAGACTCGCACTTAAAATTCGAACTTAAACGAGTGAGCGCAATTTAAACCAACCTTAATTGTCAACAATTTAATTATATTTACCTTTGAAGCAAAGAGTTGAGTAATTAAGCTAATACTACACATGTGAATACCCATTTTGTGTGCGAAAGAAGCACTTAACTTCAGTCTAATAATAATAATAATAATAATAATAATAATAATAATAATAATAATAATAATAATAATAATGACAATAATAATAATAATAATAATAATAATGATAATAATAATAATGATAATAATAATGATAATAATAAAGATAACAATAATAAAGATAATAATAAAGATAATAATAATAATAATAATAATAATGATAATAATAATAATAATAATGATAATAATGATAATAATAATGATAATAATAATAATGATAATAATGATAATAATAATGATAATAATAATAATAACGATAATGATAATAATAATAATAATAATAATAATAATAATGAATAATAATGATAATAATAATAATAATAATAATAATAATGTTATTCAATTATAGTCAATTTAAAGTTAAATTAGGTGTTGGGTGTGAATATGAATATATGACTACCAAATCACATGCAGAGCAAAATGGGAATTCTTCAACTAACACATGAGACAAAATTCTTGTTTTTATTGTTCATATGCATATATTCTTGTAGAATCATGAGTTGGCATGTTTTAATTCTACAATTAATTCTTTTACTTCCAAATTCTAGTCATTGTCATTTTCTTCCTAAGAAAATTTATTTTGTTGTGAGCATTAATCCATACTTCCTTTAAAAGAAATAGTGATTAATAGACCTGCAAATAAAAATTCAGTCAGAGTATACCCAATATGAAAATAATTTTTTTTTTTTTTTTTTTTTTTACATAGAAACAAATATGAAAATGATTTGGTAATACTATTACTACTACACCAGTCTTAAAGAATGGTAGGTTTAATATTACTTTAGTACTCAAAGTAAAGCTACGTGCTTAAATTAGCATTGTAATTAAATTGTTGTTAACTCAGTTCTCAAATCGTTAATTTATAACTAATTTATCAATTCATATATAGTTAAGTCAAACTGGTTTTGTTATTCTATTTTATAGGCTAAATTGATTTCGGGTTTTTTATAATTCAGAACTAAATTATTATTTAATTTGTACTAATTTAATCTTGCATACTCGTTTGCTAAATTATTATTTAATTTTAATAACAAAATATTTGTTACATGTGCATGTGATGTGGGAATTAGGAGCATAACAAGAAACGAAGAATGTCTCTACTGACTACCGAGTATACTTTTTCCGTGTTTCGAGAAAATGCAAGTCACGTGCGCTTAATGTACTCTCTCTCTCGAAGTTACAAATTTAGTCCTCATCAATTATAAGAAATTAAATCTATCTCCATGGAATAAAATTAAACATCAAATTTTATTTCCTTCCAAAATTACATTTTTTATAATTTGAAAATAAAATTTTACAAGTTGTTTTCAGTGACAACAAACATTAAAAAAAAAATTTCAAATTATATAACGTTGAATCCGATCCAATCCAAATATATTCAATAATAAAAAAAAAATCTAATCCAAATACGTATAAAATAAATATTACACTTTTAATTGAGTTTGATATTCACTGATAGCTTTCTTATTAATAAAAAACTTTCCAACGGATGGATCTTGAATGTATTTTCTCCCCCTTTTTTATCTTGTCAACTTATTAAATATAAGAAACTCTTCGAAATTCTTTAAGTAGGCCCACATTGGTAATTTATAATATTTTAGTATTATTCTTTAATTAAATAAAATTGAAGTTTAATGATCATATAATATAAAAAAGGATAAAAAGATTAAAAATAAAAAAGTAGAGGAGAAAAAGCGTTCTCTTCCAGGAGAACATTCTCCTTTTAGGCAAAGAACGGGTGGTTATTTCTGATACGACAACATGTATTACGTAAACAATCCGAAGTTTGACACGAAACTTATTTTATTGCATTTACATTATACATAATAATGTGGAATACATTAAACAACATAGCACAATTATGACACGATAACACGAATTGCCACCTAAATCTAATAGTATTGGAGGAATTGTTTGAAAAGAACCCATTTAGAGATACATTATTAATGCAATTATAATTGATTTGAAATTTGGTATGTCAAAAAAAAAAAAAAAAAAAAAAAAAAAAACTAATCAATAAAAATCGAGAATGTAAAAATCAACATCCTTTTTTTTTATTATTAAATTTTAAAAAATTGGAATCTTGAAATCAAAACACGAGGTGAATTACCATAAAAATGGATTTGACAAGTCAAGCATTAATAAAATTGAAACTTTTGAAGTTAGTGTTGAAAGGGAGTGAAATGCAAAGTAATGCCAAGTGGGTACTCAAAATTTCCATCTCAGCAACAAACTCGTGACATTTAACCCACTTGCTAGCTGGCCAATTACCAGAATGATCTGCAAAAGTAGAATTAGTCACCTACCCAGCAATTTCGGTGATGTTGATTCTTTCATTTGTTAAGTACAATTGGAAAATAATATTAGCTTCAAAAACGCGTTAGAGATCATCATTGTGCCAGCCACGTTTTATAGACTAGAAAGTGTGGCATTATTTAGCATGAATTTGGATTATTGTAACATCATTGTCGCGGCCTTGGACTAGACCATACTAAAACTTCTCTTTGGATAATTTAGTGACTAAAATGATCAAGTGGGTAAAATAGAGAAATTTTAGCTTTGCATCCAACCAATTATAGAATTGGAATGCATACCATTTCATGAGAATGATTAGTAATAAAAAAAATTGATAAGTTTTTAGTTTACAATGCACATCACGTGCGAATTGTAAAGTTGTTTAACTTAAAAATCTCATGTATGATATGAATTTGTAATCGGAAAAATTATGTAAAGAGTGTTTGATAAGTCTTGAACCCATTAATCGACTCATACACGTTATTTTTAAACTAATTTCATAAAAAGAATTTAAATTATGGACTGAATTGATTACTAAAATCCATGTACAACTATCATGCAATGTGGCCAAAGTTCACCATTTTCGACAATTAAATTGAGAGGGAAGAAAATAGTTGGTAATTTTACCATAAATCGAAAATGGTTCGGCATTTTAGCAAATCACGAGTTGTATATGAATACATGGACCACAAACACAGCTTGCATGAAAATGGTCAGCGTTATACTTCTCTCTTTTGCTACTTCCCCCCTATGACAGTTAAAATGGATAAAGAGCCATTAATTAAACTGGACTTAAAGTGATTAATAGTCTTAAATCAAAAAGTTAAAATCTCGAATTCAAATTCTAATTTATACACCGTAGATTTAATTGAAAGAAAAATCACTCAATGTGTCATACAGTTTCAGACCGATTAATTGGTTCACAATCTCCACAACATACGTACGCATCACAAAGACACAAATACATGTCAGTTTTAGACAAATTTGATAACAAGAAAATGCCAACTTACAGATTAAATTGATACCTAAAATTCATTTTCAGCCAAAACTGATCCTGCAAGCGAACTTTAGGACCCAAACTGGCCATTCATCCATAATTGAATTGACGAAACCGAAAAAAGTTTATATAATGATATTCTTACCTTATATCGAGCTGATCACGAGCTGTATATATGAGCACACAATTTGCCAAAGAAAGAATTTACAGCCAAAAAAGTGAGATCAATCAGTCAATCTGCATATATTTATATACAATTTGGTACATTGCAGTAATTAAAACCCTGATATTATTATCTTAATTACATTTGAACTAACTAACCAGGAAAACCATACAGGCTACAAAACTCAGTAGCAGAAAACAATGGAGCCCATATATCATCACATTTGCTTCTCTGAGATGGCTTTCTTCAAAATAAACATTGTGCTAAAAGAATGGCTCTGAAGTTACAGGTTTCTAACACATCAAAAGGAGAGCTTCGCGGGTTCGACCTAGAAGATTTAATACCGTTGCAGCTATGTGATGTCCAGTAAGTCCGGCGAGAGCAAGTTGTTCCTTTGGCAACGCGTGTTCTATATAGCTGTCCGGTAATACAACTGGTCGCCACTGTAAAATTTTATCAGGGTTGAAGGTAAACAATTTTAGATGACGAAGAAAACGAAGTACAGTAGGTGCAACGATAGCAAAGCTTTTTTTTTTTGGGTCTAATGAGTGTAAAAGCATTACCTTAACTCTACCATCAAGCTGTCCATCAAGTGAAATGAATTGTGCCACGTGGGATCCGAATCCTCCGATAGAGCCTTCCTCAACTGTGACTAGAAATTCGTGGTTTTCACATAGTTGTCTGACAAGCTTCATATCGAGTGGCTTGCAGAATCTTGCGTCGGCAACAGTTACCTCGATCCCAAGCTTTGAGAGAAGGTGTCGGGCTTTGAGGCAGTTCTGAACCATTGTTCCGTACCCAAGCAACGCAACATTTTTACCCTCTATGACTACTTTCCCCTTTCCAATCTGCTCTTAGAATAGAAAAGTTAAACACAAGGCACAAGAATTTCAATAGAACACAAAGAAGAGAATAGACAGTTGCATTAACCGCAAAAGGTCATATAAGAATTCAAAGGAAAAACGAAGATCAATCAAGAAAGTGTAAGAACACAAAAACCATGCTTAGAAAGTAAAAAGAAGCCCTTTCAAGGGATGTGGCAAATTCTCATTTCTTCCTATAATATAATTGTTGCAGGATAACTTGTGCTACAATAAAATGAGGATTTTGGTTCACAAAGACAAAGGAAGATGTTAGAGATAGTAAAATCTACCATTGGAACCTTACCTATCAGTTTAAATTTTTGGGTCGAATGGTTATTTGTTATGGTATCAAAGTCTCCTAAACCAAGCAGTCTAAAGTTCGAGTCTTGACATCCCCCATTATCGACTAAATTTTATTCATTTGTGCTTGGACATGCTTGCCATGGACAAAAAGCTATGTGCCATTTTTAAAGATAATAAAAACTCATTATTGAATGGCATGTTCTTTGACAGATTAAGAACTAGAGGGGACAAAAATGAATAACAAGTTCAAGTATTAACAATTTGCCATGGACAATAAGCAATGTACCACTTTTAAGCAATAGAACAAAGGGCTTCTGCTATGTCACAATCAGTAGAAAGACAGAATATAAACAAAGGCGGGAATGGATCACCTCAAGTGGAATTCCATTGCGAGTATAATGGTCTGCCCCAATAATGGCACCTCTCGGATAACGGAAGCAGACAGGACGATCATCAATCTGGGTTGCAGTGGCTACCATGTCCACAAGCTCGTCCTCATCTGATGGTGCCATAACAATCATGTTCGGTAAGCATGACATGAATGTTATATCAAATGCCCCACACTGTGCAGGACCATCAGACCCTACTAATCCTGCACTTGTGATGACAAAACGAACCGGTATTCTCTGCTGGTCTACATCTTGGACCACCTATAGAAGCAGCAAAGAAAGACATTCAGCTAAGATCAATTGATACACGCACTAATAAACTCATGCTAGAACAGATAAGTGGTTGAGACAGCACCTGGTCATATGCTCTCTGTAGAAAGGCAGAAGGAATTATGCAAAACGGTTTCAAACCCCCACAAGCTAAACCAGCAGAAAATGTAACTGCATGCTGTTCAGCCATTCCTACATCAAAAAACCTATCAGGAAATCTTTCCTGAATTAGTTGAAAAGATGTTTCCATTTCCATTCCTGCATGAACAATCACAATAGCTTTGTCCTTCTCTGCCTCCATAACCAAAGCCTCCGCAAAGCAATCACTATATGTATGAGTATGAACACTGTACAGAAAAGAATCTGGCTGACATGAATCTGCAATAGAGACGAGACCGGGAAATTTTATAAGATACCTTTAATTCTTATAAAAGATTGGGGCCTAAATAGGCCTTGAAATGAAACTGAATATTCTTGTAGCAATTGTATATCAGAACATGGAAGGATGCACAAGGTATATACATATATTACTAGAATATTGCAATACACATACAAACAAGTGTTTCTACATGTTTGTAATTTAATATAATTTTCATTTCGTCAAACTGCAAAATTAAGAGAAAAATAGAAAGAAAATACATGGAGTTCAAATGCTCTGCCACAAGACAAACTAGTTGAATAGTCAAATTGGTCATGCTGGGTAAACTTAGCACAAAAACCCGAGGCACACAGGCAGGTCATAGTTCAGAGGCAAGCTGATGATAATTATGGTATCTAAGATTGCATTAGTCATCAATCGTAACATGACCAACAAGACAAAAGTATAAAAACAAACAAGTTCAGTTCTTTTTTTTATCTAAAATTATTATACTATAGGTAAAATACAATTATTGGTCCCGAGTACTTAAAAAACAGTAAACGAAGTCAAAATTGAAATTCACTTGTCTCACAGAATGCCTGAACAAAACCGGAGCCTCAAAAAAACGTGGCTAAAAAAAACGGAGGTACACGAAGTTGAGTAAATTCAGTTTTGTACTTCAGTAGACATGAAAAATGATTGCTGTACGGTTATGATTTATGGAAGAAATAAAGGAGATGAAGTGTTATTATGAACACACCTTCCTGCATGATTCCCAGTGCCTCATTATTTTGCTTATCTTGTGGTTCTCGATTTTCTTCAGTGATAACATGCACCAAGACAGGACCCATTGAATCTAGAGATGCCACTTCTTGCAGAACACAAACTAGGTCTTCGATGTTGTGTCCATCAACAGGGCCTATGTAATATAAACCAAGTTCTTCAAAAAGGGTTGCTCCTAGAGGACCTATCATACCACGTGCATACTCATCAACTTTCGCTGCTAATTCATGCATACCCATACCAATCCTCTTCGTTACGCCCTTAAAAAGTAGTGAAAAAACAACAAAAAAAAAAAAGTCCAATATTACTCACATAGTGAAATGAGATGATTAAGTGTGCATAAAGGTAGCATATGGCATAAAAATTAGACCATTCTGTCATTAGCAACAGACATTTAGAAAATCAACTAAAAATTGAAATGTTCCAATTCAAAAACTTTCCACTTTGTCTATAGTATTATAGCTGGTCAATGATGCTTTATAGTGTAGTTACCTTAGCAACTTCCCTAAACTTCCGGAATGATTTACTTGATTGGAGCTTGCTCAAGGTACTAGATAGAGCATTAATTGAAGTCTTCGAGCCGTCTTCAATTTTTGGGTGCAAGGAGTGGCGGCTGTCATTTAAGATGACTATCATATTAGAGTCCAGATAGCCAGCATTGCTCATTGCTTCATAGACCTGACCAGCCATAGTTGTCCCATTGCTAATGATTGTAACAACACGCTCCCGTTTCCCTATTATATCACGTGCAACTGCCATCCCTGATGAGAAGACGATTGCATTTTAATTCCCAAGTTTGATTGTGTAATGCTAAGCAAGCATACACATAGAAACTTCTCCATTTAAATTGGATGAATAAGTTGATTTCATAAGTTAACAAAGCAGACTTCAAAGAAACTGATATTACTGGATCAATAAGCACCAAACCCGGATGATTAGTTGTTGGATATATAAAGTTTCAGTTCATTAAGCATATAGGCAGGAGTTTTCCACCAGAAAATTTATATATAGGATCAAAATTCTAAACTGAAAAAAAGGCATAAAGACAAGATATTGTAATATTACCCAGCCCAGCAGAAACACTATTGCATCCATGCCCTGCTCCGAATGGATCATATTCACTTTCAGACCGACAAGTAAATCCAGAAAGACCATTCTTTTTTCTTAGAGTATGCATAAGGGATCGCCTCCCAGTGAGAATTTTATGTGCATACGTCTGACAAGTTTATAAAATGATATATCAGAGATTTACTACAAGTCATCAAGTTCGAATACAGAAGAACATTCACAAGGTAAGAAACTAAACATCCTAAAGTTCAAAAGTTAATAAAATTATTTGACTAAGCTATCATGCATAGAGAATGCTATGGCAGTTTAACTTACTTGTTCACCAACATCCCACAGGATCTTATCCACTGGAGCATGAAAAACGTGATGGATGGCAACTGTCAGCTCCACAGAGGCTAAACTGGCCCTAAATGATTTTTTAGTCCCTGACATTACAGAAGATAATTCTGTTCGTATTTCATTCGCAAGTTGTTTCAGCTCCTGCATAAACAGACCTTGAGCAACATAAGAAGTCCAAACTCAAGGCAATAAAACATATGATATAAACAAAAAATTACATAAAGCTCAGGAACTAACCTTAATTGACAGATTCTTCAAATGAATAGGGTTTTCAACTACATCAAGTATAGGTGTGGGAATTTTCTCCCAGAAGATATCATCAAGATCAGGCACTGAACAAATTCTACTCACAAATCCCTACATTGAAGGAAAAAAACCAAATACACTAGCTCAGTAAAGAGCAATAACTCAGCTGCTTCATTGAAGAGCAACTAATCATTAATAATGTAGCAAAAACTGCAATTTGATTCATGATTAAGCTAGAGAAGTTCTTGGTATAAAATTCTATCAAATCTGTCTTTAATTCCATATGATACGTTCATTATACAATAATGCCAACAAAATAAAGTAGAAAAAACCAACAAAAGATTGAAGATAGAATGTTTCTTAATTCCTGCTGAGCAATAACTCAGATGGTTCATTGAAGAGAAACTAATCATTGACACTGTAGCAAAAACTGCAATTTGATTCACGGCTAAGCTACAGTAGTAAGAACTAAAGTTTTCCCTTGGTATCAAAGATTATCAAATCTGTCTATACCATGTGGTGCATTCATTATACAATAATGCCACAAAATAAAGTAGAAAAAACCAACAAAAGATTGAAGGTAGAAACTTTCTTAATTCCTGCTGAGCAATAACTCAACGGCTTCATTGAAGAGGAACTGATCATTGATACTGTAGAAAAAACTGCAATTTGATTTATGGCTAAGCTACAGAAGTAAGAACTCAAAGATTATTAAATCTGTCTTCAACTCCATGTGGTGCATTCATTATACATCAATGCCAACAAAATAAAGTAGAAAACCCAGCAAAAAACTAAAGATAGAAACTTTCTAATTCCTGCTGATTTTTTAAGCAGCAAGATGTATGATTGGTGCCTGTAATTGAAAAAGAGGGAACTTTTCATTAGTACCTTGGAATTGGTGATGGAAGAAGAACTTTGGTAGAAATTGATTCTTGAAAACCCGACTTTATAAGGGAAATCGGAGATTGAATAATCCCTCTTGGGACCAAATTTTCCACAGGAATGTACAGTGATTCCATTTGGGTAGTGAGCAGCAGCAGTGCCCATCAGGAAACCACAGAGAGACCCAGCTACCCAAAATTTAGTGCGAATTAAAACGGGCAAATTTGTGAGCTCATCAACAGGATAAAGATGAATAGTGGAGAACTTCAAGAGCCAAAGAGAAATTTGACAGAAATGGATAAGGTATGACACACAGAACAAAACAGAGGGCAACGAACAAAGAAACAATTAGTAGAAACTTGAGGCAGGAAACTGGAGAAGCCAATCAGACAAAGGGAGCATAATTCTAAGACTAGGTGGTATCAATTTTCAATTCATTATTATTTTTTGCCAAAAAAGAAAAGCAGGCAGAGATCTACCTTGAGTGTAATGTTATGCTTGATTTTGGGCCGTCCATTTGTTTACTCTGAACATTCTCGCAATTTTTTCTCTTGCTTTTCGGCCCTGCAAGAGCCAAACAGAACCTTATGAAATAATAAATCATTTTCTTGCATAGTAAATGATTATTTGTTCGTCATGATTGATAGTATCCAAAATTATTAACGTCACAGTATTCAAAATCAAAATCATACTTGCTGAGACAATTTTGTTCGGTGTTAGTCGCTGATAAGGCTCTTGTTAGTTTATGAATGTATTTAGTGTAAAAATTTTTATAAGTCTTGTCACTTACCCTAACCCATATTATTTACCAAATTACAATTTGTAGGCAACATAATGCTAATTAAAATAAAATAAAAAATTATGTAATAATAATAAAAATGTTACGGTATTATTCAAACAGGCTACGGATAAATCAAATTTTGTAAATTTTGTATCTTTTTAAATTCTAAATACTAATAAATCATATTTGTATGTATATATCAATGAACGGATAGATATTAAAGATAGAGTCAGTGTTTCTGTTTTCATATTGAATTACAACTATTTTATCTCTTTCTTGGGAATAGAGGATAAGACTTTAGGAGAAAGCAAGCGTTTAATCAAATCAATAAAAAGATAGAGACCAAACATCTTTTTCATAAGTAAGGATGGAGCTCTCAAGTGACGATTAGCTGAAGAGAGTCCATGATATAGTTGGATACAAATAAGCTAGTAAAAAAAAAAGAAAAAGTAAAAGACAATGAAAGAGGAGTAGGTAGAATATAACGAAGCCCGTGGAATGATACATTGTTGTACTGGTTAGTTTTAGTTGGAGATTGACGATTGACTGAATATGCTTTGGTAGTTCGTGGTGTAGCACTCTTAGACAGATTCGCTCTATAACTACCTCATATTCTTGAGGGGAGTGGTCGGGATTAAGCCGCTTGGCGACACTCGTGAAAAATAAGATGGAAAGCGAGGGTGGAAATGATCCTTGTTAGGGAACCAAGACTATAATTCTTACTAGTAACAAGAATGCCTTAGGAGCCTCCATATGTACATTCAAATAGACCACCGTCGGAAACGCAACAAAAAATTCAAAGTTACTAGAAGCCAAATAGCATACCTACAAAACAAATGATAATTTATATATTAAAAAAAAAAAAAAAAATTCAAATGTTGTGCCTAAAAAAGTTGTTTTTTTTTTTTTTTTTTTTTTTGTGAATTATTTAATTTCTTTTAACTTGTTTTCTTTGCTA
Organism: Euphorbia tirucalli; assembly: GCA_039660915.1. Taxonomy (NCBI): domain Eukaryota; kingdom Viridiplantae; phylum Streptophyta; class Magnoliopsida; order Malpighiales; family Euphorbiaceae; genus Euphorbia; species Euphorbia tirucalli. Next base: position 73,028,311 of record CM077634.1, on the reverse strand, counting down.
AGAACTTTGACCCTTATAGGTCCATATAAAAGTAGCTTAAAAGATTGTTCCCTTCGGTCAAAAAAAGATTTTTCTCATTTTAACCAAACAACCGTGAGATATGTCTGATATAAGAAATTATAAAATACACCTAGCACACCAATAACATCACACCACATTATATATTTTAGGGTATAAAATTAATAAATTAGCATCTAGTATTTATATTTTAGTGTCTAGAATTTTATTTAATTAATTAACTATTAAATAAATAAATAAATAAATAAAATATGTTATTTTTCTATTGGTTAAAATGTAAATTATCATAAACTATTAGTTAGACACACGGATAACGTGGTGTACCAGACGTAGCGAATAACTTCTCGCCTGGTATTGCTTTTAATGGCAACCGACATTGCTTTAATATCAGAAATCAAGCAATATCTTGCTTGTAAGGAAATATCCACAAATATTAACTAATTAAGTAACGTCTACAGATTGCTTTGATTTAACCATATATATGTGGTAAGTAATGAAACAAATATGCCAATATAATTTATATTATTTCGTCCATTTTGTTACTATAAAAAAAAAATTAATTAATTCTTCTATTTTCTTCTTTTGTCGACATACTCCTATATAGGGGGATTCAATTTGTTCGATTATTTTCAATTTCGCTCCGCCCAATTTGTTTATACAATTTCGCATTTACATTCTTCATTTCTTGGTTCAAATTAATCAGGTATTCTTCTTCTACACTATATTCCTCTTCTTTATTTTATTTAATTAAAATAGAAAAATAAGATACTGAGTTTCATAATTCTGAATTTTTCTTCCAAATTCATTATTTATCCATCTATCAATGAATTGATTTTTTTTTTTTTTGCCGACGTGGAAATAGCGAATTAATTAGATATCTTGTTTTTATTTTTTATGTAAACTACATAATAAGGCTAACAATTTCATGTAATTAGTCATATTTATATAGTGTCAACTAGGGTTAGGGGTGAGCATCGGTCGGTTCGGTTACCGAACCGAACCGAATTATCCGTAATAATTAGAACCGAACCGAACCGAACCAGGATGAAAACCGAACCGAACCGAAATTTTTTGGTTCGGTTCGGTTCGGTTCGGTTATTACCGAAATTTGGTATTTTCATAAAAAAATAAATAAAAAAATATTTAAAATGATTTTTAGGGCAATTAATTGAACCATTATATATTATTTTTGTAATTAATTGTTATTTAGTCATTTTATATTTTTTTAATGAAATATAAAATTCAATTAAGTAAATTAGAATATTACAAACCTAATATATATATATATATATATAATAATTCGGTTCGGTTTCGGTTAAACCGAATTTTTTTACGGAAAAACCGAACCGAACCGAATAACCAAATATATATATAATTGTTACCGAACCAAACCAAAAAAAATTCGGTAACCGAACCGAATTTTTTTTTCGGTTTGGTTCGGTATTGGTATTCGGTTAAACCAGATTATGCACACCCCTAACTAGGGTTGTACACTTCTTATTCTCGTCCCTAGACTATTCGGGGATCCCCATCCCCGCCCTGTTTATTAATCGGGGGCAGATTTCTTTCCTATCCCCAATCCGGACGGGGAATCGGTTCTCCGCTGGCATGCCTATCCACTTTAAATTAATTTTTAATTTTATAAAAAAACCTGTAAAATTTCAATTTTCACCGTCTAACTTATCCAAATGTGTATTAAACTATAGAAATAAAATTCTCAAAACTTAATTCTCAAATACACTAACATATAATTAACAATTATTCATGAGAGAGATTAGTTTTCTTCCTTACTTTAGTTTATAAAATTATAAATAATAAATAATAATAATGTAATGTAATAATATTAATAATAAAGAAATATAAATGGAGAATTGTTAGGTATTTTGGTATTTAATTGGGGAATTTATCGGGGATGGGGACGGGGGCCGGCGGGACGGGGAGAACTATTACCATCCCCGCCCCCGATTAAGAAACATGGATAAATTTGTTCCCGTCTTTACCCTGCAGGGATCTTAATCGGGGATTTTTCGTCCCCCTCCGGATGGATACCCCACTAAGAATGGATTCTCGACACCCGATTGACAATCTTAGTGTCAACTTCCAAATATTTCAATCTCAATATGAGAAATTTTTTTTGTATTATTATTGGATCGAAATTAATTTGACCCAAAACATGTATAACAAAACACCAATTAATCTACTAATTAATTAATTTGATAGTAGATTTTTATTTGCCGGTCAGAAATAAGTTGTCTCTAAAAAGAGAATAACTAATGTGTGCCGGGAGTAGCTACTCCCGGCATCCAGTAGAATGTCTCCTCTATAAAATGTGATACACATGTAACGGGGATATATTAATTATTTTAGGTATATATTTATCTCATTTTCGAATTAGCTTATTAATCCAATTCCAACCTAAAATCATTTAACAAAAAAAAAAAACCTTTTTTCTGTTGAATTTTTGTTTTTCGGTTCCTCCAAAATATGTGCATATACTTTGCTTATTTTGCAATATTTGACTAATTAATCAAGCAAACTGCCACCCTAATATTAGCATATATATGTCTTGTTAATTAAACAATTAACCTGCCAATTATACTTTCCATATTATGTACTAGCTTATCTTTATCCACTAATTTTTTTTATAGAATTATAGCTGTACTCCTAATTATAATCAAACAAAATTAAGCTCTAATTGTGCATATAAATATTTTCCTTTTCTCGTTTGCTTAGGTAAAATTTTTTTGATATTTTTAAGAACTTATCCACCATTGCCATCAGAATGCCCAGGTATCCACACACACACACACATATATATATATAATTCCTTCTTTATTCCATTTTTTATTGATGTTTCTGATTTGAATGATAAACATTTGATAAATGTTACTCACACAGTTTTTTTTTTATTCGAAAAACAATTTAAAAATTAAAATTGCAAATACTTTTTGTGGTTATTATTTACATTAATTTGGTTTATATTACTTTTGTATCGCTAGATCACATTCTATCATACTTACGGCTAGAATTCCACTTCATCTTTTATCTCTATCGAGCACTATTAACATTAGGGATATATTTGGTTAGTAATGAAAGTTTACGATAATTGGAGACATAACCAAATATTATTATTAGAATTAGGGTTTTTATTTGTTAAGAGAGTTTCATCCCTATAAAGAGTTCATTCTGAATCCTCACTTGAATTCAAATTTATTTAGATAGTTTTTTTTTTTAAAAAAAAAAAGAAAAAAAACTAGAATTTTTAATTGTGTTTTTTTTTTTTTTTTGTCTGCCAAGTAAATAACATTCGTCATGTGATAGAGCATAAGAGTTATATTTATAGTTCGCTTAAAACAAATAAATTCCACAAAAGTTTACGGGATTCATTAGCAATTTGAATATTTTATATTTGGAATGTAAAAAAAATGGAAATTGAATTTCATGAAATTTATTATACCTTAGTCAAATTTCCCCAAAATAAATAGAATTCGTAAATAAATTTTTCATTTTGTTTTTGGAGCCAAGTTTTTTAAAATTATAATGCATTTAGATATATGTTACATATATTTCTTCTTTTTATTTTATAATTAAATCTGAAAGTAACATAATCTTAAGGATTTGAGTGGTTAGAAATAGGGGTGAGCAAAACCAAACCGTGAATCAAAACCTGAACTAAGACTGAAAAACCGAAACGAACTGAACCAAACTTTATGTGGTTTGGTTTTGGTTTTATAAAATATAATAATGTGGTTTTTGGTTCGGTTTTCGATTTTTGTTGAAAAACCAAAACTGAACCGAACTGTATTAGGAATTTTTTTTTTAAAAAATATGTATATGTATATAAATAAATTTTATTTGGCATATTATATATTTATATTATTATATAGTTTATATTTATGGGACTTTAGTAATATATATTTAATATAAATCCTTATTAAGCAATACTTTACATCTAATTTATAAAAAATAACGATAATAAAAATTAAAAAATTAAAATTTTTGTTGATTCAGTTTTAATCGAACCAAACCATAATTAAACCGAACTGTTTCGATTTGATTCAAACCATATAAACTTTGATTTGATTTTGGTTTTTATTTTTCTTCTTAATTCGGTTCGGTTTTTGAACCGAACCGTCTTTTGCTCACCCTAGTTAGAAACTGAAATTTCTGCTTATTAGCTTCCATTAAAGTTCCCATTCTGTCTCTCTAACACACGATTTGCAATGTAAACCGTGATCAAGGTCTCACGTTCTTCCTCATGATCTCGTGAATAGATAAACGGCCTACCCTTTGCAATCGTGACCCAGGGGAAAAAGAAAAACTGAAATCAGACGGCAAACGCCGTGTTGATAATGGAGGATTTTATTGGATAATGTCCTTAATTTAATAATTAGTTTAGAATCAAATAAAACCGGCCTCGATAGCTTAGAACCTTCTAATTTTCTCTAGAAATTAATTAAATAACATTAAAATACATTGACAAAATTATTGGAAAAGTTAATTACAACTGCCAATATTTTGACAGACTTTTTGAATTTCTTTATTGATTTTACCTCGATAATATCTATCTAGATGTATAAATATCTACATATATAAAAATGTATGTACATCTCTGGGTTGGTTTTAATTAATTAATTATTTTGGTTGCAGCATGTCTCAGTTAATTGGAATTTCACCATTTGTGTTCCTCTTCTTCATCATATCAGCAACAATTTTTCAATCTTCTCTTGCTGATGTCGGCCCTGCTGGTCAATACAGTCCCCCTTACATACGTACGCACAAAGAACAATAATAAAATTTTTTGTTTTCAAAACATCAATTTAATTGTTTCTAATTATACAATTAATTGATCGATGCAGCAACTGCTTGTTACGGTAATGACGTGTCACAGTTCCCAGCGGACCGCATGTTTGCGGCGGCCGGAGAGGGAATATGGGATAATGGGGCGGCGTGTGGACGGAATTATTTGGTAAGATGTATAAGTGCAGCTAAGAAGACAATTTGTAATCCATCGAAGATAATTCAAGTAAAGATTGTAGATAGAGCTCAAACTGCTGTTTCAAAGCCTTCTGTTGATAATGCTATTATTGTTCTCTCCGAAACTGCCTTTTCTCAGTTCACTAATTCACCTGCTTCTGTCGTCAACATTGAGTTTAGAGAGTAAGTTTTCTTCTTGTTCCTCCCCGGTCCGCTTTCTGGAAAATTCTACAATAGTCCTGGTTCATTAGGCTCCGTTATTGGGAACTTGAGTGTTTTCTTGGTTAAGTGTCTCTTATTTACGAGCACTAATATGTCATTTATAAGTGTGAGATCGAACGATTCTTTTCTCATTAACGATGCTACGTACCATTTAATGGAGAGGTGGAAAGAAGGGTGGCTTCAGGGGTCTGTTGCACCTGGCCTAGCCATCGGAGTTTCACCATAAAGGGGTGGTCTAACGTGTCATTTTTTGCCACTCACGCGCGTTTTTAGGCTCAAGTTGTTTAATTCATTTGTTGTTGTTTGTTATTTACTCTCGCCAATAGCTGTTTTACACATCGGGAAAAAAAAAAAACACGCACACATTATTTTAGTGCTTATAATAAACGATAAACAATTATTTTTGCAATCATCAATCAGCTCTATCCTAATTAAACCACTTCTAAATCTAGTGTTTAGGTTCCGTTTGGAACGAATGCATTTTGAAGAATTCATTTTTAATTCCAATTTTTTAAAACTATTTTAAATTTCATGATTTATATATATAATTCAAAGCTCTTGGTCTGATCAATTGCTTCCATTTTTTTTCTCTTGTACAGGGCTTGACGAAACTGTGGGTGGTTACTTAAAATCAACTTTCTTCATTTATTTTTTCATGTTCATTTCATGTGAGTTTGTGATATGAAGTATTAGCAATTAACCCCAAACTTTAGTTGCTACATATGATTAAATCTTTGACTTGAAGAAAACTATTATATAATATAATTTAGTTTAATTGAATTTATCATGATATCATCATAGTGTAATCATTGGATATGTATTACGTACATAATATGTACTTTTATTTGATGTTCATATTTTCCGATTTCTATTCTGGAAGGGTTGAAAATGAATGTTTCTGCTGATCCATAAGTCCAGAGTATTAAAGACTTTCATTTTGCCATTTAATTGAGGTATAGAGGACTTCGCCTAATATTTTTCATATTTATTGGGTGGTTTAAGGTTCTTTTCACATACAAGTTCTCGTTGTCGATTGATAAGGATACGTTGACAAAGTCTCATCTTAATATAAAAATAAACTTTTAGCGTAAGTTTAGATTGGACTGATTAGGAACCGTTAGAAAAATGATATGCTTAAGGTTTTGATGTGCCATTCTTCTAATGATGTAAAACCAGTCCAGTCCGGACTACACTAGCTGGAAGTTATCTCTTTATATTTTCTATAGCAACTTTCAGAAATTAAGCTTTAATTGGATAATTAATGTCAACTCCTATTAATGTCAATTCTATACAGACCCAAACTTATAAATGGTTTAGTCTTTTCTACTAGTCCAAATTTTACTAAATTTTAAAATATGGGTCCAATATCTTCCGATTACTATATTTTCTTCTATTAATCTAATACTATGAAAAGTTTTATGAGGTTTAAAAGTGTTGAGTCTAATTGTATAAGTGAACACACACACGAAGTTAAATCTATATAATAAACAATCAATTAAATTTTGTTAACGTTAAAAGAGGGGTGTCAATTAAGTTGAAGTTGCTATGGGATCCAAAGACAACTAATTACCCTGAATATGAATCTAGAATTATTAATTATATGCAATGCTGATAGATAAAAGAATTGGTCAACTCGTGCAAAAGGTCGTCACCATTTATGGCACTAATTGTGAGACATGACGACGATGTGAAGGTTAAAAAATTAACACAGTGGGACAACAATAGGAAATTCTTTGCAATAATAATAATTCTTATAATTTGTTTATTAAAAATTCAATATTTACCCTTGAACCTCACCGTGTAAACTGTGTCAATGCACCCGTAATTAGCGGGCTTGAGCATGCACGCTGACATAGATTAGATTCGTCATCATTCAATTTCTCAATTTGACATACACACGGTGAAGTATTTACATGCATATTTATGCTACTAACACATATGAGTGAAACCTAATATCACATATGCTTAAGAGCGTTTGGTCTCATTTCATCTATCTATGATATTATATTATTACATATTAATAGGTACTCATCATCCTCTATGTATTTGAAGAAAAAGAAAATATTTTACTTCAATCTAGAAATGTGAATGAAACAATTAAACTATAATACATTCAAATTAACTCAATTTTACAAGACACCTTGAAGGAGAATATTCACACACTTATAAATGGCCTTGTTACATATATTGGTAGCCAATATAAAATATTTAACAAACCAAAATTTAAACCGATAGACAAGGACTAAAATAACTTCTACATTTTATCTCTGTCACTTTCTTGCACTTAATTAAGTGTCCGTTAGCATAATTCCCTATTCGAGTACCCTCATCTTATTTTAAGAAAGCGCGTGGAGGTTATAGTTCTAGTTTATAGTCCACAATTTTAAAGACCGGTTAATGGTAATCATTGAATAAGTTTCTTCATGTAGGCTTGAGCTTACAATAAAGTGTTGTGGTTGACTGCACAAGTAAGTATATATAATGAGGATTGTGCTCATTTAACACAAAACCAGCTAGCTTCTATTAAGTCCAATCTATACCATTCATGTGTTATTCTTTAGCCTTCCAATGTGGGATTTTCAACATTCTCTATCAGGTACTACTGCGTCCTGGACCAGTTGTCGCTTGTTAAACATTCGATGAAACACTCAATATGTCACACATAAAAAAGAAAAAATAAATCAAAAATACAAGAAATTCGATAATACTTTTTTCCTCAACTGAAAATGATTGTGCATGTATATATATGAGAAATTTTATAGTGGACCGGGTTCTTATGGACCGTTCCACTAAAAAACTGATACGTAAGCAACATATGCATTAGGAAAATAAAAAACACTTATGTGTCAAATTTTTATTGGGAAGGTCCACATGGACCGGGTCCATTGTATAATTTCCCGTATATATATATAATCCTTGATTCCATAACAAGAATGAAGGATCTAATTATACATTTACTATGGTGCTTAGTTGGTGAAAATTATAGTATGAAACGGAAATGATAATGATTATTTCCATTTTTCTTTTTTTGGTTTTACAACTATTATGGAAAACCATTCCCCAACAATGGAATACCAACTACCCTTTTACCTATTGTGGTATTCCAACTTATAGTTAACCTCCTATTATGGTACATATGACATGTTATTACAGGTTAACTGTGTCACATCAGCACTTTATCGAATGTTAAACAAAAAAATGGAACCCATTCTATACAAACATACTACTTTGCCCTCTCACCTTTTTTACTTTCTCCCACCTCTAATCAGTGACCTTCTCTCAAACCCTCAAACTTTCCACAGCCGCCACCATAAACATAGCAGCAGTCTATGCGTTGCCTCCTCCTCTTTAAGTATTTGGGTTGTAGACTTTGGTTTGTATTCCATCATCGGCATGAAATCAGAATTTAGAAATATAGAGTAATTGATTTTAATAATTTTTTTTCTTCTGCGCCGCTTTCTTTATCGTCGTACCAAGTCACAATCAGTCCACTTTAACACTGCGTCACCTCCATCGGTGCAACCAATCGTGTCTTTGTCCTCAGAAGAATTGAAGCCGCAAATTTCATTCTTTGATTTGCAGACTCAATAGCTGGAAAAGTAAGAATCCTAAGATTCATCATATTCTTATTAAGAATCTGTTCTTTGGCCTGTGATCAAATTCATCTGGGTTTTTGGTATTGTGGTGTATATTTAACAAATAGATCTGTTTTATCAAAAATCCATAAGTGAGTTTTCTTTCATTGTAATGATGGTGCCATCTTGTCTTAAATTAATAAAAACAGTCCAATATCAAACTAATTTTCTGTTGAACTTTTTTAGTATTTTGTTCAATTGTTGGCACAATTAGAGAAGAGAGAATGTCGATCATAATCTCATATGGTTTTGTTGAAGAGAGCTATGAAGAGAAAAAAATGAGAGGGAGTTTTGATTATAGAGAGAAAATGTGAGTGATTAGAGGGTGAGAGGGCAAAGTAATAAATTTGTATAGAATAGGTCTGGCTTTTTTGTTTAACATTTGTCAAAGTGTTGATGTGGCATAGTTAACCTGGAATAATTAGGGGTGAGCAAAACGCGGTTCGGTTCAAAAACCGAACCGAACCGAACCGAAAACCAAAGTAGAAGAAAAATAAAAACCAAAGCCAAACCAAAGTTCATATGGTTCGGGTCAAACCGAACCAAACCAATTCGGTTCGGGTCACGGTTTGGTTCGGTTCAAACCGAATCAACAAAAAATTTAATTTTTTAATTTTTATTATCATTATTTTTTATAAATTACATGTAAAGTATTGCTTAAAAAGGATTTATATTACATGTATATTACCAAATTCTCATAAATACAAACTATATAATAATATAAATATATAATATGCCAAATAAAATTTATTTATATACATATATATTTAAAAAAAATATTTTTTCCTATTACGGTTCGGTTCGGTTCAGTTTCGGTTTTTTTAACAAAAACCAAAAACCGAACCAAAAACCAAACTATTATATTTTATAAAACCAAAACCAAACCAAATAGACTTTGGTTCGGTTCGGTTCGGTTTTTCAATCTCGGTTTGGTTCGGTTCTTGGTTCTTGGTTCGGTTTTGCTCACCCCTAGGAATAATAGATCATATGTACCATAATGGGATGTCATCTATAAGTTGAGGTATCATAATGTGCAAAATAGTAGTTGGTATACCAACATGTAATTGAGGTAATAGTTGATTACCATAAGTGAAATTAAGTCCAATGGGAATCCCTTTTCCCGTTAATCAAACTTGAGGTCCATTCCTTGATTTATTTAAAAAGAAAAAGAAAAATAAAAAATCCACATTTTTTGTTTATCCAAATTGGCCCACGATTTTGTGCCGCACATTCTACCATTTTCTTAAGTGAATAGATATATCTTCTTCCTTTTTCTAATAAGCATCCTTTTACATGCACAGATATATTAAAAATTTTATATTTTCGGTACTAATTTTAGTTTTTTGTTTTTTTTGGAAAAAAAAAATCGTATTTTCATAATTACTAGATGTATGTAATGTAAAAAAAATACAAACAAATATGAACTAACATTTCGGATTAAACCAAATAGAACTACTAAATGTCCATTTTGATTTCCGACTAAATCAAAAATTTTTAAAAAATAATAATTAATGAACATTACCCACCAAAAGGCAAAATGTCTAAACTTTGACCTTCTGGAAACAAATTATATCTGGATCAGTCAGAACATTCACATTGAGGTGAGATTAGTTGTTTGGGCATGGCAAAATTTTGACGGAGTGGGAAATTGATCCCCAAACTTATCAAACATGGGTTCAACTCTTTACTCTCGGACCAACCCTTGTTTAGCCTCATTTCTAGTTAATTGAAAAGTTTAATTTTGTCCGAAAATAAAATACAAGAGGAATTCCCATGTGATAGAAAGAGGGGATACTTCTTTTTTTAAATCTTAATCCATCAATCTTACTGAGATGGGATATGATGAGAATAGGATATAAATTTTTCAGAATGAAAAACTTTACATATAACGTGGTGTGACAGATATATTCTAAAAATTTTTCTGAATTAAATATTTATATTAAAAATAATACGAATATTTTCTCGATATGTTAATGGGAAAAATTAAAAGATAATCTCAGAGTAGCAAAGTAAAAAGGTAACACTCCGCTTTATTACCTTTCTCGCAAAAAAAAAAAAAAAAAAAAAGAAAAAAAGGGAAATCTTCTTATTAAATGTGTAAAGAGAGATTTGCAATCTATATAGTCATAAAAATGTTCAGAATTTGAAATAATAAATAATTAAATATTAAACTTTTTGTGATTTTAAGCCTCATAGATGTTTCCAAAGTCTCAATTAACCAGCAAATTAAAATTGATCAGTAGTATGAACATGTGTGGTCAATTTCAACTACTAATTTAGATTCTTAAAGCTTTGAAAGATCTGTGTTTCTAACTTATTACAGCTGAAAATTAAGGTCTCCAACTTTTTGATGCATGACAGTTGCAAAATGTTGACATAGCCATTTAAGTTCACACACACGCACATAGAGTTTTATATTTCTAATTTTGTCATTAATGCATACGATATGATGAATGATAAGACCGGGTCCTAAACAGACCACATGTTCCACACGGTCTCTTACCGCGTCCTCGATGACTAATCATTATAAAAGCCTAATACCTCGCTAGGGCGGCCTCCGACATCCGTTAGATCATTAGAAGGGGCTACTCAGCAGGTTCCTAGGAGACAGACCGGGTGGACCCAAGAGTTAGACTCTGTGGACATGGCAGGTAAGGTGACATGGCCATCTCGTGGGCCGGTTGGGTTACTTATTAAGGAAAAGCAGAAGATAAATGTGAACCAGCCTCAACCGTACACGTGTAGAGACTTGATCCTGAACCTGGAATATGCAGGGAAAGGACTGGCGCAGGGTGACACTGATCTCTGAGCAAGCCAAAGAAGGGACCAAGAGGGATCCATGCCCAGCCAATAAGATAAGCACGCCAAAAAGAGGGTCAGAAATAACCATGCCCAGCCAATGGGAGGAAAACGTACATAACTGCCCGATAAGGCCATGCGTCCCAGTAGGACATAAAAAGAACAGTAAAAACCCTAGAGATAACTGAACTGAACATTAATCTCCTTCTTAGTCTTTTCTTTTATCTTTCCTCTCAACTTCTCTGACTTAGGCATCGAAGTGGACCCAAGGGTCACCCGATCCTAACATCTTCTTTCTTGCAGACACTGGACCCTTTAGCAGAACCAGTCGCTCTTCTAACTCCCAAATAACCGCATGGAAGCACACTTCTTCCCGGAGTTATCAATGAATATTCTCCATTGTAGAGGATGGCTTGGTCTTTCTACAAACTTCAGGTGGACAGACAACTTCCTTCTTCGAGAAAAATTTTAAGATACTGGTCATATTCGAAATCAGGTCAAACTATATATATCTATGAGAATTTACACTAAAATTTAAATATTACTTATTAAAGATGGTTAAATTTTAGTTCTAAGATATCAATTCTTCATTGAATTTAGTTCCAAACACCAAACGACACCATGGACTTTTACAATGACCATTTTATCTTTTGAAGTTGGCAATTCCGAATCTGACGGGACAGATAGAAAAAATAATTCACTTTTTCAAATTTTCTCTCTGCCACGTTAAATTTAGGGGACAAATTAGATCAGTTGAGCTTAGGTTAGAGGATAAATTAAACGTTTTCGAAGTTTACAGTGTCATTTGGCTTTTAGAACCAAATTCAGGGGTGCTAGATGTATTAGACCTAAATTCTAAATTTTAACACACTAGAGATTCAAACTATAAAATTTTCAAAGATTTCCCGCCTCTAAAAAGGTAAGACCCTAAGTTATCCATGCTAATCAGAAAATTGCAAAATCAGTGGAAAAGAGAAAATTGCAAAACAGCGGAGGAAGGAATGGAGAATTCAGAGAAAGAGTTTTGTGCAATACGAGGAAGAGAAGAACAAATGATTTTATTGCATATTTAACACCTAGATTTGGGTTTTCGATCCATTTTGCATGTTTATTTTCCAATAATTTAAGCTATTATCTATTAATTAAGTTTATTTGGCGACTTAGCTAATCAGGAAACAGAAACACGTCAGCAACTGAAGATAGCCCTGGACCCCATAAAGATAAAAAGAAGATCCAATACCAATATTACCCTCAATTGATGTATCATAATAAATGCCAGAAGCGGTGGCAGTAGTGTAATATAACGATTTACGAAGGGTATCTAAATTCCCATTCTCGCTTATAAATACAGGCAGTTCGAGTACAGTATCCGTTTCTGTTGCATCTCGATAGTCGAAAGAATCTTCCAAAAAAAAAAAAAAAATTCTGTAGAAGACTCTTTCTTTCTTGTCAAGGAAATAGAAGAATGTCAGGGAAAGGAGCGAAGGGACTGATAACAGGGAAAAACCCTAATCAATCCAAAGATAAAGATAAGAAGAAACCAATTTCTCGCTCCTCTCGTGCTGGTCTTCAGGTTCCCCCTTCTTCTTCTTCTCTCTTCTGCCATTTGTACGATTGTGTTTATTTTATTTAACGATTTTTTTATTACTTTTTTTGTGTTGCGGGGGTGGGGGGTTCCCGGTTTTTTCTTGTGAATTTGTTGGTTTTTAATTTGGGATTCGTTATTTGTTCTGGTTTCCTTGTGGTTATGCTCTGTTTTATTTAATGAGTTGAATTCAATTGAACTGATAGAAAGTTGGTTAATTTTTTATTTTCTACTGTAAATCGATCAGCCATTTGAGAGAAATCGAAAAGATGATGACGATGGGAACCTAGAGTGAGATTCAGCATTCTGTTTTTTGTTTTTGCAGTTTCTTGAATTCTTGCGTGCAAAATCAATCATTTAGGGAAATGGGCTTGAGAAATTGTCTTTTGGTTTGAAGGGCATTCCTCTGGGATCTGGGGTATTTATGTTCTTATTGTGTTTCTTGTTTCTACAGACACCTGAATTACAGTTTAATTACACATTTCTCACTCGGCAATGCTTGTGTTTATCTCTCATGTATACAATTATGTTGAACTAGACTTCAGCTATCAGTCACGTACCATTCCTGATTCTCTTTATAATCTTTATAATTTAATTGTGCTATACTTCTGCCTTGCTTCTCTTTTTCTTAATGTGTATATGTGTTGTAAGTACTGAAGCTGACATTTACTTGTTTTTGCATCCATTCATTGAAATTCATGTGTAGTGTTCAAAATTTATAGGATTCTATTGGACTGTGGTTTTGTGACTTCTATCTTGGCTTGTGCATTCATATACCTATTTGGTGGATATGGCCCTACAAAATTATGCTCCGATTAGTTTAGCAACCGGTAGGATGGCTACCAATTGTATCAAATCTGTCCGTTTGACGAGTCAATTTTGAGCCTGATAAAGTTTAACAAGCTGCTGCTCGTTGTTAATCTCTTGTATCTTCCCTTATTTGTTTGCATTATCTTCTTGTGGAGTTCTTGCACGAGAATAATGGATATGTCGTTAATTGGAAACAAAGAATGCTTAATTTGCTTCTTTTCCTCTTTGTTCCCCATCTCACCAATCAGCAAATGGGCATGGCTTCTAATAGTTTTCTTTTTGACTTTGCCCTGTGTCTTAAAGTTAACCCTTGGTTGTTGGTTCAATCTTGTTCTTACAGTTTCCTGTAGGGCGGATTCATCGCCTTTTGAAATCTAGGGTAACAGCACATGGAAGAGTTGGTGCAACAGCAGCTGTGTATTCTGCTGCTATATTGGAGTACCTAACAGCAGAAGTATTAGAGCTGGCAGGCAATGCAAGCAAGGATCTAAAAGTGAAACGTATCACACCTCGACATTTGCAACTAGCCATACGTGGTGACGAAGAACTTGATACCCTCATCAAAGGAACCATTGCAGGAGGTGGCGTGATCCCTCACATTCACAAGTCTCTAATCAACAAATCAGCCAAGGACTAAAACTACTGCTTCAAATTCCTGTTATTATCTCGTTTTCGGAGCTGGATTGCTGTATATTTTGGTGGATAACTGGTCCCTTTCTTTCTTTTTGATAACTCATCACTTTTTTGAGTGGTTCTAATGGAAGGATCTGTGGTCTTATTAGTAACTTCTTCCATGCTCATATTTGTGGGTGCACCGTAGAATGAACATAAGTCGCCTGAGAGGGTTTTTTAAGCATTGATCCATTCATATTAAATTCCTGCTTATGCATTCTTCATACTTGTAGACTCTACAATCCATAAAAAATAGAGGATGTTTCTCAAGATATATATTGTTTAGGGTTTTCTTTGAGGCAAATTGAGTAATTTTGAGTCGGTTTGTCATAAAAATTTTATTTGGTAGGACGAGAAAAAATACCATTAACATATTTGAGAAAGCGCTTATTCAAATTTGCTCCTTTTGAGGCGAATTTAACAAAAAAACTTAGTTTCTGAAATGGGATAAGAGTAGTCTAAAATACTTGTAATGTATTTGGTAAACTGTGTGTAATTATTTATGCTATTAGTGTATTTTCAATGGTGTAATTTTATTATCAGTTTTCCTGTAGCTCAAATTTTTTTAAGGCGAATAGTAATGAAAATTATTGATGAATTGATGATTTTTCACCATTGTTCCAAAAATGACTGCATGAAAGATTAGAAAATGTAAATTAAACATTGATCTCATTGGAATGTTGAGTTGCCATTAACATTACAATCCCCAAAAAGAACTGCAGCGAGAAATTATCTCTTTATGTTCTCTTCCATCCCTACAAAACAAATCACAAACTGTTGCTAGCAACACTTCTATATGGAAGAAACCTTAGGAACATCAACCGGGAAATTGCAGATCTCATCCATCCATGGATTGTTTTCACTGGCTGGGTTTACGTTCCACAAAGCTGTCCAAACTGCACTGTTACATTTGAATCCAGACCCAAAAGCTATCTGCCATATTCTGTCTCCCCTCTTCACCCTTCCTTTGGCCTCTGTGTATGCTAATTCATACCAAAGAGAGCTGCTTGAAGTATTACCGAAACGGTAAAGTGTCATCCTTGAAGGTTCCATATGCCAATTTGAAAGTTGCAGGTTTTTCTCCAGTTCATCCAGCACTGCTCTTCCACCAGCATGAATACAGAAATGCTCGAATGCCAATTTGAAATCCGGAATGTACGGTTTGATTTTCATCTTGAGAAGTTTCTTCCCTACCAATGTGGCAAAGAAGAGCAGCTGTTCAGACATTGGCAAAACAAGAGGTCCCAATGTTGTTATATTAGTCTTCAAAGCATCTCCAGCAACTCCCATCAAGTCTTTCGACAGCGAAATTCCAACACGTTTTCCTGTCAAATCCTCTCGCTGATTGACACAACTGAAGCACTTATCATCTGCACCCTTATGCGTACGAACTGTATGGACTAATCGGTACTTGGAACGCCATCGATCATACCATTTATTCGAGAGCAAAATGGCAGCCCCTCCCATTCGAAACAAGCAATTCGAAAGAAGCATTGACTTGTCATTCCCAAAGTACCAATTTAATGTAATGTTTTCTGTGCTGATGACTAATGCATAAGAATTAGGATTCACTTGCAGAAGATCTTTAGCAAGATCAATTGCTATCAAACCGGCACTGCAACCCATTCCCCCCAAATTATAACTAATGATGTTACCTCTAAGCTTATAATGATTAATTATCATAGCTGACAAAGAAGGAGTTGGATTAAACAAGCTACAATTCACAATTAAGATACCAATATCTTTTGGTTTCAAAGATGTTTTCTTGAATAGCTGATCAACCGCACCGAACATCACAGCCTCAGCCTCCTTCCTGGCCTCTGCCATACACGGATTCGGAGGAACTCTCATAACAGCAGCGGGGAGATAAGTCGATTCTCCAAGGCCAGACCTTTCAAGAATCTTCCTCTGAAACTCAAGGCTCTGATCACAGAAAGTGCCAGTTAAACTGGACCTTTCCATGAAAATCTGCCTCGTACATTTCCTCGAATCATCCGGTTTATAACATGAAAAATCGACTAGGTAAACGGGGCGAGGACGAGTGAGGAAATAAAGGGTCATACAGAACACAAGCAAGGTTGAACACAAGATAACAGATATGAGATTGAATCGGAGATGATTCCATAGTTCATGGAGATCTCGGACCGAAAATGTGGATAGTTGTGCAGCTACAATAAGAACAAGAGGTGACAAAAACAGGTACATTCCATGAGTGATAAGGTAATGATAGCCAAGTTTTACATATTTGAGCTTCACAGATTGTTTAAAATCAGGGAGTTTTTGAGAGGTGACAAAAGGTTTTTGAGGGTTTGATTCAGACATTGCAAAATTAAAAAATTGGAATTGGGATTTTGTTACTAGGATTCTGACAGGATTAGGATTTCTAATCCAACAGATTACAACAGAACAAGGGAAAGACCCGTTTTCAATTTATGATAAGATTTCAATCAAATTGACAATCAAACAGCAAAAACTGATTTTGAGATCTCTTTAGTAAAAGAGAAAGGGAAAATTACAGGCGAACTAATAATGGGAATTCAACAAAACTGGGAAATGTGAAAATGGAAGTGAGAATGAGAAAAAGGAATAGGAAAAATTGAATTAAATAAAAAAAAAAATTTCTAGTTTTGAGGAGAAATCTAAGTAAAGATTACACATTTTTAATGTCTCAGAAACCAATGGAGACGATAGGGAAGAGGGGCAGAGATTCAGAGTGAGTCTGAAATTGTTTATAGTAACGACCGTTTTTGAGGGTTGTCTTTTCTTTACACGTCAGCTTTTCACGTAATTAATAACGGTCACCGTGCCTTCATAATCCTTCCACATAAACGGGAATATAAGGCATCTGTTGGATTGTCATCCGTATCTATATTTCTTGAATTTGAATTCATAATTTTCACATGAATAGTTATTAAAGTTTTTCAAATTCCATCTTTGACCCTAATTATCTATTAGAAAAGTTATAAAAGAAAATAGAAAAAATTTATAGAAGGGGCAAATATGTATAAAAGCTATTTCAAATTCACAATTAGAAATGATCATTTAACTAGGAAAAAAAAAAAAAAAGTAGTTAAGAAAAGTTCGTGGTTTGTGATGCCAGAAAAATAATGAATGTGAAGCTATCCAATACATCATCAATTCAACAAACTACGTTAATAATTCAACATGTTATATTATTAAAATTAACAAGACAATATGTCACGTCAACAAAAATAAACAATTCAATATCATTAACAAAATCAGCATATTATATGATGAAGTTCAAGGGTCCTTGAATTGAGAGTGTGATATCCCATCACATAAGCTCTGTCGGGGTTGGCCCCCCATTAGGGCTATTCAATGAATGGCCCAACAGTATTTAGGTGATAATCCAACCCAGCCCAATAATAAAAGCAATCTATGGGTTGGTTGTTAAAAATCTATCCAACCCATGAATACTCACACAATATTGGGTTGGGTTGGGTTGAGTTGGGTTGAATATTATTCGTACAATTACATAGTTTACTTGATGAAAATAGGGGTGAGCAAATCCAAACCGCAACCCAAAACCGAATCGAACCGAGCAGAAAAACCGAACTGAACCAAAGTTTGTTTGCCTTGATTTTGATTTTTGATAGAAAAAGCAAACAACAAACCAAACCGAACCAAACTAATTATAAATATTTAAAAATTATTTATATATAATTAATAATAATTTAATGATAATAATAATGATAATTTATTTAAATGTTAAAATTTTGAAATTTTGGTTTGGAACCGAACCGAACCAAACCAACCGAACTGGTTCGGTTCGGTTCGACCCAAACTGAATGCATATTGGTTTGGTTTAAGGTTCCAAAAAAATTAAGCATGAAATTTCAGGTTCCAAAAATAAAATTAGTTAGTTTTTCTACAATGCTTTAATATATATATATATATATATATATATATATATATATATATATATATATATATATATATATATATATATATATAGCATCATCATACCATGAATCGGAATAGTATTTGACACAATAATATAAAAAAAAAAGTGAAGATTTTTCAGATTTTTTGATTAAGAAAAATAATAAATTATAAGTGTAAAAAAATAATGTAAAAAAGAATTTAACTAATAATTAAAATGAGTTAAAGTCTTAGAGCATACGGGTTGTAATTTATTCACAAATTATGAATTCAATTTTATGAACATGAAATTGAAAAGTGAAAATTTTCAAAATGACAAAATTGAATATTGATGAAAGATAGTACAAATAAGTGAAGATTTTCAAAGGGAGAAAATTAAATTTTACATGTGACGGTTAATTTGAATCCAACCTAACCCAACCCAACGTAATTACTTTTCCCATTTCATCCCACTCAAACCAACCCAACCCAACCCAATGAATAACCATTAAGATAAAGAATATATGGGTTGGATTGGATTGGGTTGATTAAATTCATTGGGTTTGATTGATTTTGTACACCCCTACCCCCCATCAAGAGATCGATGATGAAGTTATTGTGCGTTGAGATATAAGTATAAAAAAATGGAGAGAGAGAGAGAGAGAGAGTTATAAAATAAATCTTGTTTCCTTTGGGAGGGGAGACTAAAGAGTAACCCTTTGGAATGAAGATAATTAACCATACACCTTTAGGCCTTTTACCTTGGTTTTGGGCTTCACTAGTGAACCCACTAGTTTTAAGGCCCTATTATATTGGGCCTTAGTAGGACTTTCTACATCATCGTATTGATAAGGTTAACAGTCACGTTTAGCAGAGATTAACATTTTTAGTTAATTTTTTTTTTTTAATATTTTTACTAATAGTGTAATGATCTCTTTTATAACCAAAAACATCACATTCCTTTAATTTTTTTTTTTTATTCTACATGAAGGACAAACCTCGAGACAACAAAATAAGAAAACAAAACCAACTAAGATCGAACCATTCTTTGGTAAGAAACATCAAGTATATCGTAAGTCAGAATACTCTGGAGATCTACAGAAAGCTTAACACACTCGTGAAGATCTATGGGATAAAATCCTGCAAAATTTGCCAATCAATTGGCAGCTCGATTGCCTTCTTTATATATGTGATTAAAAATAACAGTCCAATTTCGACGATAGAGAGCCAATCATTGTCGAATGAGCCATTGACGGGGGGTATCACATTCCTTTAATTACAATTACGTAAAACCACATGAATTTTAATATCCTCGCCCCCTCCCCCAAATGTCAAATAAAATACTCCATATGAAAACATTAAAAAATAAATATTATTTAGGAATTCGTTCCAACTTATACTATAAAGTTTCATTATTTTTTTTCAACAAAAAATATCAAATTTTAATATAAATATTTAAACATTAAATTATAATAGGTTTGAAGTAATTTGATGTATTTTGCTTATTATCATGCAAAACAAATGAGGGTTAAAAAAATTAGAAAAACTAATTTTACAAAAAATGAAGTTCTCTATAATTTGAAAATACCAAAATGGAAAAATGCTCTATCAAATTGAAATAATAAATAAGCACTACATGATAAAGATTGGAAATTAATTATAAAAAGAAATTTGTTTATAATTTGAGATAGCCAAAATGACAAAGTGATCCTTCATTTACACATATTGACATTTTTTCTACAAATATCAACAAAAATAGTGTTTGCAATTCACAGACAATAGCAGAATGCAAGAATGGAATCTCCATGTTCTTAATTAGTTATATACATCTCAGACACCATTAAATTCTAGTATATAGTGCTAATCTTTGTAATTTAATTTTTCATGCTATTCTTATTATTTTCCAAAAGTTTTTTCTGTCATTTTTGTTAAACGCCCACTGTTGGATTTGTGCTGGTCTCTTATGATGAAAGCTCATTATGTCTCACATGGTTTCTGGGTTGGGAAGCCATTACAGAAAGAAATCAACATTGATATCAGTTAAAAAAACAAAAAAGGATCAGTAATTAATGATACAAAATCCAAAGCAGATAAGGAAGGATCATTTCAAATGTTTAAAATTAGCTACATTGCCATTACTAGTACCGAACTGAAACATCTACTAAAAACTCAAATGATCTCAAAGAACATAGAAAATTGGATGATGAACAATTCAAAATTGCATTCAGCAACAATATATACAAAGAATTATGCCAGAATAATACTGACCTAAACCGTTCGAGTATCAAACAGATGTATGGCAACCTATATTCTGCAGCTGCAACTGTTGGATTACCACAATATCTACTCCTTGTGAGGTCGAACTTCCATGGATTTATTGCTTGCATCTTTTGTGAATGCCAATTCAGAAGCCAAGGCAATATGATCACTACCCCATTTCTGTATAATTCAACCAGTAACATATACATCAGACAACAGAACAGTGCCTAATGCCAAAATGCATATGTCAAATTTTATGCCGAATTTCATTGTTCACAAGGCATTTGAGAAAGTAACCACATAGCAGCAAATAGCGTATTACCTTTGTTGGAAATCCTGGCGTCCATTGCATAGCATGTTTTGGTATTGGAGCAAGCACCCTGACAGTTTGGAGACCTTCAGAATACCTGGATGTTTCGATCAAAATAAAAACATTTAAATAATTCTTGCATGGATTCAAATGAAATAAACGTGAATCTCCTCCCCTCTATTTCTATTTTCTTCCCAAAAAACAAAGTTCATCTAGATGCTTAAGATAAATAATTTGAAGAAAATTTACATGATAGTTTCAACCTCATAAAACCAGAGGAGACATTCATTATCCAGGATAACCAAATTAGATGTGCTCAAGACACCACAAGCAGCTTTACTAAGCATGAATCTTCTATGCCAGAGCAAAATCATTAGGAAGTTCCGAAACTTAAGATAATTTACCATATGTAATCAACTGTGCCCAAGAAACACCTATTGTAGCTCGTAACCAAAGGCTCTCCATTTGGGTCTCGTGTTCCTGAACAGTCCTGCAAACATAATGAATTTAATAATCTCATTAGATTTGTATTTTTTAAATTCACGCTCACAAGAAAAGTGGATAGAAGTAAACGGTGAGGAAATGCATCTAGCTCGTATATTTGGGACTTGAGAGGAAATATACCAATGTAATATAAGCATATCAGATTTGACTAGTTTTACTGAAAGCAGGAATTTCCCCACAGTTTCTTTATCCAACCACACAATGATAAAGTAATTTAAAAAATACAGTATGATCTCTGAGAACTGCAAATGAAAATGTGAAGGAGAGAAGAAGAAAACGGCAAAAGAGGAAGTGAAGAAAGAAGAAGCCAAAACAACAAGATATCTACCTCAACTTCTGCATATGAACTTTTAAGCTTCAACGGATGTTCCAAAAACATGCAGTCTGCATTACCAGTAGCGACTGCCACTTCCCCTGGAGTCCATAACGATGGATCATATGCATTTCTATCCGCAATGACAGAATCAGAATCCAGGTCATTAGAAAGATCATTGAGAAGTTCATTATCAGGTGAATCCACCTGAGAGTCAATTGATTCAGAAACAAACTCGTTTTGGTTAGCAGCCAAATCTGATTGGCCGCTTCCACTGGAGTCAGGTTGGGAGGAAACTTTGGTGTCATGCAGTGCAGATAAATCTTGATCTTCAACTATCATTTCACCGTCCCATTGGAAGTTTACCTCCTGAGGAGAAGCATCATCGAGTTCATTTTCTCCTGTATAATAAATGCTTGGAGGAATACTTGAGATCTTGTCTTGAGGTGAGTCAGCATTCTCATCACTACCAATTGGCTGGGATGACTTATAACTGGAGCCCTCCAGAGGAGGAACTTCAATAGGCTGTGCAAGTTTGTCAGTGCCTGCATCTTTATTTTCTGAATAATCAATAATGCGGGAATGCTCATAAAATGATCCATGGTTATGAGGACAAAAGGGTTTTGATTGCTGCATCTGATTGTTGTCAGGTTGACTATCTTCAGTATCATAACTGATTGTAGAAGTTGACTTACAATTCACATCATCTACTTGACAAATAGGCAATTCACACTCATTGTGGGAAATAGTTAGATCTTTCTTAAAGCTATCAGCCAAAACCGAGATAGTTGACGCTGCGTGTTCCTTGCAGTTGTCAATCATATCCTGCTGAGTTTCTTTTGTCTTTTCACTACCTATTGGAGTATCTGCTTTCCCAGACTGCACAGCTGAGAGTGATGCGCTGGACGCTTCGAGTACAGTTCTAATTGATTGAACCAGAGAACTTGCATCAGTTGTAGGAATAATCTCCTCATCTTTACATTGGTTATTCTGCTTCTGCCTGTCCAGCAGAGAATTGTTTACCACATTATTTGCTATAATAGGAGCTTGACTAGACTTCTCAGAAGAAGTTCTGAAAAATATCAGGAGCTCTTTAGCTTTCATGATTTAAAGAATGAAAAGAAACCATCAGAGAATACCATAAATCATTTTCTCATATAAACCTACCAATTGGGAACGTGGTTGGCATTTGGATTAGGACTAGGATTTGAGTTGTGAGGACTCGATGCACGTATTTCAGCAGAAGCTTGTCCTGATACCTTATCCCTATCGATTCCAGACAATTCTAACTGCAGTAAATTAACAATATTAATTGCACTCGATAACCAAATAAACCAAATACAGAAGAAAATAATTTACCTTTTGTTCTAAGATGAAGTTGTATAATGGACTCTGAGGCAAAAGCATGAATGTTAGTGAATATATCATATATGACAATCATAGCAGCCATATAGAATTCAAGCAGCACAAAATTAGAAGTAATAACCTTTGGAGTACAGTTAAAATCGCCACAAAGAACAACTGGTGCATTCCACATTTTTGCAACAGCATTTGCCTTATCTAAGAGAGTCCTGACCTGCTCAAAGCAGACAGGGAAGTTAGTTAAAGCTACCTCTACACAAACTAACACATTGAATTACAAATTATAAAATGTATTATCATGCATGAATACTTGAAACAAAACTCTATCATATACCATTGTTCACACTATTAAAAATTAGCCACA
Source organism: Euphorbia tirucalli (assembly GCA_039660915.1). Lineage (NCBI taxonomy): Eukaryota > Viridiplantae > Streptophyta > Magnoliopsida > Malpighiales > Euphorbiaceae > Euphorbia > Euphorbia tirucalli. The sequence continues at coordinate 73,004,599 of CM077634.1, read as the reverse complement.
TTTTTCAGGTAGGGCAATCAGGAGGGTAAAAGATACATGCAGCGTTTAAAACTATTTACGAACAAAACTATATGCAATCAATACACCATGGACATAAAAAAAATGTAATTAATGAGAGATTATTCACACTGAGGTAAAGTACCTGACCAAGCTTAATTTCTCCTCTCTTAGGATTGTACAGCACATGAATGTTACATACAACAACTTTATCAGAGCTTTCTGAACTGCAAATGCAAGAGCTGGCTTAAAATTAGGGAGGTTAATATAAAATCTAAGGTTGCAAGATGCAAGATACTTGTCAACATAAGTTAAATATTTATCACCAAGACTAGACATTGTCAAACCATATTTGCAGAAATAAGTAAATCACTAAGACTACCCCAAATAGTACCTTATAGGTTTGATAAAAAAAAAAAGTACCTCATAGGAAGATCCGATGTGTCTGCAGTGCGATTTTTATTTGTTAACTGTTGATAAACAGCCAAATATTGACATCAGACTAGACAAACCAATTTATTGAGTAGAAAATATATGTAAAAATATTAAGTCAAGAAGAAAATTGAAAGTAACCTTCCGCGATATTTGTTAAAGTTCTTAAAAATTTATGCGTATGTACCTCTAGCACACATATCTGAGCAACATTATCCCGAAGCCCAAGCTTATTGAATTCAATAGATTCTTCATGAAGCAACTTGAATCTGAAATATAATAATAAATTGAAATTTCCAGATTACATCAACATGTACTTGCTTGATGCAATATCTCACTACAATGAGATAAATAATCAACAAATTGTTTTCTCGAAACTTCATAAGGAGGAACATGATACCTGAACTCACTGACAGAAATATCATGATGTGTATATTTAGGGAATAGTCACTTCAAAGTAATTCTCCCTAGATAACATCTATTCAATAAAAATTTTGATATATTTCACAAATATTTGGATTGTACCATAGATTTACAATTCTTTTTCATCATACAATAGATCTAACCTATATAGTAAAGAACTAGGCTGAGTTGAGGTAGGGATATTATGAAAATGCTAGTATAATTTTGGGGAGTTGTCACAGCATCACAGAGCAATGAGGTAACTATCTAAAAGGAGACAAAATGATGAAAGGCGCACATATTGACGAATAGATTAATGCAAGGCCTGCAATAATTAAGGCAAACAAATGCTACTTTGAAAAATTATAAGAATGGGATTCTTCTGGAGTAAATGCAGCTCTAGGTCCTCCAAGAAGCACCATACAGTAGATCCCAAATCAAGACCCACAAAAGACTATAGGTGTCCTTCTTACCTTGAGGTTCTCCAAAAGATTGCACAACCATCAATTGCATTGCCAGTTCGCATCTATAAAAATATAAACATTGTCAAATTCTTCTTATCCACTGAAAAGAGGAACGGGTGAGCTTTTAAATATTTTCCTTTTCTATGGGATTATATTAGAGTTCTGTGATGGACTGGTCAACTTCTAGTTCAACTTCCCTAGATAAAAAAAAAAAAAAATCATTGCAGATGAAATTGTACATATTACAACACAGAAACTAATTATGTACACTTAAGTGGCATGCATATTCTATTCACCCACATACACACAATGCACCAAAAATAAACTGGGATGTTGAGAGCATTGTTGTTAAGCAGATTTGGGAATGACACAATAATCACACGCACAGGCTTCTAGTCAAAAGTATGATCTACATAGAACCAACACTTTTTTGAATATGATAATCAAATTCAAGTTTTGACAGAGCGTGGGAATAACACTGCCTCCTGAGGGCCTCAACCATGTTAAATCAATGATGTCTTTTCAATTGGCTTATTTCATAACATCGTCAGTATTAGAATGAAACAGAACATGAAGCTTAACATAAGATAGATGAGCTTAATGCAAATGTAGATAGAAAGGAGAATGTCCAAGTCAAAATTCAAATGGATTGAAGACCGTGATATCCCTTAAAAACGGACCTTCCAAATGCCATTGTAACCACGGACCTTCAACTCCTCTGCCAAATCCTGAAATCTATCAACCTCCTGCAAAAATTATACGTTGAAATCCCCCATTTGACAACTAATGGACATAATGATGATAGAGATGTATTAAAAGCTTTTACTCGGTTGGATAGATACTAAAACAAAAAGAATAATAGTAACCTGTAAGCACATTATATCAGCTGACCATAAATTTAGCTCAAAAAGAATGCTTCTTTTTCTCCACCCCCAGTCAAGCATATAGCGAGGTATGTGAAAGTAAAGTTTGCTCCGATGGTTAATCGAAAGATAGTCAGCAAGTATATTGTATGAAAGAACAATGAATTTCTCTGCAAATCATACAAACAAGAAGAAACAAGCAGGAATCATAAGGAAATCCCTTTCTCCTTTTTCCAGTTTAGCTTCATAAAGAATTCGTACATTTCCATCAAATGTCAACTTTCATAAGTTCTTTAACATAACGATAAGCAAAATTACCGGAATAGGGAGGCGGCCCCGTTTTCGCATACTCCCAATCCCGATAATCCAATGGCTTAGCAGGACGCGGCCGAAACTGCTGAGGCGGTCGGATAGCTTGACTATTCTGATCAAACCGGGGAGATGATCGACGAAACTGATGGTTCTGATTCTGAACGAAAGGCGGAGGTTGCCCGAACTGTTGATTTGGATTAAAACGTGGAGGTCGAGGAAGCTGCCGTGGATCGAAACCTCCACTTCCTGCTTGACGGACACCTAAATTGGAATCGTGGACTGATTGGATATGTGAGTCTCCTGTGACGAATTGCTGGCCTCTTCCTTGGTTGTACGGATGATCGGAGAAGGCTCTTCCCCATTGTTTTCTACCACCTCGATACTGCAACACAAGCCACTAAACTAAAATTACTACACACATAGTTGCTTCAACCAAAACTTGCCATAGAATTGGACGCATAAGTTCACTATCTTCTAGCACATAATTTACAATTAATTGGAGAGAGAGAGAGAGAGAGAGAGAGAGAGAGAGAACACATACAGAAGAGCGCGAAGACATGGAAGCAGTTTTCGTGGCCGCAGAGGCGAGGAATTGAACAGAAGCAGCAGAACCCTTCATCTACGGTGAATTAGAATGAGTGAGGACGGTGGTGGAGGAGCATTGTAAGAAGCTCGGCGGTGGTAAACGTATTGTCGTTTTTCATATTCATCGTGAAAATAACCTTCTAGTTAAAGGACTACCAACAGGCTACAATTCTGGTCTCGTTCATGTCGTTAGTAAATACGACAATTCAGCTGTAACCTTGAAACGGCAACCGATGAGACATCAATAAGAAGAACGCCGGTCACCGTTCAGTTGCATGTGTTAAACATATACTACGTCGTTTTGGAGCCCTAAGACTTCGATTTTCCCCAAATTGAAAATGTGAAAATGTCCCTAGCTTCCTTTGGATTCTCAGACCGCATGATATTCATGTCATCTGACGGTTATTAACCACTCTCTGGACTCACAAATTCAATTATTAATCCACCACAGAGTTCAAATTGATTGAATTCAGAGTTAAAAAAGAGCGATCGAGTGAAAAAAATGTCGTTCTGTTCCTCTCTGTCGACTCCACAGGCTGTGTCTTTCTTATCCAAATCCAAACCCATCAACAGAGACAACAGACCGGTGACCATTTCAGTGAGCTCTCGCTTCAGAGCTTCCGCTGATGTACCTGATTTTCTCTCAGCTGATTGGTATATTCTTATTGCCCCTGATTTGATTCTTTTTTTTTTTTGACGAATTTTTGTTTTGATTGCTTCTAGCTCGATCACGTCTTTCTCTCTCTCTTTTTTTTTTTTTAGTTATTGTGGATACATTGCTTTTGATACAGAGAAGTTGTGATTTGATGACAAATTTTGGAAAATATGAAAAATGTTCATTTTTATATCAGAGAATGAACTTTTTTCATGTAAATGGATGCAACAGTTTCAACTGAAAATTGTTGCTGTTTTAACTGTATGTTGCATTTCTTTGTATTTGCAGGCTTAAATCACGGAGGAAGAAACCTTTTGGCCCGAGGCTAAATGTAAATTTTTTATCATGAAATTGGCAACAATTACTGTTTTGGCCCCTTATAGACAGTAGGTCAAACTATGTTAAACTTTGTTTAGTTTAGTGCAGAAGAAGCTGTGCAGTGCCAGCTTGATGCATTGAAGTACAATGATCAACCGCGTCCAGATTATGGAATCGAGGTTATGTACAGGGTAATTTAATCCCCCATTACTTTCATTTTTATTTGTTGTTCTGTTACCATATTATCTCATTAATGGCCACTTGCGGATCGGATACAGACCTAATTGAATTTACTATGAACTGCAAGCAAAAGAGAGATTCTTTTATCAAATCAGGAATGCTCCTGATAATATGATCTAGATTTTTTTTTTATTATTATTAATTATAAACAATCCAGACCATGTTCATTGTTTGTGCACCATTAAAGATCCTCTCCTAGCAAATATAGTTACCTTTGACATTATGTGTAACAAAAGGAAGAGAGGCAGGAGGAGGGTATTAGATTATTTTGTTGGTACGGTTTGTAAGTTGTGAACAGTTGAGATACTTCTGGCTAAACATTTGCTGTTTCTTTTTCCATGACAGTTTGCTGGATTTGATCCTTTTGAGAGGTCTACATATTTTGGACCCTTTTTTGATTTAGGGCAGGTCAGTAATTAGATATTTTTGATCTCCTTCTATCTGTTCTATTGAAAGTAATTTATATGAAGCGGCTGCCACGATGCAGTTTGAAAGATTTAGGCGAATTTTCCACCATTCAACATATCGAGTACTGCTTGGTCACAAAGAGAGAGAGGTTTTAAGCAGTTTGCTAGTGGAAGAGGTTTGAATTTTTTTTTTCCTTTCTGTTCTGGTTAAATATTATTATTTTTGGTGTTGTTGTTATTGTTGTTTTTCAACGAGTGGATATATATGTTGCTTGTAAACAGACATTGTAAACATAATATCCTCTCTCCTATAGATCAATAGCGTTTTTCTCTTCCTAAAGTAACTGTATATATAATGCATCTATTGATGTGACTCAGAATCGATTCAAGCAGCGCATCTGGATACGCGGAAATCGCCCAGAGGAGGAAGAAGTATTTCAGTTTACTATGGTTCAGGTAATGCAGCATTTATTTGAGACTATCATCTAAGTTTGCAGAGAAAATATATTAGGATCTAGTTTAGAGACTAACCGTATCACTGATGCTTAGGATAAGTATATTGAATATTCTTTGGATAAGTATATTGAATATTCTTTCTGTTAAATGTTGTATATTTTCCAGTACACATCATGCCTCTGCAATACAAAATGAAAAGTTGTAATGCTTTAGATCTTAATTTTATTACTCTAGTCTCTTAAGCCATGCTTGGTAAGTGTTGTTTCACTAGCAGGACTGCTAGGCTAGTAATATCTGTAATATTTGTCCAATATTTTGTGTAATCACATTTCACAAGTGAGATCATCATTGTTTAGAATTTTACATTACACCCTGATATCTCATTTTTGTGGATTATATCCTTTATTTGTAAAACTACACATGGTACTTCCATCATTTACAAATCTACACATTGAGCCCTTACCATTCATAAACCTACACATTCACATTTTGATAAAGGGCTCGGTCTACATGTGTGAGTTTATCATCAAATGCTAAATGCGTAAAAATAATATATCAAGAGCTCAACATGTAAACACGATAAAGTAGAAGGGCCTGTAGTTGCTTCAATCCTTAGATTTAAGCAGTCATTCTCCATCAAAATATAGTACTAGTTCTCTTTTTCTTTTTAAGAACAGCATGTGCAAAACCTGTTTTCAGTCTAAACCCTCAAATTCAATGCAGTTAGTATATAGTACATTGATCTATGGGGCTACTGTTGGCAGAAAGTTGGCGGTTCATGGGATGGTTATTGGCTGACAGAGTCTCTGCTTCATGATGGGGATGCTTTTGCTGGTGGTTTGGCATACTAAACAGAGCAAATGGAGTTGAAATAAGATGGCAAGTCTCATGTTATATTGCGAATTTCATGGTTTGACAGCCACAGCTTTATGTAAATATTATGATGAACTCTCCTCATCTATGTCATGGTTAACACAACAGACTGCTGTAAATGGACCTTGTATATATTGCTTTATAGGATATATAAAAAAAGGGGATGATAATCAAGCCAATTTGTGAAACTTGCATTCTATCCAATAAATTTGAAACTATCCAAGATTTTCCTAGAGTTGAATGATGTTGAATCAAATAATAGTTGCTGTGGAGCAATGCCCCTTCACATTATCAACAAGTGTATATAATTCTATATTATAAGCCAAGGATTATGACTAGAGTCTACGAAAATTATGAGCAAAGTATTTTCAGGTTTCGTCGATCCTTTAAATCCAGTAATAGAGCAGAATCTTGAACACATCTATGATGGTATCTTAAGTCCAGAATGAAAGCCAGTTTCCATCCGGGACGTAGGATGCACAAACCCTACAATTGACCTTTGAATTCTGTTAATTAGGAGCAAACTTTCTTGTTGAATGTCATTCTTGAGAGCTTTGCTGTCTAGCTTGATTAATCTAATAGATAATAACTCCAACTAGCAACAGATAAATAAGAAGAAACCAATTAGCTTCATATGCCTAAACTTCAAAATCAATATTCAACTACAACATTGTTCTTCCAGAATCAATTGAACACAAAATTTGAAGACATTTCTCAACCATTTAAGATTCATAAAGTTATTTGGCCCACCAAATAGAAATAGCTCATTCCACTATTCATATTACGGGTGTTCCAGGTATAACCAATTCCGAATGATGTTTCATAATTATCAAAAACCCAGCGGCCCCATCTCTCCTGTGAAAATTGCCATTTCACTTCTTTGTCTGAGAAGTGATGAACTTTGTAACAACATAGCAGTCAGGCGGGCTAATGTTTGTGTAATAGTTCTTGATGGTGTCTGTAATTTCAAATCCAAATTTCTTATAGAAGTTGATGGCATCATCATTATTTGTCTGCACATGCAAGTAAATCTCAGATATGTTTTGCCTGGAACAGAGATCAAGAACATGATTCAAGAGCTTTGTACCTGCACAATCCCAGGAAATTAATCAGTGATGGGAATGAATTGCTGAAATTCTTCCACAAATTATTACCATATGTGGATAGAAACGGCTCAATAAACTAGAGTACTTTTCAGTAAAGGATTTTATAAATGGTTCTCTAGTGTTGGTTCATTATCACTTCACAGGTTTACATTTTTACATCAGCAGCCAAGGGTCATAAACAAATTACTACAACTTAGAGTATGCATATAATAACACATGAATTTAAGGTTCTAGCAGAAAACAGATGAAACTTCAAGAAATTCTTTTCGCTAGAGAAATCTGCATCGTGATTCTCTCTTACATAAACAAGAAATGCATAGATAATTCAACTTAACTCACCAATGCCTAGCCCTCTGTATGGTGCTAAGACACCTAACGTCATGATGTAAACACGTACAGCACCACCTTCCTTCTTCTCCAGCCGGCATGCAATAGCACCAACACAGATGTCACTGTAATATGCTGAACACCAAGCAAAGTGCAAATTGTTAGAGAAATGCATTATTCATGCTTTAAGAAAGTTGCACTTCAGCATCATATATTCTCATTTCTTGGTGATGGAGAAAATAAACACCCCAAGTTAAACATGGGCAGAGCTTCACTATGTATTATATCTACTAAAATTATCTATATTGTTGCATTATATGGGTAAAATGCTTATTCGAGCAAATACCATAATAATTTCGGCAAATTTCAGGACAAACATGGAAAGTTCTTGAACTGCTTTTCAACACAACTGGCATGTAAAACACAATTAATAATCCCAATTTTACAGAGAAACTAATTAGTGTCTACCAAATACCAAGAAAGAGAGAATGCTGGTAACAGATAGGTTAACAGCTTCAACATCAAAGAAATTGATGTATATCCAGATACCCAGATCATAACTAATGACATATTAACATCATAATTAAATTATTTAACACTAATTTTTAGAATTCTATGCTTTTTTTTTTTTTTTTTTTTTTTTAAGAATATGGAATATGCAGATCAATGAATGACAAATAGAAACACAGTTTCTTACTTTAAGTTAATGGAATTTAAGATTAAGATATGGCATATATCATTCACCTTCGAGAAATTATTCCCTCCCATCTCTTTTTATTTTCTTTTTTTAGCAAAGTTCAAATGCTGGTCATTAATTCCAGCACAATGCCCGATTGGAAATGGATACTAATAGAGATTGTGATAAAGGCCAATACATTTATGAATTGTTGCATGGGCCCAAGATCTGGAGAATATATTCCAGGAAGAAAAAAGGTGGACATACCAACACGTGGAGATTGATGGCTGAAAGAGTTAGTTATTTTCTGGGGAAGTGTGAGGGCAGAAACGTTAAATGTGGCCAGGATAGCTTTCAAGGGATATTCTGTTCATTGGTGATTGTTCATTACTTGGAATACAGCTTTGAGCTTGGATGTTAGGAGAGCACCTACAGGTTATTTCCCTAGTTATTTCCTTTGCTGTTTGGCAATTAGCATCAACAAAACTCTCCCATTATGTGTTTGATTCTCCTATCCTTTCCTTCATTTCTCTTGTTTGCTATTGTGGTACTCATTAACAACAATTTAGAAGGAAAGAATAATAATATATTCAATGGTGAAAATAAAATGTTCAGAAAATAAATCTACAAATAACATGGAAGCTAAGATTAGGACTACTAAACCAAGACTATGTATGGGTTAAATAACACTTGTGACGCCATAAGAACCATAATTATGAACAACAATGACGAAAAACATTTAGGGCAGTAATGTGTAAGAATGAAACAAGACCAGGTGTCAGAAACCACAAAGCAGAGCAGCATTATCAGAAGCCTAAAATGGATGAGAAAATACAACTAACATTGGGCCAATGTGGCACCAAAATACGGACAATGGTATATGGATAGCCAAAGAAAGGTGAAGCAACATAGACGATCGAACACCAACAGATGGCCAACAGCTCATTGGAAATGGGTTCTTTGCCAAGCTTTCCACTCGGTTAAACTTCAGGAATCATGTGAACTTGAAGGTATCAATGGATATATAAGCATAGAATCCTCTCAGATAGGATCAGGTCACATAATTTGGTATTCAATAAGATAAGACAAGAAAAAATCATGAACATTAACACCTTCTACCCATTAGTACCACAGAAACAACCTCTAAAAATAACAAGAAGCATTCTTAAATACTTATTTCCCAGTTTCTATTTAGATCCCTTTTTCACTCCACAGTCAACACAACCTCTAACAACAACGGAGAAGAAATAAAGCAAACAACGGAGATATAAACATCAATGAATAAATACTCAAATAGCGGATTCATGATTTTAGGAAGAAATTAGAGGATAAAAAGGCGTAAAAACGAACTAAGAGAAGAAAACAGACCTAGCTTGGTAAAATCCCCCGAAGCAAGAGCATCACCATAATACTTGTCGTTGTATCGAACTGGAAAGAGTGCAGTATTGAGCTTCTTGAGCTGCATCACGTTCTTATCCCTCACTCCATCCAGCGATATTGACACTTCACGCCCCGCCCCCATGTTCGTTTCTTCTTCACCCTAGTCAATGGACAAACACAATCGCTATCTAGTTATAGTTGAGAAGAAGCATATGATAGAGAAAGGAGGAAAAAAGTAGGCTGGGGATTGGCAATTTGGGTTTTCTTCTCTCTCGAACAGCCACCGCTGGTAACTAGCTGATTGGCACAGGCTGCTGAGGCAACCGCGATGGAAGCTCCGAGATGTGAAATTGGGGCTGCGCAGAGCCCACAATGTGTCTAATGTTTTGGACCCAAATTGAAATTGGCCTATTGCTTTCTATTTTGGAATAATTAGTTTTGTAGCATATTATTACGTAATTATCTTCTAAATGACCCAAATTTGATTGTAAAATTTAAAATAACCAAAATATCTAAATAATATCTTTAATGGTGTGGATAAGAGAATGCTAAATAGGATAATATATTTTAATTTTTAGAAAATGATAATATGAAAAAACAATAAACAAATTTAATTTAAATATTCATAATATTAATATCCAGTTAATATCTTTTATAAAATCTTATTACAACTCAAATACTTTTGAAAATACAAATCATAAAACATGATAATTATCACAGTTTATGGAAAATTTAAGAAGAAACTAAAAAAAATTATCATATTATCTTAATAATAATATTCAATAAATAGAATCCTATTAGAACTAAAATACATTTGAAATAGTTTATTCTCACCTTTTTTCTATATGGAAGCCAATTTTATAATCCTTTTTAACTGGAAAAAAAAAAATCCAACATACACCATTGATACATCAAACAAAGAAATTGAAAATTTCTACAACAGGAACAAAATACTGGGTAAAAACATCTTTTGAACCAAAATTAATATCTTTATTTTAACACTATAACTCGTAAATAATTATATGAATATACCATGAGATTTTACTTATATGTATTCCATATATATAATCAATATACAATTAATTGATGCTATGTTAATATACTAAGAATTATACCAATATACCATAAATATACTGTATAAGTTTATATCAATATACTGCAATGTCATACAATAATATACCAATAAACCATAAATATATGGTATAAGTTTATATCAATATACTGCAATGTTATACAACAATATACCAATATAACATAAATACATGTTGTACAAGTTTATATCAATAAGAATATACTAATTTATCATAAATACATGTTGTACAAGTGTATATCAACGTACTGCAAGGTTATATAAATTTATGTTAATATACTATAAATATAGATTATATATATAACAATATACTACAATATATACAAATATTGAAACCAATTAGAGGAAATCAAAATTATACCCATGAAATCAACAAAATTTCAAATAAAAATTACAAACCTGGACAAAAAGCCAACAAAAAAAAGACATCAAAAGCTTATTATATCGACTGAAATTTCAATTTCTTCTTTCTGCTGAAAGACTAATAGAACCGAAAATATTCTATGTTGGTTAAAGTGGAAGGAAAGAAACAACTTGTATAAGAATAGAACCTCTTAGAATCCCAATGAGTGTCTATAGTATGAAAATATAAATAAGAAGCTATACCTCACATGAAAAAGAAAAAAGTTAATGAGAAAGAATGACCAAGATATAAAAATAATAGCATCTATAATTAAAAAGATAAATATAAGAATTAGAAAAATAATATAAAAATTTATAATTAAAAAGATAAAGATAAGAATGAGATAAATAATAAAAAAAATCTTAAGATGATGATAGTTGTAATATTGGGCTAAAAGAAAAATAAATTTACTAATAATCTAAATACAAAAATCATGGGATGCTATAATAAATAATATTACATATTTATGGATAAATAGGGTAATTTCCCCTTTTATTTTAGGCCTTCAAACAAGTATCAAGAATTCATGATCCATGTGGCAATTAATTTTCATGTAGCATTTTAAAAATTAATTAAATTAACTGAATACAGGAAAAATTATTTGGACAATCAAAATCCTCTAAAACATTTTAATGTCTTTTAAGAAAAATTTTTTAATTAAAATTACTGATAAAGAAAATTAATCGCCGAATAAATGAAAATGCACAAATTCAATTATATCTGATTGATAAACAAAAATATTTTTAATTTTACTATTGACTTGCTCATACCTATATACGTATGGGAAGTGTGAACATTATAACACAAATTATTTTAATATAAAATTTGGTGTAAACATGCTGAAGGTTGAAATTACTGTTGAAAAAAATTAGCATTTGACAAGTGATTTTTAGCTAACTTTAGGCTTAATTATATTATGGTTAGTTTGCAGTTTGAATAACGTGTGTTGTATTATCATATATCTACTCAATGCCAATGGTATATAATACGCCTAAAACGGATTAAGGATGAATGAGAAATTAATAGACAAAAAGTTTTTTTTTTTTTTTTAATTTCTTTTTTCGAAATTCTAGGCTACTTCTGCTAGGTTCTATAGTCTGATGATATTTCTTGCGCACGGTTTGTTTTGTTGATATTGTATCTTAGGAGGCGGAAGTTCAACGTGAACTAATCTGTTTTAAGGAAACCGATCTTATTCGAGTCTCTTGCTTTTCTCTGGTTATATTTATATAAATTAATAAGAATAAAGGCATATATTTCAAATACATAAGGTAGATCTTTCCGCAATAAAATTAAATAAATTCAACAATTTTTTTTTTACAAATTGAAATAAACATAACAAATAAACAAAAATACACCATATTGGTGTGAAGAAGAAACTTGTCACATAAGCAAAAAAAAAAAAAAAAAAAAAAAAAAAAAAAACATAATATAAATTGAACAAAATATAACAATACCATTTCTTGCATGTTATCAAAACTCCACCATTTTTTATCAGAGATCCACTGGCCATAAAATTTTCCACTTCCCACATATCACTATGCAATTTAGTAGATTTGGATAAAATTTTCAAATTTTACATATAAAAGATAGATTTGTGTAATCTTTCACTAATAATTGATAATTACCAACCCATTGTAAAAAAAGACTATCAAATTTGTAATATGTTAGACCAAATCTATCATTGAGCAAGCCAATTTAGGAGATAAAACTAGAAAAAAATGTTGCACCTAGATTATTTTTCCAATAAAACACCAAAGCAAAGTAGAAAGAAAGAAGCAGACAAAAGAAAAGATACTTCACAAAAAATTTTTGCGGAGACTCTGGGGAGAGAAAATTGGTAAAGAGAGAGTTTATGATTCAAAAGAAAAAAAAAAAAGAAAGAAATTAGCACACTGAAATTTATGAAAACCATTAATTGCCTCTAAAATTATTGAAAATGACAGATTAAATTTTGAAGTTCCTTTATAACAATGAGTTATTCCCTTAAATTTGCTTAAAATAAGAGGTTGATATTTTATTGAGTAAATTATATACATAAAAAAAATATTATGGTTTCACTTTTTTATAAATAAAAGACTGTGTTTTTTTTTAAAAAGAAGATTATGTTTTAAAATGTTAACAAAAAAAAAAAAACTAATATTTTTCCATTAAAAATGATGATATAAAGGAAGATATTTTGGTTATTTAACATACTAATAATTTATGCATATTATTTAAGATAATAGAATTTTAAAATATTAAATTTATTATCATTATTTAATTTAGAAAAGTATTTACGCTTTTTTAAAATTTTTAAAATTTATTATTAATGTCTATTATATTTTTATTAATTAACTTGAAAATTTTGAGTTCAAAATGAATAAGAATACTCTATGTAATGCCATGATTTAATTTAGTTATTTTTTTTTTTTAACATTTTAAAACGCAATCCTTGTTTTTTAACAAAAAAAAAATCTGTCCTTTTTTTTGTAAAAAAAAAAGTAAAACTACAAGTTTTTTTTTTATATATATAATTTACCTTTTAAAATTCTATACTCCTAATAATTGTACAACACACATTCTCTATGATTTAGGGTCAATCAATCACATTAATCTAATTGAGGAATCAAATAGACCATTTTCAAAGTTAGAATGTCTAAATATGTATTAAGCCAAAAATAAATTATTTGTGTCATAGAAAGTTCAATCTGAGAAGATCCATATCGATGGACCGGATCAAAGTCCATCGTCGTTTAGCTATGGTTTCTATAAGAATCTATACCGTACACCGGTCATATGGCGTATATTTTCACTCAATGAAGCTACAACAGAAGAGACACAGAGCATCAAGGAAAGATGAGTGAAGAGAAGAAGAAGAAGAAGCCAAAGGCAGTAATTGTAGGCGGAAGCATAGCGGGTTTATCCTGTGCACACGCTCTCATTTTAGCAGGATGGGATGTTCTGGTACTTGAGAAATCGGTCTCACCCCCTAATGGCAGCCCTACTGGTGCTGGAATCAGTATCGATAGAGTTACTCAGCAAATCATTCAGTCCTGGATTCCGCTTCCGCAGCTTCTGCAAGAGGCCACTTTGCCTCTCCAAATTGATCAGGTATAGCTCTGTTCTGTTTTTAGGGTTTTTTTTTTTTTTTTTTAACCTCAGTTTCGATGTTTTCGAATAACTTGATTTGTATATTTCGTTATATGTTAGTGTTAATTACTTCTTCGTTAAAGACTAAGCCTAAAAGCCAGAAACTTTTTAATGGTATAATCAATGATGACTTTTGTTTAGGAAAAATAGCATTGTGACCGATTATGTTGGTCAAGCTATGTTTCAGTTTCGCACTGGAATAATTATGACTGCATGCATTGAGTCGGTTAAAATGTGATAATGTAATGGTGATTGTTGAACTTTGTCCATGTATATGCTACAGTCACTATAGCGTCATAAAAATTATTAAACTTCGATTTTTATTACAGTAAAGTCACGTTAAAGTCTATGAGATGTCAAGTCAACTCCATTAATACCACAGCAGCAGAAACAATCCTAGAACTTTGATTTATTATTTTTTTTTTTTTATGGATCATGCGCGATTGGGACGTTTCTGTTGTTGGCATGAATGACATTAGTAGAGCAGAAATGACATGGTTCAAAATCTAATGTGGCTTTATTTATGATCTACCATATCATCTTTTCTGGTATATGTTTGGTTGGAAATTCATAACAGTGATTTCAAAATTAAGTGACCACTGTTGCATTTTATCCACATTAAGTCTCTAGTTAACAGAAAAATTAACTATGAACATCAAACTCACTTAAATATCTTCATTTGAGATTGCCTTTTTAACCATTCAAATGGAGTTTTTATATATGTGATGCGGCTATAAGGAAACTGTAAAACATTGTCTTGAACTATAAAAAATGCAATTTTTAGGCGTAGTCACACTGTTTTTTAGCGAGTTTGATGTTCACATATAACTGTGCTGTTAAACAGAGGCTGACTATGTGCTATTATAATTAATCGAGTGCTCAATATGTTAAATTGAAAGAAAAAGCGAGAGATGCAGCTTTCACCTCGATATTACCTAACAAGGAAGAGCCAATAAAGTCGGGATTTATCAATAAAAATAATAAAGATGAGAGTCTTGATGCTTTGTTTTTTCTATTATACTGGAAGAGCTTCATTTGCTAAGCACTCTGTTTGTTTGTAGAATGTAGTAACTGATAAAGATGAAGTCATCAGGATTCTGACTAGAGATGAGAACTTCAATTTTAGAGCTGTACATTGGGCTGATCTCCATGGCCTTCTATACAATGCTTTACCTGCAGACATATTTTTGTGGGGTCATTTGTGCCTTTCTTTTTCCATTTCTCAAGACAAAACTTCTGTCAAGGTTAATGCTAAGTCTCTTCACACCAATGAGATCATTGAGATTAATGGCAATTTGCTTGTTGCAGCTGATGGATGCCTCTCTTCTATTCGCAGGCATTTTCTTCCTGATTTGAAATTGAGGTTTGTATCTCTGTATGAATGGAACTTTGAAGATTTTATTGATAATTTGTTGGGCATATAATGCTTAAATAGTCATAATTCTTTTCTAGGTATTCAGGTTACTGTGCTTGGAGAGGAGTTCTTGATTTTTCAGGAAAAGAGAGTGCTGAAACTATGAAAGGGATACGAAAGTTGTATCCTGAACTTGGAAACTGCTTGTATTTTCATCTTAATAGTGGAAGTCATAGTGTTCTTTATGAACTTCCAAAGAAAAAGCTCAATTGGATTTGGTATGTCCATCAACCAGAGCCTGAACTGAAGGTGATTTCTTATTCTCATTTCATTCATTGTATTTTATTATGCTTCTAATCTTTCAATATGAAACAATGAACCCCCTGAATCAATTATAATCGCACATATTGAGCCCCCGGTTAATGGGGCTAACATAAAACTCGGTTAATAGCAGGTGTCCATTTCATCTGCATCAGACTGCATTTTTGGCTAGTCATTATCCCCATTCAAAGAGACAGGAAGAGAAAGAGCCCCTTATTCCTCCTCCACAGCCGCACCAGACAAAAATTTTCATTTTCAACTGTAAAAATGTCATTGTAGATGAATTGGGTCATGCGCGCTTAACCTAGTTTGACGTTTTTAGCTTATTGTCGTTTTAACCAGGAGCTCAATATGTGCGCTTGGACTGAATGTGCCAAATTAAAATGTCATAGTCAAAATGATCAGCAGGATTTTTTTTTTCCTTGCATTCTACGTGGTGCTTTGTTGTGTTGAGCAGCAGAAAGATTGGGGACTTTTCCCTGTGAGAATCCGCAATTTGCAGAACATTCCAGTGTCTATAACTATAGATATTCATAAGCTTGTACTCTAAGAAGTAGGAATTATTTAACCTTGAGACAGGATAAAGCTAAGATTCTTTCTGTGAAATTTGGCAACAATCAGGCTACCTAGAGCTGATTATTATTATTTGAAATTTTGAAAACATGTACAGGGAAATTCAGTGACTCTGCAAGTGAGCAGGGAGATGATCAATAATATGTATGAAGAAGCAGAGAATGTTTGGCCTGCTGAGTTGGTAAAAGTCATGAAAGATACAAAGGAGCCTTTCTTAAATTTTATATATGACTGTGATCCTCTAGAGCAGATTGTGTGGGACAATGTGATTCTAATTGGTGATGCTGCTCATCCTACAACTCCTCATGGTGTTAGAAGTACAAATATGTCGATTGTTGATGCTGCAGTTTTAGGCAAATGTCTTCAGAAATGGGGATTAGAAAGGTTACCTTCTGCTCTTGAAGAATATCAAAGTCTTAGGCTACCAGTCACCTCGAAGCAAGTCTTACACTCTCGACGAATGGGACGAATCAAACAAGGGTTATCGCTCCCTGATCGTGAAACTTTCGATCCAATGACAGCAAGTCCCAAAGATTGTGAAGAGCTACAACAGAAAAGTATGCCTTACTTTACTCTCTTCTTTGTCGATTGATGGTGTACCAGATCAAGAAGGTATAAATGTGCTCTACTTGGAGAAATATACTTGAAGCCATTACCATTTTTCTCGTTGAAATTCATTGAAATAGTAGTGAAATGATAAGACAAAAGTACAAATAAATTTGCTCCAAGTGTATAAACAACTGCAAATATTAGTCTAAACTTGAGTTGATGTATTTATGAACTTAGATCTTTAATAATTTCTCCTCCCTCTTTTTGCTTTTAATATTTTCGCATAATTGTTTACAGTATGTTGTTGATTTTGATATCATTTCAAAATTGACATTGGGCTCTGTGAACTTTATAATAAGTGGCGAAAAGTCAATTGTATGCCCGAACCACAACACTGCAAGAAGATTGCCTACCCTTGTCTCACTTGGTGAATTATAGCATCCAACATTGCTATTGAACTCACTGAAATTCAACTTCAATTGTTGGCTCGGTGTTGAGCAGATAAAAAAATTTTAACAAACCGACCCAAAAATATTTGCGGAGAAGATTTGATACAATGAGAGTAAGCACTAAGCAGGGACATGATAAATGGTACACAAAATAACTGTGTTCTGCGCATTTGTAAACAAAGTAATGTTATTACATCCATTGTAACTGCTTCACACTATTAGCAAAAAGCAATGAATTCTACCAACCATGTAAGCTTCCGACATGCTAACTTCACGGACATGGGTATGAAATATTGATTTTCTGATGTGACCTGGTAGGAAATTTTTTTACAGATACCATGGGATTTTCCATCACAACAGTCAGCATCTTTCCAAGCATATCTGCTAGCGGTACACTCAGCTGGTAGCATAAAATTAAGACAAACATCGGAATCGAAAATATTGTGCTAATCACTAGAAAAAAACCAAAGGCTGAAAAATGATCAATAACTTTTATTACTAACTAAATAACACCATCCTTTCCAAAAAGGAGCAAGCTACAAGTTGAACCATCTCAAGCAAAGAACAACAACACAGTCCACCTGAACACGGTGCGGTAAACACCCATCTCGAAAATCGCATCAAATACGCAAGATCTTATGCTTCAGCTAGATTGCTGGACAAATTCAATCTAAACCTAGAATGCAGAAATGGATAGCATCTCATTTCCACATCAGTTTTTACAAGGCTAACAAGAAACGTAAATGGAATAAGATACATTGTCCATTTGGCATATACAATAACTATAGCCCTTCACCGTATATGTTTTTAACATGTTTTGGTGAAAACTAGACCGCTGCTGTTGTAGGCCATGTAGCTTGAGCTGACATAATAATTCCCACAATCACTCCAAACAACCCAAGTGCACTGCCAAAGATTTCAATCACAAGAATTTTCACAAAAAGTGAGGAGTTTTGAGCATCAGAAAGTGCACAGCTGCTTCCAATTATTCCTACACATAATCTGTTGGCAAAATATGAGTCATAACATGCCACACATAGTACATCACATCTAAATTTTTGAAAGGATTAATTTCTTAGAAGATATATAAGGATGAGAAGTTGTACCCGCAGACAAGGTTTGCAAAGCCTACAATGATCCCAGAGGCAAAAATTGCATATCCAGCTCTAAGAGATTCTGGAGCATGCATCTGTGAAGAAGGAACACTCTCTAGTTTCGTTTGCAGTATAATCGCCACAATAACACCATATATAGCAACAGCCTCACAAAAAATTACACTGAGAAAAGAAAGCAACCACATTAAGATTGCCATCAAGTGTCCCAAAACACATAAAAGAGTCAACGAACAAGTTATCATGATAATCCCATGCTGCAAGACTTCAAAACTAGGATACTTGCAAATTTTGTATTTTTATAGGAACTCTTGATTATTATAGTGATATTCGAAAACTAGCTCCTAATTCCAGAAAACTACCTATGATACATCCAATATATCAGCAAAATAACAGATACTAACCCTCTCAAATTCTTCCCCCTTCTAAAGATACTGGCAATTCATTCGTTATCAGAGTTCTGATTATGAAAAGAGGCTAGTGAAAAATAAAAAAAATCATGAGATAAAGATTCAATTTCCAGTCACTTCACAACTGAGGGTGAATAAATCAAAGTTACTTCTTCTAGATTATCTTCCACTTCCAAAGTCCTAAAGATCCAAAACTCTAGTAGGCTGTTTTTGATGATTAATTGCAATAGCTCAATGAATGGTAGCATTGAACTTAAAGATCATCCATAAGGCAGATTAACAACTTAAGAAGCAGGCACTAAATCAATTAAACATAAAACTCAAAATCTTAATAACATAGGTATTGAAAAACCTAATCTGCGTTACCTGATGAGATTCTTCGAAGTAATGCGTGGCGCTTTAATTGCAGCTCCGATCAAACTACTTCCAGTAATGTAAATCCCCCTGTTAAAACCAATTATACGCATCCGACTTTCAGAAAAATATCAAAATTAACACGTCCTAATACATATAGATATGAAATTGAGTTCGAAAGGATACCAGGCGGCGCCGAGGACGGAGACGCCAATAGAGACAGCAATGCCAAGGGCAGCGAAAGTGTAGGGCGAGATCGCCACCAACGCACGCGACCAAGAGCTTGAATCTCCCACCATGGTGGAGCCCGCTATCGTTTCTTCTCGGATTATTGATTTGTAGATGTTGCCTTTGATGCTGAAACTGATCCGATGGGTGACAGAGGAGATATGCCAGGGAGTTGTGTGATCTGGTTTTTTTGTTTATGTGATGGAGGAGGAAAGGCAACTGCTGGAGATATAACACGTGCGACTCGCGCGTGCGAACGATGAATAATAATATCCGAACAGAACTCAAATTGTCATGTATGAAACGGCAACGTATAGTGTCGATGCTCGCATGCTGCTTCGCACAACTTAGAATGGAAGCGCAAAGACATTTCGGGTAATGTTCGACCCGGTAAAAATTACCCACATATATAACGAGGTTTAAGGGTTGACCCTATGATTTTTGGGTAGGGGCAAGAAGGTAAATGAATACCAAACTAAATAAAAAATTTAGTTCGGCTATCAAATATATTTTTTATTCAATTTGATAATCATTTTACACACAATTTGATTTCAAATTATCAAATTTCAGTTCGGTTTTACCGTTTAAAAAATTAGTTAAATCGAAACCATAATAATATACTAAATTATTTTTTTAATGGTGCATATATAATATATTTATTTTATATTTTTATAATTCAAACTATTCATTTACTCTTTTTAATATCAATAAATTACTATTTTTTTAAGTCTTATATTTAAGTTAAATTTTTCCAACTTTTATAAATTAGAAAAAAAAAAAAATCAGCCACCATGGTTAATAACCGAACCAAATCCATAAATATCAGTTTGGTTATGTTCAATTATTACACATATTTGATGGGTTCGTTTTTAATAATTAATTCAGATTTAGTTAAATTAATCGACAATTACCAAACTGAATGATGTTTACCCTTATTTTTGGGAAAGTAAATTTGTCATTCACATAAAAATCGTGAAATTTTGAAGTTAGTGATGACAAGATGTAATTTTGACCCTAAGGTAACACAAGGTGCAATTTGAACTTTTATTGATATCAAGCATTGTTGAAATGACCAATTTTTCACTAACAAAGACAAATTCAGTTACATCACACGTATTTCATCAATATAACACTGGCTTTTGGACATTATAAGTCATATAATATATTTACGACAAGTAACACACAGATAACGTAACTCAATATGTAATATTATGTTGATGAGTTGGAGTGTTTGTTGATAAGAAGTCAAGGCGTTTCAACATTATTTATCGTTAATAAAAATTAAAAATTACGATACACTTTATCGCTATATATAGTTAAAATAATATGGTTTTTTCACATTGAATTATATTTATTCTCCTCTAAAATAAAATAAAGGCAACGTTATCATATTCTGCCTATTCAATAACAAATTAACAATCATATCTTATAAGAAAAAAAATCCTAATTATTAAAATATTGGAACTTTTGAGATTCTTATGATGAGTCACATACTGATCACGTTGAGAATTTTAGTTCTACTTATTCATAATATGGTTAAAGTTCATCTACATTTTATATTGAATATTCTTATTCTACATATGCCTATAGATAAAATGTTAGTTCTAAATTAATTTCCACCACATAAATAATCAATTCTTTAATTATCACTCAGAATGAATGAACAAAGCAACAAGATTACATTTACTCGAACTAATTAATTTATAAATAAAATTCCATGCCTAATATGATCGGGTAACTTAATTATTAAATTAAAATATATAACTAAAATAAATTCTATAAATTTATATATGTAAAATGAATGAATAAAATACATATTTCATCTATTTTTATTTCATGAGCCACTCTCATTCATCAAATTTTTATTATAATAGCAAATGAACATTTACGTAGCCCTTCAACTATCTATAAAAGAATAATCAAATTATTATAAAATTTTTATTTATATTACAAAATTTCTTTCAGTTTGACTTTTATTTCTTTTGTTTGTTGATCTTTTAACCGAAATTCACCAAACTCATTCGATTGCATTTGCATGTTAAATCATCAAATTTTTCAAATTTTAAATTCAATTACGACCAAATTTTCAAGAACAATATGTTACATAAAATATATTTTCAATGATAGTTTTGAAAGACAAGAATGTACAATATTCTAACTAACAATCCGATTTGACCTATTTTTTAGGTTTGAGGTTAATCGGACACTTTTTATTTAGGTGGTCTTTCTTTTAATTAAAGTATTTTATATATATTAATTAGTACTCAAAACTCAAGATCGATCTCTAACTTAAGCAACGATACTTACCATTTAAGGTTACTTTAATTGATAATTTAAAGAATTAATGCACGTATATGTAAGAATGATAAGATTGATAAGACGGATGATATGGGTGAAAAACAACGAATAAGTGGCGGGAAAATCAGTCACACCCTGGCTGATTTGAAGCTTCTTCTACAAACTTCTTTTACAGCTGTACAAATTGCATTGTAATCATCTTATGTTCATGAAATAATATAGAGAAATTCCTTAGTTGTCTATTGTATATATCTCGAACTAATTGATTAATTAAATTTACCTTAGCTTCTGTCATCTTTATTTATGTGAGTAATTGATAACAACATTGATCTCTAAAACTTCTGTAATGGAATTGATATCTGTTACACCTGAAAATTAATTGGATTGATTTTATAAATAACTGTAATCTCTAGCTTAATTAATTTTACATTAGTTTATTTTAAGTTAATTAATTACCGATTAATTTGTTAATTAATTTTGGTGGGAGAATTTATTTGTTTAAAGTGGAGAGTTTTAATACTGTAGGAAGTTGGAATTCGGTTAAAAGAAGTGGCAAAGAAGTTCGAAGTTTTTTGACAGTTGTTATAGAAAGTAGCAGTTTGATTAGTGGGAAGTTATAATGTGAAGAAGTAGCATATTTGAGCTCAACGTGTAAAGCAAGTGGCAAAAAGCAGTTAATTTTTACTCATATAAATATAAGTGCTGAACGAAAGGAAAAGGGATCTCAGACATCATCAGCAAAACTCTACTCAAACATGGCAATACTAAATACAGTCAATTTTTTTAATTTTATTCTATTTTTAAGCATTTATTTTCCTAGAGAATCCTTGCAACTTTTTGAAAATCCCCGGGAGAATTCTTAGCAATTTATATTTTTTCACTCTGTAATTTATATTTTCTATAAACTCAGTTGAATTCAAGCATTATTTCCATTCTAACAGTTTATTTTGGCATTGTTACATTAATTAATATAGTTCGATATATTTAATTACGAAACTTCAAGCTTTTAGTTCTTAAATTTGTTTCAATCGTTTAATTAAAAGTTAAATTTTAATTTATTTTTGTAATCTTTTCCTGTAAAATTACTTGCACGCTCAAGTTTACAAAAAGGGCAAAAAAAAAAAAAAAAACAATATCAATATTTTAATTGTAATATTGTAATAAGGAATTATTATATATATTGAGATAAATTACATGACATTATAAGAAAAGCAAAACATGGATAGGGAAAATGGACTGTTCTTGATCAAGCAAATGCAATGATACATTATTTAATATTTAAACTTTATTTGAAGCTTCAATGCTTTTAATTTTGACCGTTTGTTTTGAGCACTGATCAGTCCCTGCACACAGATCGATTAAACAAGTTAATTCCTGAGCCAAGTACATAATCAACTACAATATTAGCACTAATCATATACAGTGATTATAATCAAATTAGTAATTAACTGCAAATCCTTTCAATAATTGGCATCCATAAACCACTAGCACCTGTTAACTATTCTATCCATATTTGAATATAATCCAATTAATTTGAGTAATAATTAGTTAATAAAAGAGTCAATTTGGTCCTTCAACTTAATTTGTGGTATCAATCTAATTCAAATTCAACTTTATGTATCAATTTGGCCAGACGTTAGAAATCTCACATTGCTTAGTGAGAGAGCTATATATGTGAGGCAATGCTTCTCTTTAAGGTATTTTTTTTTTGTGAGTTAGGTCTTTGTTTATAACAAGGCATTAAAATCACTTCGGTGCCGTGCATATAATATTAATATATAGTTTAGTTTTTTCATAATTCTTGCTTTGAACTTAATTATTTGATCCAAATTGACAAATTGAAGGACCAAATTGATTTGTAAAGCTTTACTTTGGACTAAATGGAAAAAGTCTAAAGCGGCCGATCCAAATAGAGCGGGCCAATGAAAAAGTCATCACCATTATACAATACAATACAATATAATTAATTAATTAATTAATAACTATTTAAAAAAAATTTGAAATCCTAAATAATAAACTCTATATCCTAAAGTATAATTCTAGGCTCCGCATTCTAAAATTTTCCTCCTAAAATTGTAACTATACCAATCCATATGACCCTAACAATGAAAAAACATAAATAAAATCATACAGACCGGGACTATTGTAGAATCTTTTTATTAAAGATGTTAAAATAGATCGTGATACGCAAATACGATTCGTATAACATGCAAATTTGGCAAATCAGGGTTGAAGTTATGTGAATTAATGTAAAAAGACAAGACAACAAGTTTAACCCGTCCAATAAACATGTCGTGTCATAGGTTGACTCGACAATCCGTCTATAACTCAAGTTTAACTCACTGAAATATTAAACATAAATGTAATACATATAGTAAATATGTCAAAATAGGTCATGATACGCTGGCATATAAGACACAAATTTGACGAATGAGGATTGAGATTATATGTGGGTTAGTTCGGAAACGGGTCAACATATTTAACCGGTCTAATAAGTGGGTCATATTAGTATTTACCTTATATATACGTGATACGAGAACAAGCCAACACGACACAAACACAACAAGGCAATCCCTCGAACTTTTTTACCATGTATAACTTTATGTTATTAGAGAGAAAGTAAACCTGGTAGAGTTAAACAATCTCCTGAATTGGGCCACGAAAGCATTTGATTCCAAGACGAAGGAAAAACGTGAGATGAGAAATGTTAAAAGTGGTAGCTTCAATGGCTTGAAGATGAACAAGTCCATCTTGATCTCTGTCACAAATGACTTCCGAACACCGAGCCAAGTAGGCAGGCAACAAAGACACACCACTATATGCTCCATTCACATAGATCATAATTATCAAAAAATTGTAATTAATTGATTTTTTTTCCACTAATACATTCACCTTTCTTCCTGCTTTGATGCTTACTATCTGCCTGAAATGGTCTGGCCGAGATGGGGGAGCAAACACCCTCAATTCCATCTCCACACTTAACATGTTCTTAATTGTGGTTACTCGTACAACCATGGTCTTAATTAATTACTGCTCTTAATTAATTTGATTGAACATATATATATGCTATCAATAGTGTCTAAATTGTACAGATTGTTTCACTATTAGCGATGACATCAAAGTATTTTCAAGATAATCACCGAAACTCCCTAGACTAAAGTTTTCTTGTTTACTCCTTTAGGTATTTTCGGGGTAATTTGATTATTGTAACCAAATTTCGGATAAATTAAGGATTAATTTTCTCACTATATAGTTTTTTGCTGGGAGAGAGATTTTATGGTACATCTAGCAGCGACGTTATCCGTATGTCAAGCCAACAAAATCGTGACAATTCCTATCTCAACCAATGAAAAAAATGACAATATTTAATTAATTAATTATTTAATAAGTTGATTATTAAATAAATTAAATCTTATACCCTAAAATAAAACCCTAGATATTCTAAAATCTCTCATTGGGTGGTTGGATTGATTTGGTCTAAAAAGAACATATCAATTTAGATGACACGTGTCAAAATATTATTGATGGTTTTTCTAACACTTGTCATTTTTACCATCGATCCATATATGAAGGTGAAAGATTTGAAACCGTGTAAATATAAATATAAACAAAAGTTATCAAAATCGGACAAGATTGGTTGATTTGACCGGTTCAACCATGAACTGACTACTAGTACAATTAATTTGATAAAAAAAAATCTCAATTTTTGGAAAAATGGGCAAAAAAAAGTTCAACCACTGACTAAACCATAATTAATCATAATATAATATTAAATACTAATATAAATATTCGGTTAAACCACCGATTCGAACCTATCAAACCGTAAACTAATACCTTCCCCAGGTCCAATTTTTATAACATTGACTGAAACGTATTTCAAAAGATAGCTAAATGCTAAATGGAAAGATTGCCACTGATAAAAATAAAAATAAAAATAAAGCCCTACCCAATTTTCGGGCTAGGCTGGGTTGCATCCTCTGAAGCTGGTGACTGATGTCATTTGCTCTGTGCCAAAGTCTACTACTCCCAATCACTTTTTAATATAGGAGGAGGATCGCCTGTAACCAACCTTTCCAGGGCAGATTTTGGAAGTGGGAGGGGCACCTCTGTTTCTGCATCTGCTCACATATATATATAGAGATGCCAGTTCAATAATATTGGATATTTGACAAATTCACAAAAAATTAAACGAATCTAATTAACTGAATTTATTTTATGAAAGTATGATTCAAATTTATTCAAGGTTTTTCCATGAATATAATTTTTGAAACTATTGTGGAAGTGACTTCGAAATTTAGGCTATTCAGTCCTTCTAACTCTTTCAAAAATTAAACTAACAAATAACCCATCAAAATATTATAATAATAATAAATAAAAGAAGCTAGTTTGGATATATATATATATATATAGTGTTTTTTGATAATAAATACTGATAAGTTTTTAGAATTATTATTTTCCATCAAACACGAATTATTATATTTTTTTATCAAACACGAATTTTCGATCTCTAAACAGAAATCAAACAATAACAAACGCAAGAGAATTAGGGAGATCCAAGATTAATGATGAGAGTGAGAGGAAGAGAACTTGATCCTGCCAAATTCAGTTAAGTTCCACCCAAAAACTTGTCTTCTCCGTGTCTGAAATCTGCTGTTCAAAGGGCTCCAGCTAACTCTTTTACATCTGCGAAAAAAGAATGAGAGAAATCGAAGAGTAAAAACGCAATCAGCCGGAAGCCCTTTGTAACAGAGATTTTAGGCAGGTGAAAAGAAAACAAGAATTAGGATTAGAGCTAAATCGAATTCTGACAAATTCAAGATCTCTCATACTCACTCATTACCATATTCAAACATAATCTTAATTTGTGGTTAAACCTCGTTAATTAGCTGTTAATTGGCCTTTCAATTGCTTAATTATATTTGAATATCCATTGGGCGGCAGCTTCATAGCTTCCGCTGGACCGCTGTATTCATCTGTTTGTTATTGTATTTTTGTTGATATATGCCATAACGCTGCCGATTGGAGAAGAATTGCTCACTTTGAGATATAAATAAATTGATGTCACTTTACATCTTAAGATGTGATTCCTTTTGGAATTAATATTCTATTGAATCAAATTATCGTTAATTATTTAGACGCTTTTGATTTCGGTTTTGATCAGTTAAGTTACCTTAGTTAATTACTTAATCAATTATCTAATTGATTTCAGTTTCTGATTGTTATATTTGATACTTATCTGCACGTAAATGTCTAACATTTATATTATTTCCGACATTTTTCTGCACGTATAGGCCCTTTGAACTTAAAGTAGTACGAAACTCTGATATCATATTATGTAATTATTTAAGGTATAATGACTTTTTTGGCCCATGTCTTTATTACTTGATTACTCTTTTAGTCCTTATTTTTTCAAAGTTGTCATTTTAGTCCCTAGACTATACAAAATCATATTCATTGGAGCCATAATTGATCATTTTGCCCTCGTAATGAATTAAATATGAAAGATAAAATTGTCAATTATGATTTACTTAGGTATGGTTTTGAATAGGACAGAGGCCAAAAGGGTAGTTTTGACGATGGTGACTAAATGGGCAATTAATTGATAGCACATGACTAAAAATATCTTTTTGTCAATTATTTAAGCCAAAAGTTTAAACTAATTGCTAAATTGAATAATAACTTTTATTATTATGAATTTACACACCAAAATTAATTAATTGCAAAAGGTATCATCATAATTTAGATGTAAAGCGAAATTTTTAAATATTGGTCTGGTGCGCAATAGGGTATAATACCCAAAAAAAAAATGTTATTGTAAATGTAAAGAAACATATACTCTCTTTATGCAAAAGAAGAGGCATATTAATATTGGAAACCAAAAGGACGGTATACATTTCTATTTGGTCCAAAAAATATATATCTATTTTCTTAAAATATACTTAGGGGTGGTATTTAATTGAGACTTTTATAGGCTTTTTTTTTTGTAGTGAATGACTATTCCATTACATGCATATTCCATTATACAATACTAATATATAACAAACGTAGACCCAATTCCGTTTCACAAATGTAATAACAAAATATGTAAAAACTAAAATCTAAATCAACAATATATATAAAAGGAACCAAACTAGAACTAGAAAGATATTAAAGATTCATAGACAATACATCGACACAATATTGAAAGAAAGCAACGAGTCAAAATCCATTATAAAACTTAAAGTTACTAATACCTAAAAGGGTATAAATTATGAACTTGATTTCCATGTATACTATTTTCTTACCACCAAGCACAGTCAAGAAAATATTTCTGTTATATACTTTCTGTATATAGGTCCACTCGATAACTATGCATGGACAATTGGATGGACTATAAGTAGAGATTAACCTTGGCACAAATAAAATAATCCATAGATAAAAGAGAGAATTAATGAGATTTATAAGTCAAAAAACAATAAATGGTAATATAGTAAGCTCAGCGTGCCAATGAAATAAGGGTAAATGTTGTCAGCAAGGGATCAATTGACCCTAGCCAACAAATGCAAAAACATTCCCCATGTCATACCATACCAAGAGATCATTATCAAC
This sequence comes from Euphorbia tirucalli, assembly GCA_039660915.1. Classification (NCBI taxonomy): domain Eukaryota; kingdom Viridiplantae; phylum Streptophyta; class Magnoliopsida; order Malpighiales; family Euphorbiaceae; genus Euphorbia; species Euphorbia tirucalli. The sequence continues at coordinate 72,976,245 of CM077634.1, read as the reverse complement.
CTAAACATTCTCAACTCCATAAATTTCTTGCACTAACAAGGCTTCTCCACTAATCTTTGGAAGAGAGATACAGCAAATTAACCTTATAAATGGGGCACCTAGCTAGAAGGATTAACAGAGCTTAAATAAACAAGACATTTTTTTTTTATCAATTAAAATATAACCATTAAGCATTATGATCCCAATATCTCATTTAGAATTTAGAACCATCATTGTTATGTAACTGAAACATAAAAGAAAAGGGCAATTTTGTATAATGATTTCAACACTAGCTGATATTCATGCAGTTAAAATATTGTCATAGGATTACTACCCTCCAAGATTTTTTAGTTTGATATTAAATATTATATAGATGGGTTAAGGTGTCAAGCTTAGTAAGATGCAGATAGTGACAAAAATTATTCCATCAAATGTTGCTTTATGGACATTCCTTGTGGCATTTGTTTCTGAATGTTCTTGAGTATGCAGTCCATCAACTGGCTACTTTCTTCAATTTTTCTCATATCAGCTATGTTGGGGTATTGGTTGTTCTTTATTTCTGAACTTCTTTTGTCTGTCACAGTTAGAGCTTGAAGGAATAGATGTTAATGAAGTAATCAGAATCATTACATTAGATTCAAACAAAAGTAAATTAGAAATTTATATTCACAAGTTTATCCTTAAATTATTATTTTGGCTAAATTTTTTAACCTAAAAAAAACTTAAAGCAAATTAAAGTATAATCTAAAATTTAAAATGATTTACATATATCAAAACAAAGAAAAATTAATATTGAACTTTTTTTAGGATAGAGGAAGTAGTAATTAATACTAATAGCTTTAGAATTGTATGTACTTTTTTTTTTTTTTTTTTGTGTTCCACCTCTCTTGACCTTTCTCATTTTCAAATTTTCCAAACACCATATAATTTATTATTAACAAAGACATTATAATAATAGTATGTTGTATGAAGGGGAGAATTAATTACAATTAAACAGCTGATAATTTAATTATTATTGTCCAATAAATGGCAAAAAGGTGGCATCAATTAGTAATCTCATTATAGTTTCATGAATCGAGTAAGGCATCATGCGACTATCATTTCCATAAAAATAGAAGGTTTATCGAGTCTATTAAGCACAAAACAAGCTCACTTAAAAACTAATCCCTCAATCTCTTCCTATAAATTGCAATTTCAAAAAGAAAAAAAATCCCAAAATAAATATATTAGACATATCCTAAAAATGGCTGAATTCACATACACATGTAAAAGAACAATTGTAAGCTCAAAACCGGTTCAACCAGGAAAATCCTTCCCTTTATCAGTTCTAGACCAGATTATGGAACAAAATCACATACGAATTGTGTATTATTACAGAACTCCAGGAAGACAGGAGGTGGGAGAGATAACTAAGAAGCTAAGAGAATCTTTGTCTGAAATGCTAACATATTTCCCTATAGTGACAGGAAGGTTAGTTAAGGATGAGAAAGATGAAAAATGGATGATTAAGTGTAATGATGCAGGAGTAAGAATGGTGGAAGCTAGATTAAAAGGGAGCTTAGATGATTGGTTGGATAGATTAGATTCCGAGAAGGAGCTTAAACTTATTTATTGGGAGGAAATGTTTCATAAACCTTATTTTTGGTCAACTTTCTATGTTCAAGTAAGTAACAAAAACTCTATTTCTGTTTTGTTTCTTGCACCAAAATGGTCGTAGACCGAGATAATAACATATCAATAATAGTGTTGACGTATCATCATTTAGTTTTTGGTTCTGACCACGTTGAAAGGTCAAACTGATCCATGTATTACTAGAAGCGGTGCTAGAAGGCATGGATAGTGTACCGACCATTATTCCAACTATAACTAGTTTAGCTTTTCATAAGCCTTATCTTCTTCAATACTCCAGAAAATTTTGTCGTGGCTTCCCCTTGAATATGATTCATATTTTTTTCTTTGAAACAAATTAAATGATTGTCAAATTGGTCTCCAAAATTAGGGATTCGAGTTGAAGGACAAAATTCATATTTTTATCACTTTGAACATATAGTTAATAATTATGTAGATTTTTTTAACACATTATTTTTGTTTTTAGATAACTGAATTTGAAGAAGGTGGGTTAGCAATTGGTCTAAGTTGTTTCCACTTGCTAGCTGATCCATCCTGCGCCACCATGTTCGTAAAGGCTTGGGCCGACACGACATTAGGAAGAAAAATGATGACTCCGCCTCTCTGCCACCCTTTGCCTAGCCGGAGACCCGACAACAAAAAGTCCGGTCACCAACGTTACACCCACTTGATCAATTTCTACAAATCCACTTTTGAGACTAGAAATTTGGCGGCCGGCACACGCCAAGCGACCATTTCTCTTCAGTTCACAGATCCCATGGTCCGAGCCTGCATATCCATGGCTCGAACCGCTGGTTCAAGTGAAACGACACCGTTTCAGGCCCTAGCTGGACTCTTTTGGACATGCATAAGCAAAATTAAAGGGCAAAGAAATGGGCTTATTGATATGTGTGTGGGCTTGGATATGAGGAAAGTTTTGGGCTTAGATGAAGGCTTTTTTGGCAACTGCATGGTGTATAATAAGGTCCATCCAGAATCTGCAGGAAATGATGGTAAATTATTTATCATTTAATAAAAATAAATAATAATAATTTTTTTTTTTAAATATCAAATTCAATTAAAATAGTGTTAGCCATTTAATTTTGCATTTGAAATTGCACTTTTAACAATTTAAAATAAAGGGTTTGTGATTTGCTCTATAGTCACATTGCACATATTAAAAAGATTATTTTTGAACTGCTAAATTTAAAAATTTTAAATGCATATGAAATAAATAACGCTTGTGACTGAATTTTTTTTATTCATAACCAATTTTCTATAGTCATATCAAGCATATAAAAATTTATTTTTAAACTGTTACTAATAGAAATTTTAAATGCATATGAAATACGTAACACTTGTGATTGAATTTTATATTCAAAATTAATTTTTTTTATTAATTAAAACCTTAATTTATGAAATTATAACTGGTTGTTAGCTTAATATTTCAAATTGAAAGTATTTAAAGTTTAATTAATAAAAATTGATAAAGCTCAGAAACCTCAAGGTGCTATTTCATATATATATATGAAAAATATGTTTGTTAAAAATTTGAAAAATCCGTTAATTACAGTGAATTTCCTAAATGATCAGGTGCTGTCGGGGCTATTAAAAAGGAGATGGAGAAAATGGACAATCAAGGGATAATGGATTTGATCGAGTGGCTAGAAAATAATGATTGCAAATCATCTCCTTCGATGAACGGTTGTGATCTCATATGTGCTAATTTAGGAGGACTTGACCCATATTTGGCCACATTTGATGAAGGTTATGACCCAATTCGTGTTTCTTATTATATTGAACCATTCGCCGGAGTAGGCCATGTTTTGGTCCTCCCGTCGCCGCTGCCGGGTGACAGCCGAATGAGCAGGGTTGTTATGGTTACGCTGCCGGAGACGGAGGTGGTTAAATTGTGTGAAGATGATCTTATTTTAAGTCTCTCTCCAATTATTTTAATGGCAACTAAAAATTGATATATTTTAATTAGTTTCTCATTTTATACTTATTAATTAAAAAGAAAAAAATCATTCATAGTAGAATATTTATCTATAGAATTTGAATATCAACATTTTGGTTTGCAAAAAGTAAATTTAAAATTCTGTTTTTCTTTTTTAATTTTTATTGATTAAACCATTAATCTTTAAAAGAGACGTATTAAACCACATTGAGTCTCTTACTAAAACTAATTATGGATGTGGTTTTTTTTTTATTTTTTATTTTTTATGATTCTCATTAATTTCAATGGTGTAATAACTAGTCTTATACAAACTCGAACTATGGACCTCTTATTTAGAAAGACATATATTTATTACTAAGACATAGGTGAATGTATTGGTTCAAACTCGATTAAGTGTGCATTTTATCGGATATATTTTCATTTAATTTTCTAACATAAGTGAACGTTTATATTGGAGTGGGTGAATATCTATAATTTGTAGATAATTTAATTTATTTTGTTGATTATCATGCATAATATATTATATGTACAATAGTAATATTATAAAATAACTAATTTTTTTTAACAAAGTAAATTGTTTAATAAACTGGGACGAACCAAAATAAAAAAGTACTCTATCGTATTGAGATGAAGATAACATAAATTATTTATTTCAAATTTATTACATTAGGTATGTAATAAATATGTGTGCCACAATATTATGGGCGTCAATCGCTTAAACTTGAGATTTTGAATTCGAGTCATAATCTGATTGGGAGAGGAGTCACATAAAAAATGTCTGATCAGACTTGAACCGAGTAATCGAACATACTTTAAAAAAAGTGCAAAAATACAGTATTGTTCTCTTAAGTTCAAATAATTATACTAATATGATCGAAAATTTTTAAAAAAAAAAAAATTTTGTTGTTAAGAGTGTATTTTATGTTGTGATAAATCAAATTAATATCTACAATCTTTGGCAAGTTATTATATTCGGGACATTCAAATAATTCTCCCGCTACTGTACAAAATAAAAAAACAGATTCCCAATGCATGCGTTTGCCGGGAGTCGAACCCGGGTCTATTGCTTGGAAGGCAATTATCCTAACCGTTGGACTACAAACGCTTTCAATGTGTTTACATTCCGTCTTTAGAAATTTATTTATTACGAACGAGTAAAACAATAGAAGTCAGTTAATTTTTATAAACGGATTGGTTTTTAATAATTGAGAATGATACAGAACTATAGAATTACTTTTTAAGACGAAATTAATAATTAAAAAAAAAAAGCAATTAATACTATATTTAATTAGATTTAAGATATACTTTCTTGAAAAGCATGATTGAGAGTAAAATATCTTATGAACTCATGTAATCAATGATACTGTTTATAAATTATAAAAGGAATATATTATTTGTTAAAATTTAATTAAAAAAATGAACTTGCCAGATTCGAACATTCAACATCTAGAATTACAAGGTTTTAATACCGTATCATAAAACTTTTTTGTCCAAAAATTTAAACTGATAAGTAATGTTCAATTATAACTTATATATTTTCTCGACGAGAATCACTAGGGAAAAGGTATGGACTGGGTGCAAAAGAGATTTGAGAAGCAATTTGGTTCCATTATTGAGGAAAAGACGATGCTTTAACATCTATAAAACTAGGATCTTGAAAAATATTATCGTGCACAAGCTTACTTATATAAAATATGTGCTCCGTCTTTAGCCAAGAAATCACATTGTTTACACTTGTTGTCTAGCTTTATATGACGTCTTAATATGGCATCAAAGCTTACGAAAATCCATATAATCATCTTCCAAGCAAAATGGGTAATTTTTCGGTTTAAAGCCATTTTTACTCCTTCGTCAACATACTTCTAACATTTTTCCTGCTAATTGCTTATTGTGCTATTCAACAATGCTTCAAAATGGTCCGAAACTAACGGAATTTAGTGTGTGATACAATAAAATTTTTCATGGAATATAACGAAATATGCTCAACGTAAATTTTGAGTTATTTTGAATTTTTTTAATAGCACATTGATAAAAAGAAAAACAAAAATGGTAGTGAGAGAACAAAAAGGCTTGATAGCACAGGTGGCGCTTATAGAAGTATTTATGGTCAAGGACCTCTACCATAAACCGCCGTGGATCTGGAAGCTCCCTTTATCGTTGCCACCGACTAGTTTGATTAAGAATCAACTAAATGGAAAAGGAAAGACTTTGATTAAGAAAAGTCCCAAGTACCATTCTCCAAAATTAATTAATATTTAGGTTATTAATTATTATTACCAGATAACCACCGTGGATAATGAAAGATAGATGGTGAGTTTGAAATTATATTCAATTTTGAAGATTTTTCTATATTATTTTTCCATTTCTTTTTGTAATTTAGAGTCTAATTACATTTTTTTTTTTTTTTTAGTTTCCAAAATTAACTAAATGGAAAAGGAAAGACTTTGATTAAGAGAAGTCACAAGGACCATTGTCGCCAAAATTAATTAATAATTGAGAATGATACAGAACTATAGAATTACTTTTTAAGACGAAATTAATAATAATAATAATAAAAAAAAGCAATTAACACTACATTTAATTAGATTTAAGATATACTTTCTTGAAAAGCATGATTGAGAGTAAAATATCTTACGAACTCATGTAATCAATGATATTGTTTATAAATTATAAAAGGAATATATTATTTGTTAAAATTTAATAAAAAAAATGAATTTACCAGATTCGAACATTCAACATCTATAATTAAAAGGTATTAATATCATATCATAAAACTATTTTACCCAAAAGTTTAAACTAATAAGTAATGTTTGATTATAATTTTTATATTATCTTGACGAGAAACACTAGAGGAAAGGTATGGACTGGGTACAAAAGAGACTTGAGAAGCAATTTGGTTCCATCATTGAGGAAAAGACGATGCTTTATCATCTATAAAACTAGGATCCTGAAAATTTATAGTCATATCAAGCATATAAAAATTTATTTTTAAACTATTAATAATAGAAATTTGAAATGCATATGAAATACATAACACTTGTGATTGAATTTTGTATTCAAAATTAATTTTTTTATTAATTAAAATCTTAATTTATGAACTTATAACTGGTTGTTAGCTTAATATTTCTAATTTAAAGTATTTAAAGTTTAATTAATAAAAATTGATAAAGCTCAGAAACCTCAAGGTGCTATTTCATATATATATATATATATATGAAAAATATTTTTGTTAAAAATTTGAAAAATCCGTTAATTACAGTGAATTTCCTAAATGATCAGGTGCTGTCGGGGCTATTAAAAAGGAGATGGAGAAAATGGACAATCAAGGGATAATGGATTTGATCGAGTGGCTAGAAAATAATGTTGCAAATCATCTCCTTCGATGAACGGTTGTGATCTCATACATATTTGGCCACATTTGATGAAGGTTATGACCCAATTCGTGTTTCTTATTATATTGAACCATTCGCCGGAGTAGGCCATGTTTTGGTCCTCCCGTCGCCGCCACCGGGTGACGGCCGAATGAGCATGGTTGCTATGGTTACGCTGTCGGAGATGGAGGTGGTTAAATTGTGTGAAGATGATCTTATTTTGAAGTTTCTCTCCAATTATTTTAATGGCAACTAAAAATTGATATATTTTAATTAGTTACTCATTTTATACTTATTGATTAAAAAGAAAAAAAATCATTCATAGTGGAATATTTATCTATAAAATTGGAATATCAACATTTTGCAAAAAATAAATTTAATTTTTGTTGATTAATATTATCCTGAAAAATATTATCGTGCACAAGCTTGCTTATATAAAATGTGGGCTCCGTTTTTAGTCAAGAAACCACATTGTTTACACTTGTTGTCTAGCTTTATATGACGTCTGAAGATGGTATCAAAGCTTAGGAAAATGCATATAATCATCTTCCAAACAAAATGGGTAATTTTTCGGTTTAAAGCCATTTTTACTCCTTCATCAACATACTTTTAACGTTTTAACTCCTAACTGATGACTGTTACTAATTGCTCATTGTGCTATTCGACAACGCTTCAACATGGTCGAAACTAACTGAATGTAGCATGTAACACAATAAAATTTTTTACGGAATATAACGGAACATGCTTAACGTAAATTTTGAGTTATTTTGAATTTTTTTAATAGCACAATGACAAAAAGAAAATGGTAACGGTAACGCGAGAACAAAAAGGTTTGATAACACAGGTGGTGCTTGTTGGAGTATTTATGGTCGAGAACCTCTACCATAAACCACCGGAAGTTCCCTTGATCGTTGCCACCGGCACCTTTGATTAAGAGTTAACTTAATCGATAAGGAAAGACTTTGATTGATTAAGAAAAGTCCCAAGTATTCTGTGTCCAAAATTAATTAATAATAAATAAATAAGGACGTATCCAAATGAATAATTGATTAACTGATAACAAACTTGTGGGATGTGGCAAGTTAGTCTGTTTTAGATTATTAATTATTATTACCAGTTAACCACCGTGGATAATGAAAGATAGAAAGCGAGTTTGAAATTATATTCAGTTTTGAAGATTTTTCTATATTATTTTTCCACTTGTAATTTAGAGTCTAATTACATTTTTTTTTTTAATTATAGTTTCTTAAAACGTATAATATATTCATTTAATTCATCGGTGAATTAATTACAACAATAAATTAATTAATTAAGAGAAAAAATTTGATTGGTTTGTTTGTGTCGGCTTTTTCCATCAGACAGTTGCATATTTTTTAAGGCATATTATCCGATTTCAATGAAATTAGACAGGTGTCCCGCACCATGTGTAAATTTTTTAATTATCATTTACAACAGTATTCTTATTTATATTTCACAGAATTTTATATAATGTATATAATAATATATATTATAAACAAAGAAAAAAAAACTAATAATAAATTCCAACCATTTGAAAAAACAATTAAATATTTTAACCTACTAAGTTTATTGATTAGTAAAAACAATAAAAAAGGTAAAAGGTAAAAAAACACAAGTATAGATCATGAAAGCGTTTAAAGATAAATCAAATAAGTTTATACATATAAATTTTTATTGCAAACAGATAATCCAAATTCACTGCTTAGATGCAAAGAGATTTATCATTAGAATGTTGCTTCACCAACATAACTCTAATTTAACATATAGTCATTGTAACACCAACATTTATAGTTTATTATTAGGGAGCTTCAATTGTTAAAAAATAAAATCAAGTTCATAACTAAAAAGGAACTCATTGGCACACATGATTAAAATGTGAAGAAATAATATCAATTTTAGAAAACGAAAGATTAAGAGCGATAAACAAATTAGAAAATTCTGAGAAAAGCTAATTCAAAGAAAACAAAAACGTAAAACAAATTGAAATAGAAATAACGAATATCACTTTTGATTCAGAATCAAAGTTGTAAAAACTATCTGAAAAACAAAAAGAGATGGAGAAGGAAGAATAAGCTGTAATGAAATGTATAATGAAAAGAGTTTAAATGAGGATATTACCATTAAAAATTTACAAAGAGATATTAGGGATTATAAATATAAAACAACTATTACGAGAGATTAAAAAATTTATGGGATTATGAGAGATTTTTACACTTTAGTATGAAAAGAGAAAAAAATAAAATAGAAAATAATTAAAAATTTGATTATTAACTTTTGAATGGAGGAGATTAAAGAGAAAATCTTTTTAATTTCATATCTAATTAGTTTAAAAATAATTATTTTAATGGATTGAAATAAATAAAAAATTCAAATAAAATAAAAGACGACATGTGGTCTTAATATCTAGTATTTTATATTATATATAAATTAGTTTTAAAATAATTATTAATAAATTAAAATAATTTAAATAAACTAAGAGACAGTCTATTGTTTTGTACATAGACTTGGATCCTAGGACTCTGAATTAGAGGGAGAAAATTTTACTGTAACGGGGTATTTGTTAAATAGGATAAAGGGTGGGATAGGGATTAGAAATCTCTGTCCCACCTCTTATCCCATGTTTGGTAAGGGGATATGGAAGATGTGATAAGTTTTTTATCCCTATTTATTCCCATATTTTTATCCCTGGTCCCTCCAAGTATAAGGAGGTGAGATAATTTTTTTTTGGAAATTACATATTTATCCAAATTTAAAATTTAAAAGACTCATTTATCCCCAATTCATCTCTAATTATTTTTAACATATTTAGGGGTAATATCGTAAATTATATTGATTTGTCTCTATCCCTATCCAAACATATCTTATCTTATCCCTATCCCACTTTTAACTTTTATTTTTATACCTATCCCAATCTTTTATCTCTATCCCTATCCCAACCCTTACTTCTATCCCTATCCCCATCAAATACCAAACGCCTCGTAAGTGTACAGAGTATACATTATTTTTCTAATTTATTTATAAAAAAATTAATTATAACACGTGAAATTAAGGAACCCCAGGCCCCATCATGAATTGTCGAACGAATGAACGATGGCCACTTTGATTGGTTAAAAAACTTCCAAAGTCCAAGTACGTGACAAGTTAATTTCTAAAGGTTTTTACGTCATTATCAGTTAACTACCCTGGATTATGATACAAAAATGAATTTGATTATAATATCGAATGATTAAATTTTCCCATGACTATATTCTATTTTGAAGATTTTTATATTAGTTTTTCCATCTCTTCTTGTAATTTAGAAAGTCCAAGTACATGTTGTTTTGTTCATTTAATTTATTAAAATATATAATTTATTGAATTAATTAAAACAACATAAATTAATTGATATTTTAATTAATTTAGTCCTCACGAAAATTAAGAGGAAAATCTTTTAATGGTTAATAAATAATGATAAAAAGAATCATGCTATACTTCATTTTATTAATTGATTGGATATCCAAAATTAAATAACAATTAGAAAATTCTCTCATGAACTATGAGAGAGAATAACTGTAGCTAGGGCATTTCATCTTAATTTAAAATATTTAAACGGTAGTAGTTGGGCGCTATCCTTTCCCTTAAAAAGTCTCATACATAGTTAGGATGTTTTAAAATCCTCAATATTTTTTTAAAAATGTGCTATCTAATCTCAAGAAAACTTGAATCGTGAATCTTCTGGATATAGATATTAGACCTGTTCATGGATCGGGTTGGGTCGGGCTACATCGGGTTTGATATAAAAATCTCTTGTTCAAGCCCAGCCCAGCCCGCACTAATTTCACATCGGGCTCAAGCCGGGCAATTGAACCTCATTCCCAAGCCCAGCCCAACCAGCCCATCAAATAAATATTTATATTTTTCTAATATAACTTATTTTAAACAAATTTAATTTACAGAAAGTATTCATAGACAAATTTAATTTACAGATAATATTCATAGAGAAATTATAATGGTCAAGATCTTCTACAAGTTTTTCAATGGTTCAGATTAAATATTTAGTATATAATTATATAAATAAAAATATAAAAGTATATATTATAAAATTATCCGGGCCGGGCCGGGCCAATCATGGGTCTTATAGTTATTCTCAAGCTCAACCCATCATTAACTCGGGTTTCTACTGGTTCGGACCTGGCCGGGCTTAAAGTAAAATATGTATGTCCAAGTCCAACCCAGAACAAGCGGGTTTGGGCGGGGCCACGGGTCGTTTGCACAGGTCTAATAGACATACACACTTACCGCCAGATTGGAAGTGGATGTGCATATAAGTTTATATATATATTAAATGAAAGTAAACAATTGTTGAGGTTGTTATCATTGTCTCATAAACACTTTTCCTTTTTATAAAAGAACTTTGGTTTGCGAAATAGTGTCCGGCTCCATGATATTAAACATAAGACATAGTCGCATATTTTGCTACATCTTAATAACAACTCTATATCTCTCTAACAAGAGGACTACGGCTTGATTTTTCTCAAGACCATATATATATCTCAAGTCCTTTCATGGCTCAGTTCCTATCCAAAACAACTTTTTTTAATCAAATTCAATTCAATTCTATATAATAAATTTTCTAGTTTGGAAAAAAAAAAAAAAAAAAGAAAAAGAAAAATTCAATTTCTTTCTATTTTAGATTAAGGAGGAAGATCAAAATTACAAATTACAAATTAGGTATGAAGTGGTCTGATTTTGTTGTTATTCAAATTCTTACATTTATAATGATGTCCCACTATTGTTGGTGTGTCTCTTTCCCATATTCATGAGATTTTGCCTCTGGCCACTAGAAATAATTCATGATTTCAAAAAAAAAAAAAAAAAAAAAAAAATCCTTGTATAATCTTTCATCGTTTTATATGAAAATGTAGTGGGATTTATTGTAACTACTGTAGGACATAATCCCACCAACCGTAAATTCTCAATTTTCCTGAAATAAAAAATATATTATCATTGATATAAAATATATTAAAAAGAGAAAATATGTGAATACTTTGTTTATTAAAATTCATTAGATTATTTGTTAAAATAAGAATGGTAATGGAAACGTTTTAAATGAATTGATTAATTAGTAATTGAATCCTTTTATGTAAAAGTAATTTCCAAATAAGGGGATTGAATTGAGATATGAATTGAAATGAAATATATCAAAGAAATTAAATTCTTTTCTCCAAAGAAGTTGTTTACAAACATAGTGAAAAAGTTTCCTTTTTTTGTCATCCTTCCCAATAAAACGACATTCTTGGCCCCTAAACTTTCCAAAGTACAGTTTTCACTTTGATTTATTGGCCATTTATCTTTTAAGTTTGCTAAACTGTACATCGTGATAGACGAAACTATTATAATTAGAGTTTGTTGGAGATCTCACCTTGAAATTAAGTAAAAATAATGAGTGACGTATAAGTGAAGTAAATTGAGTCTTAATATCAGCCAATCGGTTTTGTGCTGCATGGGCTAAAGTCCACATATATGCTCACTCATATAATAAAACCTAATACTTTTAAGACCCACGGAATTTCTTCATGGTATCAGAGTAAGAGAAGATCTAACAAATGGAAGATACTATGCTCATATTTATAGAGACTTGGTAGAGCTTGGACAAGTAAAGAAGACTAGATTCGTTGATAACCTTGGACTTCAAAAAGAGATATGTCTAGATGTTTAACAAGTGATAATTGTTCCAGATGAAACTTCAATTAGAATTGTCGAATCGAACAAAATTGATTAACAAATATGCATGGTGAATGCTTTAATTTCGTTTTTTTTAGATGTGAATTTTGTATAAACTATAATTATCTTCATCGAAATAATCTTGTTCAGGGTTTAGTCACAATTAAGGCTTCTCACTCCTCATTACAGATATATTTAATGGGATTCGAACTTGAGTCTCCTCCTAAAAATTTAGCATGCGTTGCCGACTGAGTTACAACACATAGGTAGATTTAAAGAATTTCATTAACCGAAATTGATTGATAAGAATCTGATATATTTTTGTATAAATCTTATAAAATAAGATAGAATATTAATTTGGAGATTTTACATTGAAAAGTAAATGAGTAGATTATAACTCAATACAAGACAATTGGTTTTGTGTTATATGGGCTCAACCTCCACACTTATGTGGCCATCAATACAGTCAGGACCCAATACACTCTCAAGGCTCCACAATATCTCCTTAATTATAAATATAATCCGAGGAATTAAGAGACCATTCGATGAAAAATATTAATTTAACAGAGAAAACAAATATCGGATGTTTTTCTCTTTCATGGAATTGGAAAAGATTAGTACATATTAGAAAGCTATAAGGAACTAAAGGTTGCTCATATATGTATATATATGTGTGTGTGTAAACCAGCTAGCAGGTTAGCTGCAGCTATAAATATTGAGACACGATTTCATTATTTTACGAGGACCAGTCAAATAATTGGCACATGCAAGACTTTACTTTTCTGGTACTTTGATTGTTTACTTTCTTAATTATAGGCTTATAAAAAAAAAAAAAAATGGAGAGTAGTGATTTATGCAGTGTGAATAGCAGCACTGGACATATTAGTAGTTGGAGAAAAACTACAACAATGGAAGTTTTCTCCAAATCTTGTTCCCGTGAAGATGATGAAGAAGCTCTCAAATGGGCCGCTTTGGAGAAATTACCTACTTATTTACGTTTGAAAAAAGGTTTACTCAATGAAAATGAGATTAATATTAATAGCCTTGGATTAGTGGAGAGAAAAAATCTCATAGAAAGATTAGTTAAGATTGCAGAAGAAGATAATGAGAAATTCTTGTTAAAGCTCAGAAACCGAATCGACAGGTATACACACATATATTATTTTTAAACTTTGTCTGTCTACTTTAAACTTTTAAATTAAATGATTATTAAATAATTTTCATGTATTTATACAATGTTAATTTCTTTTTCCGTTTATAATACAGAGTAGGACTAGTTATGCCAACTATCGAAGTCCGATTTGAGCATCTAAATATCGAAGCAGAAGCTTGGATTGGAAGTAGAGCATTACCAACCATCTTTAACTATTCCACTAATATGTTAGAGGTATACAATTTTTGCTGTTTAATTTCATTGATTTGCTGCAAATATTGAAATACATATGAAATTCACTTCTTAATTATGATTTGTATTTGTTTTGAAAAGGGATTTTTGAATCATCTTGGCTTGCTTACAAGTAGAAAGAAACCATTACCAATCCTTCGTGATGTTAGTGGAATTATAAAGCCTCGAAGGTCAGCATATAATTAATACTATTTATAACTAATATTTTTCAAGAGTGGATTTAATCTTTGCATAATTATCCAATAATGATTTACAAAATTAACTTTGCAGGTTGACATTACTTTTAGGTCCGCCGAGTTCAGGCAAGACAACCTTACTACTTGCTTTGGCCGGAAAACTTGGCAAAGATTTGAAGGTAATTATAATAATAACGGTAATTCACGTATTTACAAACGGAGAAATGGAGAAATTATATAATTGACCGGGTCTACATAGACCATTCCAATTAAAAATCAATATACATGTGTTTTTTATATTTTCAATACATTTTTAGTTTTTCAATACTCATTTTGCATATATGCTTATTTTTTATTTGCATAATCCATATGAATCGGATCCATCATAAATCTTTTTTTAGTTGTAAAAGAGATCAAACTATGTGTTCTAATAAGAGATTCGATCACATCGTTATTCTTAATTTATTGATAGGTGACATTAACAAAATCAGCTTTCATGTCTGTTTAAATCTATGATTGAGCATGTTATATTAATAAAGTTAACGTATCATGTCAATAAAGTCAATTGTAATGTTTGCAATGACTAACATCGTTGATCGAATATAATATTATTTTTAATAGTATATTCGTAAGTCATATTAATGATAATTAATCTGATATTGGCCTATGAATTAATTACCTGAAAATTTTAGTTCTCAGGAAAAGTTACTTATAATGGACATGAAATGGATGAGTTTGTACCACAAAGAACATCATCATATATAAGTCAATATGATGTTCATATTGGAAAGATGACTGTCAGAGAAACTTTGGCTTTTGCTGCAAGATGTCAAGGAGTTGGATCTCGTTATGGTTATCAGCTGAACCCTATTAATTAATCAATTAATTATCTCATTTCAATTGATTTTTTTATTTAAATTTTTTAAAATTTTGCAGAATTTCTATCAGAATTATCACGAAGAGAAAAGGAAGCACATATCAAACCAGACTATGATATTGACATCTATATGAAGGTGGTAGGCAATTTTTCTTTTCCGTAGTGTTGAATATAATAATAGAAGCAATTGTTGGACCTTACATACCAATTAAATCTTTTTGGTTAATTAGTTTATTGATAAGACTCTTAGACCTACATGTCAAGAGTTCAAATCATAGCAAGATCATTTATTATTGAATTTTAACACATGCATGGTAGAGTGTGCTTGTGTTATACAAACTTAAATGTAAGAAACGTTCGCATATAAATGTGTGTCGAAGCTAATAATACAATATGTTATTGGACATTACTTGTCAGCTTAATTAATTTTGAAGTAATTGAATTAAGGCTAATTAGGCAACTCTTTCGGTGACCTCTCTTTCAATTCGAGATATAACTTTTTCTCTGCTTGGATGAAGTGCAAGAATAGTTCTTGAAGTAAAGTTTTTTTGAGAGGAAAAATTCGCCTCTTCAGTTCATTATTTTGGGGGGTAAAAAAATGGAGGTGGTTAGGAGGTTTTGTCCTTCCAATTATTGTAAAAAAAAAGTTTCTTGCTTAGATATCTTGTTATTAAGTAACGTGAAACTTTATTATCTTACCTTATCTCCTCTCAAAAACAAGACGAAGGGTTACTATTTTGGAACCATTTAATCTAAAAATTAAATTGGTAACCCTTGAGTTTGAAATATGAACAATATAACCTTACTCTATCGAATTTCAATAATAAATGATATTATTAGGATTTGAACGCTCAACTTCTTAATCTAAAAGAACTAAAACGCTTCCATACCATATTATGAAACCATCAATCCGAAAGTTTATAAGCTAATAGATAAGATTCAATAATAGTATTTGTATTACCTCGAATAGTTAAAACCTCGCTTTGAAATTCCCTATATTTATCTCCTCTCAAGCAAGTTATATATCAAGTGATTATATGCAAATATCTTTACTTAGAAAGAGTTTGTATCTATCATTGATTGTGTTAACTGATTACGTACGCAGGCATCAGCAGTGGAAGGGCAAGAAACAAATATAGTTATAGATTATATACTCAAAGTAATATCCTCTCCATTCTTTTTAATACGTCATTTTAACTTTGTCAATCTGTTCATTTTTAGATGAAGTTTTAAATCATTTATTATTGACAATTTTTTTTTCTCAAATTTTGCATTAATACACTAGGAGAGATATTTTATGCTACTAGAGAGTATCCCTTAATTATATATAATAATTAAGATATACAAAAGAGAATCTAAGTAAGGAAAATAAAATTTTAGGTTAGAAATATTAAATGTAAAACAATTGTTTTAATAGTCTAATTAATATTTCATTAATCTAGATAAATAACCTATGACGATAAATAAAAATGGAGCTAACAATAAGAATACACACCGAAAAAAAATCATAAGCCTGGAAAAGGTTATTGTATGATTGACAATTGTAACTAAATTTTGCAGATTTTAGGACTTGAAATATGTGCTGATATTATGGTTGGTGATGATATGATACGAGGTATTTCTGGCGGTCAAAAGAGACGACTCACAACTGGTATAAATTAGTACCATTTGTGTTAGGGATGAAATTACTATTTTTACCTTGAGTTGCCATTTGATTTTTCAATTTTTTTTATTTATTATAGATAAATCAAATTCTTAAATTTTGATTTATGACTATTAAATTCAAGAAAATAATCAAAATTTTTTGATAGTATTCAATTCACTTCATTTACCACATCATTTTATATGTTTGAAAAAAAATTTTAATATAAAACAATTCAATTATCAATTAAGATAGTGTGTTTTTCATAAACCACTCATGTACAATTGAGCTTTCATAAAATATTTAACATAATTACTACTTATTTCATCTTAAGTTATTTTTAAATATGAGAGAATTCAATACAAGTTACAACACCATTTTTCTTGAACTTTTTTCTTATTTATAATCAATTTATTTTTATTTTTACAATTCTCATTCCTAATTACGGGTGTGTGTAATATCCGATTTCAATAGGACTCGAACTCTAGACATTTATATTGGAGAGAGATTCCTTAACTGCCATATTGTAGATGGACAAACATGAATGATCAATTTATTAATTGTTGTTAACTTATTTTTCTTAGTTAGAAAGCTAAAAATAATAATAATAAAAATTGTCCAAAAAAGGTTTTCCGTAAAATTGAACTATATATTCAACTGCATAAACAATATATTAGTATATTTCTTTTTATATATTACACTACTTAGTATATACATGTATTTTAAAGTCCTTAAGTTTTGTCATATTTAACTCTTTAGTTCATTCATTTATTTTTTTGCATATAAAAATACAATTAGTCCATGATTATAAGTAAAAACTTTTATCCTTAGGTTTTAGATTTAATTTTTCTTCAAAAAAAAATTTAATTAAAATAATTGTAAAGTTTTTTTTTATTATTATGTACACCACTATTTCTATATTTGTATATATTAGTTATAATGAAAAAATTTTACTATTAACTTTTAAAAAAATTTTATTATCATTTTCTTTATTTATGTAATATAATATAATTAAACGTAAAAATAAATATTACCATGAATCTTGATAATATTTTTCAATTTTCTTTTTTAAATGTTATTAATAAGGTATATTAGAGATGAAAAAATTAAATTTACATATTGACTTTTACATAATTATAAAACTTTAAATTATTTGCCTAGAACTTATTTTATGAGGAAAATAAATGAAAACATATTTCATAAATTTAAAATTATCATTAGAACTATATAAAATTGTAAACCTAAACTTTTCATCTTTAATATACCTTATAGATAACATTAAAAAAATATTTTTAAAACATTATCAGGATTCATAATAATATTTGTTTTTAATTTAAATATATTATGAAATTAATAAAGAAAATAATAATAAAAATTTAAAAAATAAATAATAGTAAAAATTTTTCATTATAACTAATATATACAAATATAGAAATAGTGATGTACATAAATATAACAAAAATTGATTATAATTATTTTAATTAAAATTAAAAAAAAATTAAATTTGAAATTTAAAGTATAAAATTTTTTACTTAAATTTGTACATTTATACGTAAAAATAAATAGATGAATTATATGACAAAACTTATCAACTTTAATATATATGAACTAAGTAACATTAAGTACCAATAATTAAAAAACAATGTTTATGAAAGCTTTGGTTTTTAATTTGAATAAACTTTTGATCCAATTAAAATACTTAAAAAAATTGATCGAAAAATAATTAAAAACTAAATTGACTACACACATCAAAGCGCCTTTCCCTTCTCAATCCCCTGTTTTAGCTACTGGCACCGGCAGTTGTGCGATGTCATCTATCGTTAAGCCGACAAATCCTCACCGGAAGATTAACCTAGATTTTAGAGAAGCCTTTGAATTCTCTAGTTGCGATTAGCTTCCAGTGATTCAAAATTGAGTACTATATGGTCCATAAAAATGGAAGTTTGATGATCCTTCATCCTACTGTATGTATTGCATAAAGTGGAAACTATTATGAATTTTGTTGAGAAATTACGATTTGAATTTCTATCTTCATCCTTGTTAATGCCATTTTTTTTATATTCAATATGTCATTGGATGGATACTTGTGAATGGGATTACAGGGGAAATGCTTGTTGGACCTTCAACAACAATGTTCATGGATGAGATCTCGAATGGTTTGGATAGTTTAACAACATTTCAAATTGTGAATTCACTCAAACATTCAATCCACATTCTCAATGGAACTGCTCTCATCTCTCTTCTTCAACCAACACCGGAAACTTATGATCTTTTTGATGACATAATTCTTCTATCTGATGGACAAATTGTGTATCAAGGCCCACGAGAAAATGTGCTTGAGTTTTTTGAATCCTTAGGCTTCAAATGTCCTGAGAGGAAAGGAGTTGCTGACTTCCTGCAAGAAGTAATTTCTACGGCAATTACTTTTTTCTTTTATGTGCATTGTCAACTGCTGGCATGTTTGGACTTTTTAATGAACTTTTTTGCTTGAAATTTGATAGGTAACATCAAGAAAAGATCAAGAGCAGTATTGGCATTGTAAAGATAAGCCTTATGGATTTGTTTCTGTCAATGAATTTGCTGAAGCATTCCAGTCATTTCACATTGGGCGAAGTTTAGGTGATGAACTTGCTGTTCCATTTGATAAGTCTAAATCCCATCCTGCTGCACTAACAACTAACAAGTATGGTATCAGCAAGAAGGAGCTCCTAAAAGCTTGCATTTCTAGAGAAATTTTGCTCATGAAGAGGAACTCTTTTGTCTACATTTTCAAAATCATCCAAGTGAGTAGCATTTCCTTTATTAGGAAGAAAAATGCATATAATTATTGCTGATATGAACAAAAAGAGATTCCATTTAGATGATCAAATTTTGCGTTTTCAAATTTTTTATAATGTTTGCACGTTCAAATTAAACTGTTGTTGTGAACATATGATTAATTTTTCTTCTTCTCTTTCAGACTATTATTTTGGCTTTCATAGCAATTTCAGTATTTCCAAGAACAAAGATGCATCATGACACTATAGTAGATGCTGCTGCTTATCTTGGTGCTCTTTTCTATACCATAACTACGCTTATGTTCAGTGGAATCACAGAGCTTGCATTATCCATTATGAAACTCCCTGTCTTCTATAAGCAAAGAGATCTTTTGTTCTACCCTTCATGGGCATATGCTCTACCCACATGGATTCTCAAAATTCCAATCACATGTGTGGAAGTTGCCATATGGGTGATCATAACTTATTACCTTATTGGTTTTGATCCACACATTGAGAGGTAACAAATTTGGAAATATCTTGATTATTTTTTTTCCTTGATGTTTGAGAGTGGTATATTATGCAAGTTTATTTAACTTCTTTGATGGCAGGTTTTTCAAGCAGTACTTGTTACTTCTATGTACAAACCAGATGGCATCTGGTCTATTTCGTATGATAGCAGCAATTGGAAGGAATCTAATTGTTGCCAATATTTTTGGATCATTTGCATTAGTTGCAATACTAGTTTTAGGTGGATTCGTCTTATCACAAGGTAAGTTAGACCCATTAATACAACTGATTTATGTATCTCAAGTTTGTTTGTACGAATCTTAATTCTCAAGACTTACATTTTTTTTGCTCCAGATGATGTGCACAAGTGGTGGTTGTGGGGTTACTGGGCCTCCCCATTGATGTATGCACAAAATGCTATATCTGTCAATGAATTTCTTGGAGAGTCATGGAAACTTGTAAGCTTTGTTTTCTTGACCATTTATAAGAGGAAAATAATCAAAATGGGAGCATTCTTTGGCTTAACCCGATAAATAATTATGACAATGTGCCAAAAAATTGTATGTGTGGCAGCCTGCTGTTTTTACAACTGAGCCACTAGGTGTTAATTTCTTAAAGAAACGTGGAATTTTTACTGATGCACATTGGTATTGGATTGGACTTGGAGCTTTGATTGGATATAGTATTCTTTTCAATCTCCTTTATACCTTAGCTTTAAAGTATCTTGATCGTAAGTATCCGTTAGCCACATTTTCAATTTTGTTAGTAAGACCATATTTTAATGCTTCAACCTATTGCAGCCTTTGGGAAGCATCAGGCAACAATATCAAAAGAGGCCTTAGCTGAGAAAAAGGCTGACGCAATCGGACAATTTATTGAACTATCAACAGCAGGAAAAAGCTTGTTTAGTGAGTCACAAACTTTCCTATTTTTGTTGGTGTTGAAACCATAGTCTAACTTTTAACATTATTAGTCAATGTAGAGAAAGGGAATGAAAGCCAAATGAGCATCTCATCTGATACTCGATGTGCAAAAGTTGGCAGCCTAAGTGAGACAATTAAGAACAAGAGACAGGGAATGGTTTTCCCTTTCCGACCTCTTTCCATGGTTTTCAAAGAAATTAAATATGCCATGGACATGCCACAGGTTTTCCTTTTCTATTTCTTTGGTTAATACATGAAATTGTACTGCGAGGCTGATATCAAGATCCGAGAAGTCATGAATCTTGATAATTTGATGTAATAACATAAATGTTTACTTAATTGGGAGGAGTTTATGAATGTTTCTCAAGTTTTAAGTTGTCATTAGATTTCCAATTTCAAATGGTTTTAGCGTTCTCATATGTCATTACTTTTAATCATGATTTTATGACTGCTAACTGCAAGAAAAAGAAGTGTTAATTTTATTGCCATACACTTTTTTTATTTGCCCAAATTCTTAAGTTTTATATGTCCTTCAGGAGATGAAAGCTCAAGGTGTTCAGGAAGACCGTCTAGAACTTCTAAAAGGTATAAATGGTGCATTTAGGCCTGGAGTCCTAACTGCTTTAATGGGTGTAAGTGGTGCTGGCAAGACCACATTAATGGATGTCTTGGCTGGAAGAAAAACTGGTGGTTACATTGAGGGGAGTATCTCAATATCTGGATACCCAAAGAAACAAGAAACTTTTGCTCGCATATCAGGTTACTGTGAGCAAAATGATATTCATTCCCCATTTGTTACTGTCTATGAGTCATTGCTTTATTCTGCTTGGCTTCGACTACCCCCGGAGGTTGATTCTTATGCAAGAACGGTATGCCGAGCAATTTTTCTCTTTGGTCTAATGTAATTGGTTTTTGTTTGATTCATGCATTAGATTATTGAGAGGAAGTGTATGTGATTGATGGATTGCAGATGTTCATTGAAGAAGTAATGCAGCTTGTAGAGCTTACCTCTTTAAGAGGAGGACTTGTGGGACTGCCTGGTGTGGATGGTCTTTCAATTGAACAGCGCAAGAGGCTAACAATTGCTGTTGAGCTTGTCGCGAACCCATCAATAATTTTCATGGATGAGCCAACCTCTGGTCTTGATGCCAGAGCAGCTGCCATAGTTATGAGAACAATACGGAATACAGTAGATACTGGGCGAACTGTAGTATGCACAATACACCAACCAAGCATTGACATTTTTGATTCTTTTGATGAGGTGAGGCATATTTCCTTGACCAGGAATTGCTCATCTTTATTTGTTCCTATCTTAGGCGTTCGCGAAACTGAATGATGTGGTACGTCACAGTTAATTTTACTACAAAGAGGGGGTCAAGAAATTTTCGTTGGTCCACTAGGCCGCCATTCTTACAATCTCATCAAGTATTTTGAGGTTAGCTTTTCAGATGTGTGACAAATCAAGTTATATGAATCTTTCTCGTACTTGTTACAAGTTGATGATATCTACTTCAAAATCTTTTCAAGGATATTCAAGGAGTTCCTCAGATTAAGGAGGGTTACAATCCAGCAACTTGGATGCTAGAGGTTACTTCAGAAGGGCAAGAAGCAGCTCTTGGAATCAACTATGCTGATATATACCGGAGTTCAGAGCTATACAGGTCAGAAACAATGATCTTATTAATATTTGCATCAGACTTTTTATAGGAACACTTGAAATGTTATAAGAATATTACATTCAAATGTAAAGGTAGAGTTTCTAATGTGACATATTGGTGAATAATTTAGGAAAAACAAAGCCTTAATAGAAGAACTAAGCACACCTCAACCAGGTTCTAAGGATTTATACTTCCATAGTCAATACTCACAGCCTTTCTTGAACCAATGCATGGCTTGCCTTTGGAAGCAGCATTGGTCATATTGGCGAAACCCGTCATATACTGCAGTGAAACTCTTTTCTACAACGGTTATAGCTTTGATGTCTGGAACTATGTTCTGGGATCTAGGATGTAAAAGGTACGAATGAATGCAACACTTTGTCTGAGAAGGCTAAAACTTTTTCCAATGAAACTAATTTAAATTTGTGAAACCGTCATGAATTGCAGAAGCAGGGTACAAGATATTTTTAATTCAATAGGTTCCATGTATGTTGGTCTCCTTTTTATTGGAATACAAAATGCTGTGGCAGTGCAGCCAGTTGTGGCAATTGAGAGGACAGTTTTTTATAGAGAAAGAGCTACTGGAATGTATCCTGCCTTGCCATATGCCTTTGGACAGGTCAAAATTATTTACTGAATCACTCTTTTATAATCAGATAGAAGTTATTTAAATCATCAATTAATATGACATTCAAATGGCCAAATAGTTTAGGCCTTTCTATTACTTGGCATAAAGGGTAAAGTCATGTAAATAGAAACTTAATTCCTGAGAATTGATTCCAATTATTCTTCATCTAATTATTATGTGTTCGGCCTTTCAGGTTATGATTGAAGTCCCCTATGTTATAATTCAGACTATTATCTATGGTGTTTTAGTATATGCCATGATTGGTTTTGAATGGACAGCAAGAAAGTTCTTTTGGTACATCTTTTTCATGTTCTTCACCTTCTTATACTTCAGTTTCTATGGAATGATGACTACAGCCATCACACCAAATCACAATATTGCTGCTGTAGTTGCCTCTGGGTTTTATGCATTCTGGACTCTCTTTTCTGGATTTATTATACCTTATCTGGTAACTCTTGTGCTCTTATGTTTCCTTTTTGCCTATTTTTTAGGGTTAAGGTACAAATTTACCCCAATATTTTCTTTTTGGAATCAAATTAACCACTAATGTTTTTCTTAGGATCACCCTTAACATTTTTCCTTGCCCCCTTTAAGTGCTCCTGCCATATCTGTTGGTAATTACCTATAGATTTCAGCTTGTTAGTAATTTTCATTGCATTTTTAAGGTCAACAACGACGAGAGCGTCATTGCAAAGTCAAAGGTTATACTTCTAATCTGGTTTTCCCAAAAATGTTGGGGGATAAATTTATACCTTTTGACACATTTTTTTTTTAATTTTTTTAATAGAAATGTGATTGAGTTGATATTAAGCAAATAAGCATTACTAATGTTGATAACAGAGGATTCCTATCTGGTGGGCATGGTACTATTGGTGTTGTCCATTGGCTTGGACTTTGTATGGATTGGTTTCTTCACAATTCGGAGACATAAAGAATACGCTAGATACTGGTGAAACCGTGGAAGATTTCTTAAGGAATTATTTCGGGTTTAGACATGACTACATTAGCATTTGTGGTGCTGCCGTAGTTGGATTCTGTCTGCTCTTTGGCTTCATCTTTGCCATCTCTATCAAAACACTGAACTTCCAACAAAGATGACAAGTTCTTGTATACCAACACTTCAAGGTTAAGGTCAAAGAATCACTTCTTTTTGTAATGTATAATCTACATTTGCATATATATGACAAGTTCTTGTATACCATCATAACCTACTATTTTTGTACACTACAATCTCAATGCAAATAGTATTTAATATTTAATATTTAATGATATTTATGTTTTTTCAGTATGCTTTTAGTAAAATTAAATTGAAAAACTTGTTATTAGTTTCAATTCATGGAAAATAAAACATAGTAAAAATAATATTAAATTCCGATTCTGTAGTTTAAATCAAATGGGTCCAAAATTATTTCGTTCAAATGTTTTGAATTAGGTATTGTATGAGTGAAAATGCAAAACTGTATTATTAAGTTTTTTATTAACAAAAATATATTTCTTTAATAAATTTAATTGATCAAAAACAAAAATAAAAGCATTCGTTTGCCGGGAGTCAAACCCGGGTCTATTGCTTGGAAGGTAATTATCCTAACCGTTGGACTACAAACGCTGCACGAACAGGGATATTAAACCAATCTTTTATACCATATCTGTTAGCATAGCTAACTCATCATTATGATCATATAAATAATAGATTTACATAATTTTCAAATACCCTGTTAATAATAATATTTATAATTTGAAATTAATTTGATATATTTTTTTGAAATAAATTATAATAATATCAATAAAAGTTGTTCATTAATTACAAATGATTTTAAGGTTAATTTTAGGTTTTTTTTTTTTTATTTAAATCTAATAGAAAATTTAGGGTGTGTATATTAATTAAAAATATTCTTATTCATTAAATGTTAGTTTCAGTCGTGAAGGTTTTTAATTATTTAAGTTATGTTTCGAGTTTAATTTTTTTAAGGTACATAAAAAAAACCTTAAATTTGAGAGAAAGGTTATCTAAAAGCTGTTTGATCAAATTTGAAACAATCGTAATGTGCAAACTAAAATAAAAAAATTTATGAACCAACAAGGTTATTGGATCGAGTGATTGAACTCCAAATATTCTTCAAAACAAATCTTTTACATGGCGAAAATAATTATTAAATTTTTTTTGCAAATAACTGTCATCCTCTATGATAGAAGCTATGGCAAGAATTATTGGATATCCAGAACGAATTAGAAAGGATGAGAGATCTGTTGTTAATTCATTTCTGGAATTGTATATCTTTCTAAACATTCTCAGCTGCGGTATTTAATTATATTTCGTTGTAACTGAATTTGATAAAAGAAAGGATCAATTGCCAAGTGATTACGGGCCAGTGAAAGCAGCTTTCAGTCAAAGCATGGGGAACCTTACTTTGGCTGAAAGCTGTTTTTGGGTTGCAGAAAATATCCTCAAATGCACAATTAGTAAAAGTCAAATTGTATTCAGGAAAACATTGGAAAAACACTTAAAAATACTTTAAAAAAAAAAAAAGCAATGAAACCTAACTTTTTCTGACTGCACTTTCACTAACAGCAATCTCAAATTGGTCCTACATCAAGGAAGAAATACGCTAACAGAATGGACGGCTAATATCTCACTTAATTGTTAGTAAAACGGGCTGGAAGCCTTCTAACTCTTTTGGGTCGAACTGCAGCATTGGAAATTCCTTCTTGGGTTTGGGTTGTAACACTCTACGAGTTTAAATCTAATAAATTATAAATAAATATAAAGGTACAAAAATTAATTTTATTCCAGAACAGATGCATGTGTAAAACTTTACAAATTGAGCTATGTGTTTGTAACCTTAGACAAATACATTCTTCCATCCAATACATATATACTATAAAATTTATCATATCATATCCCAAAATTATAAGAGCATCTTCCACATTGATACCCCTTGAAGTGTTTGTTTTGCATTATTTTATTATATATCTCACTAAATTTAATAAATATATTTTCAAAAGCACAATTGGCTCTAATGATAAAATCCCATTGGTGAAACTTCAAAAATCAGCCATGTGGTTCTACTCGCTAACAAAATCAAGGATTGCAGTTTTTTCTTGTTAAAAAAAGGATATGTGGTTTCAAAAGTTAATAAAACAAATAGTAACTAATCTTAAATCATGACAAGGCAAATGGTATTTTTATTAATTTTGAGCTTAAATTTTTCAAGTTGATTAATAAAAATATAATAGATTTTAGTGACAAAATTTGAAAATATTCGAGAAGTGCAAATATTTTTCATAGTTAAATAATTATTATAAAGTTAAAAAAAATCAAATCAAAATGAAAAATCTATAAAAAATATTCAAATCTTAGTGTAAAATTCTTAAATAATATGGGTAAGTTATTCGAATGCCAAATAGAAAAAATGCCCTTTACCATATCATCATTTTCGATAAAAAAAAAATGTAAGCTATTTTTTTTTAACTTTTGAAACATATGTTCTTTTTTTGATTAAAAAAAAAAAAAAAAAAAACCCAAATTCTCAATTTGTTAGCAAGTGAAACTATATGAGTGGTTTTTGAAATAATTCCTCGATTGACCCCACCTAATCAGGACTAAGAAAAATAAAAAAATTACTGTTTGCGACATTTGTTAAAAAAAGAAGAAAAAAATTAACCACAAAAACCCCATTTGTTTGAGATGAAAACTAGTTTCCATATATAAAACTACTTCACAAAAAATAGTTTTCTAGTAACACCCTTTTTTCTAACACAAAAATCCATCTCCAATGAAAAAATTTTAGAAAACTCCAAGAGTGTATATTCGCATGGTTATAAAATGTTATTTATATTTTTTTATTATATCATAAATAATAAAGCAGTAACCCTTTTTGCTAATATATATTACGGTAGTATTATACACTGGAAATATTCTAAAATTTTTCCACTAATGAACTGCTGGAGATGCTCTAAATATGAAATTCTTCGTGACTTTTATTTTTATTTTTTTGCACCGGCCATGCATTTTTTTAAGAAGATATTATATTTGGTATCTATGAATATTAATATGGGATGGGAATTGACCAAAACAAATTACGAGTTGCAGCTATAGCTTTCAAGCTTGAGGTTTGAAGACGCAGATGCTTAGTTCACCACATATCAGAATTCCTTTATGGTTTTTGACTTTTATTCCACATTCAATAATGTCCTTCATTTATTGCTACTACCTACTTAATAATAATAATAATAATAATATAAGCCATTTAGCTCATCAAAATTCAACTATTGGCCAATATCTTTGATATATTGTCATATGGATGGCGAGAAGCGAGGCAGTTGATCAATATTTCCCTGCAAACAATATATATATATATATATATATATATATATATATACATACACCTGTTTAAATTATAAATTTTGAGTATGAATTTCAGTTTATGCAACGAAATTTAATCAGAATATAAAAAATATCTAAAGAATAGCAGAATAAAGAAACTGAGAAAGAGATAAGGAATAGAGCATGGAAAAATGGTGCAGTAGAAGCAGTGTCTCCACCGCTGCTCTTTGGTTGAGCTATGAAAAATGCTATTGTGTGTTGGGAGTAGTCAGAGTTTGTCATACTATGTCAGTACATATGTTGACGTGGCAAGATTTGATTGTCGGGAGTTGTCTACTCCTAGCACATTTCATAATGTTTGATGGAGCCATTGATATCCAGTTTCAAGGATTGAAAAGAGAAAGTGAGAAAAAATAGTAAAAAATATAAAATTTTTTATATTTTAATTAAATAAGTAAAAGAAATTTGAACAAAAATACCCTTTCTCGCATCATCAATTTAAAATATTTTGTCAATTATCTTTTCTTAATAGAAGAATAAATCACAAGATGTATTTTTCTGAAAATAATATTATCTTTATTTGTTGAGAAGTTATAGAATACGTCTGGTATACCACGTTATCCATGTGTCAAGCTAATAGTATTATGACAAGTCACACTCTAACCAATAGAAAAATGACATGTTATAATTAATTAATTACCCATTCAATAGTTGATTATTTAAATAAAATTTTAGACCCTAAAATATATATCACGAATGCTAATTTATTAACCTTAGATCTTAAAATATATTACATAGCGTGATTTTATTAGTTTAGTACACGAATGATATGGTATCTCAAACGTATTTTTATAATTTCTCCATTTTGTTAAATAGTGGAACAATATGGCATATATTTTTGAACTTTTATTAGTCTTTTAACATATCAAGAACAATAACTCGTCCAAGATTTACTAAACAGTACTAATTGTAAATCATTTAACAATAATAATAATAATAAAAAGGGAAATTGTCAGTTTTAAATTGTCAGTTTTACGCTCAAGAATAACTTTACTTCAAGCCATACGTTTAATAATTTACTCAATTACTTTTTTTCTTTAAATTCTTTTATTTAATAATCAATACTTATGTTTTTTTCTTTTTTACGTCTTTTTTCTTACGAAGGGTAAATGGCAGAAATGGAGAAAACCCAACACCATCATCCCCTCCCCTGTGTCTCCGACGTCCATTGCTGCCGGTGCCCGCTGCCCTTCGGTGGTCGTCTTCTCCCCTGTATCTTTCTTGTCTCTTCTGGTTTCGGCGCCTTTGTTGCTGATTTCCTATATGCCCACCGTCAATTTCTGGTGTTGCCTGTTACTCTGATTCCGGCTACTATTACTGTTTTGCTATGGTAACGGTCGATCTTGTGAGGCTGATGGATTCAGTAAAGAATGATGAGAAGGAGGAGGTCATTACCGATTTTGATGATGAGGGAAGGCCGAATTCTGCCCTATCTGAGACGCACTGATTGTTGGGGCGATGGATGTCGAACAAGCCACTCAATCTGAGGGGGATGTGAGTGCTGGTGAAGTGAGTTACTCGACTGTATTATCTCTTGTCAAATTTTGTTGTGAAAGGCGAGTTTGCGTTTGCATTGGTACCAAGTATTCTTGCAAATTTTTTATGATTTTCATATTAAATATGGTTCAAATGCTTATTTATGTAAAATGCCCTTATTAGTTTGGCTTTACTCTCTTTCTTATGCGACCATTCGACATTCTGATGATTCAGTAGAGCATGAGATTCCAATTTCAAATGAAAATTACTAGCTATCTAAGTTTATGACCCTTGAAATTAGATTCACAAAATCCAATCAGACAGACAATTTTGAACAACAGAATATAGAGAAATCGTACCAAACAGAGAAGTCCTGCATCCGATACAATACTACCAAAATAGAGAAGCCATAGTTTCAGATACATGTATTGCCAAAATCTTCACAAGGACATTAAAGTTTAATTATCTTCATAGAATTTACGGAAGCATGATTACATAAGTACCTGTGACGAAAGAAGAACACGATTACATGTCGAATTACAAAATTTAGTAGGTGATTAACAAGGTTTAATGTATATTATCACCTGTTGAAGGACTTACACCTGTATGTTTTCCATATTGAGATGATGTGCATTTTGAAGTTTCTTTCTGATTGAGAAAAGTTGAGCAACAACATTTCCAATATCCATTCTCTCTTGTGGTGATTCAGCAGAACACGATATTCCTATTTCAAATATCCAAATCAAGCATTCTACCTTTGTGTTGCTGAAGTTTGAGATTTCTTCTGCTTGAACCAGATTTGGATCTACAATCTCCAACACCGAATCAGGCAGAGCCCTGTTTACCCGTGTGTTTGCTTCACTACCAGATGATGTTACAGCTGATGAGCAACTTTCTGAGAAGATGTCTTTGATTCGACAATTTATTAGACCCGAAAATTTATCATGTATTCATGTATAGAGCCAGCTTTTTTACTACAAGGGGTCTTTTTACTTTAGCTATTAATGTTGAATATTAATCTTTTGTAAAATCATTGTCAGTTGGTGACAAATTGAACTTATTCTTCAATGAAATATACTGTTTATACGCTTCTTATACACTGTTATACACTATTTATACATTGTTTATACACTTATTATTCACTATTATATATTGTTATACACTTCTTATATACTGTTATACATTGTTTATAAACTGTTTATACACTTCTTATACAATGTTCATACGTTGTTTATACACTTATTATACATTGTTATAAATTGGTACATACTGTTTATACATTTGTTATACACTTCTTATATATTACCATACATTGTTTATACACTGCTATACACTGTTTACACACTGCTTATACACTGTTTATACACTTCTTATACACTGTTTATACATTGTTTATACATTATTTATACACTGTTATACATTGTTATACACTGTTTATACATTTCTTATACACTGTTATACATTGCTTATACATTGTTTATACACTACTTATACATTGTTATACATTATACACTTCTTATACAATGTTATATGTTTATACACTTATTATACATTGTTATACACTCTTTATACACTGTTTATACATTGTTTATACATTGTTTATACATTATTTATACATTGTTTATACGTTGTTTATATATTATACACTGTTTATACACCGTTATACATTGTTATACACTGTTTATACACTTATTATACATTGTTATCCATTATTATACATTTCTTATATATTATTATACATTATTTATACATCATTTATATACTTTATCCATTGTTTATACACTCTTTATACCTTAGTTATACCTTAATTATACCTTAGTTATACCTTAACTATACCTTATTTATACATTGTTTATACACTACTTATACATTGTTATCCGTTATACACTTCTTATACAATGTTATATGTTTATACACTTATTATACATTGTTATACACTCTTTATACACTGTTTATACATTATTTATACACTGTTATACATTGTTTATATATTTTTATACATTTTTTTTACATTATACACTGTTTATACATTGTTTATACATTATTTATACACTGTTATACATTTTTATACACTGTTTATACACTTCTTATACATTGTTATACATTGCTTATACATTGTTTATACACTACTTATACATTGTTATACATTATACACTTTTTATACAATGTTATATGTTTATACATTTATTATACATTGTTATACACTCTTTATACACTGTTTATACATTGTTTATTCACTGTTATACACTGTTTATACATTATTTATACATTGTTTATACATTGTTTATACATTATACACTGTTTATACATTGCTATATACTGTTTATACACTTCTTATACATTGTTATACATTATTATACACTTCTTATATATTATTGTACATTATTTATACATCGTTTATACACTTTATACATCGTTTATACGCTGTTTATATACTCTTTATACCTTAGTTATACCTTAATTATACCTTAAGATACACTATTCTAGTGATTATACCTTAGTTATTCTTTATTTATACCCTATTTATACCCTAAGATACATTATTATATTGATTATACCTTAATTATACTTTAGTTATACCTTAAGATACACTATTACAGTGATTATACATTAGTTATACCTTAGTTATATCTTAAGATACACTATTACATTGATTATACATTAGTTATACCTTAATTATACATTAAGATATACTATTACAGTGTTTATACCTTAGTTATACATTAATTATATCTTAGTTATACAATAAGGTACACTATTATAGTGATTATACTTTAGTTATACCTTAAGATACAAAGGCATAATTAGTTATACTTTAGTGAAAAAAATATGTCGGAAAAAGTATATACATATGGACTTTGTTTCGAAGATAAATAAAAAAATAAAAAAAACTTTCTAAAGTCGCATGACAAAAAAATAAATGGATTGAGAGATAAATGCGAAATTAGATTAAAAATTATAAAAAGATGAGAGAGAAACGTGGACAAAGTAGAGAAGGTATTTTGAAGATTTTGATTTGTGT
Source organism: Euphorbia tirucalli (assembly GCA_039660915.1). Lineage (NCBI taxonomy): Eukaryota > Viridiplantae > Streptophyta > Magnoliopsida > Malpighiales > Euphorbiaceae > Euphorbia > Euphorbia tirucalli. Next base: position 72,944,152 of record CM077634.1, on the reverse strand, counting down.
TTTGTTTATTTTGTGAATGAATCGCGTAAAAATGATAATTTTTGTTTTAGGTATTTTTGAAATTTTGAAAAGTTTTTAAGGTATTTATGCAAACTTTTTCTTTTGAGGTAAAAATGTTATATGGTGCCAAAAGTTGTGTATTTATGTAAAATACCCTAAAAAAAAACTTCAAACTGATAGTTGAACCAAACTGGCTAAAAAAGAAGGAAATTAATGGGCAATTTAAAGGGAAGTGAGAGGAGATCCACTCTACAATTACAACATTAGATGTAGGTGTTGGAAATGCCCTAGTCCCGAGGCATTGGTCCTTGTATTTGTACTGTGCATTTATTGGATTTATGTATTGTACTTATTTGTGTCATTAATAAAGGCATCAATTCATTTATTATATTTATCTTGTGCAGTATAGTAAATGAAGTATCCAATGGATATATCCATATCCATGACGACTAGTGTCATGCACTTAGCAGTAAGACCATGGATAGGGTTAACGATATGACCATGAATAGATCCGTAGTCTGTTCCAGTCATGGGAATGAATGGAACAACAGACTATCATTAACCTGGTTGTATGGCGGTGTCTTACCGGTCATTGGACATGGAATGTCAACCAAGTTAATGGGTACATGCCTGGGTGCATGGTACTGGATAGATCCACTGAACGAGTAATCCACATGGTATGGTATCACAATAGATTCTCGTGTAGTACTTGTATGGATCCTTTGACCTGACCATATGATGGTGTTACATGTGATGTCGCATACTTAGGGGTACGCCTAAAGGGCCTGTAATAGGGTGCCAAGTATGGGTGCTTTCGGGTATGTCACTGAACATGGTAATACTATGGATATGCAGAAGGGATTTGTCACTCAGTAACCAACTGAGAAGATATCACCGGCCTCTTGATGAATGTGACTGATAAGAGTGTGGCCACACCCAAACAAGTTGGTACTTGTTTGTGAGCATCAGTACATTCGGGATCAAGTTAATGTCTGAACACAAAAGAGGGTGATCAATCCATGCCTCTGTGTTGGACACCGATATCAATGACATGGGATGTACAAGTCTAACTACAGGGTTATGATATCAGTTGGACTGCCATCTCCATCTTAATTGGGGGCTGCAGTGGCTTACTAGAGCCCAACTGCAGTCTGCGGGCCAAAAGCCCGCTGCCAACATAAAGATGGGCCCACAGGATCGTACACATAGAACGATAGAATGCAGACTTAAGGAATAGCATGTATACTTGGAGTATACACATTGGAGGGAGAGGTGTGTATATATTAATTATATTATAAAGATCAATTGGATTGGTCATAATAATAAAATTAATATATTCAATTGGCTCTTCATAATTAATTGGATTAATTATGAAATTATTTCCTAGGTGGAAATATTCATATGTATGGGTTTACATATGATTTTATTTTGTGCAGAGTTAATTTTAATTTGATGGATTAAATTAAATGTCAAACCAATTTTAATTTGGATGTAAATAATATATTACTTGGAGTAATATATTAAATACATGGGTATATTAAAATTGGGCTTGAATTAATTTGAACCAAATTAATTAAAATTAGACTGGGCCTAAATTAAAACATGGAAGCCCGCGCAGAATAAAGTGGAGCCAAGATGGGCCAGAATTCCTTATGGAATTCGGCCAACCCTAGGTATAAATACCTAGGGTTAGAAGAATTCGGCCAACCTAAGCTAAACCACTCATAGCCGAATTCTCTAGTCTCTCCTCTCCTTGGTTCTTGCTTTTCCATCGCTAGCACGGGTTGCATTTGCCAAGCGTTCGTGTACGTGAGAGCGGAGGAATTCTAAATTGAGTTCTGCAGTCATCATCCGTCTCTAAAAGAGATTTTTCTGGTATGAAATTTCAATCTCTTTCTATTCAATTTTATATTTTTCAATTTCCGCTTCAATTGCTCCTGGGACCGGATTTGAGGAAATCACCGCGTTCTTCCGCTTTTATCGGGTGATCTCCGGTGAAAAATCCCAACAGTGGTATCAGAGCGGGCTTTTGATCCGTGGAAATTGATTAATTTGGTTGAATCCCTGTTTTGAAATTGGATGTTTTTGATTGGGATTCTTTGTATGGGTTTTATGATTTTTCCCATATGTTTTATGCAATGAAAATTAAATTTGCATATAGGTTTATGTTAGTTTAATTTTATTATGTAATTTTGTGATTCTTGGTGAATTGCTATGGATGGTGATTGATTGGATATTTTTTTTTTATTTATTGATTTTATTCTGTTTATAAAAAAAAAAAAAAAATCGGCCTCCCGGCGGCGGGGCTGCCGGCCGCCGCACGCGGCGGGAGGCGCGGCAGCAGCCGCTGCCTGCTGCTGCGCCAGCAGCTGCTGCTGGGCGGCCACCGCACAGCGGCAGTGCCGCTGCAGGCGGCAGCCACTGCTGGGCAGTGGTTGCCGCACGGCAGCAGCGGGCAGCCGCTAGGCGGCTGCTGCTGCTAGGGCAACTCTGTTGCCCTAGCTGCAGCGGGCCGGGCCCAGTTTTTTTTTGGATTTTGCGGGTTTTGGGTCCGGGGCCCAGTTTTGAAGTTTTAATTGGTTTTAAAATTCGTGTGTTTAAATTTATGTGATTTAAATGCGCATGATTTCTTGGATGAATTTTAATTTCGTTCATGTGACATTAATTTGGAAATTAATGTGGTTAATGGAAATTGGTTCGGGTAATTTTGGCACAATTACTCGGACGGCTAAATTGGACCCATGGTTTCCCAATTCCAGTGGGAGCAGTTGGACTGCCTGGGCTGGAGGCCCAAAGCCCGTTAAGGGTTAGAACCATGGTTGGCCAAAATTGGCGATTTCCGAATAATGGCTTTGACATAATTTAAATGGGCTTAAATCATGCATTTTGACATGCTTTTGAATTGTATGTATTGGATGCATATGTATGGTTGAATGAATGTATGATTGGATGCTATTGGGCCTTTTACGAGATGGGTTGTATTTTTCTTTTGGGTAAATACGGCCTGCGTGTCGTTTTCTTTTAATGTAATTTTATTTTATTTAAGTTAAATATTGTAAAATTTGTAAAAGAAGAAGCCCATGGAGTGGTGAGCCCAATTGGAGGTACAAGCCCAAATGGAGGTGCAAGCCCAGAAGGAGAAGGAGGAGGCCCACCTAATATGTATTTCTAGTATAGGTTTACTAGAATTATATTAGGATGTAATATAGGCCCATAGCAGTCCATTTTATTTTATTTTATTTAATCATTTATATATTCTTTTGCATGTATGAATGTATGTTACATTTAGCTCATTCACCCGCTTTATGTATGTAAGCCGTTATAATTGAATCTAATAACCAAATGAAAATTACTAAGTCGCTTAAAAGTGCTTCCCTCATTCAAAACCGAATCGAGGTGGGAATAGGCCAGTTGTAGACCTTGCCCTCGCAGGATGCACTAGAGTATTGTCACTTTGTACTGGGTTAGAGTATGGGATACTCTAACACTTGGATGGAGGTTTTGACTTAGCATGGGTAGTAGGATTCTCCTGGCCCTAAGCACAGATGGGTAAGTGCCAACAAGCCCATCAAACCGAGAGTCCCTAGGTTGGGATTGGACGGCGTTCCTACCTAAATAGTTAAGGTGTAGTTGTACCAAACCCTCGTTTGGCTACATCTTAATGAAATATGGATCTCGGCCCATGAGCCCAACAACTCGGTTAAATTAATAACTTGATTCATTATTAATTTTATATGGGATCAACAAAGTAAAGCCCTTTATTAACACTCTAAATGTTTTTCTGTGTAGAAACACCCAAATGGCAAACACTAATACCTTATCACTGCGATCGATTCTTGAGAAGGACAAGCTTTCCAGTCCTAACTTTTTAGACTGGTCTAGGAACTTGAGGATAGTTCTAAGACAAGAGTCAAAAGAGTATGTGCTGGAAAGGCCTGTGCCGGCTGCGCCTCAGGGACGTAATCCGACAGCTGCACAGCTAGAGGAATACGAGGCGCACGTCAAGGACAACCGGGATGTGACGTGCCTTATGTTGGCATGCATGGTCCCCGAATTGCAAAAGCAGTTTATGGACCATCAAGCCTATGCTATGATAACAAATCTCAATGAGATGTTTCAGGAGCAAGCTCGTCAGGAAAGGTTCCTGACCAATAAGGCATTCCACTCTTGTAAGATGGGGGCCGGGACATCTGTGAGTGCTCACGTGCTCAAGATGAAGGGCTATTTGGATACTTTGGCCCGTCTCGGATCGCCTATCTCTCAAGAGTTGGCGGTGGACACGATCCTGGCGTCCTTACCGGATTCTTATGATCAGTTCAGCCTAAACTATAACATGCAAGGGATGAACCGCACTGTCAGTGAGCTGCATGGGATGCTTAAGCTTACTGAGCAGTCGATCAAGAAGACTCCGCCGGTGCTGTTGGTTAACAAGGGGAACGCTCCTCTTGCTAAGGGTAAGGCCAAGGAAAAGGCCAAGGCCAAGGCCAAGAAGGCCAAAGCCAAGAAGGCCAAGGCCCAACCCAAAGGCCATCAGAAGGCAGGTCCTGAGGACGTCTGTTTCGGGTGCAGACAGGCGGGCCATTGGAAGAGATCGTGTCCCAAGCTGATGGGAGAGCAGAGAAGGGGCCAAGGTGCGTCCTCTTCAGGTATTTATGTTATAGATATTAACCTTACTGTTTCAACATCCTGGGTATTGGATACTAGATGTGGTTCTCACATTTGTTGCAATGTGCAGGGACTTAAGAACAGAAGGTTGCTGGGATCGGGTGAGGTGGACTTGCGGGTCGGGAATGGAGCAAGGGTTGCTGCCATAGAGATCGGCGAATACCACCTAGTGATGCCCAGCGGATTGGTTTTAATTTTGGAACATTGTTACTTTGTACCTGCTATGTGCAGGAATATTATTTCTGTATCAATGTTGGACATGTCTGGATTTGAATTTTCTATTATAAATGGTCGAATTTCAATATCTAGAGAGGGGTTATTTTATGGAGATGCTCTATTGAATAATGGCCTGTATGTCCTGGACTTAAATGAAACCAATCACATCTATAACATAAACACGAAAAGGGTTAAGCCAAACGAACTTAATCCAGTCTATCTATGGCATTGTCGTCTTGGCCATATAAACGAGAAGCGCATAGCTAGGCTTCACAAAGCTGGAGTCCTAGGGTCATTTGACTTGGAGTCAATTGATACATGCGAATCATGTTTAAGAGGCAAGATGACAAAGGCGCCTTTTAGCAAGAGGGCTGAAAGGGCCACTGGCTTGTTGGACCTAATACATTCAGATGTATGTGGACCCATGAGCGCAGCGACCAGAGGTGGACATCTGTACTTCGTCACGTTCACGGATGATTTCAGCAGATACGGCTACGTCTATCTGATGAAACACAAATCCGAGACCCTTAATAGGTTCAAGGAATTTAGGAACGAGGTACAGAACCAGCTAGGCAGGAATATCAAAGCCCTTCGGTCGGACCGAGGCGGTGAGTATATGAGCCTAGAGTTTGACTCATACTTGAGAGAGCATGGAATAGTTCCACAGCTCACTCCTCCCGGAACACCACAATGGAATGGGGTGTCCGAACGGAGGAACAGGACCTTGTTGGACATGGTCCGCTCAATGATGAGTCAAGCAACTCTCCCAATTAGTTTCTGGGGACACGCCCTCGAGACAGCAGCTCTCATTTTAAACAATACTCCGACTAAGGCAGTGGAAAAGACCCCATATCAGATATGGACGGGCAAGGAGCCCAATGTGTCTTTCCTAAGGATTTGGGGATGCGAGGCACATGTCAAGAAATTGACTAGTGGCAAGCTGGAGCCCAAAACCGATAAATGCCTGTTTGTGGGCTACCCTAGGAAAACCAAAGGGTATTACTTCTACAACCCCGCCGAGAACAAGGTGTTCGTGGCAAGGAAGGGGGTCTTTCTGGAAAAGGAGTTCCTTTCCAAGAAAGATAGTGGGAGCAACGTTGAACTCAGGGAAGTTCAAGGTCCACAAGCACCTGAAGAGGATAGCTCGGAGGCTCAGGTGGAGCTTCCACAAGTGGAGGCACCGACCCAGGCCACACAAGAACCTAGAAGGTCTGGTAGGGATCGTCGGGAACCGGAGAGGTATGGTTTCCTCGTCACCGATGATCAAACTCTTCTCATCTGGGATGAAGAAGAACCCAAAACCTACCAAGAGGCTATGGCTAGCCCACAGTCTGCGAATTGGCGTAAAGCCATGGAGGCAGAAATGCAATCTATGTACGATAACCAAGTTTGGAACTTGGTTGATCCACCTCCGGGTGCTAAGGTAATTGGTTGCAAGTGGTGCTACAAGCTAAAAGCTGATAATACCTTCAAGGGGCGTCTGGTTGCGAAAGGTTTCAGACAAGTCCATGGGATAGACTATGATGAAACTTTCTCACCAGTAGCCATGCTCAAATCCATCAGGATACTACTGGCCATAGCCGCATGGTATGACTATGAGGTATGGCAAATGGATGTCAAAACCGCTTTCCTTAATGGAAAGCTACTCGAGGATGTGTACATGACACAACCTGAGGGTTTTGTCGATCCTAAGTATCCGGGAAGGGTATGCAAACTTCAAAGGTCCATTTATGGACTGAAGCAAGCATCCCGGAGTTGGAATCTAAGATTCAATGAGGCTATAAAGGAATATGGCTTCATACAGAATCTGGATGAGCCTTGTGTGTATAAGAGGACTAGTGGGAGCATTGTCACATTTTTGGTACTGTATGTAGACGACATCCTACTTATTGGAAGTGACATACCTACACTGCAAGGGGTAAAGCAGTGGCTGAGTAAGTGCTTCGCAATGAAGGACTTAGGCGAAGCTGAGATGATCCTAGGGATCAGGATCTATAGGGATAGATCAAATCGGCTTCTGGGCCTAAGTCAGGCTTCGTACATTGACAAAGTTCTGAAAAGATTCAGCATGGACCGGGCCAAGAAAGGTTTCTTGCCAATGGGCCATGGGCTGAAACTTAGTAAGAAGAACTGTCCTAAAACAAGGGAGGACAGGGAGAACATGAAATTGGTTCCATACGCCTCGGCTATTGGATCAATCATGTACTCTATGTTGTGTACGAGACCTGATGTCGCCTTTGCACTGAGTATGACGAGCCGATACCAGCAGGATCTCGGGGAGGATCACTGGAAAGCTGTCAAGGCAATCCTCAAGTACCTTAACCGGACTAAGGATAGCTTCTTGGTGTATGGTGGTCAGGAAGTGCTATCAGTTACTGGGTATACTGATGCAAGCTTCCAGACAAACCAAGATGAGTACCAATCGCAGTCAGGGTATGTATTCTTGCTGAATGGTGGTGCTGTAAGCTGGAGGAGCTCAAAGCAACCAACCATAGCGGACTCTACAACAGAAGCTGAGTACATCGCTGCGTGTGATGCAGCTAAGGAAGCTGTGTGGATGAAGAAGTTTATCACTGAGTTGGGAGTAGTGCCAACTATCCAGGACCCAGTCGATATCTTCTGTGACAACAATGGGGCCGTCGCACAAGCTAAGGAGCCCCGGTCACACAAGAACACAAAGCACGTGCTCAGAAAGTTTCACCTCATACGAGAAATCGCGGAGAGAGGTGACATTGCATTGCACAGAGTGGACACCGAGGATAATGTCGCAGATCCATTGACCAAGGCGCTGGCCCAGCCCAAGCATGAGGGTCATACTAGATCTATAGGGATTAGGCCCATGCCTAGTTGGAACTAGTGCAAGTGGGAGATTGTTGGAAATGCCCTAGTCCCGAGGCATTGGTCCTTGTATTTGTACTGTGCATTTATTGGATTTATGTATTGTACTTATTTGTGTCATTAATAAAGGCATCAATTCATTTATTATATTTATCTTGTGCAGTATAGTAAATGAAGTATCCAATGGACATATCCATATCCATGACGACTAGTGTCATGCACTTAGCAGTAAGACCATGGATAGGGTTAACGATATGACCATGAATAGATCCGTAGTCTTTTCCAGTCATGGGAATGAATGGAACAACAGACTATCATTAACCTGGTTGTATGGCGGTGTCTTACCGGTCATTGGACATGGAATGTCAACCAAGTTAATGGGTACATGCCTGGGTGCATGGTACTGGATAGATCCACTGAACGAGTAATCCACATGGTATGGTATCACAATGGATTCTCGTGTAGTACTTGTATGGATCCTTTGACCTGACCATATGATGGTGTTACATGTGATGTCGCATACTTAGGGGTACGCCTAAAGGGCCTGTAATAGGGTGCCAAGTATGGGTGCTTTCGGGTATGTCACTGAACATGGTAATACTATGGATATGCAGAAGGGATTTGTCACTCAGTAACCAACTGAGAAGATATCACCGGCCTCTTGATGAATGTGACTGATAAGAGTGTGGCCACACCCAAACAAGTTGGTACTTGTTTGTGAGCATCAGTACATTCGGGATCAAGTTAATGTCTGAACACAAAAGAGGGTGATCAATCCATGCCTCTGTGTTGGACACCGATATCAATGACATGGGATGTACAAGTCTAACTACAGGGTTATGATATCAGTTGGACTGCCATCTCCATCTTAATTGGGGGCTGCAGTGGCTTGCTAGAGCCCAACTGCAGTCTGCGGGCCAAAAGCCCGCTGCCAACATAAAGATGGGCCCACAGGATCGTACACATAGAACGATAGAATGCAGACTTAAGGAATAGCATGTATACTTGGAGTATACACATTGGAGGGAGAGGTGTGTATATATTAATTATATTATAAAGATCAATTGGATTGGTCATAATAATAAAATTAATATATTCAATTGGCTCTTCATAATTAATTGGATTAATTATGAAATTATTTCCTAGGTGGAAATATTCATATGTATGGGTTTACATATGATTTTATTTTGTGCAGAGTTAATTTTAATTTGATGGATTAAATTAAATGTCAAACCAATTTTAATTTGGATGTAAATAATATATTACTTGGAGTAATATATTAAATACATGGGTATATTAAAATTGGGCTTGAATTAATTTGAACCAAATTAATTAAAATTAGACTGGGCCTAAATTAAAACATGGAAGCCCGCGCAGAATAAAGTGGAGCCAAGATGGGCCAGAATTCCTTATGGAATTCGGCCAACCCTAGGTATAAATACCTAGGGTTAGAAGAATTCGGCCAACCTAAGCTAAACCACTCATAGCCGAATTCTCTAGCCTCTCCTCTCCTTGGTTCTTGCTTTTCCATCGCTAGCACGGGTTGCATTTGCCAAGCGTTCGTGTACGTGAGAGCGGAGGAATTCTAAATTGAGTTCTGCAGTCATCATCCGTCTCTAAAAGAGATTTTTCTGGTATGAAATTTCAATCTCTTTCTATTCAATTTTATGTTTTTCAATTTCCGCTTCAATTGCTCCTGGGACCGGATTTGAGGAAATCACCGCGTTCTTCCGCTTTTATCGGGTGATCTCCGGTGAAAAATCCCAACAGTAGGGGTGAGCAAAACCGAACCGAGAACCAAAAACCGAACCGAACCGAGATTGAAACCGAACCGAACCTAACCAAACTCTATTTGGTTTGGTTTTGGTTTTATAAAATATAATAGTTTGATTTTTGGTTCGGTTTTTGGTTTTTATTTAAAAACCGAAACTGAACCAAATCGAACCGTAATAGGAAAAAATATTTTTTTAAAATATATATGTATATAAATAAATTTTATTTGACATGTTATATATTTATATTATTATATAGTTTGTATTTATGAGACTTTAGTAATATACATGTAATATAAATTATTTTTAAGCAATATTTTACATGTAATTTATAAAAAAAAATGATAATAAAAATTAAAGAATTAAAATTTTTGTTGATTCGGTTTGAACCGAACCAAATTATAACCGAACCGAACTGATTCGGTTCCGTTTGACCCGAACCATATGAACTTTGGTTTGGCTTCAGTTTTTATTTTTCTTCTACTTTGGTTTTTGGTTCGGTTCGGTTTTTGAATCGAACCGCGTTTTGCTCACCCCTAATTAGATGCTAAACAATGAATAAGGTAATTAGCATGCGTACCGACGAGACCAAACTTCATACTCTCTGTGTTGTCAAATAAACATCGATTTAGTTTTTTTCAGTTCTATTCCTTTTTAAATGAAGTTTTATACGTATATAATTTTGAACTTATTTTTTCTAATTTATTTTTATTTATTTTAAAAAAATATTTAATATTAATTGAAAATATCATATAGTAATTAAAAATAAAAAAATTTTATTAAGAATAAATTAGTCTTTTTAATAGCTCAATAAATTTTTCATTGGTCTTGGTAAATAACCTTAAACGATGTATATTTATGAACGAAGGAAGTAATTAGTAAAACTAATCAACGAAGAAGCTAAGAAGTTTTCAATTTTTAATGACAGCCTCGAAATTAATTGCATTAATTTAAGATAACAACTAATCAATGAGAGCATTTTAAAAAACACTATTCTGCTTCTAGTTGTAGTTCTAGGATAACCTTAAAATTAATTCAACAAACTCCATAATGTAGATAGAGAATTTTAAAAGTAGATTCAGTTTATATGGACCCTTATAATAAAAATATAACATATAAATAAAATCTTTGTTGGGAAACGAAAAAGTATGTTGGGAAACTAAAAAAGACTCATATGTTGATTTTTCATTAGAAGGGTTCATGTAGACTAGATCTACTCTAAAATTTCTTCTATATATAACCGTCCATAGCTAATTAATTCGCTGATGTATGGCTTAATTTCACTCATGGTATACCAACTATCTCCCTAATCACAATTTGGTATACTAACTACCGTTTTGCACACTGTAGTACCCCAACTTCTAGATGACCTCCCATTGTGGTACATGTGACCTGTTATTGCAGGTTAACTGTGCCACGTCAGCACTTTGTTGGACTTAATTTCACTTATGGTGTACCAATTATCTCCCTAATCACACTTTGGTATACCACTTTATATATATTGTTTCATTTTATTTTTATAAAATATATATATAGATCAAAGAAAATAAAAGAAAAAAAATTTGATTTATATATTTCTATTATTTAAAAAATAAAAATAAAATGAAACAATACGTATAAAGTGGTATACCAAACTGTGATTAGGGAGATAGTTGGTATACCATAAGTGAAATTAAGCCTAACAAAGTGCTGACATGGCATAGTTAACCTGCAATAACAGGTCACATGTACCACAATGAAATGTCACTTAGAAGTTAGGGTACTACAGTGTGTAAAACGATAGTTGATATACCAAACTGTGATTAGGGAGATAGTTGGTATACCATGAGTGAAATTAGCCCCTGATGTAGCACTTAAAAGATAATTATAGGACTTAGCAGAATTTCAATAAAATTCCGAAGAATATAATTGAATCAAAGAACAAATATAGTTAATTTATTTTAAAGTGATTTAATTCGGTTGTTGTTTTAGATTTCTTTATTTTTATCAATTAACTGAAATACAAGATTTTCAATTTATTATGTAAAATAAAGACAAAATTTAAAATTTAAAAAGTTAAGAGATTATTCCACGAAAAATATGAATTAGATAGAAAAAAAATTCTACTAAGTATAAATTGGTTAGTTACTTAAACAAGTTATCAGCGAAGAGTTTTCGTACACCTTAAGTATTATTGTTGATAGCATAAGTAAGCATACATGTAGTGTTGAGTTCATGTAATATAAAACAAATTGTCTTCTATAACGGAAACAATTTACACTATCTATATATATGTCATTCTTTAGTCTCATTTATTTCCCATATAAGACTATTATTTGTTCTCCAACACTATCTCACAAGTACAACTGGACCTTAATCGATTATTACTTGTCAAATATACCTTGATCTATCTACTTTGAGACATAAAGTTATCAATTGGTTTAGTTTTTTTGCTAAACCAATCTTCACCAAGTATTTTAAACACAAACCGATAATTTTTTTGGTCAATAGTGTGAGTCTTAAGAGTGTTGAGTTTGACGGTATAAGTGAGCATATATGTGGAGTAAAACCCGTGTAACACAAAACCAAATCGCTTGTGTGAATACCAATCTAAACCACTTTATTTCCAATGTTTGACTATAACATTCATCATAAAAATCAATTAAAATAATTTGAGTATTGAGATTTTGATACACATGATTTTCTGCATTTAACATATGCCAAAAATATCACATCTTAGAACAATTAAATATGGATCAAGAGAGACCCATGTTGCCATGCAATATTTCATTTTCTTGAGCTTTGCTTATTCTCTCATAAGCTTATGAATAAATGGAGAGTAGTGATTTATGTAGTGTGAATAGTAGTGGAAATGTTAATAGTTTTAGCAGAAGTTGGAGAAATAATACAACAATGGAAGTTTTCTCCAAATCTTGTCGCCAAGAAGATGATGAAGAAGCTCTCAAATGGGCGGCTCTGGAGAAATTGCCAACTTATTTACGTCTAGAAAGAGGTCTACTCAATGAGAATGAGATTAATATTAATAGCCTTGGATTAGTAGAGAGAAAATATCTCATAAGATTACTGAAGAAGATAACGAAAAATCCTTGTTGAAACTTGAAAACCGAATGAAAAGGTAGATATAATAATTTTGTCGAAGGAGGTGTTGGATTTCAAACTCAAAATTATGGGTTTTCTTCTAAAATTTTTCTATCATACATATCTTTTATCCATCATGTTCATGGTCGGTTCGTATTATGTATTGGGACTGTTATAGAATTTCTTTTTACTATATTGATCCTTCGCGTAAATTCAATTTGATAACACTTTTTTCCCACAAATTCAGAGTTGGATTAGATATGCCAACCATTGAAGTCCGATTTGAGCATCTAAATATTGAAGCAGAAGCTTATATTGGAAGTAGAGCATTACCTACAATCTTCAACTATTCCACTAATATGCTCGAGGTATTAGAGTTATGAGCAAAAATATATTTATTGTTTTCATGGTTTTTATCAGTAATACATCTTATTCCTATAAAGTTACCTTTGTATTTTAATTGTAAATTTACACCAAAATTTGATACAATTTTACTACCACATATATATATATATGGCGCTACATTAATTTTTTGATATCAAAACTTGATTTGTGTGAGGCACCTAACTTTGCTGAGCTGGCACCGGCATCTTGGAGGGAAAACCAATTTGGGGAAATTGGTTCTAGCGGGAAATCTAGCGGAAAAGACGGAATTAGTTCCAACTAAAAATCCCCAAATTAGTTTCTTCTATCAGCTTCTCTTTACTTCTATCACTTTCTATTTTCCCCTTTTGTTTCACTTTCTTCTTGCTGTATATATATACCCTGTAATTGATCATTGAAATATAATGAAGAGTTAATTGATTTCTTCTCATTTCATTCGGTTCATATAGTATCAGAGCTCATGGTATTCATCCTGAGCATATAACAATGGTGCGGCGTAAGAAAAATAGAGAAATCCCTGCAGCTGAGCGATTTTCCGATGAGGAATCCGATCATGAAGGATCAACTCATTTCGTTCAAGATCAGGATTACGATTTTGGCAGAGATAGAGCAACCAGTTCTGCAGGTATGTACTTACAACAGAGTCATGATAATCCTGGTGCTATGATTATCAACTTTCAACTTACTGGCAAGAACTATATTGCTTGGAGGAGAGCTATGATTCGTGCGCTCACCGTAAAAGAGAAGATCGATTTCGTGATGAAAGATGAAGCTGTTCCAGAAATCGATTCACCAGGATGTCAAAGGTGGTTAAAGCAAGATTGTTTGGTTATTGCGTGGATCATTAACAGTATGGATAAGGAAGTGGCTGAAGGTTTCCAATATGTTTCTTCTTCTCGATCTTTATGGAAGGATCTTGAGCATTGTTTTGGCATGAGCAATGGTCCCCTTCTCTATCAGATTCAGAGAGAAATCAGCCTATTGACTCAAGGTAATATGGCTATTTTGCAATACTACAATAAACTGAAGAAACTTTGGGATGATATGAATTTTTTAACTTCGGTTCCTAGCTGTCATTGTGGAGCCTCTAGAACTTGTGCTTGTAATGCGTTTCAAAGAATTGCTGATGCTGCAAAGGAAACCAAATTAATTCAATTTCTCATGGGACTAATGAAGCATATGATCATGTGAAAAATCAGATTCTATTAACGGATCCTTTGCCCAATCTTAACAAAGCATACTCTATGCTTTTGAAAGTAGAAAAGCAACATGAGATTTCAATGGAGCATGCTACTGAGATGGCTAGTATGGTGCAAATTGACAAGAAGACTAATAGAGGACAATTTTCCTATGGATCACAGAAGAAAGAAAATGATACCAAGGATGGTTTGAAATGTGACCACTGTGGTAAGCCTCGACATGAAAAGGCTAATTGTTGGAAATTGTTTGGTTATCCGGATTGGCATCCAAAATCTAAAGGCAAGAATATTGCATATTCAAACAAACCAAGGGTGACCTGGGCTAACAATGTCATGAATACCACCACATATCCGTCTTCATATAGCAGCGATTCTGAAGGAGATACAGAGCAGAAAGGGCTGGAACAACCTAACATGGCTTTTATGCTTCAAGAGGTTTATAAAATGTTAAAGGGGAAAAAGGCGGCTAATCCACTACAATCATTTACGGATTTTTCAGCTTTTGCTGGATTTTCTGGTAAGAATTGTCTATCTACTCTTGCTAATGATTGTTGGATTTTAGATAATGGAGCAACTGCACATATGACACCAAATATGAATTGGTTTTCTAAAAGCAAAACACTACTTGCACAAACTGTTTTGTTACCTGATGCCACTGTTACATGGATCACTTATATGGGAAATGTAGCACTACATGCTGATTTTGTGCTTCAAGATGTACTTCATGTACAAGCTTTTCAGTATAATTTACTATCAATTGGACAGTTGTTACAACAGATAAATCTGGAAGTTGTTTTTCATGATGCATATTGCTACTTGCAGGATAAAGGGAGCCATAAAATTTCTGTTGTGGGATGGTTAGTTGATGGCTTATATTTGTTGGACTTAAAGTCATTTTTTTCCACTGTTATTAATAAAGTACAGTATCTCGGTATGTTTTCAAGTGTTACAGATAATAAACCTGATGTTTGGCACCTTAGACTTGGGCATGCCTCCTTAGATGCTCTTAGTCATATTGATGCTATCACTGTAAAAAATGATTCTTCTAGTTGTATCATTTGTCCTTGTGCTAAACAACATAGGTTGTCTTTTATGCGTAGTTCTATTAAGACAACACAGGCTTTTGCATTATTGCATATTGATCTTTGGGGTCCATATAAAGAGCCTTCTGTTACTGGTGCTCGCTATTTTCTAACAATAATGGATGATTTTACAAGAATGACTCAGGTAATATTGCTGCAACATAAGTCACAGGCTATCACAGCTCTGGATGTGTTTTTTAACATAGTTTTTTGCCAATTTCAAGCTAATGTGCAGGTTATTCGTAGCGATAATGGCACTGAGTTTATTAATGAGAAAATCAGGTAATTGTTTCAGGCACGTGGAATTGTTCATCAAACCATATGCGTTTATACCCCACAACAAAATGGGGTTCTTAACCGCAAACACAGACATCTTTTAGAGGTAGCTCGAGCTTCATTATTTCAGGCCTCTCTTCCAACAAAATTTTGGGGTGAGGCCATTCTTATGGCTACTTCTATCATTAATGTGTTGCCTATGCGTCTTTTACCTTAGGTAACCGCTTTTGAGAAATTGTATGGGCGGGCCCCTGATTATGACATGTATCATGTTTTTGGATGTTCTTGTTACTACACTAATGTGTTTCCTGTTAAGGATAAATTTGTCTCCAGGGCGCGGCATGGTATTTTTCTGGGTTTTGGAGAGGGTAAAAAGGGGTATAAGGTCTTGGATCTTGATACTCAGAAGTTTGTTGCTTCCAGGGATGTTGTTTTTCATGAAATGTGTTTTCCTTTTGCTTCTTCTCAGGCTTCCACTGAGGTTTCAACTGCTCTTCCCTCTGCTGCTACACCAAGTCATTCATCTAGTCCTTTGCGTCGCTCTTCGCATCCCACAACTAAGCCTGATTGGTTACAAGATTTTGTCTCTTGTACTCAATTAGAGACATCAAATGTTTCTGATTTGCCATTTATTTCCAGGTATTTCAGCACCTCACAAAAGTTTTTTAGCTAATATTTTACAAGTTAAAGAACCATCATCTTATTTTGAGGTGCGCAGAGATCCTAAATAGGTTGAGGCTATGGGAACTGAATTGGCTGCATTATAGGCCAATCACACTTGGAATATAATGCCTTTACCTGCAGGAAAATGACCTTTGGCTACAAAATGGGTCTATCGAATCAAGTACAAACCTACAGGTGAAGTTGATAGATATAAAGCCCGGTTAGTAGCTAAAGGCTTTAATCAAGTTTTTGGGGTAGATTACTTAGAAAGTTTTAGCCCTGTTGCTAAAGTTGTTATAGTTCGAGTGTTTTTGGCCATTGCTGCTGCTCGAGGATGGCTTGTTCATCAAATTGATGTTAACAATACCTATCTTTATGGATATCTTGATGAAGATGTGTATTTGCTTCCACCTCATGGCTATCACAAAGTTCCTTCTGGGTCTGTTTGTAAACTTGTAAAGTCCCTTTATGGGCTTAAGCAGGCTAGTCGCCAGTGGCATAAAGAATTGTCTACCAAATTGTTGGCTTATGGTTTTATTCGTTCTAAGAATGATCACTGCTTGTTTACAATTGCTACTTTAGACTCTTTTCTGGCTGTCTTAATCTATGTTGATGATATCTTAGTCATGGGATCTGATGATGTTCAAATTCAGGCTATCAAGGATCATTTACATAGCTTTTTTACTATTAAAGACATGGGTGTTGCCAAATATTTTTTGGGCATTGAATTGGCTCAATCTGATTCTAGAATATTGTTGACACAGACAAAGTATATTTCAGATATGTTACAGGATGCAGGAGTCATTGATGTCGTCTCTGTTTCTAATCCAATGCAACAAAATGTTCAATTGGAGCAGCAAGGTGAACCATTACTTGATCCTGTTGCTTATTGACGGATAATGGGACGGCTATTATATCTTGGTTTCTCTAGGCCTGATATCTGTTACACCACACAACAGCTCAGCCAGTACATGCAAAATCCTTGTCAACATCATTATGAAGCTGCGATACATATGCTTAAATATCTGAAAGGTACTCTTTCTTATGGATTGTTCTATCCTCGCGATTCTAATCTTGTAGAGATTCAAGCTTATTGTGATGCAGACTGGGGTCGGTGTAAAACAACTAGGAGATCCTTGACTGGTTACTACATTTTCTTGGGACCAGCCATGGTTTCTTGGAAAAGAAAGAAACAAGCTACGGTTAGCCGGTCTTCCACTGAGGCAGAGTACAGAAGTATGGCTACCACTGGATGTGAATTGAAATGGTTGAGTTATTTGTTAAAGGATTTCTATATTTCAATTACATATCCTATTCCTTTGTATTGTGATAACAAGTCAGCCATTGCCTTATCCAAGAACCCAGTACATCATGAACACACAAAGCATATTGACATTGATTGTCATCTGATTCGTGATTATGTTGAGCAGGGCTTTGTTTGCACTCCTTTTGTTCCTAATTCACAGTAATATGCAGACCTTTTCACCAAATGTTTGAGCCATGATCATATGTTGCCTTTGTTACCCAAGATGAACCTTGTTCAAGCTGTTTCATCTTGAGGGGGGGCTGTGAGGCACCTAACTTTGCTGAGCTGGCACCGGAATCTTGGAAGGAAAACCAATTTAGGGAAATTGGTTCTAGCGGGAAATCTAGCCGAAAAGAATGAATTAGTTCCAACTAAAAATTCTTAAATTAGTTTCTTCTATCAGCTTCTCTTTACTTCTCTCACTTTCTATTTTCCCCTTGTGTTTCACTTTCTTCTTGCTGTATATAAATACCCTGCAATTGATCATTGAAATATGATGAAGAGTTAATTGATTTCTTCTCACTTCTCGCCTAAAAGTAGCTAAGGAGAAAAAGGGCTGCACTTTTTTTTCCCACTAATGGATTTTTTCCCACTGGGTTTTTCCATAGTCGGGGTTTTTAATGAGGCAGCACCACCATTTTTAAAACTTAGCAGGGGAAGCTCTCAAAGATGTACTTCAAAAAGATAAATAAAAGTATCTTTCAATCATCAACACATCCAAAAACGAGCCGGTCATAACCGGATGAGCTTGTTCTAAAAACTCCCACAAGAGGAGCCGGCCATAACCATATGAGCTTATTGTAAAACTCCCACAGGAGTAGCCGGTCATAACCAGATGAGCTTATTCTAACAACCTTCCACTAAGGAAGTCGGTCATAACCAAATAGGTACACTTGTCAAATTCAAAAGAAGATATAAATATGCAGACTTGGCACAAGACTACAAGCATAAGAACCAAAAACCAAGCATAAGCCAAATATAATCTTTTTATTAATAGTAAAAAGTGATACAAACAAGGACCTAACAAGGCCTTAGAAAGATTACAAATCAAGAAAATTACAAAGAGAGAACATCCGCTTCAGGAATACTATCCCCTGCATCTACCGGTTCCTCAACACCGGCTGGCGACTCATTGTGACTGTCTGCAGGAAGCTCATCATACTGAGGAAAGTCGACCGACCCCAAGTCATGGGCCAGGTCAGGATGGATGGCTTGGCAGGCAGCCAAGACACGCTGACCATACAACCGCCCCAGAAGAACCAGCTTGTTGGTCGAATCAAACAGTACGGCCTCGCAATTATCAATATCTTGTTTACGTGCCGACTTCTTATCCTCGAGCTGTTTCTCAAGGACGTCCTGTGCTGTCTTCTCATCCTCCAACTGCTTCTGTCAGCGACTAATCTCCTGTCCTTGCGACCAGGCCCTACTCTTCTCAGCCTCCAATGCCGCCTGGGTCTCTTTCAGCTTTTTGTCCAGATGGCTGGTCTTAGACAGGACCAACCAATTCCACTGCCCTAGAGAGTCCCTGCAAAATGGCAAGCGAAATGAATAAAAGAAAGAGGAAAGAAGAATTCAGCAGCTTCATTGAGATCCTTACAAAGGTCAGATCCAGGAGGCACATAGAAGCTACCGCGTGGTTGCCAAGTTTGCCATACTCTTCTCTATCAGCCGGCAGAACGAACCCAGCCTTGAATTCAGCTTGAGCTGCCGGATCCATTACTTGGGCCCCTTGCCCTCCTCTTCCCCGCAACTAAGGCGGAGGGGAAAATGACCCTGAGGAGGCAGTAGCCGCTCCAGAGCCCTGACCAAACAAAAGTAACGATCCAGGAGGAAGGATTAGTGAGGAGCAATAATAATAGTAACACAAGGGAGAAGAGGCGATCGAAAACTTACAGGGTGAGGAACCGGCTCAGGACCGACATGAGCAGTCCTTTTTCTCTTCGGTGCCTTGGGAGCACTTGGTCCTTTAGCCTGTCCCCCTGTATCGGATGGAATTTCGGTTGGATTGGAACGCGGCTCTTTAAGCAGGTTTTTCTTCTTGGCGGCTATAACACGATTAAAAACATCAGCTGCATTCATGCCTGAGAAAAACAGGTAAAAAACTAAGCAAAAATAAAAAGATACCTCTTCTCACCACAGGGACAGGACCCGGGTAATAAGTAAAGCCAAATGCTTCCCGCTCTACAAGCCTAATCTTTTCCAGGTAAGCATCTCAGGTCCACTTGTTAGGAGCCAGTGTCCTGAACTCTTTGATAACTCGTTTTTATATTGGTATTTTGCTATGAAATATGTTTCATTTTGAGAATTAAATCCACAATTTTGGGCCCTTTTACTTGCTTTCAGTGAATTGTGTGTTTTCAGGAATGTTTTGAAAAAAAAGAGACAAAATGTGGAGAATTTGGGGTCTTTTGGAACTGAACCATAATTAGCCTTGCCCAAGGCTAAGGGAGCTGTGGCAGGGGCTGTTTTGCAAAAAAGGGAAGAGCTGAAATTAAGGAAAAAAAAGGCTTATCATGGAAGCTAATTTCCAGCAATTACATAGGAAGATTTGACAGCATTAATTTAGGATAATTAATTATTTTCTAAATTAGTTATATTTCTTATTTAGGAGTATTGTTATTTCTCCTAATTAGAGTTGGATTCAAAGTAGGTTTTCAAGAGGTTAGTATTTAAGAGATTTTTAGGAGTCAAACTAAGGGTCTAACGTGTTTCTCTCCTTCTTTCTTCTAAGTTCTATTATTCTTCAACATTATTTTTTCTCTTCATGTATTATTTTCTTTTAGCTATGTGTAGCTAAATCTTCTACTTTGCCTAAGGAATTCAAAGCTTGAATTAGTATTATGAGATCGATTATTTTATTGTTCATTTAATTCCCCTATGTTTTTAATCTTGCTTCAGGAGATTATTTTCTTTTTTATTATATTGTAATTTAGATTTCTTGGCCAGATTTTGAGATTGCAATTTAATAAATTGTTGTTAGTAATTAGATTCGTTTCGAATCTCAATTATTAACTTGAGAACGTTTAAAGGGATTAAAAACTTGAATTTAAATTATTTTCGCTAAGAATTTAATTGGTTTAGGCTAGGCTTTCCTTGAACTTAAAGCTCCCATTGGACTAAACTCTAAACCGCTAAGGAGGGGTTGTCTGTTGGGAAGAGGTTTATTTGAGTCGTACTAGGTAAATCTGATTTTGGGAAGGTTGATCTCGATGCGCTAAGCTAGAGGTTTTAACTGGTCTAGGGGAAATTAAATGATTATCTTTAACATCAATGATCGATACTAACGTTAAAGTTAACGAATGTCCTAGGGCGAAGTACATTTTTATATCATTCTTTTCACTTCATTAAAATTCAAGCAATCTTTAATTCCTATTTTAGTTATATAATCTTAGTTTCTTTATTTCAACAATCATCAAGAAACCCCCCCCCCCCCCCCCCCCCCCCTGTTTTAAATTTTCTGTTTTAATTTACTTTTGGTTAAGAAGCAATTGTTAAATTGAGTATTAAATCCCTAGGGTTCGACCTCGACTTACCTGGCTACAATCATTTATTGTTAGGAATAGACGAGAAAATTCTTTAATTATTTTTGGCGGATTCGACACCCGACCACTCCTCAAGAAAAATCCTTTCCCCCGGTTCTAAGCGCTGACGAGCCTTTGCTGCCCCCCCAATAGACCAGCTTACAGGGAACGCATCCAGACCCTTCTTGACTTTGATGTAGAAAAAGAAGTGTTTGAAACGCTTCAGGGAAGAGATCCGTCCCTTGAAGGTATAAAAATCTGCTTTCTTGGATAGCTGGTAATGGTCTTCCCCAGAGTTCAACTTGGGAGTAGCCAGCCTCCGAAAGAAGGCGGCATTTAAATTGAACCCTAGGTTTTCACATAACTAAAAGGTGGCGCAGGAGTTGGGATGAATTTAGGTAGGACAGAAGCCCCAGTTGTGGAGGATGTCATAGATGCCGGATGGGAGAGGATTGGAAAAGCCGGATCTAATTTGGTCCATGTATATGGAAAAATAGCCCGGTGGAGGCTTATGGACACGCTGGTACCCGGAAGGCAGTATAACCTGGCACTCACACAGCCAGGGGTAGAACTCCTTATACAGTCTTATATGGTCCTCGTGGGTTTCAGCAACCATATTGGGACCGGGTGGAGGGACTTCAGATAGAGAAGCAAATAGAAAAGAATCCACCTGGACTGGACCTTCAACAGACGGTCCAACAGACGTAGGAGGTGGGGCAGAAGTGCCCGCCTCTTCATTAAAGGCAGGGGGTGCTGAGTGGTGAGAGATAGCCTCTGAGGAGGTGGTTAAACGGTACTCGTTCCTTGATGAAGAAGGAGGACTCGGCAGATTAGGAGTACTAAGTATTCGGTAGTCATCAGGGTCTGTGGGATCTAAAAGTCGACGAGCCGGCTTAGCGCCGATTGTTTTGAAATTGAAACCCCGAGTACCCTTACCTTTACCAACCCTAGGACGATTCCTAGAATTTACCAATTCCCCTGATTCTCTACTACTAGAAGAGCCTAAGTCACTAAGCGTTACAGAGGAACTCATTTCATAGAAAACGAAAGAAAATGCAAGCAATAAACACAGAACAGCAAAGAAGATGAACAGTCAAAGGAAGAGGAACAGGCGAAAAGAAAACCAAACCAACAGATCCAAACAGAAAAAAGGCAAATTCTTTGCAGAAATCAAAATCGCAATGCCAATAAGTGGAAATATGAAGGAAAACTTACTGGAAACAAAGGAAAGGAGGAAAAAGTTGCAGATGCAGAGATGGAGGCCCAGAAATCGCAGAAGAGAGAAGCCCTGAAAGTTCTTGAAGCAAAGAACAAAAGGAGCGGCTTAGTTCCCCTTTTAAAAAAGATAAAGAAGGGGCAGGTGAAAGGACACCTTCTGACACCGTTTAAATAGGGGACACATGTCATCCAGGCATTAGATGCATTAGTCCCAAGGGACTCCTCGGTTCCCACAAACCTACCGCTAAAAAAAAAAACCACAAAAAAACAAAAGAAAAAGCAAAACCCTTAAAAGAGTTTTAACTCACCAGGGGGGACTTATGATAGCATGGAGTCCTAAAACTTACTGCGTGCTTCACACGGCCAGTAACCGCGTCAACACATCAACCGTTTGCCTTACAGCTCTTCTTGCCTTCACTCGGTCACCAAAGAATAAGAGCAAAGTAACACCATCTACAATGGCCGGCTGAAAGAGGAGCCTGGTGAACACCTATTCAAACAACTTGCGCCCTAATTAGGTTTTCTGTTTCGAAAGACAGGTGAGCTGATCTCTACTGTATACGTGTAAGGACGTGATTTTGTACCAGCAACGGGTGCCGTGGGGACAAGCACAGAGTGAGTCTGCTGCCTAGGCATGCCAGAAGGGGACCAAAAAGCAGACCACACCTAGCCAATGAGAGAGGATCATACATAATGGTCTGACAAGGCCACGCGGAACAATCATATATAAAAAGGGGACATTGAGAAACCCCCAGGTATCTCTTTCTGAACTCTCAAGATTTCATTCTTATTTTCTATCCTTCAAATTCCTGACTTAGGCATCGGAGTGGATCCAGAGGTCATCCGGTCCTTACATTCTCTTTCTTACAGGCATCTTGTCTTTCCCCAAAGTGAGATGGCTTTTCAATCATCTCGGACTACGTGAAGCTACACTTTTTCCCGGAGCTATCAATTTGTTATTCATTAAAATTAATTTATTTACTAGAAGTTTTTCAAATTTTTATAGAAGTTCTATTAGAATTATTACGACAAGCGAAAGAAGCGCATATCAAACCAGATCCTGATATTCACATCTATATGAAGGTGGGATGTGTTAAAATTGAAATATAAAAAATTAAAAAAAAAAAGGGTAAATTTAAATATTTTTCAAAGTGTTTGAATTGATTGTAATAGCTAAGTATGTAGGTGGCAGCAATGAAAGGGCAAGAAACAAATCTAGTCACAGATTATACACTCAAGGTAATAACTACTGTATCTAATCTATTTATGAAATTATGTCTTCTACTAAGTATAACATGATTAAGAAAATCATTACAATATTTTAAATTGTAGTAAAATATCTCAATAGATATATTTGGAAATTCAAATCACTTTATTGATTTTATTACAATTGCTTAAAATGATAAACATTAAACTAAAAGTATTTTTTGAGATTATATTCTTATGCATATAGAGAGACTAATAATAGTTGAATTTGAAGATATGAAGACAAATTTCATAAAGATATTTATGATTGATCACCGCTACTAATTTCACAGATTTTAGGACTTGGAATATGTGCGGATATTATGGTTGGTGATGAAATGATACGAGGTATTTCTGGAGTTCAAAAGAAAAGGCTCATAGCAGGTATAAATCAATACTATTTCAGTAAGGATTGAATGTGAATTTTTAGTTTAAGTTGTCATAAATTTTTTTAAGTTTTATTTTTGTGGACAAATAATTATACCCTTATATGAGTTCTGATTTTTAGTCAGTAAATCCGTAATCATGTGAATTATGCAAAAATACTGAAATATCATATTATATTAAAGTGTTGTGAACCCAAAAGATATTTGTTGGGAAAATTTTTTTTTTTATCTCATTTGAAAGATTTTTCTCGATTTCAATTCTAATTCTTTGTGAGAAACAAGCAAAAACGAGACTTAATGATAAGAAATAAAATTTTTTTAGTATGGACCGAACTGGTTCTGAATTGTTTGATGAGTTACACGTCAACATAGTTGATATTGTGTATCCATCAAACGGTTGCGGACTTTTTCGATATGAAATTATGCAATATCATTTTATCCTAAGCAAACTTTAGGTATTGCTTTGCTTATTTCACTTGACATTTTAAACTAATTACATGTAAACACCCAACTATTTACACAATTTAATCCAAAATGTTAATTATGTTGAAAAATCAAATGGGTTAATTACATCCATCCATGATCTTTTAACTAAAAAAAATTAATGAACTGCTAGAGTCCCACATCTTAATTTCTAAACCTAAAACCATCAAATTTTTAAATTTTGTTTCTATAATAATTTTTTTGGTCCAAAATTGGATAAATCTTTTTGTCGGAGATACCATGTGTTTGACACGTAATCAAAAATCGTATCACGTGACAACGTAGAAATTTCGATAAGTGGAAAGAAAAAATCTACCATTTTAAGTTCATGTTTTCGTATTTTTTTCACAAAAAAAAAAAAAAAAAGATTTTAAGTTCATGTTTTCCTGTTTTTTCACAAAAAGAAAATATCTAATTTGGGAAAATAATTTTTGAGAAAAATAACTTTTTTTTAAATAAAAATATAAAATAATTTTTAAGAAAATGTTATTTTAAGCCAAACCTATATGTTTACATTTTTTAGTCTATTCGACTCGCTAAAGAATTAAATTAATTGAAAAATAATTTAAATCAAATTAACTGGGGGTGTACACGGTCAGTTAAATGGTCTATTTAAACTTTTATAAATGGTTAATCATTTGAACGATTTTTTTAATTTACTAACCATACATTATCCATTAAATTCGGTTAACCATTAGTCGGTTAACCATTTACAAAATAGACATTATGATTTTGCTAAATTTATAATATTAATAAATAGACCATAAATCTCAAATGTCAAATAAAAATATAAAATTATAAACCATAGTCTTAATTATTAATTAAAATATCATTTTAACCCTACAACTCCAATAATTAAAACATTAATAAAAAAAAAGTCCCTAAACATAGAAATTATTGTACAAGATCAAACATTAATTAATGAAATGTTATTCGCTGTTCGTTTTTCAGTGAGTATGAAATTAAGAATTGAGAGGATATAGGATTGGAAAGAAGTGACCAAAACTACTTAGTGTTATATAGTAAGGAAGTAAAATAACATCAAAAGTCCAAATGTTTCACTTATTATTCATATTACCTATATATATATATAATTTTTTAAGAAAAATATTTGTAAAAAGTCGGTTAACCGTGAGCCTACTTGGACTTTCAGTGTAAAAATCTAAACCTAAACCTAAACCGTAACTATTAATTTTTAAAAATAAAAACTATATACTAGTCCATCAATTTTGGTTAACCATATTTTTAACTTGGTTTTGATTTGGTTTCACAGCTTTTCGGTTTTTTTTTTTTTTTTTTTTTTTTTGCGCATCCCTATAATTAACTGCACAAACACAAGTAGGAAAAAAATTGCCAAATTTTCGCTCACTCTCTGTATCGCCGTAACCTGGAGACATTCTGCTGTGTGCCGGCGGCAGTAGACTACTCCCTTCCATATTTTCCTCAATCCTCCGTGCTATTGCTTATAGCCACCGGCACCGGCAGCATTGCCATGTCTTTCACCGTTGAGCCCACAAGTTCTTGCCGGAAGATTAACATCCTATATTTTAGAGAAGCTTTTGAATGTTGTAGTTGCGATCAGGTACGCAATTAAATGGAAATGGATCATAAATAGCTTCCATTAATTCAAAATTGAGTGGTATTTGACTATTTGGTCTATAAAAATTGTTTTTGATGATCCTTGATCCTACCGTACTGCACGCTACTTTTCTGTAAAATTAGAAATTTAATTCCTTTTCAATCTTCATCGTTGTTCATGCCATTTTTCTATATTCAATATGCCATTGGATGTGCGTGAACGCATTGCAGGGGAAATGCTAGTTGGACCAGCAAGAGCGTTGTTTATGGATGAGATATCGACTGGTTTGGACAGTTCAACAACATTTCAAATTGTGAATTCGCTCAGACAATCAATCCACATTCTCAATGGAACTGCTCTCATCTCTCTTCTACAGCCAGCACCAGAAACTTATGAACTTTTTGATGATATAATTCTTTTATCGGAAGGACAAATTGTGTATCAAGGTCCACGAGAAAATGTTCTTGAGTTCTTTGAATTCATGGGTTTCAGATGTCCTAAGAGGAAAGGAGTCGCTGATTTCTTGCAAGAAGTAATTTCTATGGCAAAACATTATTATTCCCTAGAATGTGTTACACTTGTTAATGGAATTTCCTTATTGAATTTGATAGGTAACGTCAATAAAAGATCAAGAGCAGTATTGGACATGTAGAGATGAGCCTTATAGATTTGTTTCTGTCAAGGAGTTTGCCGAAGCATTCCAGTTGTTTCACATTGGGCGAAATCTAGGTGATGAACTTGCTACACCGTTTGACAAGTCAAAATCT
Source organism: Euphorbia tirucalli (assembly GCA_039660915.1). Taxonomy (NCBI): domain Eukaryota; kingdom Viridiplantae; phylum Streptophyta; class Magnoliopsida; order Malpighiales; family Euphorbiaceae; genus Euphorbia; species Euphorbia tirucalli. The sequence continues at coordinate 72,917,474 of CM077634.1, read as the reverse complement.
TATCCTGCTGCTCTAACCACTAACAAGTATGGAATCAGCAAGAAGGAGCTCTTAAAAGCTTGCATTGCCAGAGAACTATTGCTCATGAAGAGAAACTCTTTTGTCTACATTTTCAAAATCATCCAAGTGAGTAGCATTTCCTTTAATTGGAATACTATTACAGAATTATCTTTTCAGCAACTTCTAAAATTGTGTATGATTATGCCAATATGAAAGAGGAGAGATTCCATTTAGATGCCCGATTTTTGAGTTTTCAAGTTCTTTACATGTTTGCAAGTTAATCTTAAAACGTTTTGTTGAGATTATGATTAATCTTGCTTCTTCCCTTTTAGATTATTATTTTGGCTCTCATAGCCATTTCGGTATTTCCGAGGACAAAGATGCATCATGACACATTAGTAGATGCTGCGACTTATCTTGGTGCTCTTTTCTATACAATAGTTACGCTTATGTTTAATGGATTCACAGAGCTAGCATTGTCCATTATGAAACTCCCTGTTTTCTATAAGCAAAGAGATCTTTTGTTCTACCCTTTATGGGCATATGCTCTACCCACATGGATTCTTAAAATTCCAATCACATTTGTGGAAGTTGCCATATGGGTGATCATAACTTATTATGTTATCGGCTTTGATCCAAACGTTGAGAGGTAAAAAAATGGAAATTCTTGATTGTGATTTTCCTTGATGTCTTGAAATGGGTATTGAGCAATTTTCTCTTACTTCTTTGATGGCAGGTTTTTAAAGCAGTACTTGTTACTCCTACTTACAAACCAGATGGCATCTAGTCTATTTCGTTTGATAGCAGCTGTTGGAAGGAATGTAATTGTTGCCAACACTTGCAGATCATTTGTATTACTTGTAATACTAGTTTTCGGTGGATTCGTCTTATCACGAGGTAAGTTAGAAACATCAATGAAATAAATTTTATATATCTTAAGGCTATTTCTAGATATCTTAATTCTTATGTGTTTCTTGAATCCTGATGCTGAAGAGGTACCTTTTTTTTGGGTGGCAGATGATGTGCACAAGTGGTGGTTATGGGGTTACTGGGCCTCCCCATTGACGTATGTGCAAAATGCTATATCTGTCAATGAATTTCTTGGGGAGTCATGGAGAATTGTATGCTTTGTTTCCTTGCTCAGTTTAAAGTGGAAAATAATGAAAATGAGAGTTTTTTTAGCACCATCGATAAAACTTCTGAAATTTACCAAAAAATTATATGTGGCAGCCTGCTTTCTTTACAACTGGGCCATTAGGTGTTAATTTCATGAAGAAACGTGGAATTTTTACTGAAGCACGTTGGTATTGGATTGGACTGGGAGTTTTGGTTGGATATATTCTTCTTTTCAATCTTCTTTACACCTTGGCTCTAAAATATCTTGATCGTAAGTATCCATTTCTCATCTTTTCAGTTTTTGAAGTAAGACCATATTTTAATGCTTCAATCTACTGCAGCCTTTGGGAAGCCTCAGGCAATAATATCAAAAGAGGCCTTAGCTGAGAAATATGCCAACAGAACTGGACAATTTAGTGAACTATCAACACAGAGAAAAAGCTCTTTGAGTGAGTCACGAACTATCTTATTTTTGTTGGTCTTTCTGCCATATTACAAGTTTTACCATTTTTAGTCAACGCAGAAAGAGGGAATGATAGTCAAATGGGCATCTCATCTGGTACACGATGTGCAAGGGTGGGCAGCTTAAGTGATGCAATTAAGAACCAAAAACAGGGAATGGTTCTCCCTTCCCAACCTCTTTCTATGGTTTTCAAAGAAATCAAATATGCTGTGACATGCCACAGGTAGCTTTGCTAATCTATTTCTTTTGTTAATCATCAGATTTTACCTAAAGGCTTATATGAAGATCTGAGAAGTCTTGATAATTTGATGTAATGAATTGATTGTTTACTTAATTGGGATGAGCTTGTGAAAGTCTATTAAGTTTTAAGCAGTCACAGAATTTGCAATTTTTGAATGGTTGTAGCGTTCGCATTGGTCATTACTCTTAATCATCCTTCTCTTACGGCCAATTGCAAGAACATTTGTTAATTGTATTTCCATATAGTTTCCAAATGTACCCAGATTCTTTTGTATTACCTTCAGCAGATGAAAGCTCAAAGTGTTCCTGAAGATCATCTAGAACTTTTGAAGGGTATCAGTGGTGCATTCAGGCCTGGAGTCCTAACTACTCTTATGGGTGTTAGTGGTGCTGGCAAGACAACGTTAATGGATGTCTTGGCTGGAAGAAAAACTGGTGGTTACATTGACGGAAGTATCTTAATATCTGGATACCCGAAGAAACAAGAAACTTTTGCTCGCATATCAGGATACTGAGAGCAAACTGATATCCACTCCCCATTTGTTACGGTCTATGAGTCATTGCTATATTCTGCTTGGCTTCGATTACCCCCCGAAGTTAATTCTCATGCAAGAGAGGTAAATATTGCGAAATTCTTTGCTTTGTTATAAAATCGGTATTTTTTATTTTATTATTATTATTTTTTTGTTGTTGTTGTATTCATGCTTTAGATAACTGAGAGCTATGGTTATTGATGGACTGCAGATGTTCATTGAGCAAGTAATGGAGCTTGTGGAGCTTAGCTCATTAAGAGGAGGACTTGTGGGATTGCCTGGTGTGGATGGTCTTTCAACTGAGCAGCGCAAGAGGCTGACAATTGCTGTTGAGCTTGTTGCAAACCCATCTATAATTTTCATGGATGAGCCAACCTCTGGCCTTGATGCCAGAGCAGCTGCTATAGTTATGAGAACAGTAAGGAATACAGTAGATACTGGGCGAACTGTGGTGTGCACAATACACCAACCAAGCATTGACGTTTTTGATTCTTTTGATGAGGTGAGTGTGAGTTATATTTCACGAGAATTGCTGATCTTTATTTGTTCCTATCTTAGGCAATACTGAATTATGTTGTATTACTGACAGTTGTTATTGCAAAGAGGGGGTGAAGAAATTTTTGTTGGTCCTATAGGCCAACATTCTTACAATCTCATCAAGTATTTTGAGTTTAGCTTTTGAGCTGCATGATAAATGATACTATATAAATCTTTCTCGTATATCCTGCAAGATGATGATATTCTACTTGGGAAATTTGTTAAGGATATTTAAGGAGTTCCTAAGATTAAGGATGGTTATAATCCAGCAACCTGGATGCTAGAGGTTACTTCAGAAGGACAAGAAGCATCTCTTGGAATTAAATTTGCTGATATATACAAGAGTTCGGAGCTATGCAGGTCTGGAACAATGATCTTGTTAATATTTTCATCAGATGTTTGTGTTGCCAATATTTTATAGGAACATTTGAAAAAAGTTATTAAAATATTATATTCAAATGTAAAAAAAGTTTATGATGTGACATATTGGTGAATAATTTAGGAAAAACAAAGCCTTGATCGAAGAATTAAGCACACCTCAACCAGGTTCTAAGGATTTATACTTCCCTAGTCAATATTCACAACCTTTCCTGACCCAATGCATGGCTTGCCTATGGAAGCAACATTGGTCATACTGGCGAAACCCACCATATACTGCAGTGTAACTCTTCTTCACAACCGTTATAGCTTTGATGTTTGGAACTATATTCTGGGATCTCGGCTGTAAAAGGTACAGAGAAATGCAATCATATCTGAGAAGGCTAAAATCAGTCCACGAGTTTCTAAGTTTTGTGAAATCTTCATGAATTGCAGAAGAAGGGAGCAAGATATTTTTAATGCAATAGGTTCCATGTACGTTGCTCTCCTTTTTATTGGAGTACAAAATGCTGTATCAGTGCAACCAGTTGTAGCAATTGAGAGGAAAGTTTTTTATAGAGAAAGAGCAGCTGGCATGTATTCTGCATTGCCATATGCCTTTGGACAGGTAAAAACGATTTTGTGAATTTAGATCATCAATTATTATGGAATTTCGGGTACTTGAATAATTTAGGCTTTTCAATTACTTGGTTTGGTGAAATCATGTATATAATAATTTGTTCTGCTTTTCAGGTTATGATTGAAGTCTCTTATTTTGTTATTCAAACTATTATCTATGGTGTTATAGTATATGCCATGATTGGTTTTAAATGGACCACAAGCAAGTTCTTTTGGTATATCTTCTTCATGTTCTTCACCTTCTTATACTTCAGTTTCTACGGAATGATGACTACAGCCATCACTCCCAATCACAATATTGCTGCTGTAGTCGCCTCCGCGTTTTATGCAATCTGGAATCTCTTTTCTGGATTTATCATACCTCGACCGGTAGCTTTCTTTCTCATGTTTCCTTTTCGCCCATTTTTTTTTACGCCTAAAGCACCAATTTACCGCAATGTTTTTATGGAAAAATTAAATGAATCCCTTACATTTGAAGCATTGTAAATGTTCACAACAGAGGATTCCTATCTGGTGGGCATGGTACTACTGGTGTTGTCCAGTGGCTTGGACTTTGTATGGATTGGTTGCTTCATAATTTGGAGACATAAAGGACATAATAGATACCGGTGAAACTGTGGAAGTTTTCTTAGGGAGTTATTTCGGGTTCAGACATGACTTCATCAGCATTTGTGCTATCGTCGTAGTTGGATTCTGTCTGCTCTTTGGCTTCATCTTTGCCTTCTCTATCAGAACATTGAACTTTCAGCAAAGATGACAAGTTCTGTTGTGCAAGTCAATTATCATGTATAAAATTTGATCAAATATGAAAATGTAGCAGATACACAAGATTATGCATATCATGTAGTAAAGGTTAAAATCACATTTTTTTTTCTTCATTTATATACTTCAGGGTCAACGAGATTTTCTTTTCATCTGCATATGCATGCTTCTAATTACTTATCTATGTATAAAATTGAAAGCTTTACATAATTGTTCAATCAATTGTTATATTTAGTTAGATTTAAAAAAAAAAAAAAAACTCATGATGCTATCCTTGTGGATTCCATACAAATATTTTTAACAATCTTAACTCAATTAATCTAGCATTTTTTTAATAAATGTGGACAAAATTATCGATTAATTCTTTTAAAGAAAAAGTAAAATTAAATTGAGTTTTCATGTACAGAAATATATTTGATGGATTTGTATAAAGTTGGTGTTTATACGATTTTAGAGGTAAAAGTGACTCATACTCCCTAACAATTTAATTTAAAAATATTAATTAAACCAATAAATTGTAAGTTAATTAAAAAAATTAATTATAATAAGATAATTTAAATAATTAATTATACGTTATATAATTAAAAATTTTCTTAAAACATTTACATATTTAAGATTTTGAGAGCTGGTTAGTTTATTTAATTGATAAATAAATTTATTTTTTTTAAATTGAATTTACAAAAGAATTAAAATACTTTGTGGATGGTGAATAAAAATAATAAAAAATAAGTTAAAATAAATAATACAGTTTGAGTATTGCTAATAGTTACTTGAAAATATTTTTTTATATTAATATTTATTACTTGTTTCTATATTTCTTCTAAAATTACTTCCTATAGTTTATAGTATATTCTATCAAATTTTCATAAATCATGTTATTTAAATACACCATAATTAGTATAGTAATATCATATAATTAATAACTACAAACATAAAATATTACTTAAAAAAAATAACAAAATGGGTTTTTTTTATCGCCTCTTAATGATTATATCATTCTTTATTAGTATTAGCTATACCTGCTCATTGGGTTGGGTATTCGTCTAGTTAGACCAAGCCCGATCACTAAAAACTGGGGTTAGATATGCATTTTACATGTTAAGTCCATTCGAACTTGAGCTTGATAATGTTCGAAGTTTAGTGGATTGGATTTGGAATTTGTGTAAATCAAACACGGCTCGAGTCTGCTCGATAAATATATACATGTATATTTTATCCTATTTTTAATTTTAAATTATATTTTATATAAAATTTTTAATTTTATTATGAATTTTTTTAACTAAATTTATTTAGACAATATTAGTTTTATTGTGTTAAATCATGTAATTGTATATATATTTTTATATTGTCTTTGTTTTAGTTAGGCTATGAAAAAAATTAAAAAATAGAAGATAAACTTTTTTATTATTAAATTCGACGGGCTCGACACCCAACCCACCCCGATGATCAGTCTAAATCAATCACTACTATTAGCCACCTCGATTTGAATTTTCGCAGAGAAATTGGCTTCCCCGCTCCACTGAGACAGAATCCTCTTTCCCCTCTTTCTTCGCTCCCATCGCTGCTCTAATCTCTCCCCCCCCTCTCTCTCCATTTCCGTCGCCAAATCAGGTAAAATTTTATTTCTTTGTGTTATTTCTCGTCAATTTTGGAGGCCTGCTCCTCTTTTGGATTTTTCAGTAATTCAATTGTGAATCTTAAGTGTTCCTGTTACCCGATTCCGATAATAAGCTACTGAACATAGGTTTCGTTGCCAAATCTGGAGGTACACCCTCAGCTTGTAATCTCTTGGCCTAGAACAACCCTAAGGGTGGATTTCGGCGGCTGGGTGCAGCAGCCCTCCCTCCGCCTCTTTATATTCCTGTTTTTGTTTGCTACTTTCCTGTGTTATGTCATGAAGACTTTCGGGTTGTTTTTTCTAATTAGGGTTAGTATTTCTTCAATGACAGAAAATGATATTGGTCAGTTGTCGGGTAACAGAATGAAAGGAAAGGAACTAGCAAAGGGATCTATTGTTGGAAACATGCCAAGGAAGTGCCTTGCTGACATTAGTAACTTGCCTCAGCCAAACCATGATATGAAACTCCAAGCTTATTCACCTAATACCAAAGAATACATCCACAAGCTCCATCAGGTATGTTTCCATACATTCGGAACTGAATAGAAAAGGTATATGTATAAGTTTCATGTCTGTGTTACCAGGTTAGCTTGGAGGTTATGTATCTGTTCATTGATTTATATATTTTTTTAATCCAGGAAAATGTGTCTCTAATGAAGCTTCTGGCAGATAGAACGTATCCTTTATGATCTTAGCCTAATTTGGCTTTTCTTCCGTATTTCCTTTTAATGATTATCATAATTTCTTTTGGTATTCCACTTTGTGTTTTACCGTAATCTGGTCGACAGTAAAATTATTCAATTGCATGCTCTCGAGTTACAGAATATGAGAACAAGATGCCAACAAGTGCAGCAAAAGAATCTGCAGCTTGCACAAACAAACAGTCAGATGCTGGAGGTAATGTCATTTGTTTTTCAAGAATCATTAGATTTGGATTCAGATGAATTTTTTTCTGAGAGACTGCTGCATCAAACTGTTGGTCCTTGATGGTGTTGATGCGTTACATTGAATTTTGCAGGAACTCAATTCAGCTAAAGATAGGGTGAGTTGGTAAAAGATTAAGGTGCCTGAATTTGTTTTTCTCAACCTCTTATGTTCAGTTTTAATGGACTAACAATATTTCTGTAACTCTTCAGATAAAGGTTCTTCAACATGAGCTGGGATGCAAAAACGGCTTGCTTACTGCAAGAAACTTGGAGTCTGAGGTAAGGCGAGTGCATGTCATGCCTTAAGAATGAATTTTTTATTAGTTTGCCTTGATATTACTGAATAATTAGCCCTTTCCTTATCCCTATATATATCAAAACATTTCAGGACGGATCAAGTTGAGACCTATTCGTAATTGAAATTTTTATTAGTTTGCCAAGCCTTTCCTTATCCTTATATTTATTAAAAACATTTCAGGATGTATCAAGTTGAGACCTCCTATTCGTATCTCTGTGTTATGTCATGTGAATTTTATAGAATATCGATTTTATTTCTGTATCATGTGTGTATTTACACCTTTTCTTTCACTGCTTTAGGTTGAACCCATCAACTGTGATGAGGTTGGGAAGTCATCTAGAGCAGATAATAAGACCAATGTACCTCGTAATAAGAAGAGGATGCGACAATCCAAATGTAACTAGAAAACTGGACATTTATTTGAAATTTTTTTAGAGTGAAACTAAAATTTCTCCTATTATTTTCTCTATGCAGCTTTGGACAATAATAGTGTTAGACCTGTCCAAGTTCAAGAAAAGATTGATGAAAGAAGGTCTGATCTCTTGCGTGTGCCAATTACTTATATTGCTGGTTTTGAATTTTAGCTCTTTTCAAAACTTTATGTGACCTGAATATTTTTCTTGACTTGCTTTGCTCAAGCAGGCAGTCTATGAGGTTTAAAAATTTGGATCAAGTACCAACTGAAGATGTGTTAGAGATAAGTGATACCCTTCTCACGGATAAACCAACACAAAACGATAACAAGGTCGATGAGAAGAGGTTTGTTGAATGTCCCACTTTTAATGATGTTGAACTTTTTAATGGCACATAATCTTTCTGGCTGCATTCTCAAAGATGAAGTGCATGTTACAACAGGCATCGTTCAAAAAGGCATTCTACAAGATTTAAAGTCGGAGAAGAAGAACCAACTGCTATGGTTGAGAGAAGTGATACTTTGGACCCTGCAACAGTTAAACCGGCTCTAGCTGAACATATTTCAGATAAAGAAACCAAATACGAGAACAGGGTTGATGATAAGAGGTTTGTACTCCCCCACTTTTAATAACATTCTGTTCTTTAACATCATATAATCCTTTTGCATTCTCAAAGAAGTGCGTACTACAATAGGCGACATTCAAGAAGACAGTCTACTGGATTTAAAGTTGATGAAGAACAACCAACTGCTATGGTTGAGAGTAGTGATACTTTGGACCTGACAACAAGTAAACCTGTTCAAGCTGAAATGAAAACTGATGATAAGAGGTTAGTGCATGCAGCCTACTTATATATGAACATCAATTACTAGGTGGACTTTGAATTTCTTGAGTTCTAGAAAGAACTAGAGAAATGAAAAAAACGCTTGTGTTGACAGGCTTTGTTCGAGAAGGCAGTCTGCTAGGTTTAGATACCAAGAACAAGTACAAGAACCAACAGGAGACTTAACTCAGATAGACGATGTTAAAGTTCATGTTTCTCCTCTGCATGAATATGGTTCAACTTCATCAGCGTCATCAGCGAGAATTAAACTCGAAACAGCTGATTGTGTCCCCGGATCTGAAGATTCAGAATTACGGAGGACATCTATTCGACCCAAGCGTCAAGCAACTGAGAAGGTTCAATCCTACAAGGAAGTTCCACTTAATATCAAGATGCGCAGACATGAGTGAGTGGAGTTCTTTTTAACTACACTTGTATTATTTTTGGGGGGCAGACAGCAGGAGAGCAAAGCAGTAAAGAATACATTTTCTGCAGTTTGCCCCCCTTTTTTTAACCCTTGATGTTTCTTTGAGAGAATCTCTTAACATACGTGATGTTGTTACTGTAAATTTTGAAGCTGCTATTTCTTCTATTATCTTAGGTTGATGATCTGGGGATATAAAACCAATATGTTGAATATTGAATTTCTCCTAAGCGTGAAATAGATACTTGTATCATCAGTACTGTCTTCATTCCAGTCATGTTTCTTTTTTGATCGAAACTCGTATGTTTTAGTTAATTTTTTGATTTCTGTGGACTTTTTATTCTTTTAGCAAACAATATTTAGTGGCATGTGGTTGCTAGCTTATCAAGAAGAATAGGCTTATTGGGGCAAATATCAGAAAGAATTTTTGAATAATTCATGTGGAAGAATGTATCTGATTCCATGTGAACAATCTTGGATATTAGCTGAAGACTGATGGATGTTTTTAGTTGTCAAAAGCCTTTTTGTAATTGGTGCATGCTAATGTGATGGCACTTAGCTCAGTGATGTTAATTGTACCATCACCCTTCTTGACTTCATTTATCAGTGTAACTCTCTCCTTCGAAAAATTTACAACAGAAATAGCTTTATTAGGAGGGGCATTCTACCATGTGGGATCCCTACAACAGGCAAAATGCATCCTGAATCCTCTGAAATTTTATGAATTTTACAATTGGTCCCCTGATCAATATTTTTTAAATACCGAGTACATAATTTTTTTTTGTTTTGATAGTTTTGGTCCCGGACTTGACATTTCTTTTTTGCATGGGTTGAAGTATTCGTTAACTGACGCGTGACAATTTTTACGAATATGTTAGGCTAAATCAAAAATATGATTCATATCCGTAACTTTGACAAACCTGAATAAAAAGCATGATTTGAACCTCTTAATTGAAATCCAGAATATTTTATTTTTTTCAAAAATTATATCACGTGCCAGTTAATGGATATTACAGGCCATACAAGAAAAAAGTATCACGTAGCTAATACTATCAAAACAAAAAAACTAATACTCAATGTACTGAAAAAATTAATCAGGAACCAATTGTAAAATCTATAAAAATTTCAGGAGCTCAGGATGTGTTTTGCATAGATAGCCTATCAACATCATATGTGTTTGTAGTTACCGGCATTAATATAATTAAACAATGCGTGGGTGTGTTAGTAGTTTATTAAGTAATTAATAATTAGTTAGGTTTAGTTAAATGGATAAGGTAATTAGTTAACAGTTAACTGACTTAATCAGATCAGACCGAAATACATGTCCAACTTGAGCTGTAATTGAAATGCAGCTTTCTCTTCTTTTTCTTGTTTTACTTGGTGTGTCAATTTGGACCAAATTCTCTATTTCACTACGACAAAATTGAAAAATACAAAATTATAGAAATTGGGCTCATTTCAAAAAAAGTAAAACAACAGGGATAGAATATTTTTGGTAATTACAAAAATCCCATTTCCAATTAATGATGGATTGGATTTCGCAATATATTCTTTGCTAATTAATTAGCAAGTTTTTCTTAAAATTCCACATTTTGCACTTCAATTTGCTTCCTTGGCTAATTTCTGCTTTTATTTCCAAATTTCCACTTTACTTTTAAGAAAATCTAAATAACCAATTTGCCCCAAAATTAAGTCAAAATCATTCAATTAAGCCCAATTCCTAAATTCTTCTATAGAAAAACCTTGATTTTGGTCCAAACAAATGTTATTCATTAACATTAAACAGTTAAATTTTTCTTTTTTTCTTTTTCAAAACGGATTAACCGTGTCAGCATTTATCACAAAACTATTTCATGACATAATGAAGGTATGGGTTGGGTGCTATACTTATAAAATTGGATAAGCCTATACGTTTTTCTCAGGAGTCGATCTATTAATTGGTTAAAGACTTGCAAAATCTGTAACATTTAATTGGAACAGAACGGATGGCGGGGTGGGAGCTGGCAGTTGATCAATTTAATACTCATTTGTGACTTATCGAGTTATCCATTTTTCTCATCTCTTATCAAAGAAATTGATGTTTCTATTTGAGTTCTTCTTTTGTTTATAAAATTATTATATCGAGTTTTTATTTCAAAACAATTTCAACACATCTACACACTTGGGCTGCGTTTGGGGCTGCTTTCCGTAGCTTCGAAAGCAGTTTTCAGCCAAAGTAAGGGGAATCTTACTTTGGTTGAAAGTTGCTTTTGGAGCTGCGGAAAGCAGCCTTAAGTGCACAATTGGTAAAAGTCAGATTGTATTCATGAAAGCACTAGAAAAACACTTAAAACTACTTTTAAATAAAGCAATGAAACCTAGTTTTCCCTTACAGCATTTTCACTAACAATAATCCCAAACCGGTCGTTAGCAACGAAAGTTTCAGCTCAAAATCTTAATTATATTAATTCTTTTTGCGATATATGAAACAGCTATATTTTAACATTCATTAGAATATATTTTATTTGCTAGAATGTAAGTGTAATCATATCATATTTAAGAGATATAATAATAGGAAAAAAAAATTATTCATTCACACCACATATTAGCTTAAGTTTTATGATTAAATGGTTACATGAGAGTCTCTTCAATCTTATGGTCAAGAATTCAAATCTTGTTAACTTTATTTGTTGATTGGATTTTAATACTGGCTCCTTTTGGAACAACAATTTTGAAAGGAGTTCAATTCAATTCAATTCAATTTTTTTTATTAATTGAATTCCCATAAAAATCATTCTATATTTGAAATAAATTATATTTACATCTAGACTAATGTAAATCACGATAGAATTCATTTATTTATTTATTTTTTTTTTTTTTATAAACATGAAAATTGACTAAATAAAATTGAGTTGAATTCTTTCCAAAACGGTGGTTCCAAACACACCCGATAGGATGCATGGACCTATGTCTCACATGTTTTTTAAAAAATAATTTATAATAAAATATGATCAAATTGCTTTGCATTACATTAACTAATTAATTATGAACATATATAATCTAAGTAATTAAGAAAATATTCAGTGAAAAAGAAATTAATAGAAAAATTAGAAAAACCTTTAATTAATTATTAGAAAGGTCAGCATATCATAAAAATAAATATGTATAATTAATTGCATTTAATTTTTAACATATGTCATATACATCACATCTCAATTATAAAGACAGAGAGATCAAGAGAGCCATGCATGGCGACCCATGCATTATGCACACTTATATATACCACTTAATTAAATATCTATACACATTTTCAATTTTCCAGCATTAAATAATAAATTGATGAAAGACTTACATTTTTCTTTTCTTTGATTATATGTGTGTTTCTTAAAAAAAAAAAAAATGGAGATTAGTGATTTATGTAGTAGTGTGAATAGCAGTGGGCATATCAGCAGTCTCAGAAGCAGCTGGAGAAAAAATACAACAATGGAAGTTTTCTCCAAATCCTGTCGCCGTGAAGACGATGAAGAAGCCCTCAAATGGGCGGCTTTGGAGAAATTGCCTACTTATTTACGTCTTAAAAGAGGTTTACTCAATGAAAAGGAGATTAATATTAATAGTCTTGGATTAGTAGAGAGAAAAAATCTCATGGAAAGATTAATTAAAATTGCCGAAGAAGATAACGAGAAATTCTTGTTGAAGCTCAGAGACCGAATTCAGAGGTATGTATATAAATTATAATTTCACAATTGATTGTTTGATAATAAATTTTAATTACAATTTAAACCCCTTTTAATGATAGTATAATAGATGATGTTAATTTTTCCTTTTTGCTTTTAATTTTTTTTTAATACAGAGTTGGATTAGACATGCCAACTATTGAAGTCCGATTTGAGCATCTAAATATCGAAGCAGAAGCTTATATTGGAAGTAGGGCATTGCCAACAATTTTCAACTTTTCCACTAATTTATTAGAGGTATATATATTCTTGGTGTATATTAATTTTATTTAGCAGATTTATATTAACTACATTAATTAATTATTTTAATTTGTATTCTTTAAAAGGGATTCTTGAATTTTCTTCGTTTACTTCCAAGTAGAAAGAAACCATTACCAATCCTTCATGATGTTAGTGGAATTATAAAGCCTCGAAGGTGAGTTTATTATAATTAATTATTATTTATATATTAAGTAGTGTATAAATAGATTTCTAATCTTTGGATTTCAAACAGGATGACATTGCTTTTGGGCCCACCAAGCTCCGGCAAGACCACCTTACTACTTGCTTTGGCCGGAAAACTTGGCAAAGATTTGAAGGTTCTTAATCAAACTAACATATAATTGGATTAGTCAGTCTACTTCGTAGCCATGACATCTCTTTCCAATTAAGAGGTCCAGGGTTCGAGTCTCATTGAAACCAAATACTACATCCTTAATTAAGAATGAGAATAATTAAACAATAAAAACATCTAATTGAACAGTAATGTGCAAATTTATAGATTCAAGTGATGAAATAGAGACAGAGTTGTTTCGTTTTTTAATAATGATTAATTTGATTTTAGTAAAAAAATAAATTCTTGAAATTCCAGTTTTCAGGGAAAGTGAGTTATAATGGACATGGAATGGATGAGTTTGTACCACAAAGAACATCGACATATATAAGTCAGTATGATGTCCATATCGGAGAAATGACTGTCAGAGAAACTTTGGCTTTTTCCGCACGATGTCAAGGAGTTGGACCTCGTTATGGTGATTAGTTGATGAAATATACACTATTTGTGAATTCTCTCATTTCAATTAATTTATTTACCTTTTTTTTTTTTTTTTTTTTTTTTTGGAATTTTTATAGAAATTCTATCAGAATTATCACGGAGAGAGAAGGAAGCACATATCAAACCAGATCCTGATATTGACATCTATATGAAGGTGAAAATAGATAACAATAAAACATATTATATATTGGATATCATTTAAAATAAAGCTTTTTTTTTTTTTGTGTAATTTGAGAATATTGTTTAGATATAAATAAAATTATTTGAAATAGAGTGTGTATCCTTATCATTCTTCGCATTAATTGGTCATGCAGGCGGCAGCAATGGAAGGGCAACAAGCAAATGTAGTTACAGATTATATACTTAAGGTAATAGAACTTTAGGATATGGAGAAAAAAATTCATAAGGCTACAAAAGGTTACTTTATGTTTCATCATCCAATCAAAATTTTACAGATTTTAGGACTTGAAATATGTGCGGATACAATGGTTGGTGATGAAATGATACGAGGTATTTCTGGCGGTCAAAAGAAACGGCTCACGACAGGTATAAATGAGCACTTAGTGTTTTTAGGGTATTAGAATTGGTTGTGGTGTATGTAAAATGGAACAAAAATAATATCCATATCAACCGGATCATGTCCTACAAATTGTCTTTATAAATCATGTTATCGTTTCAGAACTTGACAAACATATATATATTTTTGATATAAGAACTATGCCATGACAATTTTTTTCCATTTTGGAAAAAACCACCATCCACATTATTTAATGATCAACTTTAAATCAGTTTTAATAATCATGACATAATTCTAATTTTTAATTTACTAAATCATAGATTGTTCTAAAAATATCACTTATGGTTTAATTTCCTCATTTTGTTTAGCATGAAAACGATTAAAAGAAAAAAATCAAAATCAAAATAGATATGTAGAAATACGTTAATTTAGGCCCATGAATTACAATTTGAGCCCAATTCGGTCCGGGCTAACTAATTTGATAGAAAGTCAAATTTGTACGCATTTAGAGGGAGATTTATTATAAACCCTGCCGCCGCTACAGCCATCGGCACCGGCAGCAGTGCAATGTTTTCCACCGTTAAGTCAACAAATCCTCGTCGGAAGTTTATTCGTGATTTTGGTGAAGTTTTTGAATGTTGTAGTTGCGATCGGGTACGGAATTAGACTGAAACGGGTCGTAAATAATTTACAGTACTGCCAAACTGAGTGGGATGTATATGAAATTGTGTTTGATGATCTTGCTGTATGTGAAAATATTTCTAATTATTGCAGAATGTGGAAAAATTTATGCACTTTCATGTTAATAGTGTTAAAAATTTAATGTTCTTCAATCTTCGTAGCATTCTTAAATCTTCATTCCATTTTTCTATATGATGTGATTACCACATATTCCAAATGTCATTGTATAATTCTCAATGTATTGCAGGGGAAATGCTGGTTGGACCAGCAAGAGCATTGTTCATGGATGAGATATCAACTGGATTGGACAGTTCAACTACATTTCAAATAGTGAACTCACTCAGACATTCAATCCACATTCTCAATGGGACTGCTCTGATCTCTCTTTTGCAGCCAGCACCCGAAACTTATGATCTTTTTGATGACATAATTCTTCTATCTGAAGGACAAATTGTGTATCAAGGTCCTCGAGAAAATGTGCTTGAGTTCTTTGAATATTTGGGCTTCAAATGTCCTGAGAGGAAAGCAGTTGCTGACTTCCTACAAGAAGTAAATTCTATGGCAATTACTTTTTTCTTATATATGCATTGTTAACTCTTAGAAGGTTTTGGACTTTTTAATGAACTTTTTTGGTTGAAATTTGATAGGTGACATCAAGAAAAGATCAAGAGCAGTATTGGAAATGTAAAGATAAGCCTTATAGATTTGTTTCTGTCAATGAATTTTCTGAAGCCTTCCAGTCATTTCATATTGGGCGAAGTCTTGGTGATGAACTTGCTACACCATTTGACAAGTCTAAATCCCATCCTGCTGCATTAGCAACTAACAAGTACGGTATCAGCAAGAAGGAACTCCTAAAAGCATGCATTTCTAGAGAACTTTTGCTCATGAAGCGGAACTCTTTTGTCTACATTTTCAAATTCGTACAAGTGAGTAGCATTTCCTTTAATGGGAATGGTATTGCATAATTAACTTTGCTGCAAATTTGGAAATTGGTTATAAATTTATAATACTGATATGGAGGAGAAATTCCGCTTAGATGATCAATTTCACAGTTTTCAAGTCATTGTAAAAGTTAGGAAATTCAAAACGATGATGTGAATGCATGGTTAATTTTTTTCCCTTTCAGATTATTATTTTGGCTCTCATAGCAATTTCAGTATTTCCAAGAACAAAGATGCATCACGACACAGTAACAGATGCTGCGACTTATCTTGGTGCTCTTTTCTATTCCGTAGTTACTCTTATGTTCAACGGATTCACAGAGCTCGCATTGTCCATTATGAAACTCCCTGTCTTCTATAAGCAAAGGGATCTTTTGTTCTACCCTTCATGGGCATATGCTTTACCTACATGGATTCTTAAAATTCCAATCTCATGTGTCGAAGTTGCCATATGGGTGATTATTACTTATTACGTTATCGGCTTTGATCCAAAAATTGAAAGGTATAAAAATGGAAATATGTTGAAAATGTTTTTCCTTGATTTTTGAAAGTGGCATATTGTGAATTCTGTTGAACTTCTATGATGACAGGTTTTTCAAGCAGTACATGTTACTCCTATGTACAAATCAGATGGCATCTGGTCTATTTCGTTTGATGGCAGCAATTGGAAGGAATATAATTGTTGCTAACACTTTTGGATCCTTTGCATTAGTTGCAATACTAGTTTTGGGTGGATTTGTCTTATCACAAGGTAAATTAGACGCATTAATGGACAAATTTTAATTGACTTAAAGTCTATTTTAAATTTGAGTCATTAATGCAACACTTTTACATATATTAAGTCTGTTTGTACATATCCTAATTCTTATATGCTACTTGAATCCTGATGCTGAAGGCATACACTTTTTTTTTATGCTCCAGATGATGTGCATACATGGTGGTTGTGGGGTTATTGGGTCTCCCCATTAACTTATGTTCAGAATGCTATATCTGTCAATGAATTTCTTGGGGAGTCATGGAGACATGTAAGTTTTGTTCCCTTGACAATTTTAAAGAGGATAAAAATTCAACATGAAAGATCTTTTAGAATGATTTGATTTATTATTTATTATTTATGACAATTGTCGAAATGTATGTGTTGCAGCCTGTTCTTTTTTCAACTGAGCCACTAGGTGTTTATTTCTTGAAGAAACGTGGAATTTTTACTGAAGCACGTTGGTATTCGATTGGATTAGTTGCTTTGGTTGGATATATTCTTCTTTTCAATCTCCTTTACACCTTGGCCTTAAAATATCTTGATCGTAAGTACACATTAGTCACATTGTCAATGTAAGAAGTATGACCAAATATTTTAACGCTTGAACCCTTTGCAGCCTTTGGGAAGCCTCAAGCAATAATATCAAAAGAAGCGTTAGCTGAGAAAAATGCTAACAGAACTGGAGGGTTTATTGAACTATCAACAACGAGAAAAAACTCTTTGAGTGAGTCGCAAACTTTCCTATTTTTGTTGATCTTTCTGCTATTTTTTAAGTTATACCATTATGAATCAATGCAGGAAGAGGGAATGAGAGCCATATAGGCACCCCGTCTGGTAGACGTGCAAGAGTGGGCAGCTCCAATGATGCAATTGAGAACAAGAGATGGGGAATGGTTCTCCCTTTCGAACCTCTTTCTATGGCTTTCAAAGAAATCAAGTATGCTGTGGACATGCCACAGGTAGCTTTGGTTTTTCTGCTTCTTTCACTAATACATCATATTATACCTCAAGACTTATATCTATATTTTACAAGCCTTGATAATTGGATGTGATGAAATTAATTTTCACTTAGTTGGGAGGAGTTTGTGAATATCTCTAAAGTCTGCAGTAGTCATTAAATTTCTAATTTTTGAATTGTCTTAGCGTTCTCATAGGTCATTACTCTTAGTCATATCATTCAGTGATTGAAATTGCAAGAATATATGTTAATTTTGCTGTAGTATAGTTTCTAAATATGCCCCTTGTTTAAATTTTTATATCACCTTCAGGTGATGAAAGCTCAAGGTGTTGCAGAAGACCGTTTAGAACTTCTGAAGGGTATCAGTGGTGCATTTAGACCGGGAGTCCTAACTGCTCTTATGGGTGTTAGTGGCGCTGGAAAGACCACGTTAATGGATGTCTTGGCTGGAAGAAAAACCGGTGGTTACATTGAGGGAACTATCTCAATATCTGGATATCCAAAGAAACAAGAAACTTTTGCTCGCATATCAGGATATTGTGAGCAAACTGATATCCATTCTCCACATGTTACCGTCTATGAGTCATTGCTATATTCTGCTTGGCTTCGACTACCTCCTGAGGTTGATTCTCATGCAAGAAGGGTACATATCAAAAGCAACTTTTTATTTGTTCTTATAAAATCGGTTTGTGTTCTATTCATGCTTTAGATTATTGAGAGTAAGGATGATTGATGGATTTCAGATGTTCATTGAGGAAGTAATGGAACTTGTGGAGTTGACCTCTTTAAGAGGAGGACTTGTTGGATTGCCAGGTGTGGATGGTCTTTCAACTGAGCAACGCAAAAGGCTGACAATTGCTGTTGAGCTTGTTGCAAACCCATCTATAATTTTCATGGATGAGCCAACCTCTGGCCTTGATGCAAGAGCAGCTGCCATAGTTATGAGAACAGTAAGGAACACAGTAGATACTGGGCGAACAGTGGTGTGCACAATACACCAACCAAGCATTGACATTTTTGATTCTTTTGATGAGGTGAGACGTATATCTGGCCTGGGAATTGCTGGTCTTTATTAGTTCTATCGTAGCCAATACTGAGTAGTGTTTTATGAAATCACAGTTGATTTTATTGCAAAGAGGAGGTGAAGAAATTTACGTTGGTCCTATAGGCCGACATTCTAACAATCTAATTAAGTATTTTGAGGTTAGTTTTTCAGAAGGTTGATAAATTAAATTATACAAATCTTTCTCCTGCTAACCGCAAGATGGTGACATCTACT
Source organism: Euphorbia tirucalli (assembly GCA_039660915.1). NCBI lineage: Eukaryota > Viridiplantae > Streptophyta > Magnoliopsida > Malpighiales > Euphorbiaceae > Euphorbia > Euphorbia tirucalli. The sequence continues at coordinate 72,898,440 of CM077634.1, read as the reverse complement.
TCTAAAATTTTTTAAGGATATTCAAGGAGTTCCGAAGATTAAGGAAGGTTACAATCCAGCAACTTGGATGTTGGATGTTACTTCAGCCGGACAGGAAGCAGCTCTTGGAATTAAGTTTGCTGATATCTACAAGAGTTCGGAACTATACAGGTGAGGGACAAAGGTCTTGTTAATATTTTGGTCAGATTTTTGTAGTGCCAATATTTTAGTTTTTTATGGGAATGCTGGAAGGAAAAGTTATCAACATCTGAGCATACTATATTGAAATGTAAAGATATAGCATTATATCACTGCTTAATAGACCTTCTAATAAAGTTTCTGATGTGACATGTTGAACAATTTAGGAACAACAAAGCCTTGATCAAAGAACTAAGCACACCTCAACCAGGTTCTAAGGATTTATACTTCCCTAGTCAATACTCACAGCCTTTCTTGACCCAATGCATGGCTTGCCTGTGGAAGCAACATTGGTCATACTGGCGAAACCCACCATATACTGCCGTGAAACTATTGTTTGCAACAGTTATAGCCTTGATGTTTGGAACAATATTCTGGGATCTAGGCTGTAAAAGGTACAAAGAAATGCAACACACTATCTGAAAAGGGCTTAATCTTTTTCTATGGAACTTTAAATTTGTAAAATGTTCATGAATTGCAGAAGAAGGGAACAAGATATTTTTAATGCAATAGGTTCCATGTATGTTGCTCTCCTTTTTATTGGAGTACAAAATGCTGTAGCAGTGCAGCCAATTGTGGCGGTTGAGAGGACAGTTTTTTATAGAGAAAGAGCCGCTGGAATGTATTCTGCATTGCCATATGCCTTTGGACAGGTAAAAATGATTTAATCTAAGAGAATTGAGAATTCAGATGGTTAAATAATTTAGTTTTTTGAAATTACCTGGGGATTAAAGGTGAATGTGAATAAAAACATTACAATTTATAAGAACTTAAAAAGTTGATTCTAATTGTTCTTTGTCTAATTATTTGTTTATCCTTTCAGGTTATGATAGAAATCCCTTATGTTGTTATTCAGACTTTTATTTATGGTGTCATAGTATATGCCATGATTGGTTTCGAATGGACAACAAGAAAGTTCTTTTGGTATATCTTCTTCATGTTCTTCACCTTCTTATACTTCAGTTTCTACGGAATGATGACTACAGCCATCACTCCCAATCACAATATTGCTGCTGTAGTTGCCTCTGCATTTTATGCAATCTGGAATCTCTTTTCTGGATTTATTATACCTCGACCGGTAACTTCTCTTCTCTTACGTTTCCTTTCCTCTAAATTTGCTTTAAAGACATTGTAGAGTTAAAACACCTTGTAAATGTTGATGACAGAGGATTCCTATCTGGTGGAGATGGTACTATTGGTGTTCTCCAGTGGCTTGGACTCTGTATGGATTGGTTGCTTCACAATTCGGAGATATAAAGGATACAATAGATACTGGTGAAACTGTGGAAGATTTCTTAAGGAGCTATTTCGGATTCAGGCACGACTTTGTTAGCATTTGTGCTATTGTTGTAGTTGGCTTCTGTGTACTTTTCGGGTTCATCTTTGCCGTCTCCATAAAAACATTGAATTTCCAGCAAAGATGACAGGTTCTTCTTGTATGCAAACCAATTATCATTTTCCAACTGTAATTAATATTTGATCAAATATGGAAGTCATTTTGGTTCACATGACTCCTCTTGCTGAAATTACAGGTGTTTTTTGTTCTTTTATTCGGTTGATTTGTTTGAATTTTTACAGAAAGAGAAAGAACTTAATCTTGATGTTGCAACTAATTAATCTTTAATTGATATATATGAATATGTTTCTTTTAAGATTCCCTCTATCACTGTCTTCAACTTTGGGTAAAAAGCTTCAACTTCTGGCCAAATTGACAGTTGCTATTCTTGTTTGAGAGAAATATTTGTCTAAAAATCGGTACTCCATCGAACGGAGAAATTACATTTTTGGATCATGAGCTATTCAAAATGTGTTCTTTCCGCCCTTTCTCCCTCCTCTCCTCGGAGCATAAAACTAATCTTATTTGCATTGGAAATTGTATTTTTTTTTTTTTTTTTTTATAATTCCAAATGAGATTTTTACATTTTTTTTCTCATATTCACATCAAATATATATAAAACTTACAAAAGTATATATAAAAAAAAAAGGATTTCAAATACTTGCAAAATGGATAAAGCTATTGTAACCGAATTTCACGTTTACACCTACCTATTTTGGTAACTAAAACTTCAACACATGCAATTATAATTCATCAATGACTTATTAAGCTTAAAAAATCAAATATTTAACATAATTGGAAAAAAAAAAAAAAAAAGAATTGTAATGTATGATAAGTAAAATGGAAAATTGATTTGGTGGGCTAATAAATATATATAGTAGTAGTCTTTATGTTTATTTTCTGAGCAGTTTGCAGGCTGCAACAATGCAATTAATTTAATATAAAGGTGCACTGACCCTACTCTGCAAAATTGCAATGATGCTTCCAATTTATTCAACAGCTACTTCTTCAATTTCCATTAAATTAATTTCACACAATATGCCCCCATTTTTAATTAGCCAGTACATTTATTCTCACTATTTATGCATATAGTGGCACTTTCTTAAGAAATTGGAGAAACCATTTACAACAATTAATGGAAATTTTCTCCAAATCTTGCCATGAAGATGACGAAGAAGCTCTCAAATGGGCGGCTTTGGAGAAACTGCCTACTTATTTACGTCTTAAAAGATGTTTACTCAATGAAAATGAGATTAATATTCATAGTCTTGGATCGATAGAGAGAAAAAATCTCATGAAAAAATTAATTAAAATTGCTGAAGAAGACAATGAGAATTTCTTGTTGAAGCTTAGAGACCGAATTGAGAGGTATGTGTTGTATATTTCATAATAGCGAGCTATGAAAATAATGTGTCATTTTAAGTACGAGTCTATTCTCTCTTTTGAAATGTTTTTACAAACTGAGTTAAACGTAACGCACAATGTTTTTTGAGTTTGTCCAAATAAAACAGATATTTAACCGAAAAATGTACGGAATATAAAAGTTTTATTTTGTCAAACTACAGAAATTTAAATTGTGTACTCCATTTCTTAATGATAAATATTTGTTTTTTTTTTTTTTTTTTTTTTTTTTTTTTTTTTTTTTTTTTCTAATTAACACAGAGTTGGAATTGCTATACCAACTATTGAAGTCAAATTCGAATGTTTAAATGTTGAAGCACAGGCTTATATTGGAAGTAGAGCATTGCCTACTGTCTTCAACTTTGCTACTAATTTGTTAGAGGTATACTTATGTATTCATTTATTTTTTATGCTTTTATTCTACTAATTAAGACACAAGATGTGTATTTCAATCCTTATATATCATCACTACAACAAAATGGCCTATTACCCAAGGACGGATCCATCGGTAATCGGTGGTAAACACGAAATTCGTAGGTAAATCAGGTTGAGTAGAATTTAATCGATAAAATATTCTGGTATATGAATTTTTTTTTTTTTTTTGATAAATTAAGCACTTAGGCAATTATGTATGATCGTACACATTGAACGATTAACTAGATAGTTAGCTATCAAATAGCCAGTTAAGAGCATGTTACTCATTTTACATATGTCTAAAATCATATTAATTTTACATTTTCAAACAATGTAAATATATGATTTCATTTATGAATAAAAAAAGTAATATGGGTTTAACTGAGTTTAATATTCATAACTAATTCTTTTATTAACCATGAGCTTAATACGTGAGAATTATAATTGATCGAGTACTCAACGTGTCAAATTAAATAAATCAGAATCTTAATTAGTAAAATAAAAAGATTAAGGATTTGATGATTTTTATTTTTCCTATAATATATGATTGACATCTTACAACATTTACATATATTATTTGTAAAAAGGAATTCTTGAATCATCTTGGCTTGCTTACAAGTAGAAAGATACCATTACCAATCCTTCATGATGTTAGTGGAATTATAAAGCCTCGAAGGTGAGTTTATTAGAATTAATTATTATTTGTAAAAATAAAATATAATTAAACTTCAAATTAAATATTATGCAAAAATTATATTTCCAGGATGACATTACTTTTAGGCCCGCCAAGCTCAGGCAAGACCACATTACTACTAGCTTTGGCTGGAAAACTTGGTAAAAATTTGAAGGTAATTAATTATCAATTAGACCTGTGCAAATCTACCAAATTTTTAGTTGGAATTCTCTATTATCAATTAAGAACAGATAATAATAATTATTAATAATAATATAATATAATATTAACCAGGATTTTATATATATATATATATATATATATAAAATATACTGTTGCATTTGTAATTTGTTTTTATTTATGAAATGGTACTGCTATTTTACTAAAACCTCTAAATTAAATTATTGAAATTTCAGTTTTCAGGAAAAGTGAGCTATAATGGACATGAAATGAATGAGTTTGTACCACAAAGAACATCAGCATATATAAGTCAACATGATCTTCACATTGGAGAAATGACCGTCAGAGAAACCTTAGCTTTTTCTGCAAGATGTCAAGGAGTTGGAACCCGTTATGGTGATTAGCTAAACACTATTATTATTACTAGAAAAAAAGTATATATCTCTGAGGTTTCTTTTCAGTTTTCGCAATTCAATTTCTAATATTTTCAATTCGATACATTGATCCCTATTTATTATAAGTCATATACATTGAAGTACTGGTTAGAGGAATGAACATCAAATTTGGTTAAAAGTGTGACTTGTATCATTCGATACTTAATTAGTACCAATCTTCATGTTTAACTCAATGTGTGCAATATTATTATTATTATTAATGTTGCAAAAAATTATGTTTAAAATTGTAGAATTATTATCAGAATTATTACGACGAGAGAAAGAAGCACATATCAAACCAGATCTTGATATTGACATCTATATGAAGGTTAGAAAACGTAGTAACTAATAAATGTATTAATTCCTAAAACATTATCTAGATAAGTATACCTTAATCTTAATAGTCACAACTGAGTTATTATCATGCAGGCAGCAGCATTAGCAGGGCAAGAAACAAATATAGTTACAGATTACATTCTCAAGGTAAAATTTAATTATGGGTGAATTAGGATAAAAATTTATATATTAATTGATAATCTTTTTCTAATTGACCAATTAATTATATTTACCTCCATAACTTTGATAGATTTTAGGACTTGAATTATGTGCTGATACGATGGTTGGTGATGAAATGAGACGAGGCATTTCTGGTGGTGAAAAGAAAAGACTCACAATAGGTGAAAAAGAAATTTTAATTAATATATATTTATTTTATCTTAATATTATGTTATTGAAGAGCCATTTTATTTTAACAATTTATTTTTTTAATCCAATTAATTGGTTTAAGATTGATTATACACCCTTTAGATGGTTTCTTTTCCAATTAAAATTTACTTTCCAGGAAAATAACTTTTTCCACAAAAAAAAAAAAAAAAAAAAGTAAATATCCAAAAATTGTTGTCGTATAACAATAATATGTAACATTTTTTTTTTTTTGGTTGTGAAAAATTATGACAAAATTTTTTTGAAATTTTAGCAATTAAAATTTTTGTTCCTAAATCTAATATTTTTTTAAGTAAAATTTGAATTCGAAACTTAATTTAAACTTAATAGACTAAATATGTTTGGTCTTTTATATGTTTAAGAAAATTATAAACTTTATTATGACTTGCCCATGGGCTTGGGGCCCGCTCGGTCCACAGTTAGAATAAAAAAAGCCTGATCCGAACCTAAGCCTACCTAATTTTTGGACGGGTTTGGATATCATAAATATAGGGCAGCCTGACCCACCTTTTTATTTTTTATATGTTATTGTTTATATTATTATTATTATTATTATTATTATTATTATTATTATTATAATATATATATATATAATTTGTAATGATTTTTTTATTCTTTTTTGAAAAAATGTGATCTGTAATGATGACCGGCTTAAATATTTTTTTCTCATTGTAAGTTAATGCCTTAACGGTATATTATGCAATGTTTCCTTAAGTGATCACATAATCTTTCTTCTTGTTTCGTTGCTTTTGTTTTTTTTATGACAAGTTTTAGGTAAAATTTAAAGAAAGTGACTCCAAAAAACAAGTAAAAGTGTGAATTTATCGAGCTTTTTTTGGACAAGCCCAGTCCGAGCTAAATCCGTCAAAAATTTTGACATACTGGGTTGAGCTGAGCTTGGAATTGATTTTTTAGGCTTCAGCCCGGCTGAACCCGACCATGGACAGGTCTAAGATTCATAATGTTTGGACATCATACAGGATGAAAGCATTCTGAATGCTAACCTCTTCTCTTTCACATAATTAATAATAATATGTCAAGTTAATTATGGTTAATGCACAAATATACCAAAAAATAGATTGCACGGGCTTATACGGATTCATGTCGGGTCGAGCCTAAATATGCATGTTTAGGTCAACTCATTGAATACGGGCTTGGGCCGGCCATGGCCCTTTGAACTGGTCTAGTTGAGTCTTTCGACCAAAATTTTCTCACGCCGGAAAGCTTTCCCGCCATAAGTTGAATCGCACCATTTTATAGCAATGCCGCCGATGTCTGGAGTCACCGGCTTTAGTGCTGTTTCTGCCACTTGTAGGCGGCGAAATACTTGTCGGAAGAGTTCCACAGATTTAGGACGAACTACTGGATGCTGTTGTCGGTATAAAAGTGGAAATAGATTAATTAAAATTGACTGGAATTTGGTATTTGAAAATTCGGTTTGTAAGCATTTGATTTTCTCATTATCGATCGAAGTATAAGAATTCGTGCACATTTCCCCTAAAATTCACTAGGTTTCCTTCAATCTTCATCGGTTTTTTTCTTCATACCATTTTAATTGCGGTTGAAAAGAAATAACTCCCCAGATCTTCAATGAGGTTCTTAATTTGTCTATCTGTTGCAGGAGAAATGCTGGTTGGACCAGCAAAAGTACTATTAATGGATGAGATATCAAATGGATTAGACAGTTCAACAACATTTCAAATTGTGAATTCGCTCAGACAATCAATCCACATTCTCAATGGAACTGCTCTCATCTCTCTTCTACAGCCAGCACCAGAAACTTTTGAACTTTTTGATGACATAATTCTTCTGTCAGATGGACAAATTGTGTATCAAGGTCCTCGAGAAAATGTGCTTGAGTTCTTTGAAAACATGGGCTTTAAGTGTTCTAAGAGGAAAGGAGTTGCTGACTTCCTGCAAGAAGTAATTTCTATGGCCAAATTTTATGAAACCCTAGAATGTATTGGACTTGTTAATGAACTTTTGTTGTTGAAATTTGACAGGTAACATCAAGGAAGGATCAACAGCAGTATTGGGCATGTAAAGATGAGCCTTACAGATTTATTTCTGTCAAGGAATTTGCTGAAGCATTCCAGTCATTTCACATTGGGCGAAGGCTAGGAGATGAACTTGCTACACCATTTGACAAGTCTAAATCCCATCCTGCTGCACTAACAACTAGCAAGTATGGTATCAGTAAGAAGGAGCTTTTAAAAGCTTGCATATTTAGAGAACTTTTGCTCATGAAGAGGAACTCTTTTGTCTACATTTTCAAAATGATCCAAGTGAGTTGAACTTACACTTTAATGGGAAATGGGAATATATTCAAGACTGAATTTTTAGTTTTGATTAGAATTTGAAATTTCATATAATACCAATGGAAGAGAAGAGATTCCATTTATGTGGTCAAATGTTTTAGCTCCAAGGATTTATGAATGTTCGCAAATTCAAGTTAGAACAATTTTGTGACTCTAAACAATTTATTTTTCTACTTTTTTTTCAGCTTATTATTATGGCTCTCATGGCAATTTCAGTATTTCCGAGAACAAAGATGCAGCGTTACACACTAACAGATGCTGCGGTCTACCTTGGTGCTCTTTTCTTTAACATAATTGCACTTATGTTCAATGGATTCACAGAGCTTGCATTATCCATTTTGAAACTCCCTGTCTTTTATAAGCAAAGAGATCTTTTGTTCTACCCTTCATGGGCATATGCTCTACCCACATGGATTCTTAAAATTCCAATCACATTTGTTGAAGCTGCCATATGGGTGATCATAACTTATTACCTTATAGGTTTTGATCCAAGCATTGAGAGGTAGAAAATTGGAAATATTTTTACAATGTATTTCCTTGATGTTCAAAAGTTGCGTATTGAAAACTTTTATTGAACTTCTTTGATGGTAGGTTTTTCAAGCAGTACATGCTACTCTTATGTACAAACCAGATGGCATCTGGTTTATTTCGTTTGATGGCAGCAGTAGGAAGGAATATAATCGTTGCTAACACTTTTGGATCATTTGCATTGCTTGCAATATTAGTTTTGGGTGGATTCATCTTATCAAGAGGTAAACTAAACAAATTTATGCAACATATTATCATATAATTTATTTTGTGTGCGAACATCATAGCTTTTAATGTTACTTGAATCCTGATCCTACGGTTACATTCTTTTGGTCCAGATGATGTGCACATATGGTGGTTGTGGGGTTATTGGGTCTCCCCGTTGATGTATGTGCAAAATGCCATATCTGTCAATGAATTTCTTGGGGAGTCATGGAGAAATGTAAGCTTTGTTTCCTTGACAATTCTAATGAGGAAAATAATTGAATTGAAATATCTCTTACCATGATTTGATAAATTTTTGGGACAATTTGCTGGAAATGATTTTTCTGCAGGGTACTCTCTTTTCAACAGAGACACTAGGTATTAATTTCTTGAACAAACGTGGAATTTTTACTGAATCACATTGGTACTGGATTGGACTGGGAGCTTTGATTGGATATATTCTTATTTTCAATTTCCTTTACGCTTTGGCCCTAAAATATCTTGACCGTAAGTAGCCATTTGTCACATTTTCAATTCTGGAAATCAGACCAGTATTTTGATGCTTTAGCTGGCCATGACAGCCTTCGTGAAGCCACAGGCAATATTATCAAAAGAGGCTTTGGCTGAGAAAAATGCTCACGGAATTGGAGGTTCTATTGAATTATCAACAGCTAGAAAAAGCTGTTTTGGTGAGTCGTAAGACTTTCCTATTTTTGTTGGTTTTTCTGCCTCGTTGTAAGTTTACGGTTTACCATTATTAGCATTGCAGAAAGAGGAAATGAGAGCCAAAGGAGTATCTCGTCTAGTACAAGATGCTTAAGAGTGGGCAACTTAATTGAGTCAATTGAGACAAAGAGACGGGGAATGGTTCTCCCTTTTGAACCTCTGTCTATGGCTTTCAACGAACTTAAATACTCAGTAGACATGCCACAGGTATTGGATTTTCTCCTTTTCTTCTATCAAAGCATCAGATTATACCCAAAGGCTTATATCTGAATTTCACAAATTCTTGACAATTTGAAGTAACACCAAAATTTTTACCAGAGTTGATTTTAAGAAAGTCACTGGAGTGTGAAATAGTCATTCAATTTCCAACTTCAGCATTCTCATACTTAATCGTTCTATGACTGCAATTTGCAAGAAAATCACATGCATGAATATCATTAAACCCACATTTTGAATTTCTATGTTGCTTTCAGGAGATGAAAACTCTTGGTATTCTTGAGGACCGTCTAGAACTTTTGAAAGGTATCAGCGGCGCATTCAGGCCAGGAATCCTAACTGCTCTTATGGGTGTCAGCGGTGCTGGCAAGACCACGTTAATGGATGTCTTGGCTGGAAGAAAAACCGGTGGTTATATTGAGGGATGTATCTCAATATCTGGATACCCAAAGAAACAAGAAACTTTTGCTCGCATATCAGGTTACTGTGAACAAACTGATATCCACTCTCCACATCTTACAGTCTATGAGTCATTGCTTTATTCTGCTTGGCTTCGACTACCCCTCGAGGTCGATTCTCATACAAGAAAGGTACATATCAATGAAATTTTTCTTCATTCTTGTGGCATGAGGGAAAACAATTTGTAAATAATTCATTTTTATGTTTCATTAATGCTTCAGATTCTTAAAAGTAATGTTGATTGATGGATTGCAGATGTTCATTGAGGAAGTAATGGAGCTTGTGGAGCTTACCTCTTCAAGAGGAGCTCGCGTGGGGTTGCCTGGTGTGGATGGTCTATCGACTGAGCAACGTAAAAGGCTAACAATAGCTGTTGAGCTTGTTGCAAACCCATCAATTATTTTCATGGATGAGCCAACCTCTGGCCTTGATGCCAGAGCTGCTGCCATAGTTATGAGAACAGTAAGGAACACAGTAGATACTGGACGTACTGTGGTGTGCACAATACACCAGCCAAGCATTGACATTTTTGATTCTTTTGATGAGGTGAGACACATTTCATCGGTAGGGAATTGCTGATCTTCATTTGTTCTTGTCTTAGGCAGTTTTGAAACATTGTTATATGATATTACAGTTAATTTTGTTGAAAAGAGGGGGTGAAGAAATTTATGTTGGTCCAATAGGCCACCATTCTTACAATCTATTCCACTACTTTGAGGTTAGTTGCATAGATCCATGACAAATGATGTTATATAAATCTTTCTAATTAAGATGGTGGCATCAAATCTTAAAATTTTCAAGGGTATTGAAGGAGTTCCAAAGATTAAGGATGGTTGCAATTCAGCGACTTGGATGTTGGAGATTACTTCAGTAGCACAGGAAGCAGCTCTCCATATTAACTTTGCTGATATCTACAAAAGTTCGGAACTATGTAGGTCAGTTCTTCAAACTAATGAAAGAAAAGAGACAAACTCCTTGTTGACATTTTGCTGAGATTTTGTAGTTCCAATACTTTCTGGAAGAACGAAAAAGTTGTAACAACAGTGCAAAATATCACCCTACCTGAGATAAAGCATTATTTTCTCATTAAAATTATATCATTGCTTAATCCCTACCTTGTTATAAAGTTCATAATGTGACATCTTGAGGAATAATTCAGGACAAACAAAGCATTGGTCAATGAGCTAAGCACACCTCGAGCAGGTTCCGAGGATTTACACTTCCCTACTAAATATTCACAGCCATTCTTAACCCAAAGCATGGCTTGCCTATGGAAGCAACATTGGTCGTACTGGCGAAATCCACCATATAACGCAGCGAGACTCTTGTTTACAACAGTTATAGCTTTGATGTTTGGAACTATATTCTGGGACCTAGGCTGTAAAAGGTACAGAGAAATGTTGCAGACTATGTTAAAAAAAGCTGATGATGTTTCCAACATCACTCTCTAACTTGTATGAACGCTCATGAATTGCAGAAGAAGGGAACAAGATATTTTTAATGCTATAGGTTCCATGTATGTTGCTCCTTTATTCATTGGAGTACAGAATGCAATATCTATCCAGCCAGTGGTGGCAACTGAGAGAACAGTTTTTTATAGAGAAAGAGCTGCTGGCATGTATTCTGCATTGCCATATGCTTTTGGACAGGTAAAAAATATGGTTTCTTCACTGATACTTGCTCTTTAGCTGAAGAAATCCAATCAAATCATCAACTAATTATTTGTTTTGTTTTTCAGGTTATGATTGAAGTTCCATATGTATTAGTTCAGACTCTCATCTATAGTGTTATAGTTTATGGCATGATTGGATATGAATGGACAGCAAGCAAGTTCTTTTGGTATATTTTCTTCATGTTCTTCACCCTCTTATACTTCAGTTTCTACGGAATGATGACAACAGCCATTACACCCAATCACAACATTGCTGCTGTAGTTGCATCCGCCTTCTATGTAATCTGGAACCTCTTTTCTGGATTTATTATTTCTCCACTGGTAACTACTAATATCTTATTTTCTTTCCCCTGATTTTGATAGATTAATGATTAGTTAAACGCGTTATAAATGTTCATTACAGAGAATTCCCGTTTGGTGGAAATGGTACTATTGGTGTTGTCCGGTGGCTTGGACTCTGTACGGATTGGTTGCTTCTCAGTTTGGAGACATAAATGATACTTTAGATACTGGAGAAACAGTGGAAGAGTTTTTAATGAGTTATTTCGGGTTTAGAGATGATTTTGTTAGCACTTGTGCTATTGTCTTGGTTGGATTTTGTGCGCTTTTTGGGTTCATCTTTGCCTTCTCTATAAAAGCATTGAATTTCCAGCAAAGATGACAACTTTGAGCTTCATGTTTAGTTTATCAAATCTTACTCACAATATCTAGGAGATATCTTAGTCTTATGTTTCACGTTTCGTGTCTGAAAATTGCTGCTATAGAGTTCAAAATGAGAAATTAATACTATTTTACTCATTGGAAAGTTCTTGATGATAATGTGTATTTTAATGGAATCCAACAGGCTAATGTTCTTGAATTTTTTTGCTTTATTTCGTTAATTTATTGATACTATTTCAATTTTTATTTAATGGAATCCTTTTCCAACAACATATATCTAAAAATGTGATAACATGAAAATTCAATTAAATGAAAAATGAACTTAAACATCCTAAATGGAACCAAACCCAATAAAACTGAAGTTTAGACCAAATAAACAGAGAGGCTCTAGGAGCTTAAAAGGATCAAATACTTTTTTTTTTTTTTTTTTTTTTTTTTTTTTGCCTTTGTCCATTTGACCCTTGTCATATTGATATTGCCCTTTTACCCCTTATAATATGTAAAAACGTTCTAAAATGGTTCCTAAAAAGCATATTCCGTTAATAAAATTGTTAACGGGATATGATGGAATATGCTTTTCAATTATTATTTGGAAACGTTTTTACATACCACAGAGTTAAAAAGACAATATCAATATGATATGGGTCAAAAAGATAAACTGATGATAGTATAGGGATCAAAAAAGTCTTTACACCGAGCTTAAAATTGTATTTTATTATAAAATAGAGTTAATTTTATGGTCCTTTCACTTTCAGAAATGGAACAAATTGTTAACAAATTTTGATTCTTAATAGTTGGAACATCGCGAGTATAATTAACGCCATAAAATTTGGTAAATGACAATCTGAGTTAGCTCGTAGTTGCTTGGGTTTCTAGCAGAATATGCTTTGTTCTATGGCTAATATCCATAATCAAGTTGTTGATGAATGATGGATGAGTAGAATTTCAAAGAAAATTGTTATTTAATTTTGTTAATGATGTGACATGTTTAAGCTAATATAAGACCATAATGAACTTTTAAAAGAGCTGACTTAAGATTCCATTCCATAGGATTTGAGAGTAGGTACCAATTCTCAATATTCCATATTTGTCCCATCTCTTTGAGTTACTATTGATTTAACAATTTAAAATCTCATATTCAATTTTTTTTTTTTTTTTTTACTACTCAAATTCTTAATTAAAGGTGCAGTATCTGAATACACCGAGAATCGAACCCAGGATCTTCTGGATCAACAAGGGATGCCATTACCACCAGACTACAGCTGGATTGGCAAAATCTCATATTCAATTAGTTTATGTAGTTTACTACTTTTAATTAAAGAAATTCAGAAGTAAAAAAATGTTTGAATAATTAACACAAAATTTAAGGAAAAAATACATGCCAACTATTCTTGGAAATTTATAAAAATAATAAATAAGAATAATATCCCCATTTATTGGCTGAGTAATTCCTTAACTAGTAGTAACAGAAAACATCAACATTAAATTACTCTATATATATATATATATATATATATATATATATATATATTAATGGAATTAAGAGAAAACATTTAAACAAGTATATGTCATCACAAGTCTTACCTACTGATTAAAGAAATGTTTGGTGCCAATTGGTGTTTAATTTAATTTAATTAAAACTGCCTTCAATTCATTTCTAATCAAAAAAATTATGATCTAGAAGAATTATATAATAAAAAATGAAGGTCAAGCTTTTTGTCTTATTTTTGGGAGAGAATGAATCATCAATTTGTCACTAATGACATCATAAGAACTTTATATATATATATATATATATATATATATATATATATATATATATATATATATATATAGAAGGAAATAAAAAATTATCCATCGATTATAAAATTAGATAAATGAACAAATATATTAAAATTTGTACATAATCGAAATTTTAGGAATTCATCTGTATGTAATTATAATAAATTTAATATTAAACATGCAATCGTGATAACAAAAAATTTACGTGGTTCAACTAATTTTGCCTACATCCACAGATGAAAATGAACAACATAATTCATTAGTAATCGGTAAATTGGTACAAAAGTAAAGAAATCATATCTTTTATACAATTACTTAACTCTCAATTCTCATGAGTCTGATATACTTATAGCTCACACATATGCATATTCACAAATCACAAATTTTAAAATTCTCAACGTAAACAAATAAGTCGATAACTATTGGTTACACAGATCTCAAAGTAATCCTTCTTCCAACGACGATAAATCCTTTGGATAAAAATCACATGAATCCTTTGCATTTTGTACATGAAGAAGTTAATTTTTTTGGAAATACATAGAGATGGTAAGGAGTTATGTAAATTTTGATAGTGACTTAACTTAAAGAATTAATTTATTTTAAAAATAAACGTCGAGTATTAATTTAATTTACATGTTAGCATTATTGATCAAATTAGCAATATTATTCATACTTTACTCACACATATCAATTTTTTTCCAATATCTGTTATTTTTGAATGATTTGAAAACAATTTAATTAATACTTCATCAGCATTGCAATGTTGTAACTATTTCTAATTCAACGGTTCAAATTTGATTATATGATAATTAACTAATTAAATAAGGAAGAGCCTTCATTAATTTTTTTGATTAGTTTTTAATTAAAATTATGTTGGTTGATTATATATAAATGGAGCCTTTCTCCTCACTTGAAAGAACAGAGTAAGACAGCCACTTACAGTAACTTATTAGTTTTCTTCTCTAGCAAAGAGATACCAATTCTTGAAGCAGACAAATGCTACCCATAAAACACTTAAATTCAATTTTTCTTCCCCAATTATGATATTGTAACTCTTACTAGCGTTCACATAAGAAAGGTGAGAAAAAATGGAGTTGAGTGATGTATCTAGAGGAAGCAGTGGACGATTAAGCAGTTCCAACATATGGAGAAACACTGGCTTGGAAATTTTCTCTAAATCTTCGCATAATGAAGATGATGAAGAAGCTCTCAGATGGGCTGCTTTGGAGAAATTGCCTACTAATTTACGCATACGGAGGGGTATTCTTACTAAGGAAGAAGGTCAATCCACAGAGATTGATATTTACAATTTGGGATTTGTAGAGAAAAGGGAGTTACTTGAGAGATTGGTGAAAATTGCAGAGGAAGATAACGAGAAGTTTTTGTTGAAACTCAAGAGCCGCATTGACAGGTATGAAGATTTAAAAAAGAGATAGGAAAAAGATACTTTTTGAATTGTGTTCTCTTTGTGTTTGATAATATGCTTGTGTGGTGTTGTTGTTTTGTGTTTTGAGTGTTTTTTTTTTTTTCTGTGCAGAGTTGGACTGCTTATGCCAACAATTGAGGTTAGGTTTGAGCACTTAAATGTGGATGCAGAAGCATATGTTGGAAGCAGAGCTTTACCTACACTATTCAACTTCTCTGCTAATATGTTGGAGGTATCACTTTCTCAGCATCATATGTATTGTATAATCATTTTCTTATTGTGACAAACAAAAAATCATTTTCTTAGGAAAAGGAGCAATATTTGTAGGTTACTGATTTTTTCTGTTTGTTGTTAATGTACCAATTTCCTACTTTTGAGCATTTCATCAATTATAATTACACATATTGAGTTCCTAATTAATAAGATAGTTAACATTGAATATAAAACTCAATTAATTACGTGTCTACGCTTATGATAATAATTGTAATAGTTTGAAAAGGGATTTTTACAATGGAAGTGACTAATAAAAGCTTCATTTGAAAATATAAAATATACTATTAGACAAAGATGAAATATAATGAACACTTTTTCAGTCAAATATATATATAATAAACACTTTTACTCGTGTTTAATGTTTCGGACTAACTCTCTTCTTAACCATGAGCTTAATATGTATGATTATAATTATTTAATGACTTAATGTGTGAAATTAAAGATTACATGGTCAATGCATAAAAAAATAGAAAAAATGCCTTGTATTTTTTTTTTTTTTCTCTTTTTTCTCTTTGTGTGGAAGTAAAATCGATTTATTAATTTGTGAATGCTCTTATTTGAAAAGGGATTGTTGAACTATCTTCACATCCTACCTAGTAGAAAGAGACCAATATCAATTCTTCATGAAGTTAGTGGAATCATTAAGCCTCGAAGGTGAAGTAAACTGGTATTGGTAATATATGGATATACAAATGTAAAGACATAATTTTTATTCACATTGTAGTGCAATTTTTGTAGAATGACGCTGCTATTAGGCCCGCCAAGCTCAGGCAAGACCACATTACTTTTGGCTTTGGCCGGTAAACTCAGCAAGGAACTGAAGGTAATTAAGTGATCTTATCCATCTTTCTCCGTAGTTGATGTATGATGTATTTGAGATAACATTGTCAGCTAAAAGAATTATAATTTTCTCCACATATTTCTATTACTGGGAAGAGAAGTGCAAATAAGTGGGACCCTGCTCATGTAGTCAATGACTTGTTGAAACGACTCGTCGGGGTTCAATCATTGCCTGTTGGTTTTTTTTTTTTTTTTTGGGGGTGGTAACTTGTAATTGGTATGTGCGACGTATTGAAGGAACAATTGTTCAAGGAAAGACGTGATGTAAGAGAATTGATTCGAAGGAACTACTGGTCTTATAAAAGACGAGTTGTCCTTTGTGCGAGTTGTTTGTTTGTGTATATTAGATGACACGTCATTCTCTCTCTGTGCTACAAAACAAAGGACTAGATCATACAAAGACTGATTGTTGGAAGAATAATTTTTTTTTTTTTCAAATCAAAGTTTGAAGAAAATTTTCAAAGCAAGTGGTCTTAATTTTATAATTATTAATTCTGCAAAATGTTTCTTTATTGAAGAACCAAGTTCATTGCTTTATTTCTTTAAAAGAAAAAAAGAGTTAATTGCTTTATGGAAACATTTTTTTCAATTTTTAAAGAGTAGGTCCTCTTATTAAATCTTCTCAGTCAGGCTCACTTGACCCTAGTTGGTTTGAGCTATTTGTTCTCTCATGACTTTCAAACCTCTGGGATTCTTTTCCCTTTTCTAACGTTTATTAAGATGAAAATAGCACAAAAAAGTTTCTTACGTGTTTCATGAATGAAAAGAGTAATTCTTACACAAATCTTATTTACAGTGAAATATCTTGCAAATCAACTTTCTTCAAAGACTAAGAAGATTATTTGGCATAATTAACTAATTTATTCGGTCCCCAAAAAGAAAATAATAATAATAATAATAATAATAATAAGAAGCCAACTGATTTGAAAATGTTTATCCCGACTAGCTGATATAGATATTTTGTGAAATTTCAGTTTACAGGAAGGGTGACTTATAATGGACATGAGATGGACGAGTTTGTCCCACAAAGAACATCAGCGTACATAAGTCAATATGATCTTCATATCGGAGAAATGACTGTCAGAGAAACACTGGAATTCTCTGCAAGATGTCAAGGGGTTGGAACCCGTTATGGTCAGCAACAATTCATAATTTTATGACTATGTAGTCCTATGTGCATGATTAGAGAGGGTTTAGAGTAATTTTTTTTATCTAATTCTGATATAATGCAGAGATGTTAGCAGAATTAGCAAGAAGAGAAAAGGCAGCTAATATCAAACCAGATCCTGATATCGATATCTTCATGAAGGTAAAGAGGCAGTCATGCTTGTGGAACTTTTAGTCAGAATTTAATTTCTTTGGGTCCACATCTAAAAAAAGAAGTTTTTGTTTTCTTTTTACGCTTTAATGCTTGGAACTCTGTAGGCAGCTGCACTAGAAGGGCAAGAGGCCAATGTTTTCACAGATTACATTCTTAAGGTACAAACATAGAGCTCAGTTAGGTTTAGACAAATATTGCACTAATGGGAATCTATATAATTTGTCTTTCCGTGTTTAAATTATACAGATTTTAGGACTTGAAGTATGTGCTGATATCCTGGTAGGTGATCAAATGACAAGAGGCATTTCTGGCGGGCAAAAGAAGCGAGTTACAACAGGTCAAACATAAACATGATCTATGTATGTTATTATCATAGCTAGATACTAGTACACTATTCTGTTCCACTTTTAGCTGATGATAATCAAGTGCAAGACTTCAATATGCCACGTTATACATTACTGAATTTAGAAAGTCAGTTCAAGCCTTGTAAACCTTAAAGAAACAAAATCTTACTGTATTTTGATCTATGTAGGGGAAATGCTTGTTGGACCAGCCAGAGCACTTTTCATGGATGAGATATCAACTGGTTTGGACAGTTCAACAACTTTTCAAATTGTGAACTCACTCAGACAGACAATCCACATTCTCAATGGAACGGCTCTCATATCTCTTCTACAGCCAGCACCAGAAACTTATGATCTTTTCGATGATATAATTCTTCTTTCAGATGGGCAAATTGTATATCAAGGTCCACGAGAGAATGTACTTGAGTTTTTCGAATATATGGGCTTCAAATGCCCTGAGAGGAAAGCAGTTGCTGACTTCTTGCAAGAAGTAATTCTTATAATGATCACAAGCTGTGCTGTATAACTTTTCAATATTTTAAGAAGTGTTCAGCTCATTAGGCTTCTTCTATTGGAATGTGATAGGTAACATCGAAGAAAGATCAAGAACAGTACTGGGCGCTTAATGATCAGCCTTATAATTTTATTTCTGTGAAAGAATTTTCTGAAGCATTTCAATCATTTCACATTGGTCGAAAGTTAGGAGATGAACTTGCTATACCATTTGACAAGTCCAAAGCTCATCCTGATTCTCTATCAACTAAGAAGTATGGTGTCAGCAAGAAAGAACTTCTGAAAGCTTGCATTTCAAGAGAATATTTGCTCATGAAGAGGAACTCATTTGTATACATTTTTAATATGACCCAAGTGAGTAGTAAACTGTCTTCATTCATCTTTTTCTATATATTATTTTCCTCTTTCATATTAATGGGAGGATTTTGAAGCATTAGTGCCCATGAACAAAATTTCTAGTTCCAATAACATGATAAGGAATTTGCAAAATTGAGAACAGAAATTATTTTTTAAAATTTATGGAACAATAGTTCTATCCCATACAAAGCTAAATTTTTTCATGCAAGGATTTGCAAATCATTGAAATCCAGAATTAGAAAAAGAATTGATGTCAAGGCGATTACTTATTGGTCTTCTTTTATTTCAGCTTCTTATATTGGCTTTCATAACAATGACAATATTTCTAAAAACGGAGATGCACCAAGACACAGAAGCGGATGCTGGGATATATTTGGGTGCCCTTTTCTTCACAGTCCTCACTACTATGTTCAATGGATTCTCTGAACTTGCAATGACCATCATGAAACTTCCTGTCTTCTACAAGCAAAGAGACTTTCTCTTCTTTCCTTCTTGGGCGTATGCACTTCCTACATGGATTCTGAAGATTCCAATCACCCTTGTTGAAGTGGCTGTATGGGTATTCATGACATATTATGTTATAGGCTATGATCCAAATATTGAAAGGTGGGAAAAAACATCTCTGCATATTTCACCAATAGTGGTTCTAGATCAGCTTAACAGTTTTCTTGATGACAGGTTTTTCAAGCAGTACTTCATACTCCTACTCACGCACCAGATGGCATCTGCACTTTTTCGACTGACAGCAGCATTAGGAAGGAATGTAATTGTTGCTAACACAGTTGGCGCATTTGCAATGCTTGCTTTACTAGTTCTAGGAGGATTTGTCATATCAAGAGGTGACTTAGATATAAACAAATACATTTGGCAAAAATTTTTTCGTACCTATGATGCGATTCAAATTGATAAGGATATGAAACCATTGTGTTACATCAGATAATGTGAAGTCTTGGTGGATATGGGGCTACTGGTTCTCACCGATGATGTATGTTCAGAATGGTATTTCTGTAAATGAATTTCTCGGGAAGAGATGGAATCATGTGAGGTTCTTTTTCTTTAATCTGGAGAATATAAATTGAAGTCACAGATTTGCAGGAAATAACTTGATGAAAATGAGTACCATTTAATGGAAATTCTTTTCTTGCAGTTTCCTCCTAATTCAACAGAGACACTAGGAGTTACTTTCATGAAGTCTCGTGGACTTTTCCCCGAAGCATATTGGTATTGGATTGCAGTTGGAGTTCTGACAGGATATATCTCCCTGTTCAATTTCCTTTTCACTTTGGCCCTAAAATATCTGGATCGTAAGTCCCGCCAATTAGGTTTTCTGTTTTCAAACATGTGGTCTGCATTCTGATAATTCAATTATTGCAGCATTTGAGAAGCCTCAAGCAATAATATTAGAAGAGGTCTATGCTGAGAAAATTGCTACCAGAACTGGAGAGTATGTTGATAAATCATCTAAACGAATGAACTCTCCAGGTGAGTCACAATATATTTGTATCTAGTGTCTGTCTGTCACGATGTTAGTGATAATATTGATTACTATACATGCATTCCAGAAAGAGGTAGTATAAGTGGAAGAAATGCATCATCCAAGCCTACAGCCACAATCATGGACAGCTTTAAAGATGCAAGTCAAAACAGGAAGCGGGGAATGATTCTTCCTTTTCAGCCGCTTTCCATCACTTTTGATGAAATCAGATATTCTGTTGACATGCCACAGGTACCTTAATGATTATCCTGAGAACAAACCATGCATTATGGACAGAAAGATAACCACACAGCTAAAATTGAAGGAGTTTGTTGAAAGAATGGGCTAAATATTTTTCTTTTATATAGCTATGTTTCACCAAAAAAATTTCTGAATCGGTGGAAATTCTATATAATATTTTTGGATGGTCAATCTTGCAGGAAATGAAAGCTCAAGGTATCACTGAGGATTGTCTTGAACTTCTGAAGGGTGTTAGTGGAGCATTTAGGCCAGGAGTACTAACAGCTCTAATGGGTGTGAGTGGTGCTGGAAAGACCACTCTGATGGATGTCTTGGCTGGACGAAAAACAGGTGGTTACATTGAGGGAAGCATCTTAATATCTGGGTACCCAAAGAAGCAAGAAACTTTTGCTCGCATATCAGGATACTGTGAGCAAACTGATATCCACTCCCCACATGTTACAGTATATGAGTCCTTGCTCTATTCTGCGTGGCTTCGACTACCACCTGAGGTCGATTCTGATACAAGAAAGGTATACTTCGTTTCATAACTCACCTTTTATCATTGAAAAAGAGGAAACTATTTTGACTTGCTATGTCAAGCCTGCAGTTTTTAATGATCAGGAGAAGTGACAGTTCTGCAGAAATGGGCATTCTTTGTTTGTTTTTCCATCTGTTATTGACAGTAAGTCTAATTGATTTATTTCAGATGTTCATTGAAGAAGTCATGGAGCTTGTTGAGCTGACTTCTTTAAGAGAAGCACTTGTAGGATTGCCTGGGGTAAATGGTCTATCAATCGAACAGCGCAAAAGGCTGACAGTTGCTGTCGAGCTTGTTGCCAATCCATCTATAATCTTTATGGATGAGCCAACCTCTGGCCTTGATGCCAGAGCAGCAGCTATAGTGATGCGAACAGTGAGGAACACAGTGGACACTGGGAGAACTGTGGTGTGCACAATACATCAGCCTAGCATTGACATATTTGATTCTTTTGATGAGGTGAGGCTCTTGTCTTTGTTAAGGAAATATAATTTCTTCCCTTTTTTTTTTTTAGGCCAAGTGCTTTATCTAATTGCTTTGCTTGTCCTTACAGTTATTTTTATTGAAGAGAGGAGGGGAAGAAATTTATGTGGGTCCAGTTGGTCGACATGCTTGCCATCTGATCAACTATTTCCAGGTTAGACTAGTAAATTCATAATTCTGTAGAAACTCCAATTTTTTAGACTTGCTAATAAGTTACTGACAATGAGGATTTGGAAAATTTAATAAGGACATTGAGGGAATTCCGAAGATTAAAGATGGTTACAATCCTGCAACTTGGATGTTGGAAATTACCACTGCTGCACAGGAATCAGCTCTTGGGGTTAATTTCTCTGATATATACAGAAACTCGGAATTATACAGGTCAGAACACCTTACATCTATTTACTTGTCAATAGTTTCATAATACTGAAGATGAGGAGAATCATTAGAATATATCATTGTTTAAGTAGCTATATATTGAAATCAAATTTAATGAAAATTCAGGAGAAACAAAACCCTGATCAAAGAACTAAGCAATCCTCCGCTGGGTGCAAACGATCTGTTCTTCCCAACTAAATACTCCAGGTCCTTCCTAACCCAATGTGTGGCTTGCCTTTGGAAGCAGCATTGGTCATATTGGCGAAACACATCGTATTCTGCAGTTAGACTCTTATTCACAACAGTCATAGCATTGTTGTTTGGGACAATATTTTGGGAGCTAGGCTCCAAAAGGTACACATAAATTCCACTGTCTAGTTAAGGTCACCAGTCAGGTAATCTCTAAAAAATGTTGTAAATTGCAGAGGAAGAACACAAGATCTCTTCAATGCAATGGGTTCCATGTATGCCGCCGTGCTCTTCTTAGGATTTCAGAATTCTACATCAGTGCAGCCAGTTGTGGCCATTGAAAGAACAGTATTTTATAGAGAAAGAGCAGCTGGAATGTATTCTGCATTGCCATATGCCTTTGGACAGGTAATTACTGTAAAAATGAAGCACAAAGAATTGAATCATAAATCGGATAACTTGAACTAATTTATGTTCTTGTTTTCCTCTGTGTAGGTTATGATTGAAATCCCTTACAGTTTTGTCCAAACTATAACATATGGGACAATAGTGTATGCTATGTTGGGGTTTGAATGGATTGCCATCAAGTTCTTTTGGTATCTGTTCTTCATGTATTTCACCTTACTATTCTTCACATTTTATGGAATGATGACTGTTGCCATCACACCCAACCATAGTATTGCTGCTATAGTTTCATCTGCTTTCTATGCAATTTGGAACCTCTTCTCAGGATTCATCATTCCTCCAACGGTAAATGCTTTTATACTAAACTTCTCAATTTGTTTCGTTTATGTTTCTTCAACAATGTTTGAAGGATTAAGGCATCTTGAGGTCCTGATCACTTTTATTTTTGTTGATCTTTTAATTTGATACACTGAGCCCTCAATCAATTATAATCTTACATAATGAATCCCTAGTTAACAAGACAGTTGTGCACATCAAACTTGGTTCAAAAATTGCATCTGCTTCTGAAATAGGGTTTTTACAACTTGAAATGAGATTGACATAAAAAGCTGTTTTTGAACTGCAATTTCAAATGCTGATGAAGAGTAACGGGGCTTTTAACCGAGTTTGATGTTTACATCCAATTTTTCTAATTACCATGTGCTTAGTGTGTGCAATTATGATTGATTAAGGGCTTAATGTGTCATCAAATTGAAAGACTAGAGACTTTGGTCAACAAAAATGGAAAAAAAAAAGTCAAAATTGAAGCCATGGCTGACTAAACATCTTCTTCTTCCATGTGACAGAGGATTCCAATCTGGTGGAGGTGGTACTACTGGGCTTCCCCAATGGCTTACACATTATATGGATTGGCTGCTTCACAATTTGGCGATATTATGGAACCATTAGACAATGGTGAAACAGTGAAAGATTTCCTAAAGAGTTATTTTGGGTTTGAACATGATTTTGTTGGAACTGTTGCAGCCATTCTTGTTGGAGCTTGTGTCATCTTTGCATTTGTCTTTGCCTTCTCAATCAGAACTTTTAATTTTGAGATGAGATGAGGATTATGCCCTAATTAACTTCAACCTGCTAGGATTTTCCATTCTTAAGCAAGCTTAAAGTATAAATAGTATTCAGATCAGAGCAAATCCCAAGTTGTAGCCCAGATCCAAGCCAGCTTACCAATATGAGCCCAAAAGAAAATAATGTGCAAAATCAAATTGTTAGCAAATTAGGTTTTAAAAAAAGGGTTCTTCATACTTCTAGGTATCTATGATTTTCTCTGTTTTTTTAAAGTAATGAGATTATGTATATTAATGTAATTAATCGTCTTGAAACTTGCAGTTATGGACCTGCATTTCTTGAAATAAACACATCATGCATTTCAATGTTGTCAATTCTAAAAAAAAAAAAAAAAAAATTACTATTCAATCAATAAGAGGCATGGGCCGAAGATGTTAATCTTTTTTCAATAAATGTCCAAAAGAGCAATAAAATTTGGATTTAGAGATAAACAAAATATTATTTTTATTGTATATAACATAATCATATAGAATTATGATCGGTGGGGTTATTTTATACGCTAAACATTTCTTCTCTTTCTTTTTTTTTTTTTTTTTTTTTTTTTTTTTTTTTTTTTTTAAATTCTTGCGCTGGATCTCTTATCTTCTCTTGTTCTTCTGTCATCTCAATCATCGTTTGTATTGGTATTTTTGTTCTTCTTTTACTATTGATGTATTGTTCTTTTTACTATTGATGTATTTTTGTTCTTCTCTAGTCTCTCTAATTTAAGATTTCACCTTTGCATCCCTCCATCTGTACCAAAAAACCACATAGTCCTTTTAACTTTTATAACATTTATCCACACGCTACTTGTCTCCTATGCGGCGTTATCTGGAGAGAAATACATGCCCTTAGGCACTTCATTGCCACATAGGACATACGAGACACGTATATAAATGTTACATAACTTGAAGATGGTAGGTAGTTTTTCGGTATAAGTTAGAAGAGCAGAATGGTGGAATCTTAAATTAGAGGTATTAGGTGGTTTTTTTGTACAAATTAGATAGTCCATAATGTATTAAGCGTTTTTTTTTTTAATGAGTTACATAATCATCATAGCCATCTATCCATATAAAATAAGATGTGTTGATATATTGTTTCATATTTTTGAAGTGTGTTTTCTGTCAGGTTATGTAAACCGCATGGTTATTTTCTTCTGTTTGATTATACTCTATTTGGTACTATTATTCTTCCATGTTAATGCGATGGTCTTCTTTTGTGTTATTTATTTAATGAATATATGATTTTCAATGCAAGTTCCATTATGATAAAGTAGAATTGCAATTTTTTCTATTTGTTTGTCGGTTTGATTTGCAATTTTTTAATTGTTTTTGTTTTATGGTTTGCGATGCAGTGTTCTTTGTGATTATCACGATTAGAGAAATTTATGCGATTTGTGAGATTTCTACGATTAAAAATTTTCGTGAGGATGGAGAATTTTTGCTAAGTTTGAGAGATTAGCGCATAGATAGTTTAGTTATTTTGAATCCTTTCTTTGAGTTTTAGTGTACGTAATTGAGAAACTTGAAAAATATATATTTTAGAAATTTTAAATGCAATTTTAGTGAGAATCTCCGTGTTATGTAAAAAAGAAATATGCGCAAAAATTAAAATATTTCACTTAAAACCGCTTTAAATGAAACATATGTATAACATTGGAATGTATACAATTAATTAAATACGACATAAAAAAAATAACATTAAATATATTTATTTTTTTTTTTAAGAAAAACAAATTTATTTGAAATAGGATAAAGTCGTCTCATTTATTAATTTAATTTAATTATAATGATGATGAAGCTGAAGATAAGGAATTAAAACTTTATTATAAATAATGAGTGAAAACATAAATGACGCAAATGAAGAAATTATGATAACGTGTTGGCAAAAGACGTGAAAACACATGGAAACATGCAGAGAAAAGATTTGTTAGAAGATTTGGTTCAATTTGAAAGTCTGATCAGAGCCGCCCATTCTGCATAATCAAAACCCTGCAGGCAGGCTCCAGCTATTCTTTGACCTTGGACGGTTCTTATTTAATTCATTATTTTTATGGGTTTCCGGGTTCATAATTAATGTTTACTCAAAGCCAGACTTTCCTTTTTTATATTAATCTGATTTTTTTAAGGAAAAAAAAAAAATTAATAATCAGAGGTTGAATTGAATTACGTGATATTCCTTAAAAGATATTTGAACAAGTTTTGGCTAGACAATTATGATCTTGTTTGTACCTAAAACGTACATTAAACTTTGTTTACATTCTGTCTTTTTCATATAAAAATTAAATGTGTATTATTAACAATGCTAATATATTTGGAGGATTAAATAATTTTTCGGATGTGTGGCTGATTGGATCTCTTTCTCATGTATTAAAAACAAAATTCATTAATCAATATTTAATCCAGGTGATTAGAGTACTCGATCAATTTAACCATAATCAGATAATACCGTAGAATAAGAATGCAACAATGATTAAAATATTCATTGTTTTATTGGGAGAGTTTTGCTTTCTGAGGAGTTTTGCTTTCTGAGTGCAACAAATCTAACTCGAATATGGATTAATCTAGACGGTGTCTAGGACAACTAAATAATCATGATAAAGAAAAAATATAAAATAAAATTCACATGTTTTATTATGAATTGGTTTCTCTTATTAGCTACTATTATTTACGAACATATATAATATATTATGTAATTAAAATCAAATTTCTTTCTCTTTTCCAATCCAAAGGGTTACTTACACAGTCAAGCACAAACGCTTTTAGTGCCTATAGAGTTTGTACATATCTAGCTGACTTGATGTTCAGTGGTTAACATCTATAGAGGGTGACACTTATAATACTAGCCAGACATATGTGGGTGATTCGATATTCGATGTCCAAGATTGGAGAATGATGTTGTGATACTATCTTAAACTTGTACTTATCTCACCACTAAAAGATACTTTGAATGAGAGGATTATCACACGCATGTAAATTATTTAATGTCCTTGTAACTAGCAAATGTGGATATACATATAAAATCTAGCTAGATGAATTTCATTTTGTCGAAGATAATAATAAAACTACTATTGGATCTTACATGTTAACTTAAACTTTCGAATCAAATAGTTTATGGCATGGTATCATATCATCTTAAAGTTGAAAACCTAACGCTTTCATTTTATGATATAATATATTTATGTTGCACACGTGACAAGTCCAAGGAAGATTCGCATACAGGGGAGAGTTAGAGATAATGATAAAAGCTATTATGTATTAGGGTTTACCGATCCTATTAACTTTTTGGACCAAATGATTTTATAAAACATTTCACAATCGGATAATTCCTTACTCCTAATTAAGTAATCAGTTTGTTACAAACTAAATTATTAGAAAATTATAACCGATAGTAATTAATTGAACAATTATTGGCCAATTATTTAATTAATATAGAAAAGGTCAATTTCAATTGGTAGAACTGAATACTTTGCTAATGTAAGCACCGAATTACATATGTAGATCACTAAAATAATATTTAATTTAGCGTAAATTTCAAAAATAAATGCCCAAATAAAAAAATTTGAGACGCTCGCATTGGTAGAGTATTTATAGGTTGAAGCGAATACAACCCTTGATCTTCTTTTATTATAGACCATGTTGGAAATATTGGAAAATGAATCGCACATCGGAAATAAATGATATCAGAAAATAGTTTATGAGTAGTGTAGATTGAACATTAACATAACCCAATTGATTTTGTGTTACATGAGCTTTAACTCTGCTTATGTCTTCACTCGTGTAGTCAAACTCAACACTCTCAAAACCTACGGAGTCTTTTAGCACTTCGATAAGCTTTTAGATATGCTTTAATATAAAATAGTAAAAAATAAAGTTAAACTAATAAAACAATTATTATTCCATGCAATTTAAACATCGATCATATTATTTGTCTGATGAGGATTTGTTGCAATTAGTTTCGTTTAAAACAAATAATGAATATCCTAATTGACTTTTATATATAAATAAACTAAGATAATATCATTTGATTTACATAATCAACCAGATTTTACGTATCAAATAATATCATATCGCAATGAATCAAATTTTGAATAAACAAAAATTCTTACTAGGAAAACTTTACAGACAAATCCCAAATATCTGTAAATTGTCAGATTTTTTTTTAAAATTTATTATTTAGGAAAAAAAAAATTATTTACAGTGACAGAAGAAGAAGAAGAAGTTTCTTAGGACAAACAACAACGTAACATAATCTTATTTTTATAATTATTTTTTTGTTGGTCTGTTTTGCTGATGATGAGGCAAAAGAATCTTTGGATTTGTTAAATATAAAAATTAATTAGGCAATTAATTAGGGATGGATACAGATTATAGGAGATCTTAGTCAGTTGCACCAGAATCATTTGCTTTTCGTTGAAATTTGTTATTATTTTAATTATATTATTATTTTTTTAGAAGTATTTTTTAAAATTTTTAATTATAATATTGTTGTTACCTAAACACGTTAATTTGGTTTTCCGATATTAATATTACAATTTTTTTAAAAAAATAGTTCAGACACATCGGTTCTTATGTTTAATTTTAAAATTGTTGCTTGCTTCAAAAAAATTTCACAATAAAAGGCAGTTTTAAAAATTTTCAATTTTTTGAGATAATACAATGCACATATCAAAGAATTTAATTTATAAATAAAATATAAATCAACCATAATTTATGCTAAAATTAAATAATTTGATACTTTTCATGTTGTTTTTTTTTTTTTTAATTTTAATAATATGGTTTAAAGAAAAAATTTTACAAATAAAATTTTTTTAAACATCTCTCCTTAAACTAATTATATTATTGGTCAATTTATAAACCCAAAAAAATTAATATAATGTATTATTAAAATAACAATACATATTAGCAATCTTTTATTGTAAGATTAAATGCAATGATTATTTCTTCAATCAAATAAAATATTGAAATATTGAAAATGATATATAAAAAAAGAAATTAAGGAAGTAACAAAATATTTAATGGTATGTGAGTATGTGCATCAAATCAAAATTTAATAATAATTTAAATAAAATGTCAAAACATTATTTTGTAAATTATTTTTTTGACACCAAAACTCTTAAATTCTTTCAGTAATGGACATTTGCCAATAGCTATATAAAGTATGAAATGAAGCAGAGGCAGAGTTGTTCTGTTGGTTAGTTACAGATTCCAACAATTCACAGAATCAGGCAGTGAAATGGAAAATGGCGACGGATTAAGCAGTGGACGTATTTCCAGTTTTAGTATATGGAGGACTGGCACTGCCACAGAAGCATTTTCAAAGTCTTCTCTCCATGAAGATGATGAAGAAGCTCTCAAATGGGCCGCTTTGGAGAAATTGCCTACTTATTTACGTATCAGGAGAGGTATTCTCACTGGAGAAGAAGGTCAATTTAAAGAGATTGATGTTAAGAATCTTGGATTCATGGAGAAGAGAGATCTTCTTGAGAGACTGGTTAATATTGCTGAGGAAGATAATGAGAAATTCTTGCTCAAGCTCAAGGATCGAATTGACAAGTACGGTTTTAGGATTAGAAATTTGTGTTTCTTTTATTTTGCTGTTTATGTGTTTGATTATATGTCTGTATGATACAGAGTTGGAATTCATATGCCGACTATTGAAGTTCGGTTTGAACATTTGAATGTTGAAGCTGAAGCTTATGTTGGAAGCAGAGCATTGCCTTCATTGTTCAATTTTTCTGTCAATATTTTCGAGGTTTAAAAAAGCTTCTCAATATCTCTGTTAATCTGTGCTTGCCTTCCATTTGCAACATTATTTACCATTTGCACTTTCTTTTTTTGAAGGGATTCTTAAATTATCTTCACATTCTTCCCAGTAGAAAGAAACAATTACGAATCCTTAATAATATTAGTGGCATCATCAAGCCGCAAAGGTCAGTATTAACTTGATTAATTAATTGAAGTGCTGAAAGCTCTGCTAAATTCAAAGTTTCCTTTTAACTTTGCAGAATGACATTGCTTTTAGGACCACCAAGCTCAGGCAAGACCACATTTCTTTTGGCTTTGGCTGGAAAACTTAGTAGAGATCTAAAAGTAAGGGGAGAGGATTACAGGAACAAAGTAGTTTTTGTTGAAAATTCTTGACTTGCTAAAACTGCTGTTTGTGAAATTTTAGTGTTCAGGAAAAATTACCTACAATGGACATGGGATGGAAGAGTTTGTACCACAGAGAAGTTCAGCTTATATTAGTCAATATGATATTCATATAGGAGAAATGACAGTTCGAGAAACTCTGGCTTTTTCTGCCAGATGTCAAGGGGTTGGAACCCGTTATGGTTAGCAAAATACTATTATTATTTCTTCGGTCTTCAGTACAGTAATTTGGAAGGTGTTAACTAATATCATTAAAATCTGAATTTATGCAGAGCTGTTGCAAGAACTATCAAGAAGGGAGAAGGCAGCAAATATCAAACCAGATCCTGATATTGACATCATCATGAAGGTGAGCAAGATATCGAGAAGATATTAATGTGCCAACTAGCCTCAAAATTTGATATCCTATAGCTAGACTGTTCAGCTCTTCTTTTCTTTTTCTTTTAAAAATAATGCGATTTAGACCCCATGTTAGAAATATTAGCCTCATTTTACCCTTTTTGAAGGAATTTGTCGAAAAATCTAAAAAAATAAAAAAAATTTATCACTTTTCTAGATTATTTTCATCCGTATTTACTTGAAAAAAAAATTGAAGACAAAAACAATGAGAGTGACATTGTACCTTCGAAAATGCTAACACTGACTTTTATCTTATCTTTTAAATATGCTCACGTACTTGGAATTGACATCTAGGCATATTCACTGGAAGGGCAAGAGGAAAATGTAGCTATTGATTATACACTCAAGGTACAAACTTAAAGTCCAATTAGAGCTGTGAGTTTCCAGAAACTACTACTGTGGAATATCTCCATGTGATAAACAATTCTGCAGATTTTAGGACTTGAATCATGTGCTAATACAATGGTCGGCGATGAAATGATACGAGGCATTTCTGGTGGACAAAAGAAGCGAGTGACGACAGGTAAGAAAACTATTTAGGATTAGTTGGACTCTTTAACTTGGTGGCTCTCAGGATAAATTCGCCTCAAATGAACTTTAGATTTTAGATTGATCTACAACATGATATTTTTAACAAATTAGCTTAAAAGTGACACAAGTCAGTATATGATCCATGGAGATTATTTTTATGCATGTCAACTTTTAACTAAGGTGGTGTTTGGTAAACTGAAAATTAAGTACTGAAAAATTAGACGCTGAATTTTAAGTGATGAATATTATAAATGCTGAAACTATTAAATAATAAAGTGTTTGATAGAAACAAAAAATAAGCATTGAACTTATAACTATTGATAATGTTCAACTTAAAATTTCAAGTCAAATATTTTAACTATATTAAGTGATTTATTGACTTAACTGAAACTTTTAAGTAGTATTATCAAGCAAGCTGAAAACTAATAAGAACTTAATACATTAACTTTAAGTGCTGAAACATGTTATCAAACAGCCCCTAAGTTGTCAAAAAATGCAAGTTAATTACCAAATTCATTTTGAGCTAAACTGGCCTGTAAGCAAAGTTTAAGAAAAAGCCAAATTTACGAACAAATATGCTCTTTCTTTGTTGATTGAAAATTTTAAAATTTTCGAAATGACACTATGTATCTTATCATATTCTGGTCTACAAACTTCAGGTGAGATGCTCGTTGGACCATCAAGAGCACTTTTTATGGATGAGATATCAACTGGTTTGGACAGTTCCACAACCTTCCAAATTGTGAACTCGCTCAGACAATCAATTCATATCCTCAATGGAACAGCTCTTATATCCCTTCTCCAGCCAGCACCAGAGACATATGAGCTTTTTGATGATATAATTCTTCTCTCGGATGGACAAATTGTGTATCAAGGTCCGCGAGAAAATGTGCTTGAGTTCTTTGAATACATGGGCTTCAGATGTCCTGAGAGGAAAGGAGTTGCTGACTTCTTACAAGAAGTAACTCTTCTAATAAATGCAATCATCCTATAAACTTGATTTAATGAAACATGTTGAACTTGCTGGTGTACTAATTTCTTGTTTGAATGTCACAGGTAACTTCACGAAATGATCAAGAACAGTACTGGACACGTAAAGATGAGCCTTATAACTTTGTTTCTGTGAAGGAATTTGCCGAAGCATTTCAATCATTCCACGTTGGAAGAAAACTAGGTGATGAACTTGCTACACCGTTTGACAAGTCCAAGGCACATCCTGCTGCTCTAACAACTAAAAAATATGGTATCAGCAAGAAAGAACTCTTGAAAGCCTGTGTTTCAAGAGAATTTTTGCTCATGAAGAGAAACTCATTTGCCTACATTTTCAGCATGATCCAAGTGAGTTGCATTCTCTTTGCTTCCGTCCTTATCATTTTCTTCTTTCCATTTTCCTACAGAGAGAATCAACAAGTAGTGTACATAAATGATAACTTAAGTTTTTATCAACTCAAGGAACTTTTACAATTTTAGAAGTACTTTCATGAGTTATTGAGATTTGCAAATGGTTGAATTCTAGAAAGAGACGTTAATCCAGTAGTGATGTGATCGTGTTTGATTGGTTCTGATTTCATTTTCAGCTTATTATGATGGCTTTCATAACAATGACGATATTTCTGAGAACGGAGATGCATCGAAACACGGTTGATGATTGTGGGGTTTACTTTGGTGCCCTTTTCTTTGGAGTGATGACAATAATGTTCAATGGCTTCTCGGAACTTGCTATGACTGTCATTAAACTGCCTGTCTTCTACAAGCAAAGAGACCTTCTCTTTTATCCTTCATGGGCGTATGCTTTGCCCACTTGGATTCTCAAGATTCCTGTCACCTTTATGGAAGTCTCGATATGGGTGATCCTGACATATTATGTTATAGGCTTTGACCCAAACATCGAAAGGTAGGAAACTGAAAAATCTCAATTTATATAAAGGGTCAATTTCGTGTAATTTAGTCTTCAATTTGCTGGGCTGAAGCTATCTGTCTCAAATGAGCTCTGGGCACCAATTTAGTTCACAATATAGTATTTTTGGTAAAAAAAAAAATAAAGTCAAAAGACCAAATTGATACTCAAAAGCTCATCCAAGGCAAATTGACCCACGAGCCAAGTTGAAGGGCCAATGTTACTCTTAATTTTGTGTACGCTTAATGCTCCAGATTTTCTGAAGTTTGTTGATTACAGGTTCTTCAAGCATTACCTGATACTCCTAATGACTAATCAGATGGCATCCTCACTGTTTCGACTGATAGCAGCGCTAGGAAGAAACATGATTGTAGCTAACACGATTGCCATATTTTCACTGCTTACGGTTTTAGTTCTGAGTGGATTTGTACAATCAAGAAGTGAGAATTATACTTATTCACTAATTGTATTTTCATTACTTCAATGTAATTTCATTGAAGCTCAGATGAATTGCTTTGTGTTGCACCAGATGATGTGAAAAAATGGTGGATATGGGGTTACTGGTTCTCACCAATGATGTATGTGCAGAATGGTATCTCTGTAAATGAATTTCTTGGGAAGAGTTGGAATCATGTAAGCTTCATTTTCTCAAATCTAAACAAGCCAAAAATTGAAGTGGGTGTTTGAGGAAATCAATGTACAATGGTAATAACTATGTTTTGCTGCAGTCTCATCCTAATTCAACGGAGCCACTGGGAGTTACTTTCATGAAATCTCGTGGAATTTTCCCTAAAGCCTATTGGTATTGGATTGCAGTTGGAGCTTTAACAGGATATGTCTTCCTATTCAATTTCCTTTTTACTATGGCACTGAAATATCTCAATTGTAAGTATTTTCATTTACATTTTCAGTTCTGAGACATGGTTGCAACGTTCTGATGAGTGAACTTATTGCAGCATTTGGGAATCCTCAAGCAGTACTTTCAGAAGACATCTTGACTGATAAAGATGCTAAGGAAACTAGAGAGTTAATGGGACCCTCAGGAAGCAGGAAAAGCTTTTTGGGTGGGTCACAAGACACCATCCTTTTTCGTGTTATTGTTTTTCCTCTCTGCTGTACACGACTGATTACTATATATTAACCGTCCTTAAAAATGCAGAAAAAGGAAACTCGAGTCACATGAATGCCTCATCAAGGATCCCATCTGCAAGAGTAGGAAATTTCAGTGATGCAAATGGGGGAAGGAAGCGGGGAATGGTTCTACCATTTCATCCTCATTCTATCACTTTCGATGCAATCAGATATGCAGTAGACATGCCACAGGTACATAATGCTTTAGTTTAAGAAGAAGCAATGTTTTAGCAGCAGAATGTTCACATATTTGTATCGTACTTGCAGGAAATGAAAGCTAAAGGTATTACTGAGGAACGTCTGGAACTTTTGAAGGGCGTCAGTGGTTCTTTCCAGCCAGGAGTCTTAACAGCTTTAATGGGTGCTAGTGGTGCTGGCAAAACCACCCTAATGGATGTCTTGGCTGGAAGGAAAACTGGTGGTTACATTGAGGGAAACATCACGATATCTGGATATCCAAAGAAACAAGAAACTTTTGCTCGCATATCAGGGTATTGTGAGCAAACTGATATCCACTCCCCTCATGTTACAGTCTATGAATCATTGCTTTTTTCTTCATGGCTTCGATTACCTTCAGAAGTTGATTCTAATACAAGAAAGGTATATTTTAGTCCATTGATCTTTCTTGTTTCTGCTATAGGAGGGATAAAAGTAGCAGTTGTTCTTAATCATTCACATCCAAGATTAATTCTGCACGTTGCAATGATTTGAAAAGGCAAACACCAGATAAAATTACCTTCTATTTATTCATCAGATTGTTGACAGGAAATAAATTTCATGGCTTTCAGATGTTCATTGAGGAAGTAATGGAGCTAGTGGAACTAACCTCCTTAAAAGAAGCACTTGTGGGAATCCCTGGTGTAAATGGACTTTCAATCGAACAGAGAAAGAGGCTGACAATTGCTGTTGAGTTGGTTGCTAACCCATCAATCATTTTCATGGATGAGCCGACCTCTGGCCTTGATGCCAGGGCAGCAGCCATAGTTATGAGAACGGTGAGGAATACTGTAGACACTGGAAGAACTGTGGTCTGTACAATACACCAGCCAAGCATTGATATTTTTGACGCTTTTGATGAGGTGAGTCATTTACTTGTTCAAAAGAAGTAAAAATATTTTTTGCATTTTCTTTTGCTTCTTTTGCTATAAACAAGTCCTAATCATTCACAATGACGGTGCAGTTATTTTTGCTGAAAAGGGGAGGGCAAGAAATTTATGTTGGCCCAATTGGACAACATGCCTACCATCTGATTAGATATTTCGAGGTTTGGAGCTACTAAATTCATGGGACTACAGTTGCATTCTAATTCTATTTACTACTAAGATTCTGACATTAAGAAGGACATAATTTTGTGCAGGAAATTGAGGGGGTTCCTAGGATTAAGGATGGTTATAATCCTGCAACATGGATGCTGGAAATTACAACAGCAGCACAAGAAGAATCTCTTGGTGTCGACTTCACTGACGTATACAAGAATTCAGAGTTATACAGGTCAATAAAATAACTCAACATTCAATGATATAAATGCAGGTGGGTTATACCTTAAACTAAGGTACTGACATTACATACGGTGAAACTCAGGAGAAACAGAGCCTTAATCGAGGAACTATCCCAGCCTCTGCAAGGTTCGGTAGATCTGTACTTCCCAACTCCATACTCGCAGCCACTCTTGACCCAATGTATGGCTTGCCTTTGGAAACAACATCGGTCTTACTGGAGAAACCCCACATACTCTGCACTGAGACTCCTGTTCACAATATTCATAGCTTTGATGCTGGGAACAATTTTCTGGAATTCAGGCTCCAAAAGGTACCGATAAGATGCGAAATTTCCACTTCCTAAAAAAGGGCTCCCTTGTTTTCTCTACCTTAGTTGAATGACTACGATTTGCAGGAGCAGGCAACAAGATATCTTTAATGCCATGGGTTCCATGTATGCTGCTGCTCTCTTTCTAGGATTTCTTAATTCTTCATCAGTACAACCAGTTGTGGCTATTGAGAGAACAGTATTTTATAGAGAAAGAGCAGCTGGAATGTACTCGTCATTGCCATATGCTTTTGGACAGGTACAGTAATTGCTTCACTGTTAACATCTTTCATTATTCCACATTATCTGAGAATTCCTGACTCATTTGATCTGCCTTGCAGGTTACCATTGAACTTCCATACATTTTAGTTCAGACAATAGTATACGGAATCATAGTATATGCGATGATCGGGTTCGAATGGACAGCAAGCAAGTTCTTTTGGTATCTTTTCTTCACGTATTTCACCTTGTTATACTTCACTTTCTATGGAATGGTAACTATTGCTGTCACACCCAACCAAAACATTGCTGCTATAGTTTCAACTGCCTTCTATGCCATATGGAACCTTTTCTCCGGATTCGTTGTACCTCAAACGGTTAGCTCTCAATCTCTATTTACTTTCTTCTTAATAACTTTTCAAAAGAGAAGGGGCTGAACTTGCAATTGAATATGACAGAGAATTCCTGTGTGGTGGAAATGGTGTTACTGGATGTGTCCTGTGGCTTGGACATTATATGGATTGGTTGCTTCACAATACGGAGACATAAGGGATACATTAGACTCAGGAGAAGCTGTTCACCATTTTATCAGGAATCATTTCGGGTTTCGACATGAATCTGTTGGGGCAGTTGCAACAATACTGATTGGGATCAGTGTCCTTTTTGGATTCATTTTTGCTTTCTCTATCAAAGTATTTAACTTTCAGAAAAGATAAAACCTTTTTGACATGAAAGCTATGAACACTTCAGCTTGTGTTCATTCTAAAAAAATGTAAAATATAGAAGAGTATACATGCCAGCCACCATACTAAACCCTGTACTTAAAAAAGAAAAAAAACTTCATATGGAAAGAAAAATGTTGTAAAAATTTCAAACAATTTGATTTAGCTGATACGATACAATGTAGTTTTCTCTGTAATTGATTCCCAGGCAAATTTTGTTTCAAAATTGACTTTCTGTTTTATAGCCAACAGGAATTGCATATAGTATAAGCAAGCATATACTTCAATCATAATGCCTGAAAGACTGATTAGTTATAGCTTCACCTTTCCAATATAGTAAAAGCTGTTTTCTTTTGTTTGACAAGGTACATGTACAAATCGCACCCAAAAAAAAAAAATATATATATATATATATATATATACAAGGCAAATGAGATCTAGAAATAAAACTTAAGATTTAAAAAGCAAAGCAGTTACACATTAAATCTCCCTAACCTCTAAAGAAAACAATTGTTATTCATTGGATGCAACCGGCGTGGAAAGCTCTTGATCTTGAAATCAGGCAGCAACTGATCTCCAATCCAAGTATAAAAAAGGCTAACAAAATAAACTTCTAACAAAGTAACAGATTATGCTACCAACTTGCTGCCGCATATGTTACAGTTGAACTCGATTCTCTCAATATCTAAACTGCACCTAAAGTTTTTATGGTTTAAAAGAACGAAAAAGAAAGAAGAAGTTGAAAAATTGAAGAAGAATCCGTCATCAGCTCATGTGGCCAAGCTATCCAAGAAGCTTTGCAACTCCTTCAAACCTTCGGCTGAGAAGCTCCTATGCACCCTTGAGCGCGGGGCAACCAAATTAGGGGGTGGCTCTGATCTAAAGCAAACGACAACAGCAGATAAATTATCGCCACTCTTCCTCTTCAAGGCTTCGTCTACGAGATCTTTGCTGCAGATGATTGGGTCATTATGCTCCTGAAGCCTGCGCCTTGCAAAATCCACCGCATTTTGGCTCCTAAACACATCCCATACCCCATCACAACCTATGATGAGAAACTCGTCTTCCTCTGTCAATTGTGTAGTCATAAGCTCTGGTTCTGCACTAAGTGGCCCGCCATCCGTGTCTTTCATACCTTCAATGTGCCAGTCTCCTATAGCACGAGCCACATTAAGTTGGCCATTTAGGTACCCATCAGAGACATGTCCCCCAGTTGCCTCAATGCGCTCTCTCTCTTTGCTGCAAATTGGTTTGTGATCTCTGGACATTTCAACTGCTTTGCCGCGTCTACACAGCACCGCTCGACAGTCTCCAGCATTAGCCACCACCAATAACCTGCCATCAGAAAACTAAGATCAATAGATTGCACATAAACAGATTAACATCATCAAAAATTAAAATTATCGACTAGCTTTCAGAGATTGTGTCAAGTGCCTTGGAAAACCTCATTGTGTTGCTATGAATGATTGAATTTGGAAATACACCTAAAGTCCATAGTCTATACCCATAGATGCAGTTTTTGTGATCCTTAGTCAATCACAGACTGGTAGATTCTAAAGAAATGTGCCAGGGGTTTTCCAGTGGAATGGCAACCACATTGGATTAATTATAATCCAAATACTACTTGTATTTGGGTTTTCTGCTCCACATTAATGTAATAAACAGTACTAAATAAATAAGAATCCAAACCGTAGAATGCACCTCAGATAGCATTAGGATGATCATTAACTATATAATATCCACAATGAACCAAAATTTTAACCTTCAAGTTATGAAACTATAAAGATGAATAGAAATTGCAAAACCAGCAAATCCAGGGGAAAAAGATCACTGACAACTGAATCATCCTATTACAATTATCAAAATACTAATAGCACTATTAACGATAATTCATGGGCGTGATGGAGGCTAACCTCCCAACAACAAGAGCTGCCAGTGCAGTGGTTCCTGAAGCAAGAGCTGAATTCAGGGAGCAAGCCTCTGCAAAAGCATTGTCAGTTCGTAGAAACGCAGATGCAACAGCCCTTTCAATATCTGTAGGGAAGTCTACGTCTTGAACAATGAAATTCGGCAAATGGCAGCATGCAAAGTCAGCAGCATGTTTTCCTCCATGCCCATCAAACACCTGGACATCAACAAAAAGTGATATTAGATTGTCCAATAGCACGTGATCTCAACGCAACAGTCTTTCAGGCAACAACTGCCAAAAAAAAAAAAATCCTGCTAAAACTAGTGCCACCACTAGTAACATCAAAAAGAAAAATCACAAAGCAGACAATCAAAGATATAAAAGAGAGAACATCTATAAAGATTTAAACGGAAACTCTTGATAATAAATAAGCACATTGAAGCAATGACTAGAAGGAAAGAAAAATACCCCATAGAAGGCATAAGGTTGATCGGTTACACTACTGAGCCCATAGGCACTAACAAAGTTGTCAATGCATATATACACATCTTCCATGCTTGGGCGAAACCCAATATCAGCGCATGCTCCAGAACGGACAATTGGGAGGAAATTAGCGTTGTGATTTTCTAACCTGAGCTCAGGTTCAACAGCTATATCTGATGTCCTTGACTTCATCTGCAAAATTTCTTGTCAAAACCAGCTCAAAAGGAACAAAAAATGAACAGAAGGTAAACAATGTCGACAATGTTGGGCACCCAAATCAAGTAAGTGAATTGAGCAATGAGAAAGTTAACCTAGTTCCAGAGACCAAAAGAACATATGATGTGAATAAAAAACCAGCCAAAGAAACACGTAAAAGATGTTTCAAAAAGGAAATTTTAGTTAATTGGAACATTGACACAGGTATATCTATTTCTATTCAGAAGATTTACTTGCAATTGTCAAAAGAACAAGGCTCTTTAGGGAAACTCAACAAGAACACAAAACATGTAGCTGGGCATCTAAATCAAGTATTAATCCCTAAAGCAGGCAGAAACTATAAACTTGAAATGCATATGGGTTGCGGGCCTGATGGTACAACAAAAGAAAATAACAGAGAATGTAATGAAAAAAACTAATATACAAAGCAAAAGAGAGAGAAAAAATTAAGAAAAACAAGTTTGATGTACCAGCTGCCTTATGCTACTGCTATATGTTCCATCATTAACAAAAGCAATATGGCTAGAGAATGCTATAAACTGAAGCACAGCCATTTCAGCTCATCTGAACTCTACAAAGACAAAACTTCAATCCAATGACTTGGTTCAGCTATAGCATAAAGTAAATTGTTATGAGAAAAGCAAACCAGAGGGAATTCATCTTAAAACCAGAAAAAGGCTGGGTCTTTCACACTATTTGTTCAAGTATAACACATACCCTCTTAATTGCCTGCCCCTGCCACCCACCCTTTCTATATTTTCCCATCTTGTTACGGTTAAGGTAATAATACCAAATATCACTGGAGCTTAACAACATAACCCAAAATGGAACGAAACAAAAAGGAACAGAAGAACAAAGATGTACCAATAAAAGAAAGTAAACAAATCAATCGCACCGCATATAAAACCAACCCAAACTTCAATTATGTAATGACAAAATCGCTACTTTACCAGTGATATTAACCAGATAGTATAGCAAAAAAATAAATAAATAAATTAACAAAGGCATTACTTTAAAAAAAGTCCAAAATTGATACGAACTTACAAGGGATTGGTGTCGAACCAGCGTCTTCTTACAGGAAACAGAAACATTAAATTCTCTATTCCCTGCAGCGAGAGGGTTAGGAGGCTTACCCTCGCTGGAGCTTCCATTTTCTTCAGTCCCACAAAAACCTTTGCCTCCCTCCATTTTTCACATCCCTCTTCTCACCACAACTTCAAATTCTCAAATTTCCAACACAATTCCTCTCCACAGCGACTCAACGAACCCACCGATGACGACACTGAAACGAAAATTGACACAGAGAACACGATGACTCAGTGAGTCGCTCAACGAGTTTGCTCAGCTGAGCAGCTCACGAATATGAAAAAAGAAAGAGTAATGCTGTACCGAACAACCAATATTCCAATAATGCGAGCGAACAGGCTAATTTGGGGATTGGTTAGGGTTTTCAGGCATTAAAATAAAACGAAGAGGTTGTTGAGAATATCGAGAGAGAACCAAAAAAAAAAAAAAAAATTAATAATAATATTAGGGTTAGAGAAAAACAGAAGAAAGACGATATTCCAGCGATTCACAGTGATCTATATATAAAAAGAAACAACAGAGAGAGATAGAATATAATACTGTAGATTTTGCAGCCAAAAAGCTGCAACTTTTACTGGTTGGTCCTAAGGTTAGGGGTGAGAGAGAAACGTACGACTTGTTTAATCAACGGCGTCGTTTTAGGTGGGGTAGCGCGGCGCTTCAGTTACTTCTCCTGTTTTTCTGAACAAACGGCAGTGTATTATATAGTTTTTTCATGGAAATATCATATAGTTTATGAAGACTACAATTATTTTTATATTATAATGGAAAATATTTTAATACTAGATTACAGAAAAGGAAAAGATTATTTGTTAATATATGGTAATTATTAAAATGAAAGGGATAGAAATGATGATGGCCTTTTTCCTCTAGGTGTGGAGAATGTGGTGAGAAAAGAAAGTTTTGATTTTGATTTTTTTTTATTTTAATTAAATTAAAATAATATTGTTAATCATAATGTTGGACCGACATTTAACCATAATTTTGTGTACCATGTGATTGGCATGTGATTGCGATTTAACTTTTTGGTTACAATTGGACTAGTGGTATCATACACCAACCGTTGAAGCCAAAGTCAAAATCAGTTGTTCAATTTGGGTGCAATTACTAATTTAACCTTATGTGAATATTTGATTCAAATGCCAAATTCATTCACATTTTGGCAAAAGTAACAATAACACTTGTCAAAATTTACTCATATGTGTCTATCAAGCATAAATGAGGACTATTTTTTAAGTTTATTTCTTCTTTTTAATTTATAAACTAAACTCATCTCGTTAAACGAATATGCTAAATTCATTAATTAATTACTCATATTAATCTAGAATTTTTTTTTCTTTCTTTTTTACATAACAACTACCCTCGTTGAGACGATTATATTTCGCATTTAGTCATAGTTGAAAGTTTGCACATTTTCACTGAACATATTTATAATAAACAATTAAACATCGATCTTAAAATTTATAATTATATATATATATATACCCGGTCATATCATGATTTTTATTAGAATTTAATTTATCTGAAATTGGAACCAAACAATTAATAAAATTTGATATATTTATAAACAAAAAGCTAAAGGCCTAATCTGAATTATCTTTTTTAAGTACATAAAATTTTAAAGATTTGTTTATTAACAAAGATAACATATAAAAATGCTCAATCAAATATTTTTTTTTTAAATAACTATCCAAATATATTGATGCCACATGGATAATGTTTTTGAAGTTGTAACACGTGTCTAAAAATAAAACCATTTTTTTTGTAGGAATCATTTATTTCATTTCATTTAAAGTTGAACTAATTCTATTATTTATGTTAGATTAAAAAAAAAATAATCAGAAAAATTAAATGTGAAAAGAGAATGGTGCTCAAATCTTTTAAAGACAACAATTCAACAATTTATTTGTTTTTTTCCTTTATCACGAGGGATTGTATGACAACATATGTAAAAGAATATGTTTTCTATACCCTAAAATCAACAATCTTCTTCTTTGTATAAATAAAAGTTTAGAGACAAAATAAACATCTTCATTCTTAGTACATAAGAAAAAAAAAAAATCATAGAAATAACTGGGATTTTTCCGATTATATCATGGCTTATCTATCGCTAAATCTCTAAAAACTTCAACTGACAAAAGCTATATCTAGATAGGTTACTACGAGCATAAATCTTACCGGGGATGCATATAGTGCCTAAAAGATAATTATTGTAATTGCAACTTTTGAGCATTAAGATTGAGTTAGATTCCTATGGTTATTGTTAGGGTTTTCATGGATGTAACTATGGTCTTCGGATTTTAGTTGACTTTGTCATGTAGCAAACAAAATCTATTAATATTGTGTCTAAGATCACAATAAAATATCAAAAATGCCTTTCTTGTCTCTAAATTTCTTAAATTTCTTTATGTAAAAAGAAAAAGTCTAATATATCAATGGTCATTGAACTTGTCCATTAAATCTCATTAGGTCCCTGAACTTTTAAAATATCACATCAAGTCCCTGAACTAATTTATTTAATGGTATTAGATAAATCCCTCAACTTACTTATTTTGCACTCGATAAATATCTAAATCATCAAATTATATGTTATTATATCCATGCGCATCTTCATGCGTAGAGATCACAAGGTTGTCACTTAATATTTAAGGATTTATTAAATAAAAAATAAACAAACTAAAGGATCTGTTGAAACATTTAAAAAGTTCAGGGATCTAATTAGACTAAATAAACAAATTAAAATATCCCTAAATGTATTAGGTCATAGAACAACAAAAAATGCACAAATTAAGAAGGGGAAAAAACAAAAAAGAAGTGGATTGCTAATGGTAGTAAAAAGGCAAGGAAGAAGGTGAAGGGGATTGGATTGTCTTATTGGCAAAGCGTTCGGCAAGACGCCTCTGTCTCCGAAGACGGCAAGTAATCCAAATTCAAAGCTTGCTTTGCTTCCTTTATTTGCCACCTAATTTACCCCCCAAGAACTCCTATTTTTCCTCTATAATTTTATATTTTCAGGACATATTTTAAATAACAAATACTTTTACGTAAATAAAAGGAATAGCTATGAAATTAACTGCAATTTTATCCTAAATTGAAAGTTAAAAATTGCTATGTAACTAATCAAGCCTCTGAATAACAAAATTCTCCATTTTTCTGTCACTTTTGTTAGTATTTAGTCACATCAATACTTACAATTACCAAAATTAATATTGCATGAGCTAGATTTATATATTTTCCTCAAATCTTTTCTCTATAATTTCTAAAATTCTTATTAACAACCACGTAAATTTAGATGCAACAACTTGATTTAGTGATTACAACTAGTGACGAGGCTAAGATAACAATGAAAACTTTCACCGGTGGAAGGATAGAGGAAAGAGGCGAGGAGAATGATTT
Source organism: Euphorbia tirucalli (assembly GCA_039660915.1). NCBI lineage: Eukaryota > Viridiplantae > Streptophyta > Magnoliopsida > Malpighiales > Euphorbiaceae > Euphorbia > Euphorbia tirucalli. The sequence continues at coordinate 72,854,702 of CM077634.1, read as the reverse complement.
GCACTAGGTAGGGTTGGGAGCAGTCGAGTAGTTGAGCAGAGGTAAAGAATTGGATCAACGGTGGATGGAAAAATATAAAGAAGATGAAGAGTGGTACGTTGAGGGAATTAGATGAGATTTTTTCCTAACTAATTTCTTTTTGTCCTACCAATGCAAAACAATGTCGTTTTGCTCCAATAAAACAATAAAAAAAATTAAAAGCCTAATCAAAATGGAATTAATTGGGTTGGACTACATCTTTTCCGAAGCATGTGCTACGAAAGAAATGTTGAAAGTGTAAACACAGTACCCACAATAAACTTTCTCAGTGGTGGTTGACCGATAGAACCACTATTTTCAAAGTGGATTTAGTAGTTTGAGGTGCAATGACGAGAGATTCTAGTATAAATCAGGAATAGAGTACTCCATACAAATTAAAATATGCTACATCGACATAGATGCTAACGTATCACATTTTGATTAGCAGGAGTTGTTTACTCCCGTCTTATACTAAGATTTTTCATGCAACAACACTTGTACTCTCCTTATCTCCACCACTGATTACAATACATATATTAATTTGGCTCAATAGAATTGATAAACAAATAAAGAGTTTCATTAGTTATGAACTAAATTGGCTTCGATGCAATGTTATTAAAACTAGACCAGAGAGCGACCGGTAAAGCCATTGGTTTGCGGTTCGACCAGTGTTTAAATTGTACATTTATTTTATTTTTAAAAATAAACTCTTAATTTCAAACATTACTAATTATGGTAGAACCGGCGGTTCAACTGTACAATTCGCCGGTTTAACCACCAATCAAACCTGTTTTTACTAGTTTTTTCTGAAACTGCAATTTCTCGTTGAATCGATTGGACTCATAACTAATACGTAATCCAACCAATCAAACAAGTCAGTCCGGTTCGATTCTGTTGCATAGGTAGCGCTGTTAGACCTACCACTACAGCTGTCCCAGACGGTAATATTAAATGTATACCACCAGGATTAAAATATTTCAAAGAACGCATACTACTGCATATAAAATAATTAGTATTCAAAAATTAAAAGAATAACCTAATTATTAGTAATATAGAATCCAATAAAATAGAAACTGCTGAATCGGAAAAAAAAAAACCAAAAAAAAAAAAAAAATCATCTCTTACGTATATGTCAGAAAAAAACCGAGTAATTTCACTTTTTCAAATAATTTTGAAGAATGATAGTGATAATTTTGAGAAGTCAATAAAGGCTACACAACAAAACACAGAACCAATAAATTACATCATCAAAATTAACTGTCAGATTTATTTTTACCAATCTAGCTATGTTGGTCAAACATTTCTTTTTCCAACTAGAATTGTAAGACATCGGAATAATTGAAGTTTGGGTATATTCCAATTTTCTTCAATCGATGGGGAAATGAAACTGTAGAAATAATATATATATTTTTGATAATAAAATTAGAAGTTTCAACGCAATAATAATATTCAACAGCCGTACAAGAGCTTCTTATTTAGAATTTGAAAAATAATATAAACGATACCAAAATTGAAAATATCAATGTCTATAAATAGTTAGAATCTCTCTGTAGATATTTATAAATTTATTATTTATGTTATGAGAGATTAATAAGCAATTAAGCATTTATGGCCATTACAATTGCCAGTTGCTGCTCCAAACCTGCTCTCCCTCCCTCTGCTTCTACTTCTTCAAAGACTCCTGCTCATCAAATCCCACGGTAATTGTTTAAAGTTTTACCTTTTTCTCAATGATATATAATTTTTTTTTTTTTTTTAAATTTTTTGTGTGTGTGTATTTTGATGCAGTATGGAGAATGAAAAGTGGAGAAGGCAATCTATGATAGGGATGGCCTGTGTGATAATTGGGCTTGAAATTAATGATTTGTCAATTGAATCGAATATTAGTATGGCAATGCAAAACTCTACTGTTGTGGAATCAAAAAATACACAGAGATGGAGCGACAAAAGAATCTGTCCTTCTTGGAATCTTAATTCACTTGAGACCATCGTGCCCGAAAACCTCCCCCGGCCATCAGCTCGCCGTCGATGGGAGTCAGTTGGTCATACCAAGAATATTCCAGCTCCAGCTTGGAAAGTTGAAGTTAAAGTCAAAACAATCAACGATTGCTTTACCATGTAATTCTACATATTTCATGCTAGGCTGCTTGGTCTAGAGTATTGCAATTTGCACATAACGGTGTTCTCGTTATGCCATGTGGAGCATCGTAAAATTTCGGTTCTAAATCCGCTGCTGAATATGTTGGAACATATTAATGTGTTTTTTAGGATTGTATACATGTATATATTGTGATCATCAACAATATAAGTATAAATAGATCAAGATTTATTACACTTATTCGACTTTTCTTCTTCTTTTTAATTTTTTATTTTTATTTTGATGGAATCTTTGTAATATGCCTCTGTTAGTACTAAATTGTTGGTATTTGAGTTTACAAGTCGATAGTACAATTTGTACGAAGAGAAATCGGAGAAGTACAACTGGGCTTGCTTTCGTGTTTTGGGCCTACTTACAATGGGCCAACTCTAATCTTGTCTTCAAATAAGAGTGAAGCCCAAAAATGAATAATAATAAAAAATTTCATTGGGATGATGGATCGAAGCATGCAAGAAAATTTTGATTTTTAATTTCAATCCATTCTAAAAAAAAAAAAACCATCACGACTAAATATATTTGGCCAAATACATACGCGGTCCCTTCAATTTTAATTTTTGAGCCGCTTGGCCCCTTTAACTATATTAACGACCTATCTAACCCTTTATCTCGAAGCCAAATACATACGTAGCCCCTTCAACTTTTATTTTTGAGCCGCTTGGCCCCCTCAACTATTTTAGCGACCAATCTAACCCCTCATCTATTTAAAGTGGTATTTTTAGACATTTAAATTACTGATGTGTAGTATTTCTTCCTCCTATTGAGTTTAATTAGTTGCTGGGAAATCTTCACTTTATAATAGTTTGTAATATTAATTAGATAGAAAATAGTTTCCAGCGTGTATCCCACATGTTTTTAGTGTCAGACGCGTGTAATGCATGGTACTCTGTTGTGTCTGGTTATGTTCATTCAAATGTTTAAAAATACCACTTTAAAATAGATGAGGGGTTAGATAGATTGCTAAAATAGTTGAGGGAGCCAAACGGCTCAAAAATAAAAATTGAAGGGGCTACATATGTATTTTACTTTTAAATGAGAGGTTAGATAGATCGTTAAAATAGTTGAGGGGGTCAAACAGTTCAAAAATTAAAGTTGAAGGGGTCGCATATGTATTTAACCAAATATATTTTTAGTGTGTTTGTTGAGAAGAAATAAGGATTAAGGTGGAAAAGAAAAAGTACATAAACATATCGTCTCAAATATATTAAGAAATTTTAAAATATGATATAGGTATTGCATCATTTGTTTGTCGGGTCATTGCATTAATTTAAAAAAAGAATTAAACTTTTTTATAAATAAATAAATAAATTATATGGTGTAAGTAATTATTTAAATAAAATTTTAAACTCTAAAATATAAATAATAAATTTTAAATTATATGTTTTAGATGTAAGATAGAAATAACATTGTGCGCGTTATAGGTCAAAATTTTCATATTAGAAAGATAATAATAATATAATGATTTTTTTATGATAAGTGATAAGTCATGAGTGGTTTTTCAAGTGTTAAATCATTCCTGTTAATCTATGGCTCGTAATTATTATGTTTTTGATTAGTTTTGATTGATTTTGTACCATTTTCACAAGATAGGCTTAAATTTTATTTTGTGAAAATTGAATAATTATTGTATGTAAAGCTTAAAGTGAATATATTGATGAACAAAATTCAATAAGTTAGTTAAATTTTCTATTAACGGATAAATTTGAACAATTCATAGATAATTACCCAATAAATTCAAGAAAATCTATCACATCCGTACATATTGAATTTCCGTAAAAAAAAAAAAAAATAATAATAATAACTTATATTTGCCTGATCATGATGATCAGTAGGCAAATGCGATGCCGTCAGTTGAAGATTCCATCTTTCCCCACAAATCCTAGAAAACCCTAATTACTAGGTTTTGTTCTTTAAATTTGTATTCGGTGTACATATTCAGTTCAATTTCATTTAATATTTACCTACTTCCTTATTCGTAATCTCAAAAAGAAAAGCATTTATCTTTTCTTTCTGCAATTTGTGTTTTTTCCTTTTTTTTTCGACCAGAAGGCATAATTCCTCGATCAATTCTGAATTTCAATCTATTGTGGTTCGATAATTTCGCGGATCTTCCTAAAATGGATGATATTGAAGATGATGCTAGGGTTGCACCAAAATCCCATTCTCAGATTCGCTCAAGAAGAGTCCCCTTGTACTCTTCTTATCCAGTCCAATCCAACTACAATCCAGATTACCTCATCGACGGGGACGACGACGAGTTCGACGACGGCGAAGAGTTTGATGAACGGAATAATCAGCAATTCGAGAAAAATGACATCGGTGGCAACTATAGCTCTAGAAGATACTTGCATAATCTCAGTGAACAAAGCGAGGGTTTCGATAGGTACACTAAGAGGCAAAAGCTCAAAAATTCTGTCTGCAGTTATGAATTTGTTCCTAGAAGTGGGAATTTGTTGTCTAATGCAGATGGTAATTTGTCTTTGGACTGGAATGAGCAAGAAAAATTCGTGCTTTTGGAGGTTTGGGGAGATAAGTTCTTGCAACTGGGAAGGAGCAGCTTAAGATCTGAAGATTGGGTCATGGTTGCAGAGAAAGTATCAGAGTCATTGAAAATTGACAGAACAGATGTTCAGTGTAAACAAATGATGGATGTTTTGAAGCGAAAATACAAAAAAGAGAGGGCCAGAGGTGGAAGCAAATGGGCATATTTTAGAAAAATGGATATGTTGATGTCGCAAGATTGTCGAGGCAGTACAGGGTTTAGTTTAGCTTGTGGTGTGGATTCAGGGGAATACGTTTTTATGGATACAGATGTGTATTTGGATCGTGCGAATGGGTTCGATGAGATGAGGGATAGTCCTTGTGATTCAGAGGAGGAAGGAGAGGAAGAAGAGGAGTGGGAGGGAAGTGGTGGAAATGACGGGGTGAAAGGGTTGAGAGTGTTGGCGGATTCGGTGCAGAAATTTGGGAAGATATATGAGAAGATAGAGAGTAGTAAGAGGGAGCAGATGTTGGAATTGGAAAGGATGAGAAGTGAGTTCCAGAGAGAGTTGGAGTTGCAGAAGAAGCAAATTTTGGAAAGGGCAGAGGCAGAGATTGCCAAAATAAGGGAAGTTAATAAGGATCAAGATGAGGATTCTGATGATGATGACGAATTCGGAGAGGATGCCTGTGAATAATGCAGGTAGTTAAATAGACATACTTTTTCTCTTTAATGTTTAAATATTTTATATTCAATTTCATATATCAACTTGCTTCATATTATATTTTGGGCAAATGACAAGAGATGATAGTTTGTTGCACTTTCCTGTGCTAGCATCAGGTTCTGGTTGTAAGTTTATTTGTTAGTTTATGCCCTGTTTAAAGCATGTACAATTGCTTGTAAATTTGCCTAGGTTTGAGATTAATTTCAAAATTTTAAATTATCAAACTGGCATTGGTTTTGTGTTACAGATTTACCATTTCAGCATTGTTTTTAAGTGGCTTCCAGCACCAGTAGATTATTAGTTGGTTTTTTAAGTTTGAAGAAGTTGATGGTACTTTTATAAGTAGTATCAGTTATTAGTTGATTACACAGCCACACAGTGATCAGGAGTTTATAGTCATATAGTTATAAACGGTAAATCCACATTGAATATGATGATAAAAAAATCCAAATGGTGATGAACTTGATTAGCAGTATAGCGAAAGATCATATTGTATACTCTTTCTGTCAAAATTCTTTGTTATTTTCTCCCCATTCTACCTTCTCTCAATCTATTTCTACGTTGGATCATGTTATGATTCTGATTTGCAGAAGTATTAAACCAATCTTAAATATATATGTCATTAGGGCTGTGTTATGAGAACTGCAGATTATACTAAACTTGTTGCATAATATTATCATAAATAGAAGGGTCATAATTATGCAACCTGTTCTTCTGCACTCTAATTGGTATTGTTTGATTAGTTTCTGCTTTTCACTTCACTTGACTTTTACCAATTACCCTTCAGTACATAAAACTTGGAAAATGAACTCTGATGTGTGCGCTTTGCGCAAGCATTTTTATGAGATAATCATTTGGTTTCTTTATGGTTGTAACTTGTAATCATAATACTAGTTCCTCGCCTGTTGGTTTCTTCTCGTTCTACGCATCTTGTCACTTCTTCATGGGTTGCATAATCCAGAGTTTGTTTCAAATACTTCATTTAGCTTTGTTGTTTAGCTTTCCCTTTGAAGTTTTAGCATTTTTCATTTGACAGTCTATTCAGGTTTAATCTTATATTGTTGGGACTATAACCCGTTAGTTTTGATGATTTAAACTAAACTGGCTTGGAATAATCTTCAAGAATTTGATTACTAAACTTGCTAACTCTATTAAGATGAATGATTATAGTTTCTTGTTTGTACTGTGTCAGGCCCGCATTATGCATTGTAGCTCAAAATGTTTGATTGGTCAATCAGTAAGAACATACTTATTAATGAAAAAGAAAGGAGAAAACCGTTATCTGTCATGCTACATTTCTGCTATTCATGTGAAAAATGTATGATTGTTAAATATATATAGAGGAATATATCTATATTTCTTCAGGAAATAACTCATCCTTGAGGGTAGGAGCTATCCATTGAATCTGAATGTAAGTAATATCCCATAAATCATCATCGTCACTTTCTTTCTTCACTAAAATCTCTTCTTCTTTCATTCTTGTAATTATCTTTTTCAGCAAATCTGGTATAACCTCTTGTAATCTTGTCTCCCCGTAAATACCCAAATCGGCTTTCATACAAGTGTCCATTCTTCTCAATACACCAAGCCAGAACGTCCTGAACCCGGGACTCGTCCCTATCGGCTTTAGGAACTGCAAAAAAACCTCTGTTAAAAGCTCCATTGCTATCTTTAAAGTTCCTTCCATGCTTCTCATCTCTCGTTCGGCACCATCACGTCTCGAGTACTCTACCATCTTTTCGTGCAAGTCGTCGACCATTGCGAAGATCACCAAGTTAAAACAGTTGATGCTGTTTTGAGGTGAGAAATCAAGTTCTTCAGCCAGTGCAAAGGCTCTCTGAAGTGAGATTATCGAATGGTTCCTTACTTCTTCTCTTCGTGCCAAGCTGGTTTTCCGGAATGCTTCCCCTAATTTGATAAATAAGTTCATGGAGAAGTTTGAAGAACCGAAACCTCTAGAGTTGTCTTCCAATGAGGAAGTACTCGTGTTGCTCGAGACGCTGAAACAGCTTCCTGGATCAGAATAATCCTTATACCATTGGATAAGTAAATTCACTGAATCTGCTAGAAGGTCTAATATTTTCAAGTTCTTCTCTAACGGACTGTTCTTGAGTGCGATGAAACCGAATGCACAGTCAATACAATAGGCATAGTTGATCCGCGTAATATTAATTGCATCAGACATCAATTGGATCAAACAATCAACACCAAGATCATATGTATCAGGGTGTCGACCAGCCATAGAAAGCAGTTGGAGGGATGTTTTCCAGCCAAGAGAAGTCTGCATATTTGCTGCATATTCAGAAACGATTTTGCTCACATGTTTTATTATTAACTCGCAGCAAGTATCGAGAATTTCTTTATCAAGCTTCCACATTAAGTTGATGGATTTGAAAATGGACTCCTCTGGGAATCTATCTGGTCTGAATTGGGAAAGAAGCTTGACACAGATCTTGAAAAGGCCTAGTATGCCCTTCTCAGCAAATGGGATTGGAGAAAACATAGGAAACTGAGCAACTGCTAGCAGATTATCATGGAAGAAAGGCCAGAAGTTCTGAAATCTGTCGATGTTAATCATAGAAAGGGCAACAATCATATCCCAACCGAAGCCAACTATTTCGTCCTCTTCTACAGGAGTGCTGAATTTTTGACCTTTTCCACCAGCTGCAAAAATAAGAGAACGACCAAGATTCAACAAAGCTTCTTCACCTAAGTTACAACTGTTATTAAAGATGCTTCTGATTCGACATTGTTTAATAACCTTCAGATTCTGCTCAAATTCATTCATCCCGAGTGATATTGAATCTTCCACGGTTTCTAGTGAAAAGAAATGTGAGAATCTACTAATCATGCCAGCACTACGTCGGCTACCCGATTTAGGATCATTGGAAGGTGATAAGGCTGATTCATTTCTTCTGTGTCTTTGACCATTGGATGATGAGGCAACCATTTCATCAAATTCAATTACAGATTGAGGGAGAAGCTTAAGCCTTTTGAGTTTCAACAAACAGTCTACAATGTTCCTCCAGCCGGCTCGAATGGAGTCTCCAAAGTTGCTAGCTATGGTGAATACTGCAAGAGTGGCCATTCTTGGTTTCATATCGTTGCTAAAAGCAAATAATGTTTCTTCTGCAGAGGCATAAGGATTTAGCAACGTAGTAAACTTGGAGAAAGTCGCAAGGAGCTCATCAAGGATATCTTCAAGATCATACTGAGCTATCCTAGCTACCGAGATCAACCCTCCGATGCATTCATGCAACATTCCATCATCATCAGCATGCTCAAAGAAGGAACAAATTGCTGCAACTGATTGGCCAGCAATGCAAACAAACATATCTCTTCCTATCCGACGATCAAAATCAGTTTGGATAAATGGCTGTGTTACTCTGGATCGATTCATCAGCTCAATCCAGCGAGCTGGGTTCATCTCCAATGCACTGGATAGGCCACGAAGAGGGACTGCATTACTAGCTGACTGTGGAGGCCCAGAGATATACTCAAGTGTGATTGCATTATTTGCAATTGATTGGAAAAGTTCGGAGAGATACTCTCTGGGAAGGTCTTGCCCTGCATTGATTGCTCTGTTGTTCCTAATGAACTCGTCTTCTGTCATCTTTTTCTTGACTTGAGGATTGTGTTGATCAGTATTTAGCATCATAAGGGAATAGCAAAGAATGAATAATGCATCCTTGGTTGCAAATATATCAGATGTTTGTTGATCATAAAACGCCTCTGAGAATGCTTCAAGTATCCGCTGAATCTTCTGGGACTCGCCAGGCAATCTGAAGCTTGCAAGATAAGTTCGTAAAGCAGTGTCAAGAATCATGCCTGAAAAGTTGAAAGTTGCTGTAAATTCCTTAAGCACTTGGAGGTGAAACTCATCAGGGTCACCTAGATAATCACCAATCACCTTTTTATCTAGTCCTGGTGTGTACCGAAAGAAGAAAGCATAGGCTTTTGGATCTGGTGGATCAGAAACCAAATTACAAAGTTTCAGATATTCCAAACCTTTCTTTTCATCTCTATTGAAATGATCTCCAGCAATCAATATTTTCTTTTTCTGTGCTTTCCTCACTCTTACGTATTCAACCCAACTCTCAAAATCTTGGCCCGATTTTTCTTCCCAGAAAGGTCTGTATTCAGTGATGACCACAGGATAGGGTCCAGAAGGGGTTGGATCATCTTCTTTGTCAATATTATCTGCAATATTGTGAATTACAATTAGCAGCCCTTCAAATGCTTGAATTTGTACATAGCTCAAAGGACTAGACCCTGGAAACGAGAGCTTGCACAGCAGGTTCCCAATTTCCTCAAATACATTTCGACAAATGGGATCACAATCACAGTTTACATACATTTCAACTATGAAGCTTGGTTGCCTGCAAAAATTTATGATTCCTTCTAGTGCAACTTCTTGAAGTTGACTTGAACTTGCCGGGCCTGCAGCTCGCAGCATCACATACACAAAAAAAGTTTCTAGTTGAACCCGAATGTACCTGAATAATGCGAATAATGGGTCAGGTTGATCCTAAATTTGGTTGGAAGTATTGATGCAGTTCAAAATAAATTTTAGTCATCAATTTAGTCCAAAAAGTTGGCATTTTTATCAAAGTAATCCAAATATACATGTCGATACATAATTCACAGGCCATTAATACTAACCTACGAAGAGAGTGGTAAATGTTCAAAACAGTGCTGCAAATCATGGAAAGCACAAGAGGGGCTGAAGAAACTCCATAATAAATCAAATGGTGAAAAAGGTCATCTTGAATCATCCTCAAAAGCTTGGGGTGTTTGCCAATGGCGTCTCCACTCAATTCAATAGCAGAATTTATCAAAATCAACCCAAAAATCTGAACATGCTCATCTTGTGCGCGGCTTGAGCCTCCTTCTGTGTCCACAACTTCCACAACATTAAGCAATGAACACAAGAAGTGAAAAATATCAATCACACAACGAACTCCATACCCTGAATCTATACTGTTTCCAATGTCAATATCATCATTATCAGTATCTGAATCCTCCTCATTTCTCACATCTATATCTTGCAATCTCGCGAAAATCGCCTCTATCAATTCCCTCATCGTGTATTTCGCGCCTCTTTGAAGCAAATCGGCTCTGTTTGTCGAATGCTGAACAACTTGAAAACAAGCATTCACAATTGTACAAACAGCTTGATCGGTGAGTAGAATTGAAGCTTGGTGTTTGATAATTGCCGTCAAAGCCTGGAGAATTCTCATCATCACCGCATCTTCAGTGGCAGTGTCGGTTCTCTCCAGGCGGCAACTGGTTATTCCGTTAACGATTAAATTCATGGCGTCCTTAGCTCCTGGGGTTTTATCGTCGAAGATCTGGAGCTTGAGAATCTTCGAAATGGCGGAGAGAGCGACATTTGTGGCGGTCGCCGGAATATCATCGCCTTGTATGACATCGAGAAACGGAGTAATGTAAACAGAAGGATCAATGCTCCGCCAATCCTGCTGAGGATTGAAGATAAGAGCGCGTAATGATTTGAGAGAATGGAGAACCGGAGAATCGAAATTGTCATCCTGAGGGAGTAAAGAGGAGGCGGCAGAGGGATCGTGTGGCCGACGAATCACCGAAAGGACTGCACTGAGCTCTGTGTTTAACATGCAAGAAAGACTGACCTCTTTTCTTCTCTTCTTCTCGTTCCATGGTGAAGTTCTGTGAGTTTCTTCATTATCTTCTTCTGTAATTTTCTCCATTTTCGGTTTGTCATGTAGCAACTGGAATTTTTTCTGAGGAAAAAAATTTGATAGAAAGATAGCCGGATTAATTGCTAATCATGAGGTTGATTGTAATTGTTGTTTTGTAATAAGAATAATTAAAATTTTGATTTGTATGGTTAAGGATGAGTACTTGAAAATTTCTTCCATATAATTCTCCTTAATTTACTGATTTTGTTAAAGAAATTATATAAGAGGAAATAAGATTCGTATTAATTAAGTTAATCAGTCAAATGCATTACATATATGTACTAAGAAAGGAAACAAACATTTTGCAATGAATAATTATTATTCATAATCAAATGAGATTAACAACATAGTAGGAATATAGAAAGAAAGTAAAATTTGGAAGTTAAAAGGGTTGTTATTTTATCTCTATTTAAAATCGGATAGCTTTTATGGTATGCCAAAAGTAGAAAGTAGACCACTTCTAACCAAATAATAAAGAAAACCACGGAAGACAAGTTTAAGTAAGGGCCAGTTTGGGATTGCTGTTAGTGAAAGTGCTTTTGTCTACGGCTAGGTTTTATTGTAATCTTTAAAAGTAGTTTTAAGTGTTTTTCTAGTGTTTTCCTGAATACAATCTGACTTTTACCAATTGTGCATTTGAGGCTGTTTTCCGCAGCTCCAAAAGCAGATTTCAGTCAAAATAAGATTTCCCTTACTTTGGCTGAAAGTTCCGCAGCCCCAAACGCAGTCTAAGTCTCACAAGATCCTCAAGAATGGAAAAAAAAGTTGGTGAAAATAGTTTTATCGGGAAGATAAGTTATTCTCTCAGCTAAGATGAACGTACAAAAATTTACTTTGAAATTATTAGGAATTCATGTAGCAACCAATGAAATAGGAGTTGCATTTTTAATCAAATTTAACATATGTAATTATAATTAAAATGAGAGTTCGATGTGTGAAAATGAAGGACTATAAGCTCAAGCAACAAAAACCAAAAACACCATAAGCTTCGTAATAATTACTAAAAACAAAGAAAATATATTGAAAACCATGATTTTTAAAGGATTTTGTTCTTCCGCATGCTAACAGGAAAAATAGAAATATTTTTGGGCAATGTGATTTGGCTCATATAAGAAAGTATTTTTTGCCCATAAATTCAAAAATATTACGGAAATTATTGAAAAGAAATTGTCAATAAAATTATTAAAGTTAGAATGAGTATATTGGATTTATGCTTCAAATAATGCTAGTTGTAAGAAAAAATCTCATATCAATGCTAGGTTAGTGAATAAATAGTGCTAGATTAGTGAATAAATACTGAAGTGATGCTGGTTTAACCAGGACATTTTTGGAATCAGCGATTCTGAAATCTGGTTGAAACATTTTCGGATTTTTTTTTTTTAATTTTTCTTATGCTGTTTTCGAAAGAGGACCATCCGAAAACAGATTGATATTTTAAAAAAAGTTTTTTAAACTAAAAGCGGTGTCGCTTCATGCATGTAGTTTTTGAATGCATATTTTTTCTTTTCTTTTCTTTTTTCCCCTCTCTTCTTCTTCAGAAGAGTTCCAGCCATTATATGTTTTTTCTTTGTTTTTTTCTTTTAAGAAAAACCTTAATATATATCATTCTATATTCTATATATAATACCACTATATTATCAATCTACACTCTTCCTATCTACAACCACATTCCTCTCTTCTCCTTCTTAATTAAAAATCACTTCTACAACCATTCTATAATCATTATTTCTTTATCTTCTCCTTCTTCTAACTTAAAAAAAATAACTTCTTCTACAACCCTTAATCACTTCATTATTTCTCTACCTTCACAAAAAAATTTTTTAAATTTATTAATTTTAAGTTGTTTAATAGTTGACATTTGTATGTAAAATAGTGAAAATATTATTGAAGTACAAAATTTGAAGATAATAGGACTACTATAATACTAACAAAACAATGTACCATTTGATTTGTAATTAATTAACATGCTATTTAATTAATTAATTAATTAAGAGGCTATTTTATTTTATGCAGATTGAAATTTTGTAATTGTGAAATATTATTATAGTATCAATAATCAATCCTTACATCGGTATTTTTTAGATCAATATTGTTTATTGTTTTTTCGGACATATGTATTATCAGCAATTGGATTGAATACTAAGTGCTACAGCTTGTTTATCTAATTATTATTTGTAGATTTGACGAAAAATTTAGTCTTAACCTAATACATATTAATTATTTATTAATTTACAGGATTATGACGAATACTAATTTTTATAAAAAAATTTATTAATTATAGAAAATTATTCAGTTATGTTTCTTAGTCTTAAACTAAGGTTTAGACTGATAGTAGAGAAAGATATATAGTGGTGAGTGAAAGAGGGGATGAATGAGTTGAAGATGTAAAATGTATTGAGTGAATGGAAATGTAAAATATATTGAGTCAGTGGAAGATGAAGGAGTAAAAAAAGTGATTTTTAATCAATAAAAAAGAGAAGAGAAAAATAAATAAGATTATTGAATGAATGAAGCAGAAGGAGTGGGTGTTATATATAGAAGTTAGGGTTTGTGGTAATAAAATAAAAAGGGATCCGGTGACTTAAGAATAAGAAGAAGAAAGAAAAAGAAGTAATGTAGTCAAAAACTGTATGCATGAAGCGACCCGATCGTAGGGTCGAGTCATTTCATGCGTGTGGGAATCTCCCTACAATAGAGATTCCTCACTTCTAGTTAATTTTTTTTAAAAAAATATCAATTCGTTTTCGAAAGAGAGCCTTCTGAAAACAGCTCATGTGTCAGGCGTCCGTCCGAAAACAACATAAGAAAAATTAAAAAATAATAAAATAAAATAAAATAAACTCTCCATTTTCGAAACTACCAGCATTAAAACAACATGAAATGGGATTTTTTCTTACACTTAGAATTATTCTAAGCATAAATCCTGAGTATATTAGTATTTAATTAAATTGGTTTTGGATCAAATTCGTTGAAATAATAATGACCATGGTTTCAGATCCGGACCGATTATTGAATCGGTGAAGAGATGGATTTATGGATTTTGGATTAAACCGGAATCGAACCAGATTTAATAAATATATTAAAATATTTTTATTTTTATTTTTATATTTATAATATATGAAATTTTGAATATTTTTATTATAATTCTTTAAGTTTAAGCATTTCAAACACAATATAGTAATTTTAAAAACTCAATTTATGAAATATAGTTTTTATAATTACAATCAAATGTCAATTTAATTTAAAATAATTTAAAAATATAAACTACATGTTATTTTAATTAAAAAATCCTCAAAATAATAACTTAAATTTTATATTCAAATATATATATATTTTAAAAAAGTATGGTCGAACTGAAAAACCGGTCCGATTCACGGTTTTCCGGTTTGATCAGCCGATCCGATCGAAAGTTGACATGTTGTTGACCAGAGTGCAAACCGGATACAAACCGACCGGACTGATCTCCTGCTCCGGTAGAACCCGGTCCGACCGGCCAGTCCGGTTTTCACAACTATGATAATGACTTAGAAAATTATAAAATATGTTTGGGTGGAAATTACTCCTGAGACAACAAATTTTTTGAGTCCTTTAGATAACAAAATAGTCCCATGCGATTGGACAAATCTAATTTGTGCTATTAAAGTCATAATTCTTTTTTTGCTGTACGACTTAAAATAATAAACTTCACAGCAAATAAATGAAAAAAAACTGTTACTAAGAATATTGTAGGATTCACTTTCTCAAAAGAATCGTGTAGGATTCCAAAAATTGAGCAATTTTAAATTTTATTTAATTTTAAAGTATTCTAGTACTGAAGATAAAGTCCATTTTATTCCTCAATAACATTATTTCATATTGCTAAATTACGAATGTCCTGACATTCTTGTTCTTTGACATGATTGTGCGAGTTGATTTATGTGCTTAAAGTTCGTTTAAACTCAATTATTGGGTAAATAATTTTTTTCCAAGGAAAAATTGGCCAAATTAAATAACTATTTCCGGACATTTGAATTTCTTTTTCTTTTTTCTTTTTATTTCAACATAAGAAACTGCTGATCTATTAACACTAATCTTAAAACAACATCAGATACAAAAAAATAAGAGAAAAAAAATAACAATAATAATAATAGACATACTGTGTATTCTATTTCAGTTGCTTTGACTGGTAGGAGCTCTTTATCTCATGCCACAAGCAAAACAACGTATCATAAACATCATCATCATCTCCATTAGAAACAGAATCTCCAACTTGTGCTGCACTTAGTAGAGCAGTAAACCAGTTTTCGTGGAGAGTTGAGAATTCTGACCTCTTTTCACTTGTCTTAAAACTCTCTCCAATTGTCTTTTCCATTCTTTTGCCAGCATCTGAAGCAGCTTCCACTACCTTTTCTGGGATTCCAGCCATGATAGCCACTTGTAATCCGTAACTCGCTGGGCATCCTCCAGAGGCAAGCCGGTAGAGAAACACCAGATCCTTGTCACATTTTGAATGGTTTTCAGATTTCGACTCGAATGCACATGCCATGTGTTGCAGTGTGACATGTGGATGAGAAGCAAATTCTTTTGTAAGAGGATGGTAGTGTGTTGCAAAAAGCAACCTGCAGTTTACCTTCTCAACAAGATGTCTGAACACCTGTGTAGACGCCCAAAGATCATTAAAATGCAATAAATTTCATAATCTGTGTAATGTAATATATATATATATATATATATATATATATATATATATATATATATATATATATATATATATATATATATATATTCCATATGAACATAGATGCAACAAAAATCAGAATCGCGTTAACGGCGTGTCTTGTCAGTCGGGTTGTCTTTGTAATCGAGTTATCGTGTATGAAACTGAGCTACACTTATAAATTCATAGGAAGAATTAAGTCAAATGATTTCGTCAAAATGTGACGGAATTTGGGTCTACAATAACCTCTCTACTGATACATAATCAATGATTACTGAAGTTATATTCATGTGTATATTCAAGAGATGTTCTGGTGTGGCTGAAAGAAAAAATGCATCAGCCATCGTAAGGATGCAAATTCATTTGATTCAGATAGTGTGGGAATGCAATTTATGTCCATAAATTATAAAAGCATGACATGACAAGAATCAAGGATGTGATAGAACATAAAGACGATATTCAATTCTGATTCTAAAGGTCAATGATTATAAGTCAAGGAAGAAGAAAGAGATCTCACTGCATATGCAATGGCATATCCATCAAATGTGCTTGTTCCTCGACCCAACTCATCAAGAAGAACAAGAGAATCTTGTGTGGCATTTTGAAGAACTGAAGCTGTTTCTGTACACTCAATGAAGAATGTACCTGCAAAAGTAAGTTCATATTTGTAGTCAAATTAAAATAACTCAGAGAACATAATCATATTTGATATGTGTCGCCTCTCAGCTTCAACATATAGCAAGAAAACTAAAGCAATTAAAAGCAGTAAATAAAATGGAAGTTCAAGGGAGTGCAACCATGCCTCCAGAATTCAAAAATGAACATGTTTTACTTTTCTAAAACGAAATGATTGTTTGAGATTACAAGAAAATGTGGCCATTGTTTTCTGTTAATAAAAATAAGCATACCAGAGATAATAAGATGGATCATGGATCCCTTTTATATTTTCAATCAGATAGCAGTTGCATGGAACAAAAATATTAATTTCCTTTAAACCAGCTCCGCATAATAACACTACCTATTCTGCTGATAGTAAAAAGATTTTTAATCCATCACTAATTAAGAAGAAGCTGTTAATCGCATTCTATTTATAAGGTATTATGAATTTTCATATGGATCAAATGATTTCTTTCTCTACGAACTTGAAACTGAAAAGAGATGCAGAACATAACTAATTGCATCAAGTGAAACGACAAAATGGACCAAAGAAACAAAATTTCTATTAGTAACCGAAAATCAAGTTCGAATGAAAGAACAAACCCATTTGCTAGAATTCATTCTTGCAATACAACAGAGTTAACAAGCTAAATGAACCCTATCACAGTGAAGCGCAAAAAACAAGACAGATTACCAAATGTCAAGCAAGCATATATTAAGTCCTGTAAATTGCTATTTCAGTAGAACTTACTCTCTCCTGTCATAATTCGATCAGTGGCACCAAGTCGTGTGAAAATAACATCAACAAGCGAGAGAACACAACTCTCACAGGGCACAAAACAACCAAGCTGCATATATTAAATGAAAACAGCATGAGTAGATATAAAATGATGATTAAGCATTGGATGACTTAAGGCCAAAGCAGCTAAATGAGATGTCGTAAATAATGATACAAACCTGTGCCATTATAACAGTTAGACATGTGGCACGCAAAAGGGTTGATTTTCCTCCCATATTTGGTCCAGTCAGCAGTAAAGTGCGAGGATGATAACCATATAGATCCTCACCAAGGTACAAGTCATTAGGGACAGGCTGTCCTCCATTTTCTCCAAGGGCAAACGGATGCCATAGTCCTTTAGTTTTAAGAACAGGTCCCCTGGAAGCTTGGCTGGCTGTAGTTTTTGACTCAGGCAAAATAACAGGCCTAGACATGGATCCAGATGACATGCTTGCAGTGATGGCAAAAGATCTTATTACATCAATACAATTAATGGCATTGATGATTTCAGACCATTCCTTTGCTTTCTCAATAAACAGCTCCATCAGCACAGACAGCGTATCAGCCTCTGAATCCGTTAAATCATGGTTCTGGTTTCAAAATTGCATCAGCGTTGTAGCAGGAGACAAAAGGTATTAAGCATGTCTTAAGGTTATCACTCATGACAAGTTGTAGTCAAGGATTTACAGAAAGTAGATATATTGAATAATAATCATAAAGATCAATTCATGAGAAAGAGCAATTATTTTTAAAAAAGAAGTGCAGATCTTGTACAAATTCACATTTACAATAGCATTCAGTGGGCATAAGTTGTGTATATATACACACACACAAAAAAAAAAAAAAAAATTGATAAGCGTTGTTGCTCATTGACAAAAGATAGCAGCAGAAGTATGTCATTATACAGGTGAAAAAAATCATTAGCCTAAAAATAAGTATTTGCACAGAACTTGGCATAATTTCTACTTATTCGCACCAAATGGAGGCTTTGTTCATTTATCAAGCATTTTCATGAATCAAATAACTGACGATGCACTGCATCTGTCATAAAAAAATAATAATAATAAAAAAAAGAACTGAATATAAACTTTAACATGTATTTTAAGAAAAATATAGAATACAGATCCATACAGGGAAGAAGAAAATCAGGTCTTTATTTTTAATATAAGTTTCAATTCTTCAGTCGAAAAAAAAGTTTCAATTCAAAATTCAAACATACAAAAATTTAGCTCATAGATGCAGGTGTAAGAACTGTTGCATTTTATGTTTGGATGGCCTAGAAGTAAGAGAACAATAGACCTCCCTTGTCAATTTATGTATTTAATTGAAGGTAAAGTCCAAAATTTTTCTTTTTGCTCACATGACCACCTCAATATACTTTTAAGCAGACAGTATCAGACCTGGTAATTGGGGAATTCACTGTCTATAGCTGCTTCAAATTGAGCTAGGAATTTGTCGACTCCAGCACTTCCATTTAGCTCTGGAATTTTGAAATTTTTTGACAATAATGATATTATTTGTCCTTCCTTTTGTAATAGCAATAATAAATCTATTCCAATCCGAAGTCCCTTCACCAGAGACCCAAACACTTTCACCTATACAATGCAGAAAGTTAAAAAGATGAATTAGTAATTTGATTTCTTTCTACTAACTACAAATGTACCAAAAAAAAACAACCTCTTTTTCATCATTGCACCAATGAACATGAAACATGAAAATTAACATTGTGTCAGTAAAAGAAAAGGAAAGGTAAAAAAATTAAAAGAAAAGGAAGCAGGTATTTTTATTATCAAGGAAAAAGGTAATAACAATTAGATCTATTCAGCCAAACTACCTCATAAGCCTAATAAGCGTTCTCTGGGCCTCGCTACAGGATATGAAGCAAGCATATTCAAGTTCAAGGTACAATCCCTAAAATGTTTTGAGAATTATAAGTATCTTCATCAAATGCCCTTATAATCCTCCCGTATTGAATATTATATGTGAATCAGTTATGCTGAACCACAAGCTATCAACCTTTCTTTCCATACAAGGATAGGTACAACTAAAGTTTTTTACTTATGATGTTTTGAGAATAACATTCATTTCTTGAAAGAGGTTGTAAATTTCAGAGTTAAAGTTTGGATTTTATACTCAGAAAAAGTCAAACAGCTAATGACATTTTGTACTTCCTTTGATGTCACATTTCAATGTGAAGAAACTTATTGGAATGGGATAACTTACTCGTTGTCTCAATATCTTTTTGCCAATTAAGGGCAATACAAGCGAAGCTGATGCCTGAGAACTGGCCTTCACTCGTCCAAGCATCCGTTCTAAGTCTGGAAGCTTTCGTAGATATTGAGCAATAAGAAGCATAATTTCTGAATGCATCATCAGAACTTCGACAGCATCCAGCCTATTATTAATGCCGTCAATACATTTCAGAGGATGGCAGATCCACTTCCTTAAAAGTCGTTTACCAGATGCAGTCACACAATTATCCAGATAGTTAAACAATGTACCTGAAATTTACATGAAGCTTAAAACTTTTTGTACCTTTATAAAAACCTAAAATTAAGAACCAAAAATATGAGGCATACGTTATTTTAATATAGATAAGAAAGGTAAGAATGTTTGCCTGATAAGCCACCATTGTGATTATTATTGAAAATCTCAAGATTGATGAATGTCTGCCCATCCATCCTGAGGCAACCTCTATAAACGTGGTAGGGCAAAATATCTCCATTCTGTAAGACATCATCTAACTATAGAAAAAGGAAACAGAACAATCACCATGAGCCACTAAAAATTAGGCAAATCCAAAAACAACAGGGTGAGAGAACAGGAGGGAGCAGGCTGACAGATATGCATACCAACATCCTGGACAAATGACCAATAAGTCCACCGAGAGCACTCAGCGCTACATCATTGTGACTAACGCTGTCAAGGGCATCGTTCCATGGGTTTGAAGACCCTCTAAAGTAACCCTTGGACTTTATCAAATTTCTAACTTCAGAAGTATCCACAAAATCAGAGGATGGCAGAACAGGCGTCAACTGCAATGCTGTCGAACCTGCCAGAAGAAAAAAAAATTGTCCAGTGCTGGTTATCATGCAAGCTTTTCATATATAAGACATTGTTTGATAGTTAGACATAACAAGCCAAAAACACATACAAATCTATATGCCACTTTTTTTTTATTATGATAACAAATGGCAGGAAAAAGTAAATTGATTTACAGTAAATATCATTGCTACGAACATAGCTAATGTCATACAAAACCAAACAAACAACAAGCATCATCTGAACCCAAAATAGTGTAAATAAAACTTACCAGCAAATGAGTACTTTTTGAGGGCTTTTTGAGCTTCTTTTGACATCCCTGTACCATACAAAATTACAAATCATGGATTTTTTTGACATATTGGAAATCTTCCGAGATACCAAAATAATAATAATAATAATAATAATAATATATATATATATATATACCTCTGCTTTCATACACTACTTCTTTAGGTGAGACCTACAATCAAAATTCCAACAAGAGAAATATAATTTAGATTTCTCTTATTAGATATTGCAGAATACAAGTAGAGATTTTACATGGGCAAGCGTATAAAACCTGCATCAATAATGCTCCTAGAGCAGCAAAAGAAGTATCATCA
This sequence comes from Euphorbia tirucalli, assembly GCA_039660915.1. Lineage (NCBI taxonomy): Eukaryota > Viridiplantae > Streptophyta > Magnoliopsida > Malpighiales > Euphorbiaceae > Euphorbia > Euphorbia tirucalli. The sequence continues at coordinate 72,833,828 of CM077634.1, read as the reverse complement.
ATGAAGGAACCAACCCAAAACCTTAGAGCAGCGCAATCAACAAAAGCAAACCCATAAACGGTAGCCTCATTTTCTAGCCCAGAATTTCCCTAAAGCAATAAACAGATTAGATCACTTGTTAAACTTTTTGAGAAAATAGAACAAAAGTTGGGTAAGTAGTGGCAAAGAGATGAAATTTTCAAGCAGTCAACAACCGTCTAACATGTGATGTAAAAGAAAAAAAATATTGAACATTATTGTTAAGAATCAAAACTACTATATCATTGTTCAGATTTCCCTCATAGGTTTGTAATTTACTGATGATACCATAGAATAAGCTTGCATTGATAACAATCTAAAGAATATTTTGAAATTGAAGATGAGAAAATTTTGAATTGCAAGAGGAAATGAGAAAGGAGAGGATAAAATTCTATCACAAAATTCCAATTAAAAGAGAAGAATATGCATAGAACTTCAACAAATAGCATTTTGCAATTATATATAAGAACTGTTAATTTTCATGAAACCTCACAAACCTCCTTTATGGCAAGAAGATGAACTGCATCAGGCCCAATATTACCATCTGTTACAGTTGATGGCGTGACAACTTGAACTAATTTTCTTTGGATTACCTGAAGCAAAACATCAAGATTGCTTGGTGGGTTATATAGCAATGCAACAGTCACAGACATTAATTCAGAATACAAGCCAGCAAAAAGCACCATCTGATTACAATTTCAAGAACCAAAGGAAACCAAGAAAATAGCAGAAGAACCAATAATAATAGCATGGAGCATTGTACATCTTCCACATTTGGAAAAGAATTAGCTAGTTTTTTGCGCAATTTATTTCAGAAATGAATACAAGACATGCAGTTGAATGTATAAACAAAATAAAAGATTTGGTTCCTTTTCTGACAAGCATTGCAGAATAAATTTCCACAATAAAGAAGACAGAAGATGAAATGAGTTTAAAATTAACTTCACACCGGGACATAATATACAAATTATTATTAAGTTAATAATTTTCTCCTTGCCCTTTTTCTGTCACGATTCAGCAATGTCTTGGACTCTTGAGAGTTGTCTTACCCAATTATATTCAGTCTCAGTAGAAATAACAGAAACCCAATGAAGTTTATGTTGACAAAATAAGCTTAGATGTCTTACTGCTAATTATTGAGGTTGAAAAGAAATCCATAAGAACTGTCTATTGAAAAGCACAATGGTAAACTTACAGTATTTGCACCCCTTGCCTTTGCTTGGTCTGATGTTTCCAGCTGCTCTATACGTCCAACTTTATATCTTGACGAAAGAAATAGAAGCAATAAATAAAGTATAAATAGTTTGAACCAGGAAAGTAACAACCAATATATGTCCAATCAAAGATTTACAAGACGGGTTAATGTATCCTATGTCATCTCTTTATTCAATATAATTCCAACAATAGAATGGCATTTGAGTAACTTGTTATATGCCCTTTTCTTTTTCCTACATATATATTTTTGCACAGGTTTGAAACAATGATTTGTTCCACATGAGATGCAGCATATCCAGTCAGTAGACAAATGCTTCTAGAAAATCTTTCAGCTTGATTATTCCTTCATGGGTTGCCACATGTGAGAAGATTTCAGTTAAAAATTGCACGCACATTCTGAGTACCAGCAACAGATCAAATAGTTCCCCCTCAAGGCCAAGCTTAAGTGGGGCAATAAGTTTATGCTTTAAGGTTAAAGGGCCATACCCACGTGCAACCAGCTTCTCAACAGCATCATCAATCCCACTTTCAGATATGCCAACCTGATCATATGGAGAGAAGTTATTGAATAGAAAAAAAGTCGACATGTTTAGCCACAAAGGGCAGGCAAAAGGGGGCTATAGGAAAAGAAAACTGATCCAAAATCACCTGCCGACATTTCCCTACACCACTCATTGTCATTTTCCAATCCAATTCCTTGTGCCCGATTTCTGCGTCCAGTTCGTAGAGCTCATAGAATTTTCCCTGTATTGTATTATTAAAAGCCATCATGATACATGATTAAAGTTGAGAAACCCAGAGATTGAAAACAAAATTAAATTTTATAAGTATGATTCTTGACAAACAGAACTATGTATGAGCATTGATGCCAAAAAGAAGCCCAAGTTACATTAAATGTCCAATGACAAACCACAATAGGTTTTCTGATATTTGCCTTAGACGTTTTCTACTTCTTCCTATTAAATTGCTTTATCGTAGAGATGTAAATGTCATGTTACATGACTTTTATCAGACTACCAAAAGTCAATAATTAAATTATCTAATACATGGTATTTAATTTTCAGGACATGCACAATTGTAAACTAGCAATGCTAATATAGTAAGACTAACAAGTTTCTAGAGAAAATAGAGAAGTACATAAAAATTGGAAAAATAATTACTGACCACTTTAAAGAACAGGACAACATCCATATACTGCGATTTGACAGTCCAGTATTGTTTTTGAGACGCTGACATTTTCTTCAAAGCATCTGATGGTATATAAAGTGTCTTTTTGTCATAAAGAGGATCTTTGGGCCTTCTCCCTTTGGCATCTCTAATTTGCAAAGGGTCAAGCCACTCAAATTTGCTTGTAGAATCACATACTTGGCCTTGTTTCTTGCTTGAGGTTGTTGAGTCAAGAAGTTTGATTCTTTTGCTAGCATTTAGTGACCAGTCATTGATGCTGTCAAACTTGGGAACATCCTCCTGAATCCGTTTCAAACGGGGAACTAGAGGCTGCACACCTGGTGTCTCTGGCCCTGGCACATCATCATTATTGCTTTCATCACCGAAGAAACCTCCATGATCAAGCATCCCATTAACCTTGTTCTTTTCAGGATATGGAGCACATGCTTCTTGCTTAGGAAGTCCATTAGGATCAACAGCTCTACCAGATACTGAGCAAAAATCAGTGGAAGTCTGATGATCCTGCATCCTGCAACGTTTCATGTATAGAATCACTCAAGTGGATCATCACAAAAAGTTGCAGTGTATACACACACATATTGAGTGAAATCATTGCCCTTCAGAATTTTGATGCTAAAGTGGAACTTGTAACAAAAGTATGATAAGGGAAGCAAAGGTGCAAACTAATTTTACCACGCTAAACGAGTGATCAGACTATGGGTAAAGAAGGTTAACATGTTTTACGACTCCAATTTCAAAAATCAGCCCAACTCATCCCTTTCATTTGCGCCTCATTATATTAAAAATCCTTCTGAGCATGAGAACTACACAGGTTATGCTTAGAATTCATTAGCTACCAAATATTCTCCCCTGAAAAGTACTTTACCAAATAATAAACTACCTGATATTGCATGATAATTCATTTTGTAACTCGGCAATATTTATTGGGGAAAAAGAAAAAGAAACCTCTCAGCTGGCTTTTCCTTGTCATCGACCTTCACGAACTTATGCATAATGCTCGAGAAAAGCGAAGAACCTTTACTGTCATTCGGCGTGAAGCTCCCCGGTAGAACCTTACGGGGCACCTTCTCGGGTGGAGTATCGGTTCCCCTGATATCCACAGACGAGTCCACCGAACCATCGATATCAATCTGACTCGAAGCCTTAAAATTACGGTTCTGCTGCTTTGCTGTAAACTGAGAAGCTCCCCGCGCGTCGAAAATCTCTACGGCGCCGGAGTTCTTACTCGCCGGCGAAGGTTTCTGGAAGAACGAGAGTATCGATTTCTGGCGCTGCATTTTCCGATTTCCCAGAGAAAAATGAGAAAGTAGCAAATAGCAATAGCTTAAAACAAGCGAAACGTTGGCGCCAAAATTTGCCCCCACTGATTCCAAAATTTCCAATTCGCGAAAATGACGCAAGGGTTTGTAAAATGTAGGACACGGCATTTTTACGGTCTCAGTGCTTCATCTTGACCGTCGAACTATCACCACTTACTGGTGAGCGACCGATCATTTAGTATTCCCCTCGAGGATGACTCGGCTTGAAATGTAGAGCACATTGTCCAGGTCAGCAAACAAATATGCCACGTCATCAACTAACTATGAAGGGATTGGGTTGCGTGCTTCCCACGCAGGTGGGTCCAGCCTATCCATTCCACGTTGGCAAAAATTCAACAGATTTTTCGATCGATCTATCCAGATGCACACGTGGCAAACGATTTCAAAGCGCGCGAGAAAGAACTTTCCAGATTCCAAGCTTCATATAAATACCATTTGTTCATCTTCGTCTCCTGCGCTATCCATTTCACAAGAAGAAAAGAGAAAAAAGATCTTTGTAACCTGTTTCTGGATTGTTGAAAATTTCGTTTGCAATCTGTTTGTGAAAATGCCTAGCAGATCAACCGGTGTGGTGTCGCAAGATTGGGAGCCAGTGGTGCTGCGCAAGTCAAAACCCAAGGCTCACGACCTGCGCGATCCGAAGGCCGTGAATCAGGCCCTCAGATCAGGCGCGCCGGTACAAACCATTAAGAAATCCGATGGTGGATCAAACAGAAAAGCAGCAGCGCCGGTGGTGAACGCGAGGAAATTAGACGAGGGGACAGAGCCGGCGTCGTTTGACAGAGTGTCGACAGAGGTAAGACATGCGATTCAAAAGGCGCGGCTGGAGAAGAAGATGAGCCAGTCGGAGCTGGCCAAGTTGATTAACGAGCAGCCTAAGGTGGTTCAAGAGTACGAAAACGGAAAAGCGGTTCCTAACCATGCCGTTCTAGCGAAGATGGAGAGAGTGCTCGGCGTAAAACTGAGGGGAAAGGTTGGTGGCAAGTAAATGGAAATAAATCTACGGCACTGTTTTTTGAATTTGAACATATATGTCGTTAGCTATGGTCACTTAAGAACTGTTGGTTCTGGATTTCTATTGTCAAATATTTTGTTTCGTTGTTGTTGTTCTTCAAGTAATGATAGTAGAGAAATAGGTCTGGTTTGATTAACAGAGATTACCTTTTCCTATTTCATGATTTCATCTTCTTGTTTGGTAATGAATTTCTTTCGCCATCTTCCTTTCTGAAGTCTGAAAATCCGAGTGTCAAGTATCAATATCAACTATTAAAATCACGTTCAATTTGGTACAAAATATATTTTAGGTGTCACTTTTTCATCTGTTAACATATTTTGTTTTTGGATATATCTGAGTACTAACTGTATTTAAATTTGCACAAACTGATGCTTTGAAGATAGAGAGATGTTCATAACTGTGCCACTTTTGTTCATGTTCAATGCGTTTCTCCCAATTGAAAGGGGAAAAATTAAAAATTACAACCAAGGGGAATTATAAAGTGGAGTAACAACAGATTTTGACACTAAGTTCTGGATCAAAATTGTACTCAAAGTTTATTTTTAGGCAATTTAATTCATTTCATGAGCCAAGTTGAATTTTATGGTATATTTAGCTTGCAGGGTTAATCTCATCCGAAATTTATTTTGGAGATTGATATTTGTTATTGAAGCTCAGTTTTTGGGAAGTAATTTCTTTTTAACTAAATGAGAGAGAACTAAAATAATTTTTATGTTTTAATAGAAGTATAATTATTAAGGATATATTTGTGGTATTTTTGTAAAATATATTAATAAAAAGGGTTAATTTTTTTTTTATTTAATTTTTTAAAGTGTAGTTAAAAAAGTATAAATCACATTTTACTATAAGGGTGTTTATTTTGAGAGTATTTTCAATTTTTTGTAAAATTAATAAAATGTTTATCAAATTTTTTGCATAATACATATGGGTTCCTTGAATTTCTACATTGAATTTCACGTTCCCAAAGCCTTTGTATTGAAAGACTTACTCATGGGCTAGGCCTGGGCAGAGACTAGCAGACCAACATTAAAAAACAATGACCAAAGTCCGAGTGCAGCTAGGGGTGAGCATCGGTCGGTTCGGTTATCGAATCGAACCGAATTTTTGGTTAATCGAACCAAATTGTCAGTAATAATTAAAATCAAATCAAACCAGGATGAAAATTGAACCGAACTGAATAGAATTTTTTGGTTCGGTTCGGTTTGGTTATTAACGAAATTTAGTATTTTTACCAAAAATAAATAAAAAAAAAATTGAAATGATTTTTAGGGCAATTAATTGAACCATTATATATTATTTTTGTAATTAATTGTTATTTAGTCATTTTATATTTTTTAATGAAATATAAAATTCAATTAAGTAAATTAGAATATTACAAACCTAATATATATATATATATAATATAATTCGGTTCGGTTTTGGTTAAACCGAATTTTTTTAATGGAAAAACCGAACCGAATAACCAAATATATATATAATTGTTACCAAACCAAACCAAAAAAAATTTGGTAACAGAACCGAATTTTTTTTTTCGGTTTGGTTCGGTATTGGTATTAGGTTAAACCGAATAGTGCTCACCCCTAAGTGCAACTTAGCTTGCCGTAAATTTTGACGCGCTCGGACCTAAAAACAAACCCTTAGTCCAGGCAATTACTCAGCTTGTCTAAGCATTTACCGAGTACGGACTGGATGTTTCTGCGTGCTGAATTAATAATAAATATCGAATTCAACCTACTAAATTGAAAACTATTAAAAAGAAAAAGGAAAACGAAATTTGGTTGCCAAAGCAGGAGCCACAAAAATAAATTTATATATATCGAATATGTGGCAATCCCGCGACAAAAATTCAATTTTTCCCCTTGATTAATGTAAAAAAGATTTAAAAATTAATATATACATTCATATTATATTTATCTGAGGAAGAATGGAAGGTAGTGGCAGATTCGAGTCGAGTACCAAAAATGCAATTGCATTATGTAAATTGTAATATATATTATATTTTATAATTTATATAATTTTAATAAAATATAAATAATTTTTTATATAAATTGCCTATGTGGGTCTGGCTGTCCTATATCTGTACCATCTAAGTCTGGCTCTAAAATAAGTGTATTTTTTTTAGGTTCAGTTCGGATCTTAGTCAATTTTAACATATGCAAGCGCGGCTAATGTAGGTGGCTTTGACAGGCTGGGCAGGTATCTAGGCCTGCGAACAAGTGTACAGTTGTACTTGGAAATAGAAAATAAGAATATGGGAAAGGTAGAACATGAGATGCTCACAAGTAAAAATAGGTCCATGTGTGCAAAATCCGATCTTTTTTTGCTGGAATCAAAATCTGAAGAACTGTCTCTACATAAAGATTAAAGATCATCAAGATTGAAAGAATAACAGAGATTTATGTGGTTGCAACTTTTGATTGGAATTTGAAAAATGATGAAACATATTTGAATCTGAAATGAAATTTTTAGAGTTTAGATTGAGTTGTGCATATTGTTTCTATTTATAGTTGTGTTGGAGTAATTTCTCTTTTACAAGAACAAGTACATATGGCAGAAAATTAGCTTTGCTAATATATCTAAAATAGCAGTTTTTTTTTTTTCTTTTTTCTTGAATTTGGTTCGTAATTTTACAGTAAAGATAATTTTATTTTACAGTAAAGTGATCATAGGGTTATTGAGCTTATGATTCTATTACTTTCTTTTTAATTAGGAAGCATATTTTGTTTATCTCTCTTTTAAACTCTATGTAATAATTAATTAGATGAGTAAATGCTCTCGGAGTATTTTAGAATATCTCAAAAATCATATGTATTATGTATTATCTATAACTTATATTTGTGAATTGAGATGTTATATTTGACTAGCTTAAATGTTGCGAACATGTTATATAACTAGATTTTTATTATTTTTGTTACAATGTTATACAATACGCATTTGTGAATGGAATAGTCATATTTGACTAGTTTAAATGCATAGTTAATAACAAATTTATTTTAAATAAAAACAGAAAAGAAAAATTATATAAATATTTGAATTGAAATTTGACCCAACCCATAATCAACCCAACCCATAACATTAAATATTTGGGGGGTTGGGCTGATTTTTACAACCAACCCATGAATTCCTTGTTTTCATGGGTTGGGTTGGGTGATGGTCCAAAACTTATTGGGCCATCCATTGTACAGCCCTAGTTCGCATTCTTGAAATCTTTCAACTGGCATGCGTCTAAAGGAATTGGAATTAATTATTGGTTAATTTGCTAGTTCGTTGGTTTTTTTATGAAGACTAATCACTCTTTTTGTTGTTTTCAGAATTAGATATTTCATGAATTCTAACTGCTGAATTAACCCATTTTTTTTAAAAGATAATTGATGTGATAAAGAACTAATATTAATTAATAAGATATGCAAAAAAAAAAATTAATAAAAGACAGAAGAAATTCTTCTTTTTTTTTTGGTTGGATTAGATGTCTTATCACAGAAGAATTACACGTTTCAAGTTACGTCAACATCAGATAAGATACAAAAGCTATGCATTGTACATAAGTTAACGGTGTACGGTAATTAAAGTATAAGTTTGAGGGGGTCACGTAGTTTTTGGGTCCATATTTAAGGGAGTAATGTATACATTAAGCCATAAAAATATCGAATTAATTAATGTGGACATTCATCTATTTTGGAAAAATTTAGTTCACCTAATTGAATTCTTTCTTTTGATTTTTTTTTTTTTTCTCTTAAAAAGCAAATAGAAATTATAATGAATTCTATAAAATTTGATGAAATTTATTTGTTCAAATATATTCTTAATATTTCAAAAGATCACTAAAACAATATAACTTCTACATAATCAAACGCCATTAACATATGAAAATTTTATTTTAATATTGGATGGCCAAACTTCTTTTTTTTCACATAAGTATGGATTTTGAACCCTATTGATTGGTCAAACTTATTCTTGATTATAAGCATCATTAATACATATAATATTAATTAGAAGTTGGTAGATAACAGCTTGCACGGCATGAATCAACACATCCAGCCACTTTGTTCGAATCTGCAATAACAAAGTTATATGTGAGAAAATCATACTGTTGGATAATCATCTAGGCGAAAAGAACACTGAATCCCTGAGTTTTGTTTATTGATTAAACAATTGATCTTTCAATTTTAATCATTGAACTCTTAATCCATTATATGTCTACACTAAGTTAATAAATATAACTATATAGCAGGGAATATATATATATATACATATATATCGGCTAGCAGTGCATAATTCACTTTATATGCATCTTAGATTGTACTTCTAATAGTTCAAAAGGTACGAGCCTTCAATGGAAAGGCATAAAGATCTTTTTGGCACCTGTATTATTGAAATTTCTCTTTTACCCTCGGTGGTATACAAATATGTTCCAAAATGGTCCCTAAAAAACATATTCTGTCAGATTCTATTAGCAATTTTATTAACGGAATCTAACAGAATATACTTATTAGGGGCCATTTTAGAACCTTTTTATATAGCACAGAGGATAAAAGGGAAATTTAAATAGCACAAACAAGGGCCAAAAGGGTAAACCGGTGATAGCACAGGGACCAAAAAGGTATTTAGTCCTCGAGGGAATTGTAAATGCCTGATTTCGAATAGTAAAAATTTGATTTTATATATAGATGAAATGATTAACCATTTTTAAGGAGCTTAATCAACAAAAAATTGAAAACATACGAGGACCAAAAAGAAACAACATTAAGAAATATAGTGAATTTCTTAATTTTGAAAACAGTTGCATATTTAACGACATACCTCCTTTGAATTTATTACATTTGGAAATTGTACAATTTGAAGTGCATCTATGGCGTAAATCCTCCTTTAGAGAACGAGGATGACACTCTTTTAAGCATTGCTCTTCACATATACTTGGGTCTGGAATATCAGGATTTTGACAGGCTCGTGCACATTTCTCCTCACAATTTTCTGCTTGCACCGAAACTACTAGTACTAAAATTGTCACTCCAACGATAAATGCAAATGTAATATTATGTGCTCTTCTTGCTTCCATCTCTTCTTCTTTCTTCTTTTATGTTTCCTAAGTAAGGACATTCTCCTCTTTATACTATGGCATATTGGTTAGGTAGTTTTCATGTTTTTAATAGGATATATCAAATATAATAAATTTCTCGAATTTTTAAGGTTGTTATTGTTAATTTTTAACCTTTTGAGGATAAGTGAATATTTTTTTTAATAGGATTTCCAAATATGATTCCTACCAACCATTCAATCAATGTATTGTCATATTTGCTTAAATGAAATACTTTTGTGATAAATAAAAAAGTGAATATATGATGAGGATATTAAATTAATTAACTAATTAGCAATCAGTTAAAGGGGACAAAAATTCGTCGTTAAAGAAATTAAATCTCAATTAGAATTTATATGTACTCGGCGTGTGAGGCTGTGAGTATTGCTGCTTGTTTTGGTAGGAATATGTAAACTATCAGTTTCAATCCCTAATTGATTATGAAAGATTTGTTTCTGCAAAACACATCATAAGCCAAGTGAATTTTCATTGATTTTGCTATTGGCTCCCCTGATGGATTTCAGGGCTAATAATATCAAAACAGAAATATCATGTATTTAATATACTAAAAAATTAATAATAGAATCAATTACAGAATCTATAAAAATCCAAGAGACTCAAGACGCATTTTGCCTTTGTTTTTCTAAACAATTATTTTCATCTTATGTTTGGAAATGAATTTCTCATTGCCATTTCCTTTATCAATTTTGAAAATCAAGAATATTAAGTATCATTGTCGACAAATAAAATCAGGATAGAGCTCAATTTGGTTCAAAATAAATTTCAGGTATCAATTTGTCATCTATTGGCATATTCAGTTTTGGATTGTTTGAGTTTGAACGATTAAGTGCTAGTTAAAAGCTTATTTGATATTTAAAGATAAATGTTCATAACTTCATGTCACAATAATTCAGCGTTGAACCTACTAACTTATGCAGTTATAGCCATTTAAGTGAAATTTGTATTAATAAGATCACTTGATATTTTAATTTTGGTTTTAATAAATTCGCCATTGCCAGAAATGTAGCCAAAATATTAACGTGGTGAGTCAAATCTGGGACCAATATATCAGCTTAGCGCCACGTCAGATTCTGAGAAGAGATGGGGATGAAATAGCCAGAAAAACAACCAAAATTTTGCTGGGTAACAATTTTTCTTTTTTTTTTCTTTTTTTTTTTTTTTTCCTTTTTGCTTTTAACTTGCCTCGTGGCAACATCCTTAATGACTTGATGTGGCATTGAGCTATGGTCTCAACTTTGTTGACTCGCTATGTCTCACGACCCATCCCTCGGTCCGTGACCGGCACTAGAGAACGGGTAAGTTTAATACAACCGGAATCTGTAGTAAGCCTTAAAACCGTAATCATTATTAAATACACATTCATACAATAATTAAATTAAATGCACATCATGTTTGTCATATTAAAACCTTTTAACATATTCAACTTGAAACATAGTCCTTAAAAAAAAAAAAGAAATATCTAAAAAAAAATACTCTCTATATTCGAGAAAGATAACTTTTAATTTCATTTTGGCATGTCCAAAATTACATACACCATTTTCATTTTCTTGATTATAGTTAATGCTTTTAGTTTCTTAATATGTGTCCATTTCATGTACATTGGTTTTCACAAATTGTGAAAAATATATATTAATTTTGACTCCAAACAATAAATTAGGTAATAATAATTTTAAGAATTTGAGTTTGGTTAACCAAGTCTTTGGTGAAAGCAATACCACTAATTGTTCCTCTCAAAGGAAACCAAGTCCTAATTTTTCTATAAATAATACCTACACCCACATTATCTAGTATTATATGTTTTCACACACCTAAATTCTGTAGAACAAATAATAAATCAATATATCAATAAGTGGTTTTCATACGTTATGGACCCTAAACCTTAATACCCATATGTCATAATCTATATAGTCATCAGGCTCTCTGAAATCCAATGATTGGAGGACTGAACCCGCATCCAATCAGCTAGAGGATCAAGAATAACTCAACTGAACCCTCATCCAATCAGCTAGAGGACCGAGAATAACTCAACCGAACCCATACCTAGCCTCACTTAATTCCAATCCCATAATATCATATAGCCCGAGAATAACTCAACCAAGTTTATCCATAATCCACATCGTTAACATCATACTTATGATAGCCCCGAGAATAACTCAACCGAGCTTATCCATAATCCACGTTATCAACATCATACTTATATTCCATAAACCCAATAATACTTGTGAGCACAAAGTCCTGATACCGCTCACCAGGAAGAATGTCCATAACACGTATTTAAACCACAATTGGAAATATATGTAAATATATTTATAAATATTGGCAATACTCTTCTTAAAATAATTATAATAATCACGTAGTAGAAATACACTTTGAAAATATATCACGAATGCAAATGCTAAATTAAAAATGCAATACCGATAATTAACTCACATATTTCTATCTATTTTAATCTACTTACTTGGCTTGAATTTGACAATTCTTTATTATCAAGCTTCCTACGTATCCCAAATTCCAATTTGGGAATCAAAGGCAAATAGTTTTTCTAATTTTAAAATAAATTAATTATTATTCTTATATAACTTATTCCGTATAATACATCACTCTGTTACTATTTACATATACGGTCACTGTTCATACTAGTTACTATTCGCAAATACGGTATATCACTATTCACCAAATTATCAAAATCACCCAAAACATCATATATTCCTCCAAATACATTTCTTGTAATTTTTTCATATTTTCTTTATATATATATATATATATATATATATATATATATCACTTAAACTAATTTTCCAACCAATAATATAATTAATTTAACTTAAAATATTTCAAAAATTCATATAAAATAATCTATTTAGAATCATAAAAAACTCCAAGAATTAATATTGCTCCCCTTAATTCATAGATCAATACAAAAATATTAAGGGGGTGATGTATACATTAAGCCGTTAAAATATCGAATTAATTAATGTGGACATTCATCTATTTTGGAAAAATTTAGTTCATGTAATTGAATTCTTTCTTTTGATTTTTTTATTTTTTATTTTTGGGTTTTTCTCTTTAAAAGCAAATAGAAATTATAATGGATTCTATAAAATTTGATGAAATTTATTTGTTCCAAACATATTCTTAATATTTCAAAAGATCACTAAAACAATATAACTTCTACATAATCAACACCATTAACATATGAAAATTTTATTTCCATATTGGATGGCCAAACTTCTCTTCTTTTTTTTTTTTTTACATAAGTATGGATTTTGAACCCAATTGATTGGCCAAACTTATTCTTAATTATAAGCATCATTAATACATATAATATTAATTAGAAGTTGGTAGATAACAGCTTGCACGGCATGAATCAACACATCCAGCCACTTTATTAGAATCTGCAATAACAAAGTTAAATGTGAGAAAATCATATTGTTGGATAATCATCTAGGCAAAAAGAACACTGAATCCCTGAGTTTTGTTTATTGATTAAACAATTGATCTTTCAATTTTAATAACTGAACTCTTAATCAATTATATGTCTACAATAAGTTAATAAATATAACTAAAAAATAGCAGTGAATATAAAAAAAAAAATGGGCTAACATAATTCACGTTATATGCATCTTAGATTTGAGCCTTCAAGGGAATTGTAAATGCCTGATTTCGAATAGTAAAATTTTGATTTTATAGGTAGATGAAATGATTAACATTTTTTTTTTGAGTTGATGTTCATAGTTGATATTTTGGCAATGTGCCTAATTATAATTAATAGCTCAATAAGGAGCGTAATCAACAAAAATTGAAAACATACGAGGGCCAAAAAGAAAACATTAAGAAATATAGTGAATTTCTTAATTTTGAAAACAGTCATATATTTAATGACATACCTCCTTCGAATTTATTACATTGGGAAATTATACAATTCGAAGTGCACTTGTATCGTAAGTCCTCGTTCAGAGAACGAGGAGGGCACTCTTTTAGACATTGCTCTTCACATATACTTGGGTCTGGAATATCAGGATTTTGACAAGCTCGTGCACATTTCTCCTCACAATTTTCTGCCTGCACCGAAACTATTAGTACTAAAATGGTCACTCCAACGATGAATGCAAATGCAATATTATGTGCTCTTCTTGCTTCCATCTCTTCTTCTTTCTTCTTTTATGTTTCCCAAGTAAGGGCGTTTTCCTCTTTATACTATGGCATTTTGGTTAGGTAGTTGTCATGTTTTTAATAGGATATATCAGATAAAATAAATTTCTCGAATTTTTAAGGTTGTTATTGTTAATTTTTAACCTTTTGAGGATAAGTGAATATTTTTTTTAATAGGATTTCCAAATATGATTCCTACCAACCATTCGATCAATGTATTGTCAAATTTGCTTAAATGAAATACTTTTGTGATAAATAAAAAAGTGAATATATGATGAGGACATTAAATTAATTAACTAATTAGCTATCAGTTAAAGGCGACAAAAACAGCATTGTTGCTTGTTTGGGTGGGAATATGTAAACTATCAGTTTCAATCCCTAATTGATTATGAAAGATTTGTTTCTGCCAAACACATCATAAGCCAGTTTGTGTGGGAATATGTAAACTATCAGTTTCAATCCCTAATTGATTATGAAAGATTTGTTTCTGCCAAACACATCATAAGCCAAGTGAACTTTCATTGATTTCGCTATTGGCTCCGCTGATTGATTTCAGGGTTAATTATGGAATGAAGAAAAGTTAAAGAAGAGTAAAGTGTAATTCAGTTTTTATTCAATCAATCATTTACAGATATGAAGCTCTTTATATATAAGAGCACAACACAAAAAAACAGAGTTTTACAAAGCCCGTAAAAATAGGAGGCCCAACAACTAATCTAACCAACTTGTAACAAACAAATAAGAAACTAAAACTAATATTAGTTATTAGTACATTTCATTGAGTTTATTTGCTAACTAACCCCTTTCAATATTAATCGAAATTAATATGATCCGGTTAGTTAGTAAAGCAAACTCAAGTAATATACTAATTAATATGCTAACAGCCCCCCCTCAGGCTGGAGCCATGGCAACAAGGCCAAGCTTGACTAGGAAAGAAAGCAAATGAGAAGAAGACAAAGCTTTGGTGAACATATCAGCTAGCTGGGCACGAGAGGAAACATAAGTAGGCACCAAGAAACCAGCTTCAAAATACTCACGAACAAGGTGTACGTCAATAGCAATGTGTTTGGTCTTATCATGGTAGACTGGATTTTTGGCAAGAGCAATTGCAGACTGGTTATCACAGAAAAGAGAGATGGGAAGGGAAGCTGAAATACCGAAATCACTCAACAGGTAAGAAAGCCATTTAAGTTCACAAGTGGCAGAAGCCATATTCCGGTATTCAGCCTCAGCAGTAGAACGACTTACAGTGGTCTGTTTCTTAGTTTTCCAAGAAATCAGAGAGGAGCCAATAAAAATACAGAACCCAGTTAAAGACCGGCGTGTGAGTGTACACTTTGCCCAATCAGAATCACAGTAAGCAGTGAATTGAGTTAAATCCGAAGTGCAAGGATAGAATAAGCCCAAATTAGCAGTACCTTTGAGATACTTGAGAACGTGGAGAGCAGCCTGGTAATGATGCTCCCCTGGTTGTTGCATATACTGACTCAACTGTTGGGTGGCATAAGAAATATCAGGGAGAGAAAAACCCAAGTAAAGTAAACGGCCAACAAGGCAGCGGTAGGGACCTACATCTGATATTAAAGGACCAGAATTTGTGAGAGTAACAGTAGGTAAAATAGGACTGGAAACTGCCTTACAGTCCTGCAACCCAGCATCAAGCAGCAAATCATTAATGTATTTAGTTTGAGATAATAAAATACCATTTGAGGTTTGATCTAACTCAATCCCAAGGAAATAATGAGCTGGACCAAGATCTTTAATGGTAAAAAGAGAGTGAAGATAATCTTTGACAGCCTGTACCTCATCCGGATGGGACCACATTAAAAGAATATCATCAACATAAACCAAGAGAGCTAAAAAGGAATTCCTGTTTTTCTTCAAAAAGAGACAGTGATCATGTTGAGACCGAAGAAAACCATAAGCAATCAATTGACTTGAAATTTCTTTATGCCATTGCCTCCCGGCTTGCTTAAGACCATATAAAGATTTGATCAAGCGACAAACTAGACCCTTTTCAGCCTTGGAATACCCTAAAGGAGGTTGCAAATATATTTCTTCATCAATAAAACCATGAAGATAGGCATTATTAACATCAATCTGTTCAAGAACCCAACCCTTTGCTGCCCCAATGGCAAGGAATAATCTAACAGTAACCGTCTTAGCTACCGGACAGAAACTCTCATAATAATCCACCCCAAATGTTTGGTTATACCCTTTTACCACCAACCGAGCCTTATATCTATCAACCTCACCATTGGATTTATACTTGACCCGGTAAACCCATTTAGTAGCAAGAGGTTTCTTACCTGAAGGCAAAGGAACTAGCTCCCAGGTGTGATTGAACTCCAAAGCATCAAGTTCAACATTCATGGCATTAACCCAAGCTGGATCGTGTTTCGCTTCATGGTAAGTAGCTGGTTCCTGCACAGGCATAATCTGAGCCAAAAAAACAGCATGAGACGGAGAACAAACATGAGAAATATCAGTAACACTGGCACAAGTGGCATAATCCTGTAACTAACCAGGCGGTTTAACAGCCCTGTTTGAGCGACGGAGGGAAGAAACATCTGCTTCAACAGATAAATCAGCATTAGAAGGTGTAACTCCCATATCAAGTGAATTATCAGTAGAGTGAGGAGAAATAGCAGAAGAAGTAGAAAAGGAATGAAAAGGAAAATCTTGCTCGAGAAAAGAAACATCTCTGGAAACAACAATTTTCTTGGTTGTCAAATCCAGTACCTTGTACCCTTTCTTTCCCTGTTCAAAACCCAAGAATACAGCAGCCTGAGCCCGGGGCGCCAACTTGTCCTTGTGTGGATGCAAATCTGTGTAAAAACAGGAACAACCAAAAATACGAAAACGACTATAATCAGGAAGGGATCCATGAAAACGGAAATATGGGGATTCCTAATTTAATAACCTGGATGGTAGGACATTAATAATACTGACAGCCATAAGAAGTGCTTCTCCCCAATATTCAGTGGGCTAACCTGACTTGAGAATAATTGCCCGTGCAATTTCTAATAAGTGTCTGTGCTTGCGCTCCACAACACCATTCTGCTGGGGAGTATATACACAACTGCGCTGATGAAAAATACCAAGTTTTCTGAACAAATTGGTACAAGTCATATTCACAAATTCAGAACCATTATCGCTTCGTATTATGCGAACATTGGAATCATACTGACAAGAAATATGTTGGAAAAAATTTTCCAAAGCAGCAGGGACTTGTTGTTTAGATGCTAGCAAAATAAGCCAAGTTAGGCATGTGTAATCATCTACTATTGTCAAAAAATATCTTGCTCCATTATAAGTGGGGACTCTATAAGGACCCGAAATGTCAACATGTAACAAATCAAACCTGGCATTAGTTGAAGTGTGACTTCGAGTAAAAGAAAATCTATACTGTTTTGCACAGGGACAAACAACACAAGTAGAGGAATTATTTTGTAACTCTATACTATTTATGTGAGACAAAATATCAAAAGATGCATGACCCAACCTATCATGCCATATATCAACTGTTTGAGAACTCAAAGTACTGCTAAAACACAATTGATGACATTTTGCGATTTCAGCTGTAGAAAATGAACTTTTATCCAGTAAGTAAAGTCCATCAACCATCCACCCTACAGCCATAACTTCACGTGTCTCCTTATCCTGCAGACAACAATAAGTTTGTTGAAAATTTACTTCAATATTGAATTGCTTGCGTAATGCTCCCACAGATAACAAATTGTAATTGAAATCCGGAACATATAAAACCCCTTGCAACTGGAATTTGTTGGATAACGGCACTGTACCAACCACATTAATCAATTTAACAGTACCAGTTGGTAATACTATTTGCTGTGGCATCCGTAATGCTGTAAAATCAGAGAACCATCTCTTTGTTGGGCTCATATGTGTGGTAGCACCACTATCGAGTATCCAACAATGTGCCAAATTAGAAACAAAGTTAGTGTTGAGGTTGTTCTTACCAGAGAACCCTGCAAATGCTGTAAAGTCCGGATTCTGTATTGGTGAATCTAAAACTGCAGCACCTTTGCATTTGAAAGCCTTGTACATTTCTTACACCATATAAGCCATTTGCTGCTAGTCAAAAAACTCAGATTGAACTTCAGAATCAGCAGAAGAAGTCTTCTGTGTGACAGGTTTCGAAGGTTCACCTCCTGCATAGACTGCATTTGCTTTATTGAATTTTGAATTACTTGTGGTTTGTTGTGATTTTGAACCTTTGTACCAATCAGGATAGCCAATAATCTTGAAACAATTTGCTTTGGTGTGACCAGTTCCATCGCAATGTTCACATTTCAGATTTGCCTTCTCTGCCTTTATTTCAGCATAAGTTTTCTTTCCCTTTCCTTTGGTACTCTGCTTCTCTGCTTGAACAAAATGAGCAAAATCCATTGTGTTTGTTACAGCAGTCACTTCCTGTTGTTTTTCCACTTTTAATAACATTGAGTATGCCTTGTTAATGGTGGGAAGTGGATCCATCAACAATATTTGGTTTCTGACATGTTCATGAGTCTCATTAAGACCCATGAGAAACTGCATCAGCTTCACTTCTTCTCTCTGGTCTGCCACTCTCTGAAATGCATTGCATACATAAGTCAGTGCAAAACCACACTGACAACTCGGCATTGGAGACAAAAAACTCAACTCATCCCATAACTTCTTCAGTTTATTGTAGTATTGCATAATTGGTAGGTTTCCTTAGACTTGTAAACTAATTTCTCTCTGTATTTGATAAAGCATAGGTCCATTACTCCCTCCAAATCTATGCTCCGAGTCTAACCATAACTCTCTAGAAGTAGATGCATATTGAAATCCTTCAGCTACATCTTTGGCCATGCTATTAATCAGCCAAGATGTCACCAAACAGTCTGCCTTTAACCAATTCATATAGCCAGGAGATCCTTCTTCTGGAACCGTAGTGTCTTTTAACACATAATCACTTTTCTCCTTGACACAAAGTGCCCTAATCATAGCCTTTCTCCAAGCAATGTAATTATTCCCATTCAATTGCAGATTAACAATATTTGCCCCTGGATTATCTGTTGATTGCATCTGAATCAAATTAGGAATTGATGTGAAATTGTTCATACCAGGATAATTTGGATCTATTCCTCTTTGGCGCTGGAAATCACGATCTGCTGAGAACGGGTCTGCATCACTCCCTTCTTCTTCTTCAGTTACTTCGTCGGGGAAAGCCTCGCCCAGTGGAACTTCCGTCGCTTTTCGCCTCTGTTTGCGTGCCATCGCCGTCGCCGGTAGAGCACCTAAAGCTCTGATACCATATGGAACGAAGAAAAGTTAAAGAAGAGTAAAGTGTAATTCAGTTTTTATTCAATCAATCATTTACAGATATGAAGCTCTTTATATATAAGAGCACAACACAAAAAAACAGAGCTTTACAAAGCCCGTAAAAATGTGAGGCCCAACAACTAATCTAACCAACTTGTAACAAACAAATAAGAAACTAAAACTAATATTAGTTATTAGTACATTTCATTGAGTTTATTTGCTAACTAACCCCTTTCAATATTAATCGAAATTAATATGATCCGATTAGTTAGTAAAGCAAACTCAAGTAATATACTAATTAATATGCTAACATTAATATTATCAAAACAGAAATATCATGTACTCAATGTGCTAAAAAAATTATTAGAGAACCAATTACAAAATCAATAAAAATCCAAAAGACTCGAGACGTATTTTGCCTTTGTTTTTCTAATTGATTATTTTCATCTTGTGTTTGGAAATGAATTTCTCATTGCCATTTCCTTTATCAATTTTGAAAATAAAAAATATTAAGTATCTGGTCGACAAATAAGATCAAGATAGAATTCAATTTGGTTCAAAATAAATTTCAGGTATCAATTTGTCATCTATTGGCATATTCTATTTTGGATTGTTTGAGTATGAACGATTAAGTGCTAGTTAAAAGCTTAATTTATATTTAAAGATAAATGTTCATAACTTCATGTCACAGTAGTTCAACGTTGAATCTACTTACTTATGCAGTTACAGCCATTTAAGTGAAAGTTGTATTAATAAAATCACTTGATATTTAATTTTGGTTCTAATAAATTTGCCACTTCCAGAAATATAGCCAAAATATCAACGTGGTAAGTCAAAGCTGAGACCAATATATCAGCTTATCGCCACGTTAGATTCTAAGAAGAGATGGGGATAAAATCACCAGAAAAACAACCAAAATTTTGATGGGTTACATTTTTTTTTTTTTTTTTGCTTCTAACTTGTCTCGTGACAACATCCTTAATGACTTGATGTAGAGTTGAGCTATGGTCTAAATTTTGACTCGCTATGTTAGCATTCGGATAAAAATTGTGGCGGAAATGAGTTTATTAAAACGAGAATTGAACCTTAGTAATTTTATTGCTACAAACTTGAAAATTGAATAACCCATATAAAATTTTTACCCATTTTCAAAAGCATATCCTCCTGATAATTGTTGACAGAATTAAAACATGACTAGTAAATTTAATTCAACGAACCTTGTTTAGGTAAATTATACCTTGACATCAGTGAAGATTGTAGGCTTTGCCCCCTCTTAACAATGTAAGAAAGAATCTTGTCATACTACTGCTTATCAAACTGACGCCAAAGGTAGAACAAACCATGAAATCACTTATCTGTTTGGCTTGGATAAAAGATCAATTTTATTTTATTTTATTTTTTTTAATCTTGATGTAGGATTAATTTGGTTAAAATCAACTTTTCGTATTGAATTGGCCTTTTAACATGGTAATGGGATTAAACTAACCCAAGATAATCCTCACCGATAAATATGTATTAATTTTTTATTCGATATGTGTTATTTTACGCTAATTTAATCCAAAAAAATCAGACCAATAAAAATATATAATCAAGTAAGAAATTTTACCAAGGAGAGCAAGATCAGCAGTACTCAAATCAGCATCATCAAAAATTATGAGAGGTGATTTGCCTCGTTAAATCGCACTATTTAGTATAAGTCGTTGTATACTAAACAACGGAGGTAATATAATAATAATAATAATAGAGGGTAAATGTCTTCAAATTAAAAGGACTATTTAGGGTTTCCAATCTCAAATGTTATATTTCAAAAAAAACGAAAAAGACTTATATGGGTGTATTGGATTAAAACTTTTAATGACTCTTACATACTTATAAAATCCGGAGGTATTCAATTAAGACTTTTTACGAGTTTTTAAAAGTCATCAGGTATTCAATTATGACTTTTTAAAAGTCTTTAAAAGTTATCAGGTATTCAATTATGACTTTTTAAGTGTCTTTAAAAGTCATCCTGTATTCAAAAATTCATTGACAATTGATGAGAATGACTTTTATAGACTTTTTTTAAAAATATAACACAAAATCCTTAGAAAAAAGTCTTGCATCTATACGCAAAACTTTTTATTTATCATTTATCGTGAAATTCATAATCACCCGCCCTTTCTGTCTCTGGAAACGATCGACCTCCACCCTCTCCGATCTCTATAATCACCTGCCCTTTTTCGTTACCCTCTCCGACCTCCGTAATCACCCGTCCTTTTTACCATCTTTAAGACAGTTTCCTCATTTACCATCTTTAAGACAGCTCCCCCATTTCAGTTTGACACACAAATATAGATAGTCTTGGCTTGTGCAGGATTGCATAATTTTCTTAGAAAGAAGTGTCGATCAGTTGAGTTTCCAATTGAAAAAAATAGTGAAACTAATTCATCTACACCAATGTCAATTAATGAAGAAGAAGATTTTGAACCATTTGTTGGAATACAAGAGCAACAAAGAAATGATGCTAATGAATGGAGAGCTAGTATTGCTACTGACATGTGGAATAATGTTGAACATATGAATGATAATGAATATTAGAAATTTTATAGCCAAATTGCAATTTTTTAATTAACATTACTACTAAATTTTTATGTTACTATTTCATATTTTATGTTCGGCGATTGTTGTGGTCATTATTGTGGTGTACTATTATTGTACACATGGAGATTATTTGTATTTTCTAATAAGTCTACAAAAGTCTATAAAAGTCTATGAAATAAACTTTTTAAAAGTCATCAATACTTTTAAAAATTCTCTGCAAGATATTAAAAATCACTGAAAGTCATCAAAGTCTATAAAAGTCATTCACTCATAAAAAGTCCATAAAAGTGTTAATCGAATACCACCCCTCTAGAATCAGTAATTAAAATTGCTATGCTCTGCCATATTCTTTTTTTTTTGGGTCTGTTTTGAATTAGAATCAGTAATTATGTGCAGTATTTAATATCCATAGGGTTTGGACACTTTTTTTTTTTTTTAAAAAAAAAAAAGACAAAAGGTGATGCGTTTTGGGTCCAAACTTAGACCATACTATCAACATCACATCAATAGATGGCATTTTCGAAGTCCTTTTTTTAAAAAAATAAAAATAAAAAAATAAATTGTCTAAGGTATTTTTCATATGAAGAGTTCCAAATGACGATCCAACATGTTACTCACAATGCTATTATTAATATTTAGTGGTAAATAATTATAATCATTTTATCCATCTAGTTTATTCCTCCTTACATTTTGCCTTAGCATCCTTCTATTTGATATTATGTTTTCTATCAAAATTATAACATGATATTATTTATAGGAAAAAAGAAGTTTGATCTTATATCTCATATCTTAAAATTTCATATATATATATATATACACACACATATATATAGGAGGTGTTTATTTCCATTTTTTTGGAACAACTTCAAACTTTTCACTCAAAACAGCAGAAAATGTAATTTGGTTAAGTTTATTAAATATCAGCTTTTAGCTATTTCGAAGGTAAAATAAGTTTTTTTATGAAAAAGTTCCCTTTTAGAGATTTTCACGAAAATCTATTTATATCTATTTATTTTTTTTTTATAAATTTAACATTACCAAATAATAAATTATACTTTTGAGAAAAATATGGAAAATTTTTTTTATTTCTATTAATATCAAAAAATAAAGCGATAATGAAATGTCAAATTCTTTCAATTTATTTATTTAGGCTAGTTTCATATGTCTTTTAAAATTTATATATATATTATAAATCGTATGATAATCATATACACATATATAATGTAAGTAACAATTTTGAAGCATTTTATGTAAATAAAACTAGAATTTAATTATTTTTGTACACTTATAAAGTCGTTATTTAATGAAAACAATAATTTTTAATGTGTATAAGGAAGTTAAAATTATTTTAAATTATCTAATTGTCTAGACCATTTTTACTAATATTTGTGTAACATTTTTATTTGTATAATTATTGTATATGACTTGAGATATATGTTTATATTATTTTTTTATGTTTTAACAGTAACAACTAGTTATAAAGTTAACAAAAACTATTAATTAATTAGCGACAATTTACAGCATTAAACAACTGACTTAAATAATAAAGAGTTAATCTGAATAATAAACAGCTAACAGCAGCAGTAACAACTACCAACTAACAACAAAACTAAACATTATGTTTTCTCGGAAAAGTTATAATTATTTACTCCAATATTTATCTTAAAAGTTTATTTTTGTATAGGCATAATTAATTAAGGTCGTTTTCGTAGTTATGGTAAAGGCGTAAAGCTATAATAAAACAAAGAATTCCAGCTGACTAATTACGTGTAAAGATATGGGACAATTTGGAAAGGTCAACATGTGATTAATGACAAATAAAATGAAATGCATAATTCTCCATCCTCAATATATAATCCAAATTCTATAACTATCACATGAATGCTATTCAAAGCTGAAATGAAGCATGGGACATTTTACATTTTCCATAAAATTACAAAACTTTTCAAATTTATCATGTTTATTTTATTAATTTTTTATTTCAATAAAATAATTTGTTTTATATTTTAAATAATACTCTAGAAAATTATATACATATATATATATCAAACTTGAAATTTTAAAATCTAAAAATTGAATTTTAAAAATTGCTCAAAGAAAATGTAAATATACGTTGAGAACCTCCAAACAAATGTCGTAGCTAAAAATAATTAGGTAAAATGGTGTGAAACCGATAGAGAAAAATAAAGGGGGAAACAAGTACTCCATTCGGTCATTAATATATGAAGTTTAAGATTGTTCATAGGATCAATGTAACATTAATTAAACTATTAAAAAGACTGTTGTACCTTCAAAACTTTTTCTTTTTATTTTTAATATTTACGGCTTAACTCAGTGACTTTTGTATATTAATTTAATTTTTTTCTAATATAAATACGGATAAATCTGAGAAAAATTTATCAAAATTGAATTGGTTATAAAAATGACTAAATTGATAATTCTAGAAAATCATGTAACAACGGCTCCAGGGAGTACAAATTAAAGGGAGAAAAAACAAAAATTTACCTCTTTTTGTATTTCGTCCAAAAGGGCAGTCATTATGAAATGGAAGGGAACAATCGAGCTTAAGTGACTCATTTAAAGCCCAATCACTGTCAACAATTCAACAATGAGAACAGAAATAGATTTGCAAGTGGTCCAAAAGCTAGGGACCTAAATCCTAACAACACTAGCAGGAGGGCAAACTAGTATGTGGTTTTAAATGGTACTCTCTCCGTTTTTTATTATACGATGTTTAAGGTTATTCATTAAGACCAGTGAAGTATTAATTAGGTTACTAAAATGACTAATTTACCCTCAATACTTCTCTCCTAAAACTCTATTTTCCATACGAAAATTTTCTTTTTTCTTAATTACCAAAGTTTAATATAGTACTTTTTGCATTAAAAAATGAACCTCTCTCATACTTTAAATAAGGACAAATATGAGAAAACATGATAAAAAATGCATTGGTAATATAAAGTGTCAAATAAAAAAGAACAAAGTGAAAAACCTAAAACATCATATAATAAAAAACGGAAGGAGTAAAACAACATATCAAATTCAGCAAAATATAATCCATAACTATTATAATTAATTAATTAATTAATTAATTAATTAATTGTACTCATAATTATAACATATACGTTCGAGGCTATAAAAGAAGATAATTAATAAGAGTAACATATGTTGATTGTTACATTACAAGTTTATTGGTCGATTTTTGTCTAGATATTAGTTTATGACATATTGATGACAACATTTCAGCTAAGGGAATAGTGATAGGAGGAAGTGTTTCGAAATTTCTCCATGTATCACGTACTAAATTGATATGAATAATTTTCGAAGTTAATCTCACTAATTACATTTTAAAATGTGATTATGAAAGTTAAATAGGATTAAACTCTTAACATAATAGTCTCAAATCACAAAGTTGATTAGCATACTCGTAGCTCATAGGACTATTCAAAATTCAAAGTTTTAATAATACTTATGACTAATTTACTTGTCACTAAATTACATAAATAATAAAAGAAATTTTGTAAATTATAAGTTAGTATAATTGATAAAAGATGATTATGGTAAAATCTCGGGCAAAATCAACAACTCTAAGGGGGTGGTATTCGATTAAGACTTTTATAGACTTTTTTTAAGTGAATGACTTTTATAGACTTTAATGACTTTCAGTGACTTTTAATATCTTGCAGAGAATTTTTACAAGTATTGATGACTTTTTAAAAAGTTTATTTCATAAACTTTTATAGACTTTTAAAGATTTTTAAATACTTTTATAGACTTATTAGAAAATACTAATAATCTCCATGTGTGCAATGATAATACACCACATAAATGACTACAACAATCGCCAAACATAAAATATGAAATAGTAACATAAAAATTGAGTAGTAATATTAATTAAAAAATTGTAATTTGGCTATAAAATTTCTAATATTTATCATCATTCATATGTTCAATATTATTCCACATGTCAGTAACAATACTAGCTCTCTATTCATTAGCATAATTTATTTGTTGCTCTTGTGTTCTAACAAATTATTCAAAATCTTCTTCTTCATTAATTAACATTGTTGTAGATGAATTAGTTTCATTATTTTGTTCAATTGGAAACTCATCTGATCAACTCTCCTTTCTAAGAAAATTATGCAATCCTGCACAAGCCAAGACTAGCTCTATTTGTGTGTCAAACTGAAATGGTGGAGCTATCTTAAAGATGATAAATCATGATTTGAAAATACCAAATAACCTCTCAACTGTATTTCTCCGAGAAGTATGACGAATATTAAATAACTCATTTGCGTGTTCATGATGTCGATCTTTGCCATTAAAATCATGTAGATGATAGCGAACACCTCAAAATGGAGCTAAAAATTGTCTTCGTGCTTGTTGCAGAACGAAAAAGGGAAGGTGATTATGGAGGTCGGAGATAGGGGTGAGCAAAAACAAACCGCGAACCAAAAAAAGAACCGAACCGAGGTTGAAAAACAGAACCGTACCGTACCAAATTCTATTTGGTTTGGTTTTGGTTTTATAAAATATAATAATTTGGTTTTTGGCTTTTATTGAAAAACCGAAACTGAACCGAACCAAACCATAGTATGAAAAAATATTTTTTAAAAATATGTATCTATATATAAATAAATTTTATTTGGCATATTATATATTTGTATTATTATATAGTTTGTATTTATGAGACTTTAGTAATATACATATAATATAAATCCTATTTAAGCAATACTTTACATGTAATTTATAAAAAATAATGGTAATAAAAATTAAAAAATTGAAATTTTTGTTGATTTGGTTTTAACCGAACCAAACCGTAACCGAACCGAATTGGGTTGGTTCGGTTTTATCCGAACCATATGAACTTTGATTTGGTTTTGGTTTCTATTTTTCTTGTACTTTGGTTTTCGGTTCGGTTCGGTTTTGGAACTGAACCGTATTTTGCTCACCCCTAGTCGGAGAGGGTAATGAAAAAGGGAGGGTGATTATGGAGGTCGGAGAGGGTGGAGATCGATCGTTTCTAGATATAGAAAGGGCGGGTGATTATGGATTTCACGATAAATGATAAATAAAAAGTCTTGCGTATAGATGCAAGACTTTTTTCTAAGGATTTTGTGTTATATTTTGTATAAAAAGTCTATAAAAGTCATTCTCATCAATTGTCAATGACTTTTTGAATACAAGATGACTTTTAAAGACTCTTAAAAAGTTATAATTGAATGCCTGATGACTTTTAAAGACTCTTAAAAAGTCATAATTGAATACCTGATGACTTTCAAAGACTTTTAAAAAGTCATAATTGAATACCTGATGACTTTTAAAGACTCCTAAAAAGTCTTAATTGAATACCTCTGGATTTTAAAAGTATGTAAAAGTCATTAAAAGTCTTAATCCAATATACCCCTGTAAGATTGAGTATATTTATTATTGCAAAAAAATCCGAGTACATAAAGTACAGTACACACAAAACGACATCGTGTGAAGGGAATTTATAGCCAAGGAGAATTATGAAGTGGAGTAACAACAGATTTGACTTGAAGATACTTGTGAAGGGCTTCGGAACCAAAATCTCTTCCAAATCCACTCATTTTGTATCCACCATAAGGACAATCATTATCAAAAGCAAAATAACAATTAATCCAAATGATGCCAGCTCTAATTGATCTTGATACTGTATTAGCCACATCTATGTTCTTTGTTACTATACCCGCTGCTAACCCATATTTCGTATTGTTTGCCCTTTCCATTGCTTCTTCTATTGTTCTACAAAATTTTCGTATTTAATCACAAAAATGTGATTTGTTGGAAAAATGAACATTGATTTTAATAGTAAGTCTAGTGGGATTTAATGTAATACTTACTTGAACTTCATCAATGACATTACAGGTCCAAAAATTTCATCCTTCACTATTGACATATCCTCCTGATCAATAAATGAAGAAAAACATCACAATTAATTAAGAATTTTAAGGAATTAATGTTTTATAATGTTAAAAATGTGTTAATTTTTACCTTGACATCAGTAAAAATGGTGGGCTGAAGAAAGTATCCTTTCTTGCCTACAGGCTTACCACCTGTTAAAAGAGTGGCTCCTTCCTTTTTACCTAGCTCAATGTAGGACAGAATTTTTTCATATTGTACTTTGTCAACCTGTTTACAAATGTAATTAATGAGTTAATCATGATTTGCTGGATCATTAATTATAAACATAATTACCTGTGGACCAAGTTGAGATTTAGGATCAAATGGATCAGCAACCACCCACTTTTGAGCCTTCTCAACCAATTTCTTAACAATTTCATCATATATCCCTTCTTGAACATAAACTCTTGAACCTGCCACACATATTTCTCCCTGAAAAATGTGAATATTAGTATACCAAAAAAAAAAAAAAAAGTCAAACATGCATACAAATAAGTCATAAATATCCTAATAATAAGTTACAATACATCTTAAAACACAATATATATATATATATATACAATACATCTTAAAACACAATATATATATATATATATATATATATATATATATATATATATATATAAACTATAATGACTAGATTCAACTCGGGTTTCTCGGTTCAACATGGTTTTTCACTAAAAATGGTTTAATGTAGTTGATCTGACCGAACCAACACTACCGGTCCATGATTCAATTGGCCTGACTATAGGTGGCCAAATTGAACCTGAACCGGTCGAACCGGACCAGAACGAATCAAAACTGGTCAAATCCTGACCGGACCGGAACCAGACCTGTGGTTTAGAAGAAAAGAAGGTTAAGCGTCAAGGTCGATCAATCCCTGAACCTTTGAATCGGTGGTTCAACCCTTAGGTTCAACAAATAGTTTTTATATTATGTAAATTATTAATTGTAAAATAACAAATGTAAGTTGTTTTTTATATTTGAAAAATTATATTATTTTGTTACGTATATTAATAATTTATTTAGAAATGTCTACATCGAAACTACATACTAATTGAAGTCTAAATGTTTATTCAAAAGGGTTGAACTTGAACCAAACCAAACCTAACTCTAGTCAAATCCTAAACTTGAACCGGCCCAGTCTGAACCGGCGGCTCATCTTTTTTGAAGGTTAAGGTTCAGGTTCAAGGATTTTTTAAACCTGAACTGGCGGTTCATGAACCTTGACCACCTATAGGCCTGACCAACTATTTTGGTCTGATTTTCATAACAGATAAGAAACGATAACAATGAGGGTAAAATTTTACATAATAAAAGTCTTAAGAGTGGAATTGAATCCGCACAAATACGTCGCGACACAAATACTTTGAAATTAAGAAACTGAGATTTGGTGTACCTTATTATATACGATGGCAAGAAGAGCAAGATCAGCAGCTTTCTCAACATCAGCATCATCAAAAATTAAGAGAGGTGATTTGCCTCCTAATTCAAGTGAAACTTGTTTCAAATTACTTGTTGCTGCTGCCTGCATTACTTTATGTCCAACTTCTGTTGACCCTGTGAAACTAACCTGAAAAAATTACCCACCAAAATTAACACCTCATTAGTTAATTAAATTGCTTTGATATGCATAAAATTATAGTATTTTAGACCCTAAATACCTTGTCAATGTCCATATGAGAGCTAATTGCAGCACCAGCAGTCGGTCCATATCCGGTAACAACATTGATCACTCCGTCGGGAATACCAGCCTTAACAATTAGTTGCATAATTAGAAAAAAAAAATTGAAAAAAAAAAAAAAATTTAAATTTATCACATTGATATCCTTGTTTGATAAGACTTATTCAACACTAATTTTGGAAGATTAAATTGTAAATCCACATGCAATGTTAGCTTTGTTTTTTTTTTTTTTTTTTTTTTTTTTTATGAGGTAATCCTGCATGGGTCTCCACTACCACGGCGGACACCTTTAAAGTGAAGTCCACAATTAGACTAATTCCAGATAGAGGATCTGCATAGACCCATTTCTATGAGTTGCCTCTCCCAATGATGTTTTTCATATTCACAAGGTCTGAACTCGAGACCTTGCTTAAATGAATTCAAGCTCCCAACCGTTTGGACCAACATTAATTAGTGTTAACTTGGTGGTTTTGTCCTAACTTAAATTTATCCAATATTTACATGAAAAGAGCAAAATTGAGCTATATAAAAAATAATGAAACTTTTGTCATGTAAAAAATGTTAAACACTTGTGTAGTAACACTCACATACGGTAGAAGTATTTTTAACCAGTACGTACCAGTTTAGAGAGATGAGCATAATAGAGAGCTGAAAGCGGGGTTTGCTCAGCTGGCTTGACGACCATGGTGCAGCCAGCGGCTAAGGCAGGTGCAACCTTCATGAAGAAGATGGTGCTAGGAAAGTTCCACGGTGTTATATGACCGACTACACCAATGGGTTCAAGCAATGTGTATCCATGTAGCTCTCTTGACATTTTTAACACTTCTCCATGTATTTTATCTGCTGCTCCGCCGTAGTACCGGAGGAGACTGGCGGCGTGAGGAATGTCCATTGCTTTTCCTCCACTGAACAATTTTCCGGCATCCATAGTATCGAGTGCTGCTAATTCCTCCACGTTTTGTTCTATCAATTCTGCCCATTTCATCATTATCCTTCCTCTTGCCTAATCATTAATTTGTTAGAAAAATTGTGCAAATTCTTTTTTTCATTAATTACATTCTCAAAAATTTTCAATGAAAAGGACTTATTTTATTTTTAATTTGATCAATTATAATAGAATATATTGAGCTCCGAATTAACAGACACTACAAGAAATGTCAGGTTTGACAGCAAAATAAATTTTGTTGATGAAAAGCTCATATAACAACAATATCAAAAAATTATTAACATAAACATATCTATCGTATCAACAAAATTATATCAAATTTTGTTTTTGTTGCAAATACATATAATAACAATTTTAAAGCACCAATATTTTACAATTTTTTGTTATTACCTAAAATTATGACAACAATTTTTTAAACTTTTAGATATAAAATTTTTTTGTTATTAAATTTTGTATTTGTTATAGTGATATCAACATCAAACCCGGCTTAAAGTTATGGATTCATTTCATCTACACATGATATGATATGATATATTTTTTCAATTTTAAAAAAATTATGATATATATGATGCAAAAGTATAATTAAAAAATGTAAAATTTGATTTTGGTTCCGTCAATTAAAAGAGCTTAACGTGTATTAACGGGAGAAATGTTAGTTTCGGTTTTAACAGAATCTAGTATTAATTTTTTTCGATTTTGGATTTGATTCTGTCCAAATATTTCCAAAAATTAATTAAGCCAGCAATTGTCTTTTACTGATTGATTGATGTAAACAATAATATTTTTGATGGATCTCAACAGATTGACAACTTTTGAAGTAAATTAGCAATAATTTAAAATAATTGAAGTGGTTGTGTACATACCGCACCAGACATACGTGGCCACGGGCCATAATCGAATGCATCACGAGCAGCCTTCACCGCCAAATCAACGTCTTCTTTGTCTCCTTCTGCTATTTTTCCTATCACTTGTCCATTTCTTGGGTCTATTGTTTCAAATGTTTTTCCTATCCATTTAAAAATAATAATAATAAAAAAACCCAAAAATTCAGTGAAATTATAAAATTAGAGAACGATTTCTTTTTTTATAAACTACAAATATTCTCATTGAGATAATCCCATTCGGAAGTTAATTATAATTAAAACTCTTCACCGCTATAGATGTATTTAATGTAATTCGAATCTAAGTCTTCTTCTATAAATTTAATCTCCATTACCAACTGAGTTACAATCCGTAAGTAGAAATCAATTATTTATTAAAAATTTTTTCTATTGTTTCCTCCAAATTAACATATATATCAACCATACGTGCAAGTTGAGGATTATAATTTACGGATATATTGATATATATATGTAACAATTAATTACTCGTAACAAAATATCCTAAACTTAGTATAATTATATAACTATAGGCGGCCTTAAATCAACCGTTTATTTATTTTCGTTCAACTCATATTTTCTAAAATAATTAGTTATTTTTTAATATATATATATATATATATATGAAAATAAGGTTTTAGGTAGTTTCTCTCTCTTATCTCAAATTCCCTGATTCCTATTTATCTATTTTCTTGATTTTTGAGGTTTTATATATATATATATATATATGATAATTAAGTCATATTTCATAAACCAATAAAAGCTAAATATTAATGGAAAAATTAATATATTACTGTTACAAAATAAATTGTCATTCATGAAAAATAAATAATAAATTAAAGTGAGTATTATGTAATAATTTTAATAATTTAATGGATTGTAACAACCATAAACTTATATTAATTCAATTATATTTCATATATAAATAAGTTATAATATACTCCTTGTACAGATAGTGATTTTCTCCACCTTTCAGCAACCATATTAGATGGATATTTTTTTTTCTTCAATATACTACTCTCTCTCCCTCTGTGAGGTCTTTCTTCAAGATGTTAACTGCCTTTGTTGTTGCACATTTATAGTATCAAATCATAACTTTTGTATTTTTATATTTTTGTTGTTATTTTATAGGTCTATTTTATGGAAATTGAAAATGTTGACAAAGAACAACGAAAAATAAAGAGAATTAAATCATTTGTAAGGCTTTCACTTTTTTTACATTTTCGCTATCATTGTATATTTTTTTATGGAGATTGAAGATGTTTGCAAGGAGAAATCTCTATATGAGAAAAAAGTAAAAAGAAATATAATTGTAAGTCTTTCACTTTTTTATATAGTTTTGTTATCATTTTATATGTATTTTTTTTGTGGAAATTGAAAATGTTGATAAGAAGCAAGGAGATATGACAAAAAATAAAAAGAATTATAAATCATTTGTAAGGCATTTATAGAAGTTAAATTTTTTTTTTTTTGTCTTCTCTTCATCTCTCTTTGTTTGGTCTTTTTTTTTTTCCTCTTCTTTCAACCAATCATATAAGGATATTAAATAAATTTTTATTTGCATAGTTTTATTTGCAAATTATAATTTTTTTTTATCGTTTTATAGGTTATTTTTCCTAATGGAGATCGAAGAAGTTAATAATGAGCAAGTAGCTTTGAGAAAAAAAAAAAAGAAGTAAAGGGAGATATAAATTATTTGTTAGGATTTCATTAAAGTTAAAGATGATTTGTCCTCTCTGTATTTGGTCTTTTTTTTTTTTTTTTTCTTTCTTCTCTTTAACCATTCATGTACTAAAATTATAATTGTAAAACATAATTATTATATTTATATATTTCAATTGTTATTTACATGTGTTCAATTCTCCTCCCATTGCATTTTTTTTAATTTATATATTTATAACTCTAAATTAAATACTTGATCTATAATTATTTGTCCATTAATGTTATTCTATTATTGTACACTACTTAACTCATTTCTTTTCTTATCAATTTGTAACTTATGATGACAATAAAAGAGAAATTATTGTCAAATTTTAAATATTTCTTGGTTCATTGTTTAAAGTCATTATAGTGCATTAGTTTTTTTTACTATTATTTAAATTAATTATATATATATTTCAATTAACTTTGGTATATATATATATATATATTTATATATCATTATTGTTAATATTCAATTAGCTATATATATAAATTTAGATATCACAATATTGAATACCATGTATAAGAAACACCGAAAAAAAAATATAATATAATTATGAATTATTATTTATATGTCAACTCCTTAATAAAGATAAGATAGCGAATGCTGTCCCTTATTTGATGTAATTTTGTTTCTATCTTTTTTTTTTTTTCTTAGCTTCCTTCGTTTCAAAAAAAAAAAAAAATTTATGTTTTTAATATTTAATATATTTATAAACTTCGTACGATATTATTTTTTATTTTTTTCAATATGAATAAGGTAAAAATAAGATTAAAAAAATTAGTTATTTTCTATAAAAAGAATACTAGAATTTAATATTTTTTTAATTTAAGAGTAGTAATAAATTTCTTAATTTTAATCATTATACTAAATATATTTTTATACGTAATTATTTTAAAATTAAAATAAAATTAACTACAATTAATATTTTTATTAAGATCACATCATATCATTTTGATATAGCAACACAATTTCTTGATAACAAAAAATAAATTTGACACTGATTAATTCCGTTTATATTTTAGCTAATCGTGGAAAATAACAAATTATTTGATGTATCATTATCAACAAAAATATCTTTTTGGGATGATATATCCACAATCTGTCAATTTGACACATGATATATTAATTTAGTGTCTTTAGTACCTAACATATATCAATTGAGAATATTTAGAGTTTAGAGTAACTAAAACATCGGTATTCAATGAAATTGATGATATTGGTAGTTTAGAGAATGATAATGAATGGTCATAATGATCTATCTATTACAATAATAGCAATCATGACCAAATTAACAAATCAGATAGGTCAATTCCTCCCCTTACATCATCATATATTTTAATATATAAATTATATGATTTAGTATTGTTCCTTGTTCAATCATCGTATCCTATATCCAATTCTTTGTTTCGTATAAAAGAAATTACTTGATTTTTAATCCAATGTTAAAAGTATAAGAAATTTCTGTTATATGAAAAAATTTATTACTTACACAGATGCATCGAAAATAATAGTTTGTTGAACCGCGTAAAGAGCGGGTTCAAAATTAGTTTTAAGGTAAAATTTACTTTTATAACATTATACGTATCTAAAAGCATGTAATTTTCTTAGGCTGATAATTTTCCACGTACCACTAGTGAAACTTGAGTATATACCTTTTTTGACTATTAATTATTTTTTTATTTTTTTTATTCAAACAAAAAGTGAAGTAGTATAGTTTATAATTGTGTACTTATTCTTTTATGATTCTAATTGTGTACTTATAAATATCACCTTCGATACGATACGTGTTTAATCAATTTTTATGTTTAAAAGCAAATAAACTTTAAAAAAAACAATAGTAAATTCTCTAATATTCTAAAGTTTTTCGTAAGAGAATAATAAATTATGCGTAAAATGATTTTTTTTTTTTTTTTTTTTTTTTTTTTTTGAGACAATTCAATATCTCGTGAATGATATAAATATCCAATTAGTAATTAAATTTTTGTATATAAAAAATATATTAAAAAGGGAAAAAATTTGACATATGTAAGTGGCGTTTGTTGGGAGAGAGAAAAAAGCGGATAAAATTGACAAGATAAAAAAAGGCAATAAGAAAGCAACCAAACAAGACGTAAATCGAATGGGGGAAAAAAGAAAAAGAAAGAAAGAAAGGAACCTGAAATGGAATCAACAAATTCGCCATTGATGAAGAGCTTAGTGAACTTGACGGTAGGAATCACGGCGGAAAACTCATCGGAGATTCCGTTTCCAGTGCTAATATCGGTTGCCATAATTCTCTCTAGAGTTATTCTCTCTTTATCTTTCCTCTGGTGTTTTCTGTAATTAATCCCAAACAGACCTCTATTATATAGACACACACACAAGCCGTCGTGGGTGGATTTCAATATTCCACAAATTATGGACTCCAAAATTTGGAAATAAACAAATATAAAAAGTAATATTTAAATTTAGTGTTTATTACTATTATTTTATTATTCCTATATTTGTTTTATTTGGTGCCTGTTGGCATTAACTTAACTTAATGTCAATATCTAATGAAACACCAACTAAACAAAATCATTATTATTTGTAAAAAAATATCTTTCACTATTTTATTATACTTTTGGTATTATTAACGTCCTTTATTTTCAATAATCATATTCTTAATGGACTCGTATTTAATGGTATAATAGAGTTTAGTCTAGTAGATAAAACTAACTTGTTGATGAATTTGGGTCTCAAAAGAAATAGACCAAGGAGCGTTTCAATATTGACATTTAATTCACGTCCGGTTACACTTGAGTAAGAGTGTTAGAAATCCTATAATGAAAATAAGTAAGACTAAAGAGTGACATATAAATAGTGTAGATTGAGTTTTAATATAAGCTAATTAAATTTGTGTTAATTAAGTTCAAGCTCACATATGTTTTTGCTTATGCAGTTATGTCCAACACTTTTAAATAGTCTATTTGGTATGAACTAATATCTTGTAGCAATGTGTTTCATGATTTTTGCATACTAATGTGTTTCATGATTTTTGCATACTAAATAAAAATATAATTGTCTTATGACTTATTATTATTATTATTATTATTATTTTATTGATTGCACAAGAAGTCGTTAGTTGAATATTTATGCTCTTGTGAATTAGTTTCTCTAATAGTTTTGTCTTTTTGATATTTTATTTCCCTGGCAAGAAAATTGGCATGGTTGAATCGTTGAAAAGGGGGTAACAAATTGACTCGTGATCTTTCTATGTGTTCTTTCCATTAAAGACAGCGCACACTTTAGGAATATATATATATATATATATATATATATATATATATATAACATAAAAATATAAATAAAATAAAATAATATAAAAAGATAAGGTCTTTCTTCTTTTTTTAATTTTTTGGCTGGAAAGCAAAAGAAAATGTGCATTTGTGAACTTGAAAAAAAGTAATCTTTTCGAAAGAAATGATGGAAACAAAAGTCAACAATTAAAACTATCACATTTCACAAAATATCAATAATTCAACTTGTTTTACAAGTAAAATCAACGTATGTTAATTGCTAAAGTTAAAGTGTCTTAGAAGTAGTTATCAACACGGTGGATTTTTTTTTCCCCCCTACTAAACAGAGTAAAAACAAATATTAAATTCTCTTTGGAAATACACAAAGCCATATACACTGAAAAAAAAAAAAATATTAAATTTTGCTGTAAAAATCAATAAAACAATTTTTACTGTTAAAATCTTTATGCAATAATAAAATCCAAAAGAAGTTGTGATATAATTACATATTGTAGTAATTTTTATACATTTTCCTTTAGCTTTTACACACGTACACTTTGAAATTAAGACCATTGAATCAATAGAATAATTGCTTTTACAGTTTCAGAGAAAGTAGAAGTCTGAAAAGACATATTAACCACCTACAAAGCAACCATTGTAATATAACGAGAAATTTTACAGTGAACCGGATCTATAGAGATCGATCTAATAAAAAATTTATAAGTAAATAATATAAGAATTGGAAAAATGAAAAACATTTATGTGTCAGTTTTTTTATTGGAAAGGCCCACATGGACCGGATCCATTGTATAATTTCTTGTAATATATTATTAGTAACAAAAGATTTTATTATACTTTTTGATAAAATAAAATACAAAAGTTAATTTATGTAGGTGCCAACAAAAATGTATTTATAGCAAATTTAAGTTGCTGTGGGGCAGCAAAAAATTTTTGGTGTAAGACATTAATATTTTTTATTTATTTAATCTTAGGATTCTAGTATATATTAGAAGACAAATGAATTAATTTTAGTTTCTTTGGTCATTTTCCATCCACCCATCCTTTGTTTTGTTTTATTAGCCAGACACGACGTGTTCTGTACGTATACTCCCATAGAATTATAATTTATATAATACTCTTTTTCTCTGTGATGTGAGAGATTGAGATTTATATAAGACTAAATCACAAATCTTCATTGGTTTATTGAAAATCCATTATAGATCGAAAATAATCCAATTTTAGTAATCTTTTAATTTTGCAACTTCTCGTAGGCATCGTTATTTGTTGGCTATTATACGTGCACCACTAGATGCTTCGTAAGTGTTCAAAATGCTGAATCTCTACACGTATAACGGAAAATTATCTGGCTTATGTTGAAAACCCTATTTATACTATTTATATGATATTTTTTAGTCTTATTTATTTTTAATATGGGTTATTCTACGTTATTTCTCAAGTGAAATTGGATTTGTAATAATTATTACTTGTTAAATACTTTTCAGCCTATCTTATTTGATGATCAAGGTCATCATTCTCTAATACCATGAAAAGATTACGTGGATCTTGAAAATGTTAGGTCGTGAGAGAGCATATATGTAAGTTCAACTCATACGATATAATCTAAACCTTTTATATTACACTTTTTAGTCTTATTTATTTTTGATATAGGATGTAGAACAACACGTTTTTTTTTTTTTTTTTAAGAAAAACAATAGTTGTATAGAGAAAAGGTGTTTTCTTAGTATATGAACACCAAAATAGGTTTTGGATCACATAAATATAAATTTGCAAAATATTATTAAGTCATTCCAATAAATTTTGAAATGCTAGTCACTTTATTATACTTTTTTAATACTTATACAACTTGTTGATTAATGTCAATTTTTATCAAGGAAAAAATAAAGACAAATGTTGCTATCAAAAGCTTATTTGATGTGGCATGTTGTATGAATTATGTTGTATCAAAAGTTTTCTTTTTTTTTTTTTAACTACTCACGACTTTAATTTCCTGAATCAAAATCAACAACATTACAAGTAAATGAGGAGCTACATCGAACCATATTTCTTTAGTTGTTGAAGAATAAGTTGCTCTAGCAATTGTATGAGCAATATTATTCGTAGACTGACGAATAAAATGAAAAGAAATATTATTTATCTTATATGTCAAAGATAAAGAATCTTGAAAAATTAAACTCATAGTCGAACGATCCTCTTCCAAATAAACTGATCAAATCCTATTTTAGTATTCATCTTAAACATCACTGTAAGATAATTCTATTGATTTAATCTAACTCAATGTTTTTGGAAAACTAATTGTCTCGGCATAGGTTACATAGGGGATATTTATTTTTTCTATTTAATATTTAATTAGTTGAGGTTTTTTTTATAGTGAATGATTTGTTGTTGTCAAATGTATATCTTTTATATTAAAGGTCATTGTCTTTTGATGTTTGTTTTCATTTTATTTTGTTAAAAATTGGATCGGCAGACACTCGTATACATACGCTATGCATGATTTTCTTTCCACAAAAAACAGCACCATTGATGCACAATGCTTAATTTATTGGGGTTGTTTATTAAATAATACTAAAGAGGAAAAAATATATATATATTAAAGATATAATCTAAAAGAACATACAAAAATAACATTTCTAAAAAGTAAAAAAAGTCTTAAAATATGAAAAATAACTTAAAAAAACGTCACTCTTCTTGGGAAAAAAAATTTATAGATACATATTACAGTTTTCTTACTTTGCTTAAAAAATACTTTGAATACTTGGATTATTACTAATAAATCAAAATATATTTTTCATAAATCTTTAATTGGGTTAATAATTTATTAGTCTTTATATTTTTACATATTATACTAGTCAGTCCACGTGATAATTATATATTTCATAAATTTTATCATTGTCAGCTGTTAAGTTCTTTTAAGTCAAATTAGACTAATAATTTCAAAAATATCTTTTATTCTTTAATAACAAAATACATCTTTTTTTTCTATTTTATATTTTTTCTTCACATAATCTTAATTAACAAAATTCAAGTAACATTTATTGTTAGTTTATAGATATTAAATAAACTAATAAAAAATTGAAATATATATTAAAGAGAATAAATAATAAAAATAATTTTATTTTTATAACTAAAATTAAAAGTATAGAAATATTGGTGTATGTATATATACTACAAAAAATTTTATTAGAAATGTTTAATTAAATTTAAAAACTAAAAGATTAATTTTTACCTATAACCAAGATAATTTTGTCATTTCATAAGTAAAAAATAAAAAAGACTTTAGAATTCATGGAAACAAAACTTAAAGACTAATAAATTATTTAACCTCTTTTATCTTATATATTTTTAAATATAAATAATGAGCGAAAGTGATTTTCTAAAAATTATATTTAAAATAACATTATTTTTTTTCTTTTATAAATGTCATTATTTTCAAGAGTGCAGTGTCTAATCTTAAAAAGAACTCGAGCTTTAAATCTTTTGGAAGGAAATGCCACAACACCGATAGGACAGAGTTAGGCAAGCGCAAATTAGTCATAATTAGTTGAATTATAAATCACGTAGAAACTCTATCCAATTCATTTATTTCAAATGATTTATTCCAAAAGAATTCCTTGATATTTATTTGATTTTGCTCGTCACGAAATATAATTACAGTAACTATTTCTGAAAATTCCATAGATTTCACTGTTAATCACCGTGCTAAATCAAAATTAACCATTTTGCAAAAAAAAAAAAAAAAAAACTAAGTTATACACAAAAGCTTTACCACAGCGCATCGAAGTTATACTCAATAAACTACTTATTATGATTAATAGCTCTCCTCTGGAATTTGGCTGTACGTAGCAGTCAGCCATGGCTAACAAAGCTTTGCTTGTAACCAGGCCACAAATAGAATACCTCTGCCAAATGAAAGCAACTGAAAGAATTTCAGGCAATAGAAATGAAATGAAACTCTTGAATATTTCACAAAAAAGCTGAAAGATTTATAGCATTTGTTTCAACTCAATATAACCAGGAAAAGGGGGCAAAATACCTAATCATCCAGCTGATCCTTCTTCCATACTATTGAGTATATGATGAAGGCTGGTATGCAGGTGGAGCAGCAGCACCGTAATCATAAGTGACATAGTTAGCCTGAACCCCATAAGAACTACCCGAGCGGAAACTAGCAACACTTGCATTGTCCCCTGTGAGTGGATAATGTTGTTGAGGAATTGCAGCAGGGCTTTGACTGTGAGAAGCTCCATAAGTCGACGGATAAGGGGTGGTCGAATGTCCATCATAGACAACACCCTGGCTAGGATAGTTGTAGGGTCCAGAATATCTTGCCACTGGGCTATGCTGTGGCATGGGAGCGGGATTCCTCCGTCCAAAAGGTGAATATGTATTTGAGAACTTGGCAGCTTTAGCTGGGCGAAAAGCAGGTGGTTTTTGGCCTCCTCTGCCACCATTTGCCCCACCATGTGGTCGCTTATTTTTAGACTTTGCAGCAGCTGCTGAACTCTTCTTTCTCTCTGCCCTGCTTTTCTCCAGTCGAGTAGCTCGCTTCCTTAAGACATCAAGAGAGAACTCTGATTCAAGCTTGTGATCTTCAACACATTTGATGACTGCTTTGATCGAGTTCAGCTCCATTGTATTGGATTCATCCTGAAAAACCAATTGGGAATGAGATCTTGCGAACTCAAGATGTTTTTAGGTAAATGAAATAATAAACATAAATAAGTAACATACTGTTGCAGCTGCACTAAAATTGCCATTCTTTATGATGGTGGATGTATTCTTCTTGGAGTTCTTAATGTGAGACTTGAGCAGAGAAACCGGCGAATACTTTTCAGTCAAACCAGATTCAGAGGCAAAATAGACAGCCTCTATCTCCTTCCCATTTTTCACCAAATCGTCAATCATCTCTGCAGAAATTAGACTGGATCAATAAATTCCATACTCAGTACTCATGCAATAAAGTATAAAGACTGATAAAATCTGCCAAAAAAAGCAAAGGACACAACTAGTTTCCACTCTTATCGCATACTACATGTCTAAAATTCAAATGTCTCTTTGCTTTCACCGGTCAACTTTAACAGTCAACATTGGGGTAAGATTTTTAGGGACAAATAACGCCTGGGACTAATCAGCTCAACCTCAAATAAAATGGGAAAAAATTTAAACCTTTACCCATAAATAATTGGAGACTTCGAATCTATCAGTAATTATACAGATAAAGAACTCTATTCATTCCTACCATGATAACTTTAAGTAATAATTACGGTCAACAATTCTAACAGTATTATACTCACATTCAATTCCATTCCCAATCTCATCCTGAAAAGTTGAAAACCTTGAGTTCAACAAAGAAAGCAAGGTGATAAAGTTTACAGGAAGCGTATAAAAAATTCACTTCTATCATCATTCATGGATGACCAATTATCTAAACTATTAACAAGACCCAATAACTACTACTGGGTTGGCATAACCCAATCAGACTAGCTTGAGACCTGGACACCAACTAATTCCATATCCCACCACCAAAACTGAAACAGCTACCACACATCAATATCACAGCATCATTTCAAGGTCATATCCAGTGAGAATACATTGTGATTTTCAGCCACCAGTCACCATCAGGATAATCCTACCCCAATTTGGCACTATAATAGGTCGGAAAACAAGACAACATCAATGCGCGGACTCTGACCCCTACAACTGCCACCATCAACCCAAAAAAACGAAGGAAATTTTGATGCATGAGCAAAAGCATGTTTTAGTTTAACACTGTATAATCCCACAACTAAGCAAGTAAGGGGTTATGAGTGAAAATGTAATACATCCAATCCAACAAAATAGAAAGAAAAGGGTTACTGCTTTCAAATTCGATAAAACCCCCAAAAGAAATATGACCCATTCATATATGTTCGAGCATCCAAGAACATCCACTGTTCTTCAGGAAAAAAAAAAAAGTTCATATCCCTCAAGATCCAAGGTGTCTGGATGCAATTGCAATATGTATCATTCAACATTGATATCTTCAGCCCCGTTTGTTATAGGATAAGCACTAGGTCATATTCTTATTGTAACATAGGCAACTAAGAATATATGAATTTCAGACAAGAAACTTAAACAGTAAATTGCTTCAAGTAATGAGTTCTTATATAAGACGTAGCTTTTGAATTAATAGCTTCAAGAATATAGGATTTGAAGGCGACAAATCAGTACCATATCACTTCCAATTCAATTGGAAAGATTGTAACATTCAATTCAACTCACAGAGGCAACATCTTTCTAAATTTCAATTAACACAATGTTTACCAAGAAAGGCATCCTCAGGAATGCAGAATGCATAGAAACAACGAAAATTGAATAACACAGTTATGAACATTGTTCATAAAACAACAGCATGCCTGCAAAATCAAAGTCATACCTTCCATTTTCTCCCCAAAACCAACCGCCACAGCAAGTCTAGCCATATCTCTTCTTGTAGCATGATCCATCACAAGCTTCATCAAGAACTTCTCATCAAACCTCGACTTCAAACCGAAAATCACCACCATTTGCAAGAACATGACTGCCTCCGCAGGTCCCCAAATTCCACCACCACTTCCCCCGCCTCCATTTCCGCCCACCTGCTCCTCCATCCATCTGTTTAAGATCTTAGTAGCCCTCTCCACCACACTCCTCGCAAATTCCGGCCCTTTCTGTTTCCCGCCAAATTGGCTACCCTCCGGGAAAAGTACTTGCACCAGCAATCCACACGCCCAGCGCTTATCAGTGACCCCAAGCTTCTCAATTTTATTACTCACAAACTCATCCACCGCATCCAAAATTAACACCGCCGGGTCCACCGCTTCCATTACCGCAGAGAAAATCTCCGCCCGCAAAGACACCGATTCCTTCCGCTTAGACATAATGAACTTTAACAACCCGGAGGAGTCCATCCTCCTCGAAAAAGACTTCAATGCATCCGACAAATTATCGAGCTTGAGGGGCTTCTGAAACTCGGCGATTGCATTCTCCTTTAGCTCCTGGACTTTGGCAGTGGCAGCGGATTCGCGTTCAGGGATGGAGGTTTCTCTCTGAGACAAGGATTCAAGGGTTTGCTTGGAATTGGTTTCTAACGAATGAAATTTGGAATCAAGAGTTTGAGATTTCTGAGAAAGGGAATCTTGAAGAGAAGTGAAATGAGTGGTAAGCGTTGTAAATAGTTGGGTGCAGGATGAAAGAATTGACTTTTGAGCCTCGAGGTGATCGATGAACTTCTGGGTTCTATCCGTGTTGATAGCTACCTCCGTAGCCATTGATGGAACTGTAATGGTATAGAAAGAACGAAGGATTTGATTAGGAGAAAAGAAAGTATTCAAAACCCTAAAATGAATTGCGTATTAAATTTCTGCACTGGTATCGAGAGGAATGAAGGATTTGATTTGGAGAAAGGAAAATATTCAAAACCCTAATTTGGATTGTTGATTGAATTTCTGCCTTTCTTCTTGGTAGGGGTGCTAATGGAGAACGAAGATGATTAGGAATCAAAACGGCGACGATTCAACGCTGTGGCATTCCAATTTCCTAATTTTCGTATTGAATTAGCATCAAACGGCGCGTCGTTTCCCTTGGAAAAAAAAAAAAAAAAAACGTAAATAAACAATTAAATAATTTCTTATCCAATTGAATCATTTTTCAATTACACATACAATATAAACTCA
The DNA here is from genome assembly GCA_039660915.1 of Euphorbia tirucalli. Taxonomy (NCBI): domain Eukaryota; kingdom Viridiplantae; phylum Streptophyta; class Magnoliopsida; order Malpighiales; family Euphorbiaceae; genus Euphorbia; species Euphorbia tirucalli. The sequence continues at coordinate 72,789,826 of CM077634.1, read as the reverse complement.
TGGTTCAATTGTTTATTTAATTATTAGCTTTCATCCCACACGTTGTGCGGTTTTATAAACTATTATTTTTTATGCACATGTATAAAAAGTAAATTTGTTTATATAACAAAAAAAACTTTATAATATTTTTAAAACATAATTAAAATTCAAGTAATTATTTTTGTACGAAACAAAGAATTCTATATAGAATCACATGACGACATTCAATAACAAATTGTTCATGCTATTAAATTTTTATTTTTATTTTAACTCAAAGTCTTATAATTTCTATACTACAGTATATCATGATGTTAGGGAAAAAAATTTCGAGACTTCACATATAATTAATTTGTTATATTCCCGTCGTAAAAAAAAAAATTTACAAGTACATACAAGAAAATTAATAATTTTTTTTTTTGGATTGAAAGGAGTTACTAGATGTAGACTATGTTTGTAATATTAGGGAAACCTTAATTGTATTGATGTATTTTCCAACTATATATAGGTACATAAAAGTGTGTAACAAATACAACTAAGTCCAAAAGGCCATGTACAATATATAAAATAATACAATTGACATATACTTCTATCATACACCCTTAAGTTGAACAGGAGGTGAAACAATGCTCAACTTGTCACGCAATGCTCGGAAATGCGTCTTCGGTACGGCCTTAGTAAGAAGATCTGCCAATTGTGAATCCGTGGGAAGAAAGAAAACATAAAGAGATTGATTTACCACCCGTTCTTGCACAAAATGAAAGTTGATCTCCAAATTTTTTTATGCGGGAATGAAAAATGAGATTGGCCGTCAGGTATGTAGCACTCAAGTTGTCACACCACAAAGTGGGAGATTGTCGTAAAGGAAAATCAATATCCTACAAAAGCATAACAAGTTAGGACAACTCAAAAGTGGTAGTCGCTAATGCTCGGTACCCGGCCTCACTGGAAGAGCGGGACACAGTGTGTTGCTTCTTGGAGGCCCACGAAATCATATTGCATCCTAGGTAAATGGCAAAACCAGTGGTGGAGAGGCAATCATCCAAGTCCTCCCCCCCCAACAATCCGAATCAAAGTAACCCTAAAGTATCAATCGGGACGACGATCTATAAAACAATCCATAGGATTCATTGGCCTTAAGATACCTCAATATGCGCTTGACTGCCTATAGACCTGCTCATAGGCCCAAGGGCCTGCCCAAGCCCAGGCTCAAAGGGTTGAGCTTGGACATCCAAAATATATGACTAGGTCTGCCCAAGCCCGAGCCAGTAAAAGTCCATAGAAAATAGGGTCGGGCTTGGGTAGTCTATTAATATGACGGGCCGACCGGAGCTCGGCCCGTATATTAATAAAAAAAATTAAAAATATAATTTTATATATAATAAATAATAAAATATATAATTAAAATAATGATAGTACAAAAAGTTAAAGATAAAACATTAATTGGAGATCGAGTGAAAGTGGTGTTATGAATTTGATGTTGACTTTGAACAATCCTTATGGATTTATTTCATTTGTACTTTTGTGTGGCAGTATATATTTGAACTTTTTTTTTGTGGAATTATGTTGTTTTTTGGATGTTGTAGAATTATGTTGTTTTTGGATGTTATGTTTTATTTTTATTATTGTGTAAGCCTGAGCCTAACCCGAGCCTAACCCAGCCCGAGCCCGATAAAATTTTAGAAGGGCTGGGCTAGGCTTGAGCCTAACATTTTCATGGGAAAGCCTATAAGGCCTTGCCCAGCCTGGCCCATGAGCACGTCTAACTGCCTACCAATAAACTTCAGTGGGTGTATGCATGAATTATACGACTTTATGAACATCAAATGTTATATCAAGATGAAACACCCACTATACTTCAGTACATCGGACCATCCGATAACTGATCACCCCCTGTCATTGATAATTTTGCTAAAGTACAGGCTAGAGTGGCTAAAGGTTTATAGCCATCCATTTGGGCTCGTGCCAGTAAATCATGCACATACTTGTGTTGGAATTTGTCACCGGAAATCACCCGATAAAAGCGGAAGAACGCGGTGATTTCCTCAAATCCAGTCCCAGGAGCAATTGAGATGGAAATTGAAAAACTTAAAATTAAATAGAAAGGGATTAATTTTCTTACCAGAAAATCTCTTTCTAGAGATGGATGAAGACCGCAGAATTCAATGTAGAATCCCTCCACTCTCACGTACACGAACGCCTAACGAATGCAACCCGTGCTAGCGTCGGAAAAACGAAACAATGGAGAGAAAGTGGCTAGAGAATTTCGGCTAGGGGCTTAACACTTCTGTTGGCCGAAATTTCTAACCCTAGGTATTTATACCTAGGGTTGGCCGAATTCCCTTAGGGGAATTCAGGCCCATCTTGGCTCCTGTCTATTCTGTGCGGGCTTCCATGTTTTAATTTAGGCCCAGTCTAATTTTAATTGTTCTGGTTTAAATTAATTTCAAGCCCAATTTTAATATACCCATGTATTTAATACATTACTCCAAGTAATATATTATTTACATCCAAATTAAAATTAGTTTGACAATTAATTTAATCCATCAAATTAAAATTAAATCTACACAAAATAAAATCATATGTAAACCCATACATATGAATAATTCCACCTAGGAAATAATTTCATAATTAATCCAATTAATTATGAAGAGCCAATTGAGTATATTAATTTTATTATTATGACCAATCCAATTGATCTTTATAATATAATTAATATATACACACTTCTCCCTCCATGGTGTATACTCCAAGTATACATGTTATTCCTTAAGTCTGCATTCTATCGTTCTATGTGTACGATCCTGTGGGCCCATCTTTATGTTGGCAGCAGGCCTTTGGCCCGCAGACTGCAGTTGGGCTCTAGCAAGCCACTGCAGCCCCCAATTAAGATGGAGATGGCAGTCTAACTGTTATCATAACCCTGTAGTTTAAACTTGTACATCCCATGTCATTGATATCGGTGTCCAACACAGAGGCATGGATTGATCACCCTCTTTTGTGTCCGGACATTAACTTGATCCCGAATGTACTGATGCTCACAAACAAGTTCCAACTTGTTTGGGTGTGGCCACACTCTTATCAGTCACATTCATCAAGTGGCCGGTGATATCTTCTCAGTGGGTCACTGAGTGACAAATCCCTTCTGCATATCCATAGTATTACCATGTTCAGTGACATACCCGAAAGCACCCATACTTGGCACCCTATTACAGGCCCTTTAGGCGTACCCCTAAGTATGCGACTTTATATGTAACACCATCATATGGTCAGGTCAAAGGATCCATACAAGTACTACACGAGAATCCATTGTGATACCATACCATGTGGATTACTCGTTTAGTGGATCTATCCAGTACCACGCTCCCAGGCATGTACCCATTAATTTGGTTGACATTCCATATCCAATGACCGGTAAGACACCGCCATACAACCAGTTTAATGATAGTCTGTTGTTCCATTCATTCCCATGACTGGAACAGACTACGGATCTATTTATGGTCATATCGTTAACCCTATCCACGGTCTTACTGCTAAGTGCATGACACTAGTCGTCATGGATATAGATATGTCCATTGGATACTTCATTTACTATACTGCACAAGATAAATATAATAAATGAATTGATGCCTTTATTAATGACACAAATAAGTACAACACATAAATCCAATAAATGTATGGTACAAATACAAGGACCAATGCCTCGGGACTAGGGCATTTCCAACAATCTCCCACTTGCACTAGTTCCAACTAGGCATGGGCCTAATCCCTATAGATCTAGTATGACCCTCGTGCTTGGGCTGGGCCAGTGCCTTGGTCAATGGATCTGCGACATTATCCTTGGTGTCCACTCTGTGCAATGCAATGTCACCTCTCTCCGCGATTTCTCGTATGAGGTGAAACTTTCTGAGCACGTGCTTTGTGTTCTTGTGTGACCGGGGCTCCTTAGCTTGTGCGACGGCCCCATTGTTGTCACAGAAGATATCGACTGGGTCCTGGATAGTTGGCACTACTCCCAACTCAGTGATAAACTTCTTCATCCACACAGCTTCCTTAGCTGCATCACACGCAGCGATGTACTCAGCTTCTGTTGTAGAGTCCGCTATGGTTGGTTGCTTTGAGCTCCTCCAGCTTACAGCACCACCATTCAGCAAGAATACATACCCTGACTGCGACTGGTACTCATCTTGGTCTGTCTGGAAGCTTGCATCAGTATACCCAGTAACTGACAGCACTTCCTGACCACCATACACCAAGAAGCTATCCTTAGTCCGGTTAAGGTACTTGAGGATTGCCTTGACAGCTTTCCAGTGATCCTCCCCGGGATCCTGCTGGTATCGGCTCATCATGCTTAGTGCAAAGGCGACATCAGGTCTCGTACACAACATAGTGTACATAATTGATCCAATAGCCGAGGCATATGGAACCAATTTCATGTTCTCCCTGTCCTCCCTTGTTTTAGGACAGTTCTTCTTACTAAGTTTCAGCCCATGGCCCATTGGCAAGAAACCTTTCTTGGCCCGGTCCATGCTGAACCTTTTCAGAACTTTGTCAATGTACGAAGCCTGACTTAGGCCCAGAAGCCGATTTGATCTATCCCTATAGATCCTGATCCCTAGGATCATCTCAGCTTCGCCTAAGTCCTTCACTGCGAAGCACTTACTCAGCCACTGCTTTACCCCTTGCAGTGTAGGTATGTCGCTTCCAATGAGTAGGATGTCGTCTACATAAAGTACCAAAAATGTGACAATGCTCCCACTAGTCCTCTTATACACACAAGGCTCATCCAGATTCTGTATGAAACCATATTCCTTTATAGCCTCATTGAATCTTAGATTCCAACTACGGGATGCTTGCTTCAGTCCATAAATAGACCTTTGAAGTTTGCATACCCTTCCCGGATACTTAGGATCGACAAAACCCTCAAGTTGTGTCATGTACACATCCTCGAGTAGCTTCCCATTAAGGAAAGCGGTTTTGACATCCATCTGCCATACCTCATAGTCATACCATGCGGCTATGGCCAGCAGTATCCTGATGGATTTGAGCATGGCTACTGGTGAGAAAGTTTCATCATAGTCTATCCCATGGACTTGTCTGAAACCTTTCGCAACCAGACGCCCCTTGAAGGTATTATCAGCTTTTAGCTTATAGCACCACTTGCAACCTATAACCTTAGCACCCGGAGGTGGATCAACCAAGTTCCAAACTTGGTTATCGTATATAGATTGCATTTCTGCCTCCATGGCTTTACGCCAATTTGCAGACTGTGGGCTAGCCATAGCCTCTTGGTAGGTTTTAGGTTCTTCTTCATCCCAGATGAGAAGAGTTTGATTATCGGTGACGAGGAAACCATACCTCTCCGGTTCCCGACGATCCCTACCAGACCTTCTAGGTTCTTGTGTGGCCTGGGTCGGTGCCTCCACTTGTGGAAGCTCCACCTGGGCCTCCGAGCTATCCTCTTCAGGAGCTTGTGGACCTTGAACTTCCCTGAGTTCAACGTTGCTCCCACTATCTTTCTTGGAAAGGAACTCCTTTTCCAGAAAGACCCCCTTCCTTGCCACGAACACCTTGTTTTCGACGGGGTTGTAGAAGTAATACCCTTTGGTTTCCCTAGGGTAGCCCACAAACAGGCATTTATCGGTTTTGGGCTCCAGCTTGCCACTAGTCAATTTCTTGACGTGTGCTTCGCATCCCCAAATCCTTAGGAAAGACATATTGGGCTCCTTGCCCGTCCATATCTGATATGGGGTCTTTTCCACTGCCTTAGTCGGAGTATTGTTTAATATGAGAGCTGCTGTCTCGAGGGCGTGTCCCCAGAAGCTAATTGGGAGAGATGCTTGACTCATCATTGAGCGGACCATGTCCAACAAGGTCCTATTCCTCCGTTCGGACACCCCATTCCATTGTGGTGTTCCGGGAGGAGTGAGCTGTGGAACTATTCCATGCTCTCTCAAGTATGAGTCAAATTCTAGGCTCATATACTCACCGCCTCGGTCCGACCGAAGGGCTTTGATGTTCCTGCCTAGCTGGTTCTGTACCTCGTTCCTAAATTCCTTGAACCTATCAAGGGTCTCGGACTTGTGTTTCATCAGATAGACATAGCCATATCTGCTGAAATCATCTGTGAACGTGACGAAGTACAGATGCCCACCTCTGGTTGCTGCGCTCATGGGTCCATATACATCTGAATGTATTAGGTCCAACAAGCCAGTGGCCCTTTCAGCCCTTTTGCTAAAAGGTGCCTTTGTCATCTTGCCTCTTAAACATGATTCACATATATCAATTGACTCCAAGTCAAATGACCCTAGGACTCCAGCTTTGTGAAGCCTAGCTATGCGCTTCTCGTTTATATGGCCAAGACGACAATGCCATAGGTAGACTGGATTAAGTTCGTTAGGCTTAACCCTTTTTGTGTTTATGTTATAGATGTGATTGGTTTCATTTAAGTCCAGGACATACAGGCCATTATTTAATAGAGCATCTCCATAAAATAACCCCCCTCTGGATATAGAAATTCGACCATTTAAAATTGAAAATTCAAATCCAGAAATATCCAACATTGATACAGAGATAATATTCCTGCACATAGCAGGTACAAAGTAACAATGTTCTAAAATTAAAACCAATCCACTGGGCATCACTAGGTGGTATTCGCCGATCTCTATGGCAGCAACCCTTGCTCCATTCCCGACCCGCAAGTCCACCTCTCCCGACCCCAGCAACCTTCTGTTCTTAAGTCCCTGCATATTGCAACAAATGTGAGAACCACATCCAGTATCCAATACCCAGGATATTGAAACAGTAAGGTTAATATCTATAACATAAATACCTGAAGAGGACGCACCTTGGCCTCTTCTCTGCTCTCCCATCAGCTTGGGATACGATCTCTTCCAATGGCCCGCCTGTCTGCACCCGAAACAGACGTCCTCAGGACCTGCCTTCTGCTGGGCTTTGGGTTGGGCCTTGGCCTTCTTGGCTTTGGCTTTCTTGGCCTTAGCCTTGGCCTTTTCCTTAGCCTTACCCTTAGCAAGAGGAGCGTTCCCCTTGTTAACCAGCAGCACCGGCGGAGTCTTCTTGATCGACTGCTCAGTAAGCTTAAGCATCCCATGCAGCTCACTAACAGTACGGTTCATCCCTTGCATGTTATAGTTTAGGATGAACTGATCATAAGAATCCGGCAAGGACGCGAGGATTGTGTCCACCGCCAACTCTTGAGAGATAGGCGATCCGAGACGGGCAAAAGTATCCAAATAGCCCTTCATCTTGAGCACGTGTGCACTCACAGATGTCCCGGCCCCCATCTTACAAGAGTGGAATGCCTTATTGGTCAGGTACCTTTCCTGACGAGCTTGCTCTTGAAACATCTCATTGAGAGTTGTTATCATAGCATAGGCTTGGTGGTCCATGAACTGCTTTTGCAATTCGGGGACCATGCAAGCCAACATAAGGCACGTCACATCCCGGTTGTCTTTGACGTGCGCCTCGTATTCCACCAGCTGTGCAGCTGTTGGATTACGTCCCTGAGGCGCAGCCGGCACAGGCCTCTCCAGCACATACTCTTTCGACTCTTGTCTTAGAACTATCCTCAAGTTCCTAGACCAGTCTAAAAAGTTAGGACCGGAAAGCTTGTCCTTCTTAAGAATCGATCGCAGTGATAAGGTATTAGTGTTTGCCATTTGGGTGTTTCTACACAGAAAAACATTTAGAGTGTTAATAAAGGGCTTTACTTTGTTGTTCCCATATAAAATTAATAATGAATCAAGTTATTAATTTAACCGAGTTGTTGGGCTCATGGGCCGAGATCCATATTTCATTAAGATATAGCCAAACGAGGGTTTGGTACAACTATACCTTAATTATTTAGGTAGGAACGCCGTCCAATCCCAACCTAGGGACTCTCGATTTGATGGGCTTGTTGGCACTTACCCATCTGTGCTTAGGGCCAGGAGAATCCTACTACCCATGCTAAGTCAAAACCTCCATCCAAGTGTTAGAGTATCCCATACTCTAACCCAGTACAAAGTGACAATACTCCAGTGCATCCTGCGAGGGCATGGTCTACAACTGGCCTATTCCCACCTCGATTCGGTTTTGAATGAGGGAAGCACTTTTAAGCGACTTAGTAATTCCCGTTTGGTTATTAGATTCAATTATAACGGCTTGCATACATAAGGCGGGTGAATGAGCTATTTTTAACATACATTCATACATGCAAATTGAATATAAAATGATTAAACAAAATTAAAATGGACTACTGTGGGCCTATGTTACATCCTAATATAATTCTAGTAAACCTATACTAGAAACATATATTAGGTGGGCCTCCATCTTCTCCTTCTGGGCTTGCACCTCCATTTGGGCTTGCACCTCCATTTGGGCTCACCACTCCATGGGCTTCTTCTTTTACAAATTTTATAATATTTAACTTAAATAAAATAAAATTACATTAAAAGAAAAAACGACACGCAGGCCGTATTTACCCAAAAGAAAAATACAACCCTACTCGTAAAAGGCCCAGTAGCATCCAATCATACATACATTCAACCATTCATATGCATCCAATACATACAATTCAAAGGCATGTCAAAATGCATGATTTAATCCCATTTAAATTATGTCAAAGCCATTATTAGGAAATCGCCAATTTTGGCCCACCATGGTTCTAACCCTTAACGGGCTTTGGGCCTCCAGCCCAGGCAGTCCAACTGCTCCCACTGGAATTGGGAAACCATGGGTCCAATTTAGCCATCCGAGTAATTGTGCCAAAATTACCCGAGCCAATTTCCATTAACCATATTAATTTCCAAAACTAATATCACATGAACGAAATAAAATTCATCCAAGAAACCATGCGCATTTAAATTATATAAATTTAAACACACGAATTTTAAAACCAATTAAAATTATCAAAACTGGGCCCCGGACCCAAAATACCCGCAAAATCCAAAACACAGGGCCCGGCCCGCTGCAGCCGCCTAGCGGCGATTCCGCCGCCGGCAGCCCCGCCCCCGGGAGGCCGATTTTTTTTTTTTATTAACAGAATTAAAAAAAATAAAACAACCAATCACCATCCATAGCAATTCACCAAGAATTACAAAATTACACAATAAAATTAAACTAATATAAACCTATATGCAAATTTAATTTTCATTGCATAAAACATATGGGAAAAATCATAAAACCCATACCAAGAATCCCAATCAAAAACATCCAATTTCAAAACAGGGATTCAACCAAATTAATCAATTTCCACGGATCAAAAGCCCGCTCTGATACCACTGTTGGGATTTTTCACCGGAAATCACCCGATAAAAGCGGAAGAACGCGGTGATTTCCTCAAATCCAGTCCCAGGAGCAATTGAAGTGGAAATTGAAAAACATAAAATTAAATAGAAAGAGATTAAAATTTCATACCAGAAAAATCTCTTTCAGAGACGGATGATGACTGCAGAACTCAATTTAGAATTCCTCCACTCTCACGTACACGAACGCTTGGCAAATGCAATCCGTGCTAGCGTCGGAAAAACAAAACCAATGGAGAGGGGAAGCTAGGAATTTCGGCTATGAGCTAATGGCATAGGGTTGCCGAAATTTTCTAACCCTAGGTATATATACCTAGGGTTGGCCGAATTCCTTAGGGGATTCTGGCCCATCTTGGCTCCTTTCTATTTTGTGCGGGCTTTCATGTTTTAATTTAGGCCCAGTCTAATTTTAATTATTCTGGTTTAAATTAATTTCAAGCCCAATTTTAATATACCCATGTATTTAATACATTACTCCAAGTAATATATTATTTACATCTAAATTAAAATTAGTTTGACATTTAATTTAATCCATTAAATTAAAATTAACTCAACACAAAATAAAATCATATGTAAACCTATACATATGAATATTTCCACCTAGGAAATAATTTCATAATTAATCCAATTAATTATGAAGAGCCAATTGAGTATATTAATTTTATTATTATGACCAATCCAATTGATCTTTATAATATAATTAATATATACACACTTCTCCCTCCATGGTGTATACTCCAAGTATACATGTTATTCCTTAAGTCTGCATTCTATCGTTCTATGTGTACGATCCTGTGGGCCCATCTTTATGTTGGCAGCAAGCCTTTGGCCAGCAGACTGCAGTTGGGCTCTAGCAAGCCACTGCAGCCCCCAATTAAGATGGAGATGGCAGTCTAACTGTTATCATAACCCTGTAGTTTAAACTTGTACATCCCATGTCATTGATATCGGTGTCCAACACAGAGGCATGGATTGATCACCCTCTTTTGTGTCCGGACATTAACTTGATCCCGAATGTACTGATGCTCACAAACAAGTTCCAACTTGTTTGGGTGTGGCCACACTCTTATCAGTCACATTCATCAAGTGGCCGGTGATATCTTTTCAGTTGGTCACTGAGTGACAAATCCCTTCTACATATCCATAGTATTACTATGTTCAGTGACATACCCGAAAGCACCCATACTTGGCACCCTATTACAGGCCCTTTAGGCGTACCCCTAAGTATGCGACTTCACATGTAACACCATCATATGGTCAGGTCAAAGGATCCATACAAGTACTACACGAGAATCCATTGTGATACCATACCATGTGGATTACTCGTTTAGTGGATCTATCCAGTACCACGCTCCCAGGCATGTACCCATTAACTTGGTTGACATTCCATGTCCAATGACCGGTAAGACACCGCCATACAACCAGGTTAATGATAGTCTGTTGTTCCATTCATTCCCATGACTGGAACAGACTACGGATCTATTTATGGTCATATCGTTAACCCTATCCACGGTCTTACTGCTAAGTGCATGACACTAGTCGTCATGGATATAGATATGTCCATTGGATACTTCATTTACTATACTGCACAAGATAAATATAATAAATGAATTGATGCCTTTATTAATGACACAAATAAGTACAACATATAAATCCAATAAATGTATGGTACAAATACAAGGACCAATGCCTCGGGACTAGGGCATTTCCAACACTTCTCTCAGCTGCAGAGAAGAGAGGGGGTGCGGCACATCCTAATTATCTCTTTGAAGGATTTAATCAAGCCATTCTCGATTGTCATCTACAGGACTTGGGCTTTGTGGGTAAACCTTACACCTGGGAAAGGGGGCAAGGAACTAGACATTGGGTAGAGTAGAGGCTTGACAGAGCTTTTGCAACGGAAGATTGGGTTCGAAGGTTCAACCAATCAAAAGTTTTTCATCTCCCTCAAACAACTTCTGATCATATTCCCATCTATCTGGAGCTTAGGTGTTTCATTCCAATCATCAAGGATAGGCGGTTTCGCTTTGAAAATAGTTGGATAAGAGAGGAAGGGTGTTTGGATGTTATCTGGAGTTCTTGGCAATCTGTTAGTGTAGGTGATTTACAGGAAAAATTGCGGGTGTGTGGCCGAAATCTAGATATGTGGGGTCACAGTCTTTCGCACCAAATTAGAGAGCGAATCAAAGACCAAAAGTTAATTCTAGCCCATACTAGAGGTAACAGAGACTGGGCTTCGCTGGAAGAATTGAGAAATGCTGAGCAGGAACTAAACCGTTTACTTAAATACGAGGAAGATTTTTGGCGACAGAGAGCGAAGATCTTCTGGCTCAGAATAGGGGATCATAATACTCAAGCTTTTCACAAATGCGCAAATGGGAGGAAGGCCAAAAAGGTAATTTCTTCTCTCCAAAGAGAAGATTTTACTTGGGTTGATAAATCTATAGGCTTGAATGATCTGGTGTGTAGCTACTTTGAGGATTTATATACTAGCAGGGGAGTAGATGTAGAGGCAGTAATGAGTTTTGTGATACCAAAGGTGACTGCGGCTCACAATGATATGTTGTTGGCACCTTTTCGAGCTGAAGAAGTCAAGGATGCTATCTTTTCGATGCACAATGACAAGGCCCCAGGCGAGGACAGTTTTAATCCAGCCTTTTACAAGAAATATTAGGCCATAGTGAAAGAGGATGTCACGCAGGCTTGCTTGAGCTGGTTGAACGGAAGACAGTTTCCTGCAGATCTTAATAACACTAATATAGTGTTAATTCCTAAGAAGAGTAGACCGGCCAATATGAAAGAATTGAGACCGATTGCTTTATGCAATGTTATTTACAAAGCAACAGCTAAAGTGGTGGCGAACAAACTCAAACATATTCTGCCAGATATAATTGATGAGACTCAGTGGTTTTGTTGCAGGCAGATTGATCACAGATAACATTGTGGTGGCCAATGAGGTAGTTCATTGGCTTAAGGGTAAACGTAAAGGGAAATATGGAGTAGCTGCTGTGAAGATTGATATAGCTAAAGCCTACGGTAAGCTGGAATGGGGTTATCTCGAGCAGATGTTAATAGCTCTGGGCTTCTGCCGGGATTGGGTCTCTTTAATCATGCGGTGTGTTTGTTCTGTGAAATTCAAAGTCTATGTGGGAGATGATACAGTAGGACCAATCGTTCCGACGAGAGGCTTACGGCAGGGGGATCCGATGTCGCCTTACTTATTCATATTAGCTGCGGAAGGGCTTTCGGCAATGATTCGCAAAAGGGAACGCATGGTTCTTTATCACGGCTGTAAAATCTCGTCGGTGGCACCAAGTGTCACTCATCTCTTCTTTGCGGACGATGCCTTCTTATTGTTTAGAACTTCGGATCAGGAATGTGAGGTGGTCAAACAGATGCTGCATCTTTATGGCGTAGCTTCAAGTCAAGAGGTAAACCTTTCTAAATCCTCTCTAATTTTCAGTGCTAATTTGTCCTCTGAAGCGAAAATGTATATCTGTGAGCTGCTACAAGTTCCAGAGCAGGAAGGTTATTGCAAGTACCTTGGTTTGCCTTTGATGAAAGAAGAGACTTGCTTTCGATTTTATCAAAGGAAAGTTGCAAAGTAGGATAGCAACTTGGAGGGGTCGACATTTATCTAGAGCAGGGAAGGAAATCCTCCTAAAAACAGTATCACAGGCTCTACCAGCTTACTGGATGAGCTTATATTTGCTCCCTGAGACAACTTGCGAGGAGCTACACAAAATTATGAATGCTTACTGGTGGAACAGTAGTGAGAATCGAGGGGGTATAAAATGGCAGAAGTGGGAAAGATTGTGTGTGAGGAAGACTGCAGGAGGACTAGGCTTTCGGGATTTGAAAGATTTTAACATGGCTCTGCTTACAAAAAAGGGTTGGAAATTGGTCAATAATCCGGATAGCCTAATAAGAAGGATTCTAAAGTCAAAGTATTTTCGCGATTGTTCTTTCCTGGAGTCGAGTATTGGTGACTCTCCGAGCTTTATTTGGAGGAGTATTTGGACTGGCAGTGAAGTGATTCGTCGTTTATGTCGATTAAGGATTGGTAATGGGCCAAACATCAGAATTTGGAAGGACCCCTGGCTCCCTGATGTAGCAAATGGTTTTGTTAGTACTGCAGCTCCTCCTGATAGCGGTGAAATGTTAGTTTCTGAGCTTATGCAGATTTCCACAAGAAGCTGAGATGAGCACAGGATTCGGTCCTTGTTTAATGAGCATGATGCCAATCAAATTCTTTCAATTCCCCTAAGCATTAGGAACTTGACGGACTATTGGATTTGGGTTGGTGATAAAGCAGGCAAATACTCAGTTAAGGTGGGTTATAGAATTATCCATAGCACTCAGGAAGAGCAACTGGAAAGAGGTGGAGATATTTGGAAAAGGTTATGGGCTATCCGTTGTCTTCCGAAAGTCTCTAATTTGTTATGGCGCGCTGCAAATAATTGCCTTCCAACTCGGGCTCGATTGATGCAGAAAGGAGTCATAAACTCTTCGGTATTCCCCGTCTGCAATAGAGAAGAATAGACAGTAGTACACGCTCTTATTACGTGTGATTTAGCTAAGGAGGTCTGGAGAAGTTCTAGGATTGGCTGTTACTTTGTAAGTTCTTCTAATTTTGTTGATTGGCTTGGTTTGATTTTTAATCAGTTACAGAAAGATAGGCTAGGATTGATGGCTGCAGTGTGTTGGAATATTTGGCATAATAGGAACCAAGTAGTGTGGGCCGGAAAACAAATTTCTGCAAGGGGTTTAGTTCAGAAAAGTATCTACATGGTTAATCAGCTTAAAGGTGATTCCCAGTTAGGACAGCTAGATCAAGAAGTGGATCGCTATGTGGAGGAGGCAAGTGTTTTCTGGCAGAAACCGAGAGCTGGCTGGATTTCAATTTGTGTTGATGCCGCAGTTTTTGATAAACATGGTGTTGTAGGTATGGTTCGCAGAGATCACAATGGGCATTTCATAGGAGCGGCAGTCCGTTGTCATCCCCACTGTAGTGCCCGACAATTCTTGAGGTGTATGCCATTAGAGAGGCTCTTAGCTGGATCAAGGAAAGACGTCAGCAAAATGTTATTATTGAATCTGATTGTTTGGTTGCTGTCAAGGCTATCACTAGTCCGGTCTTTTTAAGCTCTTATTTTGGTTTGTTGGTTATGGATTGTAAAGCTATTCTTTCAACTCTTCGATGTGTTAGAGTTGTCTTTGTAGTGGGAGCTCACCCAAGACTCCACATTTGGGGACTTGCTGCCCCTCATTGTATTTCAGCCACTTTGGCTTTTGATTTATTAAATTGATCTTTTTTTGGGGGTAAAAAAAAAAAAAAAAGTAATTTGTTTAAGCTATGAAATTGAATGAGAAAAAATAAAAGTAGTGGGTGTAAAAATTAAAAAAAAAAAAAAAGAAATAGTGAAAAAAGAGAAAACTTGACATAATATTATAAATATTTATTAAAAACGATCTATTTTTGTAAATCTGTGTCGTTCTGTAATTAGAATTCAGCCCGGTAGATTTTAAGAGCCTAATTCAAGTAGAAGTAGAACTTGCAAGATACATTTTTATTTTTAATGGTAGATGTCATCGATGAATATCACTCACTATTATATATGTGTAATGATTATGTACAAAGGTTTAAAGGAAATTTTTTCTCAAGTAGAAAGATGAAATTAAGTTAAAAGAATAAACTTTTTCTAGTAGAAAAAAGAAAGAATAGAATTGTTAGAAAATAGAAACTTAGAAAAAACGAATGAAAACCTAAATACTTATGTATATATACAGAGGCGGACAAAATAGTAGTCTAGATGAAGTAAAGATGAAAAAGCAAACGAAGAATGCGACGTCCGTAAAGAGTTATATTCTTTGGAAAAAAAATGTTATAAATTGGTAGTATAAATAGGCATAAATAGACGTTGAAGTTGCTCACTCAGCCACAGCTACATAAAATCAAGGAAAACATTTGCGAATTTAGTTAATTAGTTGCAGGGATGGACAAGCCCATAGTGATATTCAGCAAGACAACATGTTGTATGAGCGATTCAATAAAGTCATTGATATGTGGATTTGGTGCCAACCCAACAGTGTACGAGCTTGACAAAATCCCAAATGGGCAGCAAATTGAGAGGACACTGATGCAGCTTGGGTGTCAACCAAGTGTACCTTGTGTGTTTTCATTGCCCAGAAATTGGTTGGTGGTGAAAACCAAGTCATGACTCTTCATGTTCGTAACCAGCTCATTCCTTTGCTTATTGATGCTGGTGCTATTTGGATTTAATTTCACCTTTCATCTGTTCCTAATTAATTAACAATATTCTTAAATAACTTTTCTTTATATGTATAATCACTTTTTTGGTTTTTTTCTCTCTGCTTATATCTCACACTTTAGTTAATGGATATAACCTCTGACTAACCAAATGAACAGGATAACAATGGCAGCTTCAAATTAGATATCCCTAAATTACTTCTCCTTGAGGGATCAATCTGTTCTTAATAATTTAATAGATTATATACGGACTAGGAAAACTTAATTAGCACCTAATGGGCCAAAATCCGATCTTGATGAAACGTCAAAGGAATAAATTTGTAGAATTTCGGATTATACCTCAAAAAAATTGTTGAAAACAAAAATGATTACATAGATGGGGTCCGGTTAAAAATAATTGAATTTGTAATGCCTATTTTAACCAGGAGAAGTGAGAAGATCAAAACCGGAGAACCATTCTCCGGTTTCACATGTTAGAAAGAAGACCAAAGATTCAATTTCCGGTTTTGTAACATGATGTTAAATGATACGTACTTTTATTGGTGTAACATCTAACATGGATATTTAAGCTCCGGTTTTAGATAGTAATAGACCCGTAATTTTTTTGTATATACAATATGTAAGAAAACATGGGCCTACAATGTAAGCAAACTAGAAGTTGAATCTTCAGTTTTCTTACATTGTATGCCCATGTTTACATGATAACAATGATTTTCTTACATTGTAGACCTATGCTTTATTGTACATATTGGAAATTTATAAGTTGCAGCACAGAGATTTAAATCTCTGGTTTCGGATGTGTCAGATGCTGTTAACAAAATCATATAGCATATAACATCTTGTTAGGAAATTGGAGATTAAATCTCCAATCTTCTTTCTAACATGTGAAACCGGAGAGTGATTTTCTCACCCTTGGTTAAAATTGGCACTGCAGATTAAATTGTTTTGAACTGGAGGCTATCTATGGAATTGTTTTTGTTTTCAGCATTTTTTTCAGAATTTCATCAACAGGTAAAGCAAAATAGAAAGGGAAACCAACATATTTCAATCACCAAATTCCATAAACATAAAATAGTGAATCATGCGAACAAGTAAAAAAAGAGGATAACAACATTTCATTCACCAATTCCGCAGGATTTCACCTTCTCCTTGTCAATCATTTATCAACTAATTGTAAAATCTGGAGAATAATTCTGAGCTATAAGTGGCTTTTAGGTATTAGTTCTGAGCAAATAAAAACCATTTGGGATGAGTCGCATTTTCTATGATTCTTATTTAACTTTTGGAGAATTTATCGTCTCAGTTTTGCCGCAACAGAATAAATTATGGCTACACTCATACATTATCATACTTGTACTTGGAATTTCATCCATTTGCATCTGGAATATTTGATAAGAAAAGTACATCGGCCTTTAACTCATTTATTAATCAACAAGTATGCAACTATGCATACACATAACCTGATCTACCAAAAAGTTTCGCCTTCCCCTAAAGCTAATTTAAGATGACTTAAATCACTTGATCAAAAAATCCTCATCTAGATAAAACCATGTCTCAGTTCTAGACTTTATATCAGATATAGAACCTGATACAGGAATGCGAAGCCAAGGCATAATGCAGCAAGTATTTATTCACTTGTGAATGAAATCTTTTAGAATGCCACTTCTACGTTCTAGATTCGCATTTCTTTGCCAATTCACAACTGCCCTTTGAACAGGAGCACTCGCCTCACCTATCTCCTCATCTGAGAACTTGTGTTCCACTATTCCCAATGGTCCAGGCTGCAGTACCTTAATCACAGTTTCCATCTCCTGCTCAACCTGCCTATGCAATAGAAAAACAGTATTCATCTGAGAAATTGAAAACCCACAATGAAAAACATAAATAATAACAAGTCACTTGCATAGCACAAATCTGTAGAAAGTAGATAAACATGTATAGCACAATTCTACACCTCGTGGAAAATGAGTTGCCAAAAAAAACCTGTGGGCTATATTTGGTTTGTAAAATGAAATAGGCAAGCGGCAGAGTAGCTATTCCCAGGAAATGTGATGCGTAAGGACTCAAGATAATCCTATTGAAACTCTTCTGATTCATGGGATAGAACCACCCTTGACAAACAGGATACAGTTTGAGAAATACAGAACTTGATTAAGTATGGCAATTGGAGTCATGAGCTCCATCAACAAGAATATCACCTCTTTGAAGTGAAATTCGATTAACGGGTCTAAAGCTACAAGAGACAAAATTCATAATGTTATGACGCATCAACATCCTTGTAAGCACAGCCAAGAAGCTCTCCAATTTCCATATCCTGACTTTTCACATGTAAAGCATCCTCTAAACCCTCCATTGTCTCCTCATCCTCAAATTGTGTTCTCATGCTCTCATTCTCAGAATCACTCTCAACCAAATTAACATACTCCATATCTGATGAATAATCACTAAAAGTTTCAATCCTGTTCTTCTTTCCTCTGTAACCCACAAAGGTCAGGAATTTGTCCTTCCAAATGACTAAAGGACCTTTCTCAATCAGCTCTCGGCCTTCATAAGCTTCAGTTAAGAACACACTAAACCTCTTCCCTCTCTCGGACACATAAAAGATCCCAAAATGCTTCAAAAGAAGTCTCATCAATTTCTGTGGCATCACAAATTCCCGTCGGAAGTGGGTAAGGTGATCGGTAACCAATCTCTTCTCGATGGTAAAACTAAGCAATTCATGCATTATAGCAACAGCCCTCTTGTCAAATTCTAGTGACCCTGCTGTCAACCCCCTACCATCTGCATATGGTGACAAGTAAGACCTCTTCTGGAAGTGCTCAATTTTACCAGCATATCTATAAACCTTCTTGTAATTTGGAGGATACTTCATAGGAAATGATAAGGTAAGCAATCCTGGTTCATGCAAACTTGTTTCTGATAACCCTAATACCTTCTTCTCTAATTCTGTGATGGCCCAAGCAGGATTCCAATTTACTAGTTCCAAATATTCTACTTCATTCCCAGATTTAACAACTCTAAAAAGTTCAGGGTACTGATACACCCATTTTTTCCTAAAATCCATAGGTAGGCCAAAATCTCTTCTAAAAGTAGCAATCTTGTCTACTGGAAGCCGTTTATCGACAGACATCATAATACACTTTGTAACATGCTCTGCAGCTTTATCTGAGTTCTCCTCAATTAGCCTGTCATGTTCTTCCACTAAATCCTCAGCAGCTTTTGTCATCCCACACCATAACACTCCCCTTTGATCCTTATACAATTCAAAAACCTTAGGAGATTTCCGTAGAAAATCAGAAAGTTTATGCGGTTTAGGAAGATTGATACTCGTCCTGTATTGTTCAAGATTTCTTACAGGGATTACCATCTCCGGCTCATGCTTTAATACTTCTATAACTGCAAGTACTTTAGACAGAATTTTCCACTTCTCTGTCACTACCTCAAGATCATGCACTCTCTTCTTGCTGCTTCTGTCTTGAACACGCTTGCTTGTTGTCATGAACCTGATCTGTAACCAACTCAGCAAAGGTTCTCCATGCCAGTTCCTTCTCACAGGCAAATAGAACAAACGTATTATATTAGTGTCATCCAATTGATTCATCAAATTCCAATTTTAATGTATTGGCTGCCCTTTTTAGATTACATCAGACTTAGACGCATATGTATATTGTAAACAGCGTATAACATTGAAAGTAAAATTAAAAAATTTCCTCCATAGGGTTGTGGGTAAAAGACATTGTTCTAAATTGCCTTCATGCTGAAATTAGGATAGGCATAGCTGTTGTGTTGCTTTACTCTCTTCCCAGTTGAATTGTTAGCACATATCACCAATATTTAGAAGATCAATTTGGAACCTCGAAAGTTAATCAATGGATTACCAACAAACAATCTCTCTTGAACAAGGTGAAGTCCCTACAGCTAAGCACTTCAGGAAGAAGAGATTAAAGGGGCAATGACTCTTTGCAGTTATTGTTGGTGCAAAATCCACTGTTCTACTCGAAAATAGAACTCTCTGTTGAGCCTTTGGGGAAAAAAGACTGTTGCGTAAATGGCATTGATGACTACTAAATGAAGGAACACTATCAGGAAAGAGCTTGCCAGCTGGTGAATGGGTCGTGAAAAGAAAAATGTAGAAGCTCTGGTTGTGAGGATAACTCATGGTGGCAAAGTAAGAAGGTGAAAATATAAAATATAGTGAATAAAAGAAATTGAATAGAGTGATTCAGGACATTGCTTCTTCCTCAAAGAATAGAATAGATGTTGCTTATATTTACAAAGAATTAGTACTTCATAAAATTGTTGAATGGTTATTCCACGTCTAAAAATGAAATGAAAATTAGGGATAACTATTACAGTCCTCGCTTTATTTGACAAGCCAAACATAGCCTTGGCTTTGCAAAACCAATAAACGGAATAGAATCTACTAAAATAATTTAGAGGCATCACACACAATGTTATGACATGAAACCACAAAACTAGCCTACGGTCAATGAGTTTATTGCTCCAACTCCCCAGAAGCCTCCTACATAAATAGCAATTTGCATTCTTGCAAACCCAGGGATATTCAACAATTTAAATTCACCTAATTGGGTTGCCTGAGTCCATGATAATTTTCATCAAACAAGTTTAACTGCTTAAGCACCAGTCCACTGTAGAATCTGAACGATCATGAGTAATTAACAAGAAACAAGAGCTAATTAGGTCTGATACCTGGCTCAGCCACACACTCCATGTATTTAAATCAAACTGCTTTAGTTCAATGTCAGGACCAACTCACGAAGGAAAAAGAGTAAAAATTCATAACTGGATGGATTCATGTGAATGTCAAGCAACTAATAGGCGTCAATCTCACCAAAACATTACAAATGAATTAAGTAATTAAAACGATTAAACCAATAAATGAATTAATTCATCAATAACATTACTCCATAACATTGAACTTCTAATTCCAATTCGATAATTCGCTCTCATAAACCAGAAAACACGATCCAACTCAAATTTATAAGCGTATCATACCACCACAAGAGCAAGCCCTAGTTAGCATAAACTAAAAGATGAATAAGAAATATGACTCTTTTTTTTTTTATATTGCACGGACACAGTTGTACCTGACGATTCCTGAAAACGGCAAGGCGTTTCGCAGCCCAGAAAATGAAATCCGCATAATTCTCCTCTTACTGCACTGTGTGATGCGCCGAGTTAGTTGCAGAGAAAGGGAACGATGACAAGGTAGCAGAAAGAATGTGTTCTTCACCGTTCGATATTCACCCTCAAAGAAAGGCAAAAAGTGAAGCCCTTGATACCGTGTTTCATCTCGGTAGACCAGAATGGCAGTACCGTAAGTGAAACGGCGTCGTTTGAAAACTCAGAAGGTTGAAAAGCAATACGACTCCGCTCAGTGGCAGTGCCAGGAATTGGCGGAAGGGAGGCGAAAATTTCCTGAAAAAGTTTCTGGCCGGCCGGCGAACCTGAAAAACAATTTTAATCTAAATCATGTCACAGTACCAAATGCACAAGCATAATGTATGAATTTCAAATTAAATTATATCACAATCTCAAAATTCTCAATATATCAATCGCAATTCAAATTATAATACAATTGATTCAATTCAATGACAATATATCACAATCCCTAAATGGCTAAACCCTAATTCAGCAATTTAATAATGAAAAAAAAAATTGATTCAAATAATAGTAATATAATAAAATGCTAACATATTATTTGCAATTCCTAATCCTAATTCAACATCATAACAATCCTAATCAATCTAATTTTAATTGTGAAATCTCAAATTGAATTTAGGGTAAAATATAAATTATTTAGGAATTAGAAGCTGAACGTTACCTAATTGAAGAGCCGGCGGACGAGCGGAGAGCGCGGACGGACGGAGAGCGGCTGACGGGGTGGAGAGTGGCCGGGCAGCGGCGGATTGGGCGGAGGAGGCAGGCAGTGGCTATGTTGTGTGAAGGTAAGAATTTGGGAAAGCAGAGCAGGGAATGAAGTTGTCGAAGGATTGCAAATGATCCGTCTGATATAAAATTTTTTTTTTTCCAGCCCAGGCAAAACGACGTCGTTTTGCCTGGGCAATTAAAAAAAATTTTTATATCAGATCATTTGCAAGCCTTTGACAACTAAAAAAATTTTTAATTGCCCAGGGCAATTAAAAAAAAAGACTCCGGACAAAATGATATCGTTTTGCGTGGAAAATTAATAAAAAAAATCCCAGGTTAAACAACGTCGTTTTGTTTAGAAAATTAATTAAAAAAAATCCTAGGCTTGCCTGGGATTACAAAAAAAAAAAAAAACTTTCGTGTTCCGCTGGTTTTGAAGGGCTGATCTTACATACGATGCCACAGGAAACACTTCTACTAGGGGTGTTTTCAGCGGCCGGGGGCAACCCTCCGCCACTGTAAAGCTGTGGCTCCATTTGCCAACTGTTACAAGAACCGAAAGAAGGCCTGCAGAGCAATTAGTTACAGTTTATTAGAGTAGTATTGCACAGATATAAGGAAAAGCTGGTCAGCGAATGATGAAATTAATTATATTAGTATTAACCAGTATTAAATTAGACAACTTACGATTGATGGATGCCTACCATTGATCGATCCAGCCCCCAGAAAAGCAAGCAATGGATGGGATTATGATGACCATCTGATCGTGCAATCTTCAGCTATGATTTATCCAACACAGCACTCATCTTTCCAATACCAAAACCTCTTCATTATGACTACCATTTCATGTTCATCATATGCCAGGTATAAATTCTCTATCATATTTTTCCTATTTTACTTCCTACTAAAGTCTAATCATATAATTACACTCTACTCACATAATTATATAATGTCTACAAGTTTGCAGGTTGAATTCGAATTCCATTAAAAATATTTCCAAGAAAGTGTAGAAAGTCTTATTATGACTAATTTCTAAAGAAAATTATTATAGTAGTTTATACAAACAAAAAAAAGTCTAATAACGTATTTCAATAATTAATTTTTACCAAAATAAAATACAAAGTCGTAATAAGTGTGAATTGGTGGTCAAATTGATTCTATTAGGTGATCAAGTAACTCATTTTGTAGATTAGACGAAAGCCCTGATTTGCCCCCCAAAACCAGTGATCTTACATACGATGCCGCCGGAAAACACCTCTAGTAGGGGTGTTTTCTGGCGGCGGTGGGGCAACGGCCTACCCGTGCCCCCTCCCCCCTGCGCCACTGGAAATAACTAAAATACTGAGAATAGTATTCATAAAAAGAAAAAAATTCTGAATAGTCATTAAAAAAAAAAAAACTTCAATTCTACTTAAATATTTCAATTCCAGTCATATAGTGTAATGTCCTATGTTACAGATTGTATTAGTGAAGTTAATTATATTAACTAACCGGATCACGCTAGTGATAACTAGTATTGAAAGGGTTTAGTTATGTAATTAACTTCATTAATACAATAAGTAAAAGTTTAATAGTATTGTATAGCATGGTATTAGGAATAAAAGCAGAGTATTGTAAAAGCTTTCAAAGAAAGCTTTGATGAGCTGTAAAGTTAGTTTCTATTCCCTAGATTTTCGGCATAATTCAAGGCAATTCAGGGCCATTCATTTTTACTTTAATCCAACGGGCTACAGCCCTTATTGATTTGTAAAGTACAGCATAAAAGACTTGCTGCGTCCTTGTACTCTGTTTTTCAAGCAAATAATAATAAAAAGGAAATATTTCTTTTCTTCTTTTCGTTTCTCATGGTATCAGAGCACTAGGTGCTTCTCTTCCTTTTCTTGTGATATGGTGAGAAAACACAGGAAAAAGGTAACAGAAATCCCTCAAGGAGAACAATTTCTCGATGCTGAAAACGAAGATGCAGCAGAGCGAGATTCACAAACCGTGGATCCTGTCTTCGCTTCAAATCAGTTCTATGGGGCAGCGGCAGATCCAAATCAAGGCATGGGTAATTTCAATCCTTTGTCAAATCTATTTCAGATGCAACCAAATGATAATCCTGGAGCCACTATTGTAAATGTGCAATTGAATGGAAACAATTACATAGCATGGAGGAAAGCAATGATTCGTGCTCTTTGCGTGAAAGAAAAAAGTGATTATGTTCTGAAGGATCTTCAGATTCCAGAGGAAGGATCTCATGATTATATGCAGTGGCTGAAGGCTGATTGTTTGGTGACATCTTGGTTAATAAATAGCATGACTAAAGATGTTGCTGAAGGTTTTCAATATGCCTCCACTTCACGTGAATTGTGGCAAGATCTGGAGCATAGATTTGGTGGTAGCAATGGGCCAATGCTTTATCAAATCCAGAGAGAAATAAGTCTGCAAATGCAAGGTAATTTGCCAATTATGCAGTATTACAACAAATTAAAGAAACTATGGGATGAATTGAGTTTTTTATCCCCTATGCCAAGTTGTCAGTGTGGTTTTGCACGAAATTGTATCTTTAATGCATTTCAACGCGTAGCTGATCAAAGAGAGGAAGCAAGATTAATGCAATTTTTAATGGGACTCAATGAGGCTCATGAGAATGTTAAAAATCAGATTCTCTTAATGGATCCCCTTCCAACTATCAACAAGGCTTACTCAATGTTACTAAAAGTAGAAAAACAACAAGAAGTCTCTGCTGCTACACATTCACTGGATTTTGCACACTTTGTTCAAACTGATAAACAGAACACAAAAGGGAAGGGCAAGAAAACAGGAGCTGAGTTAAAGGCTGAAAAAGCAAACCTGAAGTGTGATCATTGTGACGGAACTGGTCATACAAAGGTTAATTGTTTCAAGATAATTGGATATCCTGATTAGTATAAAGGATCAAGACCACAACAGAATACTGGTTATAAATCTAATAAAGCTAATGCAGTTTGTACAGGAGGAGATTCTCAAATACAGAAGGCTGCACATACAATTGCAGAGGTGGAGTCTGAAAATTTCGATCAGAAGCAGATGGCTTATATGGTGCAAGAGATGTACAAGCTTTTAAAGGAAATGGTGTAGGTTCAGATTTTCCAATAGCAAATCCGGATTTCACAGCTTTTGCAGGTTTCTCTGGTAAGAATTCTTCTATAGCTCCAGTTGTTTCTGATCTGGCTCATTACTGGATACTTGATAGTGGTGCAACGACTCATATGAGTCCAACTAAGAAATGGTTTACAGACTTTACGGTATTGAGAATACAACAACAAATTGTTTTGCCAAACGGTAAAATTCAATTAATTAACACCGTCGGTACTGTGCCTTTGTCCTCTAAATTTCGGCTGACTGATGTGTTGTTTGTTCCGGATTTTAAATACAATCTTTTGTCTGTGGGAGCATTACTCAAACAGTTCCATATTGAGATAATTTTTCGGCCTCATTACTGTTGTCTGCAGGATAAGGACACTCATGAAGTTTTGGCTATAGGATGGATGATAGATGGTCTTTACTTGCTGGATAGAAACTCCTTTTCAACTGAAGAAATTACTAAATGTCAGCAGTCATGTTTTAGTGGCATTTTACAATCTAATGTTATTGATGTATGGCATGACAGATTAGGTCATGCATCTCTTGATGTTTTGTCACATATTAGTAGTATAAATTTACAGGCAAATTCTTCTAGTTGTGATGTTTGTCCCTGTGCAAAACAACACAGATTTTCTTTCAATAGAAGTCATATTTCTACTCAATCAAAATTTGAGTTGCTACATGTAGATCTTTGGGGTCCCTATCGGATACCAACTAATAAAGGAGCCAGATATTTTCTGACATTGGTTGATGATTATACTCGTTTAACATGGGTTGTGTTACTAGCTTCAAAGCAACAGGTTTCTTCTGCCTTGGAGAATTTTTTCAACTATGTTTACTGTCAGTACAATACTCGAATAAAGATCTTGCGAAGTGATAATGGGTCTGAGTTTGTTAATTTTACTTGTGCAGCAATGTTTAACCGATTTAGTGTTTTTCATCAACGCAGTTGTGTATATACTCCTCAACAGAACGGTATTGTCGAGCGAAAGCACCGACATCTTTTAGAAATTGCTCGGGCGATCATGTTTAAATCAGCCCTGCCAATTGTGTATTGGGGCGAAGCTATTCTTATGGCTGTCTCCATTTTAAATGTTTTACCTTCCCGGTTGTTGGATTGGCAGACACCATATTTTAGATTTTATAACTCTCTTCCTGATTACAGTCTTTTTCATGTATTTGGATGTTCTTATTTTTACACAGATCTGCATCCTCACAAAGACAAATTTGCAGTTCGAGCTCGTGCTGCAGTTTTCTTGGGTTATGAAACGGGTAAGAAAGGCTATAAGGTTTTGGATTTGGAGACCAAACAGATTCTTATTTCCAGAGATGTATCTTTCCGTGAACAGGTTTTTCCTTTCCGGCTCTCTGCGTCTCCTTCTTCTGATCCTTCTTCTGCTTCTTCTACTAATGACAATGTTACTCCTACTCATGCTCTCCCTATTGATGTTGCTGATTCGTCTTTACCTAGACGATCTGGCAGGCTTACCAAACCACCGAGCTGGTTATCAGATTATGCTACCTGTGCCAAGATAACTGACATTTCTCATATGTGTTCTCCTACTCATACTGCTTTTCTGACACAGATTATGACTATTAAAGAACCTGCCCATTTTTATAAGGCTGTCCGCGATAAAGCTTGGATTCAAGCTATGAATGATGAACTTGATGCTCTGGAAAAGAATCAGACTTGGGAGCTTGTGCCATTACCCTCAGGTAAAAAACCTCTTACTACCAAATGGGTGTATCGGGTCAAATATAAACCCAATGGTGAGGTAGATAGATATAAAGCTAGATTAGTGGCCAAGGGGTATAATCAAATTTTTGGTGTAGATTACTCTGAGAATTTTAGTCCTGTGGCAAACACTGTTACTGTCAGATTATTTCTTACTGTTGGGGCAGCCAAGGGATGGATTATTGACCAAGTCGATGTCAACAATGCTTATCTCCATGGTTACCTTGATGAGGAAATTTATTTACAGCCTCCTTTGGGGTATAATAAAGCTGGAAAAGGCCAGGTATGTCGTTTAATCAAATCCTTATATGGTCTGAAACAAGCAAGAAGGCAATGGCATAAGGAGATTTCTACAAAATTGCTTGCCTATGGGTTTGTTCGCTCTAAGCATGATCATTGTTTATTTTTAAAGAGTACTGCTACTTCTTTTCTGGCCTTGCTGGTTTATGTAGATGATATTTTGTTGATGGGTTCTAACTCTGTTGATGTTAAGGCAGTCAAGACTTATCTTCATTCTCTTTTTACTATTAAAGATTTAGGCAAAGCTCATTATTTTCTGGGTATTGAATTGGACCAAACTTCTGATGGTGTTCTTTTGTCTCAAACCAAATATATTCATGACTTGTTAATTGATGCTGGATTACAAAATTGCACACCTGCCTCTAGTCCAATTTTACCATCTACGGTTTTGACTGAGCCCGGACCTTTGTTAACTGATGCTGGTCCGTTTCGCCGCCTTGTGGGCCGTCTGTTGTATTTAGGATTTTCTCGCCATGACATTTCCTATGTGACTCAATAGTTAAGTCAATATATGCAGGCCCCTGGTGAACATCACTTTCAAGCTGCTCTCCATGTCCTCAAGTATCTAAAGGGTACTGCAAATTTGGGCTTGTTCTATCCTAGTCATACAGATTTGGGAGCTCTTACTACTTATTGCGATTCAGATTGGGCTAAATGCAGTCTCACACGGCGGTCCTTATCCGAGTTTTGTGTTTTTATTGGCTCTTCCTTAGTTTCCTGGAAAACTAAGAAGCAGAATACAGTGAGTCGTTCCACTGCAGAGGCTGAATACAGGAGCATGGCTTCGGTTAGTTGTGAACTCAAATGGATTTCCTATTTGTTGGCTAATTTTGGTGTTCAGGTTTGCCTTCCCATTCCTCTTTACTGTGACAATCAATCTGCTATTGCTTTGGCCAAGAACCCGGTTTATCATGATAAGACAAAGCATGTTGCCATTGATGTTCATCTTATTCGTGAATATTTTGAGGATGGGTTCCTGCTTCCTACTTACATTTCTACCCGTGCACAAGTGGCTGATATGTTTACTAAGGCTTTCTCTTCTTCTCGTCTTCTTCCTTTCTTGCTCAAGCTTGGCCTTGTTACTCTGGCTCCAGCTTGAGGGGGGGCTGTTACAGATTGTATTAGTGAAGTTAATTATATTAACTAACCGGATCATGCTGGTGATAACTAGTATTGAAAGGGGTTAGTTATGTAATTAACTTCATTAATACAATAAGTAAAAGTTTAATAGTATTGTATAGCATGGTATTAGGAATAAAAGCAGAGTATTGTAAAAGCTTTCAAAGAAAGCTTTGATGAGCTGTAAAGTTAGTTTCTATTATCTAGATTTTCGGCATAATTCAAGGTAATTCAGAGCCATTCATTTTTGCTTTAATCCAACGCGCTACAGCCCTTATTGATTTGTAAAGTACAGCATAAAAGACTTGCTGCGTCCTTGTACTCTGTTTTTCAAGCAAATAATAATAAAAAGGAAATATTTCTTTTCTTCTTTTCGTTTCTCATCCTAAAGCTAATTAAGAAACCAATTACTAAAACTCAGAATAAATTAATTAAACCAAATCCATACCATTTTGTTCATCATAAGAATTTTCTTCATCATCATAAAACTAAACCAAATCCATACCATCTTATTCATCATCAGTATTTTCTTCATCATCATTATCATTCTGCTGGTTTGCCTGTCTTTGAGCATGGGGCATGAACACATGTGTACAGAAACCAATAAGCATGAAGACTGCAAAAAATCATGATGTAAGCCCAAAAATGGTGCTTTTCCAGCTTATAAGAAACACTTACTATGATAGCCGCAAAACCCAACGTCCGAGAAAAAGATGGCATTATAAGCTGATTAATCACAAAGGTAAAATAAATGGCAAGAAAGAAGAAGGTCCATAATAGTTTTTATTCAAAAACTATAGGAGGCAGATTTAGGATGTAGGTGTTCATACCTAAGGTTAATGCTATCTCAAACAATGGGTAATAAACCGCCTTTGTGGGAGCAACCACTTCCTAGTGGAGCCACCATTGGCTAGCACTAAGATACCAAGAGGGCAAAGTGGTGCTAAATAATAGGACGATTTCGCAGAGTATTTTGGTTAGGAACAGGAGCATTACCGGCACCTACAACAGCTTCTCGAATCTCATCGGCACCATCAGCAACTTGAGCCATAATGAGAGAACGGTATGAGGGATGAATGAACAAATGAATGAGAGAGAGCGAAGAATAATGTAAGGAGGAAGGAGAGAATGCTTAATATAGAGTATAGACAATGGGAAATCGTAAATGGTTATCCATGGAGCATGCACAAAGATTGTTTTCTGTTTCTTATTTTCTTTTCCAAATTCATCCTTGTTTGCGAAGATGGGTTGTAATATTGCAGTGTGGGCTTGAAAGTGAAGGAAAACAATGGAGAAGTGCATTTGGCGGTTTATTTCTTGAAAAACGATTGAATTTCTTCATTATTTTCTTGAGATGCAAACAAGTTTTATATTTGGCCCTGTTGGAAAAATATGTTTCTATACTCAAGCCAGCGTATCATATATTTTCAATTTTTTTCCAATAAGTAGACCACAAAAACCATATCATATGACATAAAAATGTGCTTTTTCAGTCGATAAACATATAATATGATGCCCGTGAAAGCCACGACGGGAGAAAAGGATGCCACAACCAGATGATTCATAATAGAGACATAGTTGATAGCAAGAAAAAAGTCGTCTAAAGCAGTTTTGGTTCTAAAACGATTGCAGGAAGGTTAAGAGTCCAAGACATGGCTAAAAATTGTGGACCAAAATTTGAGCTTAAAATATAATTTAAACACATGCAAACAACTTTACTTTAATTAGCATTCTACTATTTCTTTTTTAGTCAAACAATACAATACGAAATCAGTAGGTTTATTTTCCAGTAGAGAAAATAATATTCTAATTTCAATGTCATTGTTCTTTTTTAGGATTCATTTGGTGATATTCCCTTTTTGGATTTTTTCTTTTTTCCTTTTCCTAGTGCCTTCCATAGTTGTATAATACTGAAAGAGATCAATTCCATTGCTTTTTGAATGCATTTTAAAACAGAGAATTACACCCCACTACAAATGAATAATTCAAAAAAACAAAATCAATATTCGTGGGACTAAACATTGGGAAAAAAACCTAATATGTCTTAAGCTAATTAAAAGACAAGAATAAAAACGGCTGCATTATACTAATTAAACTAATATGTCTTAAGCTGATTAAAATAACTAAATCTTATAAAAAAAACAAAACTAACTAAAAATAGGTTGCATTAGCCTGCTAAGCTAGCCTGCCTGATCTTGATCTATCCTAGCATGCTGATCTTGATCTATCCTTTTATGTGCATCCGGAAGGAAGACGTGTATAGAGAAATCAATGAGCACCAAGATTAGAAACACCAAGAAATATGCCAAAACAAGGTGTTTATGCAGCTTACCAGAAACGTTCAACATAACCGCTGTGAAAATCACGAAGGAAGTAAAGGAGGGGACTACCAGTTGGTTAATGACTGAGGCATAATGGAGGGCTAGAATAAAGGCTGTCAAAATGAGTTTGAGTTCTAAAAGTATACGAGGAAGATGTTGGGTATAGGTGGTCAAATCAGGATGAAGACTATCTCAAAGATTGGATAATATGTTGCCTTAATGGTAGGACATACTACCCAATGGAGCCACCATGGGTTACCACTCAAAAACCAAACAAGAAGAGCGGTGAGAAATAGGGCGGATAGAAAACTAAGTGCCTTGATTTTACCAACCACATCACGAGTTAGAACACCATTAACATCCTTTCCCACTGCTTTTAAGTCCTAGAGGATGATGAAGTTGATAACGTATAACATGAGAGAGGGAAGATGACGAAGTAATGGCTTCAGTGTTGGGATGCATGAGCAAAGAAGACATTGGGGGGAAGAGGAGGGTAGGGGTGGCGACGGTGAGGGTGCGGGGGCGGGGGTGTATTTCCCACTCTGCCCCCAATGATTGCATGGGCGGTTTTGGGATTTCCCGTTTAATATTTCAGGGATTTTTCATCCCCATTCTCGCCCCACGCGGGTGCCTACGGGTATCGGTAAATCCCTATCCATATCCAACAAATAATATAAATTAATATTTCGTTATTTTAATAACTATTTTAACATTCAATATCCAAAATACAAATTCTACCACATCACAAATGTGGTTTGACATTAAATTTCCAAATTGAAGCTTTGAGCATGGATAAGGAAAGGAAGATAAGATTTTACAGAGAAAGAAAAAATAGATGAGCTTGTGTTGTGGTAAGATTTTACAGATAAAGAAATTCATTATACATACATATGTAGACAAAGAGAAAGAAAGAAAGGAAGAGAGATGGGCTTTGGCGATTAAAGCCCATCTCTCTTCCTTTCTTTTTCTATATATATATAGCTTATCACTTTTCCTCTCTCTCTCTCTCTCTCTCTCTCTCTCTCTCTCTCTCTCTATATATATATATATATATATATATATATACGGAGGCGGGACCGGGATAGTACTCCTTGCCCCTACGCCTGTTTAAGTACCGGGGATAAAATAATTCCCACCCCTATCCTTATAGGAGATAATATGGGTTATTCTCCGCACCCACCGGTTAAGATCCCCACGGTTTTCGGGTAATCTCCTCCGCCCATTGCCACCCCTAGAGGAGGGGAAGGGGGTGCTAGTGGAAATAACTTAAATATCATTATCAAAGTATTACAAAATTTATAAATTTAATTATTAAGGAATGTGAGAAAACAGAAAAATAAATAACAAAAATAAAGATAACGATAAAAAAATTGTGATGGAAGTGAAATGCAATTAATATATTTTAGAGTTAGCTTAATCATAAAGCCAAAGTTTTGGAAGGTAAGATGCTCTTCTCTGCATTTCTACTAGCAATTCATTATATATCCATGATTAATGTGCTCGGATTGCCTTCGTTTAGTCCTGATCTAATGTTCACTGGAGAAATTTTAAATGTCATTTATAGAATGCATAGATTGGTGGGTATTTTCTTATCTTTCTTGTGTATTTCTATAGTGGGCTGTCCATTAATGTTTTCGTGCTAGCGGCTAATACTTTGGCAGCACAGGGTGCTTAGAGTTCTTCCAGTGACTCTAATAAGAGTTCTTGCACTTCTGTTTTTCCCTCATTCGGATACTTTATTTCCTCTTTTTTTTTTTTTTTTTGTGAGATTGTAATTTGAAAGTTATATTGTGTCCATTAATGTTTTCATGCCAACAGCTACTAGTACTCCGGCAACACAGGGTGCTTAGAATTCTTCCAGTGACTCTAATTAGAGTTCCAGCCATTCTGTTGTTCCCTTCTTCAAATAGTTTATCTCTTTTTCTTTTGATAATATAAGATTGTAATTTGAGAGTCATATTGTTGGCTTGCACGTTTTCGGGATTATGAGTGTGTTTACTTGTGTGATATTTCAGTAATAACTTGATGAGTCAATCTTTTTTGTAATGGTAGCTTGTGGAGTCATTCACATATTTTTTAGAATTTTTGCATTGGTCTTTTTATTTAAAATTAACTACATTATTCATAAAGGATGAAAATAGCTAATATATCTCCAGCTCTTCAATCTCTATTTTCTTCTTTATTTAAAACTTAGGAGAAAACTCTATGCTATTATTGATTGAAGTATATACACAGAAATTGCCATGTAAATTAGTTCAAAATATATAATATCACCACTTTGTAAAGTGCAACTTTGACACATTTGTGTTCATTGTGCAACTCTGCCATGTACCTATGTTGGGCTCCCTCTTGGAGCAAATCCAAGGCGTCTCACCTCATGGGATCTTGTATTCAGCAAGTTTAAATCCAAATCAAATTAGCGGGCTGGAAGAGTAAGTTTAAATCCAGTTATTGGGAGGTAGATTAACTTTGATGAAAGCTTCGTTAAACGGTTCTCTTGGGGGTGGCTGTGAGCAGCAAAGAAAATCTACTGGTCAATTAGAAAATGGTTGAAAGATCAAAGTATATTGGTGGACTTGGTGCAGGATCATATCATATGGTCGAAAAAAGTGTAAAATATTATTGGATTATATGATAGCTTTATCTTATTAAAAATACATTAAATTTTTTTTATTATATACAATATGTGAAAAAATATATATATAAAGATGAAATAAGTTTATCGATTAGTATTATAATCCTTAGCTAGTGAGATAAATTGTTCCGATAATTAGAAAAACCAATTATACTCCATTATAAATAAGATATAAGATTGATTAAATTAATCGGACATTAATTAATTATTTTTAATTTCTCACGTCGATTTCCATGGTGCAGATGATAAAAACTCAACTCGATTTTATTTTTACATAATTCTTATTTGTACTTGGGGACTGTAGTGTGGCATTGGCTATCTACTATATTTTCATACCCCGAGAAGACGGATTAAAGATAAATTCGTGGCATTAATCCAAACATATTATTTATGTATGGTGTGCCACAAGCATTTTCCGTGTTTGTGGTTTTTTTTAAGATCCGCTATTATCATATACGAACATCTTGAACTTAAATCAAACAACATCCTTTTACAGGGTTCGTTGGTGCTTTTAAGAAATTTGGAACTTTTTCTACGAACCGAACTAATAGACGTGACTGAGCATGAACATGTCCCCTAATACCAATAACGGTCACGTTGGTTCCATTTTTTCATTATTGGACCCTTGGTGTCCGCCACCTTCAACGATGGACAATTGTCCATTCATAGACACAATATTTTTTCCCACTCGTCTATATTAGTTTTTTACGAATAATTTTTTTAAATTTGAAATACTAAATTGCTTGAATTGTGAGAAATTATAGATATGTTTGGTATACCACATCATTCATATGCTAAGCCAATAAAATCACGATACCTAATATATTTTAGGATCTAGAGTTAATAAATTAACATTTAAGGTTTATATTTTAGAACCTATGGTTTTTATTTTAGAATATAGAATTTTATTTAAATAATCAACTATTAAATAAATAAAGAATTAATTACACTGTATCATTTTTCTATTGATTGGTGTGACTTGCCATAATACTATTGGTTTGACATACGGATGATGTGGTGTGCCACACATAAAAAAATTACAAAATACTCCTGGCACACCACTGTTCCTCTCCAAGTGCCTCTCATATACCATTCCTTATCCTGTGCACAGTTTATAAATATCCAACCAATGCGAGATGCTGTATATAACATATATTATTACAATTTATTGGCCCGGAAAAAACTTGTAAAGACTTACTTGTCAATTTCATTTTAGGCGTGAAATGCAGAGTAAAAAGACATAATTAGACATGAATGTGTCAATTAAATTTGTGAATGCTGCCCAAGTTGTGTAAAAGCGGACCTATAGTACCAAGTGAATCCTTTGTAAGGTCCAATCTTTTTTGAACCAACGGTCCTGTAGAAGGTGTAGTTTAACTCAAATTCATGATGTTTGTATGTGATACTAGCAGACCTTAAAAAAAAAAATACATGGAAAATCATGCATAAGTAATATGTTTGGATTAATGTCACGAATTTGTCTTTAATCCTTTTACTAACGGATTTAAATCGTAGCAGAGACTTGACGGGTAGCTATGAGATTATGTCGACAATGAGTTTTGTTTATAGTTTCTGTTGTTAACTCTTAATTAATATAGTAGATGATGGTGACTGTTTCATAGTTTGAATCATAAAATTGAATAATGAAAAGCCATCTAGAACAAACAAGAATCAGAATAATATCCAATTTTGACAGGAATTCAACTAACACTCCAAATTGCTTCTCCTTTAGCCAAGGCCTTATGAAACTCTACGCCCCACCCTCAACTTTCCAAAATTCTTTATTTCTATGCAAAACGCCCTCCCCACTATGTTGTTTCAAAATTAATTCAATAACTTTAATTAATATACTTATTTAATAAACTGTATTTTGTTACGTATCTTGTTATATTAATTATTATAATGTAAAACATTGTAACACCCCTTTAGATATCTATTTTTTAAGTGTTTAAAAAGGAAAAAAAAAAAATTGATGTTTCTCATCAACAAATTTCTACTTTTTAGGACTTCTTTTATTTGATTTTATTTTTTTACATAAAAGTTATTTTAAGAACCTAACAGAATAAAACAAAACAAAACAGGTGATATAAGAAAAAAAAAATACAATATTATAAGAAAATTGTATTGTATTTTGTTATATGTTATCAGTATTTTGGTTTTTACAAACAGCTTTTTGACAAAAATTTCGGTTAATAAAATTAGGTACTTTGAATTTCAATTAAAGCAAAAACAATATAATAGTTTCGAAACAAAAATTAATTTGATGATCTTAATCCTGATTTCACAAGACAACAATTCACATTCCAATTTTGATTCACAAAAACTTAAACTCAAAACATCCATCCAGCTAACTAATTACTTTCTCTAAACATAATAATAAAAAAAAAAAACTAAAAATCAAAACAAAAATCCCTAAAGACCTAATTAAAAGAGGATCAAATTGCAATGAGGAAAAAAAAAATCATAAAATTAGACGGCCGCAGCTCGCTTCTGAAGCTGGATCTCGGCGGGTGGGTTGGTATCATTAGTATCCTGTTTGGGAGTAGAATTATAATAGCAAGCATAGAGGATAAGTTGAGCAGCCCCAGCTAATGCTCCAATCCCATTACTTACCAATATAAAAACATCCAATCTGACCATCAAAGCATAGGCAGTCCATATGCATCCATTTGCAAAACCGGCCACTGACAGATTCAGCGGCATATACTCCACACTCTTCGTTGTAATCACTTTGCGCATTATCAACAGAGGCGAACTGTACATCATTATGTTTAAAATATCACAAAATACTCCCACAAATAGAGCCCTTTTACTCAATTTGTGAAACGCCAGCATGCTAACTACTACAACTATGGCTATGAATATTACTTCAATTGCTAGCCCTATTGCTATTCTTTTTCTGCCTTTGTTTTGTTTGTCGTAGATGCAGAATATGGCTAGGTATATCAGTTCTAGCCCCAATCCGACTCCGTTTATTGTTACCACTAGTGTGTTGTCTTTTGTCACGTACGGCAGGCCATAGAATATCCATAGCATGCAATTCAGGGCTGTGGCGACGTAAGGGTAGAATTGGAATTCTTCCACGTCTTTCCTCTTGAATATTCGGTAGAATGTGGGAACGGGGGAGAGAAACAGGCAGAATGATATTACATTGCCTATTATGCCCACCACATTCCGAGCTGCTTCAGCACTCACCATTAAGTAACTTTTTTCAGAGGTTGATTTTATTTGATGTAGATCAAATTGAATTACAAGGTCTACATATAGAGAGAGAATTTGTGGTTTGATGGAATATAGATTGTGACTCACCTAGTTATTGGATTAACTTAATTATCCTCGGGAGATTTAGTTCAAGTCCGAAACTAACTCGTATTGTTGGTGATACTTTTGGTTTGATCTAAAAGTTTTAGTTTTCTTATTCGGAAAACAATAAATGGAATCAGATAAATAGGGTTATTGATGGAGTGATTTTCTCCAAACCCAATTCTTATCTCTTTGCTTAGAATTCAATTACGGTAGAATTCTTTTCTTTGTTTTCCTTTTTAGTATTTTTTTTTTTTTTTTTTTTTGAATGAAATGGTAATTCATTAAATTAAATCCGCTTGTAGTACACCACGGACAAATTGAGGCGGCCTATCTGACCAAACCCCAGCAAAAGTCGAAGAAACCGCTGCTCTTGCAATACAATGAGCAACCTGATTCGCAGACCTACTAACATATCGAAAACTAACTATCCCCGCTTGATATGCTAACTCCAAGCAATCACCTAAAACAAATCCTATCCCAGATTGATAGTTCACATGAGTATTTAAAGCATCAACAACTAACTTTGCATCAAGTTCAAAGAAAACATTTGGAATTTGAAGCTCCTTTATCCATGATAAAGCTTCCCTACATGAAATAGCTTCAGCTTCAAACGCCGAGGAAGCACATCCCAAAATCGAGCCTTTAGCCAAAACCACCTTGCCAAACTCGTTTCGCAAAACAGCACCACAACCCACAGGTCTGCCCGGAGAAAAGCTAGCATCCACGTTGCATTTTAGAAAACCCGGTGGTGGAGCTACCCACCGGTTATCCGCTGGTTCCAGCACCCCAGAATTCCGGCGACACTCCGCCGCTGCCTGGCTCTCCTGCGCTTTTCGCCAATCCTGGACAGTGTCCATCGCCACCCGCTTCACCTGCTGGACTGAGACCTGGTCGCCCCTCCATAGCAATCCATTTCGCGCCATCCAGCAGCTCCAGGCGGTTGCCACGACCCGCGTCCTCAACACCTCACTCATTTGGCAAAAACGCAGCCCCACCCACTCCAATAAACTCGAATCCTCACCCAGGTTATGTGTTTCAGCAACATCTGCCCACACTTCAGAGATACAGGGACATAGGAATAAGCTATGGACAGTGGTTTCACTTTGAACTCCACACATAACACAAACTTCATCTACCTCCACCCCTCTATTTCTCAAGCTTACCTTTATCGGCAAGCAGCCCATAACACATCGCCACCAGAAGTTTCGCAAACGAGGAGGGATCCGTAGGCTCCAAATTTTATCCCAATTTATGTTTGTGAACCTGTTGGTTGATCTATATCGCTGCATCTGGCTATAATAGGCGCTTTTTACTGAAAAATGGCCCTTCTCCTCATAAACCCAGCATATCCAATCTGCAGCACTTCTAATAGGCAAGGGAATTTTTGCAATCAATTTTACATCCCTTTGTTGAAACATAGACTCAATAAGCTGCATATTCCACTCCTTTCTACCCGGAATCAACAGATCTTTTACCAACAGCGTCTCACCTCCTTGGATGACGGGTGAGAGAATGAATGGGTCCGCTTTATCTGGTAGCCAAGGGACGTGCCACACCCTTGTATCTCCACCATCTCCAATTGCAATTCTCAGGCCTTGCTGTATCACCGGAATTGCTGCCACCAAGCTTCGCCAAACGTAGCTGTCATTATTCTTAACCACCCCCTGCAGTACCCCATAATTTGGAAAGTATTTGGCTTTGAAAAAACGGGATACCAACGCTTCGGGATTCA
Source organism: Euphorbia tirucalli (assembly GCA_039660915.1). Taxonomy (NCBI): domain Eukaryota; kingdom Viridiplantae; phylum Streptophyta; class Magnoliopsida; order Malpighiales; family Euphorbiaceae; genus Euphorbia; species Euphorbia tirucalli. The sequence goes on along the minus strand of CM077634.1, from coordinate 72,752,126 downwards.
ACAGAAATCTCCATACCGTTCGGCCTAGGAGGGCTAGATTGTACTCCCGGATTTTACGAAAATTCAAACCCCCTTCTTCTTTCGGTAAGCATAACCTTCCCCATGACATCCAATGAATGGATCGTCTTCCCGAAACATTGTTGTTCCACCAAAAACCGTTCAGCATCTTCTCTACGTTTTCACAAATGCTTCCCGGAAGCAGGAAAATTCCCATCGCATAAACAGGGAGGGCCTGAGCCACTGACTTCAACAATACCTCTTTACCTGCCTGAGAAATACCTCGACGCTTCCACCCCTGAATGCGACTAGTCAATTTATCCAGCACAAAACTAAAAGCTTCACTTTTACTTCGACCAATACTCGAAGGTAAACCCAGATACTTCCCATGGTTAGATACCTCCACCACTTGAAGAATATCACAAATATGCCTACGAGTATCGCCAACTGTATTTGCACTAAACAAGATATTTGATTTCTGGAAATTAATAACCTGCCCAGAAGCCTGAGAATACAACCAAAATACCTGCTTCAGATTACCCGCCTCCTCTGCTGACGCCTTAAAATAAAAAATGCTATCATCGGCAAATAGGAGATGAGAGATAGCTGGAGCTCCTGTTACCACCCTACAACCAGTAAGTAAACCTCTATCAACCCAGTAGTGGAGCAAAGACGATAAGCCTTCGGCGCAGAATAGAAACAGAAACGGAGATAGAGGATCTCCTTGCCTGATACCACAAGAGGGTCGGATAACCTCAAACTCGGCATCATTGTGAATAATTTGATATGATACAGTACGGACCAATTGCATTACCAAGGAAGTAAAAGGTTCTGGGAGGCCTAATTTCCTCATCACAGCTTCAATGAAACCCCATTCGACCCGATCATATGCCTTAGAAAGATCAATCTTTAAGGCAGCTACTCCATTTTTACCCAATCTCTTCCTCCTTAAGTGATGGCTTAGCTCAAAAGCAATCAGAATATTATCTGTAATCAGCCGTCCTGGAACAAAAGCACTTTGATTTACTGAAATTAAACTAGTCATATAAGCCTTTAACCGTGATACAACACATTTGGATATGGCACGTATGATAACATTGCAAAGAGAAATTGGCCTTAGATCCGTTACCCTCTTCGGCTTAGACACCTTGGGAATTAATACAATAGTTGTGGAATTAAGAGACTCAGGAATATTACCAGTGTTCAAGCAAAGCAAGCACAATTGGGTGATGTCTCCTCCAACGATATCCCAAAACGATTGAAAAAACCCAGGGTTAAAACCATCCGGGCCCGGTGCTTTGTCCGGATGCATACTAAAAAAAGCTATCTTCACTTCCTCCGCTGTATACGGACGAACCAAATCTGAACCCATATCTGCCGTTCCCCTACACGGTATACACTCCAGCACCGGTGCCATATCCCCTTCCTGAGACTGAAATATTCCATGAAAATACTGCTGTATATGAAATTCCAAGCCCGCACCCCATTGTAGTTCAATTCCATTTTCGTCCACTAAACTGTTAATAATATTTCTTTTACGCCTCATTGTTGCAGTACGGTGGAAAAAAGAAGTATTAATGTCTCCCTTTGCAAGCCACGTTTGCTTCGCCCGCTGCTTCCAATAAGCATTTTGCTGTTGCAGAAGTTGCTTGTATTCCATTCGCACCTCGTCTAGTTGTTGGCCCGACTCATCATCAAGACGGTTTGCTAGACTGGCCATGATGCTTCGACACTTGCAAACTGCTGCTTTGAAAGAAGATCGATACTTACAGCCCCAAGCAAATAATTCTTTCCGACAGGCGTCCAATTTGCCAAGAGTTTGGAACATCGGATCAGTCCCTCCCTCTACCGTCCTCCAAACCCGAGCTACCACGTCTTTGCAGTCTGGAACCGCTCTCCAAGCGTTTTCAAATCTGAAACCAGCCCTCCCAACCGGTTTCCACTGTAGAGAACGAACCACAACAAAGGAATGATCGGAAGTAGCTGCAGGCCGAATTACCACTTGCATTTCCGAGAAGATATCCAACCAATCTCGTCGAGCAAGTACCCTATCCAGCCGTTGCCGCATAATTATCCGATTACCTCTCTTCCTCTCCCATGTGAATCGTTGCCCAGTATATCCTAAGTCAATCAAATGACACTGCTCGATCGTATCCCGGAAGCCCATTAATAGCTGCCATGGCTGTGGATTTCCACCCCATTTCTCGTCCCTCGAAGTCATGTCATTAAAGTCTCCAAAGATGCACCATGGCAAGTTAGAACTATTAGCTAAGCGACAAATACAGTCCCACGAAGCGCGACGTCTTGTTCTTTCAAGAAACCCATAATAACCGGTTAGTCGCCACTCCCCTTTCTCATCATTAATTACAGCATCAATATAGTTCAAATCTGATCCGAGGATTGAAACCATTACCTCTTCTTTCCATAGGAGTGCCAACCCTCCTCCATGGTTGACATGAGGAACAAAGTAAAAATCGTCAAATCTTATCCTGAAATGAAATATATATTTGTTGAATAATGAAATAAATTAGAGATTGTGGATTTCCTTTTTAGTATTTGACTTGATACATTAGAGATTTTCTCTATTTTCTTTTGAGTATTTTTATTTGAATCAAAATTAAGAATTTTGGGTTTATTTATTATTTCCCAAATACCAAAGGAAATGAAGTCTCATTTTAACAAATACTCTAAGGGGTGGTATTCAATTAAGACTTTTATAGACTTTTTTTGACTGAATGACTTTTATAGACTTTTAGTAACTTTTAGAGTTTTTAAAAGTTTTGATGACTTTTAAAAAGTTTATTTCATACACTTTTATAGACTTATTAGAAAATACTAGTAATCTCCATGTGTGCAATGATAATACACCACATAAATGACCACAACAATTACCAAACATAAAATATGAAATAATAACATGAAAATTGAGTAGTAATGTTAATTAAAAAATTGTAATTTGGCTATAAAATTTCTAATATTCATCATCATTCATATATTCAATATTATTCCACATGTCAGTAGCAATTCTAGCTCTCCATCCATTAGCATCATTTCTTTGTTACTCTTGTGTTCCAACAAATGGTTCAAAATCTTCTTCGTCATTAATTGACATTGGTGTAGATGAATTAGTTTTACTATTTTGTTCAATTAGAAACTCATCTGATTGACACTCCTTTCTAAAAAAAAATTATGCAATCCTGCACAAGCCAAGACTAGCTCTGTTTGTGTGTCAAACTGAAATGGGGGAGCTTTCTTAAAGATGGTAAATCTTGATTTTTAAATACCAAACAACCTCTCAACTATATTTCTCAGAAAAGCATGACGAAGATTAAATAACTCATTTGAATCTTCAGGATATCGACCTTGCCCATGAAAATCCTGTAGATGATAGTGAACACTTCAAAATGGAGCTAAAAATTGTCTTCGATTTGGAAATCCACAATCCACTAAAAAATATTTACCTAATAAATGTAATACATTAAATTAAAAAAAATAAAAGGCGATATAACAATAGATATAAATTATAAATCACCTTGAGGCACTTTAAATCCATTATTCCTTGATAAAACTACATGATAAGAGTACATCTACATTTATCCCCTATATATACATTTGCACTTTTTGCCCTCACTTAAGCCTTACTCTGTATAAAACTTTCCACAATTTCTATTGGCATAAAAAATGCCATATTCCATTGCATGTCTAACTAGTGTGATAAATTGGTTGCTTTATGCATTGATTGATATTTCCCAGAGCAACTAGTTCTAGTCTGACTTCTACTAATATACACCATAAAATACAGCCATTTTTTACATAGAAACTCATGTAGCACTAGCCCAACAATCAAACAAAAAAAGAACAATCAGTATCCACATAAAATATAGGAACCATAAAAATGCAATTAACTATCATTATAAAATTACTCCATCAGAGAAATTAATAAGTATAGGAACAAAAAGAAATCCATCAGCAATTCTCAAATTGAACGAATATTCCAAATATAACCAATTCATACACTCACTTCAAAAAACTGACCTCAAATTGAACGAAATTGAGATGGGTGATGAGGGAGTAAGCAGAGACTTCAATCAACTCAATTCTGTTGAAGTAGTGAAACTGCAAATCAAAGAAAATAAAAAGAAATTAACTTGTTGCATTCCTATTTTATTCTAGTAGAAAATAAACCAAAAAAAAAAAGATTAAAACCTAGATGTGGGACTGTATTTGGAAGGAGTCGGAGTATTAGCAGGGTCTGAAATCACATGAGGGGAAAAAGGAGAAAGGATTGAGAGAGAAACGGTATGATGGAGGTCGGAGAGGGTGATTATGGAGGTCGATCGTTTTTCAAAGATAGAAGAGAAATAGATATTGCCGATGGATTTCACGATAATAAAAAGTCTTGCGTATAGATGTAAGACTTTTTTCTAACGATTTTGTGTTATATTTTATAAAAAAAGTCTATAAAAGTCATTCTCATCAATTGTGAATGACTTTTTGAATACTGGATGACTTTTAAATACTTTATAAAAATCCTAATTGAATACCTGATGATTTACAAAGACTCTTAAAAAGTCACAATTCAATACCTGATGACTTTTGAAGACTCCTAAAAAATCTTAATTGAATACCTCCGGATTTTAAAAGTATATAAAAGTCATTAAAAGTCTTAATCCAATACTCCCTTGTAATTTAGGGGGTGGTATTCGATTAAGACTTTTATAGTCTCATTTTAAGAATCTTACTTTGTAGTTTTCTGTGTTACTATGAACAAGGAGCCTTGTATTTTTATATTATATTAGATGAGTAGTAAGTCTTTCCTCCTAGTTTAATAACATACAATTGCAGTAAGTTATGGGCGTACTTTTGGTAGATTCAAATGACGATCTAAACTTAAATAGCCGATACTTAAGTTGATCTATGGTTTGATGGTAAGTTAATTAGTAGTATTATCAATAGTTTGCCTTTTTACACAGACTACCTCTTTGTATGTTCCAGTCAAAAGTCGAAAGTCTTATCACAAGGCAGTAAACAATCAGGTTTAGGCTTTAGCTTGTGTTCATAAAAAGAGATGGCTTTAGAACTCCAACTGCAAGCAATACATCACAATGGAGTTGTTGCTAACGCGAGTTTTCTTTAGGCTGACTGGATGTGAACCTTGGGATTTATCAACGACTTGATGGAGCGTCTTGGGATTCCTATCCACGAAAGAAGAACTACCAAAGTGTTTAAAAGAACACTAATAATCTTCATATATGTATGTCTAAAAAATGTCTTACTAGACGTTGAAAATTCTCTTAAAAAATAACTTAAATCCAATTATCAACGTATTGAAAAATTTATAAATTTAATTATTAAGAAATGTAAGAAAATAGAAAAATCGATAACAAAAATAAACTTAAAATGCAATTAATATATTTCAGAGCCAGCTTAATTATAAAACCAAAGTTTTGGAAGGTAAGCTACTCTTCACTGCATTTCTACTAACGGTTCATTATATATCCATGATTAACGTGCTTGGATTGTCTTCGTTTACTCCTGGTCTGGTGTTCACTGGAGGAATTTTAAATGTCGTTTACAGAATGGATATATTGGTATTTTGCTTGTCTTTCTCGTGTATTTCTATATCGGCTTGTCCATTAATGTTTTTATGTCAGCGGCTACTAATACTCTGGTAGCACAGGATGCTTAGAGTTCTTCCGGTGACTCTAATCAGAGTTTCTGCACTTCTATTTTTCTCTACTTCAGATACTTTTTTTTTTTTTTTTGTGTGAGATTGTAATTTGAAAGTCATTATGTCCATGTACTTCGGCAACATAAGGTGCTTAGAGTTCTTCTAGTGACTCTAATTAGAGTTCCTGGACTTCTGTTTTTCCCTTCTTAGGATAGTTTATTTCTTTTTTTTTTTTAGTGAGATTGAAATTTGAAAGTCATATTGTTGGTTTGCACATTTTCGGAATTATGAGTGTGTTTACTTGTGTGATATTTCAATGAAAATTTGATGAATCAATCTTTTTGGTAATGGTAGCTTGTTATACTAGGAGTTATTCACGTTTTTTTTAGAATTTTTTCGTTGGTCTTTTTATTTAAATATTATTGATATGTTTTTTTATTGTAATTGGTAAGAGTTTAATTTTAAAATTTTAATTTATTTTTGCCTTGGAAAATTTTTAAAATATCATTAAATTACAGTAATTAAACTATTGATTGTTAGCATCATTGATTATTTAAACATAGTTATTAGTAATTCATTTAATTAAAAAAAAATCACCCTTCATTTGCAAAAGACATTTGAAAGTGAAAGAAACAAATAAAAGGATTTGAATTGTGATATTTTTTTTCCTCACTATTATTAGAAAAAACTTACTAATTTTAGGTTAATAAAACTAAGATTATCCCACCCCGCCCATCAGTCTTGGTCAAATAAGTGGCTACAACATTAAATTAACTACATTATTCATAAAGGACGAACATCACTAATATATAATATTGGATTATATGATATCTTTATCTTATTAAAAATACATTGGATTTTTCATGTTATATATAACAGTGAAAATAATAACATATAAAAATAAGATAAGTTTATCGGGTAGTATTTGGATTTTGTTAAGTCGATAACAAATTGAAGTAATTAATAAATAATTGTAAGAGTAGTTTTGGTTAAATTAAAGAATAGTTTAATTCCGAATCTAAAAAGAAGAAGTCATTAATTAATCTCGGATAAAAATCATCAATAGTCTATGAACTTTTACCTTACTAATATAATGGTACATGAACTTCAAAACTAGACATAAAAGTACATCAACTTAGCAATCCGTTAACATGAAAATCAAAATTACCGTTGACTGTCAAAAATACCGTTGACCACGCCAGGAACCGGTCAAAAATGATGACGTGGCAGTTTTCAAAACGATGACGTGTTAGTTTTCACTGAGTTTTGGAGTGGTCAACGGTTATTTTTCATGATCAACGGTAATTTTGACTTTTATGTTAGCGGGTTGCTAAATTGATGTACTTTTATGTCTGGTTTTGAAGTTCATATACCATTATATTAGTAAAGTAAAAGTTCATGTACCATCGATGATTTTAAACCAATTAATCTCCGTTATAAATAAGATTGAGCATTAGTAATAATGCTCATATTTCATGGATCTAACAGGTTGAATTTTATTATTATTATATATAATAGCAATGAAAAATAAACTAAAGTTGATTGGGTTTTTTTTTTAGAATTTAATGACAAATAGAGAATTTATGGATTTTGTTACAATTCTAATCTAAATCTATGACAAATTATCAATAATATCGAACTAAATAATTAGTAGCTAGTGGGATAAATTGTCCCAAACTAATTAGAAGAACCCATTGTACTCCATTAAGTTACAAGATTGATTAAATTAATCAACCATTAATTAATTAGTTCCAAATTCTCACATAGATTTAGCTAGTTTTCGTGGCTCAGATGATAGAAACCCAACTCGATTTTATTTTTACATAATTTTTAGTTGTAATTGGGGCTTGTAGTGTGGCCATGGCTTCTATAAAACCCACATTACAAATTCATTCACCTCTACTCTACCCTTTTGAATAATTATAATAATAATTATTATTATTGCTTAACACCCAACTCCAACCTTTCAATCACATTCATATTGCTTCCTCTCTTGTCCCTATAAACCAAACAGTAGCCGAAGCTGTGAATGCTCAGAAATTAATAGGGGTGAGCATGGACCGGTTCGGTTCAAAAACCGAACCGAACCGAAAAAAACCGATCCAAAAAATACTGTATTTTATAAACTAATCCGATCCAAATTAAATTTTGGTTTGGTTCAGTCCATACCGAACTAGTTCGGTTCGGTTTGGACTAGCTCGAACCAAAAACATCAACTTTTTTTTTAAAAAAAAAAAATCAAAATAAAAATTTTATATAAGTAGTTTGTTTAAAAAAAAAGAAATAAAAAAAAATTAACTAAAAAAATAGTAATACTAAATAATACTATTACATCACAATAAAATACTAAAATTCTCTTCCTTTTTTTTTTCAACTCTTAAGTTTTAACAATTATAAATTAGCATAAAAAAAATCACAATATAAAACAATAGAAGAATATAATGTCTAAAATTCTCTACAATTAGTATATATTAATTTTATAATTAATTTTAATATTTTACCAATTATTCAGTTTTTTGGTTTTTCGGTTTGGAACCGAACCGAAGTCCAAACTTCTTCATACCTTAAAACCAAACCGAACCAAACTATGAAATGGATCGGTTCGGTTCGGTTTGGATTTTCGGTTTTTGGACATTGGTTTGGTTTTGCTCACCCCTAGAAATTAAGAGATGCCCTCAATTAGTTCTATTCTCACCGTGAATTCTCGATCACATTGTAGGATCTTTACATTATATTTAGTTTAGGGGGTTAATAAAGTATGATATGGTATAGTAGATGGAGTGTGGTATGGTAAAAATATATGAAATACTATATTGTGTTTGGATTTATGGTAAGATAAATTTATATGTTAATAATTATACTTATTTTTAATTTAATAATATTATATAAAAATTATAATTATAACTCTAGATTTTCAACTTTCTCAATATTGAAAAAAAAATATATAATAATTAGACATGGAAATAAGAAAAAAGATTAAAAGTAACATAGTAATAATCAATGTTATGAAAACCGGACCGGACCGGCCGGTTCGACCGGTTTTACCGCGAACCGGCCATGGGTCCGGTCGGTTTGATTAAAATGAAAGGTTTGATTAAAAACCAGAGATGACCGGTTCGACCGGTTAAAACCAGTAAACCGGCGAACCGGTCAAAAACCGGTTTTGACCATTTTCTATCTTTGGTTTTGATTCGGTTTGGTTCTACGGTTCGGTTCCGTCCGAACCGAATCAAAAAATAAACATATAAAATTATAAAAACCAATATACATTCGGTTTGATATGAACCAAACCGAACTAGTTTTGTTTTGTTTGGTTCTGGTTCGGTTTGGTTTCAAACCAAAATTTTTCAAATTTTAAAATTTAAATCAATTATTATTAAAATTTAAAATTGATAAAGTTTTAAACCGAACCAAAAAATAAACATATAAAATTATAAAAACCAAAATCAAACCAATATACATTCGGTTTGACTTGAACCAAACTGAATTAGTTTTGTTTGGTTATGGTTTGGTTTGGTTTCAAACCAAAATTTTTTAAATTTTAAAATTTAAATCAATTATGATTAAAATTTAAAATTGATGAAGTTTTAGGATATTTCATGAAATTATTTTGAGTATTAAATATTTGAAACTTGTATTTGATGAATTTATAAGCTTATTTATTTTTTAAATAATATTTTTTTAAAAAAAATAATAATCCGGTATAACCACCGGTATTATCCGGTTGAACCGGTTGTACCACGTACCAGTAGCTTCACCGGTTTGATGTCCGGTACGATTATGATAACATTGGTAATAATCAAACATCTTACTATAAAAAGCCTAAAATTGGAGTGGTAAAAAAACCAACCCCTTCAACTTATGGATTTACTATGGGTTACCATACTCTTTGTTAACACTTCAAAACAAACATGGGTACAATTGTACAACTACCTTACCATACCATGAAAGCCCCCAAACCAAACATAGTGTTAGAAAGATTATGTATATGATTGTTTTATGCGGGGATTTGACACTTGTTTTTGTTGTTAATTTTATTACTTCCTCAAACCAAACATAATCTTAGGAGGATTATGGAAATGGTTGATTTGTGCTTGGATTTGACGCTTGTTTTTGTTGCTAATTCTACTACACTTGTCTGTCATTCCCTTTGCAATATTATTCGTCTCCCTGAACTTGCCTAATTTGCCACATCAGTAACACCCATATTATATTGACGCAGGGTGTTCTCATTAATCGGGGTATACACTAAAATCTATTTCCATAAGTTTGTATTTTGCTTTAATTTTTTTTATTTATTTATTATACATATTTATTCTATTTTGATTATTCTTGAATTAAAGAAATAACACTAGAGGTTATGATAAGTTAATTAAATATACTTTATTGTAATATATTTATTAAGGTTTGCTTTTTCTTTTTAACTTTAGATTTTAAGGACTAAACCTGTTGGTCCTTAAGGTTTGTATCAAATTATACATATGTTACTAAATCACAAAATCATGATTAAAGGCTATTGCCACATGCCTTTTCTATAGCATAAATGGATTTCATTATCCAATCTCCTCATTATTATTGTTAATGTTTTCTCTTTTATGGTTCTTATTTTTCTGTTATACCCATATATATGGTGCAAATCTAGTTACAATTTTGATTATCCTCAACTTTGACCAAAAAAATTGTAGCTAATCCTAATGGGAGGAATAAATGGATCACAACGGCAACAATAAATGTCGATTAAATTTTCGTTGTGATTCTTTTTCCCGACTTGTATAAATCTTTGATGAAACTAAAATTAGAGCAATACTAAGCAACAAAAATGGAGCAATGTACAACAACACAAACACGCAAGATTTTTATGTGGAAAATCCGCTTAAACCAAGAAGTAAAAACCACGCGACCCTTAGGCCACTTAATTTTCTACTATCAACCAATAATAGGCAATTATAATAAGTCTTCCCTAGATGAACTAGAGGCACACAACATCAATCTTCATATTCTTGGAATACATCATCAAGAACAATGGAAACCAAATAAAATAGGAGAGAAGATCAAGAACAAACCAAATTACACACAATCTGCACCGAGAACGAAAATACCCTCCGGACCTGCGACAACGATCTCCATCGATCAAATTTAAGACACGGAAGTCAGGAAGACGCTTCTCAAATTTCACGGCGATCCAATGGTTGGAACTCTGTAAAACGCTGAAATAGTGCAGCTGGTAAATGGTGGAGAAAATGGGTTTCAAAACTCTTTTTCACTCTTTCTTTTCTTGGTTTCTTTTCTGCTCTCTTTTTCACTCTCTCAACCTCTTAAAGACACATCCTCGAGCATTCAGGCTCTTCAAGTGTAGCTCCTAAAGGCTTCCTTATGTTAGAAAACCAGGAATTCTTAGGTTTTTTTTATAGATTGAAAACTTATTCTCTGCAAAAGCACAATATATTCTCTATTTTAAAACTTATAATTAAACATTAGTTGTAATCAGCTATTTAAAACATTTTAAACTCTATTTTAGACGCTATTGAGACTTCAAATTAAATATTTAATTATTTAATTAAATTTTGAAAAGATATTTATTTTATATATATATATATTTTTATATATATATATATATATATATACAGATTGAGAGATTTTCTCTCCCCAAATCAAACAATTCCTTCCTAATTTGAATCTAGGATTTTAAAAATCGTAATTCCTAAATTAATGCACACCATGCTTATCTGAAATTGATCCCCATCAATATGCAGGTGTTTCTCAAAAAAGATTATTCTAAGAAAATAATATCAATGGTATATTATTCCTTGAATTTATATAATCTACAAATATATGTATAATTACATATATTCTTTGAATTTTAAGTATAACTACGCTATATTTATTGAATATTGATAGTATATTAATATTTGAATATATGTAGTGTTCAAATATAAAAGTCTAAGTAAGGTATATTTATTTTGGTGCTCTCTGCATATATGTAGTAGACAAATATACAAGTATAGTTATGGTATATTTATTGTATAGTAGTAATTTATTGATATTTGAATATATATTGTGTTCATATATACAAGTCTATTTAGGGTATATATATAGTATATCAGTGGTATATTGATCTTTGAATATATGTTGTGTTTAAACATAGAAGTATATTTACAGTATATCACAAGTATATTGATCTTAGAATATATGTAGTGTCCAAATATAAAAATACGTTATATTTGCTCTTTGCATACATGTAGTTTACAAATATACAAGTATAATTACTATATATTTATTGTATATTAGTGGGATATTTATCTTTGAATATATGTTGTGTTTAGATATACAAGTAGATTTACGGTATATTTATAGTATATCAATGGTATATTGAAAATCGTAGTTTTTGGGCAGTTGCACAACTTGTTTCTTGCTATATTCATAGCAATTTAATTCTGTCCATTTTTCACTATGATGTATAATCACTGAAATTCTTTCCATATCAGGCTTTGGAAAATTAATGATGTTTTATGATTTTTATGTGAAAAAAGAAAAATAGGAGATATGAATAAGCAATGGATATCAATCCATTTCTAACTGATTGTTATATATTCCATTGATATCCATTTTTCTTTCTTTTTCAGGGATTCTTTTTTTTTTATTTTTACAGATTTTTAGTATTAGTTTATTTATAGAATATTTATATGAATGTGTCATAATGAGTCGTATCTGTTAGATGGGTTACATTTTTGAAGATTTTTTCCTACTATAAGCTACTTAGCTAATTTACCCTTTATAATGGAATTTATTCTATATAAACAAAATAATTACTTAAACTAAAAAAAAAAAAAAAAAAGAGTTCCTCTCATAGAAATTCAAATTACAAGGACAAAAATATGAGTTTGAATTAGGCCTGTAAGAATAATACTTGTCGTTTAAATTACAAAATCTAAAAATAATTTATGTATCTTACAGGCCTAATTAAACCCGGCTTTTCTTCTGAAAATCCCTAACAGGATGAGCAAACTGGGCCGAGAAAGATCGAGAAAGGTTTTCCGGCTCATCCTTCCCAGTTCCTTGATCAAAGTTTTGCAAGTAACTTCGTTCATCATAACAAGGAACTTGATGCAAAGAACCTGAAGAATCCAACAACTTGCTCTTCTCTTTCTTTAACTTCATCCATATTGCTTTCCATCTCTGCTTGTTGCCGATTTCTTCGTAGGAAGGCCCAAGCCGGATGCTTCTAGTGCTGCCTGAACTACACCAGTCACATATACCCATTGAAGCCAAAAATACTTCAAAAAGATTTTTTTTTTCTTGTTTGGTTCTTCTACTGGCTCAATAATGTAATGTGAAAACGAATATTAACAACCATTTGAAGCCATCAATTTATTATGAGTAGCTGGATGGGTCTCAGTTGGCAAGCTGACTCAATTAGAAGCTTTGAGTACTTATGATTAAGCTTCGTATCCACTTGACCAAGTATAATATGCTTCCAGCTTTGTTGAAAAGTGTACGACTTTAATTACATGAAAATGATTGGTCCCTTTTATTTTATGAGAATATATCCTAATTCATTTTCCATTCTATGGCCAGCATTTTATCACAGCATATACCGTGTATTATTCCCATTAATTGAGACATTTTCCAAATTAGAGAAATTAAATAACCTCTCGAGAATTGAATCTGTTTAGATTCACTAATTAAGCTATTAACCCAAAAGCATAAGATTAACAATACATGAAAATCCTATTATGGCAATCTTGTTGAAGTGGGTTTGATGCTCTGCATTGCCAAATCAGAATAAAAACAGGCTCAATTGGACTTCTTAAGTTTCAAAGAAATTTAAGAAGGAAAGAAAAAAAAATTGTTACAACATGATAGCAATGCTATCCGTTTCTATCACTATTAGTGACATAAAATTTAATTTGGGGTGATTATCCTTTCCTTAAAACCCCTTAAATATTTTGCCTCCTAACACAATTTTTCCAAACTCGAACTGTGTTAAAGAGGATATTACATTTAAACAGGCAATAAGAGTCCCTTTAGGCCAATATGCCAATTACAAACAAGAAGATAAAGGTTCCTCATATTTGGTTACTGTACAAATTCTCCGGTTTCCAACAGCCAGAACCGAGCCATGATATGACGATGTGATGCAGGCCCATAACAAGGTTCTCAATACCTCCTCCGAAAAGGTAACCACTACAAGGTGCGTACCAAACCCTCTAGGCATGCTTCAAAGTTTAAATATTCTCCAATAGGCTGCAATGGTAGTATCATGCAAATGACCACAACCTACATTTCTGACATGGATAATTATACAAGTCAATATCACACTGAGATGGATGAGAGTTAATCAAATGTTTTTTATTTTATAAGTTGATATGCCTGTCATTCTAAATAATAGGGTCTGGCTATCTATCTATGACCTAACTGAGGACCATAAGTCGCACGTGCAGAAAGGAAAATGAGAAAAAAATGAAATTGGCCAAACCAGGAAGGGAACCTCAAGACAAGGAAACCTCTAAAGCATTTTGGAGACGTCACCTACATCTCTAGTGTTATGGAGAAAAACAAACATTTGAAGGCATTCTATGCAAAAGAATCGACTCAGTCAATTAAACATCTCACGAGTGCCCCGAAATTGGATAGCAAGATCACCGTAAATCAATGTTATAAGGGATCTTTTCAAAACGTCATCTAATGCGTCAAGCAGCAATGTCCATAACAAAATGGGCATAGGAAAAGATCATCCTAGTAAAAAACCAGCTAGAAAAAAGAGGAAGCCTCCCTGGAACCATAAGAATTTTCTGCAACAAGGCAAGCATACAACTCTGGCTTTCTAGTCCCCAAATAATTTGAAAATTATTTTTCCTGTGCTTCGATTTATAAAAGACTGCTCAATAATTGGATCCTGCCCAAACATATCACATCCAACTGACACACAACAAAAAGCATTAACATTAACTTTTTTCCAATAAGTGGGAAACCAAAGCCGTGAAAAATCAATCTGACAAAACCTGGCGTGCTGAAATAAGCATGTCAAAAACAAGTAATATCTAACATGCTTATCCTAGAATGCAAGTTAGGGAAATACTGCCATGACTAGCAGAAGGAGATAATATTTAATTCATGCCAACAAACAATAGGAGTGGATTAGAAATTAGTTGACCACATAAGGGCAGGAACCCAGCCCAGGAAACTTACCTGCTTCTTGTTTGCATGAGTTTTATGTTTGTCTTCCTAAGTCCCTACTTCAAGAAACTGTTCTCCCATAGCAGATAGAGGCAATATAGAGATTCTTTGACCATTTGTCCTGCATTCAACCAAAGCAAAAATCATCGAGTGACTTCTAGTTGTTGCATACATTTATAGGCATCATTATTCCAAACTAATCATACCATATGACATTAATCAAAGTGAAGTCAAATACACAATTAGGAAATTTGTGTAAGAACTATATAAACACGACAAAGCTCTGTTGGATCAGTCAATTCCCCACTACACTGAATCCCTGAAGTAGCTCTAAAGATTCTTGAATGGTTGCAGCCTAATGAATTGGATGTGCAATTATGTTCAGCAGTCTGGAGTTCCCAGACATATTTTTAATTTAAAAAGTGGATAATCTGAGGAGAAAAGACTGAATTGAAGACAACAAAATGATAACGAGCATTACAAATCAAGTTCCTCCAACATGACCTTACAGAAATCTCCCAAACGGGTGGATCATAATTTTATA
Source organism: Euphorbia tirucalli (assembly GCA_039660915.1). Lineage (NCBI taxonomy): Eukaryota > Viridiplantae > Streptophyta > Magnoliopsida > Malpighiales > Euphorbiaceae > Euphorbia > Euphorbia tirucalli. The sequence continues at coordinate 72,736,737 of CM077634.1, read as the reverse complement.
GCACTGTTGGTACATTTAAGTATCAAACAGAGAGAAAAAGAGAAGGGTGATTATATTGTTCTAATATGTACCTTGACATGGGTACTGGGAAATGCAGATGTCCGCAAGGTTTCTTGCGCCACATCTTGTGATTTCCTCTTAGGAGCACTAAGAATGAAAGCTGCTTGATCTGCCGTAGCAGCAGTTGCGGTAATACGATATCCATTCTCCCACCTTCTGTGGATCCCCTCACTTGGATAGAGGAAATCAAGTTCAACAACCTAGAAAAATAGGTTGAGAAATGTCACTGCTTCTGTTCTCTGTAGCATAGACGATAAAGAATATGACAGTTGGAAAGGGGACAACCTGATTAGGATAGCCTGCGTTCCTGGACATCACAATACCCCATTTGCTACCTGCAGTGGTCATTGAGGTAACAGAGAAGCCTTCTTTCCACTTTTTATTGATCCATTTGAAAGGAAATACATCGCTAACTTTGTAGGATTGTTGAGTATAAGGAGTACCTTCAATCATAAGAACAAAAAAGCAAATGTTAAGTAACTGAACTGAATTTCAGGATAAAAAATGATGTTCAAAAAGCAAAACAATGACGTCCAAATCCAGATGAAGCATGCTGCCAACCCTATCTCAAGATAAGAAATCAACATAATTTTTATAAGAGGAAATTTTCGCCAATCCCAATAATGATCAGCAAGATAGACCCATTATTTCAGAATATGTTCTCAGATTTTTGTAAATCAAAATTTAGGCATAGTAAATTGATACAAATAAGCATTATTTGAGGCCAGGATAAAATGAGTTCCTTGGTTACCCAAACAATACAACGGGCAAGTGCATAATGTAAACAAAACCAAATGGACAAAACAATATTTCCTGAAGTTTTCTTTACCCTTTGACATGACAACTAAGGCGCTACCGTTGACTGTACCAGCGACTGAAGTGATATAGTAATTCTTGTCCCACTGTTCCATTATCCACTCCTGATGAAATAATCAGGAAAAAGTTTGCTGAGAGAATGCACAAGTAAACCGATAAGACTAAGAAAGTTGATAGCAAAATAAATTTTTAATGATACCTACCTTGTGCAAGAATATAGGAGACAATTCATACACCTGGGATGTGAACCCTGTTCCTGCATCCATAATAATGGCCCACAAATTTGTAGATGAGGCCACACAGCTAATGTACAAACCATCTTCCTTTCCTTTCTCCACATGCTGGTTAATTCTTGAATCCATAACATTATAGTGATACCTGCAGGAATGACTACTATTACTTGATGAATGATGATGGAAAAACAGCTATAAGCAATTCTGAAAAATAGCTGTGAGTTGGTTGACATGCAACAACTATCATTATTACCAGGCATGGTACTTCCCCAAAGAAACAATATTTACAACCAGGCAGAGCAAAACTTAGAAAGAACTTGGTGTAAGAGCGAGAGTAGCTAAAATGGGGAGAAAAAGATTCTCCATAGCATCTATGAAGTATAAACCATGGCACTTAAAAGTCAAAACTATGACCCTACTTACTAATGCAAAGAAAATATAAAAACACAAGAACACATAGATAAAGACAAATTATCATAGGATAAAACTGAATACTATCAACTTCACATAAAGATGAAGCCCGAGGTTAATTCTGTATCAATTACAGATAGAAATAACTGTACTTGCCTCTGCTTCATTGAATTCCTGAAATTGTAGACAGAGATCCATTGAGTGGCAGGAGTACCAAGCCGCACTTTCTTCTTCAGCTGAGCACCATCATCCAACTCAACAAATGACCTTCCTCTTTTTTGACCAACCTACAAAGATTAAAGGGTCATCAATTACAATGCAACAAACTATTGAGTGAAAAACATAATAAGCCAATTTACAAAAATCTGAACCTTAATAGCTCCATCAGTTAGTATAGGCCTTAACATGATATTGGAGCCTATGCTGTTGTCAAAAAGGGATATGAGCTTTGAGTAATTTGGTTCTTCATCAAATTTCATATTGGTCACCATCTCATGAAATTGTTGAAAAGGAGAGGGACACAAGAAACAGAGCATTTCAGCAGAAGTAGCCATTTTTTTCTTACAAACAAGAAATCCTTTGTTTTCTCCCTGCAGCTTGAGGGCACACAAATCATAATCTACAACAAAAATAAAAAGGAGAACCAACAAGCAAAGTTGCAAAGTAAAGTCAATCATGGTGTAAGAACTTACAACATAACCTTGCCAAGGAAGCTTTCCCCTAAGAAGAAATATAAGGGTATAAGCTAGGGACTCAAGGTCATCTCTTCTGCTCCCTGTCCTGCCCAAATGAGCATGCACACTAGCATAGCGTACAGTTCCCCTACCAAAACCAGAAAACGGACAAGTTTATTTTTATAAATGAAAATTATTGCCTGCACTCGATCTAAAGAAACATAAATTGGGAAAATAAGTTTAAATTTTAAATTATTTGGTAGAATTAAGCAACAGGAGCAAAAAGGCCTATTAGTCAACATATAGAGAACATGTATTAAATAAATCGCCCTATACCATCAACATTAAATATTCACGAATTCATTCTTTAAACAGGTATTAATTTCCATGCTGTCACTACTCCAGAAGACAGTAGAAGAAATGCATACCTGAAAACATCAGGCTTTTGGTCATAATCAACATGACGACCAGAAGTTGCATCCCGCCACCTTGAAGCTGAATTAAAGGATAGCTGAGTTACATTTCTTTCTATGGTTCTACCATAAGCATGACATGACATAACAAAATTTTCTAGAGCTTTCAGGAAATTTGTGCAATTAACATAAGAAGCCACACCTAAACCAAGATCAATTAGATATAACTTCTTCTCATGAGGTGTTCCAGGCTGGCCAAGCAAAAAGTTCTCCGGCTTAACGTCCCCATGAACAAAACTGAAGGAAAAATGAAAAAATTGTCAGGCACGTCTACAGTAAGAGGAAGATGGCTTGCACACACGAAAAAGGCGTAAATATTTGGAACATAGTCATACCCTGTTGAGTGGAGCTGTTCTAGAATCGATATTGCCTCCACTGCTATACAAGCAACCATCTGTTCAGACAGCCTGCACAAGAGGAAAAATAGAAAGAATAGAAACATTAAACTCAACACACAAAGCAAAAACCTCTGGAGAAACTAGAGGTCTTTTCCTTGCTCTCTTTCTTTTCTTTCTTCAATCTTGGTGCGTGTATAATTGTATTGGAAGTAGAATTTGGAAGGATTTAGTTTCATACACTTGATTATTAGAGTTCCAAACATCCCAAAGGCTTGGTCCAAGCATGTCCATGACCTGTATATTTCAGCCCCAAACAAGGCAAGATAAAAATACCAAAATTTACTGTTTAAACACAAGTAGTTCAAAGAAGAAGATACTTAGAAAGGCGTGAAGAAAAGATATCGACTCACCAGGATGTAATAGTCTCCTTGTTGACCTTTATGATGAACCCGTGGAAGCCCATAACAACCATTGAGAGTGCTTCAGAAAACAATTCACAAGAACTAGTTAGGCCACAAAATTTGGAGTTTGAAACAATTGTCAATGAATGGTATAGTCTCCTTGTTGAACTTTATAACAAACAATGGCAACCCATAACAACCACTGAGAGTGCTTTGGAAAACAATTTACGGGTGCAAACTACTTAGGTCACAGAATTTGGAGTTCAAAACAATCTTATGAATGGAATTATGCGTACCTATAAACTTGCCACTCATAAGGAGGGCCATAACTGCAACCTTTGCTGTTGCGGTGCTCAAGTTTCAGAGCAACCTACAGAATGGAATAGAAACAAATATTAAAGGTGCAATCAATCTCCCACACAAAGGTGCATAAGAACCTTCACCAAAATAAACCCACAAACCTCAAGAGCATCAGCCCCAGTGCGGCCAAAACCACCAGAAACCCGTCTTCCTACATAAACTTGACCAAAGCCCCCTTTGCCGAGCTTCCTCTCTAACTTGTAGACAGGTGAGTTGCCAAATTGTACCTAAAAAGGAAAGAATTAATAGATTCCAAGGGTATTGATTGCAACGGAGAAATATTTTTCATAAGTTAAGAGTGACGATTTGCTAGCAGTGTTCAAAGCGCAACACAATAGATAATAGATCACAACTTTTCTGTAAGAACCTGAACACATCTGATCTTTTCATAATGAATGCAACAAACATATACAACCAGCTCAATTCTATCTAGAGGATAAACCTTAAAGGCAAAATCTTCCCAGTTTGCTTTTTATAAAATAATTCGAGACACGAAAAATATAAATATGAGACAGTTGAGTCAGTTAAGCATGCATGCACACAGTTCTCTAAGTTTATTTCCTATGAAAACCAGGAAGCTCATAGGGAAAACACAAGACATTATAGCTTAAAAGAACTGTATGAGCTAATATTAGAGTACTTTCCAACTTCCAAGATGAATTAACAGCGGCAATTTCATGTCACTGCTTAACCTTAACCTTTTACTATGAATTTTCCATGTATTTCCATGTTTAAACACAATAAATTTCCTAGCGGGTAGATATAAAATACTGAACCGCATGAGCTAATATTAGAATACTTTCCAAGTTCCAAGATGAATTAACAGCAGCAATTTCATGTCACCGCTTTACCTTAACCTTTTACTATGCATTTTCCATGTATTTCCATGTTTAAACACAATAAATTTCCTAGACAGTAGATATAATACTGTCATGAGCAGAGAGTAAATGAATATCGTCAAAAGTAATGAAAAAAAAAAAAGGCTTGAACAACCAGGAGTTAAAGTGAAACTGAAAATTCTAAAGAGTACTTTATGAAAATAAGTACCCTCTCAGGAAGTGGACTTGTGCTTCCCTCGTCTTCACCAGCAGCCAATTTTTCTGCACTTTTATCGACTACCTGTCTCGCTGGCAAGTCCAAACCTGCACGTCCACGGCCACGCACACCAGTACCTAAAAGCTTAGCATTCTCATCTTGGTTCATTGCTCTAGAGCCTCTACCTCGACCAGCTGGAATAGGGGCCAGAGAAAGAAAAAAGTCAAGAAAACAGGAAAGTGATTTGAAAGTGGATACCAGAGACATACCTCTTCCAGCACCACGCCGAGCAGTTGGAACTAAACCAGCAGGACTCTGGTTTTGTTTGACCCTTTGTGATCGCCTAACTCCAACTTGCAAATCTGGCATTCTTTTCCCATGCAAAACTTAACTTATTTCTATCCAATAGCCACAGGTAGGCGAACAATAATCCCTACAAGGACAACAATACCCAAAGAAAAAATGGGTGAAATACTGTTAACAAGGGAACATAATAGCACCTCTAAATCAAGTTCAAGCAAGCAAATAGTTCATTAATATAGATATATAGAGCCAAATAGCCAATGAGTTGTGCCTAGGTTGACCTTGAAACCAAGAATCAGAGAACAACATGATTATTCTTTCTCCTAAATCAAGTTATGCAAACATAAACGGAAAGAAAAAAAATTATGTGTCTAACTGAATTTGAGAAAACAATGAAGCAGCCATCAGCAGAATCCAAAATCAGAAATAAACCATGAAAGGAACAATTTAGTCGAAGAAAATAGGTCTTTTTGACAAAAACTCTCAAACTAAATCTCAAACTGTTTACATAGTTCATTTTAAAATTTCATTGACTACAACTATATTGGTTACAATTCCAAAAGGCCAATCACCACCCTCCATTATTGCAAGTATAACACCTTCAGATGTTTCAACTAAGAAAAGCACAAGTAGATCAAAGGATAAGTACACACATTCCAGCAGATATATGGCATTCAAAACATCACCCATTAAATTTTTGAATCGGTTGTTGAACGGATACCAGATAAAAGAAAGTATAATTGATTCAGCAGTGCTGCATTGCAACTTACATCTACATCTTATTAACATGTTAACATCATAGGAATTCAAGCAAGTGGCAACAACAAATTCAATTTCATCAAATCCAACACCATCAACAGCTCCCCAGCTGTTTTAACATCACAATAACCCACAAATATCAAAGCCACGAATGATCAAGTATCTCGGCGAAGAAAAAGAAAACAAAAGTGGAAGAAATGCCCACTTTTGTTCAACAACCAATTTAGAAATCATCTAATCCTAAATACAGAATCAAATGCCCAGTCCTGAAAATTCGTCAACATAAAACACCTCTATCCAAAACGCGAAGGAGACAAAAATCAAACCTATCGCAATAGACGATCGTCCCAAAAGCCATGCAAATTCATCAAAAAATGAGCAAACAAAAAAATTTTCGAAAAAAATAGAAAAATCCACATACAGATTCATCCTTATCAATGCACCACCAGCAAAAAAACCAGCATTAGATACAATATCAGAAGCATATTTCAATATGTTAGAAAAACTTTTTACCGAAGTTGATAGGACCCATTACAGCAATATTTAGCAAAGATAACGATAGAATCGCGTACCTTCACGCCAAGGATTCGAAATCCAAGACGATTATCATCAAAGTGAAATGAAATCGGGGAAAAGCAATCAGCTGAACACAAATTTGGCTGTTTTAGAAGAGAAAGTTATACAGAGAATCGATGGTGGTGGGTGACTTCTTGGTGTATGTAATGTGTGTGTGGGAGAGACGGTGCACGGGTACCCAAGTGCGCACGTTAGAATAATTGCTTACGTGGACTCCGTGGAGTGCGGGTGTTTCTTATTACTGTAGGTTTTTCCGTAGAGGAAGAAACCCGCAGTTTAATAGTAGGTTTTGAATTTGGGCCTGGCTGTGATCTTTCTGCGGTTGCCACTGTTAGCATGATGACACAATTTTATTACGAAAAGAAAAAAGAAAATGTTTTAATGACAATTTTGTCCTTTTAAAAAAAATATTTAATTATCTAAATTATTGGATAATTCTATATTCGTCCAAACTACAAACATCCACCACCTTATACTTTCCATATTAAAGTGATTTAATTTAAGTATCAAATATTAATATTTATTATTAATTATCTGTATAATAATTTATTTGACTTTTATGTAAATCGCACCTTCTACGAATGTCTCGAATTAAATATATCAAATCATAACTCATAATCATGAGTGATTAATGCTCCGATGAACTCTATTTATACTAACAATTGGATTATGAGAACTATATTATTTTTATTTTTATTTAAAAAAAAAAATATCCCAGGCCTTTCTTAATCTTTCCAATTTTGCAAATTAAACGTTTAATCTTTATATTTCATATATTAAACCGTTAATCAATTAAACTGCACATATTGAATCACGGAGTACAAAATAAATGATAAATTTGGTTAAAGAAATTAGAAAAAAAAAAAAAAAAGACTTTTTACCCTTCTAATATATTGCAATTGAGCATATTTGGCTCATAAACTCTAAATCATATATAAAAAAAAGGGGGAAAACTAATTACACAGTGATATGCTCGTATGTATAAATTGGGGTAAATGTTTCAATTAGCTCAAATATTCAACACCAAAAAAGAAAGTTGAACAAATGTGTTTAATTTCAATAGGTTATGAGCGAATTTGCTCACTTACAATAAGTAAATGGCAATGCTATCATAATCGGACCGGACACTGAACCGGTGAGGCTATCGTAGTTTGATTGGTTTGAACTGGTTCAACCAATTGTTCAATGAAATATTTTATTGCTAAAAAAAAAAACTATTAGATCAATAATATTAGCAAATAATGGTTCAACTGACATTTACCCAACCGATCTTTTGGTTCAACTACCGATGTAACTGTTTTTTACCTATTTTTATGAAAATAGGAAATTTTTATCAAACCAATCAGACCAATAACCAGTTTACTATTGAACTTGTAGAACTAGCTGGTCCAATCCACCTCTGATCACATTGGTAAAGGTTAAATTTCCCAAATCGATAGGTTAATAATCTGAACAGTAATTTTTGTATACTAAAGGGTTTGTGAAAATATTTTTCCCAAAAGTAATGAATCATCTTATGTACATGGGAAATTAATTTTTAGCAAGTTATCCTCCTATTTGGAAGATTAAAAAAAAAAATCCCTAAAGTTGTTTCTTTATAAACAAACTAAACATGTAAAAGTACTCTTTCAAATATTGTAAAAGATTTTATATTACATATAAATAAAATTGGCTAAAATTTTTAACCGAAATTAACATTCATAACTAATTATAGGTCTTGATTAATATTGTTTTTTTTTATCAAGATTGATACGATTGTATTCATCAAAGGCTTAATATATTAAAATGAAAGACTATGGAATTAATACGTACAAATGGAAAAAATCATAACATCAAAATGCTTTATTATAATCTTTTAGTGGATTAACTTCACTATTTAGTTATGATTTAGATAAGAACTGACAATTATTTGTTGGTAAAGTAATTGTATTGTTTGACGATCAACAGATATACCATATATGGTCTATTTTCTTTTTTTAACACTAAACCGTGGCGTTGGAGAATTTTGTACTATTTAATAAAATTTTTTTCCAAGTTAAAATGAAATATGAGAGTTGAATTTATGATTTTTTTTTTTTTTTATCGATGTTTCAAATTTTCCCAAAAGGAGAATAATATCATTGGACCATATGGTATTAACTTATTATATTGTCTATCATCCATTAATAGTTTTATTTTTAATTAACAGGAAATTGTAATCTTCGATATTTGTAGTTTACCGTTAAAGCTACCGGAACTACATTAACGAATGGCTTTCTTAAATCTTTTGGTAGTTACTTATAATTCTAAAAATCAAATGGTTTATAGTAAAAATTTCTTAAAATTTCAATTCTATCTGGTTAAGTTTATGTAAGACGAAATCAGAACCACATTAACTTGTTTGAAACTTAAGATGAATCAATCCTACAAAAGTAAAATATTTTATTTACTAATATTAGAATGTTTATTGTGCAAATTTCTTAGATATATTTGAAGGTTAGAACACACGCTTAGACTAGTGAATAAGAAATCGTGGTTGAAAATATCATTTGTCTATGCTTATCGACTCGATATAAAATCAGCTCAAGTCGACGCTTCATGAGAATGAACTTTAAATTTTATATAAAAAATCGGCTTGATTTGGAACAATAATTATTATATTTATAATTATATAAAACATACATTACTGAATAGATTATTAGATGTATAAACCTTTTTTTTACAATAATAGTTTATTGGATTGAATTGTACTTGAAAATTAATATACGGGACTGAGTTAACGGGTGGTAAAACTCATACACCTATTAGATGGATAATGAACTAAATTAGATTAATTCTAGCATTTTAGGAGGCTAAAATTAGGTTCGATCCATAAATAGGTCGAAGTACTTTCTCACGAAAGTACTTTTATAATATATGTAAAGAGTTTTAATGAAAATGGCTTAAATATTTGATAAACAATAAAGTGGCAGAAAAAAAATTAAAACAGTATATATATAATAAAAGAGGTATTTTTCTATATATATAGAAAAATACCTCTTTTATTATATATACTATTTTCTATATATATATATAAGTTTAAAATATAAAAGGAAATTAAAAATGAACATAGAGAAAATTTGATTAATATAAAGAAAATAGAGAAACTTTAGTGTAAATTTCACTAAAGCCATTACCAATAAGTCTGGCCCATTTCCTTTTTGGGTCACTATACAAAAACAAATTCTAACTTCAAAAAACATTTTTTTTTTTTTAACAATATTGAGAGTGCACTATTTTTTTATTCAATTTTTAGACTATTCTCTCCCACTTTGATATTTTTTTATAATTTTGATTTGACACCTTTAAAACATAGTTTTAATATTTTATCTTTTTTATGGTTTTTTATTTATAGAATTTTTTTTTTATTGAAATTAGTTTGATCAAAAGTTGAGCAATAGTTTTTACTACTTGGAATTTAGTCAAAATTAAAGTTGTTATGCACTCATAAGCTACTATTATTTACCCTTAAATAAATTTATTATTATTTATTTGTTATTATTTCATTTCGGCATTGTTTGAATTAAATTAGGTTAAAAAATTAATTCATACTGATTTTTTTTTTTTTATAATTCTTTTCAAATTATTATTTTTCTAGAAATATCCATAGTTAAAAATAGAATGAGATGAATCAATGACTTGTAGTTTACTAATCAATAATATATCGAAGCTTTCTTTATTGATCAATTACAATAAAATACAAAAATTGCTGCAATTTCTCCAACTCAATGTGAGGAGAAAACACATAATAAAAGAATATCAATGAAATCTAAAATATTAATTAATCAATGAATAAGATATGTAATCACAAGTGCTGCTAGAAGAAGAACGTAAGCAATTCCTTGATCAATCGTCGTCCCTACAACCACAACCACAACATAAACCAATTCAAATACCAATACCAACACAGACCAATACTTAATTCAAGGTAATTTAATTATTCGTAATGTTACGTTATGGTCACAAAATCTTAATTTTCAATAAAATCATTTGACAAAGTTTCATCGATTACAATGTGAAAAATACTGAATTAATCGCTAGAAACCTAAATTTTTGAGAATTCTGAAAAATTGACAGTTATGTGATCCAATTTAAAGAACAATTATATAAAAAAGTAGACAGATTAATTGAAAAATTAAAAATTTAAACATGAATTATTCAACAAAAAAAAAAAAAAAAATCGTAAACCTGCTTAGATGTGAATTATCAAACAAATAGACTGGCCAATTCCGAACCTAAGTTTCGATATTCATGAAAAATCAATAAATAATCCAAAGAAATAAACGTATCAATTTAGGTTTAAATATATGGTGATTTAAGCATTCAAATTGACTTAAATTGTCATATATATATATATATATATATATAAAACACTAAATTAGACTTCAGTGATTTCATGGCCGCAACAAACAGCCAAACAGAAAAACAACAAATCAGAGAAACTAATTTACTGAGTCGACTCACCATCGCTGGAAGGGGCTACCGGTGCAGGAGAAGGAGCGATTGTTTGGCCACACCCAAGTTGCAAGATCGCCATTAAAACGAATACAATAACTGGAACAGCGTTCAATTTCATCTTAAAAAATAAACAAATCCGACGAAAAACAAGCTGAACTCAAAAGAATTAGAAAGAGAGATCAGAGGTGGAATTGCGACTGCGGAATGAATGAGAGAAAGTAGAAGAAGAACGTTTGGCGGAAGGTAGGGCTTCGATTCGGTATTTATACGAGGATCGTATTTGGCACGTTCGGATGAATTTTCTAGGTAAGCAGTGGAGAGTAAAAGAGAGTGGGTTTGAAGGCAACGCGTGAATTTTGACTCGGTTGGCGGCTTGTTGACTCGGGCCATAACTGACCAATCACGTGCTGCCTGCTGGCGTTTTAGACTTAAAGTTTTGTTAATGGGAACACGAATCTTAATTTTTTTTTTTTTTTTATATTGTTTCTTGTTTTGGTAAAAGGTTTGAAAAAATAATTTCTAGAATAGAAATACTTGTGCCACTACATCTTTTCTTCGTGTGGAGGAAATTTCTTTGTGTTCTCATTGAAATTTTCTTTTTAATATTAATATAATTCATTAATTTCGAAGGGATTTGGTAACACTTGATACGAAAAAGCATAAAATAAATGTATTTGCTAGACTCATAAACCCATATATATATATATATTTTAGGAATTAAGGTTGCGGTGAAAAACCCTCTGAGTCGTTTTAAATTATTTTCCAAGTTCAATTCTAAATATGCTTATAGATTTTAGGTGGAAAAATATCCATCTAATGAGTGTCTAGACAGTGAAAAGAGTTTATATGAATTGTTTAAATTTTAAGTTTGATTATCAACGTATCTAAAAAATCATTGGATAATAATTATTTAAAAGATATTTGAGTAGTCTTAGAATATGTTTAAATTTTGATTTTAAACATGTCTAAAACAATGTTAGTTAGAAAAGCATAGGTAATTGATCTAGCAACCTCGGTTAATCATATCAAAATAAAACCAGACATTTTTATCCAAAACATAATCAATACAAAAACAACTAATTTCAAGTTATTTTTTTATAGGTATACTTCTCACTCTTTTTTAAGAATGTAATATATGGTCTTAATTAACGACGTTAAAACCTTGAAGATTTGATTAAGAAAATATACTTTTTATGGTTTTACCATTATAACATAGTTAGATGATAAAACAAATAAAAGTTGACTGTTATGTTACTCAAAATGAAGCAGAACCAAGAGAAAATCAGAAATATTGATTATTTTTTAAAAATTTATACATGTGGAGTTCGAAATATATTTTATAAAATATTATTGTTTAGTCTAGATGACCCTAGTCATTCAAAACAATGGCAAATATTTATTCACCGTTAGAAGAAGTCTGATTGACTAGCAAAATTTTCCCATGAAAAAGGGTTTCTACATTAATAGCTTCATAAATTTTTAAAATTAAATCCTTTATCTAAAATAAGAAGTTAAACATAATTGAAATTTTTTAAAAGTCAACTAATGCATAGTCCATAACCCATTGTGATTTTTAGAAAAGTGGAATAAAATTAAAATCAAAGTACAAAGAAAATATGAAAATATTCAGACAAAAGAGAAAATTTTTGCCTTTAAAAAGAAAAAAAGCATATCCTATGACTTAATGATCAAAAGTGAGTTGGATTCCGAATCAGATGCTTAAGTGGAACCGAAAGATGTTGAAAACAATATTTGAGATGGAAAAATCTCATCAATGAAAAAAAAAAAAATAGAATCATTTAATTTTTTGTTTACAAGTTCATGAGATTTGATTTGGTTATGGGAATCTAAAGAATTCTGGTTATTTTCGGCGAAATCAAGAAGTGAAAGGTTAGTGAAATGTGGTATTCAATTCAGAAAATTCAAGATAATATAAAAGAACTTAAAAGTGACCAAATTAATGGTATTTATTATTTATAAACATATACCAAGTGATTTCCATCTGCTTTATGATTGTAAACAGGACGAGGCGGGACGGGGATTGCACTTTCCATCTTCATTTCTAGACTATTCAGGGACTGCGGAACCCATCCTATTTATTAATCGGGGATAAATTTCTGTCTCATTCCCGATTTCGGCGGTGGGAATCTCTCTCCCCTTTAAATTAATTTTCAATTTTATAAAAAAACCCTGTAAAATTTTAATTTTTACCTTCTAACTTTTCCAAATGTACATTAAACTATAGACATAAAATTCTCAAAACTCAATTCTTAAATATACTAACATATAATTAATAATTATTCATGAGAGATATTAGTTTTATTCTTTACTTTAGTTTATAAAATTATAAATTATAAATGATAATAATGTAATGTAATAATATTGATAATAAAGAAATATAAACGGGGAATTGTCGGAAATTTGGGTATTTAACTAAGGAATTTACCGGGGATCCCCGCCGGTTTTAAATGGGGATGGGCCATGCGGGGCGGGTAGAGCTATTATCATCACCAATTAAGAAACAGGAACAAAGTTGTCCCCATCCCCGCTCCGTGGGGATCGTAATGGGGGTTTCCCCGTCCCCGTCCGGACGGACTCCCACATGCAACGGATCTCCGCCATCCGATTAACAACCCTATTATGCTTTCTACTGATGATGAATCTGAAAAATCTAATGAGAGTAAATTTGTAAAACCGTTCAAAAAAATTTAAATCCTAGAAAATTCTTAAAAAAAGAAAATGAAATTCGTTTGATTTCTCCCCACCAACACCTACACCGATGATTGCTTTTGTTTCGTTCAATAATAAGAACCTCCAATCGGAAAATCTTTGTAAGTAAATTTAGGGGAACTGAAATGGAAGAGAATAGAAGCAATTGAGTGTGATAGAACCATTCAAAAATCTGAAACATAGTGAGCAGTTGAGGGAGGAAGCGGGCGGTTGATGGTTAAATGGTAAAGAAAAGCAATTAAAAGCCTTTTTCCTACTATGGCTTTAACTGTTATTCAATTTGTGTTAAATTATGATCTGTACTTTTTGATGGACTGAATATATTGTTAGGGGATTCGTATTGAAAATAAACGAGACTAAATAGTGACATATAAGTTATGTAAATTTAACTTTGGCATAAACTAATTAGTTTTGTATTACTTGAGTTTAAATCTGCAAGCAAATAGTCTAATATTCTTAAAATTCACGTAGTCTTTTCATATAGGAATTAAATAATATTTTTACATAATATATTAGGTATTTATTGTTTTACCCTAGCGTGTTTTGCAAATTTGTATTTTTGAAATTTTCCTTTTTTAAGATTTCATGCATGACATCACAAGAAAATGACAATTGAAACATTCTAAATGATGCAAGGCATTTTCTACTAATTGGAGTTACAATTCGACTAGGAAATATCCATTGGTTATGGATTAGAGTTGAAAATCTATTTATATTGATAATTCTATTTTATTTTGAAAATTGTTATTTAATTTTGGATTAAAATTAGGTTTTATTTAAAGGATCCTATGGAGGAAAAAATTTCTTATTTTATTTGTATTGTAGTTTAATAGAAATTTATATTGTTATTTTTTTTTAATGTAATTAGTAATTTTAGTGTTTTTTAGAATAATTAGTACATAAATACTTATAATTATAATTTATTTTTAAGATTTTTTCGACATTGATTAATGAATTCAATTATATTTTTCTTGAGAACTCTCTCAATTAATTCTTTTGGATTGGTATAAGTGGTTGCTAGATTAATTTGTTATAGTATTTAATAATTTTTTTTTGTCGGGTTTTGATTAAACTCGTGTCGCGTATTTGTTGTCATCTGACATTTGTGATAGGATCGAATCTAAAGCTTTCAAACAAGCCATCCATATGTTGATCATATTGATAACATGTCATATTAACGCACCAATATCATCTATAATTGTAAGCCGAAAAATCAAATTGAATTTTAAAGAATAGTTTAGAAATCGAAAGAATTTAAGGCTTAAATTATATGTGATGAAGACTAGCTCCTTTGAGAACAAATTGCTTGCTCTATAAGTAGACAAGTTTAGGACCTCTGAATTGCAATCGTAATTCTGTTCACACACAATAAATATATATTTGCAAATAGCACCGCCAGAATTCACACCCTTTCAATTTTGTCACAACCTTTAACAAAATACAGCATCAGCAACTTTGTCTCTTTCTCCTAAATACAACTCCTCTTTCATTTTCACCCAAAACCCTATCTTCATTCCCACTCTCAACTCCTCATTCATTTCATCAACCAACCCTTGCCACAATTTTATCTAAAACTTTTCATAATTTCAGAAAATAACCAGTGGCTGTTTCTGCATCTAAAACCTGTAGTTATTTCCAGTGATCATACAACAAGTGGTGATTCTGCATGACCAGGTCGCAGGCCATTTGGCAATTTTTTTATAATCTCGTGTCAACATAACAACGCACCCTGCCCTGCTTTGCTTTGGGATACGTATGTGGGGCTTCCTGCTTTTTTCTTGCGCCTAATCTACCCCGACTTCAGTTTTCTTACTTCTTTACTTATGCCTAATATCACATTAATTAGATTTCATATTCATAATAAATGAGATTAAATAGTGGTATGTGAGTGATATAGATTTAAAAATCAATGAATTTTATATTACATAGATTTAACATTACATATGTTCACTTATGTAGCAAAATCCAACATTCTTAATGGGCATAAAGTCTCTTTAGCAAATTATTAATAGAGTCTATGGAGAATAACGGTAGTTAAATATGCCGATGTTTTTTAAATCCCGCAATAGAAATAAATAAAACATGTTAAACCTGAACTCTGAAATTTTCTCATTCTCTCGTAATTATGTCAGGTCAAAAATTATTTAACCCACAAGCTTAGACCACAAATAAAATTCAAAATAATATTTAAATGATTTCTAATAAATTCCACACACATATGCTTATTGAATATGAAGCATGTGCAATAGATTCTCATCCTACCACATTTTTGATTCCTTTGACAAATATCAATTACATATGTACAACACAGTCTCATCCTCCCGTATATTGAACTCCATTAATAAAAGAAGTTACAGAAACTAAGAATCTTAATCACTTGATATAAGATGAAAATGACATATCAATAATTCATCTTTTCAAACTCCTTCAATTATAAAAAGGGATATTCTATATCTTAGCTATCAAATTATCAATTTTTATGGAACACGATACTTTAAAAATATCTTGAATATTTCGACACATTGGATATTTATATACATAGAGTAGTATTGAATTTCTATTTATGGAAGCTAAGTATCAGTTTGTAATTGCTGTCAGTGAAAGTGCTGTCAGATAAAACTATGTTTTCTTGCTTTTTTTAAAACTAGTTTTAATTGTTTTTTTAGTGATTTCCTAAATATAATCTGAATTTTACCAATTGTGTATTTGAAACTGCTTTCCGCTGCCCTAAAAGATGCCAAAGTAAAGTTCCCCTTACTTTGGCTGAAAGCTGTTTTTCCGCAGCCCCAAACGCAGTTTAAGTTAATTTAGCTGTGTGTGATATAATAGCTATTTCTGAGAGTGTTTTTTAGAGTGAATTAGAGCAAGTTTAGAAAGACCTTAAAATTATAATTGAGTTATGTAGTTAAATGTTAGTACACTCCCATTAGTATAACCCAGTTCTATAAACCCGAGACATGTATATAAAATATTCTGTATAAACTAGTAACAGTGTTAATCCTTCCCCTCGAAGATAACTCATGATAGGCCCAAAGTTTTTTAGAACAGAGTTTTTCGGTTCAGTATCTTGTCTCATTTAGGCAATGGATCGAATAAGTGGAGTGCAAGTGGACATAACACCTCTCATCCACTAAACTAAACCACCCCCTAATTCTCCGTAATTAACAAATTAATCCCAAAACAACAATCGAATAAAGCAGAGAGCCAGAATTAATCCTTTCTAACAAGGAATCTCTATCACTATAAAAACCACTTTACATCTCCTCCTTTACTTCACCATCTCACCTTTCTTTTTCTTTTTCTTTTCTTGCATAACTCTAGATTCTCTTTGCTCCTTTTTCTGTTCAATCAAATTCAATTCCACCCCCCCTTTCAATTTCCGATTCCCATAATAATGTGTAATCAATTGGTCCAATTACCTCAAAAAACCCGAACCGATGAATTGATAGAGGAACAACGATTGCTTCTGTCGCAGCTGCTGGAGAGAGCAGCAAGGAGTACCGAAAGAAGAACAAGAACAAGAAGAATAAGCACCTCTGCTCCTCCGTATCGTGCTCCAGTTCCTGTTGTTCCCGCCGTTAAAAAGAAGTACTGTTATTGTTCTCCGACGACTCACCCGGGCTCATTCAGGTGCCGATTACATATCTCCGATTACAGTTTTGCGAGGAGGCGAATGAGCAGTAAAAACGAAGACGAATAGATGAAAATGACAGGTGAAAAAGGTTAATTGATAAAACAATTGAGTTTTATGTTTGTGTTCTGTACAAAGAGAAGAAGACCATGTTTGGTTGTTAACCAAATATAAATAGGTTTCTCTTTCCTTTTATGTTAAACTTGGCACCTTCAGCCAAACGGTTAATAAAGAGTGGGACTTATTGAAGATTATCTGCCGAACTCTGACGGAACGACTAACCGATGTCGTTCAGTTTTTGTTGTTTTGTTACGTTCTGTTATTCTCTGGAACTGGATACTATGTTGTTCTGTTTCATGAAACTTCCAGAGTATTTAAAACTATCGTACCGACTCCAACCAAACGATCCATTCGGCATCACAATTAAATAGGATAAAAGGAATTATTAATTTTTTTGACCTCCTAGTTAGAGAAAGATTAGTTTAGCAATGCTTCAATGTACAATAGAACAGAATGCATGCAATAACAGTGAACGCAAAAATAATAAGTTTTATTGTATTCCAATCATCTTACGTCGTAGTTTTTAGATCGAACTGATCAACCGGTGAAGTTATCGAATTATAGAACCCGAGTTCAATCGGTAAAAAACCATAGTCGAATCGAATTTAATAGAGGCTAAAGTAGGTTAAGTTATTCTCCGGTTTTGTTTGAATTGGGTCTGACCAGTTAGTCAGGTTCGGTTTTTAAAACAGCGTATTACGTTATTTGTTTACTAAACTAATAAAATCATGACAAATCATCAAAAAAATAATAATGTGTAATTGATTAAATAGTAGTTAATTATTTAAATAAAAATTTAGATCCTAAAAATATAAAGGCTAATTTATAAACTACAAATTTAAAAATATATTATGTACGGATAACGTGATGTTTCATATGTATTCTAATATTGGGTAAAATGAATTGATTGTTAAAAACGACGATTATACGAGATATGTTTTCAAAATGATGATCGGGCTAGATATGATAATTAATGAAGTAAATTCAAGAAAAGAAAGAAGTCATAAAGGATAGCTAATTCACAAAATCGGTTGATTGATAAAGCAGTTAACCAGTATTTGTGATTAAGTATTCCTTCCATCAGTGGAACTTTTAATATATATATTTGTTTTAAATTACATATTAATTTCAGCATCATATAATAGAATTATATACAAAAAAAAAAAAAAAAAAAATACTTTAGTTGACGTATATAGTCACAGAGACGACAAAGTATTTGAGACGAATTATCTCAGCAAATATTACATCATGCGATGCTCGATCAGCTTCGTGCTTATGTAAATGAACATCTCATCTAGGATGTATAAACTTACCAATAACATATATACCAAAGCTTAATAAAATAACTGAAATAATAAATTTTATCTATCATCATTGAATCAATTGATCAAAAAGTTTAAATTGACAGATAAAGTTAAAGAATAACTTTTATTATTATCTATAATTGATTCTACTTTGTTATGTATTAAAAATAATGATGATTAATAGATATCTTAATGAAGTGAGTACATTATTTTTTTTTTTAGTATAGATTTTGACACACCAAGAGTAATTCAACTACTTAACATGATCAACTTACTTCATTAGGTTTTAAAAATAAGGATCATTAATTGATAGATATCTTATAAAGTAATTAAGTATACTATTAATTACCTTAAATTTGACACTTACATAATTTAGGAAAAATAAAAGTCTAATGTTTTGACAATTAACAAAACTAATTGATTGATAAAACAACTAACTTGTATTTTTGCTTCAGTCAGATAATCATTCATAGAATTTAATTGATGTGTTTGCATCACATGAAAGAAAAATAATAATCCCTTCATCCAATTCTGATAGATAATAATTTAATTACAGAAGAAAATCGATTAATAGATTATACTTTTATTAAAAGATCTTTAGTATACCAACTGATTAAGTAAAGTAAATGTTAGCACTTTAATTGCTTAGATACATGTGACAAGAGTATTTTTAACAATTTATCATTTAATTAATAATAAGATAGTGAAAAATATCTATATTATTGAACGGACGAAGAATATTATTATCTTAAATTACAATAATCTGAAAGCGAAATTATTGAGATTACTTCGCTATTCATTGTAATGCGGTGTTTGGTCTCATGTTTGCACGAGTAGCGCACCTATGGCATTTATATTCGCCTATGACATACCACTAGTCATGTAACTGATTAACATATATAATGTACTTCATTGTATTTTAGAAATTAGTTAATTTGATAAAGCAGTTAACTCATATTTGTAATTCAGTTAAAGAACCATTTGTACGTCAGTTAACCGATAAAGCAGCTAACCGGTATTTATCATTTAGGTACACGATTATGAATCACTTAATCGATGCTTGTATCACATAAATGGAAAATGATATGATGTTCGTATCTTAAATTACATAATTCGTTTCGATATGGAAAATAATATTCATAGAATTTAACGGATAAAAACAAAATGGGCTTTCGCGCGGGTGAGGTACAATCACGTGACAACGAAGTTTTCGAGAGGACTTCGCTCAGCATTGTATACTGTTCCGCTTGCCTCACACATACATAAGTGCGCATTTCAAACGAAACTTTCACTTGGACTTATCGTTCAATGTCGATAAAAGTTTTTGGTTTTGCTCACTCAAGCAAGAGTGTGTTTGTAAAAATACCTTTGATCCTCCTTGACGTCGCAACTCTAGCCTCCCCGAAAGTAATCAAATGTACATTTAAGTGCCGACCAACTGTTTGACAAAATTCCTCTTCCAACGACAATTAAAATTAGAACTAGAAGCATTAGTTACCGCAGTTGCATTTTGATTTGAAATTATTCAAATATGGGCAAGCCTAAATAGTACTTTGCACTTGTTTAAGTAAACATCTCAAACACTTGTTAATTCATTTTGTATTAGCAAAACAATAAACAAGAAGATGAACAATTTGGCATGCCAATTTCTAGCGAAAGCAAACTCAAGTGACCAATAATTCCTAGCAAGTAGCAAATTGCATACACTTATTGCATACAGCTATAAGTACGAAACATAGTTCATCCAGCTATTCACTGCAAAAGCACTAATACAAAAATTAATCAACCGCCTAATGCCTACAATTACAGTAAAAGCATAATTAGCCGTCTTATTTAATGACTTATTACTTTATATTTTCATTGAGTTTTAAAGATTTTTTTTATAATTATTATCGTATGCATTTAGCATCTAATCACATTAGCCCAGGTCAAGACCGTAGAAAATTATAATGTAGTTGATGTTATTAATTTATCAAGGTTTTGCTGTAAATGTAACTTTTGTTTTCACATGAATAGCATTGCAAGAGTTTGCTCGTAAGATAATGTACAATTAATTGATTGATCAATTACTTTGTATTTGTACATTCAGAAGGATTTATCAACTTGAAGAAGTTGGGTATATCAAATACATAGAAACAGCTTTTGTGGCTCTCATGAAGAAGCTATACATCAAAGTAAAATGAGTCCTTTACAATTAATTAGCAACTAATCACCTGTAAATAACATCCACAATGACAGAGCCACAATCAAGGTAGACTATCAGTCAATTTACTCAAAGAACCACTGGATAGAATGATGAACCTCCCAAGTTGAACCTAGCCTATGTCGATTCAGGATAAAACTTGCATTAGCAAAATTAAACTAGAAGACGAACAATTTGGCATGCCTAATTCCTTACAAAACCCAACTGAAGAGGAAAATAAACACAAATGTTATATGAATTCAACCTAGTCAATTGGACAAGTTGAAGAACATCCACTCATTAGTGAACCAAAAACCAAAACAAAGATCTACCAAGTATCAGAGCTATTTACATTTACCGCTCGCTTACTGTTGCTATATTCAGATGTTATGTGCCAACAGCAGTAGTAGATATTGTTTATTTTTTGTGCGCTATGTTCATTATATCCAGAGAAGTTTTTGTAGGAATTCGGTTATCGTTGTAGGAAGCAACTGTTTTGTAATCCTATTTATTCTAAATTAAATGAAGAAGAAAGCAAGCGAGTCTTTCCAAAAAAAGTTCTATAGAGATTGAAGGGTTGTCTTCAACGAGCCCTTAACTTCAAGCGAACAAATGGTTCTCTCTAAACAAGCTCTTAAACTAACAAGAAAATCATTCTCTTCCCATGACTAGATCCTAGGACCATAACAACATATAATAACGACAACACTATGACCATTGTTGAAAAGCACGAAGAAAGTTAAAACATACAAGTTAACAGAGTAACTTCTCAAAAAGAAAAACAAATATGCATATACAACTTTTAGAGCAATGTCATGAATTTTTGAAGTGAGTTGTTCTGGATCATTCATAGACCTCACCTCAGGAGAAACAATCTTCTTGTACAATTGTCTCATTAGCTGTATTCACATAAACCTCACATGATACTCTTCCCTGAAACAGTTTCAAGGATATATGTTAGAATCAGTAATGCATATGATATATTTCATCAAGTGAGCAGAAAAAAGCGAACGCAAGTGAGCAACAAATGTAAAGCACAGCCAGAAAAGGCATACATTTACTGCTCACAAGTCACAAACATCTACTACAGCTGAACTATTGAATGCATAAGCTTTCAACACAAAAAGTGAGCAGCAACTATAGGACATCATTAGCACATTTACTTCCTACCTTCGCTATCACTTTACGTCATCAGATAAATATAGAGTTTGTCAAGCTAATATTTTTCTTTCAGCATCCCAACTGGAATTGTCCCATTTAAATGGAATATGAAATATAACCTTAAAGGCCAGAAATCCCAATCAACTTTTTCAAGCAGTTCATTCAATTTCAATTCACAGCTTGTTGCGCTCTATTGTATGGGATAGGATGATAACTAAGGGTTTGTACAAATAAAAGGCCCCAAATTATATCAGTAAGTTCAAACATCTACATCTGCCCATCTCTAAAGCATTGACTAGCTGTCATCGGCAAGCCAATCTCAATATACCCTGCCAATTGCAGGTATTAAGTATCAGCATGAGCTTCTTTTCTCAATTCTTCAACGAACTCACAGATACTATTGTACCTTTTGTCTTCCCAATTCAACAGTTAGCAAATGTTAAGTTTGTAAGATGTGACTCAAACAAAAAATTTCAACAAAGGAATAACAAATGTATATGATTTACTAATTGCCCTCGGTTTTATAAATTAGAATTATCAAACTAAAGCATTTGGCTTAAAGCATAACTAAATCTCAGCAAATTCTAAATCTTCGTTCGCAAATTGCTATCAACTCTTCAACAAATCAAATTACCCTAATTCATAGCATACGATTGAATCAACCAATAAGCATTAGGTTAAACTAGAAAAGAAAAAAGGAACCTTGATAGGAACTTTGAAAAGCAAAAGGCCAAGCTCTCCTTTGACCTTGCTACTGGTATCAAAAGGAATAACACCCCTAGCTAAATCCTCAATCAAATAAAACATATCGTATACAATCTCGAGCCCGTTTAAATCAAGTGTAGCATTCACAAATGAAGATCCTCTAGCCCTAAGTTTCCCTCCACGAGACCTCACAACCCCAAGCTCTCTCCCTCTGTATCCAACCGAAACATCGAGAGTATCATAGTCTAATGAGAAGAAGTCTCTGTTCCGGACCTTGATGAGCAGAGAGAAGGAGAGGTCAAGAGTTAATTTTGGATACGAGTTGACTCGGATGTGGTTGAGTCCAATTCGGGAGACTCGAAGAGTGGGATCGGAGGGATAGAGAAAGAAGACGGCGGCGGACAGGAGGATGATGGATAGAGTGAAGACGAGGCACCGGCGAAGTAGGAGGAAGGGAGGGTCGGGAGGTGGACGGTAGTAGGTGAGAACGACGACGTTTTGGGGTGGGGTATGGGGAGGAAGAGGAGAGTACGAAACAGAAGAAGCTTTTGATGACATGTTTTTTATGTTTATGGATACAAGCCATATTCTCCCGCACCTAGAAATAATGTTAGCCAAACACTGAGTTGTTCTTTATACGACATCGTATTGATGACCTGACAAAATTTTCCAAAGGTTTTTTTGTTTTTTCGTCAAGAAAATTATTTTCTTTGTTAAAAAGGATTATCAACGTCTATTCTCTCTGATATCAGATGACGCTATTGTGTACATCTCGACTATAATTGTAAAACTTGGACCGACCTGGCTTGTCCAATCTGCTTCAACCAGGTCCACAGGTCAGATCGGTCTAATTTATTGCAAAATTTGTGGGTCATTAAGACCAGTAAAAATCTAATAATCCATCCGGATTAAATGGTGACCCAACGAATCGGAACCGGTTGTATAAGTTAATTGGGTCAAAAATTTTGTTTTAAAAAAAGACATTTCAACTCTTTACAAATAAGTACTAATTACTTTAAGGTCTCAATATATTAAGTTATTAACATTTTGACTCATTCCTCTTTGATATTCTTATTCGTGATGATAAAAGATATCAAAATGAGTGATTTTCAAATGTGAGATTTTTTTTTTTCCTTATATGAGAAGCTCGAAGATCTTAATATATATAAATCCCACATTGGAAAATCGTTTTTCGAAAAACTTTTGACATCCTTTAGCTTAATATATAGGAGTCATTGTATGAAAATGTTAGATATTATAATAATATTTTTATTTATCTATTTTCTATTTGTAAAACGGTTCATTTGGTTCAACAACGTTTTAACTCTGGTTGGACTTTTAACCCTTGATCTTTTATTTTTTTGGTTCTTTGACCGGTCTGGGTCTGATAATCATGCTCTCGACTAATGAAAATGTGTCATGTCAGTACTTACATTGATGCGTCATATTTTAATTAACTAGAAATAGTATAGTCCTGGCATATACTAGAATTTTTTGAAAAGGGAATGAATTGAAGAGGAAGGTGGTTTAAATCATTAAACAACAACAATATAACACAACTGTCAACTGATTTTTTTTTCCTTATTGAGATAATCCTGTTCGTACGATATAAGCCATAAATATTTTTATTGAGATAATCCTATTCGGGACTTAGTCACAGTTAAGGCTCCTGACCCCTTAATACGGATGTATTTAGTGGGATTCGAACCTGAATTTCCTCCTACATAATCAGCTTGCGTTGTAAACTGAGCTACAAACGGTAAGTAAAAAAAAATATCATTATCTATCTAAACAATGAAAAGTTTTGTGTGAAACTAATGAGATCAAGATGTCATCATAGCCGTTCATCATAAACTCACTGTATCAATCTCGTCCATTCATTTGAAACTGTTTTTAGACGCCAAATAACAGCTTGTAGTATAAATACTTTTTCACATGTAATTCATTTGTATCTTGATTAATAATGAATGTACATTTCATCTCCATTTAGTTTCATATGGTACCAGAGCAATTAGGGAAAGTTTTGATCCTTGTATAATGGCGCCACGAAGAAATAACAACAATGATTTCACAATCTTTCACCTGATGACGATTTGGAAGAGGAATCAATTAACCATTTTAGTGGAGATCAAAATACAGCTTCTGCGAAGAATCAAGTCAATGAAAACCCTGGGTTGATACTCACTTTTGTGCAACTTTTTGGAAGCAATTACATGGCCTGGAGAAGAGCGATTTTGCGAGCTCTGAAGGTAAAGGAAGTGTCAGAGTTTGTTCTTGAAGATCTTGAGATTCCAATAAAAGGCTCTATGGCTTATCGAAAATGGCTTAAGACTGCTTGTTTGGTTACATTTCGAGTCTTGAATTCAATTTCGAAAGAAATTGTAGATGGTTTCCAATATGTCATGACTGAAATGGAGTTATGGAAGGATTTGGCTCATCGTTTCGGCAAGAGCAATGAACCGCAGATTTTTCAGATTAAAAGAGAAATCAGCTTGCTACATCAAGGTAATCTCTTTATCATGATGTATTTTAATAAATTGAAGAAGTGTTGGGATGAACTTGTTTTCTTGGGCCCGATTCCTTCTTGTAAGTGTGGAGTAACAAGGAATTGTGCCTACAATGCTTTTCAAAGAGTTATTGATATGAATGAGGAAGATAAACTAATCCAATTTCTTACGGGTTTACATGACCATTATGATAATATGCGAAATCAGATTTCATTAATGGATCCCTTGCCTAATCTCAACAAAGCTTATTCTATGCTTTTGCAAGTTGAAAAACAAAATGAAGTATCATTTGAACAATCTGTGGATGTTTCCAGTTTTGTACGAAGTGATAAAAAGAAGAAAACATCTGGTTTTTGTGAAAGGGAAGGGAAAGAAAAAGATTCAGTCCAAAGATGATCTTTATTGTGATAATTGTAATTCCAATGGACATGTTATAAGCACTTGTTTTGAGTTAATTGGGTATCCAAATTGGTGGGGAAAAACTAAAGAAGGAGGAAAAGAGAAGGGTGTGAATACAGGATCTGGTGGTAAAACTCGAGCAAATGCAATTTGTGGCAAAGGTGCAACAAAGCTTGTGGATGATAGTGATACTGATTCTCATTATGAAGAAACATGATCAAGAATAAGATGGCAATCAATAGAAATATGCTTAGTACTTTCATGGGAAATAGGATTTTGAGCAAGGGCAATGGCAGATTTGCCATCACAATGCATAATGACAGGTAACTTCACTTGGATACCAAAATCTTGTAAGATATACTAGATCCATTTGAGTTCATAGCTTGTGGATGCCATACTGTAATACTCTACTTCAGCACTAGACCAGCTAACAGTGGTTTGTTTAGGGGTGAGCATGGACCGGTTCGGTTCAAAAACCGAACCGAACAGAAAAAACCGATTCAAAAAATATTGTATTTTATAAACCAATCCGATCCAACCTAAATTTTAGTTCAGTTCTATCCAAACCGAACCAATTCGGTTCGGTTTGGACGAGGTCGAACCAAAAACATCAACTCCTTAAAAAAAATAAAAATAAAAATTTTATATAAGTAGTTTGTTAAAAAAAAATTAACTTAAAAAATCAGCAATACTAAATAATACTATTACATCACAATAAAATACTAAAATTCTCTACTTTTTTTTTTTTTTTAACTTTCAAGTTTTAACAACTATAAATTAGCATCCAAAAATCACAATATAAAACTATAAAAGAATATAATGTCTAAAATTCTCTACAATTAGTTTATTTTAAATTTTATAATTAATAATATTTTACCAATTATTTGGTTTTTTAGTTTTTTTCGGTTTTGAACCGAACCGAACCGAACCGAAGTCCAAACTTCTTAACAACTTAAAACGAAACCGAACCAAACTAGAAAATGGATCGGTTTGGTTAAGTTCGGTTTGAATTTTTGGTTTTTAGGCATTGGTTTGGTTTTGCTCACCCCTAGGTTTGTTTTTTTGTTTTCCAGGACACCAAAGATCTGCTTAGAAAAATACAGAACCCAGCGAGAGTTCTCCTGCTCAACTTACACTTTCCCCAATCAGCATCACAATATGTTGTAACATCCTCAACAACTGAGTTACTAGGATAAAACAATCCATATTGTGAAGTTCCCCGCAAATAACAAAGAACATACATGGCAGCCTGTAAGTGATGCTCACAAGGACGTTGCATATATTGACTCAACTGCTGCGTTACAAACGACAAATCTGGTCGTGAACTATAAATACAGTAGCCTGCCAACCAATCACAGGTAAACAGAAGAATCATCTAATTCAAAGCCATTAGCAGCAAGATCAAATTCCATGAGCAATAGGATTTGCAACTGGATTAGCTTCACTTAACCATGCATCTTTCAAAATATCGGTCACATAATTTGTTTGAAATAAGGACAAACCAGAATCGAACCTGGCTATTTCAATTCCAAAAAAATATTTCGCAAGACCTAAGTCCTTTATGGTAAACAACTTGCGTAGATAAGCTTTAACCTCCAAAATTTGCTCCTCATTTTCTCCCATGAGAAGGATATCGTCAACATAAATTATCAAACCAACAAATCCTGCCGGTTTTTTCAATTTAAAGAAACAGTGATCATGATAAGATCTAACAAAGCTATAACTCAACAATTTTATGAAAATTTCCCGATGCCACTATCTACCAGCCTGTTTAAGCCCATAGAGGGACTTAACAAGCTTACAAGCCTGGCCCTTTACTTCCTTGTCATAACCCAATGGTGGTTGGAGATAAATTTCTACATCCAAAATGCCATGTAAGTAGGCTATTCATGTCAATCTCGTGAATATGCCAATTAAAGGCGGCTCCAATTGCAAGAAAAATCTTGACTGTCACAAATTTAGCTATTGGGCTAAAGCTGTCGTGATAATCAATCCCAAACTCTTGGTTATAGCCTTTAGCTACTAACTGGGCTTTATACCTGTCAATTTCACCAGTGGGTTTGTACTTAATCCTGTACACCCATTTACAGCCAAAAGCTTTCTTTCCGGGTGGCAAATCTGCCAAACCAATTAATGATTAATGATTGACCATTTTGCCTATCCAATTAATGATTTACCATATAGTTATATCTTTTATTTATCGGATTTATTCCACCCAACTCAAAATCATGCGAAACCGTATAAGAGCTTCATCTTTGTATTGTAACTAATACAAATTGTCCAATTTTAAACTAAAATTTTAGTTCAAATAGAAGTTAATATGTGTTAAATGGCCTAATTAAATCCCAAAGGACAATTTAAAAGAAAGAGTTATCCACACATTTTTTATTGACAAAAAATTATAACTTCTTTAATGTTTGGTTAAATCTACCAGTATATATTTTACATATCTAATTTATATCTTTCTGAAGTTTATATCTATTGCATTATGATATCTCTCAATTCGTTAAGCATTTTCTTTAAAAATTGTTGACATTGCTAATATTTGTGACCGATATTAGCTTTGTCTTTTATCTATAATGTTAATTTTATAAGGTTCTTCGTCATAAAATTATTTTTGTTCACTTATTATGGGATTTTTCCCCTACCTTGTAAGTTGTGGTTGAATTAGGGGAAAAAAAAAAGGATATTCTTTAAGTAAAACTTGAGTGTATAACATTTTAAGAGGTGATAAATCTATAAATATATATCACATCAAAAATTTTGATAGAAAACGAAATAATAATAGAGTAGTCATAGTATAACGGATGCAAAATACAAAAAAGTATAAACTAGATATATAAAACATATGGAGTTATTAATGTATTTAACTAAGCATCGAAAGCTTATAATTATTTTCCATTTTTTATAACTAGCCAACATGCTAGAGTTACTAGAAGTTACCCTATTGCTCATGTTTGGACGTCTAAACTCTAAGAGCTGAGTTAGCCGGGTTGGCCATCTCCAAAATTTATTGACACTTTAGATGTCCAGCAATCAGAGTGAGACTGTATTAAGTGAACCATATTCATTCATTATGAAAACAATTTATCATTTGAACATATCAAGTAATCCTCCTAATTAATGTGTCCTTAAAAGTAAGGTCAGTCCAACTAAAACTAGGGGTGAGAATGGACCGACCGAACCGAACCGAACCAAAAAACTGATCCGAAAAACACTGTATTTTATAAACCAATCAGATCCAAACTAAATTTTGGTTCGGTTTGGTTCGATTCGGTTCGGTTTGGACTAGGTCGAACAAAAAAATCAACTTCTTAAAAAAAAGAAAATAAAAAAAAAATTTTTATATAAGTAGTTTGTTTAAAAAAAAAAAAGAAATACAAAAAAATTAACTTAAAAAATCTTTAATACTAAATAATACTATTATATCACAATAAAATACTAAAATTCTATTTTTTTTTTTTAAAACTCTCAAGTTTTAACAACTATAAATTAGCATTCAAAAATCACAATATAAAACTATTAAAGAATATAATGTCTAAAATTCCTTACAATTAGTATATATTAATTTTATAATTAATTTTAATATTTTACCAATTATTCAGTTTTTCAGTTTTTTCGGTTTTAAACCGAACCGAAGTCCAAACTTCTTAACAATTTAAAACCAAACCGAACCAAACTATAAAATGGATCGGTTTGGACTTTCGGTTTTTGGACATTGGTTCGGTTTTGCTCACCCCTAACTAAAACCAACAAATTTTACTTGAAGTCTTATTAATGAAACAAACTAACTTCTTTACCCGAATTAATACAAACTCTCCTAAGCAAATTAAGTTCTAACAATCCTCTATCATCATCCAAACCTCTTCTTTTTTTTAAAAAAAAAAAAACAATTTTTCATTCTTTTGAATAACAGTATTTCGTTTCAAGTGCCAGTGTTGTAAAAAAAAAAAAAAATTAATTTCGTTTAGGATGCTTATGTTGAGACTTAGTCAAAGTTGAAATTTTTCATTTGTACTTGTGGACATGTTTAATAAAATTATACTCAAAAGTTTCACAAATGCATAAAACAGAACACATAGAAAAGCATGAAAACAAAAGCATTTGAACAACATTGCAAAAATAAAATTAAACACATCCATGATGAATACAAAAGAGAAGAAGAAAGTAGTTTTTTTTTTAATATATATTTGTTTTTGAGAAAATTATTGATATTTGAAGGATAGTAATTTCAGCATATTATAGAAAATATGTAACCAGATTTGAAGGTATCAACTTAAAATAAAGTAGTAAAACATGTCATTTTTGTAAATTTTCCTATTGTATTTTTTGAAATTGTTGGTTTTGAGGTGATATATATGGGTAAGAGTATATATGTTCATGTGTGAGAAATTTTAAAATAGACCTGATCCATATGAACATTTCCGACGAAAAACTGACACATTAGTATTTTTTATTTTTCCAATGCGCATATTGCTTATGTATCAGTTTTTCAGTTGAATAGTCCACATAGACCTGGTCTACTGTAAAATTTCTCGAGTAAATATGCTCATTTGTATCTCTAAATGATAATATTTCAGTACCTAATTAAATTCCAGAAGGATTTAGAACCAAAGAAAACGACATGAATCGAAAATCGCACCTATAGTCCACTCATATTTTGAAAACGATACTTCATCCAATTTCCTTCATGAGAATCGCAACATAAATCAACTATTACAATTTTGTTATTTACGTTGTACTGTTGCACAAAACAATTTTATATTTGATTATATAGCCGATTAAGAAAAAGAAAAAAAAAAAAGTATTGTTTTAAATTTTATCTAGTTACCCAACACTTGATTAATTAGTAGGTTTGTTAATTATTTTCATTGTGTAGGCAATATATATATATATATATATATATATATATATATATATATTTATATAAATTGACATCCAAATCATATCTCAACTATTTATCAAATCATATCGAAAACAGGTTTATGAAATCCAAATTCCATACATCAAGCATTGAGTGGGTAAGAATTAATAAAAATAAATAAATAAAATATCAACAACCTGTGTGGATAATGATCACGAATACTATTCAACTGTGGATTGTGGCTGCTTCGATATGGACGATTTTATTTTCATTTATTCTTTAGTTTATTGATTAACAATTTGATTGGCTAACCATTCTTTTTTTCAAATTGAATATCGGTAGCGTAATTCGCAATTCGTTATCCTCTTTGCTTTTCCTCTAATCAAACATAATTAAAGTAACAATCAACAAATCAATCACATCTCTATCATCATTTTCTTAATCTTCAGCCCAAAAAATTATATATTTGTTTGAATTTAGTGTTAAAAAGGATAGGGAGGGAGAGATATTAATTAAAAGAAGTATTAAATTAACTTAATTATACCAAATTAAAACCCATAATTAAAAACAACAACCACCACCATCGTCTACAACAGAATATTAAACACTGCATTTGATTATGTTTAAACGTAAGAAAGAAAAAACAACAGACATCGTCTGATTGATATCATACTCGTGTATTTACAATAAACTAGTTAATTAAGGAGTTAATCAAACATTAATTAAGTAGAATCAACAGCCTTAGGAGAGAGAGAATTTACAGCTCGATTTGCGGGCATGGAGTGTGATCTTTTCATCCAAGGCGCCGCCCCTAAAGACGATGATGAAAAACGGTGAAATCTGCACCGGAAGGATCCTTCATGGGTGGTCGGCGAGCAGAGGCATTGGCCGGCTTTCGGCGAGTTCGATGCGGCGCCGGAGCCGGATTTTGGGGAGGTGGTGGAGACGGTGATGTTACTATGTGATGAGGACATTTTTTGAATATTATAATGGGATTGTGTTTGTGTGAGAAATGGAAATGAAGTGTGGATAGTATATATAGGAAGAGGATGGTATCCTGAACGAGGATAGAATGGGTAAATCCAGTCAAGTGGGGGGTGGGGTAGTATTCCACCTTGTTTGTCATATTGTAACTAACCAAGATAGGTGTCTATTACTTACGGAGTTGTAATCCGTCATTGTGGATATTAAATTGGTTAGGACGTCCATTTCAATTTTTTTCCTTAAAATTAAATCTTAAAGTTTATCTTCCATAAATTGGTAAAATTATTTGTTTAATAATTAATGTTTTTTAAATTATCAAATTAAAGACGAGTTCCAGCTAATCAGAAAAAAATTTGGCATTATCTACACAACTTTGAGCCTTAATTATTAGTGCAAACTGATTTTATAACAGAAAATTCATATTTAAAATTCCATTGAATACATCAATAAGGAAAGTAAAAAGTTTTACTGTAATTAATGAAGATACATGTAGTTTTGAAAAAGAAAAATTTCACGTTAATTGTTGTTAATTCCATAACATTTCGATTGCTAGATTCGAACATTTTTAAAAAAAATTACAGAATAAATAATATAAAATCTGTTTTTCTCACTTCATTTTGAAGTTTCTAATGTATATTTGTAATGTTAAAAGCTCAATTTTGTAATTGTTAATAGTTTAATATTTATAAGGCCAAATATATAGATACCACTTTAAACTTGTCCAAAAAGCACTTCTGTCTCGCTGAACTTTTAAAATGTTCTAATATCCTTTTGAACTTTGAAAAAGTGACCCGGTTTGCCCCCTCACTGCTACGTATCACTCAATTATTGGTTGTCTCATGTTTGACTTTTCAAAGCAAACTTTGATTTTTATGGGATTTAAGGGGTAAACTGGACCAATTTTAAGAAATGCATGGGGATATTAGAACACTTTAAAGAAGCTCAGGGCGGCAATAGAATATTTTGAAAGTTTAGAATGACAGTAGATGTTTTTAGCCAAATTCAGGAGTATCTATGCATTCGACATATTTATAATATTTATACTTTTTATTTTTAGGATTATTATAAGAGAGAAACAAATTTCTCTTTTTTTTTCCCGTGTTTTTCTAATTTTTAAATATCAAATTTAAATTTCTTCGTTTATATTTTCTTTAAACATATTAATAATTCATGTTGTACATGTTTTGGTATTTCTGTTTTGTTCAGGAAAATCATGTTACAAATGTTTTGACTGTGCATCTGACATAAAATGTTTGAATTTTATTCATCTCCCTTATTGATTATTAAAAACGATATTTTCATTAGAAAGAATATCAACCAACCTTTAAAAAAAGAAAAAGAAAACCTTATCTAATTAGACTCGTAGAAAATACATGATTAATATTAGAAAAAAAGAACTCAAAGTAATTTAACATGATTCAATGGTGTTTTATATGTATTTTAATTGAATGATATAAGATAATTAAGACGATATGGAAAAGAGAAGAGTATAACTAAAATATTCTTAGTTCAATGTTTGTGGTGGATAAAAACTTAGAGAAGACATATTTCTAATCCAATAATTGCTTGAGATGGTCCAATCTTGTCCCCCAAAGTCATATTTGTATGGGATTTATTCCATAAGCATTTGTGTCAATTTCTTCACATGGGCCATTAGGCCTGATCTCAATTAGTGAATCTTGGCTTAATTTATAGATTCAAATAAAGAGATATATAATTGTTCATGGGCAGAACTGGTGGTGATTTAATTAACTAATTAATTAATTAATTGATGAAAAGATTATTGATAATTAATTGCTTGTAGTAGGAAGGGACGTAGCACATGGAGAAGTGACAATGAGTGTATGAAATTATGAGGTTTTCATGTGGAGAAAGTCTTCGTGGGAGTTTGGATTTTGTACACGTATTCTCTTTCTTTATTTATTTCTTTTTAATTTTTTCTTTTCTCAATTAATGGAAAATATCAAAATACCATATCGATCACATGTCACTCGATTCTCAATTCTTGGCCTTAGGTTAAATCAATAAAACGATACATCCTTCCAACTTTATACAGTTTAGATGGTTATTACACGTAATATTTCTGAATATTAAATTATTAAAATTTTCAAAAAACTTATTAAGATATTACAAGTTTTTAATAAATATTTATATTAAAATTGAAGTTTTTAAAATTTAAATTTGATGCTTTATGTCCACACGCAACAAATAAGCTGTATAATTCTTTTTTTTTTTTTTTTTTTCTAATGAAACCATTATTTTTATTGAATTAAATTTGAGTTTAAACAGACTGATTATAGATAAGGCATTATATAAAATTATTCACTTATATTTATTGAAGAATAAGTTGTTTGTGCAAGTGATGGAACAACATTATTTATAGACGTTTTAGTATGTAAAAAAACAAATATAATAAATATGTCAAACCGAATCAATACACTCTTTTAATAAATAAGGAGTATATTAAGAAAATTAAAAAATAATTCATCCTCATAATTGTTATATCATAATGTTCATCTAACTAGAACATGGTACTAAAGACATTTCTTTCCGATTACGAGGTTTACAATTCAAAATCTTCTTATTTAATTTTTGAATATATTGAAAGGGAATATACAGAAGTTAATAGTTGGGAAGTGGATACATTTTAGAAGAATGAATAGGGTAGTGTTACATAGAAGTCAATACATTTTGGATTAATATTTATCCCAAATAGGAAAAGAATCATGTTAAAAATGGTAATAATTAACAAAAAAGAAAGAAAGAAAGAAATGGGTGAGTCGGTGAGATTATGGTCGGAAAGGAGAAGAAAGAGCTGAGCTGAGGCCTATCCCTTTGGACCGATTTCCAATGACAGCCCAAAATCCACTTACTTTTTGATGTTCATCTTCACTACCAAACAATCTCTATATGCCCCCACTCTATCCCCTCTCCCCATCCATTTTCCACCTCATGCTGCATCTTCTTCTTTTGTTTTTAACTCACTTTTATAATCAAATCTTCATAATTATTCTTTTTTCTTTTATTTATATATATATATATATAAGAATGTAATTTAATGCCAGTTTTATTATGTGGGGGCTATCTTATTTTCCTTTTTTTTTTATAATTTTATTATTGTGGTGGTGAAGAGATTCTAACTTAAAACGTATCTTTGACGACGACTATCCTAAAAATCAAGCTGATTGTATTGCGACAACGACTAGGCTCAAGCATCTTGATATATATACATATGTAAATCAGGTCAAAATCATTTTAAGAAAAAAACATAGATATGTGAAATGAAGATGCTTAAATTACTCATATGTATTGATGAATATACAATTTCCATTTTTAGAAAAAGCATATGATATATTTGTGGTTTTCTTTATGACGCGCCGCATTCCTTAATCAATCATAATATCACACATACTAAGTTTATGGTTACCAAATAGTCATATGTTAATTTGAAACTCAGATAAAATAATATCATGTATTCATCTGCAAATGATGTTGCATTTTGATAATTTGGAAGCAACATTTTATATGTGTGATGTGGATATAATTAAACTATGAAAACTATCCGAATTGTAAAAAATATATATATGATTTCAAACGTAAATGAAATAAGTAGAGCAATTTTAACGGAATTTAGCATTTATAAATAATATTTCTGATACTTACAGATTTTATTTGTGTGATTATAATTTGTTAAGTATTCATTATGTCAGATTGAAATAATCAAAAATAATTAATGAACAAGAAAAATTCCGTTACAGGCTCTCTTAATTCTGGTTTTAAGGAAGGAAATCGCTGCATGAGAAGTTGGGCCCTTCATGGGCTTTATATAGTCCACCACAGACTCGTAGCCCAGTTGATTGAAAAGCAACTTAAGAGTCGTATATTCGAAGCCTTCAGTATTTGTGATTTTTGTTGATTAGTATTAAAGCATAAAAAAGGAGATTAATTATTAAATTAATGTGGAATTGATAAGAGAGTAATCAAAATTATATTGTATTGCCATTCTAATTACCAACCTGTTTTCTCTTTTCTTGAATCATACGTACGCCTTAGACGTGGGGCTATTGTTGTACAAAATTTTGTTTTTTGCCTTGAAACTTAAAAAAAAAAAAAAAAAAAAAAGGCTAATCAATGAGTAATTTACAAATGTCGGAATAAAATAATTCATTATGCTACTTTTAATTTTACAATTATAAATTAACTACCTATATTTCTCTCTCTCTCTCCTCTATTTAATGCCAAAATTCTTTTTGTTACTCCCTCCGTTTTTTATTATATGATATTTTAGGTTTTTCACTTTGTTCTTTTTTATTTGACACTTTACATTATTAATACATTTTTTATCATGTTTTCTCATATTTACCCTTATTTAAAATATGAGAGATGTTCATTATTTAATGCAAAAAATACTACATTAAACTTTGATAATTCAGAAGACAGAAAATTTTTGTATGGAAAATAGAGTTTTAGAAGAAAAGTATTGAGAGTAAACTAGTTATCTTAGTAACTTAATTAATACTTCATTGGTTTTAGTAAATAACTTTAAACATCATATAATAAAAAACGGATAGAATATTTTTTTTTATTTTTTTTGAGGGGATAGATATTAGATTAGTTATGAATTACTAACATATTTAAGCAGATAAGTCCCACTAAAAAATAATTAGATTTTGTGAAATTTAATTTCCTTTAGGCATTTTTATTCGAGGCTGTTAATATATGAAGGAAAGCCCCATTTAAGTTTCCTAAATTTTTGTAAAGTTTGTAATAATTAACTACATGATTTTTTTTTTCATTGTATTCATTTCAAATTTAACATATTCATCTCATATAGATAGTTGTTTTCATTAATTAATACGTGACATAGTTTTTATAAACAGATAAAAATGAAACTAAAGTATAGTTTAGATTTCTACCTGTAATACACCTGCGGAAGAAATATAATTCAAATCTCTATCGTTTTCTAATTGACTTGGCAATATATTATTATTTAATATATTTTAAGCATCTTGCTTTTTATTATTCTCCCAATCTAGAAATACTTTTTAATGATACGTAATCAATAACTTAATTACGATAATTAATTTG
Source organism: Euphorbia tirucalli (assembly GCA_039660915.1). Taxonomy (NCBI): domain Eukaryota; kingdom Viridiplantae; phylum Streptophyta; class Magnoliopsida; order Malpighiales; family Euphorbiaceae; genus Euphorbia; species Euphorbia tirucalli. The sequence goes on along the minus strand of CM077634.1, from coordinate 72,700,207 downwards.
CATATTATTTTATTTTTTTTAGTTGCATAAAGAAATACATTACGTAGGGATTATGAGAAATTTTCCAAGCCGTGCATGAATTACATAATAGAGACGGATTTGATACATCTGCGGATGAATCTGATAATTCGCTGACCAATGTCCAAGTATTCCCACATAATTTAGATAGCATGTAAATAAATTTTGTTAAATTTGTGCATGAATCTGATATTTCATTATCGTATTATCAGAGATCATCTATAGGGTTGTCAATCGGGTGACGGGGACCTGTATCCAGCAGGGTTCCGTCTGGATGGGGACGAAGAATCCCAGATTAAAATCCCCGCGGGGCGGGGACGGGGACGAATTCGTCCCCGTTTATTAAGGGGGAACGGGGATGGTAATTACCTTACCCCCCGCGGACCCCCGTCCCCATCCCCGTTTAAAACCCGTGGAGATTCCCGATAAAATACCAGAATCCCCGTTTATTTTTCTTTAATTAATATTATATTATATTATTATTATTTGTTATTTTATACAAGAAAGTAAATAAAACTTATTTTAGAAACTAACAGTAATCGTCTAATTATTTCTTAGTCTGCTTCTTCTACTCATTTGTCTGCTAAAAAAAAAAAAAGAATCCTAGCTCTTAGGTCAAACTATGAATTCATATGAGAAATAAAGTCTTTTTTAGGACAATTTATTAATTCAAGTAATTAGACTAATTTTAAGTAGTAGATGGATCCCTTGTCTTGAGTTTGATGATGTAACATTCTTTGAAGCTTAATCAGATGTTATTTCGCGTTTAATCAGAATTTGTTTACACAATATGCTGAAGATTGATGGTGCTTCAGTACTAGTTTAGAATTTTAGATCTCAAACTATGATGGCTGCAATAGTTTATTACCTGCACCAGTAAAATTAAAGAAATGGTCAAAATACTAATAATTTTTGTTGCACTTGTTGCACGGTCTACAGATTAAATAATTGTTTATTATCTCATGTATTATATTATTATTTTCGTATTCGGATCCAATTAATCAAATATTCTTTAGGTGAAACAGAGCATAAGTGACTAAATTCATTTCATATCTGCAAAAGTTAACACAGCTTTAAGTGATTAAAATTCATTTCCATTCAAATGTTTTGTGCAAATATGAGGAATTAAACGGGGACGGGAAATTTAATGTACAATTAGATATGTTTGAGGGTGAAAATTCGAATTTTACAGGGCTTTTTTTATAAAATATAAAACTAGTTAAACGGGGACGGGGATCCCCGCGGAGAACCGATTCCCCACCAGGGACGGGGATAGGACAAAGATTTATCCCTGATTAATAAACGGGACGGGAACAAAGATCCCAAATTAGTTTAGGGACCGGGATGGGAAATGCAATCCCACCCCGTTTACAACCCTAATAATCTACCACAAAATATAGATATATAAAAATTATAAGGGGCTATTTATTACCAAGCATAATTTATGATATATATTCTTTCGCTAATAAATATTAATGATTACAAAAGTTTTTATATTATTATTGTACTTGACATATTATGTAATTAAACACATTGGATAAATAACAACAAAAATATATATTTTTAATAATAAAACATCTAAAATATGTCGCACATACCATGACAAAATATGATGATATATATTATGAAAAATTATTCATATGATATTCTCTTCTTATATAAAGACAAAAACAATTCAAAATAGTTCTTTTGAAGAAGACTATTAGAATTTGGTTTAATTTAATATAATTGGTTAGAATTATTAGTTTAAATATTACTCTCTTCGTTTCTAAATATATATTGTTTAAGGTTGTTCACCAAGACTAATGAAAAATCTATTGAGCTATTAAAATGACTAATTTACTCCTAATAAAATTCTTTTTATTTTTAATTTTCATGTGATTTTCTCAATTAATATTAAACATCACTCTCGAAATAAATAAAATAAAGTTAAAAGTGTATAGGTAATATAACTTGTTATATAAAAGGGAACAAACTACAACAAATTAAAATGACATTTTATCAAGGAATGTATGAAGTAAAAAATGTTCATAATTGCACCTAATGAAAGTTAATCGCAAAGGTCGATTTAGTCCTTAAAAAAAAAATTTCCAATTTTATTTTCTTTATTTAGATATTTAGTACAGTCCAAAAACCTTCGAAATAATTTGGAGTAAAAATTTAACTATCAACATATAAGAATGCTGCCATTACAAGTTATATTTGTTACATAGAAAACTAGAAGGGGAGTTTTTCATATTTTTTAAAGGAAGGCCGAATACATCATTTGTCCAGTGTATTTGACACTAAATATTTATTGACTCTTTGAATTTATATAAAGTCCAGTTTACTCCATCAACTTGGCAAAATCGATCTAAAGTCCCTCTAAATCTGACATTGTAATTAAATTGGATCTCAAACATTACCAAGTGTGTGAAAGAAATTTTACTATAATACTTCAGATTCAGGGGATCGATTTTACCAAGTTGAGGGAATAAACTAAATTTTATGTAAATTCGGGAGGAATAAGTGTTTGGTGTCAAATATAGGGTGCAAATGATATATTCAGATAGTCGCAGCGGCGGAGTTTTCGGTTAGAAGAAAACGAAAAGGACAAGGAAGCAGACAGCTTGACCCCAAAGGCAACTGCACTTACCAGTCAACAAACAAACTACCAGTCTCTTTCGGTTTCTATTTCCACTTCATATTTTGCTATACCTTAACCCAATTTCCACCATTATTCTCACTGGCTCTAGCAATTTCGATTCTCTCATTAAATACCATCCTTTTTCTTGCTAGAATCAGAATTTGTTCTTTGTCTCGCTTTCAAATCATAATCTATATTTTCCGTCTCTCTTTGTAAATTGATCTTTGATCGTCAATGGCGAGAACCAGTAACAAGAATATTCAAGCCAAGCTGGTGGGTATGTCTTTCCTTTCTTTTATAATTTCATATATTTTTGGGGTTTCTTGGATTTCTCCATCGATCGAGTTCAAGGTTTCTTGTTCTATATTCTTGGGTTTTGATTTATTTCGAACTAAAATTTTAATTTTCCACTCTGCGGTTTCAATTGAAACGATGATCTCATCTAATCAAAACCTTAGAATTAGGATTTCTTTTGTGGATCGAATAGCAATTCTTCTACATGAGTTAATTGGAATTGAGAAGTGGATTAGAAAGAGTATTATTAAGCTTTTTTTTCAGGTACTTCTTGGAGACATGGGGACTGGAAAAACAAGTCTGGTTTTAAGATTTGTCAAAGGCCAATTTTTTGATTTTCAGGTACATTATCTGTGTGATTTGGGTTTTAGCTTCTTGTACCATTGCTATTTATGAGTGTTAAACCCTAACATGAGTGAAATGATTAGGAATCAACAATTGGAGCAGCCTTTTTCACTCAAGTTTTGTCACTGAACGAGGCCACCATAAAATTTGATATATGGGACACAGCTGGGCAAGAAAGATACCATAGCTTGGCTCCCATGTATTACCGCGGTGCAGCTGCAGCTGTTGTGGTGTATGATGTCACAAGCATGGTATCTTCTATCTTTCATTCCTGTTTGTCTTGAGCTTTTTTCTTTATACACTTTCCGTATCTTGCTTATGCATATATACGTTTCAGGAAGTTGTTTCAACTTGATGAAATCAATCAGGCTTGTAAAATGGGCATGACTCTAGTTAACTAATTCTGTAGTTTCTGGTAGATGGAAGTTTGAGTTTAATGCCTTTTGTTCGGTACCATTTAATTATGTATATAAAACTTTCAAGCAGCCTTTTCACTTGTATTGTCCTTGGTGTAAGCATGATTAGGGATGCATCTGTTTAGCTTATCAATGTGAAGTGCGATTAATGTGAGTGTTTTTGAATGCAATAGTTTTGTGGTTGAGACCTTATGATGTTAATATGGGCATTGCTGATTTACACTACTGAACAATGTGCAGTCAATATTGCTATTTGCTAGATGTAGATTCCATAAGTATGAGATTGCACATCTCCTCTGAATTTGCTTCATAAAATCTTTGTTGGATAGTTTAGTCCTGTTTTTCACTCGTGGATTTGCAGGCTATCTGCCAGAGGCAAACAAATAATTTGATGTATCAAGTAATGCATAAATGAGTGATTTAGTATACGTATTGAAATTTTGAGCTTTATTTACTCGAGTCATCTCGCTTTATGTTTACTTTTTCCACTATTATGAACTTGTTTTGAATTGACTCTACTGACTTCTGTTGTAGGAATCATTTGAACGAGCTAAAAAATGGGTTCTAGAATTGCAAAGACAAGGTAACAGATTATAGACACCATTCTGTATTCGAATTTTCTTAATTAAGAAAATTAAGCATATATGGTGTTGTCTTTCGTGCTTTTCACATTAATTTTTTTTTTCTTATCTGTAATTTGTCTTTCCAGTGACATCTCCTCAAAAACTATCTTTAACTTTTTCGTTTGGCTTATTACTCTGCTTCCAAAGTTCGGATATTTCCTTTTTTTTCCATCACATTTATTATAGCAATTTATTATAGGTTTCTAGTAAATAATTTAATCATATTCAAGTAACTTACTAAATTTGAACGTTTGAATCTATTGTCATACAAAATTAGTGTATAAGAATTTAACATTCAATCTTATACACTTGAATTTTCCCTTTGGATATCATGTAGTTTTTGACCATAGACCAAGTAATATAACTACCCAGGTAAAATTCAGTGCTTATGAAGTACAATATCTTATATGTTGTATCAGGTAATCCAAATCTAATAATGTTCTTGGTGGCGAACAAAGTTGACTTGGAAGATAAGAGAAAAGTTGCAAGTGAGGTATTTGGCACAAGAAAATAATTGATTTATCCATGCATCATATGATTTTTAGCTGTACAAAAAGAAGAATTGTTGTACATTTGTACACATACCGGATCCAAATATGTCAAGTTCTTTACTGAATTTGCAGGAAGGTGAGCAATACGCTAAAGAAAATGGCTTGGCTTTTCTTGAAGCTTCTGCAAAAACTGCACAGAATGTGAATGAGCTCTTTTATGAGATAGGTAACTGTGTAGCTTATTTATTCGCTGGACTCAGTATGATATTTCTGAAAGAATTCAGTTGTGAAAATGATCAAATTCCATATAGAAGCCTATGTTGATTACTAGCCTTGCTTGCTTGTTTCGACAAAATAGGGAATCTACGGTTGATGAGTAGAAAATAGGAGATTTTCTACGCTAGAAACAGGAAAAAGATAAAAATAGGGATTATGGGATAAATATGAAATGATTGCATACACCTCCAGAATAGCTACCAAATGCAACTGTTGAGTTCCACGGGCTGTTCCAAGCCTATGAAACATTGTTCTTGTAATTTCATTTGTCATCAAATGTACTGATATTACTTTGCTTTGGAGCTATACAGTTATATAGAACGGGAACTTATTTTTGGCCACTCATGGAAAAATGAAATGTGTTGTTGCAGCTAAGAAATTGGCAAAAGCTGCCCCGTCACGTCCAACTGGAATGAAATTGCATAGCAGACAGCAACAAAGTGGTAGAAGAATGTTCTGTTGCTCGTAGTCAAAAAAAGATACCTATACTCATCATCTAAGGGTATGTTAATTTCCTAATGCTCTTTGATTTTGATCTGTCTACTCTTGTTCAAGTAAATGCCAAAAAAAAAAAAAAAAAAAATCTGAATCAAGTGGCATTGGAGATAAGAAGACAAGAAAATGAAGTAACCAGTCAGGATTCTTAAAATTACTGACGGAACGCTGCAGCTTTTGTTTAAATGCAGTTTTGGTTTTGTTTGCTATTTGAACAGAATTGCTTCAATTCTTTGTGAAGATATTGCTGTGGTGGGTTAGCAGAGTTGAAGGTACAGCTGTTGTAATGAAGAAAACGATTGTCGTGAGAATTCTGTTGGTTGTATATTATTACCTCACTGAATACAAATGCTTTGTTGGAATAACAAACATTAACATCATCAATCATATCATATGCAACAAAAGACAAGCCAAACTTTTGTTGGTAATCTTGATTGCAGATTTATGGTGTGTGTGTGTGTATGGGTTTCTCTTTTTTTTTTTTTTTTTTTTAAAAAAAAAAATATTACTCAATGAGATTCTAGCTAACATAGCAGATTCCAAAATGTGATTATAATTAGTATTGTGTGAGCATGTGAAGATATATGTTTTGAGTTTGATTGAAAACCCAATGGTTTGGTGGTCTCATAAATTGAAATTGAAATTGATGTGGAGGAATGAGGAGCCTTAAATATACTAAAATTCCAAATAGAATCATTTAACGAAAATACTTGGTGGCTGGTTGTCACTTGTCATAGCCTAGGAAGGGCAGTCCTTTGTCCTAGGCCTGTGCAAACGATCCGCGGTCCGCAAAGCCAGTCCAAACCCTTCGGCTCTGGGTTGGGCTTGGACATACATATTTTACTTTAAACCCAACCCGAACCCGTAAAAGTCCGAGTTAATAATGGGTTGGGCATGGGAGTAACTATAAGACCCAGGACTGGCCTGGTCCGGCCCAGATAATTTTATAACATATATTTTTATATTTTTATTTGTATAATTATATATTACAGATATTAGATATTCATTTTGTTTTTGTGAATATTATGTTATCCCCTTTTGAATCTGTTTTTGCATGGTGAGGTTTAAGCAATATTGTATAGTTTTGGCACTTGGTGGGTTTATAATGTTGGGAGGTTTATTTGGTTTTTAATATTTTAGATGTCGGGCTTATGGTCTAAACTCTAAATTATATAATTATAATTAGTACTTCTCAACTTATAATATTATAATGAAATTTAACATGATCATGGTGGTTTTGATTATAATTTCTCTATGAATATTATCTGTAAATTAAATTTGTTTAATATAAGTTATATTAAGAATATTTAAACATTTATTTGATGGGCAGGTTGGGTTGGGCTTGGGAATGAGTTTCAATTGCTTGGCTCAGTCCTGCCCGAGCCCGATTTAAAATTCGTGCGGTTGGGCTGGGTTTGGACAAGAGATTTTTACGTCAAACACGATGTAGTTCGGTCTGATCCATGAACAGGTCTACTTTGTCCCTATCAGTGCTCATGCTTATGCTTACTTAGGGCCTGTTTGGGGCAGTTTTCAGCAATCTCAAATGCACAATTGGTAAATGTCAGATTGTATTCAGGAAAACATTAGAAAAACACTTAAAACCATTTTTAAATAAAGCAATAAAACCTGACTTTCCCTTACAACACTTTTACTAACAGTAATCCCAGATTGGTCCCATGCCCCCGTTTTATCCATATATTTCACAACTTCCAAATAAGAGATTTATTGAATTTTTCTGTTTAATGTATCCAATATGTTATTATGGCTCATCAACATATCAAAAACCCAACATTTAATTGTTGATATATATTACAGCTTGGATGAGCCCATTGATAAGTTTGTTTAATTTGAGGCCCATCGCAGCCCAAAATAACAGGAGTAAGTAATTTTTAAACAAGCACAGGACACGACAATAATTTGGAAATTTTTTTATTTAATTTAACATATTAAGCTATCAATTAATTGTATTAATTACTAAATCTAGCGAAATAAATTTCAAACTACATAGCTTGTTTTATCTAAATATGAGATTATAATTTTGACTGGTAATTCTTCTTTCAAAAGGCTTAGTCAATAAATTTGTAGGTTGAGCCTTGTGTGCCAAAATAACAAGAAGAGAATAGAATAAAATAAGAGAACAGAGAGAGCAGAAACTGAAGGTTCTTGCCCTGATGAGCTGGTGAATATCAAAAATGGACAAACTCCTCGCGGTTTGCAGTTTGTTTTTGAGCTTTTATGCATTGATATCCCCATTCGAGGTCCCTCAGAAACAAACAGACTGTCTCTGTGAGTTTTCTTTTCTTTTCTGCTTTTTTTTAATGAAAAGAAACTAAAAAGTTTCAATTTAATCCTCTTCTTTAGTCTTCACAGTTCACATGCATCTCTCTCTTTACTCCCTTTCTAAACATAACAAAACAAAACAAAAAGCTTCTTCTTCTCCACCCATACCAAAACAAAATTATATAAATAAATAAATAAAAATACAAAAACAGAAACACTCAAAACTAACTACATGGCTTAGACACAAACTTGTCATTATCTAAATTACTTTACTAACCCTTTATTAGCATGCACTCCTAATTTTTAGATAATTTAATTCCTAATCAACAAATTTGACATAAATTGTATGAACCACCACTGAATTTTGGGGTTTGTGATCACCCTTGGTGTTTATCTGGCAGTCATGATTCTAAGCTATCAAGCAAAAATGACTTTATTGATACCGGAATAAAAATCAGTGATTTTATTAACACAAATTAAATTTAAGTGACTGTGAGCGCCATAAACTTCACGTGCGAAGTAAACAAACAAATATGTTAGTCACATCTTTCCATTTCTATTAGTTGGCTCAATAGAAACTGTGGAGATTAAGTCAGACGTCCGTTTGATAGAAAATGAGAGACATGATGAGATTTGTAAGTTAGGGGCCCAGGTTATCCGAAAATTGCAGCTACATGACCAAATAAGACAAATCAGATCAGAGTACATAAACTTATTGAAGAAATCACCAAGAAGGAGAAGTGGAAGGAGATCCAGACGATGAAGAAGACAAGCCATTGTTACTCACAGAATCACTCCCTGAAGTACCTAAAGACCTTGCATCTCTTAATGAAACTGAACTTGCCTCTGCTGGTAGCTTCTTCATAGGTGTCAATGGAGGGGTAACTGGACTAGATGAACATGGTTGACCTATCTCTTCATCATCACCTGATGAACCTCCACTTCCTGTTTCCAGCCTCGACGGCGATGAATCCGGTGTTTCAAACGGTGTTTCCACCCTGTTGTCGTAAATAGGATTTGAAATGTAAACAACAGGCTCTTCTTCATTAGTAGCGCTGATTTGAATTTGGATTTCACCAATTTGATGGGGTGAAGTTGGTGAATTAGGTGAAGGTGAAGTTTTTATAAGGCCAATATGTTGAGGGCTTGAATTTGATTGTTGGGTATGGAGTTGAAGGAAGTGATGAAGTTGAGAGCATTTTTCTTTGGAAGAAATTGCAGGGTAAAATAGGCTTCTTGGAGCCTCAAGAACTCCCGGAGCATAACTCCGAGGAGTATCTGAATGGTTCTGGGCCTGAGGTGGGTGTGTGGAGTTCAGTGTTACCGCGACAGTAGCTGGGGCAGTGGCAGCATTGGATGAGTTGACACCTAGTCGTCGCCGGCGAAGCAAGAGAGTACAGTAGAGCTCAGCTAAGAGGACCAAAACAAGGCCAAGAACAATGGCAAGGGTCACCACCATTACAAGTGTAGCTCCCATAATCACCTTGGATGCACCCTTCATCTTTTTTTTTTTTTTTTTTCACTCTCTAGCTCTCTCTCTCTGACTCTCTCTCTCTCTGTCTCTGCTGTCCTTTGTTAAAATGGGGAGCAGTAAAAAAGAAAAGGGTCAATAAAAGGGTAAGAAAAAAAGAAAGTTTTCATTTTTGGCGCGAAACAGTCCTTTGTTTTGACAAGGATTGGAGATGTAAATGGATTCTTTTTGAGAGGCATTGGACATGGGGAATGTAAAGGCTTTTTTGTTTTGGACCAATGAGGGAATCTGATATTCAAGGTCATTTATGTAATTGCATAATTTTATTACTCAGACTCAGTAGTCAGTTGTACTCGGTGCTGCTGCTACTACCATAATCACAATCCTTACCCAAAAAAGCAGTGAGAAATTGGGGTCAATGCTCAATAATTTTTTCATATGCAGACACTAGACCAATTAAATCTATATCCCGATGAAAAAATGTGCCAAGAGACAAAATAAACCAACGGGACATGTTGCTGGTGATAAGTATGCCAAAGCCATGTTTGTAACAAGTTAATGACTTGCAATTTTTCAAGAATGGAATAATCGCCTAATGGAACTGTTAGTCATGAGCAAAAATATTCAAAAAATTGGAAGTAAAAAAATTTCCCAATGCAATGCCTAAAAAATTTCGATCGATACTAACACCAAAATATGACATTTCACTATAATTAGTACTGTAAAGTCCAATTATATTTCTATTCAAGGAGCATCTTTTTGAGATTTTTTCGTTTCCTGTGTATAACAATAATCAACCAACACGTATGACTTATCATTTGAGTTTACAAGCTCATTACTAGTAATACAGCCTACATATATGGAAATTGAATCAATATTAGAAGTACCAACCACAAGTGGTTTGATCAATCGACACTATACTGGTAATCCAACACACCGTGTGGTGCAGGGCCAACCCCGCGCCGAGCAGGTCCCAGATTGGATAGTAATCTGTCCTGGCTTGCTTTGGTGAACAAATGTGAAGATACAGTTAAGGCACTAATGGAGGAGTTAAGATGCTGAATTTTGGCTGCTAAATGATTTATCTTCCCTTCAAGGCTGCAAACCGAGCAGCCAAATCATCATAATCAGGTAACTTCGGATGCACATGCTTGGCTGCTGTTGACCTATCCGGCTGGAAGGAAGCAGCACGATTGAAAACTTTTGCCGTCTCAGATGGAGCTGTTTGTTCTCGAGGGAGGGAAATTGATCGCGGTGGTGGAACCATCTCCGAGATTTCATCAGGTTTGTTTCTGTTGATATGCTCTGGTACTTTATCCTCCAATGCTGTCTTTTGATCGTGTGATTGATGACTTCTGGATTTTCTCCCGGCTGTTCCAGGTTCAGAGGCTGAAGATTTCGTACTGTAATAAATCAAAAGTTTATCTATCATTCTCTCCTCTTCATCATTCTGATAGTGCTCATCGTCAAACAAGATTTGGAGGCCTCTTCTCGAGTCATCCCTTCTCCTGCTTTTTGATCTCCGCTTCGAAACTCCTGCTGCATCTTCGGGAAGGCCGATGTCATCACGGCTGGAGCGTGATCTGGAAGGCCTCCTTCTTGAGGAACTCGGTTTTGGAATTGGGTTACTAATTCCAATCTCCTGATGTGCATTATCATTCTCATGTCCCTCACCATTTGCCATTGGAGTTGCAGGTCGATGCCTCTCATTCTCAGCATGATATGCTTCTTGTAGGATCTTTTCTGATCTGCCATCAGAACCAGTGAGGGGAGATCCCACACTGCCTCCATATTTTACATCCTTCAGTTTAACATTCGGTTTAGTGTATGGAGGAGGTATGGCATTATTATAGTACAAATTCGACTTATGTGCTTCCTCTTGAACATCTCTTGCTGAATTCGCAGCATTATATTGGCCAACATCATGATGATTACCAGCCACTGAATCTTTGATATCACCCTTAGACCCGGATCCTTTATGACTGGAAAGAATATATGGCAATCCATGAGATAAAGGGTCCAGGCCGTCTCTTTTAGGTGCAGTATTTTCCCTACCATCGTTCTGCTTGGATCCAACACCAACAACATCCATCCTTTTCCTGTGAGATGAACTTCCTGAACTAACTTTTTTTGAGGGTCTTTCCATCTTCCATGGTTCATGCATCACTGCAGCAACTTCTTGCCCGCCTTGGGAAAAACTATCATGAGCATCTCTCAACTTCAGAGAAGGTTCTTCCCTGGCATTGAGTGGATTGTATCCATTGTTGGAGACTTCATATCTGGATTGAGAATTGAGCTCATGTTTCAAGCCATTTCTTTCCTTTTCACTTTGCAATCTGTGCCCATCTTTCACAATCTCAATCCTTTCTTTGGGTGAAACATCGAAGTTGCCTCTCTGGACAGTGTCCTTGCCTTTAATTGACCTGTATTCATTTTCATAAGTGGACCCATGAACTTTAGGTTGCTCCTGCAGAAGAATCCACACGAAAGGAGGAAATCAAAATCCATGTTCTAACCATTAAGAAAATATAAAATGGAAAAAAATTTGCGCATATTATTAGAGATGTTCAAAACCCACGCCTTTAACCAGAACAACTTCTAAAATCAGCTAGCAAAGAAACCCTCCCCACTCTCCAGATGGGTACTGAAGCTAGAGGAGAAACATTTGACAAACCTGCATAAGTGGAGAGGGCCTGGATGTCCTCTGCTCAAAACCCTTGGAGTCCCACGTTATGCTGAATTCAGTTGCTATCTCACGCATTAGTCGAACTTTCTTCTCTGTTGTGATTGGCGCTGAAGATAAATGCTCAACAAACTGTGCACAGAGAACTGAAGCAGTTAGTTGTAGAAAGCAAGTAAAAAGACAAAATATCCATTCAGAAGATATTCCAGATTTACCTCTTTATTTGCAAACAATTCCAGGGAGCTACCATATCTCTCCAAAAATATGTCCCTAAGGTCACGTAACTCTGGCAAATCAGAAAATCTTGCAGCTGCAAACATTAGGGATGACACAGCTTCCCTACAGTCCTCAGGGCAGTGCCTGTCAGGATGACAAATGAATTAAGAGCAACATCAACTAGAACTTGGTCATTCCAGCCCATGAGAGAAACTAAAATCAATTATCAATACAGGCTTCTTATCATACTCCAACAGTAAGGAAAAAGGCTATTCTACCCCAGAGTACCCTAGCAATCAAAGAACATCCTCATAGGCTCACACTAACACCACAGTTCAGTCGAGTAATACCATAGGTCCATAACAAAAAAACTTGCTTACAGCCTCCTGCGTGAAAGAGGGGGATTGCCAAATATTTTGATCAAATGCAGAAAACTGAGTTGTGGAAGAAGACCTCTACAGCACAAAACACTATTGGAAGTAACTACATTACTAGGATTGGGGATGCCGAAACCTCTCGTATTACATCGAACTTTTTGTTTTGTAGACAGTGGATATTTTTCCCATCCCTAGCATATTAAAGTTCAATGGAATAATTGTCTGAAACTAACACCTATCCACAGACATCCTCATGCTTACAAGAATCAACAACTATGTGAACGATTACTTTTCAAAAATTTCTCACAAGTCCTTACACAATCATTAAAAAAACACATTTCACGCTTATCAATCCTATTGCTACAAACATGACAGGTGCTAGGTGCTAGTACCTATGTGAAGCAATATTTCAAACAAATGATAACCTAATCTGCACCCTATCATTGCAAAGCAAAGATTGCTATGGTTTGTGTCTGCATCTATCAGCAACCATCAGCCCAACTAAATTATGAATACTCGATACAGAATACTAAGTTGCCAATGGTATTTGTTTAGAAAAAATATAATGCATATTTAGCAAAGGATAAGATGCATTAAAGAGACAATTACCTACAAAAATAAATAAGGACAATATCTCCATGTTTATGATCATTCACACCAGCAAGGAGCAAAGAATAACAAAAAAACAAGTTGGTTCCATAGAATCAACAAGAAATCATGTTAAAATGAACATATAAAAAGCATTAATACCTCATCTTTTGCATGACTGAAAGGTGCTTCAACACAAAGTCGCAAGATTTGTCAACATATTCGTAACAAGATGACATGATCAGTTCAGCTAGAAGTCCTTCAGCCTGGTCAATCGCTTCAAAGAATGAGAATGCATCTTTAACAGTTTAAAATGTTCTTAACAGGATTGAAAATTTACAGAGAAATGGACATCATACATTAGCTGCAAACACTTGAAAGCAACTTAAGGAAGAATGAGAGAAACGGAAGGTATACATATACATGTAGATTCCAGTGTGCACGCTAGTAAATAAACTGGATTATCAAAAAGGAATTGAGAGAACAATTAAGTCCAGCTAAGAAACAGGACATAGACTTAATTTTCCAATTTCGAACAAAAATTCAAAAAACAAACTAATTTATGCATGTTTTGGCCCAGAGTCTCTTTTTCGAAAACAAACAAAAGTTCATCATATAAAATTACAAATCATGTATTCTTCTATTTCCTAGAGTCTCAGATTACCTCCCATACAGATTGATGAATCTAAAATTAAAATCAATCGGATCAAAATCAGATCAAATAGCAAAAACAACAGGAGTGTCATCACACCAATAAAACTTATATAACTAAAAAAAATATTACCCTGCCATATGCATTTATTTCGAGGCCTTTTGCTAGCAGATCAGCCATATCTTTCTTCAAGAACTTCAGAGTGGCGTTCCTCTTTCTCCGTATAACCTCGATCCGACTCTTTGTCAGTTTAATCAACGATTTACTAAAACAAAACCACCAAAATCCAATAATATACATATGCCTATCAAATTCAATACAAAAAAAGCACAAATAGCACAAGATATAAAAATGTATTACCATTTAGAGGAATAACCTCGACCTAGAAGCCCGTCCAGCATCTTAAAACTTCTTCTTTCTTTTCTTCCTTCTTTCAATTCCGTGAAGAATTAACTTTCTCAATCAAATTCGATGTGTAAACTTGAACTCAAACTAACAAACTGCCAAATCCGCCATTGCTGAAACTCTCAATTGCAGAGTGAAAGGTACAAATTTACAGAAGCAGAGAAAAAGAGCTTCTGTGTATGACTATCGTGTGCGCTTTTTTAACGATTTAAAAAAGGTACTCTAGATTCCTTAATACTTATTAAGTGAGCTTAATCGCAGTCACAATTACTATAATGTCCTCAGTCTTACAAGTAGCGTGCAGAGCTTGTGTTTTATCATTTTTGGATTATTTAACGTTACCTTACAAGGGTAATTTGGGAAACTAGAGAGGGGTCGAATAATTTGCACAGCATACGGCGGGATTGGATGAAAAGAGTGGTACTGGACGTTGATCAATCAGTAAAATGGTGGTGGGGTCACTTAGTAAACGGTTGATAATGATCGTGGATTTAGGATTTATTTTGCTGTGGTGGACCGCATTATTGTAGACACAGCAGAGTAACAGTTTGCAACGGTAATTAATTAATTGGAATATTTTTTTGCCTATTATAAAAAAAAATTAAATAAATATAAATTACCATGAATCCCTAAATTATGGTGATTTTTTCGTGTATAATTTGAATTATGATCTGTAAGTATCTTAAATCAATTATTACATATGTTGAAATCCCAATTTTGAGTGGACTTCCAATTGTTAGCTCTTGCATCATAATCATAACAAGAACATTTTTTCAATGAAGTTTTTGTTAGGTGTATTGAAGCCTAATTTATTAGGTTCATTTATGTGTAATTAATTTTATAATTTTTATACTTATAATCTTACTACTAATTTAGGTATTTTTTGTTTATTGATATACGATCAAAATTAGGTAATCCCTATTAATTAATTGAGCTTAATACCATAACACCTTTATAAAAAAAATCAATTCTTAAGTAAAAATGATAATTAAGTGTATAATTTATTTTCTAACATATTATTTTTTCCTTATATATATATATATATATATATATAATTTTATAATATATAAATCTTTATTTTTAAAATTTAAATTAAAAGTACAAGGTTGTAATTAATTTTAAAAAAATAATATAACATACATAAGTTAAAAAAATTAAAATTAAAGCTTTTTTAAACAATTACAATTAGACATTCTAAAAGCTATTGGTATTGGTTGTTTTGAAAATTTTTATTCAGATACTGTATTTTTTTCTTTTCTTTTTTTTTTTTTTTGTAATTAAATATAATTAATTATTTTGAGATTGCTTAATTCTATCTATGTTAAGTTATGAAAGTTAATTTGTCTGAAAATGAAAAAGTTAAAAGAGATAAGATTATGCTATGTGAAGAGTGCCTATAATTAAGAATTAACAACATTAACAAATATTATCCTTAAGCGTTAGTTTACACTATCAAACAAACAAATGAAAAAATAATAGACCAAACCATGTGCATTTTCTTTCCTTATCAGCCTCACAACCTTTCCTTAATTATATTGCAGAATCCAACTAATTAAATTGTTTATCACTTACTATGTATGAGTTAATTCAATAAATTAATCATTTATATTGTACTAAATACAAAATTAAACAAATAGAGAAGCTAGAATGTGCATACGTAGATCCCACGCATGTGATGACTAAAATTTGTCTTGGACGAATGAGGTTAGGAAAACTGTTAATTAAAATAATAAAAGTAAAAAAGTAAAAGTTAGTAAGGAACAAAATTAAAACTCAATATATGAAATTTAATAATGTTTTTGTATGGTCTCTAGGTGATGGAATTGTAGAGCAAGCACTTGCCCACCACTACCCGCCCAATAGGTAAAGTGCAATTATGTGCAATGTATTTAATTTCTTATAGTCTTTAAGCTAAGTATGATAATTATCATTAAAAAAAAAAAAAATTAAAGAAATGATAGAAGTTGCAATTTGTCGTTTTCATGGAAGTTTGAATAAGAAGTGAGATAGTTTTTGATTTGAAAAGGGAACTAAATGGACCAATTATAATTTACAAACCAAATGCCAAAATATGCCAATATAATCACTATCCCACCCCACCACATATCGGTTCACTCATCTTTCAAGTTTGTACATTATCCTTTTTACATATGCGTGAACTAATTGTTCTTAATTACTTATATTTTTGAAATTACAAGTTTTTGAATTAAATTTGACGTTTATTTTTTCTTTTTTTTTTTTATTCACAAAAAAACAATCGGAGAAAATTTAAATTTGTGAATTTTGGTATAAACCATAGGTCTAATCATCCATCTCTAAAGGCGTATTTAGTAAGATTTAAACTAGAATTTCCTCCTACGATAAATTCAGTCTGTATTGCTAACTAAGGGCCAGTTTGGGACAACTTTTAGTCAAAGCATGGAGAACCTTACTTTGGCTGAAATCTGCTTTTGGAGCTGCAGAAAACAACCTCAAATACATAATTGGTAAAAGTCAGATTGTATTCAGGAAAGCACTGGAAAAACATTTAAAACCACTTTTAAAGAAAACAATGAAACATAGCTTTTCCTGATTGCACTTTCACTAATAGTAATCCCAAACTGGCCCTAAGTTGAACCTGTAGATTTATAAAATTTGAAATTTGATGGGTGCACCAAGCAAAAGCCATATTTTGATTGTTGTAGCTACTAAAAAATTCTAACAATAAATTCAAGTATTTCGATTTAATCATACTTTGTTTTTTTACTACAATTTTAAGATAATTCATATATGATTAAAAAATTTCTTAGATATTTCGCTTACCATCTATTAAATGGTTAAACACAAATCAAGAGAATTACGTTTGATGTGAATGATGATGCACCAATTAATAGAAAGCGAGAGAGAGATATATATAACAAATTTGCTAGTTAGTAGTTAAATTATCAGAAAATATTACAAGCATAGCTAATCAAAAGCTAACTAAATACATATACTTATTGAAAGAAAAAATTCATAAATAACAAAATATTACTTTTGCTCTATGTATATTTATCAATTTTTACTTCATATCATTGAAATAAGGGTCATAAACGAATCGCATTTGTTCGGTGAATTACATGCTAAAACCAATTTATTGAGATCATAATCTTTTTATGCAAGTTGAACTTGTGATTTTATAATTTAAAGTCATGAAATTGTGAGTACTCCAAATAAAAAATAATAAAAAAAGAAGAAGCAATAATCCTTGTAAATTATAAGCATTAATGTTTTGATTCATTTTAGAAAAATAAATAAATAAATAAGGGAAACTATTTAAAGTATCCACGCACGGCGACCATTGGTAGTAAATTACTTAATACAAGGATTAAGGATGTAAGAAAGTGGACACTGACATGATTGGGTGAAAGCTGACCAAACTTGTTTATTGCACAAATTAACCACAAACAAAGCAGTTGAAATTGAAATCCAAGTCCATTCCTTACTTAAACAATATATTGACTTTGCAGCTAGTCGTGCTCAACACATCTCGTCACACTTTGAACTGAATATCTGAAATGTTAAGTTTACAAGAAAATATGATCATTTTTTTTGTCCAAATACGTTGATATATTGATTTAGTAAATTTAGCTCCTAATTTAGTACAATTTAGCACATTTAACCCACTTTAGACATGTAAATATAATCTATCTAAATTACAATTACAAAGCTAGGAATTTTTTTATTGGGGGGCTAAATTGAAATTGCTATATATGTAATATTATTTTAATTCATGTATTAATATTATATTTGCTTATTAAAGTTTCTAAAGTTTTATGGAAATTTAGGAAAATCAATTTAGCATACTCCTATCTTGTACAAAGTGGATCAACATCTTACCCTTTTGGTAGAAACTCTCATTCAATTTTTTCTCATAATACAAATTTTAGCTCATTTTTATCATTTTCTATGTAAAAGCTCACCAAAATTACGAAAATTTCTTAAAAATGGTAAAATTGAACTATGGTTCTACTATAGATATTGAAGCATTTTGTACATTAATATCAAAATTGAACTACCCTAATTTGAAGTAAAATTATTATATTATTTTATTTCTTTTTAATGGAGGGCCATATCTCTTTGTATATTAAAAAAGGAATAAATTGTAATTTTATAAATTTTTTCAAGAATCAAAACATATATTTTCAAAGTCTAGGGAGGTCATGGCCACCCTCTGTCCCCTTGTCTCTATCATTATTAAATTACATATAAATTAGGTAAAGAAGATAAACTTGTAATTCAGACAATATTATATTTACATATTCTAATCGAGTCGTATACATAAATTGGACTAAATATCATATAAGTTTGTAGCCAAATGTTGCAAATTAACAAATCAATGACTAAAACGGACACATTAGGAATAGATCAATGTCCAAAAATGTCTTTTTATCATATAACTAGTCAATGTGAATACTGGGAAATTATACAATGGACCCGGTCCATGTGGACTTTCCCAATGAAAAATTGACACAAAAGCGTTTTTTATTTTCCAAATGGTCATATTGCTTACGTGTCAGTTTTTCAGTGGAACGGTCCATATAGACCCGGTCCACTGTAAAATTTCTCGTGAATACCAAACAAAAAAAGGAAATCAATACATCAATTTATTACTCAAGGAAAAGAGGGTGAACATTTATTACTCAAGGCATAGTACAACAACATGTTAAATTATTTGAATAACAAAACCTATTATTGAGCCAATAATGCATTGATGCCCCCACATATAATACAAATTCATTCTGAATCTTAAAAGTTAATTTAGAAATCAGAAGATTACATGACCAGATATGCACCCCATTCAACCAATAAGAAGAATAAAAAAAATGAAAGAATTCAGAAACCTTGGCAGTTGAATTTGTATCCGTATGATTATGCTTTTGTATCTACCAGAAGCATCTCAAGAAACTGATGAGAAAATGGAAAAGATGATTCTCATCATCAAGCAAATCATGTCGAACTAATCTTTCCAATACAGAATTTTGAGGCAGAAGTTCACTGTAAAACAGTAACGTTGTAACTGAGGCTGCAGGCTCACTTATCAGCGATGTTAGTAGCCGTGCCGTTGACCGGAGCATCACAGTAACTAGAGACTGCTGTACCAAAAAAATAATAAAAAGAATATGGTTATGTTAAGGAGAATAAAAAGAGGGAAATAATGGGATAAAAAATAATATTAAGCAAATGAAGAAAGAATTCTTGATATGCATATACCTACCATGGTTTTGTGTGAGGAAGAAGACTCAAAATCATGATGGAATTGAGTGTTGAATCTATGAATATTGGGATTTTGAATTTACTTTTTGGGTTCCAGTCTTCAACAAGAATTCAAAACCTAACCTTCTTTTGCATATTGTATTAACTTAGTGGCTGTGTAATATGTATATACAGACATGTGCACAACACAGACACATTGTTCCACCGAACTTGAAAGTCAAGGTTCTTGACTGGTAGCTATACAAGTTATTACATTCATTTATATGATGCATTTCTTCATTAAGTAAAGCTTTCAAATCAAATCTTTTGGCTGTTTGTGGTGTTTTTAGTTATCTATTTGTCAATCTATTTCTGCTAGTATTTGCCAAAATGGGATTTTTCTTCTAAATTATAATCCAATATAGACAACGACGTCTTTGCACCCTCTAATCTATTCAAAATACCTAGGAGAACACCCACAATACCTAGAGTTTCATCCAAGTAAAAGGCATTATTGACACAAGGTTTTACTGTTTCAACCTCTCATCTCTTTTATTATTTTCAGAAATTTCATCTTGTCTATCTCTTAAAGGAAAATTTCGTCATTGAATGATTGACACATCAGCATAATGATTGAAATAATTACCCAACAGTATAGACCCCATGGTTCCCAAATCACTGTAGATACTCTTCCCCCTAAAGACATGGCCTAGGTTGGACTAACTGAGAGAACTTATTCAAATTACAGAGAAAAATGGACACACCCAACCAGGAAAAATGGATTTTAGTGTCGTAACCTATCTAAATGTGCATTTTTGGTCTCTAATCTATTGGTTTACACTCTTGGTCACTAACCTGTTGCACATTGTGCTCATTTGCCCCAATTTGGATATGCGAATATAACACCAATTAGATATAAATTGAACGAAATAATAAATTTATAATTTAAATTGTGTTATACTCACATGTCTAGATTCGCCAATTCTCTGCCAAAAAAAGAGATCAAAATGTGTTCAATTGCACGTGTAAAGAGCTAAATGTACTCTTTTGCTATAGGGGCCAAATGTCCCAAATCAAAATATCATTGACCAGAATGGCACATTTTGGATGGTTGAGTCGGAAAAAGGTCTTTTATTTTTCCGCCCATCAATTAAGCAAATAGGTAGACACCATAAATGAATAGGAGGAATATGAAAAGCCATATTGAGGTGAGGATCCTGCGATCTCTATCAAAAGTTAACAAGGGATTCTGGCTGACTTGGATATTAAACTCACATAAAATAAGGTATCAAAAATGAAATCTACAAGTCAAGAACATCAAGAAATATTTCAAATTTCCGCCCAAGACACCTACTTATGACATTGTAACATTAAGAAGTCCTAAAGAATTATGCAATTTCCTTTCAACTCAAACTGGAAAAGACCAGCCATGACAAAACTCTACCTGGATGATGATTATTGCATATATCATCCAGTTTTTACCAGCACCAGCTAAAACAAAAACAACTAGCTAATAAAGGCTAGGTGGGATACATAACCAAAAAAACGCATTATTGATCCTTGTCGGGCTTTTCTGTTTCCTCTTCCTTTTCAGGGTCTTCCTCCTCTTCCTCTTTCTTCTTCTCTTCCTCTTCTTCATCTTCTTCAGGCGGATCATATGGCAATGGTGGTGGTATCGGTGTTTTCATAGGGCTAAACTGGGGAAATATGTCAGGTCTGCGCCCAGGCTTGGGCCTTTCCCACTCCTAACAAGCAAATCATAAAACATAAATCACCAGACTTAATGAAACAGCTTAAACAATGAACTCCAGCCAACTCTCAGAAAAACAACATTTCTGAGAGTTTGTTCTATATACTTAATATAATTATCCGTTGAGGAGCAAAATTAACAATTTGACCACCAGGTCTAATCAAATGCCTTTAGTCCAAGTACTTAGTTTTCAAATAAATGAATATGTGTATGTTAGTAAAACTAATAAGAGAAAACATAGCCTCAAAGAAGGAAAAATTCCCAGCACAAGCATGTTCTGTCACATAAGTTCACACATTGTTACACAGACAACAGCAATACAAACATTTAGCAAATTACCAATAAGAAGTTAATACTTCCCACGTGATCATCCCCAAGATGCACTTACATAGCAACATCTCAATTAAAATTCCTCTCGCGAAATAGACCACTTAATTCAGCAGTTGATCCCATACAAAACATCAAACATGCCAACTCTGAGAAACTCATTTCGAAAGTTTCAAAGCAAAATAACCCAACATTGTAATTAACATTTAATAAAATTTAACCCATCACAATAATGTTATGCTTCACCCAACATTAGAAGGGGCAATCCACTAGTAAAACTCCAAGCCTTAATTATTAGTTTGAGTTTCTTGCAACTCGGTCCGTCCCCAAATACCAAACTTTTATAAGCAAGCTACACAATGTACATATGGGGAAACCATGATCCGAGAATTAGACCTAATTCAGTTACGGTCAAGAGAACAGGATTATACAAGCACTAGTAACATTCAACATTGAACCTGTAAGCCATAGCATACAAGAGCATGTTGGAACCATTGTAGACACAAGGCAGAAAAACCTAATCATATGCCTTCCAAAAAAATTTCAAACAATATCAACAGAGTAAAAAAAGGCATGCCGTCCTTCCATGTGATGAGCATATCTATCAACGTGCTTCTGGTTTGTTTAGGTCAAGTTACCTACCATATGCAAGCCAAGCTAAAGCCTTAAAAACAATTGAAAAACTCCCAATCACATCTCACTGACTCCCACTTTAAAATTACCAACACCAAATAGAGTATGTATTAGCAGTAGCCATTTTGAGTCCTTGAACACAAGGCCATACTGTACATGAGCCTAGAGTAAAAGGAAGCTGAACGTTCATTTATAACACAAAAACAATTTCTTAGAGTTGAAGTGGTTACTTTGTTTGACATATGCAGTGCAGCTGCATAAAGATCAGTACACATAAGGTTCAAATTCCAGAACTTCTCAACACGTGCTCAGCAAAAGCACAGGTGACAGGACCAATCTTAGCTCATGCATTAAGCTTAGTTTTCTAAAAAATAAATGGACAAAAAAAAAAAAAAAAAAAAAAAAAGCACAAACTCAACCAAAGAGAACTCATGTCAGCTAAAAGATTACTCTCTTGTAGCACTGGATACTATCTGTTTAGCCATTAAATTCAATTTATTAGCATGCAGTGAATCTGATTGAAACACCCAATTTCGTCCTATAAAAAGCCCATCAAAAGGAAAAAGAACCAAATAATAGAAGTATCAGAGAAAAACAAAACTAATAACAATCCATCATAACACATCCTATCTAATGCCAACCGAAACAATACAATAGCCAGGTTGAAACAAAGAATTTCAAAACAGTTAAATTGAAAAGATACAACGCAAAAGGGAGAGAAGAGAAAAACATACAAGAGGGAAATCTAGAGGGTTTCGGCGAGTCAATTTTTCTTCATCAGGTGCCATACAAACCACATGATTTTGCCGCCGGCTCCGATTCATCTGACTACCAGCAGTTAACGAAATAAGGCGGCTACAACCAAACATCGGCACGATAGAGCACCGGCAACTATGGCAGCTCGGTGACAAAGAAGAAGAAGAAGAAGAAGATGCAACTGTAGCTGCAGATGAGGGAGGCACCATCAAGGGTTTCGAAGTAGAACAAATTAATAAGCCAATTGACGCCATAGTTTATATCGTATAGTCGTCGTTGTTCGTTTTCTTCCTCCTGCTTCTGGCTGCTGCTCTACTCCCCCTCTTCTTCTCCGGTTCCCCGAAATCGAAACAGTGGTGGGTATAAGAAAACAAACACCAACCGCCACTCTCTATGCTCTCCACAACCGGATTTCTATCCGCATCTAGTTTTTTGGGTGGCTAACCTCCATATGGATCTCTTCTTGTGGGCTGGGCTCAGTTTAGTATTTTTTTTTTTGTCTAAATATTTGTGATTTTCTTCAAAATATATACATATATTTATATATTCAATCTGTTTCGTTTTTACTTTTGTTCAATGGAAAAAAAATGTTACTTTGCCTTTTGTTATTTGTTTTTTTTTATGTAATGTTTTATATTTTTTATATGCTTTTTAACATTTTTAGAAAAGATTTAGTATTAATATAAATTATCATATAATTAGCTATGATAATTAGCAATAAATAGAATTTTTCCTTGAAAACTGAAATTTTAAAGAAAATTATCTTGAATAACTTAATTAATTCTTCGTTCATTTTAATGAAGAACTTTAAACAAGATAAAAAGAAAAAAAGACGGTGAGGGAGTAGTTTTTAGCAGCTTTACTCCCATATTTAATTTTTACGAAGTGGTAAACAACATACAGACACGTATTAAAAACATATTTCATTTTTATGAAGTTGTAAACAGTATACAAATATGTATAAAAAATTATACTAGTTGAATACTAACATATATGTTTGGGAAACTTTATGTATTTACCATATATGCATTATACATCTATTGTAGGAAATTTGGCTCAAATTTTACATTTTTTCCATTGTAACTTTGCACAGATTTTGATTGTGATTTGATATGCATATATTGCTAACTTCCCATAATATTGCAGCACTCAATTCATTTATTGGAACCAAACAGTACAAAACCTATAGCTAGGTTCTACTCCTAATATTATTTAGGATAATCAATTATGATTTACTTAAGTGTACAAACTACCGGTTGTTTAAATTAGATTTTAAGTTTAATTTTTAGCGCGTGGGAAAAAAAAACCACCTCAAAAAAACATTTAGTTGGCTTCAATCGAATCTATTACCAAAGAAAGACAGCTAGATTCTAAATAAGATGGCAACGTGGTCAAAGAAAGACATCTCAGATTTGGTCAACTTCCACAGTCAAACTATTAGTGCCCTTCACAGAATTGCAGGTCAATGCAATAATCAGTCTAGCAGCCATATAGTCATTAAAATAATCCTTGCAATCAAACACAATCTGCTAATACCGAAGGGCACATGTAAATTACGGCTGCATGAAACCCAAGTCAAAAAAATTTACTATGTAGTCCCATATACAAGTATATATAGTATATAGTTATACTCTGCAATGTCCTACGATAATTTCTACATTCTCCATTCAGCATCAGTAAATAACAAAACATAGCTTCAATTTCACACCAAATACCTCATTATGTAACCGTTCTGATCTCAAGCTTTAGTTTTTCTCTTCCCCATGCGATTCCGCACTATTGACAGTTTAGTTCTTATTGCTCCATCGCTTTCCTCCTCACTGTCTTCACTATCCAACACTATTACTGACTCAGATACTGGTATCTCTTCTCTCCGTAGTTGAATCCCCTCAGTAAGTATCCCAGTTTGATTCTGATTGTGCTTCTGATTCTGAGTTTCCTCTGTATGGAGTTTCACCGAGTGCAAGAGCAACTTGTCATCAAGAGATTGATTTCGAATAATTAGAGTCTTCATTTGACTCTTGGGATTCAAATGTGGTAATTGGTTAATCAGCAAAACGTTCTCCTTCTCCTCCTTTCTATGTCCCTCTGGCAAACCTCTGAAACCCAATGAGAGCTTCTTGCGAACTGGACATGTTTTCTTACATTCTGAATTGACCGCACCATCTGGCAATGCATCCAAAGAATACTGAAAATTCTGCTGTTGATATTGGTTAGCAGATGAGCACGCAGCAAAGGTTCCAGGTGATGAATTAGACTGGTATTCACAAGACAACACTGCAGGAGGCTTGAGCATTTTCTCATTATTACCCTCACTCGTTTGACATGAATCCGAAGATTCATACAGCATATTCTGGCTGACCAGAAAAGGCTTATTTGAGGT
The DNA here is from genome assembly GCA_039660915.1 of Euphorbia tirucalli. NCBI lineage: Eukaryota > Viridiplantae > Streptophyta > Magnoliopsida > Malpighiales > Euphorbiaceae > Euphorbia > Euphorbia tirucalli. The sequence continues at coordinate 72,674,885 of CM077634.1, read as the reverse complement.
TGTGCTTTTGTTGTCAAATGCCAATTCGCTATCCTGGTGCAGATGGACTTGCTGCTCATTGCCATGCTTATGTAATGGCAACTCCTTTGAACCCACGGGAAGAGATACTCCACTACAGTGCAGATATGAGTGTTCAGGGTCTTGATCCTTCATATCATGATCCACTCTTTTATGAAACTGAACAGAGGACTCAAGAGATGAGTTCCTCGTTGTGTCACTACCACGTACTTTCTCAAAACTAAGATTGTGGTTATCAGAAATATGGCTCAACTTTTCTCTGTCTATTTTTGCTCCCATATTGATGAAATCTAGTTGTTCATTTGCCTCTCTATCAATACCCTCCTTATGAGTTGATTTGGAAGGTGCCAATGACAGCTTCCGGCTAATTCCACACGGTTTACTATTGCTGGGAAGAACTACATGTTTTGACTCTTTGTCTGACTGTTTACCATCCACCTGGGGAAAATATAGAATATTAAAAAGATCAACTTTGTCAAAAGAAATGAAAGGAAAAACTAACTAATAGTACGATTGCCATACAGAATTTTAAGAAAGACGAAAGGAAAAGCCAACCAATAGTACCGATGTGCTAAGATCTGCATTAGTTTGAACACTTTGATTCTCCCAACTGTAACCACAAGCTCCAGCCTTGGCATATTTTTCAGTCATAGTGCGTGCTTTTTGATCAAAAATACATCTATTGTATTTATATTCCCGGCTCTGCACATTCAGCTAAACTTATCAAAAAATAGACTTCTTGATTCAATAGCACTGCTTCATTGCTGTCTGAATATAGGCACTCACCACTTCACACATAAGGCCATCATCCGGATTTGGTTCACTCAACAACAATCCTATACTTGTCATCACAGTTGAAATATTCAATGATGGTTGCCATGCACCCTGCTTGGATAAGAGTATGAACATGATTACTTATAAACCGCATCTTTAAAAGGAAGAATTTCAAAGTGACACAAAATGTTATCAAGTCTGCGTATGAATAATCGTTTCATCGCAAAGTCTATCATTGGCCAGCTTTTACCCTTCAAAAAACATAAAATTTAACCTTTTTGGACACGAAGAAGAAAAAGAAAAAACAAAAGAACCCAAACAAGATTAAAACTACCAGAATTTTTTTATTATGATACAATGGATAAGACCTTCATTGTGAAGATTAAGTACTGAGCCCATTTGGACAAATCATAAGAGGCAAAGGCCGCACATAAATGGACATCTGTCAGGGTAGTTCTAACTTCTAACCGGAAAATGGCAAATCATAGAACATTAGTGTTCACGAAAGAAGAAGAGTATTTACAAATCAACTTAAGGACTATCTGATTTTTTTTGACTGAAGAACTATGTCTATGTGAAATTTTTATTTCAATTATATAGAGTAAAATTTTGCTCAAGTGAGTGTGCCCTCTAAATCCCAGGTTACTCCATCAAAAGTTCGAAATTGAATAAAGCCAATAATTCATGAACCTACAAAGAGATCTATTTTGTTTCATTTGCAAAGACATTTCAGCGAAAAAATCATAGATTTCCATGGTATAAACATTCCACGAGATTTGTTTTTTCAAAAAAAAAAAAAAAAAAAGCTTTACCTTCGGGGGAAGATTGAGAATGTCAAGACAAATCCGGCCTCCGTTATCTATATTAGGGTGGTAGATAGGTGTAACAAATGTCACATTCGGAGGCTGAAAGGGATACCTAGAAACTCCGCAGAATTTATAAAACAAAAAAGCACGGCAGAATCAATTAGCAAAAATTCCCAATTGAAATTTATCATCAATCAAATTCAGCAATACCTTTCCGGTATTTGAATCTTGATGTGAAATATCCCTTTGGAATAGACAGTTCCTTCCGGCCCTTCAATCTCTGCGAAACAGATTTCAAATCAATTGACTTTCTTTTTTTTTTTTTTTCTTTTCACTGAGTTTGATAGTTTGTAGAACTAAAGGAAAGGAACTTACGCGCGTCGATGGTTGAAAGGGAGGAAATGCCGGAGTCTGAGGAGAGAAAGGGAAATGATGCGCCGGGAGGAGGGTCGGTAAGGAGAAGCTTGAGCTCCTTCTGCATTCGAATACTGAGCCTCGCTGCTTGTGCCATTTCCCTCTGTGATTTTTGGGAGTTATTTTGAACTTAGGCGGGGAGAAGAGGTTTTGTTAAAAGAGCGCCGATAGAGGCGCAACTTCGAAAGACGGCCCCGACCAGCGGCTGAATCGAAGCAATATTAAATTCAATAATTATAAATTAATATTCCCTCTTCCAACTTTATTAAGTAAAATTTTTATTTCTATGTATCCAATGTTGTTGGGATTTTTCAATAACTAATTATTAATTTTATGATAAATTTTTAAAAATATTCTTATTATATATATCTAAACAATTTGTGAACACGAAATTTTACATTTAAAAAAAAAAAATCCGTCGTTGACCGTTGACCTACGACTGTAATTACAGTCGTGGGAATTTTGTTACAGTCGTACGACTGTATTATCGGGGCAGGTGAGCCAACCCATACCTCAAAAGCTGAAAGAGCAGAGAAATAAAAGGAGGAAGGAGACAGACAGAGAAGAAAAGGAAAAACGAAGAGATAGACGAAAAAAGGGAAGAAAAAGAAAAGAGAGAAAAGAGAAGAGAGGAGGAAGAAAAAATCAAAAAGAAAATGAGGAACTCTTCATCAAAATCTCTCAGCGTTTTGAAATCTCTGGACTCAAATCTCAAACCCTAACTCTAGGAGAAAAGTCCGGATTTTAGTGGATTGGAGCGACGCCAGAGGTCAATCCTATGGTGGACGCACGCCACATTGGTGTGCTTTTTCTGCATTTTTATCCATTTTTCTGCATTTTTGTTTCTGGAGATCAAGAACAGTCGTACGACTGTTCATGAGTTGATGAACAGTCGTACGACTGTAGTTGATTTCCAGGTGATTTTCTTTCCGGCTTGTTTTAAATAAGATTTTGGTGAAATCTTGAATTTTCAACATTTACAATCGTACGACTGTAATTACAGTCGTACGACTGTAGTTGAGTTTGCACGACTGTAATTTACAGTCGCACCACTGTAGTTCTCAGAATCAGAATTTCACCTTTAAAACCCAAAAATTTCTTTAAAAAATCCATAAAAAAAATCATAAAAAATTCCCAAAAAAAATCCCAAAAAAATTAGAAAACTCCAAAAATCATCAAAATGAATTTTGTTATGCGCATCACGACCATATATTCAATTTTTCTGGTAAATATGCATTTAGAACAATTTAACGACGGAGACCCAGTTCTCCCGAAAACCGACCCACTTAATATATAAAAATACATGTAAACCGGAAAAATTGTTTTCAAAATGATTTTCCCAAAAAAATCAAAAATACAGAGACGTTTCAAAATGGTTTTCCAGGTCTAACCGGGCCAACCCGGTTACCCCCAATTGCATGATCCCAAATCCTAATTTCCCAATTCTGTCTACTTGAGTCCTATTTATGGCGTATCGCATAAATTGTGCTAACCTCTGTTTTGCAGCTTTTATCTTATTTTAATTTTCTTTTTATTTGTATTTAATAGAATTAATCGTGTATTTAGGCGGTTGTAATCTTTAGATTCTCGTGTATTCTAGGCGGTTGTATCAGTGAGGCGAGAGTTTTATTTTTCCTTCGATTGGGTTGTAAGTTCTTAAAAATTTATTCTTTTACTCTTTTATGTTGTATTATTATTCCGTATGCGCGCTGCGAATATTATTTAATAAAAATCGATCTTTAGCAATTTAAAGTGTCGTAAATAGAACATTGGCAATAATATTTAAATTAAACACGAAAGAAGGGACTTGTCCGAACCTAGATCTCTGAAAAGTGTGGCAGTTCCCGCTTTGGTTCAGCTACACTGTAATTTCCCGGTTGAGCTGAACCGGGCGGCGACTCCTATACTTTTTATCGAGATTTAGGTCTCGATTCTTTTTCGAAATAATCCGCTTTCCCAAAAAACGAATTTCCAAATCAAAAACCCCACGAGAGGGAAGGCCCCGCCCGAAATCGAGACGCCCCATTCCGAAAGGGAGTCCCGCATCCTGTCGAAAACGCGTCGTCCGCTCACACAATTAAAATAACAATATTTACTTCATTTAATCATTTGTTATATTAAATATCTTTTAGTAAAATTATAGTTTGTTAACTAATTTTTTTAATTACCACACAATTAAAAGATTATCTATCAAAATTAGACAACATAAGTAATAGCTAATATAAAAAAATTATCTCTTTCATTACCAATATAATATTAAGATTTTAGAACTTATTATGTGTTTGTTTCGTCCTAAATAATATTTTTGTGAAATATTTATAAAAAAATAAAACACTTTTATTTGTTTGGAATGTAATATGAAAATGTGTAAAATAAAAATATAGCTATAAAAAGCATTATAGTAAATAGAGATAAATTAATATTAATTTGTTTCCTCATTTTTATGAAAAATAATTTTTTATCTGCAAAATTTGAAGTTGTTTTCTTTTATTTATTAAAGACTTTCCTTTTAACTTGTAAAATATTTTTATTTTCTTAACTTATTTTCCTTTTAGGTTACAAATATTAAAAAACATATAAAATATTTTCTATAAAATTAAGGATCTATAGAAAACAAAAATTCAAACCATGAAATAATAGTTTAGCCTAATATTATTGTAGAAACTTTTTTTTCTCCAAGAATTGTGAATATAAATAAAAAAAAAACACATATTTTAATAATAGTATTGCTGACAAACTTATTCATATTAATTAACTGCTATTTGGGATGCTAAAAATGACTTAGGACCAGTTTGAGATTATTGTTAGTAAAGATGCTGTGAAGGAAAGTTAGGTTTCATTGCTTTCCTGAATACAATCTGATTTTTACCAATTATGTATTTGGGGCTGTTTTTCGCAGTCCCAAAAACAGTTTTCAATCAAAATAAGATTCCCTTGCTTTGGCTGAAAGCAGTTTTCGAAACTGCGGAAAGCAGCCTCTAACATAGTCTTACAGATTTGATTGTAAATAAATAACAATAGACATACATATGAATTAATATTTCAGGAAAAAAAAAAAAAAAAAAAAAGGAAGAAACTACCGAAGTATTCGAAGAAAAAGTAGATATTTGTGAATATTGATTTGAAACCCAGCGACCAGCGAGTAATACTGTGTTTTTATTATTATTATTATTATTTATTTTTTATATTTTATGATTTTTATCTTACAAATTAAATAAAATTTCAAGGTGGATAAAAGGAATATGTGCATAGTAAACTAATTCGTCACTGCACTTATCCTTAATTGGATATCTGAAAGTGGTCGTTGTTACAATTAATATTTTATGCATGCTTCCGAAACTATATTTGAAATCTAAATCAAACGGCTAAGAGTTATATTACTCAATTGATTTTAAATTGTCTGCTGGCCAACTTTAACTATAAAAGATTAAGATTATCGATACTGCTAATGGCGTGGACCATCGTGATCCTATCTATGCTAGAAATTATGTTTTCATTCTAAATCTTAAAAATTAAAAGGGAGTAAAATGGATCAAATATTCGATTTTTTTTTTATTGTATAATAAAAACTGATATGATATTTTAAGCTAATATTCTTTTTTTATATGGATTCAGTAGTCAAGGCATCTCTTCCCAATTGGAAAGTCCGGATTCGGCTATCTCTAAAAACAAACAGTATTCTATTAGAAAAATAGGGCAAATTATAAAAACTTAAGGATTCGGCTATCCCTTTTAATGTTTTTTAATTGCAGTATGCTCCGTGGTTTCATTTTTTTGCAAATAAAGGACTGTGGTTTTTTTTTTTAAAAAAGAGGATTACGTTTTAAAATGTTAACAAAAAAAGGATAACTAAAATTAAATCATGACATTACATAGGGTATTCTTGTTCATTTTGAACTCAAAATTTTCAAGTTGGTTAATAAAAATACATTACACATGAATGATAAATTTTGAAAATTTTTGAAAAGCACAAATATTTTTATAAATTAAATAATGATAATAGATTAAAAAAATCAAAACTGAAAGATATTCAAATTTTGATGTAAAATTCTTAAATAATATACATAAATTATTGGTATGTTAAATAACTAAAAATACCCTTCGCTATATCATCATTTTTAACGGAAAAATGTTAGTTATTATTTTTTTGTCAATATTTTAAAACACAATTCTCTTTTTTAAACAAAAAAAACCATAGTCGTTTATTTGTAAAAAAAGTGAAACTACAGGGTTTTTTTTTTTATAATTTGCCCTAGAAAATAAGAATTATATTTATGAAAAAAAAAAAAAAAGTGATTGACGAGTAATAATACTAATAGGAGGAGGATGTCTATCCAGTTATAATTTTTTAGTAAAAGCGTTAATGTCCAATTGGGAGTTCAAGGGCTCAAATTTACGTGAGAATGAATAGTACACCATTAATTAAAAATAGTAAAACAATGTGCAATAGAAATCACATGTACAAAACAAACTTATATGATTTAATGGCTAAAAAAGTACTATGACTGTTGAGAGTGGGATTTGAACCCACGCCCTTTCGGACCAGAACCTTAATCTGGCGCCTTAGACCAACTCGGCCATCTCAACTGAATGTCTAATCTTCTCTGTATATCTTCTATATTAGTTATTTGTAACTTAAAAAATAATATTATCTAGTAAAAATAATGGGAAAAAAGGGTAATGTTTTTTAATTGTACATTGTCGAATTTATCAGTCTAGCTTTTGTATTATAATTTTAGTATATTTTACACAATTTTTTTTAATTCATTTATTTCAATTTATTATGTTGACTGTCTACCTTTTTTTTCTTTTTCTTTTCTTTTTTTTTTCATGATATATAAAATATTTATTAACAGTTTTAAACACACACTTAATGTGAGACAAGGGAAGGGTATAATTAGAGACGGCGCTGAGGGAGGTCACGGAGGAACAGCTGACCCCCTAACTGTGGGAAAAACCCTAAGTAGGGGGTTTTCGGCTGCACCCCCCTCTCCAAGAGCATGAGCAACGTCCCTGCTCTTCATCACTGATACAGGGGCGTCGTCTCCTGTATCAGCTGTTTTAATTTTTTATTTTTTAATTTCGAGGGTAAAATGGTATTTGAAAAAAAAAAAAAATATTGAAACATAAGCAGAGATCATATATACAGCCAACAACCTCATCCCTCTCCTCCTCCCCTCTTTGCTCTCCTGTCTGCTGCCGCCCACTTGCCGCTGCTGCCGACGACGCCGTCCTCCATCTCAACTGACCGTCTTTGCTTCTTATTATTCGGTTAGTTTTAATTTTAAATGTAAGTTTTAATTTTAAATGTTAGGTTTCTAATTTATTTAGGTTTAATTTCAATTAGGTTTTAAAACAAAAATATTTGTATAAATTATGTTTGAATTGATAAATTGAGGCATAATTGATAAATTGATTGTATAAATTGTGTTGTCACTTTTAGATTTGAATTAATAAATTAGGTTAAAATGTGGGTTTGAATTGATAAATTGATAAATTAGGTTTGATAAGTTTGAATTGATAAATTGATTGTGTATTGTTATTTTTGGGTTTCAATTGATAATGTATGTATGAATTTAGTTATGAATTGATAAATTGATTGTAGTATTTGTGTTTTTATTTACAGGAATTAGAAATATGGATTAATTTGATTGTGTTGTTGTTTGGATTAGACTGATCTTTCAAATGAAGTTATTGTTTGGATTAATTTAATTGTGTTTTTATTGAATTGAATTGAATTAATTCAAATTTGTCGGCCGATCGGAAATTTTGTTCACCGGCTGTAAATTTTTTTAAGGAAATTATACCCTCCAATTAAAGAATCCTGGCACCGCTACTAGGTATAATATTAGGACTTATGAATGCCTGCTACAACTAATAACTACTTATTTCTCTTAGTTACAAAATCTGTAAACTTGTAGTGTACTGTGTATATAGCTTGATTGAGCTTGTATTCATTAAGGAGAAAAATCTTCCATTGTCAAATAATTTCAGTTTTTGCTATGGTAATGAGGTACAAAAAACTGTAAAGAGCCAGTTGAAACTCCGATACCACAATAGAAATTAATTCAGTTTTTGCTATCGTAATGAGTTATAAAAAACTGTAAAGAGCCAGTGGAAGCTCCGATACCACAGTAGAAATTGAAATGATTCGACAAGAAAGAGTTTTTCTCCTCAATGGATACAAGCTCAATCAAGCTATATATATATATATATATATATATATATATATATATATATATATATATATAGTAAAATACAAGTTTCCATATTTTGTAACTAAGAGAAAGAAGCAAGAGTTAGTTGTAACAACTATACCTAACCGAAAACTTATGCATTTTATTTAAGTCATAATATATAATAATATAATCTGTTGAAAATTCTTCTATCAACACCTACGCCGTACATTACCGATAACTTGATGAGCTTATCAATCATTTATCGAATTCTAATAAAATTACATAAAGAAAAATTAAAATATATGATATAAACTGATAATCTGACAAGTACACTATTAATGCCTATCTATATACATGTATAATTGACATGGGCACAATTATTGTTATATTTATTCTACAACAAATTGATTATAGTATTTGCTAAAACGAGAGAAAATCTAAATTGAACTACTTAGGATGGTTGATTTAAGTAATAAATTTGTCAAATTATATTGAATGTATTGATTAAAATATATAAGAATTTAAATGAATATTAATAAAGTTGAGCTATAGAGGTCAATACACTTTAATATTGAATTTCAAATCAATCAAAGTTCTCAATTTGTTGGGATTCAAATTGACCTTCCCTCTCTTTATTATAATATCAATCAAAGTTGATTTATTTGTTATTTTAAAAATAAAAAATAAGGTGAGTGGACCAAACTAATTCGGAATTACTAGTATAATACCACGTTAATTTGATTACTGATGTGGTGTTATTACAGTGGTACTGGTCCGCTAGATTTTTTGTTTTTTTTAATCTCTTGTGTGCGTGTAATCCAATCACGCATATTCTATGGGACCAATGTGTTATAATTTACCGGCTAGTAACCAGTAACCACCCAACCAAATCTTAACGATTAACATGTTAATCGTGAACCTTTTTGACAGCGGCTACCCAAAAGAACCGGCAGATCGCAATCCAACGGCCCACATCTCACGAATCATTAATTATCATGTCCGCAATTCACTGAAGTGGGCCACCCGCCTCCCTCTACGACGTGGGCAGCAGCAACTTTGCCCTTTGTCCCCTTTGACCATTACCAAATCAACACGGCGAAGAGGACAAACACCCATGCGCGCGTGACACTCCCCTTTTACGGTTGCGCGTGGTTCATCCTTTACTTTTTTTGAATCGTCTAAGGTCGAAAAGGAGGGAGTCAGACATTGCCTATCTCCTTCACCTATTCAAAGTACAAAGCCTGGAGGCTGGAACCCGCCACTCGCCAGCCTTCCTCTACCGCTACGGTGCAAACACGCGCTTCTGTGAATATACTCCAGCTACCTCAGGTTGTCTCACAAGAAGGCTACACGACAATTACTCCCTCCCTCTTATCTTTTTCAGTTTTCCCTTCATCTACAGCTTGGTCACTGTACCGCCGGCGGTATAATTTTTTTTCTTGTTTTGGATTAACATACAGAGATTGAGATTGAATTTTACGAAGAGAAAGATTCGAAGATGAATTCAGTAGGAAAGCAAATGTCGAGATCCAGTTCCAAGGTGCACCACCAGCGTCAGTATTCCGACAACTTTTTTGACAATGGCAGATGGTCCCAATTGTCTTCTCAGGTGCGTTAATGGTGTTATTTCCTACTCATAGCTACAGTTTACGGTTTTTGTAAACGAGGAATTATTATTATTATTTTTTCTTTTCCGCGGTCGTTTGCAGGATTTCGGATACGGTTCGAGGATGAATCGGAGTATGCAGTCATTGGACGCGTCGACGCCACCGATTTCTTCACGATCGTCGAGTTTGCGCAAACATGGAGAAGATTATTTATCATCGAGTGTGCTCAGTCCTGGCTTGCTGGATCTTCAGTCTTTTGATACTGAGCTATTACCAGAGGTACATTTATTTCTTTGATCGTCAAAGGAGAAACTGGCATTTTCCACCTGAAATGTTAATTTATCATGGCGCATTTTGGAAATTATCTTCCAATGGAGGAAATTATATTCGCTTAGTACACTGCAAAAGTTCGTTAGCAATTCACAGTAATTATTGAGAATTTAAAATTACTATCATCTCTGCTTTATATCCTTTCCAAAACTCAGTGAAGCTAATCAATCTTTCAATTCACTATCTTACGATTTTTTTACTATTATTGAATACTTAAATCAAAAACTGTTTCTATATTACTGTACTGGTCATACGACCTTTAAAATCTCAAATTGGAATCCTGTTATCCATCACACCTTACATTCTTTGAAATATGCCTTAATCATGCTATTATGCTAATGATGTGCAGCAACTAAAACCTTCTTGTATCTTTTAATTGATTAAAAAATCTCAAGTGGGCTGATGCTGCAGATAGTAGAGCAGATGGTTGCGCTTATGTTCTAATCTTGATATATTATGATGTAGGGCTATGCGCGTAATCAACCTATTCGCAGAAAAGGTTTGGATATGGAGAATGAACCTTATGTTGCAGCCAACAAGCCGACCAACATAACCCGAGGTTTGCCTGACAATCACCTTCTCAAAAGTTTCTCAGGGGACAAAGACAGGGCCTGCAATGTCGCTAAGATTAAAGTTGTGGTATTGTCTTTGTTGCTATGGTCTCTCTTTGAAAAATTGTTTAATCTAGTTTTATTTTAAAGATTCTATTATAAAGTACTTTTTTTTGCCCCTTGTAATTAATGAATTGCCATTGTGAAATTTTTTACGTAGGTGCGCAAGAGACCATTAAATAAAAAGGAAATAGCAAAGAAAGAACAAGATATCATTAGCATAGAGCCAAATTCCAGTTTTCTAACGGTGTATGAAACCAAACTCAAAGTGAGTACTTGGTAAATGAATCTTATTAGTTTTTACAGAATGTTGCAAGTGATCTCCTGCAATGTTTGCCATTTTTCTTACTTGGAAAAATATATAATTTGAGCGAGCTTACCTGTGCACAAAAAATCTTCTTGTTCCATTATCTATCTGACTACAAGCTTTTTTTTCTCTCTTTTTCTGCCTTAAATTCTTAATCAGGTTGGTAGGTGACATTTTGACTAACTGCTTCAAATCATAAAATATTATTTCAAGACTTTCTAATTTAAAGTTACGTTAATAAAGAGGAGAATTATCAATCAGCTACATCCTCATTCTACCTATATTTCAAAATTCTGAACTGCGACCTTCTGCAGGTGGACCTAACAGAATATGTTGAGAAACACGAATTTGTTTTCGATGCGGTGCTAAGTGAAGGTGTTTCAAATGATGAAGTGAGTATTCACTGAGACTCGGTTCGTAATACTAATGCCATTCTTTCTATTTAATCAGATTACTTTTGCATCGGTAGGTGTACTCTGAGACTGTGGAGCCTATTGTTCCTCTAATCTTCAATAAGACAAAAGCAACCTGCTTTGCATATGGGCAAACAGGCAAGTGAATTAGTCTGGATGTCAATTATACTTTAATATTGAACATCGAGTTACAGAGCAAATTGTTTGCTGTTGATAATGTTCTGAGTCCAGTTTCCCAATTACAATTGATTTCTGTGCACTCTTGATAGGTACCTGATTTTTTTTTTCTCGGTCCTGAAACTCGGGATGATGGTACTTGGACATACTTTATATTAAGCACACATTAATCTTTCTAGAAACAGGACAACAATGTTCAAAGCTGTATTCAATATGCCTTCATGTGCAAAGCCAACTGAAAAAAATGTTGTTTACTTGGTTGCTTCGGCTTTATATGTCTCATTCTCTATTGTTCTTACTAAAATAACCATTGATCTACCCTATTCCTTTTGCAGGGAGTGGCAAGACTTATACCATGCAACCATTGCCCCTCAAAGCATCTCATGATATATTAAGACTGATGAAACATGCATACAGGAATCAAGGTTTTCAATTGTTTGTCAGTTTTTTTGAGATATATGGAGGGAAGCTTTTTGATCTTCTCAATGATCGGAAGTGAGTTACTCAAGCTGATTGTCTTTGTTTTGGCTACAATATTATGGTCATTAATCTAAATTTGGTTCTGTTTTTTCAGAAAGCTTTGCATGAGGGAGGATGGGAAACAACAAGTTTGCATCGTGGGTTTGCAGGAATACAGAGTGTCAGATGTTGAGGTTATTAGAGAATTCATTGAGAAAGGAAATGCGACTAGAAGCACTGGTACAACTGGTGCAAATGAGGAATCTTCCCGATCACATGCTATACTTCAGTTAAGCATTAAAAGATCAGTTGATGGTTCTGAATCAAAGCCTGCCCGAGTAGTAGGAAAGTTGTCTTTCATAGATCTCGCTGGAAGTGAGCGTGGTGCAGATACTACTGATAACGATAAACAAACAAGGTGGGGTTCATTAAACAATATTCTTTTTCTAAAACCATCTGTGCTTATAGTGCTTCTTCATCAGCATTGCACATTGCAAGTGCAGAGTTTGGGAGCCATGTACTGTTCCCCATTGATAAATTCCTTTCACATGTGGACTTTACTTGTCTAGGCTGATGCTTGAAATCTTTTGGCTTTAACAGAAATGATTAATTGCTTTTACTAACACAGAATGGAAGGTGCTGAAATTAATAAGAGCTTACTGGCTCTAAAGGAGTGCATTAGAGCTCTTGATAGTGACCAGGGTCATATTCCCTTTAGAGGGAGTAAACTGACTGAAGTTCTTAGAGATTCGTTTGTTGGAGACTCTCGCACTGTTATGATATCCTGTATTTCACCGAGCTCAGGATCATGTGAACATACCTTAAATACGCTAAGATATGCAGACAGGTATGAGTTTTTTTAAACAAAAGTAGGAGTGTGAATGTGATTATTAATTCAGCTTGAAAGTTTCTGATAGATATTCATATTCCAGGGTGAAGAGTCTTTCTAGGGGGAATACCTCCAAACGAGATCTGATGTGTTCTTCAAACCTTAGAGACTCAACTGCGTTGCTTTTGTCTTCAGAGTTACCTGACGAAACATCCTTTGATGATAACATAAACGATGTTCAGGAAAAGAACAGTTTTGAGTGGGCAAAACAGATTGAAAAAGAACCATCTCCGGCTTTTGGTGCTGATCGCATTCCAAGTGGTAGGGCAGAAGGAAATTTTGCTGGATCTGTTTATTCAGATCAATATAGAAATCAGATGGGTGGTCAATATGGCATCGTGGAGGATGCTTTTGATTATGATAAGGGAAGTTCTGAACAAAAACCATCATGGTTGAATAACAAGACAGTAGAAAATTATGAAATTTCAGCTTTGAATGCTAAGAAAAGAACGGATGCGGAAGCGAGAGGCATTGTAAATGATTCCCATTCAGATGATGATCTGAATTCCCTGTTAAAGGTAATCACTTTCTTCAAACTCATTTAATTAGTTTTGGTAATTATTCAGGTGGCAGTAAAATGTTGCTATTCTTCATTTAGGAAGAAGAAGATCTTGTATCTGCCCACCGTAAACAAGTTGAGGAGACTATAGACATTGTGAGGGAGGTTAGAGACAATCTCTTCTTTATTTAATCATATTTTTCTGCTGCGGCTAGTTTTGGTAACATTATATAGTATTAATGCAGGAGATGAACTTGCTAGTTGAAGCTGACAAACCAGGCAATCAACTAGATGGTTATATCTTCAAGTTGAACGCCATTCTTTCTCAAAAATCTGCTGGAATTTTGCAACTACAGAATCAATTGTCTCAATTTCAGAGGCACTTGAAAGAGTATAATGTTTTGGTGTCTTCATATGGTAGATGAAAAAGGCACAAAATGTTGCTGGCAATGGATGTGATCGCTCGAATTCCTCAATGATGGTAAATTTGGCATTGATTGGATTGTGACTGCACCTAGTTGTGGAGAATTATTGCTCTTTGTTGTGCGTGGCTGGAGGACACGTGTTCTTCCTATATGATGATTGCTATCTCAAGCCAGTAACCTTTCTGACTTGAGTTTAAATAGCCCGATATATCGCCTCTGCTTATTGGCTTGTGTTCGCAAGATATATGTGGTCTTGTAATCTATATCTAGTAAATGTGTATCGGCTTCTAATTTATTAAAGGAAATGTTGAAAATAGCTTGCAATATATTGTATTGACAGTGAGAAAATCCAATATGGTATCCAAGTTAGAGTACATAAGCTGTTGATTGCTGCTAATTGTTTTCAGTTGTTTTACACGAGGATTGGATGTGTGTAATGCCACTATTTTTCCTTGAGTGGTTGTATACTGGTTGGTACTTATCATAGATGAAAACACTTGTTAACTGCGTTCTCATTGGTGTGTACATTTGTAGAGATCAATAAGTTCAAAACTCAGGCAGGGCACAGCTTCAGTCTGAGGACACTTTAATATACTGGACTTGTAAGTGCTACTTTCATTAACTTCCTGTTGCCATTACTTTTAATTATTGTCTCAGAGTTACATTATTCAAATTTAAACTGCTTGACTTGGTTGGCTCACATATGTACAAGGTCATTAGCCTACATCTTCTGTAAAGATGTTCTTGCATGATGTGCTATAAATTTTAGTTGAGAATCAGAAAACCATGTGCATGAATTGGCAACAATAGTCAATAGGCTTTATTATTATTATTATTGAAATAACATAGGCAGTACAATGAAGGAAAAGAATTCAGTACCAAGCATACTGTAATACTCGTGTTTATCGATACTCTTGTTTTGAAACCTCAGCATCTAATCAAACAACAAATAAGATGTGGTCAGCGGGTAGAAAGTGACAAATAGGAACAGTCCCGGGCTTAACCCTAAGTACTTGAAAAGCTAGGTGCATTGGATTCCACTTGGATGTATCAGCATGGCAAACAGCAATTGCCTTGACTTTGGTTCCACTAGTCCCAATCAATGGAACCATGTAAGCCTTTGCATTATGCATTTTATGGCAATAGAAAACAGGGTAAGCATAAATTTGGGGATGACACACTACCATCTTGGTTCCTACCATTCTCACGTTTTGGTTAATGCTAAACCGCTGCTGCTTTATATGATCCTTATCCATCTCTGTTGATAAAGCTTGAATGTTATTTCCAAGCTTTGCAGTGATAAAATCTACCATGTTTTCCAATGATGTAGCACAGTACTTGTCCTCACCCTCTAATGCTGGCTCCTCACATTCCTTTATTGTCTTCTTCATTATCTTAGATTTCGTTGAATTCAGCTTTATATGTAATCTATTCAGGATTTGTGAAAAGTTGCTTGAGGAGAAGGGGATCATCTCAGCAACTTGGCGAGGTAAAAACTTTCCTTTACCTGAAATTCTAACAAAATAGAGGTTCATTTCTGCGCCAGGGTGTAGGTCCTCACCAAGGAAGAAAAGTGTTATGTTTTTGCTGCGTCTGACTTCATACTTAGAAGGGCCATACTTGTACGAAAATGGGTTTAAGCTCTGGAAAATTGCTGGGATATCCACCGATACTCCATCCCCCACGTCTATGTCTATGCCACCAATATCTATGACCATTGCATTATCTTTGAAACTCATGCCATTGGCTTGTTTGCTCGTCTCCTTAGTACTCCCTTTTTTCTCTGTTAGTCATGGTAAAGCATAAGATTAATTACAAATCCTAATTGAAGTTCATAAAATTATTATAAGAACATGCTCCAAACTGTTAGGCTGGCAAGTTTTTAGATTTTAATTAAGTAAAAGGGGAGGTAAGAGATGCACCAGAAGGCAAAAGATCACGAAGAGCATTAGGCATAGAAGTTGTAGGCAACGCTGATTGCCAGTAGAGCTCTTGCGATAGAAAGGCACTAGTTATAGTCAGTGTTAGCTGCAAAAGAGAAGTACTAACGTAAGTTTACAATTACGCTAACCTTGCATTAACAAAACTTCTGTTCATATCATTACTTACTGAGGTTAAGAAGAGAGCCACAACAAAATGAAACTCCATTGAAATACTACAAGAATTTTTAGAGCTTAGACTTGATGTTCCTCTTGCACAAAATGAAGGCCGAGTGTAACCCATTTATATAAAGAAGGCTAGAATAAATGTATCAATGAACTATCAAAACTTTGGCATGTTGAAGTTACTGATTTAGATTGACTTGTCATGAATCCTTACTGATGCTAGCTAACGGCATAGTCATGTTCTCCACATTGTTATATATGGGCTTATTGTGATCCGATAAGATTAGAGATTACCTTGAGAGTAAATGAAGGACCATTCCATTTATTAGGTCGGTATTGGGATCAGCTGAAACTTTTATTCGGTTCAAGTGGGTCAACTTACTTGGCCCAATTTGTACTATAATCCAGAAGTACTCTGGACAATAGCTCGTGTATTCCCAATGGAGCTTTTCATATGTCCATAAGATGAAAACAATAACATGTATGATCAAAATTGCAACAGGATGGATATATATACTTGTAATATGATGATATAGTAAATAAAACTTTGCTTACACCATTCTTCTGCGAAATCTATTGGGCGATAAATTTGTAAAAAATTTCGTAATAATCATGGTTCAATTGATTAATTCTTTTAATACAAATTTGGAGTATCTTCAATGTGGAGGAATAAGTAACGATCAATTTAATTCACCTCATCATTTTTAAGACTTTTTAATATTATCAATTTAGTCATTTTTTATTATTTCTACACTTTTGGAAAAAAATTTCTCAAATTTGTTTTTATTTATACGGAGAGAAAGGTTTAAATCTAATGCATATAATCTTATAATTAAGTCATCATTATCAATAAGAAAGATCATTATAATCTTATGAGACAAACATTAAGGGTAAATTAGTTATTTCAGTAGTCTAATTAATCTTTTATTGATCTTGATAAATAATCTTAATAGTATATAAAAATGAAGAAGTTCTACAGTTGTCTTGTACCGAATTAGTTTGGGAACACTATGAAACTATGATTGTGATACGTTTATAGCTGTACTAACACAATATGATCACAAAGAATCCAAGTTTCGAATTTTTTTTTTTTTTAAGAGTAGATAAAACACAAATCAAATCGAAGCATCCACGCCAACTCATAAAGTAAAGTAATTTTCAATGATCAAATGAATAAATGTTTAGCTTTCAAGTGATCAACATAACGAGCCAAGGGAAATGCCAGCTTCACGAATTATTTTATTGATTGATATTTTTACCTTTTTTTTTTAAATCAATAATAGACAGATTTACTATAATTTAATGAAAAAAGAGGAAATGAGCGTGCAGAAAGAATAGTCTAAAAATGTATATATATTATTTGACAATTACAAAGGGTCTATAATTTTCCTGATGTCTACGCCACCATGGGTGTAATATTGGTGCAATTTTAACTCTTTATGACAAATGAATTTGGAATGATTTCGTTGCTCAAAATTATTGGTGCTATTTATGTCTCTAATACAATTATGGAAAACATAATTGCTCCCTATTAACATCAACTAGCTGTATTTGGTTGATTTTGACTTGCAATGACTTATGTTGCCACTTGGATTGCGTATGCCCTACATGTTGTGTTGCAAGAATAGCCTAAAAAGGAAAGGGAAATTATCAGTTTTATACCTAAAATTAAGTTTAGTTTCAAACCATACCTTTCACTATTTACCGAAATACCTTTTTTTTATTCTTTTATTCATTTTTACGTTTTTATACGTTTTCTCTTTCTCTCTCTTTCTCTCTTCCCCTCTCTTCCGGCGATCTTTCCCTCCGCCATAGAGCTTTGCTCTGCGCAAGTTTATCTCGCCTTTGGATTGATCTTAGATTACTCATGCCCATTTGCCGCATGTGTTCCTTACCCGACTTGCTCAGATTTTCCATGTGGCTTTGGGGACGGACTCCAGCTGCAAGCTTTTTGGGAATGGGGAAATCAAATTGGAGATCGGATGTGAGCTAAAGTGAAGAATTTCTCGAGGAGGGAGAAGGATAATTTGGGTGCAAGGTTTGTACAGTCTGGAAATTTATGGCTACTGCGTTATGCAGCTCACCAGCTCCCAGAATCAGGAGCTTGAGGAACGCCTCCGCGCAACGCCCGCCCTGAGTCCCTTGTAAGCTTAAATCTCTCCTCTTTTCTGCAATGAACCCCTTAAACACTCTTTTGTGGGTTTTGATTTGTGAAGTTTTGTGATTTGTTCTGCTTTCTCTTCTCCTTCAATCAATTAGGGGTTTAGATCAATCGTTTGGATTGAATTTGATTTTGGTTTGTTTGGTTTAATTTTAATTTGGATGGATTAGAGCTGGTGAGATTGAAGAGCAATTGATTGATCAGTAGTTCAACTTTGTGTGTAATTCAACTTGAGAATACTTGTTTGATTGGTTGTACTTGATCTTTTATTCTATTATAAAACTAGCTGCTTTTATGGAGAACTGGAATAATTTCTCTTTGCTCTAATTTTCAGTTGAATTTTGTTCTGATTTTTTGTTTGTTGTTTGTGAATTGCTTGATTCAGGATAAGAAGTGTATATTTGCATTTCTAATTAGTGGAAGTATGTAGTTTTAGATATGTTAACCCCTTAAATCCTCTTTCATCTGTTTTGATCCGTAATTTAGTACTTTCTCTGCTCCTTCAATCGGTTAGGGGTTTTAGATCAATTGTTTGGATTGAATTTGATATTGGGTTGCATGGTTTGATCTCAATTTGGATGGATTAGGGATCGCGAGATTGAAAAGCAAGTGATTAAATTCAGCTGCGTATGTTCGTTGCCCTCTTCTATTACCATTTGGAGTTTTGCTATATGGACTATTAATGTCTATCTATTCTATCCAGGCTTGCTAACTGCTGTGCACAAGGACTACTTTAGGGTTCTAAATTATCAAGACTTGCTTTTCAATGACATTGGAGACCGTGTTGCCCAGCTATTGCATCAAAGGAAGTGCAAGCCTGTATAACACCAATTCTGCAACATACTTAAAATGCAATGTTTGAAATTAGTTTGATCTTTAAATTTATTCTTGTAGATTAATTCATGAAAATTTTATGTTCAAGCCCTATATTCAATACATAAGAAAAGAAAAATTAAATTATAGTTGGAATTTTTATGTGTACAAATGTTCTTATATGAATCCAAATAAAGTTCAACGAGGAAACAGAAATTGGTTGCCTTGTTTTTCATATGCAATTCAACTATATATACATTTGCAGATTCATGATCCAGCAGCAGGCAATGCAGGCTCAATGATTTAGCAGAAAAGTTGCCATTTTTTTTTTTTTTTTTTGGTAATTGGGAAGCATGTTTAAAATGGGAAAAGAAATTAAAGTGACAGAGAAAAAGCAAATTGCTATTTAGTCTATTTCTAAATGTAAATTATGCTTTATATAATTATAATAATAATGCAGATTTTCTGCCCTTTAAATTATGCTTTATATAATTATAATAATAATGCAGACTTCTTATACACTGTTTTATACTATTATACATTGTTTATATATTATTTATACATTATTTATACATTGTTCATACATTATACACTGTTTATACATTGTTTATACACTGTTTATACATTGTTTATACACTGTTATACATTATTTATACATTATATACTGTTTATACACTGTTTATACATTATTTATACACTGTTATACATTGTTTATACACTGTTTATACATTATTTATACACTGTTATACATTGTTTATACACTGTTTATACACTGTTATACATTATTTATACATTATACACTGTTTATACATTATTTATACACTGTTATACATTGTTTATACACTGTTTATACATTATTTATACACTGTTTATACATTATTTATACACTATTATACGTTGTTTATACACTGTTTATACATTGTTTATACACTGTTATACATTATTTATACACTGTTATACATTGTTTATACACTGTTTATACACTGTTATACATTATTTATACATTATACACTATTTATACATTATTTATACACTGTTATACATTGTTTATACACTGTTATACATTGTTTATACACTGTTATACATTATTTATACATTATACACTGTTTATACATTATTTATACACTGTTATACATTGTTTATACACTGTTTATACATTATTTATACACTGTTTATACATTATTTATACACTATTATACGTTGTTTATACACTGTTTATACATTGTTTATACACTGTTATACATTATTTATACATTATACACTGTTTATACACTGTTTATACATTATTTATACACTGTTATACATTGTTTATACACTGTTTATACATTATTTATACACTGTTTATACATTATTTATACACTGTTTATACATTATTTATACACTATTATACGTTGTTTATACACTGTTTATACATTGTTTATACACTGTTATACATTATTTATACATTATACACTGTTTATACACTGTTTATACATTATTTATACACTGTTATACATTGTTTATACACTGTTTATACATTATTTATACACTGTTTATACATTATTTATACACTGTTATACATTGTTTATACACTGTTTATACATTGTTTATACACTGTTTATACATTGTTTATACATTGTTATACATTGTTTATACACTGTTTATACATTATTTATACATTATTGTTATACATTGTTTATACACTGTTTATACATTATTTATACACTGTTTATACATTATTTATACACTGTTATATATTGTTTATACACTGTTTATACATTGTTTATACACTGTTATACATTATTTATACATTATACACTGTTTATACATTATTTATACACTGTTATACATTGTTTATACACTATTTATATATTATTTATACACTGTTTATACATTATTTATACACTGTTATACACTGTTTATACACTGTTATACATTATTTATACATTTATACATTATACACTGTTTATACACTGTTTATACATTATTTATACACTGTTATACATTGTTTATACATTATACACTGTTCATACATTGTTTATACATAATTTATACACTGTTATACATTGTTATACACTGTTTATACACTTCTTATGCATTGTTATACATTATTATACATTCTTATATATTATTATACATTATTTATGCATTGTTTATACACTTTATACTTTGTTTATACACTGTTTATATAATCTTTATACCTTAATTATACCTTAAGATACATTATTATAGTGATTATACCTTAGTTATTCCTTATTTATACCCTAAGATATATTACTATATTGATTATACCTTAATTATACCTTAGTTATACCTAAGATACACTATTACAGTGATTATACATTAGTTATACCTTAGTTATACCTTAGTTATACACTATTACATTGATTATACATTAGTTATACCTTAATTATACATTAAGATACACTATTACAGTGTTTATACCTTAGTTATACCTTAATTATACATTAGTTATACATTAAGATACACTATTACAGTGATTATACTTTATTTATACCTTAATTATACCTTAGTTATACCTTAATATACAAAGACATAATTAGTTATACTTTAGTGAAAAAAATATGTCGGAAAAAGTATATACATATGGACTTTGTTTCGAAGATAAAAAAAAATAAAAAAAAACTTTCTAAAGTCACGCGACAAAAAAATAAACGGATTGAGAGATAAATGCAAAATTAGATTAAAAATTATAAAAAGAGGAGAGAGAAACGTTGACAAAATAGAGAAGGTATTTTGGAGATTTTGATTTGTGTTTTGTTGTTTAATTTGTTCATCAATCACGTAAACATGACAATTTTTGTTTTAGGTATTTTTGAAATTTTGAAAAGTTTTTAAGGTATTTATGCAAACTTTTCCTTTTGAGGTAAAAATGTTATATGGTGCCAAAAAGTATGTATTTATGTAAAATGCCCAAAAGGAAACATAGTAATTGTGGCCCAAAAGGATGGATTTTTCCGGATTTGGTGATACCCAGAATTCCATACAACATGGTCATTTCATTAAAGGAGTTGTTTAAATATCTTCAATCCGGGAAATTTAATTATAGACCCGTCTCATAATGACGCTGTTTATATTAGACCTACTTATAGGTCGGGTTTAGATCGGACCACATCGGATTTGACATAAAAATCTTTGGTCCAAATCCAGTCCAGCCCGCACTAATTTTACATTGAACTCGGACCGGACTGGACCAAGCAATTGAAACTTATTTCCAAGCCCAGTCCAACTCGCCTATCAAATAAATGTTTAAATTTTTTTAATATAACTTATATAAAACAAATTTAATTTACAGATAATATTTATAAATAAATTATAATCAAAACCACCATAATCATGTTAAATTTCATTATAATATTATAAGTTGGGAAGTACTAATTATAATTACATAATTTAGAGTTTAGATCAGAAGGCCGTCATCTAAAGTATTAAAAACCAAAAAGACCTCCCAACATTATAAACCCACCAACCTACCAAGTGCTAAAACTATACAATATTGCTTGAATCCCACTATGCAAAAAAAGATTCAAAGGGGATAACATAATATTCACAAAAACAAAATGAATATCTAATATCTGTAATATATAAATATACAAATAAAAATATAAAAGTATATATTATAAAATTATCTGGGCCGGGCCGGGCCGGGCCAGTCCTGGGTCTTATAGTTATTCCCAAACCCAACCCATCATTAACTAGGACTTTTATAGGTTCGGACCGGACTGGGCTTAAAATAAAATATGTATGTCCAAGCTCAACCCAGAGCGGGTGGGTTTGGGCGGGCTTTGCGGCTGCGGGTCGTTTGCATAGGTCTAGCTTGTGTAGACAATTCCAATAAGAAACTAACATATATATGAATATTGAAAAACTAAATAGCAGGTTTAGAAAATACAATATAAATATGCATTGGTTTTTCATTGGAATAATCTGCATACACCGGATCCATAATAAAATATCTCCTTCAACCTTGATTGTATCGGTTTATTATCTTTTCCAGGCCCATAAAAATTATCATATGACTCCGCTCTTGATAATAATAAAACTTAGTAATCTTTTTTTTTTAATCTCATTAAATATTTTGGCCCAGAGAGTAGTAAACTTTTTCAAATGTTTTGATTACGGTTTTATTTTTATTAAATTATTGATATGATTATTTTATTGTAATCAACAATTCTAAAAATAACCGAATATTGTTTTCACTTGTTTAAGGGACACCTATTTTGCTTTTTTTTTTTTTTTTTTTTTTTTTTTTAAATAGTGGGAGTAATTGGGAAGCAGAGCCTGTCTATCATGGTAATTGGTATGTCGCATATATTGGCCACAACATACATCAGAGAGTCATGCACCTTCCACTTGGCAATTGCTAAATCGATAAGAAAAATTTGCCCAAGTGATGTATGAAAAGGACAGGTTTTTTCTTTGTTTTGGACAGTTTTTTTGAGTTGTACCGATTTGACATAACCCTCTTCACCTCATCATTCTTCTATTCAAATTATGAATCAAAAGGGAACACTAGAAAAGAAAAAATATGTCTTTTGAAAATGTGGCATTTGGTCTATTTTGATTTGTAGGATTCTCTTTACATGAAGTGG
Organism: Euphorbia tirucalli; assembly: GCA_039660915.1. Taxonomy (NCBI): domain Eukaryota; kingdom Viridiplantae; phylum Streptophyta; class Magnoliopsida; order Malpighiales; family Euphorbiaceae; genus Euphorbia; species Euphorbia tirucalli. The sequence goes on along the minus strand of CM077634.1, from coordinate 72,651,306 downwards.
GCACCTACCTTCGTCTTCAGCTATTTTGTTGTTGAATTTTGAAATTCACCTAACAGCAAAATACCAATCAAATTATAGGGAATATATATATTATTTTTCCCACATATATTCTGAAATTTTTCAACAAAATGCATATCCAACATTATGGTAAAAGAAATCACAACCTAATAGAAAGATTTAGGGTTCGAGTCTGATTAAAAATACGTACTACATCCTAGATTGATAATAAAAATATATATATATTTTTTTTCATAAAATACTTGTTTTAGTGTGAATCTCTTATGTTATTTCCTTTCCGAAATTTCACTTGAATATGCCGATAACTAGCACCTATGCACTGCCCATCAAGCTACATTACACTGATAAAAAAATTTCTCGTCAATTAAAAAGTTTAAAATTCAAGTTTCTTTGAAACTAAGCTCTATATCCTTAAAAGGAATGAAAATTATAAACAAAAATAGCTTTTATGTGTAAAAGACTTAACTCACCCTAAAAGGTAATTCAAAGGAGAAGGATTGTCACACAAGTGTAAGAAGTCACATATCTTACTCATTAACCAATGTGATATTCAATATACACCAATCGCGCTCAAAACCATCTGTAGCATGAAATAAATATCTGTGGATGGCCTAACATCATCTACAAAACTCTGATATCATGTAACCAATGTCTGATTCATCCCAAAAAGTACCTCAAAGACCTAACATTTTACATTACATCATACCAACTGCGTTTGAGTACTGTTGTTGTTGTTGAAATTTGCATAGCTGGAACAATATATAAATGTTGGCGTATGCCTCTATCCAACTTTGGATTTGACATATTCATTCTATCCCCAAACTTGTACGTATATATTAAAGAAAAAAAAAATTAAACATTTACATTTTTGGTTCCATTAAACATTCATTTAAATAAGCGATGAGAGGGAATAGAAATTGTAGATATTATTGTGATTTGATTAATTAAGTCGGTTTAATGAGTGAATAGACATTGTAATCTCTGTGATAATAGATTACAAATCAAATACAATGTCTAACCATACAAAAATGTCTCTTTCAAGAGGATCTTTTTAAATCCATTATGATTTTATTTTTACATTAATTTCTGACATTTCTTCATTTTAACCTTTGATTCAATGTGGACACTTCTCTTGTCGTTTTTTCATACTTTTCAGATTCTTCATTATTTTGTGGATTAATCCAAACCAAAATTTTAATTACATAACCCAACAAAATTATATTTCTGAAATTATGATTTTTCTCCTCCATGATGATTAATTTTCATTGGAATTGTACGACTAGTATTTGCTTATTTTAATCAATATGTTCAACAAAGTCAGTTACCAATTTACCATTGAAATATATTTATCTAGAAGCCATCCATTTTTCCATACATGACATCAATCAAATGGGTTGCAAATTCTGATTTATATAACAATTATTGGTGGATTAAATTCTTAAATAGAGTTGCTTATCAAACTTAGACATTAAGAAATTAATTAAATATTAATTACCGTTTTCAAATTAATTTGCTATAATCAAGACCAATGAAATAAATGACCTGATTTTTGGTATATATGGAGTTGGTTAGCTAGAGAGAATCAAAATTTTCAAAGTTTAGGAATCAATGATTCTCCCGACCTATTCTTTTCCTTTCTTCTATTTATGAGATTTTATAGTTGGTTGCCTATAAATTTTGAGGAAGATACGACAAAAATTCATATCCCTAATTCAGTGTTGTTTAGTTGTTTGCGTTGTTTTTATTTTTTTGCCAAAAAAAAATGTAGCAAGCGCTCAATGAAAGTTAGGCTCGTTATTCCAAAAAAACTTAGATTTGGTACAAGCAAAATAAATTTTACTAATATATAAATGTGAATAAAGTTATATGAAATTTTACTGTAAACTGTTATTAGAAATGTTAAACTTGACAACAAAATAAAATTTACTACCGAAAAAATATGTCAGCTGTAATATCCAAATGTTGCTAGTGATGAACATATTACTCTATTTATAGAAGTGATGAGTATATTGTGCTATTGTGTTTTTCGAACTAACTTAGTTTTAATGAGTATCAACTTTAGTTCAAAGTAGAATTCAATTTGGATCATACTTGCTTTAAAAAATGAATAATGAGGACTTGTGAATTTTGTGGAGCCCAATTGGAATATTCGAGAATAGTACTTTGTTTTAGATTATATAAGTTAAACTCATTATTTATATCATTAGTTAACTTATTTGTTACATTTTATTATTATGAAGATGTAATATTCATTTTAATTATTTATAAAGTAGTTCCAATTATACTATTCATAAACTGCTATTTTATTAAACTTTTATTATTTATATGTGTAACTACGCATTATTATTTATTCAGAAATAATACAAGCTTATATATATATATATATATATATGATGACATCCGGTTATCCGGGCATCGGACCCTCAATAGGGTAGGAAGACCCGGATCCTCCATCCGGTTCTTCTAACTAAAGCACAGGTCCCACAATAGATCCGGTATAAACCTCTTGGTCTGCGGAAGGATTCTAGAAGGAAAGTGGGAATGTCCTACTAGGAGTCTACTCCCCGCGTTTCACTAGGAAAAGGACTCTTGTCCCACGTGGACCCTAGAAGATTAGTCTTTCAGATTGATTGGAAAAAGGATTGGGAATCTCTTTCAGTACCAATCCAATTCTATCACCAGCCCTATAAAAAAGAGGGTATTCTTGAGGTAAAGTCATTCATTCTATTCAAGTAAATATACTCACAGCTAAGATACACGTTGACTTAGGCATCGGAGTTTACCCCAGAGGTTACCGGTGTCTTAACTTTTTTTATCTTGCTAGAACGATATTAGATCCGGTCCAAAGAACAATCCGAACCCGGATCGCTCGAAGGATTATAGGCAATCCATCAATATATATATATATATATATATATATATAGTACCAAACTATTTATACTAGCCAGATGGTGATTAGATAGATAAGTATAAAAAAACTTATTTTATTCTGTGGCCAACCAATGTACTAGTTTAATAAATGAAGATTTAATTGATTAAAGTCGAATCATATCGTCATATCTAAAGGGTACACTATACTGATGTAAATAATAATAATAATAATGATGACAAATGCATTACCAAAACATTATAGTCTTTTCCTTAGTCACACCTAAATAGGTTAGAACTCACAGATAGGGCTGGGCATAAGAACCGGATATACTGGATTGGACCGAATATCCGAGGAAAAAGATCCAGAATTAGACCGAACTGTTGACTTTTTAAAAAAAAAAGAACTGGACCGTAATTTATCCAGGACCGGATTGAATTGGATTGGACCGATGACCGGACTGATAGAACCGAGAATTTATTAGTATTAAATATATATAAAGAGATTATTTAATTTTAAAATTTTATAATATATATAAAAATAATAATTTATAATCTTTCTAACCAGTGAGTCAACTTAATATATAATATTTAGAAAGATGTTATTAAAATCTATATTTTTTAGTTGAATTTATATAAGAAAATATCTGTACTTTTTTATTTTTAGGATTTATTTTTTATATTAGGATTGGATCAGACTGAATCCCCAGACTCCATAACCGGATAGGACCGGAACCGAATCCCCGAATAACCAAACTGGACTGGACCGAAATTTTCGGAACAATCCAATTCTGGAGATTTATTCCTCCAATCCAATTCTAGAGATTTCTAAATCCCCAGATTGGACTGAACTGTGCCCAGCCTTAGTCACAGAGATGAAAGATTTCACCCTCTAAAACAGAGGGAATCTATTTTAATTAATTAATGTTTAATCAATTAATTAATTAATGTATAAACTGTGTTAATAATATAATGGAAAGCTTGAATGTGAAAACATTTTGATTGGTAAGCCAAAAAGTGAAGGTGCCAAAAATATTATATGCCGACATATTTTATGCAATTGTTATTTAATTTTTAAATTTAAATTCCCAAGAAAATTTACATGGTAATGCTTTACCCGGGAGTTGCTATTGCCATATCAAATCAAATTAGTTAATTCATAATTAATTTCAGTATTTATGATGATTAATATAAATGTGCCCCTATTATCATACCTTGAAAAAAAATTATGTTAAATTAACCATCAGGGCAAAAAAATATCTTGAGGCTCATATCTCTTTTATTTTTATCCTCTATCTTCAATCCAAGTGAAATTTACACTTAATTAGTGTTTATCTTAAAATTAAAGTGAGGATTGGGTTTTGGTTATATATAATGTTTTCTTTATAAATTATACACTCAAAATTTATCATATAATCCTCAGATAAAACCCGAGTTGTGAGAATAATTTAAGGTGGTAGAGTCATTTGTTAATTGTTGTTGGTCTGAAAGACCCTAACCTTAAATTAAAGTTTTTACACCAAGGGTCAGTTTAGGGTAGCTAAAGCAGCTTTTAACCAAAGTATAAGAAACCTTACTTCAACCGAAAGCTGCTTTTTACAGCCTCAAATACACAATTGGTAAAAGTCAGACTATATTCGGGAAAGCACGGAAAAACACTTAAAACTACTTTTAAAGAAAACAATGAAACCTAACTTTTTCTGACAACACTTTCACTAACAGTAATTCCAAAATGGCCCTAAAAGTATAAACTATGGCAAGCATGAGGACCTAAAACATTCATTTCGTTATAAGTTTTAGTTTTAAGAATCAATTCTTGATTATTCCAATTTGTTGTCTTATGCATTACGACAACTGATACGCATAATTTATTCAGTTAATTTAGTTTATAAAAAAATTAAAACCTTAAATTCGTATACTAAATTCATATTTATTATTATTTTTTTTTTTGTAACTAAATTCATAAATAAGAACAAAACTAAATTCATAAATAAGAACAAAACTTGCACCTGTAAAGTTTATGAAAATACTAATTATAGATAAAGGTGTTTTTTGAATAATATTTGTGTCGTTCCTTAGAATAATTAATATAATTATGTTTGTTTTAGTTGCATTATTGTTCCCACTACTTATTTGGGCAACCAACTTATGTATTTTATTAAGTCTTTATTTGCTAAAAGAAGAAACATAATTAATATTTAAGAAGATAGTGCATGCTTTCTCTTTCTTTTAATTATTTTTTAAAAAAGATTGTCAAAATGCATCTTGTTTCTAATAATACACTGCATATGCTGATCCTGCTGATATAAATTAATTGTTTAATTTTACAGAAAGAAAAATTTTAATCATTTTATATAACATTCAAAGATTAGAATAATTAAGCCAAATTGATTAATAATTTGGACATGAATTTGATAATCCCAGGCGGTTTCTGCTCCGAGTATTAATTAAGTCTTATCTATTTCTCTCATCTATAATCTTACCGAATTATTAAATGCCTTAAAAAATATGTTTTTTTTCTTATATGAATTAAACAAATGTATAGTATAATACAAGTTAATACTTACTAAAACCAAATTAAAATTTAATTCCATTACAATTATTTTTCATTAAGAAAATGTATACATGCATTTTGTAGTTCTAATAATTCGGTAAAGAAAAAAAAAAGGATTGAAATCTAATCATACTTAAGTTCAAACTTTTTTGGCTAATTAATAATTTAGGATAACTCTAAAAATAAACCCTATAATTTGTCCTATGAGTTTCTGAGTTAAAATTTTAAAATATTAAGATATATGTTTGCATATTGATTAATAATCTTGATAACAAAAGTAGTTATTTCTTTTCTTTTTTTTTCCCCCTGAATTTACTGTTTTTATTTCCACAATCTTATATTATTATTTATCTTTTTTTTTTTTTTTTTTTTTTTTTTTTACGTCTCAACCCGTAAAAACAATAAAAGAATCCAAAAAATAAGAAATACTAAAAGAAACTAAGATCGAGCTATCCTATGAAACGAAGTACCACGACGATTTTTGAAAAGAATTTGTTGGAGGCCTACACAGGGCACAACATGAAAAACCAAAAGAAAAGATTCTGTGAAATCCCCTAACCAGTCAGCATCACGATTACTTTATCTGTAGATACGATGTAAAATAATTTCCCAGTTTTATCGATAAAAAGTAGTGCACTCTCCTTTACCAACCAATAATGAGGATGATTTGGGGAATAATCTCGACCCATGCAATTAAGAGCAACCTTCGAATCCAACTCGACCACCACTTTTCGAAAACCTCTATTCCATGCAAAATGTAAGCCAAAGTAAAGCCCCTAAAGCTCTTCCAAAAGAGAAGTACAATTGTCGAGATTCCTCACAAAGACATATGACTAATCCCCATTCGAGTCCCTGAAAATGCCATTTCCATTATTTTTTATCCACATGTAAGACATACGTGTGCATTAATCTAATTGAACAAGTAAGAGTTATTAGATAAGTGTTTTTTTTATGAATTAATAAAGTAAATGGATCCCATGATCTGGCATTGAGAACTTAATATTTAAATCTTCCCTCTCAGGAGTACGTAATCCGAGTCTTTATCAATATTATTATTCATTATTGTTGTTGTTATGCATATACTATATATTATAATAATATAAAAGACTATTGTAATTGAATGAATTTAAGAAAAGATAAGGGCCAATAAGAAAAGAACGAGTGTGTATTAAATTAATTTGGTAATAATAATATAATTTGCTCCCTACGTCCCTGACAGCTAAAAACCAAGTATTTAAAAAGCATAATTATTTTTATTGTATGTACAGGAATGGGACACGTGGAAACTTTGTATGGTGACACGTATTTATGCGCCAACGCACGAGTATCCTTAGCCCAAAAGTAAAGCCAAAACCAAATCCGATTCCTAGCTACCGAATCTATCTTACTGTTTCCTTCCTTTTATACTACAATTAGTTTTAATTTATTCTTTTTTTTTTTTTTTTTCTTTATTCTCTTTCCTACTCTCCTCCCCCCATGCGTTCAATACACTTGCTTTTCTTTCGTTTACAATAATATATATATATATATATATATATCGGTAAACAATTTATTACTAATCAATCTCTAATCTCTGTATTGTTAAAACTAAATATGTTTATTTATTATATTATTAATTAAATTGAAATAAAGAATAATAACATTACCTTTTATTTTATTTTATTTTATAATATTAGAATATAGTAATTTCTTTTTCCACATAATCTTAATATTTTTATTATTAATTAATAAATTTATTTATTAACTTTCTTTTATACAATTTTATAACTTGAACTTATCGGTGTAAATATTATTTCAGTAAAAAGAAAATAAAAATTATTTTGAAAACTATGAAGTTAGGAATAGATTTAACTAAAATTTTCATTTTTTCAAGTTTTAAAAATTATTAATGTCTTTCTCACTTTCTAAATTTTTAAATATTTGTCCCTCTTGCAACCGTTGTGATATATTTTATTAAAAATTTATATTCTCCTGGATTAACTCTCTGCTTTAGCTACACAATTTAAAAATATAGAGTTAATCTAGTTTAATGACAAATTTCTATGCATTACTTTCCTTCTATAAATTATGTTGTATAGGATTCAACTCATTTTTCTGATTCTTCGACAGACTCGGAGAGTTGAAGTTTTTGTTTTTTCATCTTTTAGTTTAACATTATTAATTTTTTTTTTATGAAAAATATTATTTTGTAAAAAAAAAAAAATTCTTATGATAATTATATGGAAATTAAAATTTTCTTGATCTTAACATTATTGAAACTTGTTAAAGTTAACCGATTATTTATTACACTTTATTGGTTTAATAAATTTATTATTGATTTAAACGGTTAGAAATTTGAATCACTTGAATAAAGATTTAAGATCGAGAATGGTAACTAGATATATAAAATATTATTGGGAGACTAGTCTCAGATGGATCGAAAATTAATATCAACATAGATTGTGTTTAAAAGTGCCTACAGCAGTAGTACGGTCCATTCAAAATCACCTCTCCAAAAAATAAAAAATACTATATATAGTACAGGTTAAAAGGAGCGTGGAGTTGATAATATTCCCATTCCCCAAACAAGTCAATGTTCATCCCAACTTATAAACTCGCATCCTTGTCACCATCGGATTGGTTGTCCTTCCCAAAAAGCGGGACCACGTTACTGATTTAGCTGGTACTGTATCTCCACGCGCCCACCACGTGCGAGTGGGAAAAAGGCAAATCTCCAAATGAAAATATCTAACAAAAGATGATAAAAAGGAAACGGCAAGTGGGACCCATCTCGTCGCTCAAGAAATATCACAAACCATAAGAAAAAGGGTTCGGGCTATGGGTGCGCACGTCCCTTTTTTTTTTTTTCTAAAAGAAATTTCTGATTTGAATAAAAAATGGAAAATTTCTTTTCCATTTTTTTTTTTAAATAAATTTCTAAGACTACGAAATTTTTGGAATTATAAAGTTCTACTTTCATTATTGATGCAGAAGACAATAGAAAAGTCTCGCAACAAAAAAAAAAAAAAAATGTAAAGAAGAGAATAATTATTGGTGAAAAAATATGTGAACAATCAACCCTGAAATGCTCAAAAATTAGATATAAGTAGAAAAAAAATAAAAGTTAAGGTGTAAAGTGAATTGTGCATAGTACCTTAGATGAATAGAGCATCATCTCTTGTGTATATATATATATATATTTACTTCAGAGAATTTGAATACTTGTAGTGTGTGATGTTAATAATTGAGTTGTTATTAGTTATTGGTTGTTTGATTAGATATATGGTTAATTATTATTAGTGATAATTTTGATGTGAGTTCAATTGTATAAGGTGCAAGTCCGAACTCAATGAATTTCATAATCTCTGACTGAGATAAAATTAATATTAGAATTTTGAATATAATATATATATATATATATATATATATATATATATATATATATATATATATATATATATATATATGATGAGTCATGTTGTTTGCGTAACTTGATTGGTGGATTCTTTTGACCGAACAATTTCTAAATTCCTATTTGTTACTTCTTCCATTTTTTATTACATGATGTTTTAGGTTTTTTATTTTGTTTTTTTTTATTTGATGTTTTACATTACTAATATATTTTTTTATCATGTTTTATCATATTTGATCTTATTTAAAGTATGAAAGAGGTTCATTGTTTAATATAAAAAATACTACATTTAGCTTTGATGATTAAGAAGAAATAAAATTTTTACGTAGAAAATAGAGTTTTAGAAGAGAAGTATTGTGAGTAAACTAATCATTTTAGTAACCTAATTAATACTTCATTGGTGTTAGTAAACAACCTTAAACATTAGTATATAATAAAAACCAGAAGGAGTATTTAACAATGCATCTGATTGTGTTGCTCGGAATTTAATAATTAAGGTAATACTAATTATGATACAAGATTTAAAAAGACATATAATGTAATATTAATATTTTTTTTGAATGAAATGTAATTTAAGTGTTATTTTTTAATAAATTTATATTTTGTATATGTTTTTAATTTTAGAATCAAACATTATTTTAAAATATCAAATAAATTATTTTCTTATTAATCATATTTCATTGAAAAGTTATAAATATTTATTTAATCCTCACTTATTATAAACAAAAATACTCCCTCCGTTTTTTATTATATGATATTTTAGGGTTTTCACTCTGTTCTTTTTTATTTGACACTTTACATTACCAATGCATTTTTTACCATGTTTTCTTATGATACAGTACGCGCGTCCACTTATATATTAGTGTGCTGCCTTCTTCTCGCTGAAAAGCTCTTTCCTTTTCTTTTTGCTGCCGCAAAAAGTTTTATCATCTCGTCCTTCCCTTCTCCTCTGTTTATGGGATGGAGTCTCATACTAACACCAGCATCGTTGCACCGTTTATCATGAAGACGTATCAGATAGTCAACGATCCCTCATCCGATTCACTAATCCGATGGGGCAAAACTAATAACAGTTTCATCGTCGTTGATCCACTGGATTTCTCCCAGAGAATCTTGCCTGTTCACTTCAAACACAACAATTTCTCTAGCTTCGTTCGTCAGCTCAATACTTATGTGAGTGAGATTTTTTAAATTCTAATGCAGCTCTGTATTTGACTATCCGATTTTGAAGTTTTGATTTGTTAATTCGTTTTCGATTGGATTCAGATTGAGTTTTGATTTGATAATTCGTTTTTGATTGATTGATTTAGGGATTCAGGAAGGTGGATCCAGACCGATGGGAATTCGCAAATGAATGGTTTCTGAGAGGGCAAAAGCAGTTGTTGAAGAATATTATGCGAAGAAAGCAGAGTAAGAGTTCATTAATGGCGGCGAAAATTGAGGAATTCGATAACGAGGAGCTAGTTATGGAGATAACGCGGTTGAAGCAAGAACAGAGAGAGCTGGATAAAGAGGTTGAAGGTATGAACAAGCGATTGGAAGCGACGGAGCGGCGGCCGGAACAAATGATGGCGTTTCTTCGCAAAGTCGTTGAAGATCCCGATCTTCTTCCTCGAATGATGCTTCAAAAAGAACGAACCAAACGTTTAACCGATAAGAAACGCCGTTTAGCGATTTCTTCTTCTTCCTCTTCCTCTGGTGGAGCCGCCGTTTCGAGCTCCGTGAAGTCTGAGTCGGAAGAAGAGGGAAACATCGGGGTTATATCGTCGCCGGAGATAACAGGCCGGATTGATGTTGATAATAGCAGCTTTTGCCAATCGTCGCCCTCGCCGGAGTCGAATCTGGTAGGGTGGATGGGGGAAGCGAATAACTATATTAGTTGTACTGCCTCGCCCAGTCCGGTAACGGCGGTTTCAATTGGAGCAGGATTCGGAAATGGTGTGACGGTGGCAGTGTCACCGGCAGGAAGTAGTTTGATAGGTTATGGCGGTGGAGGCAGTGGACAAATAAGCTATTTTAGTGAACTGGCGAGGGGAGTGGAGGGAAGACCTCCACCGCCGCCTTATCCATTTTCGCTTTTAGGAGGTGGCTTTTAGGTGCTATTCACAAGATTTATCTTAGATTTTATCTTTTGTATTAATTATGCGTTTCTGGTATATTACTTTCTTTTTCTTTTTCTAATATTTTCTTGTAAAGACCCAAAAAAAAAAAAAAAGAAAAAAAAAAAAGCAGATTTAATTTTGTGGTTAATCCACGATTTACTGTCGAAATAAACGTATACTTATGTAGTTGTATTAGTTATTATTACAGCAACTCAAAATATATGTTTGATTGGTTAATTTAAGATTAATTATTCTTTTTATACATATGGGATTTTATTTTTTAGAAAATGGTGGGTATTGAATTTACAATTTCTCACTTCACAAAAATAAAATTTTATGGTTAATATACTAAAATTCAACCAACTAATTGTCTTCTTTTTTTTTTTTTTTTTTCAGTGAACCAACTAATTTAGTTTGGTTACATGGGAAGGCACAACCAACTAATTTATACCAACTACATCAAACAATCAATTAATTAATAATAAATTTATAAAACCAAAATTCCTAGTTTACACACCTTAAATGGCTAAACGCCTACTTTATCAGTCAAAAATAAATTTCAAAACTAGGGATCGAGTAAAACTAGGTTAAATAAAGAAGTTGACTTGTGAATTTAAATTTTATCAATCGGAGAAATTTTTTTAAAAAAATGAATATCAAAATCAAAATAAATTAATAAATAATTAATCAAGAGCTATATGATGAATTAGAGGAAGATTAATCTATTACCGAATATTAAGCAGTGGCGGAGGATCATACTACAAAATTACTCTTGAAATTTACATTTTAATTATAGTTACAACAAACGCATCAAATTTTTACAAGGTATTAGTATCTCTATCTTTTTTCAACACACACATATATAATATGTATACATAGAGCGATCATCTAATTTTATCTTTGTCAACTTTTAAATACTTTTACGAGTTTTTGTTAAATTTATGACTTCTGATGTAATAAATTGATACACTAATCAATTTTAATTATAAACACTGAACTCTTAGGTAGTGAGAAAATTAGTTGAGTGTATCAAAATTAGTTCTAATAGAGTTTTATATGTCTGAAAATCTACCTGTAAATAAATTATACAAAAATAATTCAATTTAAAATTAATAATAAACTGAATCCACGCGTTGAATTGATTTTGGTGTTTACAACCACTTAAGCAAGCGATAATACATGTGATTTGATACTAATCAAGTCAAAATTCAACTGAGAGGATGGTATTAATAAATGTCGGTACCCTTCCAATTAAGAAAGCAAGAAAAAACGGCGAAATTAAGTTGGAAATCAAAATAGAATTGGAGTTGGTGATGCCAATAAGAGCCACAAGAAATTGACCCTTCGATGTACCATAAGGACACAGACTACCAAAATTTTGAGATAGAAAGATAATGTATAAAAAAAATAGGAATGACGAATTAAATTAATTATAATGTACAATATAATTTTTATGCAATGGAAAATGTAAGTGATTATTGTCAAAAAAAAAAAGAAAAAAGGATGATGTTATATAATATAAAAATGTAATGGGCTGGAAAGGCTCAGTTACTTTATTATTATGGGCTGGAAAGGATATATTTTGTTTCCCTGTCTCTCCCTAACCTCACGTGTCACTGTGTTAGGAGTGACAACGGTGCGGATGCAGGGATGAGGGTGCATTTTCTACTCCGCCTTCAATAATTAAGGGGACGGTTTCGAAGATTCCCCATTTAATATTTCGGGAATTTTTTCATCCCCATCCCCGCCCCGCGTGGGTGTTTACGGATATCGGTGAATCCTTACCCATATTCAACAAATAAAAAAAAATTAGTATTTCGTTATTTTAATAACTATTTTAACATTCAATATCCAAAATACAAATTCTACAACATCACAAATGTGGTTTAACATTAAATATTCAAATTACAAAATATATCCAATATTACAAAATGTGTACAAATTCATTAGAAAGCTGGACTTTAATAGAAATAAAGGAAGAGAGATGCGGTTTAATCGTCCAAGCCCATCTCTCTTCCTTTCTTTCTTTCTCTTTGTGTGTGTGTGCATATATATATATACGGGGATTTATACGGGAGCGGGGCGGGGATAGAACTATCCGCCCCCACACCCATTTAAGAATCGGGGATAAAATAACCCCCATCCCATCCCTGTGGGGGATAATATCGGTTATTCCCTGCACCCGCCGGATCGGATCCCCACGGTTTTCAGGTAATCCCCATCTCATTGCCACCCCTACACTGTGTGGGACAAATTTCACAGTTTTTACACATTTAAATTAGGTCTTAAATTCCATTTAGAATATGGAAAAAAAAAAATTAATTTAGTTGAAAAATTTGGCAAAAAGTAAAATGCATGCTACACTCGAGATCTGATTAAAATTTACATACCTAAATAAGTTAAACTTGTTTCAAATGGCTTAATATTATACTAGTTTTAATTTTTGGTTGCATTAAATTTATGATTTATCTATTTAGGCGTACATATTTGTTAAGGAGTAACATTTACTTTACGAGTATTCTAAAAATTTCTTTATATATAATTTTTTTTTTTTTTACAAATATATAATTTATGTTTATATTTTTGAGGTTAATAGTGAGTTTTAAATCTGTAATAATTAGTAAAACTACAACTTAAACTCGCCATAAACTGATTTATCACTATTCAAATATTGATAAACTTGTTTAGACAGTGTGAATAACCTTTAAACCTAGAGAAATAATAAATTAAATTAGATTTTTATTTTAATTTTAATTTTTTATTCAGCTTGGGTCCAATATCAATAGTATGAGTTAGGATATATGAACACAAAATTGACAGAAAGCTAAAATTATGTTCATTGATGATGTCAACTCATAATTGAATTGAGTTATATTTGATAATATTTCAATATCATGACCGTCTTGATTCATTGTTATACAAAAGCTAGACAAGATAAACAAAAAAATAAATAAATAAATAAAAAATAAAAAATAAAGCTATATTTAACCAATAATGTTTATTTAAATTCAATTGAATTAGGATCTGAAAATAATTTTACAAAAATGTTTCGTAATGCTAATAAAAATGCAGAAAATAAAAATATTAATACTGCTACCACACGAGATAAAAATATCAATTCTAACGTAAATAGTGTTAAAATAGAAAATAAAAATATTATGCATTGTTAGAAACTTACTTGGAGTCAAATGCAAAAAAAAAAAAGAAGTTTAGGTGGTGTTTTGCCAAAAAAAATATAAAATAGTGAGTTTGCTTGGATGAAACTAGTGGTGAATATGAGGAAAGAAACAGCGTGGGTCCCAATCGATGTAGCGACTAAAATAGTGGTTTTGGAAGTATGCTATCCGACACGTGTCAAAGGACAGTAACATGAAACAAGACACTCAGATGGGGTCACCTCAAAAAATTGTGTCCCCTCATATTTTGTGGCGGCATTTTGCCATGTAAGTGTTGAGAGGTGGGGACCAGAAGTCCTCGTCAAAAGCGTCCACGTGGGTGGTGTAAGAGTCAGGAGTGGCACGTGTTCACATCCCAATGCAAATCGACCTGGATTGGACCCACATCCCCATCCTAACACGATGCACCTCTGTCACATACAATCAAGTTCGACGTGGAACCCATCACTAATGGTGGTCCCATCACGTGTCGACGGCTCAATGCTACTAAATATTCTAAACTACTAATATTTTTTAGTTTCAAAGGGGAAAACACATCCTCCGTCTCTGGTATCAAAACTGAAATTAACCCTATGATTAATTTTTTTAATATATTAAATACCTAATCGTTTAATTTTAATATTATTAGCTCCAAACTTGATCTTATTTCATATCTATGTAATAAGTTCTATTAAATATTATGATCAATAATATTTTAGTATGCAACACAATTTTTGAAAATTGTTTGGATAAGAAAACGTATTTGCTGGAAGTATCAATTTTATAGTTTCAAGCGATACAACCATGTAATTTTTAAATTATTTGAAAATATTTGTTTTATAATGCCATATCTGAACAGAGCGTATTACACTTACGTAAAAGATAGGTCGAGTTTAAGGCTAATAATTTTGAAATAAAAAGATTAAGCATTCAATAAGTTCATAAAAATTTATCGGAATACCAATTGTAATCTTGATAGAAGATCAAGAGAATCAAAATGTGTTTTGCCAAAATATAAATACATTTTTTGGAAGCATAAAGCATTCTAAAATGTTTTTATGTTCATGTTTTTTCACGTAAACATAAAACATTTTTAGTTTGTAAAATATATCTTCTTTGAAAGATATTATTTGAAGTTGATTATGTTTTCGTGAAACAAACGAATTTGTTTGCAAAGAACATTGGTGTAGAAATCGACATAATTAGCTTACATATTTGAAGTTAATTTTATGCTATTTTTTGAAGAATACTTGTTTATATATTAAACAAATTTTTTTATACTTTCTTTTTTAAGTTTCATTTTTCAAATACACTGTTTATATTACTTTGCTACTATGTTTTCATGGTTTGTCTCCATCCTATTATTCTAATTTTCTTTCTTACTTTTTGTATTTTAATTTTAAGTTTTATCATTTATCTCTTAATCAGTTAATTTTTTCAAAACACCACTTTAGAATGTTTTTATATTTTTTTTATTCGAAATAAGATCCATATATATATATTTTTTCGAATCATCAGTTATGTATAAAAAATATATCGGAAAAATATAAAAAAATATTGAAAGCACTAATACTTTTTTTGATATATTCTGTATGTTATTTTGTTATTCTAATACTTTTTTGAGACTGTGATATATTTTTTTATTGTGATACTTTTATGATATGTGTATCACACGTGTGTGATTTTTTTTTTATAATTCTAATATGTTATTTGTATGTGCTGTTTGTTGTTTGTATATTTTTCAAATTGTGTTGTCTATAATGTTGCTTATGTAAAGTTGGTGATGATATTCTTCTTACTAGTTATACATTTATTGTATAGTGATATTCTTACATATCTTCTTATAGTTGTTCATCTTTTGGTGTCTTTGGTATTATAATTACACAAATAGTTATCTTTTTTTTATAAGTTTATAACACATTTTTGATACATTTTATTATATTAAAACTGCACAAAAAGTTATGTTTGATGCATTTTTAATATATTTCGATTTTTTTAAAAACTTTTATGATGATAAAAAAATATATATATATACATATGGATATCAATTCGAAAATAAAAAAAGAAACGAAAAAAAACTTACTCAAGTGACATTTCGAAAAAGTAAATGGTTTGAAAGATAAACGAAAAAATAACGTTTAAATTACAAAAATTAAAAGAGAATAAGATGAATCGCCTTATAGGAATTGAATCAGCATAATTTAAGAATATGTTATAGTTTGAAATGTAAATTTGATGTTTTAAGCGCCTTATGTATTTTTTGAATAATTGTTGAAAATACGGGTTTTTGTCTAAATTACCCTAAAATATATGGCTATGTTGTTTTATGATGATGCAATAGTTCGATGCTTTTCGATATCTTATCCGGAAGGACTTTAATATATTGCGTTTTTACGTTTTGTAGTAGCTACTGGCTAGTTATTCACAAATATACAAGTGTATATGAAAATACAAAATGACCCTTACTTAAAAAAAACTTATTTTTTATTTTAAATTTTATTAAGATATTTTGAATAAAATTTTAATATTAAACCGCACTGAAATTTATGTATTTATCTATATTAGTTCTAAAAGTAAAAACAGTTATTATTACTCATCTTAATATAAATTTCTTTAAATAAATATTAAATATTATAGTTGTTAATATTTTACCAACATCTTACTTTTGGCATTTTATCTACAATATATATTAGAGATAAAAAGATTCACATCTACTATTTTATATAGTTCTAATTTAACAATTTTTAAAAATTAATTTGTTTATTAGAAACAAAGTGAAATTATATAATCATATAAAATTAATAAATCAACTATTGTAAATTTTATTGTTCGGGTTTTTTTTAGTCCAGAAAAATAGCCATCAAAAGTGCATCAAATTATCTAAGAGATTACATAATCCAAGACGCATCTATGTTTAGTCCAAATTCCGTTGATCATAAATTTTAGATTATAGTTTTTAATTTAAATCATAATTTTTAAATATGCTAAAGTCATCGAAAATATTTGGGGTATTTATTTATTTTTATTAAACATATGCTCAGTGCATTAAATATGAATCAATTACATCATCAATCTCCAAAAAAAAAAAAAAAAAGCTTTATATGACTAATTATATTATCTAAAAGATTCTACAGTTAAATGAATATTTAATTATTGCGTGAACAATTTAATTGTTTAACAATTTAATGAATATTTAATTATTTTCAATATGGATAATATAAGAAATTTAGAATAAAATATGGTGTTCATACTTTTAATTCGAAGAATAGTTTGATAAACATAATAGATGAAATCCTTTTTGTCTACATAATTGATTAATAATGAAATAAAATTGTTATTAAAAAATTACAGTAATAATATGGGCTTCTGCCTCTTGGGCTGATGGGCTTCATCCAATCACCTGGAATTAATGGGTTGGATTTTAAACAAATTGCGTACAGGTGACGCCCAATACTACTTCAATAAATCCTGGCCGCATGTTCTTTTTTCTCCATTTAATCTTAGCCTTCGATTTCATTTTCATGTTCTATTTATAAACGCAAGCGCTCGCGCTCTTCTCAACGGTCGAAAAATTTGTAGTCGAGAGAGGAGAGAGAGCAGCTACGCTGTAGAGAAAAAATTCCTCTTCTCCGTCTTTTCTCCAATTTCAAGTTATTCTTCTCGGTTCAACGAAATTCCTTAATTGGGATCCATATAGATTGGCTCTTCTGGTTTATAAATTCCTTAATTTCAATTAGCGTTAGAATCTTCGTTTCGGCTTCTGCTGTCTCAGAGAGACAGTTATGGCGGGAGTACCTTCTGTCGCAGTTAGTGGTTTGTTCGACGGAAAAACCCTTGGAGTTTACTGGGTGGAATCTTCGGAAGACCATTGGGGCCTCCTCCCAGATGTCCTCCGCAGCGATAAGGTACTACCTTCTCGATTAATTCCTTTTTTTTTTTTTCTAGGGTTTCGAAGGATATATCTATTCTGCTTTTGTTAAACTACACGTGGAGCTCAAGTTCTAGGGTTTCAAACAGCATCTTTCCTTTTTTCTTGGATTGGTTTGATTATGTAGCATCATATTCTACTTTAGTTGCTCTTCAATTTCAATTAAACAAGATTAAAACTTGTGGGTTCCTGTTTTAACATTTGTATGTTGATAATAACCTTTAGAAGTTGCAATGGCATATCTCAACTAAATAGCATGTATCCTTAAGTGGGTTCCTGTTTTAACACTATATTTGAGGAGGATTTCACTCTTAAATAGTCTGTTGCATGTATAGAAGATCGCTCCTCTTATGTTTATTTTCCTCATTCCACAATTTGGTAGGAACAACTTCAATTAAAGTTAAAAACATGATCATATTTTATTAATCTTGCATTGTTTTATAGTCAATTTCATGTCCAATGCAACCATCATCGCTTGTGGTTCTTAAATTTCATCATTTATTCATGTAACATGATATTTACTTTTGATTTTATGGTGGACCCTTGCTAATAGATCCAACCACATAGGTTTCTGTTCAGCAATATTCTTTTGCAAAGATGTTGATGAAGTTGCGATAAAGGATTACAACTGCATGCCTCTTTATCACTTGAAGAGCATAAAGCTAAGTTATATTTAAGGATAACTTTCAGAATGAATTATTCTATTTGATATGCATGTCTTTTTTTATGCATTAGTTCTTTGTTGCTTTGCATAAATTTGCTTAAAGGGTCATGTTTTTTTCCAGTATTACAACTCTGTAATATCTACTGATGTAATAGACATTCTTATGCTCATTCTGTGTTCTCATATGCTCGTTCTATGTTCTGATATCCAGAGTGCAATATTTTGGTTGATTTCGTGAGTAATTTTGCTATCTAAGTTTTTAACTAAATACTGATTCTGATATTAAGCGCAAGGTTCAGAAGTTTGAAGTTTATAATCTGAGTCTTTTGACTGCTGGTACCAAACCTTTCTAATTCATCTCAGAATCATATTACTGTTTCTTTCAGAACAGACAGTAATTCTATATGCCCTTAATGTTACCTTTATGCCTAAGAATTCTCACTAAGTAGTGCATATCTGCCCTGGTTTAAGTCACATAGGCTGTTAAAACCATTTCATTTGGGATTGAAATAAACTGACTAATATGAAGTCAGATGATTATGTCTGATATGCTGTTGTAATCTAAAAATAGGACACATTTGTACTATTTGAACTATGCTTGTTTCGTGCATATCACTCTCTTATATTGTTTAAACTCCGTTGGTAAGTCTATTGACTGATTCTATGTGTTCTTGGTTCTTTATCTGCAGAATTTGAATCTCTTGAAAGATAGGACATGTTTTAATGTTAAACTTAAATTCGAGCCAATCAACTTTGAATTTATTCTTTACGAATATAAAAAACTATTGAAAATGCTTTCTGAAAAATAATCTTATGGAGCTAATACCTAATTAAATTTCCTCTATTTGTTTTATTTACAAAATTCCATTGCCTTGAATTGATCTTCCACATTTAGCCTCTGTACAAAATAAAACTTACTTTGTTTACTTGACGAAATTATTTGCTTATTACAAATAAATCATCGATCACGTGCTTGTTTATAATATTTTCATTACTATTATTAACTGTATAAATATAAATATAAATTTATGCTTCTAATACATTTTGTTATTATCAATTTGGAGTTTAACTGTGACTACAATTGTTCATTTTTTTTAATTAATTAAAGCTAATTTTCTTGATTTTATTATGTATTACTACAATTTCATTACTTTCCACAGTTTAATTTTTGTTTACAAACATATTTGTTTATTATTTGTAATTAAATCTATGAGTTTAGTATTCAGTTGTAGTATTTATGTACATGAGAATTACATCGACTAAGGAATTAGGTGATTTTCTTTTTTTTTTTGGAATATGATTGTTAGCTAATCTTTGGACCCAACAAAGATTAGCTAACGATCATTCCATTCCACACACACACACACACAAAAAAAAAAAAAAATCACCTAATTCCCTAGTCGAATTAAGGCCAACTATTAAGGTACTTCTCATGTGCATAAACACTACCATTGATACTAAACTCATAGATTTAGCTACAAATACTAAACACATATATTTGTAATCTTTTCAAAAAATTAAACCATGACAAGTAATGAAATATGGCAATACAAATTACATAATAGATTGTGGTAACATATAATAAAATCAAGAAAATTATCTTTAATTAATAAATACAATGAGCATTTTGTAGTTACAATTAAACTCCAAACTGTGAGTTATTAATAATAAGAAAACATATTAGGAACACAAATTTATATTTATATTATATAATTAATAATAATAATGAAAAATTAATAAACAAGCACATGATCTATAATCTATTTGTGATAAGCTATCAATTTCGTCATTTTCTTCAGAGGCTAAATATGGAATAACAAAGACTGTAGAAATCCAATTGAAATTTCTATAGGAAGAGAAAACCAGTTTTCTAATCTGCTAAATCTGACATTGGTTTGCAGTATTTATAGCTAAGATTAGTTACATCGTCTATATATCTACTAATGTAATACACATTCTTATGCTCATTATGTGTTCTCATATGCTCATTCTGTGTTCTGATATTCAGAGTGCAATATTTTTGTTGATTTTGTGAGTAATTTTGTTATCTAAGTTTTTCTAATGATTAGTGATTATAATATCAAGCACAAGGTTTAGAAGTTTGAAGTTTATGATCCGAGTCTTTTCAATTGCTAGTACTAAACCGTTCTAATTCATATCGGAATCATATTACTGTGTCTTTCAGAACTGACAGTAATTCTATATGCCCTTGACATTACCTTTATGACTAAGAATTCTCACTAAGTAGTGCATATCTGCCCTGCTTTAAGTCACATAGGCTGTTAAAACCATTTCTTTTGGGATTGAAATAAACTGACTAATATGAAGTCAGATGATTATGTCTGATATGCTGTTGTAATCTAAAAATAGGACACATTTGAACTATTTGACCTATGCTTGTTTCGTGCATATCACTCTCTTATATTGTTTAAACTCCGTTGGTAAGTCTATTGACTGATTCTATGTGTTCTTGGTTCTTTGTCTGCAGAATTTGAATCTCTTGAAAGATAGGACATGTTTTAATGTTAAACTTAAATTCGAGCCAATCAACTTTGAATTTATTCTTTATGAATATAAAAAACTATTGAAATTGCATTCTCAAAAATAATCTTATGGAGCTAATACCTAATTAAATTTCCTCTATTTGTTTTATTTACGAAATCCCATTGTCTTGAATTGATCTTCCACATTTAGCCTCTGTACAAAATAAAACTTACTTTGTTTACTTGACGAAATTAAATTCTTATTACAAATAAATCATCGATCATGTGCTTGTTTATAATATTTTCATAATAGTATAAATATAAATATAAATTTATGCTTCTAATACATTTTGTTATTATCAATAACTATTGGTTTTGGAGTTTAACTGTAACTACAATTGTTCATTTTTTTTTATTAATTAAAGCTAATTTTCTTGATTTTATTATGTATTACTACAATTTCATTACTTTCCACAGTTTAATTTTTGTTTACAAACATATTTGTTTAGTATTTGTAATTAAATTTACGAGTTTAGTATTCAGTTGTAGTATTTATGTACATGAGAATTACATTGACTAAGGAATTAGGTTATTTATTTATTTTTTTTTGGAATATGATTGTTAGCTAATCTAAGAACCCAACACAGATTAGCCAACGATCATTCCATTCCACACACACAAAAAAAAAAAAAAAAAAAAAAACCTAATTCCCTGGTCGAATTAAGGCCAACTATTAAGGTAGTTCTCATGTGCATAAACACTACCATTGATACTAAACTTGTAGATTTAGCTACAAATACTAAACACGTATATTTGTAATCTTTTCAAAAAATTAAACCATGAAAAGTAATGAAATATGGCAATACAAATTACATAATACATTGTAGTAACATATAATAAAAACAAAAAAATTATCTTTAATTAATAAATACAATGAGCATTTGTAGTTACAATTAAACTCCAAACCATGAGTTATTAATAATAAGAAAACATATTAGGAACACAAATTTATATTTATATTATCTAATTAATAATAATAATGAAAAATTAATAAACAAGCACATGATCTATAATCTATTTGTGATAAGCTATCAATTTCGTCATTTTCTTCAGAGGCTAAATATGGAATAACAAAGACTGTAGAAATCCAATTGAAATTTCTATAGGAAGAGAAAACCAGTTTTCTAATCTGCTAAATCTGACATTGGTTTGCAGTATTTATAGCTAAGATTAGTTACATCGTCTATATATCTACTAATGTAATACACATTCTTATGCTCATTATGTGTTCTCATATGCTCATTCTGTGTTCTGATATTCAGAGTGCAATATTTTGGTTGATTTTGTGAGTAATTTTGTTATCTAAGTTTTTCTAATGATTAGTGATTATAATATCAAGAACAGGGTTTAGAAGTTTGAAGTTTATGATCCGAGTCTTTTCAATTGCTAGTACTAAACCGTTCTAATTCATATCGGAATCATATCACTGTGTCTTTCAGAACTGACAGTAATTCTATATGCCCTTGACGTTACCTTTATGCCTAAGAATTCTCACTAAGTAGTGCATATCTGCCCTGCTTTAAGTCACATAGGCTGTTAAAACCATTTCTTTTGGGATTGAAATAAACTGACTAATATGAAGTCAGATGATTATGTCTGGTATGCTGTTGTAATCTAAAAATAGGACACATTTGAACTATGCTTATTTCGTGCATATCACTCTCTTATATTGTTTAAACTCCGTTGGTAAGTCTATTGACTGATTCTATGTGTTCTTGGTTCTTTATCTGCAGAATTTGAATCTCTTGAAAGATAGGACACGTTTTAAAGTTAAACTTAAATTCGAGCCAATCAACTTTGAATTTATTCTTTATGAATATAAAAAACTATTGAAATTGCATTCTCAAAAATAATCTTATGGAGCTAATACCTAATTAAATTTCCTCTATTTGTTTTATTTACGAAATCCCATTGTCTTGAATTGATCTTCCACATTTAGCCTCTGTACAAAATAAAACTTTGTTTACTTGACGAAATTAATTGCTTATTACAAATAAATCATCGATCATGTGCTTGTTTATAATATTTTCATTACTATTATTAATTGTATAAATATAAATATAAATTTATGCTTCTAATACATTTTGTTATTAGCAATAACTATTGGTTTTGGAGTTTAACTGTAACTACAATTGTTCATTTTTTTTATTAGTTAAAGCTAATTTTCTTGATTTTGTTATGTATTACTACAATTAAATTACTTTCCACAGTTTAATTTTTGTTTACAAACATATTTTTTTTAGTATTTGTAATTAAATCTACGAGTATAGTATTCAGTTGTAGTATTTATGTACATGAGAATCACATCGACTAAGGAATTAGGTGATTTTTTTTTTTTTTTTTTGGAATATGATTGTTAGCTAATCTAAGAACCCAACACAGATTAGCCAACGATCATTCCATTCCACACACACACAAAAAAAAAAACAAACCTAATTCCCTGGTCGAATTAAGGCCAACTATTAAGGTAGTTCTCATGTGCATAAACACTACCATTGATACTAAACTTGTAGATTTAGCTACAAATACTAAGCACATATATTTGTAATCTTTTCAAAAAATTAAACCATGAAAAGTAATGAAATATGGCAATCCAAATTACATAATACATTGTAGTAACATATAATAAAATCAAAAAAATTATCTTTAATTAATAAATACAATGAGCATTTTGTAGTTACAATTAAACTCCAAACCATGAGTTATTAATAATAAGAAAACATATTAGGAACACAAATTTATATTTATATTATCTAATTAATAATAATAATGAAAAATTAATAAACAAGCACATGATCTATAATCTATTTGTGATAAGCTATCAATTTCGTCATTTTCTTCAGAGGCTAAATATGGAATAACAAAGACTGTAGAAATCCAATTGAAATTTCTATAGGAAGAGAAAACCAGTTTTCTAATCTGCTAAAAATTAAAATTGCTAATCTGCTAAATCTGACATTGATTTGCAGTATTTATAGCTAAGAATAGTTACATCTTCTATATATCTACTAATGTAATACACATTCTTATGCTCATTATGTGTTCTGATATGCTCATTCTATGTTCTGACATTCAGAGTGCAATATTTTGGTTGATTTTGTGAGTAATTTTGTTATCTAAGTTTTTCTAATGATTAGTGATTATAATATCAAGCACAAGGTTTAGAAGTTTGAAGTTTATGATCTGAGTCTTTTTGATTGCTAGTACTAAACCGTTCTAATTCATATCGGAATCATATTACTGTGTCTTTCAGAACTGACAGTAATTCTATATGCCCTTAACGTTACCTTTTATGCCTAAGAATTCTCACTAAGTAGTGATATCTACCCTGCTTTAAGTCACTTAGGTTGTTAAAACCATTATGTCTGATATGCTGTTGAAATCTAAAAATAGGACAGGTTTGAACTATGCTTAATTTGTGCATATCACTGATGTCTTATGTTGTTTAAACTCCGTTGGTAAGTCTATTGACTGACTCTACATGTTCTTGGTTCTTTATCTGCAGAATTTGAATCTCTTAAAAAATAGGACAGGTATTAATGCGAAAAACTAAAAATCGAGCCAGCCAACTCTGAATTTATTCTTTCTGGATATAAAAAACTATTGAAGATGCTTTCTCAAAAACATTAAACAGAAAAGGAAAGCATTTGACTAATACGAAATTAAATCTCCTCTCTTTCTAGTATCGATCTACCTTAGCTGCTCAGATATTTTGAATTCATTTTTGTTGGTTTCTTTCAAATTCCTCTGTTAACGTCTAGCTGTGTGTGGGTTTGCTGTGAATTTCTGTCGGTTTCTATACATTCTCTTTTATTGTTAGCTTCGAATGTGTGGGTTTGCTGTGAATTTCTGTCGGTTTCTATACACTCTCTTTTATTGTTAGCTTCGAATTTCTGGCAATTGAAGAAATTGGTGAAGAATGGGACAATAGTTCAAAGGAAAAAAAGAAAGGAGGAGGAAGAATGTGAAGAGGAGCAAAGGAGGAAATCCATTGAAAGATCATGCTTCTAGTGGTGTTGATGATAATGAACTTCTCGCTGACGAAATCATCACCTTGTAAGTTCTGAATTATTGATGTTAATGTACAATATGCTTTTGTTTGCATTAATATTTTTACGTTATTCTAGTTATTCTTCTATTCAAATGTGCAGAAGTTAGCCTGTTGTTAATGTGTGATAATTCGATTGGCAATTCTTCTGCCTAATTTATGGATCTGTTTGCATCAGAAATGAATTCAGTTTAAATAGGTTGGTTGTATATTTGCTCTTATTTATTTTTGCAATCTTTCATTATCAGTGAAGATTGTTCTCTTCTGCTGTGTTATAGATTTTTAAGCGATATTATTAATCAAATGCTTTCCTTTTCTGTTTAATGTTTTAGCTGAAGTTTGGTCAAAAGTATGCTGCAAAAGAAGCCAAAGCCATGAAAATATATTGAACTTACATGAAAGAAAACGAGGGTGAGTGAAAGCTCTGGTTTGCACTCTCTATATCTGTTTACTAACATACTTTGATGCAGGTTCATCTTGTTGAAGCTTCTGATATAGTATTCCAGAACTTCATAGGCATATCTGTATCTATTTTCTTCTTTTCGGTTATGAATTTAGTATTTATTTGTATCTCAGTAGATCTTAGACTCTAGGTAACTCTTTTCTCTTTTAGCACTAATATGAAGTCCTATTTTGTGCTTGATCTTTGGGATAAACAGGATTGGTACAGATGCATGTCAGGCAGTACAAAAGAAGTTTCTAATCACTATCTTATGCCTGGATAATACATAAAATGGTCAAATCACTATGGTTCTAGATCTTTCGTAAGAGAGGGTTATATCCTGTTGTCATATGTGATTTATTATATTTTTGTTATTTATTTTTATGATTATAATGTTATGTGTTAGTATTGCTATATGGTTTGCTATATGTCATAGAGATGGTCTAGTTTCATTAAGTTTCTGATATGTTGATATTGTTTACTTATTATTACCATGTATCGGTTATGATAGTTAGTGACTGCTGCTCTAGTTTCATTTAATTGATTCGTATGCATATGCTGATACCCTAACCATGTTAATAATGTTAGTTAGGAAAGTCATGATACATGTAGCCTGTTGATATCTGATCTTATATTTGTCTTATCTACTCATTTTGTATACCAGCAACATCTTGCAAGATAATGTACTTTTGTCATGGTTCTGTTTCATTTCTATTATGAATTCTAGAAATTCATGATAAGTGTTTCTATTCTGTTCTGATATGTCATGAATAATTGTAATCATTATATTATCCTGATTAAGTTTTCATGAAATGTTCCGAGCTTATTATTCCTCGTATAAATGTGTTTATTCTATTTTGAGAATCCCAATGCTTCTTCCGATTGAGA
The DNA here is from genome assembly GCA_039660915.1 of Euphorbia tirucalli. NCBI lineage: Eukaryota > Viridiplantae > Streptophyta > Magnoliopsida > Malpighiales > Euphorbiaceae > Euphorbia > Euphorbia tirucalli. Next base: position 72,624,705 of record CM077634.1, on the reverse strand, counting down.
ATATCTGATAAGAGGAATATGGTTCCTTTTTTTTAAAAAAAAGTGTTAGTATCATTGTTCAGTCTATTGTGATCTGTTTGCAATCTCTGTTATCTTATGTGCTTTGAGTTCTTACAGCTTTGTATCTATTTAACTCATGAACAAGTTCATATGTTTCAGCCATAGCTTCATATAGGAATTATGGGTTTGCAAATACTTCATCGCATAAACAACCTATGTTGATACTATGATGCCTTTGTTGCTAAAAAATAGTGTTAGTATCATTGTTCAGTCTATTGTGATCTGTTTGCAATCTCTGTTATCTTATGTGCTTTGAGTTCTTACAGCTTTGTATCTATTTAACTCATGAACAAGTTCATATGTTTCAGCCATAGCTTCATATAGGAATTATGGGTTTGCAAATACTTCATCGCATAAACAACCTATGTTGATACATTGATGCCTTTGTTGCTAAAAAAAAGTGTTAGTATCATTGTTCAGTCTATTGTGATCTGTTTGCAATCTCTGTTATCTCATGTGCTTTGAGTTCTTACAGCTTTGTTTCTATTTAACTCATGAACAAGTTCATATGTTTCAGCCATAGCTTCATATAGGAATTATGGGTTTGCAAATAATTCATCGCATAAACAACCTATGTTGATACTATGATGCCTTTGTTGCTAGTTTTGGTATCCTGTGCTTTGATAAGCTTAGTTCTTTTAATCTGGTTGCTTCTGAAATATGATGATATTAGTCAATTGCTCTGCTGCTTGTTCTTTGTTTCATGATTTTTATATGCTTTTTGTTATTCAGGCGTCTCCAAGGTTTCTGGCATCTCTAACTCTCTGTTATGGAGGGTTTTTTTTTTTTTTTTTTTCTTTTTGATGGGTGGCAAAGGGGGGAGAAAAATAATCTAGAAATCTATGCATGTGATTTACTGATTTGCTAGTTGAAATGATGCTTATGGCAGTATGTATATGTGCTATTATATGCTTAATTAATTAAATTTTGTATGTGCAATTATGTGCTTAATTTATTTTGGTTTCCGTTAGAAATACACAACCATTTCCACTCTATGATTGCTGTGTTGATCCAACTTGATGTGATGATACATGCTGTACTAATGTGAGATGATATTGCCATATGATCAAAATTGTTAGATTATTTGATATGCTAACATGTTGAAGGTTCCTTATGCTATGTAACTGTATTAAACAATTGCTACTGTATTAGTATATAGGAAATTTGGTATGCTATTTCTGGTTAGGAATAGTTATCATTGGTATAACCTCAGCTTATGTTTCTTGTAGTTTGATCTCTATGCTTAGTTTAACCTCAGGTTATGTTTATATGATGTTATCCACTTGATCCTATGTGACAAGTTTATTGAGTACGTCACCATATGTGTCTGATATTCTTGCTTCTGACTAGATACAAATGGCCTAATCTGTTGCATTTTTTTATGTGCTTTAAAGACAGAAGATGAAGACTTGAAAGGTGCACAAATGAGAAAAATTTCACTTCTGATTGAAAAGTATTGTCTGGTTGATATCATTAGTTATTTCCCTTTTGCCCAATTTAGGCTAGAATCTTTAAGCACTCGCTATACAGGTTTTTTAAGTTCATGCAAGGACCATGCCATATTTCAACTTTGTGACTATCTTCAATTGCCTGAAAACTACAAATATGATAGAATCATATCTTGGTGAGTTTTTCTACCTTGATAATGAGAAGAAATTAAATGAAGAATATCACCGAAGCATATTTCGGAAATGAGAAATGACTGATTGATGGTTCTTTGATTAACAAGTGCACTCTATGCCTATTATTTTGCTGTTAAGTTGGACTATCTTATTCATGGTGTAGAAACTCTTTATACACCATTTTAGTGAGTTCGTTTTCTTCTTGGTAGAAGTCTGGCTCAAGAGATTAGGATTTGCTTATCTGCTCCTACAGGTGAATGATCTCCCCAGCTCTTTCTTTCACTTTATTTTTGCTTCTCAATATACTTATTGGTTATGTTGACATGCTTCACATTCTTATTAAGTGTCTCATTTGGTTAACTCAGTTATTCATGCAAATGGTTGAGAGTTTAACAAATTTAGGACTCGAAATTCATTGGTTGGATTAATTTTGTTCTGATCATGAAGACAGTAGATGTGCATTTAAATCATGATAAATAATTTTTACAGCTCTATACTTTTTTTAATTAGAGTATTTACAACCTTATGATAAATAATTTTAAATTACCTTTTGACTTTTTTTGAATTTATCTATTTGCTTATGTGATTATTTGTAAACATTTTGGTAACGAGCTCTCTTCAATCCAAGCATTCTTACAATTGTTAAAACACTATCTTATCTTACGGGAAAATTAGTTTATTAGCATGTTATTAAGAACTTAATTTCTAAATGACCCAAATCAAAGTATAAGATTTAAGATGGTCAAAATATCTTAATAATATCCTTCCTAATTGGAAAAAAATAATAAACAAAATTATTATAAATACATAATTATCTTAATATTAAGATCCAGCTTGTAGGATCCTCTAAAATACATTTTGAAATAGAATTAATATGGAATTACTTATATCATGCAAATCAAACTGTTTAACATAGTTCTCCAACAAATAACAAAAAAAAGTAATCAGTATGTAATATAATAAAAATAAACATCAAATATCTCAAATAAAAATACCATGAAAAATATTACATAATAAAAAATTAACATGTAAATACCGATTTTAACTTAATAAAACTAAACTAAAACTGTACTCCCGAGACAAATGTATATGAATATACTATAAATATATATGAATTAATATAAGATCGGTATATTAATTAATTGATACTAATTTAACAAACCACAACATTATATAAAATTATTTCAGTATTGTATAATTGTAAATTAATATACTGCAAAGTTATATAAATGTATATAGATCAATAATAAAAGGAAAGAAATTTACTACATTACTACCCTACGTACTTGGGACTTCAATTTCATGTTTTAACACATGAATTAGTCAAGTAAAATCCAATTAATTCGACATTATATTACAACCAAAAAATTGGAAAGCATAAAAAGACAATTTGACCGGGATTTCAATTTTTTTTTGTCGGGTAGCTAATGGAGATATATAGATTATGGAAGATAATCTGAGCGGATTAAGTTGGAGGAGATAAAACGGCTTGTAGAACAATAAAACTTTAAAATTTCAATTAGTGTTTCTAAGATTTTAATATAAAAGAAGAAGATGCCTAACATTTCGTATGCCAAATTTAAAGAAATGGAATTGAATTTAAAATAAAATTTTATTAAATAAAATAATTAGAAAGATAAACATGGTAAAAATAGCATTGGGATAATGATGGAAGGATATAGATCAGATAAGTATTATTGGAAAGTAATTATTAAGAAAACTATTAAAATTTAATTAAAAAAAACTATTAAAATTAGGGTAGTTATAACATTGGGGTAAATAAAAAATAAATTTGTTTAGGATCTAAAAACAAAAACTATGGGATGCTAGAATAAAGATTAGTACAAATATATAGACAAATGAGATAATTTCTCTTCTATCTTTCTTGCTCCATGCATTTTTACGGCCTATCAAGTCGATCTCGGTTTTTATTCGTTATAGGCGAAACACATTTTGAGCCTCCTGATCTTTGTTTTGTATACATTAGACATATGATCTTTTATTTTTAAGTCTAATCGTCCACTTTTAATGCCCCATTGCGCGTTTAGTCCAAACTCTGTTATCAGGTACGTTTACCTGTTACTCATGCCACATCAGATGCCACGTCCATTTTTTAGGCCCCACATGACCATATTTTATCCGACCCAATTACTTTTATATCAATTCAAATAATCCAAACCCACTTACATTTTAACTTAATTACCATTTTTATCATTTTCTAATTTTATTCCTTAATTTTTTGTTCTTTTCTTTTTCTTCCTTTAATTCCTTAGTTTCTTCATTCTTGCTAATGGTCTGAGGAGATAGAAATGATAGCCATAAACATGAATTCATGTGTGAACAAAATTCCAGTAACAAACGAAATAGTAAATATTGCCCAAAACAGTTCCTACGATTTCCATTCCTTAATTTTTCACCATTAACAATAACTACCAAAAATCCAGAAATTCAATTGAAGCAAGATTTATAAGTCAAAATTAAATAATTTACAATTCAAAGACCTAAAACCTAGAAAACCATAAAGAAAGTAATGCTACTCAAATCAAATCTGTAACCATAAGCAGCTACAATTCAAACTCCATCATTTACAACTAAAAAAAAAAAATGAAATCCATAAATAAGATTAAAGAAAATGAAATAACAAAAATTTAAGCATAACCCCCTTCCGTTTGAAACCAGAAGAGAGAAATTCCAGCGAATAGACTCATTTTAGATATAAAAATCCAGCAAATCGAATATTGGAAGAGAAAGCTGCGATTCGAAGAGACTGATTTTGGATTTAGAGATCCGACAAATTGGATCTTGAAGAGAAATTGATGACTCAAACCAGTTTCCCAATTAGAGATCCGACGAGTTGAAGAGTGAACAATTAAGTTAAAGACAGCAAAAGCAAGCGCAATGACAAGGGACACAAAGGATGGCCATGGACACGGCAACGGCTTGAATATGGTGGGAGATCGACATTCCGACGGTGTCTGATGAACCGTAGAAAGCTGGAGAGAAGAGATAAAGGTTTAGAATTGGAAGAAATTAGGGTTAAATTAATGTTTAATTACTAAATATCGCGAGTTTGGATTACTTGAATTGGCTTAAACAAGCATGATCATAGAGTTTGGGCTACACGCGTGACAGAGGACGTTAAAAGTGGATGATTCGACTTAAAAACAAAAGATTATATATCCAATATATACAAAACAAAGGTCATGTGGCAAAAATAAATCCACGGAGGATAGAAATAAAAAATAAAAAATAAGACTGTAAAATGTAATTTGAAGAAAATTCAACTATTGGCCATTGTCGATCGATCTACCATTGCAGGATAACAATTGCAACAGAATCTCCAATGCTATATTCCTTCAAGTAAATAGATTTAAAAAGATCGTTTTAATAAAATGTACTGATCATGACGGAAGATCTTTGATAGAAAGAAATGTTTCCGCTTGTTATGCTAGACTTGAAAGGATGTAAATTGAGTAGATAGTGAAACAAAGATGTTGATCCAACAATTATATAAATCAATATTTAACGGAGTATTTTAATCAAATCACTCAAAACGAGTGAAAGGACAAAATTGGAGAAGAAGAAAAATATAGAAGAGACTGGTTTCCTTTTTCCTCTTCAAAAGTTGAAATTTTAAAAGTATTTTCTTTTGGAAGAAAAGAAACTGTCGTTAGAGTTTTTTTTTTTTTTTGAAACTAATTAAAGACTTTGATTGATGTTGGAAAACGTTTAATTGATACCATTCATGATTACTTAGTAATTATATCATTTTTAATAATTAATTTATACAAACATTTTCAAGCTACATTTCACAAAATTACCGTTATTTACGTTTTTAGATAGTGATGATTATGTATAGTTAATAAGTTAACTAGGCAAATCATCTACTCAAAGAAGTCTTTGTTATAATAAAATAAAAACTTATCTCTCAACTGATAATTAAAATACATATTATTTATGTATATTTAAAATGCCTATTTCGATTAGTGCTCTTAAGATTTCAACTTCATATTAATTCGATATGTATTATTTTTTTATGTTAATAATATTGTGGAATAATTCTACATCATGTAAATTGAGTTAAATAAATATTGGCCAGGAGTTAATTAAACAAATTTAATACGTAATTAAAAAAATTAAATAGAAAATTATCTATAATTTAATACGAACTAAAATAGTGAAATGGTTTATGAAAATAGTAAATTCATTGAGATCTTATGAGTTTCATATGTGTGAATAATCATAAGGGGAAACTATTATGAAGAAACCCGTTATCAGCAAAGAGGGAGAGGAGTTCATTATCCAACGGCCACATGGCCTCCTTCACCTTCTTCAATACTCTGCAGCAAAACCACCTCCTCTCTATCACTCTCTGTAGATATTCACCTTTCAATTTCCTCTCTTTTTCTCCTTTTCTCTTTCTCTCTCCTCCATGTCACACTCCATCTTCTTCACTCAGATCACATGTTGACAACATTTACTCAAACTTGTCCACCAAAAACCATGGAACTTCAACAGAACCTACCAAAAGAATTAAAAAAGAAAATGTCTCTTCTTCAAAGAGTGTAGGCCAATGGGCTAGAAATACAAAGATGAAACCTTTTGATACCAAAATGGAGAAAAAACCCAAAAAAGGTGATCGCAAAGGGTCCAAGAGAAAGAAAGTTGAATCACCGGAAGAAGTGAAATTCCGAATTGGGTTGGATAAGTGCTGTAAAAAAGGGGATGTAATGGGAGCAATTCAATTGTATGATTTAGCTAGGAGAGAAGGAATAAAGATGGGGCAATATCAATATGCTGTGCTTTTGTATCTTTGTTCTTCTGCTGCTACTGGTCTTGTTCAACCTGCAAAAAGTGGGAGTGGTGGTCGAAATTTGAGTTCAGTTGAAGTTTCCACTGAACTTTCAGGTTCAAGTCTGGCACAATTGAGTGAATTAAGAGACGAGAAAGATAGTAAAATTGGTTCTGCTGCATCATACACTCAAATTCCCCAAATTGGGGAGGATGAGGATCTAATTGATATTTGTAGGAACCCTAGAAGTAGGGACAAAATGGAGTTTAATTCTAAGATTGGCGACTTAGATAACAGTAGCAATGATAAAAATGCAAACTTGAGTGAAAACCATGATAATAGTGAGATTCAGGTTAGTGAAGATATAAGAAAGTATGCTCTTGAGAGAGGATTTGAGATTTATGAGCAGATGTGTATGGATGAAGTCCCAATGAATGAACCAACATTAACAGCTGTGGCTAGGATGGCAATGTCAATGGGGAATGGTGACATGGCCTTTGATATGGTGAAGCAAATGGAGCAATCAGGATTGAATCCTAAGTTGCGGTCCTATGGTCCTGCTTTATCGGTTTTTTGCAACAGTGGAGATGTTGATAAAGCATTTGCTGTAGAAGAACACATGCTGGAGCATGGTGTGTATCCAGAAGAACCTGAGCTCGAGGCGCTCTTAAGACTAAGTGTAGAAGCTGGTAAAGGTGACAAAGTTTATAACTTGTTGCATAAATTGAGAACTTGTGTGGGAAAGGTCTCACCTTTGACTGCTGGCGTAATCGTTAGATGGTTTAAGAGCAGGGTAGCTTCACGATTAGGGAAAACGAAATGGGATAAGAGAGTTATTCAAGAGGCAATTGAAAATAGAGGTGGAGGATGGCATGGGCGAGGATGGCTTGGTAAGGGAAAGTGGAGCATTTCACATTCATATGTTGGAGCTGATGCAATTTGTAGTTCTTGTGGGGATAAATTGGCTACCATTGACCTTGATCCTGAAGAGACTGAGTATTTTGCTAAATCAGTTGCTTCCATTGCTATAAAGAGAGATAAAGATTCAAGCTTTCAAAAGTTTCAAGTATGGAAATATTACTTGTTTTGTTCTAATGTGATTAAAAAGTAAAATGACATGAGTTCTTTTATTTGCAGAAATGGCTCGACTATTTCGGACCTTTTGAAGCAGTCATTGATGGAGCTAATGTAGGCCTTATCACTCAGAGATTCATTCCATCCAAGGTACATCTTGTGTTAGCATAGATGTTAAAAAAACTTAAACTAGTGTCTTTATACTTGATTTTCTCTATGGTGGTTTGGCTTTGCAGATCAATGCTATCGCTAATGGAATTCGTCAAAAGCTTCCATCAAAGAAATGGCCGCTCATTGTTTTGCACAACAGGCGTGTCGCTGGGATGAAAGCATCGGTACATAGGGGTTTGATTGAGAAGTGGGAAGATGCTGACTCACTTTATGCAACTCCAACAGGATCAAATGACGATTGGTGAGAATTATACTCACAAAGGCTTCATTTGCCTAGCAAGCATACATATCTTTTTGAACTTTCAAATGATCTTTTAATTTCAGTCAGTTAGCATATGAAATGCTAGAATGGTCATAACCTGTTCTTCAGGTATTGGTTGTATGCAGCTATAAAGTCCAAGTGCTTAATTGTGACAAATGATGAGATGAGAGATCATACATTTCAACTTCTCGGAAATGACTTTTTCCCTAAATGGCAAGAAAGGCATCAAGTGAGTATTCCTCCTAAATGTCAACCTTGCATGATATATGTGTGCTTCAGAATTTGACTCGTATAGGTAGTTTTTATATATCAATGCTGCTTATTGATGATGATATGCTTAATCTTATTATCTTCTAATATGTTTATCCATTCTCAATGAAGGTACGTTTCGATTTTGCTGATGCTGGCCCAGTTTTTTACATGCCTCGGTCTTTCTCTGTGGTAATTCAGGTGAGAACCGATAATGACATGTTAGACTCTGATGTCAAGTTCAAAAGCATGACAGCTGACTTCATAACGTGTGCTTGAAATTTTATGGTTAAAACGCTAACAAATCAGATGCTTTTATTTGTGTGAGCATATTTAACAGGAATCAGCACAAGGTCACTGGCATATTCCAATTGCAAAAGGCAGCGATAATGAACCAGAAATAGAATGGTTATGCATTACACGTTCTAAATCATCGGTGGCAAGTAAAACCAGGGCTGGAGGTAATTTTAAAGCCAAATCTGGCCGAATTTTAACCTTTTGAGCCGTAGATGATTATCTTTGTTGCAAGATGACATACAGAATGAAGCAATGGCATTTGCATATTTGTATGAGTGAAAATGTACGTATTATTACTCCAAGCCTAATGCGTTCGTTAGGAATAAACAACACATCTTAAAGTTTCCCTTAATTTTAATTCTTTTGCTGTTTCATTTGCAACATCATGATTCATGACTAACAAGATATCCAGCTCTTGATGCTTTGCACTTTGAAACATTTGATAATACGTTCTTGTCAAATCATTATCGTGGTTTGCACTTTGTAAACATGTGATATTGCTTTTACTGATATTTGAACTGCATTTGTGTTGAATAGAGTTGCAATCTACTAACCAAACAAATGGACAAGCAAGATCGACCACTCGAACTAGAGCGAAGAAAAAGCAAGAAACATTAAAACATGGAAGCCACGAGGAATTGCAAAACTCTCCTGAACAACTATACAATAGTCTCAGAGATATTCACGTAACATCTGTCCTATCCAAAATTGAGTCGGCAGAGGAGCTTGGTGGCTGTGTAATTGACTTTCAGATATAAAACTCTAGTCTCATCTCGGATTCATGACTTGAACGACAACCGAAAAAGTAGACATGGAATCCTAATATCATCGTTCAATTATGAACCACATGTCAATGGTCACATTGTGGAGAATTGTTAATATTCCAGCTGTGCTTTCTGGGTTCACCAAGTCCCTTGACTCTCAAAACCTTGATCATTTACTTCTTCAGTAACCTAACATAATCAACCTTTCTTTCGTAATTCTTTTGTAGCTTCCCTGTATTTACTTCTAACAGCTTTTCTTGTACTTCAGTTTGATGACATGGGCAAGGCACATGCAGAGGTCATTAGATCCTCACCTCAGACAGCAAACGCTCAATTTTGTACATTACATATATTTTTTAAGAGCAATTTGGTTCAATCTTTGTATTTTGAATAGCTCATCGATTCTTTAAAGTTGAAAGGGTAAATAATTATAACCTCCCTGAGGTTTGGTCAAATACACTAGTACCTCTCTGTATTTTACATATTTAATTTATACCACCCTGAAGTTTGTCTCTATCACATTATTATCTCCCTCAATTCATTATTAAGCATTTTTCTTTCAAAATTGTTGATGTTGTTAAGATGTATGACTAAAATTAGCTTTGTTTCCTATATAACGTTGATTTTGTAATGCCATTTGTCATAAAAAAAAAATTATTCACTTGTTATGAGACTTTTTCTATACCTTTTAAGTTGTGATTATGTTAGGAAAAAAGACATTAAACGGGTCTAATTAAGAAAAAATTGAATGTAAAACATTTTAAGAAATGATATTAGTCCGTAACTATATATTACGTTCATAATTTTAATAGAAAACCAAACAATAATAAATAGAGGGAGGTCATAATGTGATTGATGTAAAATACAGGGAGGTATAAATTAGATATGTAAAACACAGGGAGATACTAGTATATTTGACCAAATCTCGGGGAGGTTATAATTATTTACCCAAGTTGAAACTTACATTACATCTAGGGCATTTCTAAAATTTCACAGCAACCATACTGTCTGCTATAAAAAGATTGCCTTTTGCAGCTTTATTCTAATGTTTTTCATGGCTCATGGAAAGTTAATTTTTGTTTTAAAGAAGACAGTAACTAGATTTGTTAATCATGATTAACAATTAAAAAGGGGAAAATAGAAGCAATCTTGTATTCAGCTGAAAAATGATAAAAAGGTCATTCTTTATGGTACCTATCTCATATGGTGGTGCCTCTGAACCGTCCTTGTCTGTCTGTAACTGGAATTTTTTTTTTTTTTTTCAAAAAAAGAACAAGAAATCACGGGTGGGCAGTTCTGTTTTGTCATTTTGTACAGGTTCTATGAACAGTAAAGAATCTAACTTTAATGGTTTTTGGCTGTTTTATTCACTACTCCATAATGGGATAATCACGAGCCTCTAGTTCTTATATACTTGTCTCCTCTCCCTCTGATTATCTCCCAATCAACCGCCTTTCAACCATCGCAGTTCTCTTGCTCTGCTGTAATTTGAAAAGCAAGAGAAAAAAAAAATCAAGAAAATGCAGATAACCAGACCTTGTGCAATTGAAAACTCGGGAGAAGAAGAGCCTGAAAATGCTATGCGTTTTAACAAGTCCCTTCGAGTTAGTATTCAGTCAGCCTTTGTCTTCTTTCTTTCTTTCAATGCTTACTTTTCATTTCTGTTGAATATCCACATTGCTCAATGAGGGTGCTGTGTGGCCTCTTATATATGTGAGGCAATCCTCCCATTTGAGGTATTTTTGGGGGTGAGTTAGCCTTTGTTTACATCAATCAGAGCCTTATGGCTTTGATCTCCATAGGCGTGTCACATTGCTTTAAGAAGGAGCTATGTGGCTACTTACCCCCATTTGAGGCACCTATAGGCCTTTGTTTACAATCTCCAGTTGTGTGATTCGGGTTGTTATGTTATCTATATATTTCATAACACTGACTATAATGTCAAATGTGTTGTGTTATTGTGTTAGAAATTGACCCCTAATCTCCATGTTCTTCATTGGGTTTTCGCAGGAGCTTAGGGACTTGCGTTCTCAGCTACATCACGCAGCAGATTACTGTGAAGCAACATTCTTGCATTCCAGAGAGAAAAAAAGGTGAGCCCGATTCGATTTTCAAACTCATTACTAGCCGAAATGTGAAGTTTATAACTTTTATTTACATTACAAATAGAAGAATTATGACTTTTCTAGCGCGAATTGATCTTTTTGTGACAGAAAAATCAAACATTTTACAAGTTGATTGACTGTGAGTGCATTTAAGCCGAGTAAAATTGATAACTATATAATTTGCAGGGCTGTGGAAACCACAAAGGAATACATATGCAGAGGTGTAGTTGCTGTAGTTGATCATCTTGGATGTGTTTCAACTGATTTTAATCATTGTATTGCTGAGACCAATGAATTTTCTGAGGCTGAACTGAGAATTGATGCCCTTAAACAAGTTAGTATAATTTTCCATCTTAAATTGCTAATTAATTTTGCAAATAAGTGTCAATTGATCAAAGGCTAATTTTTCTTGCAGAGACTTGTTTCATGTGAACAATATGCTCAAAGGCTTGCTTTAAGCAGAGTAAGATGGAGTGCAAATTTGCCTAAATTTCACCGGCGCTATTTATCTACGCGTAAGTTTGCATAAATCTATCATTTTTCTTCTGTTTAACCTGTATTAACAAAAAATGCTTTTCTTGAGCAGAAATGACAGATTTTGGCAAATCAGATGAGGAAACTATGAGGTTAGTTTGTGTATAGTTTATGGTTTACTGGGCATTTTAAAGAAAAGGAAATCAAGGAAAATAGTATTATGAGACCGCTTTAATTTTTTATTTTTATATATTGGGACCCTGATTAAGAGAATGATTAGTAGTCAAGAGTCACATATCTATTTTATTTCCATTCGAAAAGAGATTCTTACCTATTGAAAAAATGCAATGTCTAACACATATAAAATAGATCATATATTTTTAATCGAGTTTGATATTTACGGCTAGTTGTCTTATTAACCAAAGACTCAAAGTGTCAGATTGAAATATCAAATTTTCGGTGTTTTTGTCCTTTGCAGGGACCCCAATTCACCTGCTTCTGTAAAAGTGATATATAAACATGGATTTGAAGTAGAAGATTTACCACTTTTCTTGTACACATACCCTCAAAAGCCATCTTTGCCTAAGCAAGTGGCTTCTAATTCACCTTCAGGTATTTATTATCCATTTTTATCTCTATTTTTTTTTTTTAATTCAATCTATTGATTTTTAAGTTGAATTAATCTTATTTATTGAATAATAATAAATAATTTTTAATGTGTATAGTACTTCCAGTTCGTGATGGCATCTCAATACAATCTAAAGGTTCAAATTCCACATTTCATTTTCAGGTAAATTATCAAAATATCCAACTTTTTTTTTTATGAAGAAAAAATGTAAATTATTAATTAAATAGCCTCATTTTTGTAGTATGAGTTAATTAAATCAATTTATATTATGTATTGCAGCAAATATCAGAGAAGCATGGACGATACAACTTATTTAGAAAATCATTACACAGCCATGATTTCTTGTCTCTAATTAGGCGAATTAAACGAACAACATGAACCATCTACAGAATTATTTGTATGTTTATCTTGTTTAGCCGGTGATTTTCATTATTATTATTAATTTAAATCTATGTAGCCTCTGTACTTCACTTTAATTTAGTTAATTTAGCCCTTGTATTTTTATTTATGTGAAAATTTTTGTTACATATTTAATGTTTATATTCCAGTTAAGATTGTTTTGAATTGATGAAATCTCTTAATATATATATAGAAAAAGTGAATTGTACCCAATCTCTTGGTTAATTATACGCTATGGGATATTAGGGCATAGGGGTGGCAATGGGGCGGAAATTATCCGAAAACCGTGGGGATCCGAACCGGCGGGTGAGGGGAATAACTGATACTATCCCCCAAGGGGATGGGGGTTATTTTATCCCCGATTCTTAAATGGGCGTGGAGGCGGATAGTACTATCCCCGTTCCGCTCTCTTACAAATCCCCATATATATATATATATATATATATATATATATATATATATATATATATATATATATATATATATATATACAAAGAGAAAGAAAGAAAGGAAGAGTGATGGGCTTGGACGATTAAAGCTCATCTCTCTTCCTTTCTTTCTATTAAAGCCCAGCTTTCTAATGAATTTGTATATATTTTGTAATTTAAATATTTAATGTTAAACCGTATTTGCGATGTGGTAGAATTTGTATTTTGGATTATTAAAATAACGAAATACTAATTTTTTTTATTTGTTCGATATGGATGGGGATTCACCGATACCCGTAGGTACCCGCGCGAGGCGGGGATGGGGGTGAAAAAATCTCCGAAATATTAAATTGGGAATCCCCGAAACCGCCCCTCGCAATCATTGGGGGCGGAGTGGGGAATGCACCCCCGCCCCCGCACCCGCACCATTGCCACCCTTATTAGGGCATATTATCATTAATCAATCAACTATCAACTATTGGGTTGACAAATTAAACTTGAAATTTACTAAATAATAAGAGGGGTTTGATAACTTTGATAAGCACTTGCCATTAATAAATACAAAAACTTTTATAAAATTTGCATTAATTTAAAAAAAAAATAACTTAGTTAATAAATTTAAAATATTTAACGTAAAATTTTAGATTCAATATTGTCAATAATAATACTAAAATATGGTAAATTCTATGGTTACTTTGTTGGAAAACAAAGTAACCACACTTTATTTTTATTAACCAATAGTATTTTAACACATCAATAATTTAAAATTAAAAATAAATAAATTATAAAAAGTTGACCTGTTATTACAGGTTACCAACAGGTTAAAGAAAATGTTAAAATTACCCAAGGTAGTATATAGTTTCTATGCATCCATCCATTTTACAAAAATTCATTCCTAACCACATAAAAATTTCAAAACCTTTACAAATTTCCGTAATATTATTAAATTTTTCGTAACTTAATTAATTTTCATTTAATTATTAGTAAAAAGAATTTTATCCAATTTAAAATATATGTTATATTTATAGATAATTCAATAGGCTTCATTTTTATCATTAATATGAACTAAAACTATGTATTATAATCATTTTACGTAAATAAAATGAAAATAAATATATTTCATTAGTTTCCATATCATTTTTCGCGAAATTAAAGTTTTTTTTATAAAGTGGTAATATTATGAGAATTGGGTTTCATTTCACATAAAATATGCCTAACATCGCAAGGTTTCCATAGAATTTAAAAGTTTTACGTGAAACCCAATTTTTCTACTATTTTTGGTATTATGCTAAATATTTTCATCTTTATACGTAAAACTACTACCCAATTCTTATATTCTTTAAAAGTTCAATATTTCTCGCGAATATATGTTAGTAGTTTCCATATCATTTTTCGTAAAATTAAAGTTTTTTTTGTAAAGTAATTATATTATAAGAATTGGGTTTCATTTCACGTAAAATATGATTAGCATTGCATGGTTTCCGTAGAATTTAAAGTTTTACGTGAAAACCAATTTTTTTACTATTTTTTATAATATGCGGAATTTTTTCATCTCTATACAAAAAACAACTACTCAATTATTATATTCTTGCACAAATTAAATATTTCTCGCGAATATATTTCAGTAGTTTCCATATCATTTTTTGCGAAATCAAAGTTTTTTTTGTAAATTAGTAGTATTACGAGAATTGAATATCACTTCACGTAAAATATGTTTAACATTGCAAGGTTTTCATAGAATTTAAATGTTTTACGTGAAACCCAATTTTTTTACTAGTTTTTGTAATATGCGGAATTTTTTCATCTTTATACAGAAAACAACTACTCAATTATTATATTCTCGTATAATATAAATATTTCTCGTGAATATATCTCAGTAGTTTCAAGATAATTTTTCGCGAAATTAAAGTTTTTTTTGTAAAGTAGTAATATTACGAGAATTGGGTTTCATTTCACAAAAAATATGCCTATCATTGGAAGGTTTCCGTAGAATTTAAAGGTTTTATGTGAAACCCAATTTTTCTACTGTCTTTTGTAATATGCGGAATTTTTTCATCTTTATACGGAAAACTACTACCCAATTAGTATATTATTGTACAAATTAAATATTTCCCGTAAATATATTTATGTAGTTTCCAAATCATATTTCGTGAAATGAAAGTTTTTTTTGTAAAGCAGTAATATTACAAGAATTGGATTTTATTTCAAACAAAATATGCCTAGCATTGCAAGGTTTCCGTAGAATTTAAAGATTTTACGTGAAAATCAATTTTTTTACTTTTTTTTTTAATATGCGGAATTTTTCATCTCTATACCAAAAACAAATACTCAATTATTAGATTCTTGTACAAATTAAATATTTTCTGTAAATATATTTGTAAAGTTTCCATATCATATTTCGTGAAATCAAAGTTTTTATTGTAAAGTAGTAATATTACGAGAATTGGATATCACTTCACGTAAAATATGCCTAACATTGCAAGGTTTCCGTAGAATTTAAATGTTTTACGTGAAATCCAATTTTTTTACTTTTTTTTGTAATATGTGGAATTTTTCATCTCTATACGGAAAATAACTACTCAATTATTATATTCTCGTACAATATAAATATTTCTCGGGAATATATCTCAGTAGTTTCCAGATTATTTTTCATGAAATTAAAGTTTTTTTTTTTGTAAAGTAGTAATATTACGACAATTGGGTTTCATTTCACATAAAATATGCCTAGCATTGCAAGGTTTCCGTAGAATTTAAAGGCTTTACGTGAAACTCAATTTTTCTATTGTTTTTTGTAATATGCAGAATTTTTTCATCTTTATACGGAAAACTACTACCCAATTATTAGATTCTTGTACAAATTAAATATTTCCCGTAAATATATTTGTGAAGTTTCCATATCATATTTCGCGAAATTAAAGTTTTTTTTGTGAAGGAGTACTATTACGAGAATTGGGTTTCATTTCACATAAAATATGCCTAGCATTGCAGGGTTTCCGTAGAATTTAAAGGTTTTACGTGAAACTCAATTTTTCTACTGTTTTTTGTCATATGCGGAATTTTTTCATCTTTATAAGGAAAACTACTACCCAATTATTATATTCTTGCATAAATTAAATATTTCCCGTGAATATATTTGTGTAGTTTCCATATCATATTTCACGAAATTAAAGTTTTTTTTGTAAAGTAGTAATATTACGAGAATTGGGTTTCATTTCACAAAAAATATGCCTAGCATTGCAAGGTTTCCGTAGAATTTAAAAGTTTTACGTGAAACTCAATTTTTCTATTGTTTTTTGTAATATGCGGAATTTTTTCATCTTTATACGGAAAACTACTACCCAATTATTAGATTCTTGTACAAATTAAATATTTCCCATAAATATATTTGTGAAGTTTCCATATCATATTTCGCGAAATTAATGTTTTTTTTTTTGTAAAGTAGTAAATACGAGAATTGGGTTTCATTTCACATAAAATATGCCTACCATTGCAAGGTTTCCATAGAATTTGAAGATTTTACGTGAAACCCAATTTTTCTATTGTTTTTAGTAACATGCGGAAATTTTCATCTCTATACAGGAAACAACTACTCAATTATTATATTCTCGTGCAATATAAATATTTCTCGCGAATATATCTCAGTAGTTTGCAGATCATTTTCGCTAAATTAAAGTTTTTTTTTAAGTATTAATATTACGAGAATTGGGTTTCATTTCACATAAAATATACCTAGCAGTGCAAGGTTTCCTTAGAATTTAAAAGTTTTACATGAAACCCAATTTTTCTTCTTTTTTTGTAATATAATTAATTTTTTCATCTTTATAAGTAAAACTACTACCCAATTCTTATATTCTTGTACAAATTAAATATTTCTCATGAATATATTTTAGTTGTTTCCATATCATTTTTCATGAAATTAATGTTTTTTTTGTAAAGTAATTATATTAGAAGAATTGGGTTTCATTTCACGTAAAATAAGCCTAGCATTGCATGGTTTCCTTAGAATTTAAAGGTTTTATGTCAAACCCAATTTTTCTACTGTTTTTTATAATATGCAGAATTTTTTCATCTCTATACAGAAAACAGCTACTCAATTATTATATTCTTGCACAAACTAAATATTTCTTGCAAATATATTTCAGTAGTTTCCATATCATTTTTTACGAAAGTCAAAGTTTTTTTTGTAAAGTAGTAATATTCCGAGAATTAGATTTCATTTCACATAAAATATGCCTAGCATTATAAGGTTTCCGTAGAATTTAAAGGTTTTACGTGAAACCCAATTTTTCTACTGTGTTTTGTAATATGCGGAATTTTTTCATTTCTATACGAAAAACTACTACCCAATTATTATTTTCTCGTACAATATAAATATATCTCCGTATATATCTCAGTAGTTTCCATATCATTTTTTGCGAAATTAAAGAATTTTTTGTAAAGTAATTATATTACAAGAATTGGGTTTCATTTCATGTGAAACATGCCTAGCATTGAATGGTTTCTGTAGAATTTAAAGATTTTACGTGAAATCCAATTTTTCTAGTATTTTTTTAATATGCGGAATTTTTTTATCTTTATACCAAAAAACTACTCAATTATTTTATTTTGTACAAATTAAATATTTCTCGCAAATATATTTCAGTAGTTTCCATATCATTTTTCGCGAAATTAAAGAATTTTTTTTAAATTAATTATATTATAAGAATTGGGTTTCATTTCACATAAAATATGCCTAGTATTGCATGGTTTCCATAGAATTTAAAGATTTTACGTGAAAACCAATTTTTCTACTATTTTTTGTAATATGCAGAATTTTTCATCTTTATACGGAAAACAACTACTCAATTATTATTTTCTTGTAAAATTAAAATATTTTCACGCAGTATTTGTTCTTTTATATTTCAGCATTTTACATATCATTTTTCATGAAACTAAAGAATTTTTTGTAAAGTTATAATATTACGAGAATTGGATATCATTTCACGTAAAATATGTTTAGCATTACATGGATTTTATAAAATTTTAAGGTTTTATGTGAAACTTCATTTGTCTACTTCTTTTGTAATATGAAGAATTTCACATTTTTGTATGAAATAATATTACTGAATTAGTATATTGTCATAAAGTTAAAACAATTATCTCGAAGTATTGATTTTTTAATGTTTCAGTAGTTTCTATTAATTTTTTTTTTTTGTGAATTTGGAGATTTCTTTGTAAAGTAATAATATTACAAGAATGAAATATCATTTCACATAAAATTTGTCTAGCATTACATGAATGTCGTAAAATTTTAAAATTTTTTGTGAAATTTAATTTTTTTTTCATTTTTTGTAATATGCAAAATTTTTCATTTTTCTAAGGAATATTACTGAATTATTCCTATTTTCATAAAGTGAAAACAATTTTTTGCAAAGTATTATATATATATATATATATGATCAATTTCCATTCATTTTTCGCAAAGTTAGATATTTTTTTATAAAATAATAATATTACGAGAATTGGGCATCACTTCATAATAAAATATTTATAGCATTACATAGATTTCGTAAAATTTTAAGGATTTACGTAAAATTTTAAGATTTTACATGAAATTTAATAGTCCATTCTTCGCTCCTCGGACCGTGCTTCAAACAATTTCAGATAAAGAATAATCAGAAGTCATCATGATAGAGGTCAGACAAAAATCCGTACTCACACATTGCCTCTTTGCTCTTTTGCCATTAAACCACATAATTGTATCAAAAGTTAAAATATAAAAATCCTTTAATTGTTAATAATTTGAATTTGGGATGCCTTCTCTTTTTTTATTTTTAAAATGTCACATGATAATATGTCAAAATTTATACGTAGCTCAATTGGTATAATTGGTATGTGTTCGAATTGTCAATTTTTTTTCAATGCATATCACTCGTGTAAGCCCATACAATGCAGCTTGGTCAATTGAACAAGCATCAAACATAAAATTTCTCCAATAATTATTGAATTTTGCACATCTCAAGCAAAAAATATGTTCTCAGCAGGAACATTATACACTGTATATCATTTAATTATTTAAAAATGAAATCAGAATTTGTATTGCATATTTTGACATGATGATTCGATGGTTTACACATATAAAAGCAACTATATACATAGTACAATTTCAAATCATTTACAAATATGTCACATTTGTAGAAGTGAAGAAGGCTTTGCAGATCTCTTAACAACTGTAGCCATGTGGTGTACAAATTCAATAATCTATTTCAAGATTAAGCCAAAAGTATTAGCACCGTTTAAAGATTAAGCCAAAAGTATTTACAACAGCTCACACCACAAAATACCTTAATTGCAAAGTGAAAGAGCTAGAGAGATCATTCACCTGGAAGAGTAGAAAAGCAAATCCTAATCCCTTGAGTCGAACAAAGTGGTGTGATCGACTAAAATGAAAAGGAAAACAGTATATACATCATGTCAGCAACAAGATATAAAGAGTTTGTATACCATAAACAAGATAGCAATGCAAACGAGGGGAAGCAAGATTATATAAATCCTTAAGTCAAGACACACAAGATTATCTCAACTTCAATCAAAAACATTTCAAGAGATATGTAATTGAGAGATTATAATTAATAATCAACAAATATTTCTCCTAAATTAATTGCAGTTCCACAAAAACTCTATCCTGTAGTCTTTTAATATATTTGGAGTGGGACCACTGAGATTGTAAAAGGATAAAATCCTTGCATAGTTTTGGGAAGCAAATTAGAAAAGAAACTCTATCCAGACTTGGCAACAAGTTCAGAAATCTATCCAGACTTGTTCCTATTGAGCCTTCTGAAAAAGACATGGGAGTAGAATAGATATTAAAATACCAATATTCAAAAACAATTTTTTTCTGGAAGAAATGGAAACGTGAGAACTCACAAGTGTAACTCAGATGTGTCAGAAAACCCAATGAACTTGGAATTTCTCTAGCAAACTGGTTACCTGAGAGGTCCAGAATCTGAAGCTCTGAAAGTTTTCCAATCTTTGCTAGGACAGGACCAAATAACTGGTTGTTTTGCAATAGGCTGAAAGTACAGTGCAAAAATTTCAGCATGGATACACAACATAAAACAAATTTATCTTTTATCCCACTGCAAGCATCGTATTGCACCCTTAAAGCAGATGCTAGTGTGCAACCATTGTAAAATCTGAGTTGTAAAATTTATCATAGTACAAAATTTTGTTGTGTGTAAATTATGAGGATTTGTCCCAAGCCATTAGTTTTAATAATTATGAAAATTGGCGCCAACCACAAAAGAAAAGCAAATTAACATGTGATTAGGACCATTGTGACCTATGCATTCCATGATAAAGAATGCTTAAGTTGAATAGGCCTCTCAAATCTGCAACTCCTGGAATGTAAGTGAAAATTAATTACAACTTCCAACTTTATACCAAATAGACTATGAAATAGATTGAAAAAAGTAATGAAACATTATGAGTTCAATAGGCATCTTTATATAAATTTGGTGATTTTATTTCACCTCAAGTCCAACTTCTGTAGGTTCCTTAAACCATCCAATTCTGCAAATATAACTACATCAGAGACTAAAACTTTAACTAAAAATAAATCATTAAATTTGCTGTATCTAACCTTTGAAATTGAAGGATCCTTTGAATTGCTTGTACCCTAATTTATCTATTATGCTAGCAGTTGATTCTTTTCTTGCTTGACTTTGAAATTCTTGAAGCCACCTCCCAAGTTTCACTCTTGCAGTTGCCATTGCACTTCTATATCCAATGCCGTCATGTTCATAACAATCTAGAGGATCTGAAAATTCATATGTCAAAGCCATAAGTCTTTGTCAGATCTTCTTGATTACCTAATTTAGAGAATGTCACAACGAGCTACTAATTTCGACAGAAAGATAAGAACCTACTGCACCTTAATATCATTTTCTTGATTCACTTCAGTACACCACTATTATTCCTAATCTCATACAGCATGAAAGCATCTAAAAATGCAACAGAAATTCATATTGCTCAATAGCATGCATGGCCTGTTATACATAAAATTTGAATGCATAGGTCCCTGATATAAATGCCTACACTTTATACACATATAGGTCTCTAATAAACAAACCAATTCCAATCTAAGCACATAAGAGCTTACTAATTATAAGACTAATTCAAAGGGACACCACTGTTAACTACATTAGTTAATTAAGAGCTGAATAAGATTATCAATAAGCACATTTTATTTTGACAACAGAATCAACAATTCTAACCTAATTCTAGAAATTCTATTAAAAATTATAATTAAAATGGCTAAAATGAGAGTATTAATTAAGTAAACGCAAGGGCAAAAGCTTTTAGAACATCTGAGAAGTAAGTCTAAAAGTAGATAAATGAACCAAAAAAAGAAACAAGCCAGGCCAGGAAAAATAGCAGAAACCTTAAGAGAGACAAAGATGAACATAAAATTTCCCAAATAATACTGTTTTTAACCTGTTAGTACCAAATTTTGCAAAACCCACAAATTTCATCCAAAAGCTAGATCTCAACCAATTTGTACTCAAAATCCAAATTGCAATTTCAAGCTAAATTAATAACACCCAATGTTTAATTTCAGAAATTAAACTAAAAGACCTGTTCACTGTCGATTTGCCTACCTCCGTAGGACTTCTTGCCGGAGAAATGCCGCTGCAACCACCAGCCACCTGCTCATTTTCGTCGTCAGAGTCATGCATTGTTCAAGTCTCACCGCCGTCAAGAACCACTGCCATCCATAAGAACGCCTAGGACAGAAAAGAAACAAAATCAAAATACCAGAGCTATATCCTAAATCCTATTAAGTTTCAACTACTTCAAATTCAATTGCAATGCATTAATTTCATGTATAACTAAAAAAAAAAATCAAAGTTAGCTGTTTATCGCCGGAAAAGCGACACAATGTCCTTCACCTGAACCCGACGTGCTTCCTTGCGGACGTCCATTTTGTCTGGGTCCAGGAATAAAACAGAATGGGGAGGCAAGAGGTGGGGAAGAAGAGAGCGCAATATCTATAGAGGCCGATAATGGATTTCTTGAGTAACGCCGGCAAGGTAATGGAGGAAGGAGAGGAAGAAGAAGATCGGACTGCGCAGTTGAGTAGAAAAATTTTAGGGGAGAGATCAGCATGTGAAGAACGAAGACGAGACTGAGGAAGAAGTTGAAATCGTGAAGATGAAGAGCGGCTAAGAGAGTGTTTAATTCCATATCAAAATCCACCGGTACAGGAAGTAACAGGTTAAAAATATTTAAAAGGATCAATGGACCAGATTTCTTTTGTTTTTTAATCAACGGTGTGAAAACAAAGTAACTTTTACTTGATTTCCTCACAAAGTGAGGATAGCCGGCACCCTAAAATATTTTATATAAAGTATATTTTTATATACTCATAAAATAATACTTTATTATGTCTTTAAATTTAGTAAGCTATTTTAATCATTCATCAACAATATATCTTGCTTAGTAAATTAGAAATGTGTAACGATTAATGGTTGAGAACTCGAAATCAAATCATTTGACGCATGATCTCTATCACCATTGGAAAGAGATAGTAAATCCATGGACGGATGAGCATGATAACACATTTAGATGGATCACATCACATGAGCAACAACTGAAAATTGACAAGGATTTATCAAACAAACCTCAGAAACTGAAATCAGAAGCAAATAAATGGTAAAAACATGGACAACGACACCGTTTTGTAGAGGTCTTGGACAAAAATAATGGGCCCATACTTGTATACCTGGCCCGTGAAATCCGTACAATTTAGCAGGTAACCAAAAAACAAGTACAAGATAATATCTCTCTATTTGTCTATTTGTACTAAAATTTCTAATGTGCTAAATATTTATGGATAAAATTATTTTTATTTCTCTTCTCTTGAAATATTCTAAAATCTAAGTATGTTTTGAATAAACTATTCTAATGTCATTTTTTTTTTCTGAAAAGATCATTTTTCATTTTCAGTTAGGACCAGTTTGGGATTGCTGTTAGTGAAAATGTTCTTAGAGAAAACTAAGTTGCATTGCTTTCTTTAAAAGTAGTTTTAAGTGTTTTTCTAGTATTTTTCATCTGACTTTTACCAATTATGCATTTGAGCAGCTTTCAGCCAAAATAAGATTCCTCTTGCTTTGGTTGAAAGCTGCTTGGGCTGCGGAAAGCAATTCCAAACCGACCCTTAGTAATGCAACCATAACTTAGAATGTAAGAAAAAGGTCAAATAATAAGTAAAAAGTACAATTTTTTTAGACAAAATGACTTATGAAATTAATATTTACATCAATTAATTTAAAAAGAAAAAAAAAACCAACTTAACCCACACAAAAAAAAAGTAGTCTCATTGTGACAGAGTCAAAATAACAAAGATTGACCGCGGCCGGGCTACTCTCAAGTTTTAGTACTACCTTTTCATATTCATATAACAAAATAACTGCACGTCCTGTTTTATTACTCGTTTATGTTTACATGACCTAAATCTAAATCTCATCCCACATACATTTACTAGCTCTGGTTACTCGTAAAATTAAAAGATAAATTATTATATTAATTACTAGTTATTAAAAGTAATTTAATAATACCAGATTATATATTTATGCGTTAAACGGACTGATTAGTTAAAGCTGAATCATTTTATACATATGTAATATAATAATTATATTTTATTGATTATAAATTAGAAAAACAGACCAAATATAGGAAAGTTGAGGAAAGTTGTCTGTAGCTAAAAATCAATACCGCCCACAGGCATCATCAACATTGTCACTATCTCGAACCTTTGACGTCGCCCACTGTTAATTCCTTGAACCAACCAACCAACCAGTCTCCTTTTTATATCAGACCCTTGGATCCCTGTCTTTTCACTATTCTCTCTTCTATCTCTGTTCATTCTCAATTTCTGTCTTAGCTTCAAATCAAAGCAAACTGCAACGTCAATATGGCTTCTGATTCTGTGTTTTGCAATGTTGTTCGAGCTCCTGAAGATCCTATCCTTGGGGTACTCTCTTCCTCTTCCTCTTCCTCTTCCTCTTTTTGTTTCTTTAATCTTCATGTGTTTATGCCTATCATGAAAATCATGATTTGCTTATGAGTTTGATCGGATCAAGGCATGATTGCTAGTATCTAGAAATGGAGTAGAATGAGCCGAAGATGGTGATTCCAGTACCATCATTGTAGTGTTACGGGGCACTCTCTTTCTTTTGTAGTTTTTGTTTCTATGGTCGTGTTTTTCTGCTGATCAGGGATTCGTGATTCGTATATGAGTTTGATCCACTGAGCTGATTGGATCAAAGTTTGATTTGTATCTGGAAATTGTTACCATTTCTTTTTATCTCTGATAGAAATGCGATTGAATGAGTCAAAGATGGTGATTCCAGTATCATCATTAAAATTAATTTAGTGTTATGTGCATTAGCGTAATCCTCTTTGTGATTTTTGATAATCAGGTTACTGTCGCCTATAACAAAGATACCAGCCCTAACAAGTTGAATTTGGGGGTCGGTGCTTACCGGACTGAGGTTTGTTCTTCCCATATTTTACTTGCTTTTCACTGTATGTATCCGTGGTGGAAATTAAATGCTCTATCAATATGTTATTCAATGATGGATCAAACTTCATTGGGTTTTTATTGGATAATTTGTGGTTTTATATAGGAAGGGAAGCCTCTTGTTCTGGATGTAGTGAGAAGAGCAGAGCAGATGCTAGTGAATGACCCGTGAGCTACTCAATCGCTGTTGTTTATTTATTAGTTACTAACTCTTTGGTGTACGTAATGGGATTTGATTTCTGTTGTTTGTCTTATGTATCCTTGTAGGTCTCGGGTCAAAGAGTACCTACCCATCGTTGGACTTGCTGATTTTAATAAATTAAGTGCTAAGCTGATTTTGGGTGCAGATAGGTAATTAGTACTTTTGCTGACCAGGATTCCAGTACCCTTGTGCGATTTTGTAATGGGTGTTACTGATTTGACTTACATTCTTCAATAGCTTATTGTAGTTCTTACATGCTTTGCACAGCCCTGCCGTACAAGAGAACAGAGTGACCACTGTCCAATGCCTGTCCGGTACCGGTTCTCTGAGGGTTGGAGGCGAGTTTCTTGCAAGACATTACCACAAAGTCAGAATCCTGGTTTTTTGTTTGCCTTTGTGAGAAATATAAATATTGGAAGCAGGACTGTGATTGACACATCTACATTTGCGTGGCAGCTGATAATATATATTCCACAGCCAACATGGGGAAATCATCCCAAAATCTTCACACTTGCAGGGTTATCTGTAAAGACATACCGATACTATGATCCAGCAACACGTGGACTAGATTTTCAAGGTTTGTATACTCTATCATGTGCCAAAACACGAATTATCTTTATCATGTACTTTTCCATAATATCTCTTGAATTTCACTGTGTTATTACTTGTTTTATCAATTATGTCGCAACATATTTGACCTATGTTAATATTACTTGTCTAAGACATTACTTTGATCTCTCATATTTTTAATTCTATTGGTTGTTGTTACCTTTTGGCACTCTCATCTTAGTCGGATATTATTTGTTTGCTCTCTGAATACAATTAGATTTGTTTATGCTGATGCTTGTGGGTAATCAAGTACAGGGTTGCTAGAAGATCTTGGAGCCGCACCTGAAGGATCTATAGTGCTTCTCCATGCATGTGCACATAACCCAACTGGTGTTGACCCAACTGCTGAGCAATGGGAGCAGATTAGACAGTTGATAAGATCAAAAGCACTTTTACCTTTCTTTGACAGTGCTTATCAGGTAATGAGTCTTCGCAAACAAAAGTAGTGAGTAGCAACAGAATACCAAATAACTGTCAGCTGGGATAAAATTTTATTGGTTCTGTTGAATTAGCATATATGACCAATAGACTTAAATCTCTACTCTACAGGGTTTTGCCAGTGGCAGCCTCGATTCAGATGCAAAGCCTGTTCGCATGTTTGTTGCAGATGGTGGTGAATGTCTTGTGGCGCAGAGTTATGCAAAAAACATGGGACTCTATGGAGAACGTGTTGGAGCTCTCAGCATTGTAAGAAATTCCTAAGCTTGGAACTTTTCATAAGAGTTTAATATGAATCAAAGACTATTGAATAATTGAAGGTTTTATGGTTCATACAAAGGTTTCAAATGAGAATATCATGGGAACACTTCAGCTGGAAATAAGATTAAGTAGATCTAGTCTTTTTTCATATTGAACCATGAAAAATGGAAAGTCTGAATTCTGAATATCTCTGTTTTTTTAATGTCACATCATTTTTCCTAGGTATGAATATGACCTGCTACACAATTTTAGAGGAATGTGTTTTGCTTGTTAAGAACGAGCTTGGTTTGTGGCTTGTTATGGTATATGTAAAGTACAGGCTCATACATCCAGTGTACATGTTTTACTTATAGTTTCTATTTCATAGGTCTGCAAGACAGCAGATGTTGCAAGTAAGGTTGAGAGCCAATTGAAACTTGTAATCCGGCCCATGTATTCTAATCCGCCTATTCATGGTGCATCTATTGTGGCTACTATTCTCAAAGACGGGTATGAATTCTGCTGAAGTATGTGGCAAGTTACTATATTCCAAGTTACTTATGTTTTCTTTTCTGTTTTAAAAGTAATGTCACCAAGCTAGTTGAGTCATGTAATGGATTTAGTAATTAATCGATAGGGTACTGTTTGAACTCATTGAGTTGCCAAATAATAGTTACAAATATGTACTTGTTATGATTCATCCAGATGTTCACTGATGTATTGAACCTTTCTTATCTGATGCTAAAATGTAATATTACTGCTTCCTTTTCAGTAATTAATTTGATGTGGAAATGATTTTCATTTTTGTATTGTGTACTTTCCTTTTCAGGGACATGTACAATGAGTGGACCATCGAGCTGAAAGCTATGGCTGACCGCATTATTAGCATGCGCCAGCAACTTTTTGATGCTTTATCTGCTAGAGGTATTGCTTATGACTGGCAATTTGTCTTCCCTTTTCCTTTAGGGCATGTTATTCTTTTGTCATTGGTATCAAGTTTTAAGGTGGTATACTTGAACTGCATAATACAGAAACATGTTATACAGGGAACAAAACTCAAGAAGTGTGATAGTGGCAATTACATTGCTTACTAGAGCCATTTTTGTAATCTTTCTGCAATTTCCAACTTCTTATGTGGATAGATAGATGTACCATTTGGTTATGGTGACTTTCCCTTTTTGGCTAGAAATTTATTTTGTCTGGAGTAATAGGTTTTTTTTTTTTTTTAAAAAAAAAAAAATTCTTTTCTTTTTTTTGGGCATGTGTGCTACTGAAATTGCTTTCAAATTTAATTGAGCTTTAACTTGCTTTATCTTCTCGTCAGGTACTCCTGGTGACTGGAGCCACATCATCAAGCAGATAGGAATGTTTACCTTCACTGGTCTAAACTCTGAACAAGTTGCATTCATGACTAAAGAGTTTCACATTTACATGACATCTGATGGGTAATAAAACCTTATTCTTGCAGTTCATTTAAGAATGCATTTTATTTTTAATTGAATATTCCAACCTTCCTTGCATTGCTGTGTCCAAAAATATTCACTTCTACTGATTTTATTGTGCATGATCATCAACTCATTATTACAAATATATTTCCACTTGCAAGTTAAACATATTAGTGCAAAGTGAAAAATTAATCCTGTTCTCTTCAACTTGCTCCATAAAAAATTCACGGACTAGCTCCAGTTATCCCTACAATTCTACAATAGCACGTATGCTGCACATTATGAAAGTTTAGTATCAGAAAGAACTATGGGTTCTGTTCATTCAGTTGCCAAATTCTACCGGTCCTCACATTCATGCTTAGAATTAAATATTTTTCATTTTCTTTCCCTGCAGGAGGATTAGCATGGCCGGTCTTAGTTCCAAGACAGTTCCTCATCTTGCAGATGCTATACATGCTGCAGTTACCGGTTTCTGTTGAGATAAATAGATTTACTTAGTAAGAAATAAGAAATTCTTGTCTTGCTTTTTAACTGTTTCAGCTGAATGTTGGTTGGCCTAGTTACTGTAATTTTGCACAGTTAGCTGTGCCCCTGAATTAGCTTTGTCTATTTAACCAAACAAATGGAGCATTACATATGATTTCACAAAAACTCGTACTGTACTTGTCGAAAAGTTAGAAGCAAACACAGAAAGCATGTTTAAATAGACATCGAACTCAGTAGTTATAAAATGAGACTTGTTTATCCTGTATAACGAGGGAAGAACAAGACAAGATCCTAAAAAAAAGATTGTTCGTTTTTATTTACATTTGATAAATCAACCACTCTAACTATTGGCTACAAAGGCATCTATATATATGTTTTATCTGCTTTGTATACATTACATGTTCAAGTTTGTGTGTGTGTTTTTTTCTTCTTTCTTCTTTCGTTTGTTTTTGTATATACCGATCAGTCTTTAATGTCGACATGTTGGACTTCTCAAATTCTCTAGCTTCTCTAAGTAGGAAAATTTCTTTGTCGTGGAAAGAGGTTTGAGTAATTTACTCTTCTCGGATTCCCCCTTTGTGTTATAGACATCTGCACTCGATGCATTGCTTTTCCTCCCCGTGCCATCTCCCCTATCTATATGCCATCCCATGAAATCTGATAGTGTCATTGATGTTGGTGTTGGTGTTTCCGAAACGCTGTGTCTGCCCATCTCGTCGTCCGTTCTGTTATTCACGAGCCTCTCAGCTGCTTCTTGCTTTGCATTTTTTGCAAGCGAGTCGGAGAAGAGAACGTCCTCGATCCTGGACAGGACTGTGAATGCCAAGCTTTCTATTATCCTGGAATAACTTTCGAGAATTGCCTGTCCCACATCCTATACATAACGGAAAACGCGAAATTCATAAGATTCTGCATACTCTCTTTAAAAAATGCGGTTAGTTACTAAATATCAGTTGTTCGTTCTCTTCTCACCTTGTTGTATTGAATCTTGCTTATATCTAGTGCAGATTGAGGGATTCCGGGGAACCGTTGTTTGAGTATTAGTAAGATTGTTTCTGCTCTCTCTTCAAAGAGTTCTCTTTTCTCTAAGCTTACTCCTGAACTCCACGAAGACTTCCCGTCCTTCTGAATCATCTTTCTCTTCCAAATCACGATGGATGCCTCGATCCTATCCTTGAGATCAAGCACTTTATGTTCCGTTGATAAATCTATGTACGACAGGAATTGCTCAGGATCGAAATATTCCAAGGTTATGCTCTTGTACACTGAATCTCCGAGGCTTTCTCTCCCGTTCTACACAGAAACACAGAGGGAAACTCATAATTTCGGAGGCATCAAATCATTACAATTGATGAAACGACCTCCTTCCCATTCATATTACCTTTGGAAGGGTTTCAATGTAGTTTTCAGGAACCTCCATTTCCGATAGCACTTGGGCGTTTATCGCCATTGCTGCTTTAAGCACTTGATTTACAGAATCCTTCTGGAATTGCAGCCATCTACGTGTTGCTTCCGATAGCCCCTCTGGAGGAACTTTAACTGTAGGAATCCACCATTTATCACCATTTCTCACTGCTGTCCCTTGCTCCGAATTGTTTTTGTCCCCGGATGCATACCAGAACTCGTTCTGGCGTCCGAACTGATCTAATTGCTCCTGTTCATCACCACACAATAAAAAAAAAAAAAAGGAGTTCAGCCACACATTCTTCCTATTAAACCACAAAAGAAGGAAGAGAGATGAAACCGCATACAATGAGAAGAGCATCAAGCTTGCGCAGAGCGGGAATATTCATCAGCAGATCACTCCTTTGGCGCGTTGTCATGATCTATCAAAGCAGCAGAACAAATTATTTAGATCAAATGAAGGTAAGAAGGGGATAAATTGTTCTTGGTGTAGCTAATTATGATCTTAATCACCTCCATACTGACTCCATTAGTGGATTGTTGTGAAGGAACAAGCTCAACAATATGATCTGTTACTGATAAAAGCCAATCAATTTCTTTCCTCCATCTTATTTTAGTCTCTGGAGCCATGGGCTCCAATCTCTTCTGTTCTCCAAAAACAGATGCTGCATTACACAAAAAAAAAAAGATCAAAAGTCCCTTTTTTTGGGTTCCAATTACCTGTTTTTTATCCTTAAATTTGAAGAACACAAACACAAAATTACCAGCAAGATTTGTGATTGCATTAGATAAAGCCAAGGCTGAGGAAACACCTTTTCCTCCACCTGACATATCTTCCCCCAAAAGCAACTTTGCGAATCTCTCCTTCATCATCTCCGTATCTGTGAAAAAACACACAACAGAACTGTCAAAACAGGCCATTAGTATGTTCTTGCCATCCGCCTGACTACTTGTTCAATGAGAATAATTATAATTGATCAAGAGCTCAATGTGAAGAATCAAAATATGAGACACTCAATGCATAAAAACCAAAAAAATGTAGCATGACATACCTACAACATACTTGTCGCGGGGACTTTTCGACGGAGCTCCACTTGCATCAGAACGCGGGATATCAGGAACGCGGTCTCCTCCTCTAGGCAACGGAGCTTCTTCATTTGTAATATCAACAGAATTAAATCTGTGAGAGCTTCTTCCTTGGGTATCAAACATTTTTCTCATATTGAGTGATCTTGCTCTTTGGTGATCAACAGCTCTAACCATAATTAGTAAACAGTTACAATCTTTATGTTGTTAATTTCTTTCCCCTTATATCTAAAATACATCAATGAAAATTTTTACATTTACAATAAATTTCTAAACCTTAATTTGTTTCTAATCTCTCCCTTTTTTTTTTTTTTAATGAGGAGAAAGAGCAAGAAAAGCTCTAACCCTTTCTCCAAAATTTTCAGGAAGAAACTTTTTTTTTTTTTAAAAAAAAAAGCTGCAAAAATTTGAAGAAGAGGAGAGAAGGCTTTTGAGGTGTTTTTTCTTTGAGTAAAAGAAAAAACAAAATGCAATCTCCTCTGTCAAAAGAAGGTGGGTTGCATGTTTGATTGATAAATAAATTCTTTTTAATAGGGTTGTTGAATATTTTTAAAAAAAAAGTGCTAAAGACAGTTATTAGTTGGTAATATAAGAAATGGATGGTAAGAAAGATCTAAAGGTAGCAAAAAGAGCGGGAAAAACTGTCAAAAACTGTCATATTGATGTGATTACGCCTAATTTGATGGGATTAGATACTGATGACTATGTTTGGATTGCTGTTATCATTAATTAAGTTACTCTCTTGTTAAATATTCTCTTGATTGCATTTTTTTAGAATAGTAACAGTTGAATTTTGTAACCGTTCAGTACCAATTCAAAAAAAAAAAAAATATGTTGTATGGAATGACAGTGACAGACAATGTTTTCCATAGGGGCTAAACTAGAATTATATTAAAAAAAAAAAAAAAAAAGGAGCTAAATTGAAAATTATCATTATAAGTTATAAATTTACAAAATTACATCTAATACCTTAAAAGGAAAAAAATAATAATAATTTACAGGGGGTGATGGCGACTGTGGGCCATCACTTAGTGCCGTCCTAGCTGGTTGTATAGTATAAATGAAAATATTAATCAGAGAATTTGAAATGTTAAATGTTAGTGTAAATAATTTATAGTTTCCCATGTTTGGTGGAAGCAACAAGTAGCAGTGTAATATTTCTACATTTTGATTGTCGTTTGGTTAGTTAAATCCTTTCGTTACAGATAATTGTGGAGAGAATTTGTAGGGAGAGGAACAAAATATGTAGGAGACAAAGACGAGGCTTTAATACATGATGTAGGAATTCATTTCAACAAAAAAAAGTTCCAAAATTTCTAAAATACGCAATTTTCTTCTTCACCTTTCATATCTCCTTTCTCTATTCCACTATAGGTGACACGAATAACAAATCACTGTTGTTGGGATGAATCGGTGTGGCTTTTTCACCCCGCCAGTTGTCAGAGCTGATTTGTTAGTTGCTTTGGTGGCCAGCTGCTTGTGAGGAGCCTTTTCTCCTGTGAATTTTCTTGTTGTTTGCTTTGTATGAGCCATTGCTAAATGAATAAATAAACAAAATGTGTTTGTTAACCGTAAAAATTGATATTGATGAAAGAAGGAGATGATTTGTGTTTGTTTAGTTTTTCATCTTGATTTTTTTAATTTTTAATTTAGTTTTGTAATTGAAGAGAGATGCAGAGGAAAAAATTTAGTTATAATGAAATTAATTAATTAGCAGCAGTACGGAATTTGTGTTAGTTTGTGCATGGTATGTAAGTATCTTCCAAATGTTTTTTAACTGGTATTAGCTTTTGTATGGTATACAAGTGT
Organism: Euphorbia tirucalli; assembly: GCA_039660915.1. Classification (NCBI taxonomy): domain Eukaryota; kingdom Viridiplantae; phylum Streptophyta; class Magnoliopsida; order Malpighiales; family Euphorbiaceae; genus Euphorbia; species Euphorbia tirucalli. Next base: position 72,592,098 of record CM077634.1, on the reverse strand, counting down.
CATCCAAATATTTTTTCGCTTGTGTTAATTCTTACATAGTATACAACTGTCCTCCAAACATGTTAGTTTGAGATATTAACTAACATGTTTTGATATGTTTTGGATACGTTTGTAATATTATTTTACCTTTTTTTTTAACTATTTTAAGTAGTATATGGCAAAAAACACATACATAAATGTACTAACGCACCAAAACATGTATCAACACAGTATCACAAATGTATCAATATCGTCTATGGCAAAAGAAAGCATATGTAATGTAACACTCCTTATTAATCAAAATTCACGATATTATTATTATTATTATTATTATTATTATTATTATTATTATTATTTGCACAAACCGCATTTATTCACTAGGGGAAAAACTGTCTTTTACAGCATATTAACTTTACTATTTCGTGCCCATACCAGAACCCACACACATGTTACATTGTTCTCAGCCTGAACTTTATTTATTCTACATGCTTGTGATGAGAGGAGAAGGAGTAAGATGGAACTCAGCCGGCCGACATTTCATCCATGATTTCTACCGGGTTATAACCTTCTAGGACATTAGACTTTATCTACAACTTGCGCTAGCTTGAAAAATTAGCGATTTATATGAGTCGCTACTCAGTGAGTATAAACAATCAATATAACCACAACCATACATAAACACACATACAAAATTTATCATATAATCATACATATGCAAGTCAGTGAACCATTTCTTTATTTGTTGTGACACAACCAGCCAAACTACTGCCCCGGGATCATTTATCAGATATCAAATGATTTCGCTGGCCAGCTCATATAAACATGTATTTGACCTTTCGATCCATATAATCAGATATCCCCTATGATTGACCACATAAGTCCAGATAATCAGATAATCCATGTGATTCATGTAATTGCAATGTTTAGTCGGGTATGTCACAACGCCTTTTATCTTTCATGTATCTATGCACAAGTACATATATCATATGATCATGTGTAATTCATACATATCCATATATATAAGACTTCTCATAGATTCCACATATCATATATATATATATTCAATTCATCGTACATAACATTTTGAAGTCAGAATTCCATAACGATTATACAATAAATATATAAATTACCATAAATAGAATAAATAAACGGATTTACAGTTTATATGCAGCGGAAACATGTTTATTGAATGGATATGATCTACACGAGAAACCGGATCATTCTGGTTGCTTTTCCTACGAGTGTATGAATACACTGAGTACGGGCTATCTCCGTGAATTCTTCCGACGAACGAAGAAGTCTATCGCGTTTTCTTCCTCGAGATGTTTCCCCTGGAACCAGAAGGGAATCTCTACGATTCCATTATCATTAGGAAATAGAGAAACTTCTTCTCTATTTATAGTGGAAATCCCAACTTCAATCTATATATAGGGTCGGACCAAATTACACATTTGGTCCCTGTAATTTACATATAATTACAGTTTAGTCCCTGCCATTCCAAAATGTCATGGGCAGACCAAAAACCAACACATTCATATACAGTTATTTCAGCATATTATAATAACACATATCACAAAATCACATATAAATTCATATCAAGTTCATACTCACAAAATTAACAGCTAATTTTCTTCAAAGCGGCTTGTATCCTCTTCCAGAATACCTTCAAGATTTTGAGCTCCTAAAAATATAAATTCATATCAAATACAAATACATCATATATTTTTTTTTCCTTTCTATGAGAACACTCTTATGCATAACTATCCTCACTTATATATAGGTTTTTATGACCTTACTACATTTAAAAATTCATAACTTTCGCTATATATATTCAAATGACCTGATTCTTGTTTTATATTACTCCCAACACAAAGATACATAACATAATAAAATTAGATAATTTTCAGAATATCATAAAATTTATTATAAAATTTACTTCTAAGCCCTGTTTTTGCCCAGTTTTACCTAAACAGCTCTTAGTAATTTCAGTATGACTTTGTCCGTATAACTTGGATTAAGTTAATTCTTTTTTCTACTTAAAATAGACACATAAGGAAACACATATCCAAAAATCATCAATTTTGGGGTGCTATAATAATTATGGTATAACTTTGAATCTGACCCTATTTCTGTGACCATCTAATTTTGAGCACATCCTCTTTCAAAAATTCTAGTTTTCACTATGCTTACCTAAAAATTACAAAACTTTGCACAAATATTCCTAAGACATAGATAAACAATTTATTCTCTTATAACTTTTATTGATTTTACCTCTTAAGACCATGAAAATAATATCACTAAGTATAGAACTTACCTTTCTCTTATTCTTCTCTACTTCTTTATTTCTATTCTTCTTTTCCCCTTCTATGTTTCATGCAAATTTCTGTAGACTCTTGCAGATTTTCTTCATAAGAAGACTAATGATAATCCTTATCATCCTTATCTCTACCCCATTGGTCTATTTGTCTTTTAACCCTAATGTTATTGGACCATTTGTCCAATATTTGACTAATAATTCTAATTCTAATAATAATGATAATGATAATAGTAATAATAATAATAATAATAATAATAATAATAATAATAATAATAATAATAATAATAATAATAATAATAATAATAATAATCAGATGCAGAGATTTTAATCTTTGAAAAAATATCCTTCCCAAATCCCATTTTAATCCCTTGATTTCTAATTTTATTTGATTATATCCCTAGACATTTAAGACACATTTAATTTCTAGTGTTGTATTTTCGTATACTTAAGTAACTAAATTTTTACCTATTTACCCTAATTCATAACATATATGATAAAAGAAGACAATTTCTAAACCTGAGACAGGAGAGGATGATAGTGGCAGAGTATGAAGTAAAATTCAATCAATTATCCACTTATAGGCCTTCTTTGGTAGCTACCGAAAGAGATACGTATAGAAAATTTAAGGATGACTGAGATATGGAATCCGAAACAGAATTACACCCTCAGATATTGAAACATTTGTAAAACTGAAAAATGTTGTTGTTAGGGCTGAAAAATTAGAAAAAGAAGGTGTGGAGTATAAACCAAAAAGGGTTTACAATGATACGGGAGTAGAGCAAAGTATACGAAAATACAACACTAGAAATTAAATATGTCTTAAATGTTTAGGGATATAATCAAATAAAATTAGAAATCAAGGGATTAAAATCTCTGCAGCTGATTTTTTTAAATGTTTAGGGATATTTTTTCAAAGATTAAAATCTCTGCAGCTGATTTTTTTTTTATTATTATTATCATTATTATTAGAATTAGAATTATTAGTCAATTATTGGACAAATAGTCCAATAACATTAGGGTTAAAAGACAAATGGACCAATGGGAAAGAGATAAGGATGATAAGAGTTATCATTAGTCTTCTTAGGAAGAAAATCTGTAGATTTGTGTGAAACATAGAAGAGGAAAAGAAGAAGAGAAAGGTAAGTTCTATACTTAGTGATATTATTTTCGTGGTCTTAAGAAGTAAAATCAGTAAAAGTTATAAGAGAATAAATTGTTTATCTATGTCTTAGGAATATTTGTGTAAAATTTCGTAATTTTTAGGTAAGCATAGTGAAAACTAGAATTTTTGAAAGAGGATGTGCTTAAAATTGGATGGTCAAAGAGATAGGGTCAGATTCAAAGTTATGCCATAATTATTATAGCATCCAAAAATTGATGATTTTTGGCTATGTTGTTCCCTTATGTGTCTAGTTTAAGTTGAAAAAAGGATTAACTTAATCCAAGTTATACAGACAAAGTCATACTGAAATTACTAGGAGCTGTTTAGGTAAAACTGGGCAAAAACAAGGCTTGAAAGTAAATTTTATAATAAATTGTACGATAGTCTGAAAATTATGTGATTTTATTATGTTATGTATCTTTGTGTTAGGAGTAAAATAAAACAAGATTCAGGTCATTTGAATATATATAGCGAAAGTTATGAATTTTTAAGTGTAATAAGGTCAAAAAAACCTATATATAAGTGAGGATAGGTATGCATAAGAGTGTTCTCATAGAAAGGAAAAAAATATATATGATGTATTTATATTTGATATGAATTTATATTTTTAGGAGCTCAAATCTTGAAGGTATTCTGGAAGAGGATACAAGCCGCTTTGAAGAAAATTAGCTGTTAATTTTGTGAGTATGAACTTGATATGAATTTATATGTAATTTTGTAATGTGTGTTATTATGATATGCTGAAATAACTGTATATGAATGTTATGTGCGATGAATTGAATATATATATATATATATATATATATATATATATATATATGAGAAGTCTTATATAAATGGATATGTATGAATTTCAAGACACATGATCATATGGTACATGTACTTGTGCATAGATACATAAAAGATAAAAAGCATTGTGACATACTTGACTAAACATTGCAATTAAATGAATCACATGGATTATCTGATTATCTCATCACAAGCATGTAGAATAAATAAAGTTCGGGCTGAGAGGAGAGGGAGTGAGATGGAACTCAGTCGGCCGACCTTTCATCCATGATTTCTACCGGGCTATAACCTTCTAGGACATTAGACTTTATCTACAACTTGAGCTAGTTGGAAAAATTAGCGATTTATATGAGTTGCTACTCAGTGAGTATATAATTACAACCATACATAAACACATATACAAAATTTATCAAATAATCATACATATGCAAATGAATGAACCATTTTTTTATTTGTTGTGATACAACCAATCAAACTACTGCCGCGGGATCATTTATCAGATATCAAATGATTTCGCTGGCCAGCTCATATAAACATGTATTTAATCTTTCGGTCCATGTAATCAGATATCACATATGATTGACCATATAGGTTCAGATAATCCATGTGATTCCTGTAATTGCAGTGTTTAGTCAGGTATGTCACAACTCCTTTTTATCTTTCATGTATCTATGCATAAGTACATATATCATATGATCATGTATATGTATATGTGTATATATATATATATATATATATATATATATATATATATATATATATATATATTCAATTCATCGCACATAACATTCATAGACAGTTATTTAAGCATATCATAATAACACACATCACAAAATCACATATAAATTCATATCAAGTTCATACTCACAAAACTAACAGCTAATTTTCTTCAAAGCGGCTTGTATCCTCTTCTAGAATATCTTCAAGATTTTGAGCTCCTAAAAATATAAATTCATATCAAATACAAATACATCATTTTTTTCCTTTCGATGAGAACATTCTTATGCATAACTATCCTCACTTATATATAGGTTTTTATGACCTTACTATACTTAAAAGTTCATAACTTTCGCTATGTATATTCAAATGACCTGATTCTTGTTTTATTTTACTTATAACACATAGATACATAACATAATAAAATCACATAATTTTTGGACTATCATACAATTTATTAAAAAATTTACCTTTAAGCCCTATTTCTGCCCGGTTTTACCTGAATAGCTCCTAGTAATTTCGATATAACTTTGCCCATATAACTTGGATTAAGTTAATTCTTTTTTCTACTTAAACTAGACACATAAGGGAACAAAATATCAAAAAATAATCAATTGTTGGGTACTGTAATAATTATGGCATAACTATGAATCTGACCCTATCTCTTTGACCATCCAGTTTTGAGCATATCCTCTTGCAAAAATTTTAGTTTTCACTCTGCTTACCTAATGTTTATAAAATTTTGCACAAATATGTTTGAGATATAGATAAACAATTTATTCTCTTATAACTTTTACTGATTTTCCCTCTAAGACCACGAAAATAATATCACAAAGTATAGAACTTACCTTTCTATTCTTTTTCTCTACTTCTTTATTTCTCTTCCTCTTTTCCTCTTTTATGTTTCCTACAAATTTCTGCAGATTCTTGCAGATTCTCTTCCTAAGAAGACTAATGATAACCCTTATCATCCTTATCTCTTTCCCATTAGTCCATTTGTCTTTTAACCCTAATGTTATTGGACCATTTGTCCAATATTTGACTAATAATTCTAATTCTAATAATAATGATAATAATAATAATAAATCAGCTACAGAGATTTTAATCTCTAAAAAAATATCCTTCCTAAATTATATTTTAATCCCTTGATTTCTAATTTTATTGGATTATATCCCTAGACATTTAAGACACATTTAATTTCTAGTGTTATATTTTCGTATACTTGACTAACTAAATTTTTACCTATTTACCCTAATTCATAACATATATGATGTAATTATACACATACTCTATTTTATCTAATTAGTGTTATGTAATATCCATGCACAAATGCAAAATGGATGCATAGAAATGGAATGTTACATGTAACAACAACCAAACATCAAAACAAGTATCAATTCAATATCACAAATGTATCAATAATTTATCAATATAATACATAGTGAAAAATACATATATAACAACAACCAAACAACAAATATGTATCAACACAGTATCACAAATGTATCAACAATGTATATGGCAAAAAATGCATATATAACAACAATCAAATACCAAAACATGTATCAACACAGTATCATAAATGTATAAAAAATATATCAGCAAAGTATATAGCAAAAAACTCATATGTAATAACAACCAAAAACCAAAATATATATCCACACAGTATCAAAAATGTATGAAAAATGTATCAATAGTCTATCTGATTAATTTTTTGTCTTGTCTTTTAATTTATAAAATTGCAATTTTTGGTAGATTTTAATTACATTTTGTATTGTTTTCACATCTTACGCTGTATTTTTTGTCTTATTTTACATGTATCTCGTTATTTTGTATTGTTTTATATGTGTATTATATATGTGTCAAAACTATATCGAATGTGTAACACAAAGTGTTGTCCACGTGACACACAAAAGATTAATTAATTAAAAATGTATTGTTATTATAATACATAAATATTTTAAAAGGTACCAATAAACTAGTTAATATAAGAAGTGATTAAAATAAATCAATAATTCTGCAATTCCAACAACATCAATAATTAATAATGTGGGCTTGTTTCTCGTTGGGCCCATTTTTCTTTTTCTTGAACCAGACATGTATATGCTTAAGTGTTTGGATTATATTGTTGGATTAACGTGTGGTAATTATTTTTATTAAAAAACAAAGGTTTGTGGAAAATATTAAACCAAAATTCTTTTTAAAAAGGAAATTATTGAGAAACAAAAGACAGAGTTTGATATTCAGGTGGGCTTACATCTAAAATGAATTGGGATATTTTTGTAAATTATGTCTTTTATTGTTAATTCTATCAAATTCTCTAACTTGCATTGTAAACATAAATAAGCATATTAATTAATTGGATATAAACTTAATCATGTGTACATAATTTTTGTAATTATAATTTAATAATTGATAAAATGGTAATTATGATTGCTAGCTTATATTTACACTTTGATTACATCTTATATAATTTGGAAGAATTAATTCAAGATTTCATTCACTCTTAACATTTATATATGATGAAATTTTTTATGTTTCGAGTTACAATTGTGATCCCCGGATCTCTGTTGGAAACGGTCTCCTATATGAACTCCAGTAATCAAGTTAGTGGTAAATTTAGAGAGAGAAAGAAACGAGAGATAGAACTGAGACAGTAATAATTACCTGTCTCTAGTGATGTGAAAAGCTAAAGCTTTTTATACGTTTTGCGTATGGTAATGGTCGATTGGACCAACTATCCTTTGTGGTTGAAACAACTCATGGCTCGAGTATTTAGCCAATGCCTTTTTAGAGAGAAATCTAAACTTGAGATAATCGGGTCTATGCCGTATCAACATATATATATATATATATATATATATATATATATATATATGAATTTTTTTAATTAGATTTTGCTATTTATGCATGCATGTGGACATTTTTTTTTATAGCATATGCATGTGCACTGATGATAACATTTTTAGATAGATATTAACAATAGACATTTATTAATTGCAAATTTATGATAAAAAATAATTGTAATGATAATTCTGTACTTATATTACTCATAAGTTCAAACGTTATATATCAGTTTATACTAAATCACGATTATTAAATAACTAATAACAATAAAAGACAAATTATATATCAGTTGACCAATGAAGAGGGGAACAAATCGATTCTTGTTTTTGTCATTTAATTAGTTAAGTAAATTAATTAATTAATTAATGAGATGAAATTTTTATATGTTAAAGGGCCGGCCCCCTACCTAAATATTACATCACCTCCAACGTATATATGAATTTATATTTTTTGATTAATAATTTTGGTTTATCTAGAGAGAAATATGGGATGAGGATACAAATTAATTATTCTTACTATATTTATTTATTGGTATAATTAATATGATCACCGATACATTGAAGGGTTGTCATATAAATAAACAAATTGAAATGTATTTGTTTCCACTATTAAAATGACTCATTTCATAATATTTATTTTCTAAAATTCTACTTTGATTTTGATTTTTTTTTTTTTTTGGTTTGATTATTATAATTTAATATATGATTATAATAAACAAATTGATAAACTTCAAAACTCAATAATAAAATTTGGAGGAAGTGTTATTTAAATGCAAAATGTTTCCACTCTTTTTTTCGTTTTTTTTTTTTTAATTATTATAAGTTTGTTCTAAAATAGGCGTTGGTTGAGAATCATGATGATGTAAAATCAAATAACTATTAGTTAAGAATTGAATGAAGTGTTAAATATTAATGTGCGTCAAATAGAAGTAAATGTATTATGTACTAATAAGTAAATAAAATAAAAAATAGTTTAATTAGATGCTCCCTTGTTTTGAATATTTGTCGTTTAAGGTTATTTATCAAAACCAATAATTTATTAATTATGTTATTAAAATGACTCATCTACCCTTAATAATTTTGTACTAAAACTCTACTTTTTATGTTAAAATTCTCTTCCTTCTTAATTATTAAGACTTATTTATATTAAATATTGAACTTCTCTCATACTTTTAATAAGGGTAAATATAAGAAAATATTGCAAAAAATGCATTGGTAATCTAAGATGACATATAAAAAAAACCAAAATAAAAATCTTAAAGTGATTAATATTTGAAAACAGAGGGAGTATTCAAATAGAAAAAAAAAAAAAAAAAACTTTTTCAACTCTAAACTATTCAAAATGTACTATTTGGTATTTGATCTATTGAGTTAGTACATTTACTCTCTGATCTATTATATTTACAACTGTACACATTTACCCCTGAACCATAAATCACAAATAAATATGTCTAGATTGTAATAAATATCTAAATTATGCCAATTAATTCTCTACCAAGCAACAAAAATTGGACCAAATGGAAAATGTCACAAACTTAATAGATGAAGGGCAAAAATAGTATATTTCAAATACGTATGAGTCCAAAAAAAAAAAAAAAAACATGAAATAGGACAGTAGGACAATAATCGAATCAAAACCTGAATAATTGTAAGTTTGAATTCAAACAACGAAATGAATGAATAAATGAGAGAGAGAGAGAGAGAGAGAGAGAGAGAGAGAGAGAGAGAGAGGGGCATTGAAATTGCATTTATGATTGGACTGAAAAGGGGTAGTAATACAGTGTAGAAGAGAGTATGAGTCCTGTGACCTCATTTATTAAGTAACGTTATTTAATTAATTAGGTTGGCTTTGCCAAATTTCATGCCATTAATCACTCATATACTTCACAACTATTTTTGAAAAAAAAAAAAAATATAATTTCAATTGACAATACATGATGGACTGGATCTTTACAAAATCAAAACAAATCTCTAGTTCAAGATTTTTATCATTAATTTCACTTTCAGTGTGGTTTGCTTTGCATGTTGATTTCACTGTTCAATTTAATCTTATTTTACTTGAGGTTACTATTATCAACAATTACTTGAAGATTTTATTTCCTTTTTTCATAATGATATTTATTTATTTATTTTATTTTTACTATTGAATAAGATGTATAAATTTTCATACAAATTGTATCAGATTCATGTTTTCACATTCTGGATAACATGTTTAAAATTGAACTTGAATTTTTATTTTCCAATATCTAATCAGTGTGTCGTCTTAAAATTTTTTTTGAATTACAGTCCTATTGGAATGAAAAATTATATATATCCGGGTTTTATTAGACTCTATCACTTGTAAAGTGACATTTATACACTTTTTATTTTTAACACCGTTTATTTTTCATAAATTGACACGCACCTATTATTTGTTAAATATTTAGAATAAACTTCCAGAAGAGATGTGTGCTAAAAAATTTTTGTCGAGATAAAGATTTCTAAAAGTCTAATAATCTCGGAAGAAATATATGAAAGACAAGTGAAAAGTATGTCGATAAATTCAAATGCTTAGTTATATTATGATTCTTAAAATTATTATATAGGCGGTAGTTGTAATAAATATAATGAATAAGATGTACGTTGGCCAAGGGGGCAATATATATATATATATATATAATCTTCTAGTTGACACAAGAATCCAAACACTTCTATTTATGTATTTATGCCAACTAATAATGCTTACACATTTCAACATCACATAATTTGTTAATTTCGATTCTTACCCTTTTCTACTTTAGGGTGTATTTGGGGCTGTTTTTTATAACTCTAAAAACAGCTTTCAGCCAAAGTGAGGAGAATCTTATTTTGGCTGAAAGCTACTTTTGGGATTACAGAAAGCAGCTTCAAATGCACAATTGATAAAAGTCAAATTGTATTCAAGAAAACACTGGAAAAACAATTAAAACTACTTTTAAAAAAAGCAATAAAACTTAACTGTAGGAAAAAACACTTTCTCTAACAACAATTCTAAACTGGTCCTTAATATTGCACCTCATCTCAGTACCAATAATTACCGTTCAAAAGTATTATCACTTCTTTCAATTATTATTATGATTATTTAGATCTATGAATGTTTTTATTTAGAAATCCTAATACTTTATAAGAGTTATGCGTACGAGTTTGTAGAAATACATCATATTTTATTTTTACTAATCAAACATATTACTACTATATTTGTATGCAAACAAAAACAAATATACAAATTGAAATGAAAATAGACACTCTGAAATGATATTTGTAAAAAACATAGGACCTAAAAACATAGAAAATCACACAAATGATTTTTCATAAAACTATAAGGATAGCATTATTATTATTATTATTATTATTATTATTATTATTATAAAATAAAACATTACATGCATGTAAAAATATATATTTTAATTATCCGAATTCTATAATATGAGTTACTAATTGCTCAAAATTACACAAATGCAATTCAAAACATTTTATGCAAGTCTCCGAAATATTTTGAAAACGCTTTAAAGTAGCTAAAATTTTTGTACAACATAGACAACCATTAATTTACGCTAAATATGTTTATGGATGGATTAGAAGCCCCAATTGTGAGTATGAATGAGTATACATTTTTTTAATATTTTATTTTAATGAAAAATTTATCAAATATCATAATTTCACAAAAATGAATGAACTTTTCAATGTCAACGGCATAATTATAACTTCAAAATTTTATGAGACTTTTAAAGGTATGCAATGCAAGCAAGTAAAAATTGGGAATTGGCAGACAATACCCTACTAAGGCATATGGTTCTGAAAAAGTAAACAGAAAGCAAACGTTGTTACTTTCAGTTCAATTTATTGAAAAAAAAAAAAAAAAAAAACACGATAAAGGTGGTTTCTCTCCACTTTCCGTCCCATCAAACACCAGTGCCCTTTTTTTTCTTTCATTCATTCAGTGAGCTTTAAAATCTTAATTTAATTACCTTCCTTTCACCTGTTTCATAATTTTGGTGCTAAGATTCTCTTTAGCATCCACATTGCGACACCAAATCAATCTTTGCTTCCCTCCTTCTAATCTTTTCTATGATCTCCTTGTCCCATTTACAAAATCATAATTAAAAACCAGACCTTTGATATCCCTCTCTCTCTCTCTCTCTCTCTTGTTTTGCTTGAAAAAGAATCCAAAGTGTAATTAAATCAAACACAAGAGACAAAGTCAATGCACCGACTGCTTTGGTTTCTCTCTTGTGGATCTGAGTCTTAGGTAGTAGCTTATCAGCAGGTTTCTATTCTATCTAATTCTCTGCTTTCTACTGTTGATCAGTCTTGATTTTGTTTTGTTTCTTCGAAATGCAAACATTTTTCTCATCTGGGTTCTTGTAATTTATCTTGGTTTGGGGTTTGATTGGCTGAGGAAGAAACAGAGCAACATTTTATGTATGGGTTATTCATGAAGTGATTATTTCTAATTTTTTTATGCTTAATGGTAAACATAACTAGTTAAAGTTTTCAACTTTATATGATTATCATCAAGAACTTCAGATTAGGACTTCTCTTTTGGACTTATCCACAATTCGTTTGAAAATTTCAAAAGAAGAATGATTTTTTAGCCCCTTTGTTTATGTTGTCAATTGTAGTTATATTATATCATGGCGGCAACTGATTGTTTACTTCTTAAATTGCAGGCAAGTTTAAAAAAATAATATCTGCGTAAAAATGAGAGGATGATCTTAGACTTTTCACCTGGAATTGTTGTCTTTGGTTCTGTATGAAGGAATCTGACTTGTGTCAAACATTAAGAATTTCTGATATAGAAAAATGTATAGATCATTTGTCACATGTGACGATCCAAAAGGAGTTGTAGAATGTGGGACAATTAGAAAATCCAAGGTTGCTGCATCCAACAAAATGGAGGACAAATTGCGAAATCGTAGAAGAGATAAGTCCTCAAAGAAGGAAGAAATGGCGCGGCCTAGTCGTAGTCAGAATCATGCTGAAGAAGATTATCCGATTCCTTGTTCATTTCAGCTCCTCGAGGTCTCTAGAGGAGCTCAAAAATTGAACCAATTGATTGACTCTTGGTCTAAAGGGTTGAGCTATGAGGCGAGCCGCGGCCAGTCCAAAGATGTTGCGAAAGAGTTGTTGAAAGGAGCTCTCGATCTGCAAGATTCTTTAACCATGCTTGGTAAGTTGCAGGAAGCTTCACATTATGTGTCTAAGTTGAAGAAGAAGCAGAAGGAGAAGCTAGAAAGAGGGAGGTTTGATGAAGTGTGGTGTGAGAGAACTAATTCGTATAGATTCGGGTATCATGATCCTAGGCTTTCAGCTGATGTGTCTTCAGGAGATAGCATTGGGGAGCTTAGGAATGCAATTAGAGATGGCTTTGCTAGGCAAAATTTAGTTAGATCTTCTTCGGCGAGAAGAGTGGATTCGGGTTCATGTATGGCTTCAAGTAGCTCATTGCATTCTACTGATTCCTTTATCTCACAAACAGCTTTACAGAAGAAGGGTAAAGCTCCGAATTTGATTGCCAAGCTAATGGGTCTTGAAGACATTCCCTCAGAACCATTGATGAAACCTCCACACAGACAGATGGATATGGAAAATAAGAAATGGAGAAGGCCAGACTTCGATGTTGAAGTGCCTAAGGTGGGGAAGCCTCAACCTGTACCGAACAAGGTAGATTTGCAACGAACAACAACACTCGAGGAAATACTTGAAACCGCGCAATATCAGGGGCTTCTAAGAGGCACTTCTGCTAATGAGCATAAGTCTCGTTCTCATCAGCCAACTGAATTCCACTCTAGACGAAAATCAGTTGATGATGTTCATCCGATTGTGCTTATAAAACCTCTGCGCGTTCCTTGCTTCAACCCAGAAGAAGCTCTTCGGCCAATCATTCGGGGAGATGGTGGCATTGACACAAAAATGATGCTGAGAAGAATGAGAATAAGACAATGGCTTGGTCCCGGATCAATAGATGATACAGAAGTGACCTCAAAAGGCATCAGAATGCATTTTGGAAGAGAACTAGAAGAGATCCCAACCGAAAGGATAATTCAAGAAGAAGGAGCTAAGGATCACATGAAGGTAGATTTGATTCCAGAAGAGAAAGAGGTCAGAACATTTAATCAAAGGCCCGAAAGGGCTGTTAACACGAACAAGGTACTAAGAAAAGTGGAAGTAGAAAAGACTCAAGTTATAAGGCACAGCCATGAAGAAAGAGCTAAGGAACACAAGGAAGTAAGCAAAAGAACAGAGGAGAAAGAAGCCAAGAAAAAGAGGAGAGATTCTTCTCCTTCTAAGACGGATGGGTCTAATGTTGCAGCTCACAAACAATTGAAAGAAGAGATAACAGATAAGAAAGTAGATAAGGTTCAGAAGGTAGTGACTAGTAGTAGCAGGAAACCAGTAGAGAGGGAGAGTTTGAGTGGTAAAAATGTGTTGTTGAAATCTGAAGATCAGACCAAGTTGACATCGACAAAGCTGAGAAAACCCGGAAATGGATCAATTACTACAGATGAACATCTTTCACAGCAGCGTAGCAGCACCCGAAAAACCATTTCTAAACACACAACACAGACTAAGATTTATAGTTCTAAGGATCGGAAACAGAAGGAGAAGCCAGCCAGGGACAATACAGCTGCTGTACCAGTTGTAAGTCGTTGCCATAATCTGTCCTCATTGCTTGTCCAAAATTCAAAATTTCAATTATATAGTTATCAGAAAATACAGAAGTGAGGTGTCGAATCGATTTAAGCTCTAATACTATGCACATTTGTTTAATTTGCAGCCTGAAAGTTTAGAATGCAAAGAAGAAGAGAAGAGGATTGATGTCACATGTGAGATTCACTCCGAGAAGAAGGAATCTGCCATCGCACATGTAAATGAACCATTCATTGAGGAAGAAGAAAATGTTTCCGAATTCCGGGTTGAAGGTATTAGCAAGTGTACTAAATGCTGCATTCTTTTTGAAAATCATAGTCAAATTATCTCCTACAATGAAAAAAAAAAAAATGAATCTTTAACAAAACTTGCTTTCATTTTTCTCTTATAGAGCATTGTGGCCAAAGCCAGAGTTCTATTTGCAGTATTTCTACTCTGAGCTCTGAATATGGAGAGGATGTTAGACCTTCAAATGAAGCTGACAACAAAATGACAGAGATTAGAATAGATGATACAAGCTACAAAGGCGAAAACCGATTGAAAAAATTGCTACTGAGCAGCCCAACGTTTGTAAACCTTGCAGAAGAGCTCTTTCAGCTCAATCTGAGTTATCCTGAGAATACACCACCATCCGGCGCCTATGATCAAGGAGTGACCGACACTAAAATTTCTTCAGATTACGCAGAGGAATTCATGGAACGTAGAAGCCTTCCGGATTCACAAACAAGACATCCTCTATTATCATCATGTATGGGAAATCCAAGAATTCCTCCTCTATCTATAGACCAACTGGTGGAGGAAATACACGGCGGAGTTGAAACTCTTGAAAGCTACCGCAAGGTTGCTTTCGATGAGATTCGTGCTGATAGCCTATACGGAATATTGGACAGAGATATGAGTTGCAGAGGAGTAGTAAGTGGAATATGGGATTTTGGTTGGAGGAATGGATTCAGTGTGGATGAAATTGAGCAAGCTGTGAATGATTTAGAAACGCTGCTTGTAAGTGAATTGATTGGAGAAGTGTTTTCTTGATTTGTTTATTTATTTCTTTATTTATCATGTATGATTGTATTAATACAGATTTGAGAGATAGGGAAGATTAATTTTCTGTAAATAAGAGAGCTCAACTATATTAGATTTCTGAGGTAAGATTTGGCTCTTAAAACATAAAAATTCTAGAGGTCACCAGATTATGTGTATAACTGAGATCAGAGTTGAATGCTATAATTCTTGATATTCTTGTGTACTTCTTCTTGAATCTTGAAAGCAAATAATTCTGATTCTTTAATCAAAATTAGTTATTTTTGAGCTTGTTCTTATGACAATGCATATTGCACCTCCAAAAAGGAAAATTATGCCATTTTAATCTCCTTATTAGGAACCTCACCTTTCCATTGATCCTGCATTTATCATAGTTTAGGGGAGCTAAGGACTGTTGGATCAAAATGCATTCAATTTTTTTTTCTTTTTTTTTTTTCCTGTCATCTGTTGCTTGATTGGCTCCTAAGATGTTCAAATTAACTCGAAAATAGTTTAAAATTAATGAAAAGTATTGTGATTTAACAAAAATTTTAATTTTTGAACTATATTGACACGATTTTCAATAGTGTATTTGTCAAAAAGAAAAAGATAATCACAAGTCTGGTTTCCAACGATATGAAGTAGTTAGGATTTGAATCTCGACCCTAGATACTAAATCAAGAAAACAGTCAAGTTGATAACTAAGGGAAAAAGAATACATACATTTTTTTTTAACTATTATTATCTCTGAGATTGAGATTATTTACAAAAAGAACACGTGTTATTTGTCTACTGCTATAG
This sequence comes from Euphorbia tirucalli, assembly GCA_039660915.1. Classification (NCBI taxonomy): domain Eukaryota; kingdom Viridiplantae; phylum Streptophyta; class Magnoliopsida; order Malpighiales; family Euphorbiaceae; genus Euphorbia; species Euphorbia tirucalli. The sequence continues at coordinate 72,575,798 of CM077634.1, read as the reverse complement.
CTCAGCTGTTGAAACAGGTTCATGTAGGAGAAAAACATTTGTCTGCTGCTGCTGCATCTCCTTGTCTTGTCTAAAAGTAACGATGAAAGATTAAGAAGAAGCTCCCTTGAAAATGAGAAAATTGAGAGATTCAAGTGAAAAATATATGAAAGTCCCTTTTGTGTGAGTAAAGAAGCAACCAAAATCTGAACCCACTACACATTGCCATCCACCCCCAAATTTCTTATCAAAATCCTGCAAAAATCAATCAAACAGAATCAGCTTAAACCAATTTCAATGATCAAATCCTATCAGATTAAAGAAAGAAAGAAATAAAAATAATAATAAAAAAAAGAACCTTCTTGATGCGGGCAGCAATTGAGATAGAATCAAGAACATCAAAAGAATCAAGGGCTTGAGATGCAGATGACATGGCGTCGATCTGCATCTTCAGTGGCATGTCTGTTTCCTTTACAACAGCTTTGCCTTCCAGCATCTTCTTAATTTCCTTGAATATGGGAACTCAAAGGAAGTGTTGTGATACTTGGGATTTAATTTATTTATTAAATAATTAGTTACCATGACGCAGAGACAAGACAATAATATATCATATGTGAGAAATGTCGAGAAGCTTCCTTTTCAGGGTGTCCAAATGCATTTTCTCCTCGGGGAAATTATACAATGGACCCGGTCTATGTGGATATTTCCAATAAAAAATTAACACATAAGCGTTTTTTATTTTCTAAATAATCATATTACTTACATGTCAGTTTTTCAGTGGAACGGTCCACATGGATCCGGTCCACTATAAAATTTCTCTTCTTCTAATATTAGTGACAAAATTAACATTAATTAACACCATGTAAAAAGAATTAAATACACTCACCAGTTACATAACTTCAATCCTAATTTAATAATTTTACATATTATATAATTTATATTCACATGTTATAATCTATTTTGATACCCTCATGATATATGTCTAGTGATTAATTTTTAAATTCACTAACCTTGCTAGATGAATTAGTGAGTCTAACTGATCATTACACGATAAGCTTGTCAATCTAAATCCATGGAATTTCAGCCCTAACGTGTCACCAAACCATTTTAAATAACAATTTGCTTTGCGTACGGTAGGGTTAATTCGCAGGTCCCACGTTCTTGTTATACCTTTTCTTTTTGTCTGCTTCCTTGCTTCCCCATCTCCACTTCCATTCTCAGCCCATGCTGCCTAAAATGAATCTCCAACGTTTCTAAATTCTTAATTTTCAAAAAAACTTCACCAAGCATCCAGAATATTCAACCATAATTAGTCTTCAGAAATAACCCTTGATATTTAATTAACAGTAAAATTTTGAATTAATAAAAATAAATTTTCATAATTGAATCAAAAAATGAATTGTTTCAGTAGAGGTCACATATAATTTTCTAAAATGAACCAAAACATATATCGCTATTTCTTTTTATTTACTTATGCCACGAATAACAATTTGATTTGATATTAGGTGAAAAGAGGATCAAAGTTGTTTTTTCAATAATAATAATAATAATAATAATAATAATAATAAGTTTGTAAGAAATGAAAATTGAAGTTGTTGATTGATTCTCCATAATTGAATTGGCTGTAAATGCATTGCAGTTGAATTGGCAATTGGCTATTCGCATCAAAAAAGAAAAAAAGATTGGATTTGATTAAATGCCGGGCGCACCATAAAATTTATCTTACATGTTTATCGTATAATGGAAAGGTGGTAGAAATATGGAGCCACAAATCGAGGAAGAAGGCAATTGCGTAATAAGATTCATCCCTTATGGCATTATTGATTCCGATCAGTAGTAGCTTTTTGTGGATTTATTCATTTGATGAGGATTTTTTTTTTCCTTAAAAAAGAAAAAAAAATCATAAGTACTTTTTATTATTATTATTAATGCTTTTTTTTTTTTGTCACCAAATTAATATGTTTAAATTTTCATACAATAACAAAAATCATTAAATAAGATGTCAAACTTTTATGCAAGTTATGCAACTCTGTGATATCAATTTGCTTAATTTAGAGTCTTGAATTTTTAAGTTTTAGTGTGCGTTTGGTTTCCTCTAAACAATATTTTTGTTTTTCTGCTTTAAACAACTGATTTTAAGTTTTTGAATAGAACTATCAAACAACTATTATTAGTTGTTTTGGAAGAAAAAAGGAGATGTTTACCAACAGTAAAAGCTACCAGCAACAACAAACAGTAAAGCTAAATAGGCCCTTAACTAGGAAATAATTTACGAAGTTGTTTATGGCACTATTGAAGTGTATAGAGAGACTTGAAGAACTGTAATTACAAAATTAATCATCAAATAAAAAAGAAAATGAAATTCCAATTATAAAGTGAGAAATGTCAATACCGTTTATCGTCTTACACGCTAATAGTGCAATGAAAATATGGTGAAAACTAATTCAATTTTTTCGGTTCGGTTTTAATTTCAAAAATCTGTGTTTTAGTTTTTCGTTAGTTTTGAGCAACTATAGGCAATGCTAGTTGCCATCTTACACATTAATCATGCTATTTTTTCATGTGGTGGAAATTATGTGCAAAAATTGTGTTGCAAGCTTAACAAATTAACAATTAACTAGTCTTGTTAAACTAAATAACTACTATAGCGTAATTATTTTATTAAATTATTATTTTTGTATAAAAATTAACTTTTTTTAGAAAATATTATACAGTTTCGAAGAGACTCAGACCCTGAAAATTCTATAGGATAGAAAATGTGCAATTTTTATTTATTTATTTGGTTACAAAAGTTTTTTGTTTAATTTTTATAATTCCGGGGGCAATACAGAACATATATGCCAGCTGTCTTGGATAGACACGCTGGCACCTAATTGGCAGCAAATGATTTTCCGTCAACCACTCCACTCCGTATTATTATTATTTTTATAATTATTATCCTTAAACACCCTTAATCATACTTAAACTTTGAATAATCCGCCCCTTACATGTAACTGTGCAACACGGCATTGCCTCGAACTCTTCTCATCTCTAATCTCTACCATTTATTTTTAATTATTTCAAAATTCACCGGATTTACTCCTCACTAACACCTTTTTACAACCAAAAACAGCTCTGTTTGCTCCCCCCGGGAAAAGACTGTTCACACACTGGCACACGGCAGCGCCGTTCTCGTTTGAAACCCCTACGGTGAGTTATGGGCGATGAGAAATCTGCCATCGTGATGTCCAGTAGGGACCGCGAGAGAGATCGGGAGCTTCTAATTCCCGTCGCTGACTCCGTTGACGATGATGTGTCCTCCAAACCCTCCTCTTCTTCCTCGTCTTCTCATCACTCCGGACGCGAGGTAATGGAATCTGTTTGGTTTACGTTTCTTTTCTTATTACTTAGGGTTTTTGTTATTTTACGTTTTTGAGTAATTATTTTTTATTGATCGTACTTTTGTGGTTTTAGATTAGAGCTTAATACGCTTTAAACCATTAGTTGCTCTAATTTCCTACGAGATTTTATTTCACTTGACTAGCTTCTTTGGGGAATTTGACTTAAAATTTTACTGTTTGCTTTGCAATTGAATCCAAGCTCACAATTGATCATTTGGCGTTACAAATGCGTTATTTGATTCATTTTTAATGTGTTTCTGAAATGGTAGTTTCTTTGTAGTTGTTACTACAAATTGAAGATTGATGGTCTTCACCTTCCGAATGTGTATAAAATTTTACTCTCAGATAGCTCAAGGAAATTCTGTTTTCTAACTACAAAATGTATCATGTAATATATTGTGCTGAATATTTGAAGTTCCTTGAGCAGAAGCTGTTTTATTTTGTGCCATCACATCAATTGTGTGCCTATCTGCCTCTGAATGCATGTTCTTTCTTGGTTATCTGACATTTTCTGTATGTCTTTTTTCCTGTGCAGACGTTTTACAAAGTTTTTAGGAGCTGGGCTTCAAAGAAGTTCATGACTGGATGGTATTTCTTTCTTTTATCTCCCATATTTGCTCAATTCATGAAACTATATAGTATCTTCATATGAATTTAATATGGTATCACGATTATTAGGATGTCATTGTACTTCTAAACATTAAACAATGTCGAGAGTCAAGATAGTTTTTTTCTACTGAAAATATTATTCTACCCTCGCAGTTACTTCATCAATTTCTTTTTTCTTTGTCCTCCATGTCAATGTTACCTTTTCAAAGTACAGTGTTGGCAAAGTGTTTATGGATGAAGCTGACTTTATTAATAATAGCTTCAGGACATATGTGCCTGCGTCAACACAGAGTTTGTCTTTTGATTTTTAAATGGTTGCTTTTTAGTTTATTCTTTTGGTTTCTAATTTTCTATGTTTTGAATATTTACGAAAATTTCTTTCCTTTGTGAATGCGTTTCTTTCCTTTCCTTTGTAATGTCGTTACATATAATATGGGACCTGTTTTCTGTTTATTTATTTTGCGTGCTTTTTCTTGGTAATATCTTCAAATGAGATGAAATTTACAGTACTATAATTGAACATCTTCTGTTGAGCTTAATGCTGCTTGGAGCACTGCTTACTCCTAGATATAATTTTCGGTTCTTTTGCAGTGTAATCCTGTTTCCTATTGCTGTCACTTTCTACATTACATGGTGGTTTATACACTTCGTTGATGGTTTTTTCTCTCCAATCTATGCCCAGCTTGGAATTGATATATTTGGTAAGCATGAATCCGATATCCTGCCCTCTCAGATGGTGATTGTATTTATATATGTTTAAACAGCTTGGATTTGTAAAGTACAGATCGCACATGAGAGAAAGTTCTTTTCTCTTATGTAATGGCTTAATGTTGGTTGTTGTTGTTGTTTTTTTTTTTTTTTTTTGGTAAATAGTAATATGGAGGTCTCGAAAGTACATGCCAATGAATTATTTTCATCATACACATGTATGATGCTTTATGTTCAGTATTATCCCAAATGTTTGGTACTCTAAAAATTAATTTCAAAATGTATGCTACTTCATGTAAGATGCAAGGATGATACCTCGTGCTTCATACTTGAGTATTTATCCCTTCACTTAAACAATGGATGGTAATTGGCAAGGTAGAGTAGACCGAAGCCGCTGAACATTATATGTTTTGTTGTTGGAATGGTTGCATTTAACATGATTCCTTCATAGGTCATTTGATTAGTTTTTTGTTACTTCATGTCATTGTTCCTTATAGCCAATATTGTCATCTTAACTTAGTGCTTCATTCGGATGGTTACTCTTTAGTTATTGTTTTCAAGTACCAATTTAGTGGATCAATTTGTGTCTGTTTCTTATTTAGTAGCAAAGTTCTATCACATTCTCCATCATACTGCTATTTAGGGCTAAAGTTCTCTTCATGTGTTGTTTCTCCCTTTTGTTTGACTCTTGGTGATAATGACATATTGGCTCTGATGTCAATTATTGCATTACTTATCAATCGTTCAAGTTTGGGGGAAAAACTACTTTCTTATTGGTTCTTACCAATCGTTCTCTTTTTATTCAGTTCTTATTGGTTGTGTTTCCTTACGTTGGATTGATATTTGGCTTGCCTTTTTGTTTTTCAGGTCTTGGATTCATAACGTCCATAACATTTATTTTCTTGGTTGGAGTATTCATGTCATCTTGGTTGGGAGCATCTGTCCTGGGTCTTGGGGAGTGGTTTATCAAAAGGATGCCCTTTGTTCGTCATATCTACAATGCCTCCAAACAAATAAGTGCAGCCATATCACCAGGTGTGTGTTTTGTCTTATTCATTGTTTTTTTCTAATACCTATGCACGACTGTAATCCATTTCTTATCCTAACGTTATTTCAGACCAGAACACGCAAGCATTCAAGGAAGTAGCCATAATAAGGCATCCACGAATTGGTGAATATGCATTTGGGTTTATCACCTCGTCTGTCACTCTCCAGGTATGAAAACGATTTTACTGTAGCATAAATGTTACCATGGTACTAATCAATTAATTGCACTGATCTCATTCATGTGAATAATAGTTATTTCTTCATAACTTCCTTGACAAGCTGCGGTTTTCCATGGCGTACACATTTTTTATTTGCTATGAGAGAGAGAGATTTAACATGGGGACTGGTGTGCAGTAAATCCTTAGCTCAATTGGTTTTGCGTATTCTTTTCTCGAAGTACAGGGAAAAAGCTTTTTATTTTATGCTTTACTGTGCACAAAGCCACGAAATACTAAACCCATACTGTGCTATAGTAATGATGATGATGATTTTTTTTTAAATGTGTAGTACAATAAAACCTTGTATAGGCATGCATATTTTATAAAACCTTGTATAGGCATGCATATTTTATGGGCATATTAATATTAATTTTGTTAGGATGCTTTTCCATATGATATATATATATATATATATATATATATATAGGAGTATATTGGGTGCATCTTGATTGGATAATTTCATGTGCCTTTTTGAATTGCGCTTGGAGTGCACATGCTTCAAACTTGTCTACCTTGGAAGGCCATCATGCACATGCATGATTTTTGTTGGTCATGTGCAACATAGTGTGATAATAATGGTTGCTTTGAAGTCAATTGCGGGCAGAAAAATGATTAATCATAAGGAGGCACGAGAAAGGAATATTGTTTTCAAGCAATTAATGAATAATGTGGGACCATGTAGTATAGAATGGAGTAAACAAATTTACTATAATTTATCCTGGTAATTTGGTATAAGGTGTTCATTATGCCAAGTTGAATTGTGATTCAAAATTTGCACACTAGCTGTTTCTCTTGTAAATGTGGTACTGTTTTGATGTGATTATGGTATTTCCCTAGAGGCTGCTGATACTGCCATGTGATATTGTGGCAGGGAGGGCCATTATGGCTTCCATGTTGCTTATCCTCTGAAGCTTTATTGGGAGTTGGCCAACTATAACCTCTGCTCAGATACTGATTCCATAACAATACAATTTTATTGCGCGTTCAGATTAATGGTTAATCCTAATTTCTTTGAAACATTAAAATGCATGTCTTTGGGTCACTCTATTGTAACTTGCCTCGGATACTGTCCGTAAAAGAGTAAGAATTCTTGTAGTGACTCAAACTCGACAATAATTGAGAATTGCAACAATAGGTGATGTGATGGCCACTTTTCATCATTTGTGTCTAGTTGCTGACTGCTGCATCTTTCTTTGTTTGGTCAGTGGTTGCATTCTGGATTTTCATTATCTGATATACTCTGGAAACGAAATTGGAATTCTTATTCTCGACTTTGTGTCCGCTCTTTGCATATAATAAGAACTAGATTTCTTGAATTGAGACTTGAGCGAGACTTAGTTCTGAGATATCGTATAGGAAGTTGTCCACTAATGTTTTACTTTTTTGTTTCTGTAGTAAATATTTTATTTTCTCTGAAAGCTTAACTGATTTTCTCAAATTTGAGTGCAGAGCTATTCTGGGGAAGAGGAGCTATGCTGTGTCTATGTTCCTACAAATCATCTCTATATTGGTGATATTTTCCTAGTTAATACCAAGGATGTTATAAGACCCAATCTTTCAGTCCGGGAAGGCATTGGTAAGGATTCGTCTATTCAAATTGCTTACTGTACTAGAAATGGTATAGCCAGTTGCATTGGTTCCTCTATGACACTTTGTAACTGTTTTCTGAACCCATGTTTTCATTTACATCATCCTAAACTGCATGTCGAATGAGTAATTGACCATGCTTTTTATTATCTACGGGTACATTATTAAGAGTTTGTGGTCCTTTCACATGTTAGTTTAGCATCCATTACAAAATATGAAAAAAAATCCTAAATCTATCGAGTATTGATGCCTTCTTTTACCTTATGTGTATATATAGGTTGTTAAGATGTTTATGTTTTTTGGTTCATTACAGAAATTGTAGTGTCGGGGGGAATGTCAGTGCCCCAGATTCTTTCAACATTGGATTCGGGGATTTCAGTGGATAGAAGTAGCGGACAGAGGCTGAGTTGAAGACAATAGCTGTAGAGGAGTCCTTAAATTGCCACCATTGATTTTGGATTAATTAATCAGAAGAGCCAGAATCGATCACAATCTGAGTTGGTAATGCTGAATTTGTGATGGAATCAAAATTACTTGATTTGGTGGGTGCATCAAAGTCTGGTGCCTTATGTAATATTGGTCATTGTTTAGAATGTAGATTTTAGCGCGTTTTCTTGGAAATATAGTGCGGTTGATAATACAGGAAGATAGGCTTGTTCGGCTTTTTGTTCTCGTCTCTCCCACTTTTTAGGATTGCTGCTGCTGCGGCGTACTCTTAATTCTTAAACTCCCATAGTTTGCCTTTGTAGATAGAGAGAGCATGTTTCAGATTAACTGGTGTTTCATTATGATTTATGTTCCCTTTTGATAAACTAGTTCCATCATGGGTCTGTGTAATTTTAAAACAATTATATATTGAAAAGATAGTTGCTTTATATTACATATTCTACTAAACCTAACTTTAATGATTTATGAACTGTGAAAAAAAAAAAAAATAATAATAATAATAATAATAATAATTAGCTATGATAATAGACGACCTTACGCACTAAAAAAATTCACTATGGAATCTGACTTTTGGAGGAACTTGATAATATTGATGTAGTCAAAATACTTGATTAGAAATTCAATATCAACAAAAATAATATTTTAATTATAAAATGATTCTCTTTCAATGTTTTGTATTATTGATGTTCATCAAAAAAAGACTTTCATGTATTAATAAATTAATTATTTTATAAGGTATCTGATTCAACAGTTTTGACATTTATAGAATTTTAACAGTCAAATAACTCTATCATTTCAACAATTTTAATTTAATTTTCAGTTGAACACCTATAACATTTAACAATTAAACTTGAAAACCTATTTTCTTATCAATTTTATTACGAGATATCCCATATATCTCTCTTTTAATAAATAAATACAAAAGAGTAATATATTATTATATCTTAAAGCATTTGTATTTTTAAAAATTATCTCCCTCCTTTCAAAAAGATTTCTCCCCCTTTCATTTTCTATAATTAAAATTATTTTTTTATTTATCTTAATATCCGTTCATTTTTTCGTCATTTAATTTTATAAAGTTTTTTTATTCTTTTTTTCTATTCGAAGTGATATCCATATGTATATTTTTTTTTTCTTTTTTTTTTATCCATATTCGTTCTTTGCATTAATATTAGACAGAATCTACAGATATTTCATAAATACAATTTTTTCTATTTTTTTTTCACATATATCATTTTTATACTGATTTCATACTGATTTTATACTGCGATTGTATACTGGTTTTATAATTATAGTATAAAACCAATATGATATCGATATAAAATCAATACAAAAGCGTTATATGCAAAAAAAAAAAAAAAAAAAAAAAGTTGAATAGTAAAAAAATTATTAAATTAGCACAAAAAATAGTATATATAGAATTTTTTTAGATTATGTGTAATATTAGTGTAAAAAATGAAGATAAAAAAAATGTAAATATGGATCTCATTTCCGTAGTATATAATCAATATAATTACATTATAAAACTAGTATGAAATAAGTATAATTACAATATATATACATTGGAAAGAGAAAAACGGTATAACATAAGTATAAAAGTAGTATATATGCAGTATTTGCAAATTGTGTGTAATATTAGTAAAAAAATGAAAAACATATATAGATATGGATCTTATTTCGAACAGAAAAAAGATGAAAAAATTTTTTAAAATCGAATGAAAAAATTAGTTTTTAATTATATAAGATAAAAGGAAAAAGTAGTGATAAGAGAGAGAAACATGTTGGAGAGAAAAATTTCCTGTCATTACTATAACATAATTTATATTTTCCCGTAAGTGCCAATTATGCAGTTTTTGAGAATATTGACGCGTTTTTGCTTATTAACCCAAAATTTTAGAGTTTTGTGCGTAGCATTTGCCATGGATTCAGGAAGCCCATAATTCTCTGGCCCATAATCGAATGATGAGCAGTGTGTGTAACAATAGTATGCACGTGAGTAGCACGTGTATCCCCTTGGAAACTAGAAACCCTAGCTAGCCGTCTCTCACTCGTCTTTATAACCAGCCGCTAAGGGACTGGTGAGCTTCGAAGCTTAGTTTTCTTCTTCGTTTTCTCTGCTTTTGATTTCGTTTACGTTTTCTCTTTATGATTTGCAGTTCAATTATTTGTAGTTTAAGGGACGGGACGGTGACGATTTCATCGTGAGAAGGTCTCGTTCGTCGTAATCGGCTGTAAAGGCCTTGACGACCACTCTGATATATCACCACCCATACTCCGAGTCCCTTCGGTTACTTGGGTTTTCATTTTCTAGTTTATGAAATTGTCGATTGGCCGATGATTAACACTTTTTAATTGACAAGCATATGTCTGAATCTATATGTGTAGATCAATCTAATCTTCTCTATGAGGCCTCTTCTATTTTGAAATCTCTGTATTTTCGTTTTTGTTTTCTTCTCCAGAAAAATTAGGTTTTATTCAATCAGCCAGTGATGAAAGCAATGGTAAATAAGTATAGGTTTATGAGAAATCTGTGATTACTTTATACCACTACTGCCTTCCTTCTGAGGTCTTTTCTATTTTTCAGTCTTTTTCTCCAGAAGAATTAGGTTTTCTTCAATCAGCCAGTGATGAAAGCTATGGTGAATCTGCAATTTTGTGATTGTATGTTTGTTTTTAGCTAGATGGGTCAAATGATGATTGTTTGCATAGTTCAACTGATAGTTACTGATTACAAAAACATTTTTTAGTCTTTCGCTCCTATCTGATGACCCTTTGATTGATGTTACTGACTACAATGTTGTTTCAATTTTCTAAAGCTTTTTTGGATCTTGAAGTGTTTGCCTGTGATTTAAATTTATATTTTATTGACAAGCATATGCCTGATATAAATTTTGTTGATAATCGTTAAAATATGAGGCAGTTTTCTGCGTTGTTTAAATTTCTTTGTTTTTCATATCTCTGATGGACAGTGACGAACTATATCAAAGGTCTCGTTCGGCATAATGGCAATTTAATTTGCCTTGCTGACCATTCTGATATATCACCACCCATATTCCGAGTCCTTTTGTGTTTAAATTTGATTTATGTTTTTGTTATGAACACAATGAATGTTTAATTTTCTGTCCTTTTAGAAGGAAAAGAGAAGATGGAAGTGATGATTATTTCCCCAAATGATCGAAGCTGAATATACTGAGCGATTTTTCTCTTTAGAGATATCAAGCCAATGTTCTGATCCATCTTCTCTTTGATTGTCGAATTATATTTTTTTGTTCTAAAAAAATGTTTTTGAATGTGTTTTAAGGTTGGACTAATTTGTTGATGGAGGTGATGAATTTTTCCCCAAATGATCGAAGTTGAATAAACTGAGCGATTTTTCTCTGTTATTGAGATCTAAGCCAGATTTCTGATCCATCTAAACCGCAATTACAATATGGTTCATTTTTGTGAATGAATAAGAAATTTTGGGCCTTCATAATCCCAGAAAAGCTGAGTAATTGTGCTTTTATGATTCATGGGAGGCCTAAACAAAAGATTGGAAGTTTCGCTGATAATGCCTTTTTCTTTCTATTGGAAGGCATTTATTAGTAACTTTGTCATACATTTTTGACCAAATAAAGCTCTCCATCATTCTAAACTTTGTTATTTTTTGGGGGTTAAAGCTTTTGATGCATATGCTATGCTAGTCTTCATGGAATTTAAATAAAAGATTATTTGAGAGCAATCAAGAAAGAGGAATAAATTTGGTATTTATTTTGATGAGAAGGATATAATGTTATAAAAAGATTATGAGTCGACAACTCCTACGCATTTCCTATGCTAAGCTATTGGTTTCAGTGTTGAGCAAAGTTTGCCGTCAACATCGATTAAATTTTCCCATCGATATTTCAATGGTTGAGCGCGCAAAAGCATGACCACTTTTATTTCAAGCAGAATTCTATGGATGGATATAGGACTCAAACACAGGAGTAGACTACTTCCAGGGCCTGCATTTGTCTATTGCCTTTGTTCAATTCATGAGTGCGCTTAGGATCTTGTGGTTGAGCTTGTGGGGATGGTTCGGATCAGGTTTGAGTGAGCTTATGTAAAAATGTTTACCCTAATGTAAATCCATGTAGATTCTGATTACAGTTTTCGTAGAGTATATAGTTGTTTATTTTATTTTATGTAATAACGATGAGATACTATTTTATCTAATAATTATTAGATATAGACAAAATGCAAGAACTGTTGTGTAGATTAACAATTGCAGTTGTTGGTCTCTGCTCCAAATTTTTTTTCTTCTATCACTGATTCTATTCTTTAGTTTTATCTCATTTCTTCTTTTAATCCTTTTTTTTTCCACTTGAATTTTTCAGTAAAGAATTTCACAATGGTTCTACGGTGAAATCCTTTACAAAATAATGCAATGTATCTTAAAAAACAAAAGGAGCTGATGTCACCCTGAATTTTGAATTTTCTGTCCATGAATTGCTGCCTATGTTTGCTAATGATCTAGATTTGTGAAACTTGTGTATGCTCATCGAAGCCTGATATTTCTATTCAGAAACAATTAAGTTCCTCGTTAACAAATTTTCATATTTCTTTCAATCCTATTAGCAGTTAGATACATGAGTTGTTCTGTGACGATCGAACAAAGTTAAAACTTTACAATGTAATACCTGATTTATCTAATTTTTTTTCACTCTTTGATTTTATTTTCTTTGACATTACGTAAATTATTTTTTTTTTTAATTCTTATCGGTTACCGTACAAAATTTATTAAAAAATATAGTTTGTTTGGTGTAACTAAATGCCAATAGAATTAATTTGAAAAATAAAAATATGAGTGGAGAGTAAATTGACGTAATATAATAATATAAAATCTCCTGTTGTACTATTAATGTTATTAGTAAAACTGCACTAATAATACTTTATGCACAATAATAATAATAATTTCTCTCATTTCTTTAAATATTTCGTGTTCTGAATCAAAACAGAGTAGCAATTGTGGTTTTCGGTGATTTAACTAAAATTTCTAACTCAAAATATGTTATTATTCGAAAAATTTAAACTAAATCGCATGATTGGCGCATCATTTTAAGTGATTTTGTGACTCGCTATATTTGGCATCTAGCGCTACCACCGTTCATGTGATTCTACAAAACGACGTAGCGTTCAAATGTTAAAAAGTAAATCCTTGCAACACGTGGCACCCAAACCTACAGCTTCGGCACCACAGCATAAACCGAGCCTATGCTTGTTGCCATTGTCAGTTTCCCTCTCTAAACTTCACTGTCAGTAGCAAACTTTCTTTTTCATTTTTCTCACTTTCTTCTTCTTCTTCTTCTTCATCAATTCTTCTCCATTGATAATTCAGACCAAAAATTGAACGATGATGCACGGACAATCGGACTCCGATTTAACGAGTCTGGCGCCGTCGTCTCCTCGATCTCCCAAGCGTCCCGTCTACTACGTGCTCAGCCCGTCGCGTGACTCTCACGATGAAGACAAGTCATCGTCCATTCATCCTAGCCCCATGGAATCCCCTTCACATCCCTCCTACGGCCGCCACTCCAGGGCTTCCTCCGGTAGCAGGGTTTCCGGTACGTACGGCTCTTCTGCGGCGTCTTCCACGAATATAGGGAGGAAAGGAAGGAGCAAGAGGCACGATAAGGGATGGCTTGAGTGTAATGTGATCGAAGAAGAAGGCGATTACGATGAAATGTATACAAGTAAGGGATTCCGGCGGAGGTTTCAGGTTTTGATCGGGATTTTTGGTTTCATCTCTATTTTTTCTGTTTTCTGTTTGGCAATTTGGGGGGCTAGCAGGCCTTTTAAACCAGAGATCAGTGTCAAGGTAATCTGATCTATAATTAATAATGATGATAGTTATTATTATTAAATTAGCAGCATTATTTTATTAATTGAACGATTAAATAATTGTTTGGTGATTATATGTTTGTCTGCTTTTTGGATCTTTAAAACACATTAATGAAAATAAAAGGCTGAATATATATATATATATATATATATATTTTTTTTTTTTTTTGCAGAGCTTGACTGTGCATAATTTCTATTTTGGGCAAGGATCAGATTTGACTGGAGTTCCAACCAACATGTTAACTACGAATTGTTCAATGAAGATGAATGTGTACAATCCAGCTACTTTCTTTGGCATCCATGTCAGTTCAGTTCCTGTGAAACTTATGTTCTCTGAGATCATAGTGGCTAGTGGTGAGGTATGATTAAGGGAGTCAATTAGGGTTGTTCATGCGATAATTTTCGTATCATAAATCATACTATGTTATTCATTTATATTGTATGATTATATAGATAATATAAATACAACGAAACCTTATAATAGATGTGCACTATAAGTTGAATTATTTTTGTAAAAACATGTTATGGTTACAGGATTAAAATTTAAAACATCGAGTTATGATCAAATTGAATAATGTGTTTATGGCTGTTGTGTTTGTAAGAATTGGGAAAAATGATTAATTTGCTCTCTCAAGTTTGTGTTATAAGATTGATAGATCAATTTGGTCTAAAATTAAGTATTAATTAGTTTAGACTTTCAACTTAGTATTTAGGGTTAAATTAGTTTTAAGTGACACATTAAAACTAGAAATTGACACGTGTAAGACACCAATCATATGCTAGAACCTGTCATTTTGAGCTAATTTAAATCTAAAGGAAGAGCCATATTGATATAAGTAATCATGATCATGCACTTGCTGCTATTAGAGGGACCAAATTAGACCATTTATCCATAAAGTTGGAGTCTTCTTTTGGTTTGTAAGAATAGGGCTGAGCGATTTATTGTGGTTGCTGCAGTTGAAGAAGTACTATCAATCAAGAAAGAGCCACAGGACAGTGACAGTGAATCTGGAAGGAATCAAAGTTCCCCTGTACGGGGCAAGTGCAAGCTTAATAATGTCAGATAAAAAAGAAGTTCCAGTGAAGTTGGTTTTTGATGTGCGGTCAAGAGGAAATGTTGTTGGCAAATTGGTGAAGTCGAGGCATTCAAGGCATGTGTCTTGTTCTTTATCCATCGATTCTCGTACCAACAAACCTATCAGGCTCAGACATGATTCATGTATTTATCAATGATTACCAGGGTTAGCGTTCTATCTATTTAAGATATGTTTTTGCAGAGATTTTGCTCCCTATGCTAATTATCATTAGAAAGGGGATTAATATCTGCTCTTTTCATGTTGAATTTTGGGAAATAGGGTTAATTGAAATCCAAAAATAAATTCCTAATGTATGCATCCATAGCAATTTCTGTAGACTGACAGATAATATGATTTATAGGGAGACAACTTGAGTTTCACGATATATTTACACAATTATCATTTTTATTGCATTTACTTAATGAAAACAGCATCCATTATATAATGTGGTTCTTTTTAGGCACTCAAGGCAATGCGATATTTTTTTTAAACATGGAGATTTATTTTCAGGGGTAGGGAGACTATGTCGAGACTTACGAGAGAGACTATGTATCGAGTGTCACAAGGGTCACTTTTTCACTGTTAAGTCCCTCATTGGCTAATCTAAATTTCCAACTCCATAAAAAATTAAACAAAATCCACAACCATAAAAATGGCAATTGCCCAATCAAAAGCCAAATTTGAAAAAATTCAATTTTGCCATCAACTCACAAGTAACAACTTTTGAAAGCTTCCCACTAACTGCCTTAATTCACTTGAGATTTAGCTCCAACTCTGTTAGTCAGCACATGGCAAGTTCTATTTTTGTTTTTTTTCAAGACCATTAGAAAGTGGCAAAAAAATTTACTCTTCCTACAGTAGCAGCTCCTCAAATGGACATCGTGTTACAAATTTTTGCACAAAAAAATGGTGACAAAGAGTAAAGAATACATAGGGAGGCAAAAATAGGGGAGAGCAAGGGCACTGTACCAAAGGAGAAAACAGCATCTCAGGCAGTGGACTCAGCACAGTTAGCTATTCAGACACCGTTTTGCTCTCCTGCTTGTCAACAGCACAGCCCGTCTCAAGAACTGTTCCGCCAATCCTGTTTGGCGGCCAATAGCGAAAGATTGATCTTCCTATTATGTTCTTTGCGGGAAGGGGACCCCTATAAGAATCGTAACATAGTAGAGTTTAAAAACAAAGTGTTTTCATGAAGAGATACAGAAGTTTAGGCCTAATCTTTTAATTAAAGATTCAAGAAACATTACCACACGTGTGAATCGTAGCTGTTGTTACGATTGTCACCCATCACGAAAACAGAGTTCTCTGGTACACGCTGCATCAAAAAGTAAATAATTATAACGGGGAACTGCATGGTTCAGCCAAAAATGTATTATTGTCAGGACTTTAGAGTTGCTCTTTTCAGTCATTTTCTAAGTAGTGAATATATAACAAAAGAGTCCTGTGGCAGTATGGCTACAGGCTATAGTGGGAATATTGCACTAAAATCTTGTAATTCATAGCTGCTTTCAAGTTCTAGAGGGGGCATCCACTGCTCAAAATTCCCAACTGGTCTTAAATTGTTGAGTTGGGTGATAAGCAAAACTTGAAAACAAAAACACAAGGTGATCAGCATTCAGTTGATACTTACAATTGGCGTCATGTCATAAGAAGGTGGTTCAAGGATAAAATTTTCGTTTCTAACGACTCCATTCACCATAAGCTTTCCACCACGAACCTGCAATCATGCAATGACGAGCATTTCTACACCAAATCATCAAACTATTCCAGCATTAGATGAGTGCTAAACTAACAAGCGGATTCCTGTGCTTTACATATGCTTCTAATACTGATTACAAGTAGATGTCAAATTTAGTCACAACCATAATTGAGGAGATGACCTTTGTACAAGTGTATATTATATACGTCTTCCAAATTTTTATGCGGGGTTAGTCACTGGAATAAAAAAAATGCATTGACTGAACAGAAGAACCTTTATTTAGCAATCTCACCTCCACGATGTCACCTTCCTTGGCAACAATTCGTTTTATGAATACATCATCATCAGTGTATCCAACTTCCTGAAGCACAGGAGGACTTTTGAAGATCACTATATCATTGGCACAAGGCTTTCTGAAATAGTATGTCACCTGAAAATTTCCAGTCAGCTATCTTTTATTCATTACACTTCTACGTACAATAAACTATTCAATCAAGTCAGACCCAACATTAATATGGAACAATTAACAGCAATGAATTCATTTTAATGCTATACAATTATGATTTGTTAACCTCTGTCATAGATACATGGTAACATCATACACTGGGACACAAAGCAAGAACCACCTCGATACTCATATGAACTTAATCTGCCGTCCAAATTCAATAAATATGCAACTAACTGCACAAGTCAGTGCCATTTAGGTCTTGTAGTTTTACCTTTTATGTAGGTCAGTATTAACTTCATTTAGGCAGTAAAACAATGCATAAGCATATCAGTTGATATCCACACCTTTATGAATCTTAAGAAAGGCCTGAGTTTTGACACTGCATATGACTTACTGGCTGCACTTTTCAGGTGACATTTACCTTAAGCAACAACAACTTTACAATTGAAAAAGTAAATCCTCCATATTTAAGGTGCAATTAGGCAACAAAAAACCATATGAAGTAAGCTTCATAGATTAAATAAACACACTTTCATCATTCCTCTATGACTCGATCATTTCACAATAGACCCTTCAACACCTCAAAAAATCATTAGTGCACATACAATATTGGCTTATGGATATCACGTCTTCAATTCCAACCCACCAAAATGCTCAGTAGGTGGAACAAGTTCAATTAAACATAAATTATACATAAACCTAATCCAATACAGAATTAACTCTACCATGAACCACAATCAGAACATAATTAAAAACAGGAAGCAGAGAAGAAATAGCTTACCTTCTCTGCAACAACTCGATCACCCACATCAAAAGTGGGGTACATTGACAATGAAGGAATGAATCTTGGCTCAGCTATAAAAGTCCTAAAAGCCAGCGAAACAGCAAGAGCAGCAAAAACAGTTTTTGCATCATCAGAAGTGAAATTCACCCACTCCGGCAAAATTCCCCCCTTTTCCACCTCCTCATCTCCATCATCCCCGCCTCCTGCTCCTCCTCCATCACCGCCACCCCCACCAGCACCCGAAACAACCTCTGTCCTTCTCTCTTCACCAGAACCCTTAATGCCGTAGCAATTTGTACTTCGAAATTCGGCAGCAAGGTTTCGGATTTGGGGCCTATAGAGTTTAAAGCAATGTCCTTTCGCTGAAGAAGTGAATTGGGTATTTGAGTAACGATTCCGGTGAAAACAAATGATGGTGAAATTAGGTTTTCCGCATGGTGAGGAACAGCGAGGAGAAAAGAATGTATCTTTATAATGGAAAATGGAGTTTTGAAGAGGAGTAAGAGAGGGTACAAGTTGCAGAGATGTCATCCCTTAGAACTGGATTCTAAAACCAGCTATGTTTTTTCATTCTATTCTTTTCCCTTTCGCGGTAATAATTCCATCGCACCAAATACTTCATTCTGTCGTTTCCTTTCGCCAGTCGCTTTACCATGAAACGGTATGTCGCTGAATGAGGTTTTTTGTTAGTAAACGTCATCGTGTCCGTTTACACATGGGTTTGCGACAAGTTTTACATCTGTCGTTCAGCTATAATTTTTTTTTTATTAAAAAAAATCTTTGGATAATTTTATTCTTTGATCCACAAGCTTCCAATCTGACATATTAAACATATTAATACTAGTACTGTACAAATTGAACAATTAATTAACAAGTTATTAGTTGTGAACATGAAACTCAGTTAAAAATGTATAAACTATTAACTGCATTTTTTACAATTCGGAAATGAAAAGAATTTCACATCAGTGTAAAATCTAGATTAATAACCTTTTCAACATATTGATAATAATTAACACATTTCGGATTAAAATCCCATGAAAAAGGAGTTATATTGCAATAAAATTTTCACTACCTTTTTGGTACATTGAATGATTATAATGATCACCCAATAATGTTAGGGCAATACTAAAAGCCTTTGATCATTAGACTTCGCAAAGAAAAGTGCCTAATATAGTAATATTATCACATTCAACCTTCGATCATGAGTCTTTGACACTCATATTACATTTTGAGTTCTTAGACCAAAGCTTTGATCAGGCTATCTATGTATTGTACGCAACAAATTTGTATATAATCTGTATTTTTCTTTCCCACAAGATGAATTTGGATGGGTACCCATACTGCCGTGGCGAACAACTTTAAATGCAAGTCTACATCTCAAGAAATTTCATATCAAAGATCTGCAGTGGTTCTATAATGTTTTTTACACACGTAAGGCTCAACATGAAGACTCAAACTTTTAAGCGGGATTAGCTCGGATAGATACCAATTGATAAAACTTTATGATGCTTTAATTATATGCAATACTATTTTGATAAAATAAATTAAAAAAAAAATACACTTAAAAATTATATGATAATAAGAAATATGGAAAAAAAAAAAAAAAAAAAGAAGCTATACATTAGTAAAAAGCTCACCTATTTGTAATTAACCATAACATTATTTTTTTCACAATGTCTTCTTAATCTTATCCGAGTAAGATTGATTACGTTGAAACTGTAAAACAATCCACACCAATTCCCACAGACCAATCTCTGGCCATAATACAACTGGTGAATACAATTCACTATGACTAGTCTGCCATAGTAAAAAATTACTGAGTCTATTTTCACCAGATGTTCGAATCAACACATCAGGATTTGGTGCTACACTCGTGTGCATATATTTTTCTAGTTCTACCAATTTTATTATACCACAATTTGATTCTATTTTCGGGTCTGTAATTTTGCTCAATTTTTCTTTACAACATTCTTCAACAGCATGTGTTATTTCATCACGAGAACTATACGCGACGCAAATGAAAAGCACACATTTAGTGTTATTGGCTGTAGCTCTCATAACGTTTTCAGCTGCAGCCTGAACTCCCTCGTTTAGGAGTTTTAAATTACCTATTACATAAACTCTAATACCGTATTCATTTAATAATATGTCTTCTTTGCTGAATCCCTCTAATTTTGCTGTCATTAAATCCATTAGTAATTTGACCTCTTCAGGTTCTCTTTTCAAATTGTCAATGCTAAAAGCATAAACAGTTATGTACTTTATTCCCAGTTCCCAACAGTATTTAAGCATGGTTAAAAGAGCTGAAGAGCCGACTCTATAACCATCCACGGCTTGTAGTTTCATTTTCTTTGCATACCTTCTGTTTCCATCCATTATGAAGGCGAGATGATTTGGAATAGGACCTTTGCGTAAAATTCGAAATATAAATGCTCTTAAAAAAGTGTATAGACCCCCGTATTGCAACTTGTTTACCCCATCACTTCTTGATTGAAACATGATCTGTTATTAACAAAGCAAATTAATTGACAATTGAAAAACTCAAAAGCAACAATAAAATCTACGTGGTTCTTCCTTATTTATAAATAGATAAAATGTGTTATTTTCGTTGTCAAATAGATTTTATATATATATACTTTACACGGTTACAGAGAAAAAAAAAAATTACACAAACAGTGTTAGCATTTACTAACGTTGCATGTTGATTTGGATATCATGATATGTTCATTTGCTTACTGTTGCTTATATGACATGTTAACTTAAAATTTGACATGTTAAGTTGTTGCTTTTTGTTGAATAACTCATTTAGATTAGTACATCAACGTACACTAACATGTCACTTGACACGTTAGCAATATTAATATTATTTATCAAATTCATTTTATTTTCTGACAATGAAAAACACAAAGTTATATTTTTTAAAAAAATATCTACTTGTAAACAGAAAACTTATAATAATAATAATAATAATAATAATAAAAGAAAATAGCAGAGAAAAGGAAAATACCAGTAGAAATGGAGAGCTATCAAGAGGAGGAGATTGAAGATGAAATCACTAAACGAAGAAGAGAATTTAAATAGAGAGGGAATTATTTGCAGCCAATTAAATTACTAATAATTGAAACAAAAAAAAAAAAAAGGGAAAAGATATGTAGGCTTCCATACTTTTTATAGTTAGAGTGGGAAGTCACATCCAACCCCATAATTTAGGTTTTATGTTATCTTATCTTTATTCTTTTTCTTTTATTATCAATAAATAATTTGATCGTACTTCTACCAATAACACATGAGTTAATTAGGATTTAAATTTTAGAGTAATAATTAAAACTGAGAGCCTTAATTAAAACGTGTTCTCAATCATATAATTGAAGCATTACGTACTGTTGTAGTTAATTAGGATTGTCAATCGGATAGCGGGAGTCTATTCTCGATGGGGACCTGTTCAGACGGGGACGAAAAATTCCTGATTAAAATCCTTACGGGATGAAGATGGGAATAAATGTCCCTGTTTCTTAATCGGTGACGGGATGGTAATAGCTTTACCCGTCTCACAGGTTCCGTTTCCATCCCCGTTTAAAACCCGCGAAGATCCCAGTAAATTTCCCTATTAAATATCCAAATCCCTGACAATTTTCCGCTTATATTTCTTTATTATTAATATTATTACATTACATTATTATTATTTATTATTTATAATTTTATAAACTAAAGTAATGAAGAAAACTAGTCTCTCTCATGAATAATTATTAATTATATGTTAGTGTATTTGAAGATTGAGTTTTGAGAATTTTATGTCTATAGTTTGATGCACATTTGGATAAGTTAGAGAGTGAAAATTGAAATTTTATAAGGTTTTTTTTATAAAATTAAAAATTAGCTTAACGAGGACGGGAATCCCTTTGGGGAACCGATTCCACGCTGGAATCAGGGATGGGACCGAAATTTGTCCCCGATTAAGAAACGGAACGGAACGAGGATCCTCGAATAGTTTGGGGACTAGGATAAGAAGTGCAATCACCGCCCCCTTTACAACCCTATTTTTACCTTTTTAGTAATTTTTTAGAACGTTTGTTTTTTTTATATATATAAATTTCCTGATGCAGTGTTTTTTTTTTTTATGGTGTTTTTGTTTTATAAATGTGTTTGAAATATGTTTGTAATTAAGATTTGGAATGAAAAATGATATAAAAAATTGTTTTGTTGTGTTTGATTTTTTTTATTAAGTTTTTTTTTTAATGTGTTTTTACTTGTTTTCAAAACTTAATAGAAACATATTTTGGCTTTGCTTGTTTTCACATGAAATTTGGGAGAAACGTTTATATGTTTTTTTGTGTTTTTTTTGTGTTTTATGTGTTTATTTAATTTTTTTTTTATATTTTATTATATGGTTGTTTTTACATGTTTATTTGTTAAATTATTGTACAAATTAGTATCATTTTATTTTATTTTTAGACTTGTTAAAACTCTATTGAAACTCTTTTCGTCAATTTTATGTTCATATTTTTTTTTATTTATTAATTTTTTGTTTGTATGTATAATATATGTGGATTTATGCATATAGTTTGCGTAAAATATTGTGTATTTATTGATTTTATAGGGTACTATTTTTAGTTGAAATCTATAACTGTTTCCACAATCACTTTTAGCGGTTTTGGGAACTTTTTTTTTATTATTAAAATAATTACTTTTTAAATATATATGTGTGTTATATCTTAGCTATTAGGTGCATTCAAGATTGAAAAAAATAAATTTATATAGTCAAAAACATATAATAATGCTCGGATTATATTGAATAAAATATAAGTGAAAAAAAAAAACCAGAAACCAATTTGATTTACATAACATCAGTACAACATAAATAAAAAAGAACATAAATAGAAAAACAAAATTTACAACCTTAATAATATAAAGCAAATTATATTTGTGTAATTATGATATAATTAATCTTGGAAGTAAAACCTAAAAATTTAGCAACTTTTTTTGTTGTCCAAATAAGAATGATGACGTTGAAAGTGTAAAATAGTCCACACCAATTGCCATAGACCAATTTCCGGCCATAGTGTGACTAGAGAGTACAAAGCACTACAACTAGTCTGCCAAATTAGAAAATGGATGGGAAAGAAATACAAAATAAACTTTCATTTAACTAGTCTGCCAAATTAGAAAATTGATGAGAAAGAAATGCGGAATAAATTTTCTTCCGCTTAAATGAATCTATGAGGAGCGTAATCAGCAGAATATCCACAATCACACAAAAAATAACACCGAGATTTTTACGTGGAAAACTCTTCCAACGTGAAGGATAAAAACCACGAGGTCTCTCTTGGCCCAAGATAAAGTATCCACTATAATATGAGAGTTTTACAGTAGATACAAAACCGAGCTAGTGAACAACAGCAAGTTTTACGGCTCCAACACACAATAACAATAACAAATGGATACACCAATGTTACACAGCAAGGGCAAAAATTTGTAGATCTCCAAACAAGATCTCCATCGCACAAAATGAAGATAAATGGGTATAGAACAATTTTACCAAATTTCAGCCCAATCCGAGAGGAACAACCTGTTCAAAGGACTGAAAAGGATGAAGCAGCTCAATGCTAAAAACCAATAGAAGAGATACCACAAATAGCAAAATAGGGACAGCCAAACGAAGACCTTCCTGACCTCCAGTGAAGAATCCCACTGTCTAGAATACAGAACAATATGTCTTCAAACTTGTGTCAAAGTTTCAGCCAAATCCAACGGCTATAAATGAAACTACGAGTAGAAAACCAGAGATGGTCATAGAAAAGCGTTCAGAAAACAGCAGCTGTTGCAAACCGGAAAAATCCAAACTTATGGATCTCCAAATTCTGATCCGACCGTTCAGAATCAAGAAACAACAGTCTCCAATATGCTCGTTAAAAATCAGCACGATTGGACTCCGTATGAGTTAGAGATCACTTAAAGAAGAAGAAGAGTATACTTGAAGAACAAGCTCATAAACTCAAAGGATTTTCTCTCTACTCTCTTGTATCCAAAACACTCTTAAATGTTGTTATTTCCTCTCATCACACTTTACCATTAGGGGTGCACAAAAAAAACTGAAAAACCAAACCGAAACCGGACAAAAAATATGATTAACCGAAACCGATGGACTAGTGTACGGTTTTAATTTTAAATTTTCACGGTTTCGGATTCGGTTTCGGTTTTTATACCGAAAGTCCATGTGGACTCGGTTAACCGACCTTTGGAAATTATTATTTTTTATATATATAGGTTAAATGAATTAAAATAAAACATTTGGATGCTTATTGTAATTTTATCTTAATTCCAATATTTCACTCACCTGCACCTGCTTTCCTCGCTCACTCGATCACCTGATCTGTACCTTTTGCAAATCTGCAAAAATGGTGAGTTCATGATCTGCTAAAATGTTAATATAGCTGCTTTGATGTGCCGACGAATTTGCAACTTGATACAGGGCATGAATATAGCGCATGGTTGCAAATCTTTTCATGCTGAAATTTCCCATGTTTCAATAATGGGGACTGCCTTCTTCAATTCGATGACCCGCCATTGAAGAAAATGAGAAAGAAACGATACCAGGGAAAAATTGAATGCGGAAGCTTAAGAACAAGAAAGCCCAAATTGAAAAAAAAAAAACCCTAAATTGAATTGCAAAATAATACCAGGAGTGAATGAAATTGCAATTGCAATAGGAAAAACAAAAGAAAAAGAATAGAATTTGAGAAGAGGAGAATCAAGACGCAGAAGCTTGCTCTGAAAACATGATAACATGAAGAAGAAGAGAAAAGAGAAAGAATAAAATCAATTAAGGAATGAAGATTTTCTTGCTAATTACAATAAAGATTTACTTGTCATTTTTAATCAATTATGAAGACTATGGTTTGTAATTTCATGTTTGTGTTTGATATTTGAGATTTATAGTTTAAAATTTTGAGGTTTAAAATATAATGTTTATTTCGGAAATGGTTAACCGTAAAAAAAGGTTAACTGATCGAAATTAATGGTTAACCGAATAATGGTTAACCGAATTTAGTGGACAGTGTATGGTTAGTAGAATAGAAAAACCGTTCAAGCAGTTAACTGTTAGCAAAAGTCCACATAAACCGGTTAACCGACCGTATGCACCCCTATTTACCACATCTCATCTGCTCCTTATAAGCTTCTTCTCACCTCACAAAGAGGCTCCCTCTCACCTCACAAAGAGGCGCCTTCTAGGGCTTGGAGAATGCACATGTGGTTTCTTCCTTCACATAGGAAGATCAAAGGCTTGAAGGATACACATGTGGTTTCTTCCTTCATATAGGAAGGGAACAAAGCCCAACAAAAATTACTAGGATGAGTTTCACCTGATGTTCGAATCACCATTTCTGGATTTGGAACTATGGCTGTGTACATTTTTTCCTCAATGTCTACAAACTTTATGCACAATTGAATTCTTCTTCACATTTACCATCTTTAATATTTTTGATTTTTTCCCATTTTTCTTTACAACATTCTTCGATAGCATGTCTCATTTCATCACATGACACATAAGCAACACAAATCAAAAGCGCATACTTACTGTTATTGGATGTAGCTCTCATAACCTTTTTCGGCTGCAACTTGAACTTCCTTGCTTAGGAGTTTCAAATTACCCATTACATACACTCTAATATTAGATTCATTTATCAACTCGTCTTCCTTGCTCAAGGAAATACCAATAGGAAGAGGAAGAGGAAGAGGAAGAGGATGGAGAATGGAGAATGAAGAAGCATATGCATATGAATGGAAGTTTATGGGTTTTTAAATAAAGAGGAAACTATTAAAGCAAATTAGATTAACAATTATTACAAATTTAAAAAGGATTTGGAAGATCTCAAGTTAGCTTTAAACTTAAAGGAAAATGTTGGATGAGAGTCTTAATAATTCATTGTAAAATGAAAGGTTGACATCTAGTTTTCAGATTTTTGAAGTCAATCATTTATTGTGTTAGGTAATTAAATCTCAATCATTTGTTGCATTGTAGATACATATGTAGTTGGCTTTATCAACGTGACAACGAATTTTTTATTTTTTATTTTATTTTATATTTTTTTTAAAAAAGTTGAAACCTAATCGGAGAGAATTTCAACATTTTTTTCCCTTGCAAACCTTATTTATACAGTATATGGTAATTCTTATTTTTCTTTTTACTCTTTTGAATCACTCAAAAAAAAAAAAAAAAAAAAAAAAACCCATATAACAATATTTTATCATTAAATTATATTAATTTACTTGTACCATTTATATTCTAATTATTAGTTAACAAGTTATATTGAAAATTTAATTTTTTTCATTTAATATAATTATTAAAAATTAAATAAATTAATAGTAAGTTGATTTAAATTTCTTTAATGTATTGTTTGTAATATTTTTACTTTTTGGTGTTTGTAGTATTTTTATTTGTAATATTTTTTTATTTTGTAGTGTTTGTAATGTAATAATTTAAAATTTTTAAAATTATTGTTATGTTAATTTATTAGCTATTTTATTTTATAATATAATGTCTTATTTTAAACTTTAAATTCTATATAAAAACTAAGTAAATAATATTATATTTAATATTTAAATGTGTATTCTATGAAAATTATTGCCATAATTTTAATACCAATATAACATTAACAATGTCAATATATTAATATTATAAAGTCAAAAATATTACAAGCACACATAAATAAACAATATAATACCTAATATATATATATATATATATATATATATATATATATATATATATATATATATATATATTTGCACCACATAAAATACGGTATCTCAAATACGAGTGCGGTAAGATTGGATTAACAAGTAGCTGATCCATTTTTAATAAAGTTTCACCATACACATTGGATTCAACACTAACACATCCTCTCTAATTTAATTAAAAAGTATCAACACTTATTGTCATATAACTTAGTTTCTAGTTTGGATATCACTTTGCATATGATGCCATCCCCTTATGAAGATTTCCATTTTATCTTCAATTTATTATTATTAGTAAATAATTTGATTATACTTCTAACTATTCATTACATCAAAAAGTCCATTATTATTAGGGTTGTCAATTGGGTAGCGAGGGTCCATCCCCGGTGGGGGCTTATTCGTACGGGGACAGAGAATCTCCGATTAAAATCCCCGTGGGGTGGGGACGTGGACGAATTTGTCCCCGTTTCTTAATCGGGAACCGGAATAGTAATAACTCTACCCGTCCCGTTGGTTTCCGTTCCCATCCCCGTTTAAAACCTGCAAGGATCCTCAGTAAATTCCCCCAAATCCCTGACAATTTCTCATTTATATTTATTTATTATTAATATTATTACATGATATTATTATTATTTATTATTTATAATTTTATAAACTAAAGCAAAGAAGAAAACTAATCTCTCTCATGAATAATTATTAATTATATGTTAGTATATTTGAGAATTGGGTTTTGAGAATTTTATGTCTATAGTTTAATGCACATTTGGACTAGTTAGAGAGTGAAAATTGAAATTTTACAGTTTTTTTTATAAAATTGAAAATTAGTTTAATAGGGACGAGGATCCCAGTGGAAAACCGATTCTTCGCTAGAATTGGGGATGGAACAAAAGTTTATCTCGGATTAACAAACGGGACAGAAATGGAGATCTTCGAATAATTTAGAAATGGAGATAGAAAGTGCAATCACCGCCCCGCACTGCTCCGTCTACAACCCTAATTATTGGCAAGATGTCCAATTTTGTGGATTTAAGATCACCCGTGGTACTGTACAATCTTGCAAGGTAGAAAATGAGAGGAAGAATGTGAACAGATGGACGCATATTGAGCTAATTACACTCATGTTTTTCCTATTATCAAAAATAGAAGAGAATTATTATAAAATTATTACCCTTTTTTTTTAATTGCTTAGATTGTTATTTTGGTCGGAATCTATCAAACCCTTTCATCATAAATGTTACTTACATGCTAGATAATCAATTCTGTAAAAATGTGATTTATAACTTTTTTATTATATTCTAATAAAAAAAAAAAAAAAACACCAACCCTTTTTGTTAATATATCTTATGGAAATGTCATACATCGGGACTACTCTAAAATTTATCAAAAATTTGCCAAGTCATTTTTGCTCTTCAATCTCGTGTTTTGGCACATCACATCCTAATGATTAAAATTAACCATCAGATAAATCTATAACAACGAAAACATCACCATCATTTGCAATATGCATGCATTTAGCAATTTAATTATTTTCTGCTAAGTATGATATATATTATTGTAGAATCTTCTACAAAATAATTTAGTAAAGGGTAAATTATATTAAAAGCAAAACTTTGGTTATACGCAATTTAAAATCAAGTTTGCTGACATGGTAAGAGGCATTTTTGTTCAAATTTATTTTTACTCAAGAAAACTGTCAGCTTGTACCTGGAAATTGAGGATGCATAAGAAGAAATAATATTTTCTAACAAACCAAACAAGATTATATCACCATTATGAGCTAAAGGAAAAAATAAAAAATAAAAACAAGAATCTGCAATCTTGTGATCTCATAATAAAATCAATTTCATTTTACTTTCATGAACAATTTGTGTACCCTGAAAATCAACATTATATGAACAGTACACAAATAGCTTGTAAAATGTGTAATCAATGATGCCATAGGCAATAAGTATATATCAAACTATAACAATTACAATATCTACAATCTGAAGCAGCAGTCGTTTATCAGTTCTTCTGAGTTCATTTTCATGCCAAGAAAACTTCTGAATTCTCGCTCTTTCACCCAAATTTTGTACGAATCAAACAGACCAACATTGTCAACATATGGAAATGATCCTACACGAACTTGCAAACTTCCCCCACATTCCTAGGCAACGTTTTTGCTGCTTTCTGCATACAATTAGTGGTTGTTTCCTGTACAAGCCCATTCCGTTGAGGAATATGGAGTTATCACTGGTTCTGTAAATCATCTGGCTTCTGATTTTAACAGAAGATGATCCATTTTGCTTTGTTAGAACTTCTCCAGGTATCTGCAAAGTCGTCGAATACGAAGCACTAAGATTTCGGTCTTTATGAATTCTCCCCAAGTTTTCCACTGGAATCTCGTCTTTCGTACCGTCTGCAGTGACTTCTTGATCTTCTTCTTCTTCGTCTTCATTTTCTATAATTCTCTTGGCTTCGCTCACTAAACCAATGGCACGCCATGCGTCAGCAACGAGCTGGATAGTGCTTTTCTCAGGGAAGATTCCACTTTCTTCCATCACTTGCAGCAACTCTTCTGCTTTCCAAGGCTGCTTTGCTTCTGCATAACCCCATATCAGGGTCTCGAAAGTTTTCAAATTGGGGAAAATGCCGATTTCAGACATTTTCTCGTAAACTTTGATTGCATTCTCCATTTTTCCTGCACTGCACCACCCGCTGATGATGGTGGTGCAGATTACAACATTCGGGAGTACACCTGACTGGCCCATGGAAGTCAGGACTAACTCAGCCTTTTCGGGTTCTCCAGCACGAACATATCCTTTTGCAAGAATGCTAAATGCATGGATATCAGGCTCTATTCCCGCCTTTATCATGTCATCGAAAATCTCTTGGCATTTATCCATAAGCCCTGTTGAGCTCCAAGCATTCATGATTGTGCTAAATGTCACAACATCTGGCTTCACCCCATATTCTTCCATCAAAGTCAACGCCTGCAGTAACTCCAAAAATTGGTGAGGAATTTAATATATAAAATTCACTCTAACTTACAATGCTTCAGACACAGCATTTAGATCGAACTTACCTCATCAACTCTGTCACTATCTGTGATGTCAAGAAATCCTTTGATAAGAGAATTGAAGATAACAAGATTAGGATGCACTCCAAGCTCCTTCATTTTGTAAACAAACCTCAAAGCTTCAACCATATTCCCTTCTTTGCAATATCCATTAACAATTATACCACAAGTTCGCTCATTTGGTACAACTCTCTTGTTCTGCATTTCTGTTATCATTTCTTCAGCCCTATTTGTCTCCCCTTTCTGAGCATAAGCCCTAGCAAGTATGTTATATGTCACAACATCAGGTTGGATACCAGATTCAACCATCTTATGCACAACTTTCAATGCTTCCCGAATGTTTTTCTTGTTACACCATGCTCGAATGAGGATATTGTATGTCCTGTCGTTTGGTTTCACATTTCCATCCACGTACATTAAATCAAGTAATTTCGATGCTTCTTCAGGGTCACCGGCGTTACTATATCCTTTGATGAGAGTATTAAATGTGCTAGTTGTGGGCTTACATCCATTGTTCTTCATCTTCTGAAAGATTTTCATGGCTTCTTTTACATTTCCAGATTCAGAGAAAGCATTAATTATGGCATTGAATAGTATGGAATCAGGCTTCATACCATTCTCTTCCACTTTCGAGAGAAGTAAAAGAATGGACTTAAAATGTCTCTGCTTAGTCAAGGCAGCTACGAGAGCTGTGTATGTGATAAGAGTTGGCTTGTGCCCGTCTTCCGTTAAGCTGTTGAAAATCAGATGGGCTTCATGAGGCTTCCCTCTTTCAATCAAAACATTCATCAGTTTTGTTCTTGAACGAACCGTTCGACAACTGTTGTTTACCAAACAGACAGGGCAGTGAGATTGAACTCGTGAATCCATTGATGATGAAATTGATGGAAATCGGTCCTTTTTGGGCAAACGTGATTCCTATGAATTTAAATTGATGAGAAAGTACTTCAATGTAGTTCAAAAGAATGGCACAGAGGGAGAAGGAAGAACAAACTACAAATCATCACTAAACAGAATTTAGGATATGTAGAAGTCATAATATAGCAAATGCAGTTGATCAAAATGCATTAAGAGGAGCAAAATTAATTGCGGTTTCTGATTATTTCGTAAAAGAACAATCAGAATTTGTTCTAGTACCTACAAATTTGCTTGCCAAAGAAGAATTCAATTACTTGAAAAACAGCTTATGAGTTGTAATAGAAGTAATCAAAACAATGGGTTGCATCAAAAGCAATTAATTTGTCCAAGTAAAAGAACAAGAAGGTTTTTATTTGTACCATAACTGCTGATGCCTTCACCAGCTTTCTGCTAGTGAGTGTTCCATCTTGCTGCTTTCCCATGATTCCAATATGAATTCCCGAACCGTGGATTCAAAGTCAAGCTACCAGACAATACATAGAGCCTAAAAGCATGCACATAACAAAACAAAGTCACCAATATATACCAAACGGAAGAGAATAATCGAATTGCCAAAGACATCAAGTAAGTGCAAGAAGTTATTCACTAAAAATGAGTATCAGTATGAGATATTGAAGCAACAGTGTCCTTAAAAGTGCCAATCTCAGTAGAAACCAACAGCACAAATTTGTACTGTTTTCCATCAAATTGTACATGTTAGAGAAACCACACAATCACCTGAATAGCATAATCAAACAAGAAACAAGCTGAGAATAACATTGTTGAGTAACTGTTAGCTTTAGTACTTACGGCCCATTTTGCTGTAATGCAAAATAAGAAAGCAGCAAGCAAGATTAGATCAAAAAGCCATCAAATTTCACATTACTTTCCATTTTCTTCATATGGGTATGAACAAAGAAACTAATTTTAGCCATCAATGAAATATATGCCCAAAACTCAAAACTCAAAACCCTCTCAATTGTGAGATTTTGAAGCAAACTATGAAGAACATATTAGTGAAGATCAAACGTTTGTCACTTACAGTTAATTCATTCAAGAAGAAACCCAAGAAGTTGAAAACTGGGGGAAATGGCAATACTTGAAGAGAGAGAGGGAGAAATGGGTAATCCTTCCATGGACATGATTGGTGAAGAAGTTGTACATGCAGCACTAAAATCTGAAGAAATCAGACTTGATGTCGTTTAGTGGGTTAAAGTTTGTGTTGAGACAGCCATTGGCGATTCTTATCCACAAATATTATCACAAAAATGACTTTCAGATTTGTATTTTGAATTTTCAGAGCGTGGAAACAAAAATTTATGGCAATAACAATTGTAGAGGAGGATAGAACTCCACGCATACTTTCTTTTATTTGATTACTTTGTATTCTTGTGCATGCTTCTTAATTTGTTACTCACATCAATTTAATATCCAACATCTTTTCTTGTTTAGGATTAATGATAGCTCTCTAAATATAATTCCACTTAATTATAAAATACTGTCTGACTCTTATTGAAATCCGACCCAACAACGAATTCACAAGAATATCGGATCCATTTTTATTTTTCTTTTCAAACAAAATATTTTTTAATTAATTTTATTAAAAATATTATTCGACCAACGGTTCCACCGGTCTGATTCACCGGTTCAAATGGTTTTCTGCTTTAACTAGTTTGATTTGTCGATTCAACTGGTTTTTCATATTGGACTGGCATGATTCGTTGTTTTTCTCAAAAATTAATACTTTATAGCAAATTAATGACTATTAAGTGATTTATTGTTGAATTAGATAATCCGGTCTGGTTTTGATAACATTATTAATAAGATTTAGCGTAAATAATATATTTTTTACTAGATGGATTATCATTGTGTTAAATAATCATTATATGGGTAAGGAGAAAATTATAAGAAAAAGAGCAATAGGTGTTAAGTAAGCTTATATAGTCGGTTAAAAATAGAAGTAAGTTTGTGTAAGCTAACTTAACATGTACTCTATCCGGTTTTGAATATTTTTCGTTTAAGGTTATTTATCAAAACCAATAAATTATTAATTGTGTTATTAAAATGACTAATCTACTCTTAATAAATTTGTATTAAAACTCTACTTTCTATGTTAAAATTAGGGATGAGCAAAACCGAACTGAGAACCAAAAACCGAACCAAACCGAGACTGACAAACCGAACCGAACCAAACCAAACCAAACTCTATTTGGTTTGGTTTTGGTTTTATAAAATATAATAGTTTGGTTTTTGGTTCGGTTTTTGGGTTTTGTTAAAAAAAACTGAAACTGAACCGAACCGAACCATAATAGGAAAAAATATTTTTTTAAATATATATATGTATATAAATAAATTTTATTTGGTATATTATATATTTATATTATTATATAGTTTGTATTTATGAGACTTTAGTAATATACATGTGATATAAATTATTTTTAAGCGATATTTTACATGTAATTTATAAAAAAAATGATAATAAAAATTAAAAAATTAAAATTTTTGTTGATTCGGTTTGAACCGAACCAAACCGTAACCGAAGCGAACTGATTCGGTTCGGTTTGATCCGAACCATATGAACTTTGGTTTGGCTTTGGTTTTTATTTTTCTTCTAATTTGGTTTTTGGTTCGGTTCAGTTTTTGAACCGAACCGCGTTTTGCTCACCCCTAGTTAAAATTATCTTCCTTCTTAATTACTCCCTTCGTTTCTAAATATTAGTCACTTTAGGATTTTTACTTTGGTTTTTTTTTATATGTCATTTTAGATTACCAATGTATT
Source organism: Euphorbia tirucalli (assembly GCA_039660915.1). NCBI lineage: Eukaryota > Viridiplantae > Streptophyta > Magnoliopsida > Malpighiales > Euphorbiaceae > Euphorbia > Euphorbia tirucalli. Next base: position 72,542,484 of record CM077634.1, on the reverse strand, counting down.
TTTTGCAATATTTTCTCATATTTACCCTTATTAAAAGTATGAGAGAAGTTCAATACTTAATGCAAATAAGTTTTAATAATTAAGAATGAAAAGAATTTTAACATAGAAAGTAGAGTTTTAGTACAAAATTATTAAGGGTAGATTAGTCATTTTAATAACACAATTAATAATTTATTGGTTTTGATGAATAACTTTAAGTGACTAATATTTAAAGCCGGGGGAAGTATTAAGACTTATTTGTATTAAATATCAAACTTCTCTCATACTTTTTATAAGGGTAAATATGAGAAAATATTGCAAAAAATACATTGGTAATCCAAAATGATATATATATAAAAAAAAAAAACCAAAGTAAAAATTTTAAAGTGACTAATATTTGAAACCAGAGGAAGTAAAATTCATATGTTCGAAGTCCAATATTTATAAAGCAAAGGAGGACCCACTCTAGTACTTCATCCAATGAATAAATCTATGTAAAACTATTAATAACGATATATTTAGTAACATTGGGTAATTAATAACTTTTATAAGAAAATTGGAAAAATTTATTTTGAAGTAGAATTAAAAGTTTTGGCAAAGGTTGGAGTTGTTTTGTAATTTTTTTCTAAAGTTTTATTATATATTTATTTATATCCACCATTAGATAATAATAAAAACCAACTTTGTTGACATTCTCAAAAAGTAATAATTTATAAGAGGTGTTAACTATTTCGCGTGATAATTATTTAAATTTTTATATACCAACGAAAATTTATACGAGTATTAAGAAAATTTTTTTTTTTTCACTATATTTATAATTTTATAAAGTGCAATTTGCTATTTATAAATCTCAACCATAAACTTCTCATTAAAGAATGTACATATCCCTGATTTGACTTCATGGATGATTATTAAAGGTCTTTTGTCCATCTTGGAAAATATCGTTGAGATATATGTATGAGCTACGTGCGTGTGTGTGTATATATATATATATATATTGAATAGTGAAAAGTATATAATTTAATTTTTAAATTTTTTTGCTTCTCTATTATGGTATAACTTAATAGTAAAAATATTTTTTTTTATTCCAATTGGCAGGTGGAGGATTTAAATCTCTTAGAGAGTAAATATTACACTTTTAATAAAAAAAACTTGAAAATTATATTAAAAAAACCTTAAATTTAGGAGCCCTCACTTTTAAATTGCTTGAAGTTTAACATGACCTCTTAATTGAAAATCCAAGTGAGCATATAATATTTTTATAGCATGAATTTCGAATACTTTTCTTTTATTTGTTAATTTAGTGATATAAATTCATCCAACAAGCAAAATTAAATAAACATTACATTTATGTCAAAATTCAATAGTTTTTAGTTTTACTTTTGAATTGAATTATAATGAATAACTCCATTATTCTAAAAAATAATCATAATGAATAGCACAAGAAACATGACATGACCATCTGATTGTTCCCTTTTTTTTTTTTTTTTTTTTTTTGAACATTAACAAGTTGATAAATAATGAGATAAGATTAGACTAATAAAAATATAATATTACATTTTAATGACTTTTTTTTTAATGTATAATATATATATATATATATATATATATCGAGGGAAAAAAGAAAACAAATTAAAAAATTGAATGAGATACCCAGGTCAGGTCAAAAAGCTGCAGCCAAATTGGTCATCAATTCATTCATCAAAACAGAAATGGCTTCCTAGAATACCGGTTTTCTTCCCATCTCTCCCTTTCTCTCTTTCTGATAAAGATGCTGAAGCTGTGGAAATGGTACCAACGGTGTCTATCTTCTCACCCAGTGAAAACCCAGATCATTAGCTCTGGAATTCTTTGGGGCATTGGTGATATTGGTGCTCAATACATCACTCACTCTACCGCCGTCAACCGTCTTAAGAAATCTGTAAGCTCAATCTCCGGCATTATATGTACTGGGTATCCTTTGATTTTCTCGATTTAATTTAAACCTAATAGTTCCAATTTTGTCTTTTTGGGATTCTTTAATTTTGAAGATTTTGCGGACAAAGTTTATACCTAATTCATTTTGGATATGCGTTCTTTATCAATATGATTAACGCTGACTATTGGGGTCTTATTATTGAACTTTTTAGCTTAGTTTTATAATTTCCCACTTTCAATAGACGGGAAAGTTTTCTCCTTTATTGGAATCTTCTTCCTGGTTCCTTTTTTTTTTTCTTTAGATTCTGTTAGTTTTGAATGCATTTGCGCGTGGATGCTTTCCATTTACTTGTGCTTCTTAACCCATGAAATGTAATGGGATATGAGAATCAATATTGCAAGTGATGTATTAGCTAGTTGCTAGTTCTCCCTATGCCCATTTGCGCGTGATGTATCTCTGAAGCTGTGGAATTAGATAGTCTGAAGAAGTGATGAAGCTTTTTGAATTGTTAGCTTTAGCAATAGTGAGACCCTTTTCCTGTGATGACAGCATAACATAACAACTTCTTGCTGTTGGAACAACTCATTTTCAAAATATGTGCTCCAGCAGTTACTGAAAATGAGAAAAGATCAGTCTTCCTTTGTTGTGGCCTTGTCATTTCATTTCATTCTCACAACTTTGACCGATGTGTTATGTTGATTCTGCAACTACACTTCTATTAAAACTGCTAATGATTCGTAATCTTCTGTGAGTTAGTGGCGTTCTGATGTTTATGCGCAACTATGCATTTCTTGCTTGATGTTGCAGTACCAATTAATATCATTTGCAGAAACTTTTTTTGCCTGAAGTCAAAGTGAGATAGTAATGATGATGTGTTATGCAAAGTTGGTTTGATGCTCCACGACTAATGTATGTTATGTGCAGAAAATAGTATTTGAGTTTCAGTACTGTTTTTGAGATAAGTCATCAATTGAAACTCATAGATTCTTCATATCCAAGGTGCACATCTTCTTGTGGCCTATTTTTTCGAATGAAATCTGTTAGGCACTTTCAACAGCGTAGTTCCTCTAAAGCTGTGAAATCTGCTTTTTGTACTTGTAATGTCAACCAGTTTTATAGTCTTGAGATATTGCCATGAAGTTACTAAATATAGTTCTTATATATAGTTCCCCTTTTTGGTTCAAACACTGAAGGCCTGGCTGTGCTCCTAACTATTCAAGGAAGATTTCCTTGTCCTTTTATCCTGCTTACCTCTTCATATTCTTAGTTTTTTATTTTCAGTCCTAAAGGGGAAAAAAAGATACCAAAAGTTTATAAACATATGTTGTTTCACTCACGGAGAATTCATGGCTCATGTTCTCTAAACATATTCCTGTCAGTGCAACCATAAAATTGGTTTTCTCCAGTTGATCAAATGAAAGAAGCTGGTTTTAGGAAATTTAATGACCTGTTTTCATTTTCATTGTATATTTATTATGTTATCTTTATTTTCCATCTCAATCATTATAGTTTTCTATTTCGTTTAATGCTGTTGTGTATCAACATTTTGCTTGCCATGCTATGAACTGAAGATGTCGTATCGGCTGAAGTTATAAGCACTTTTTGTATTAACCAGTTCTTCTGCACTACTAATACTCTTTGCTGCTTTCTTGAATCAGGATGTAGAAACAGAATTCAAAATAAACTGGAAACGTGCGGCTATCACTAGTCTTTTTGGCTTTGGATTTGTTGGTCCAGTTGGCCACTTTTGGTTCGTATTTCCCTTATTACTTTCATTTATCTCTTTTCATATGATCTTTGTTCTGTTGCTGCATCCTTAACTTATGGGGATAATACTTACTCGAGTACATCTTTTCATTATGGTGCTAGATTGGTGGTATAGGCATGGAAATGCTGTTGGATCAAATCAATTGGATGCTTGATGTTATGATTGTGTATAACTGTGAAGCTATTGCCTCCTTGACAAAGTTTTTGCTTCATAATCCATATCATACAGAGCCTGAATTAGATTTTTATTTTCGATCTGAAGTATCATCGATTTAAGCCAATTTTTTTTCATTCTATGATTTCGAGGACAGACAGTTAAGAATGAAAATGAATTGGATGCGTTATGCAGAATAAAACACTGAACTCGAGAATTAAGATGCTAGTATCTAAATCAACAAGAATTATTGCATTCCTGAGGATAAACTAGTACTGAATGATCAAGCTTTCCTGACTTGATAGTTTTTCTTTTTTGCTTGCAGGTATGAAGGTTTAGACAAGCTTATAAGGTTAAGACTTAAAATGCAACCAAAGTCTGTACGATTTGTTGCTACTAAAGTGGCAGCCGATAGCATAATTTTTGGACCCTTCGATTTGTTTGTGTTCTTCACATACATGGGATTTTCCACAGGAAAGAGCGTCGATCAGGTGAAGGAAGACGTGAAGAGGGATTTCCTACCAGCCTTGATTTTGGAGGGTGGCGTATGGCCAATAGTTCAGGTTGTAAATTTCCGGTATGTGCCAGTAAGGTACCAACTCCTCTATGTCAATATGTTCTGCTTGTTAGACAGTGCTTTCTTGTCATGGATCGAGCAACAAAATGATGCTCCTTGGAAGAAATGGTTTAAATCTTTTCGGTCTTTAAAGGAAGGAGAGGGTCAGGGAAGATTGTGAAATCTCAGTTTGAATATTGACAAATTCTAAAGGAATATCAGAGCAAATCTCCTCGGCTTCCATATTGACAAGTTTGAAAGGAATATCGGTAAAGAATTACAGACAACTTGAAATGCCAACAGGGTTTAGAAGTTGGGATTTATGGGGTGAATTAATTGCTTTCTAATTTTAGATTGTTGGATTAAATTTTACCCTTTCAACTCCCAAATGCAATGAAAACACAGAAGAATCAAGCCTGTGATTTGGCAGGGCTGTCTTTTGTGTCTCTGAAACTTGAGTACACCCTTTGCTCTTTTTTTTTTTTAATTTTTTGCCGCTAGAGGCTTTGAAAGTGGAATTGTTCCAACAGTTCAAACTTTTTACAATCTGTGAATATTAGTCCTTGCCTTTCTCTTTTCTACATTAAACCCCTCATTCATTCATAATTAGTAGGCTTGAGCCATGATCCAATTTCTAGCTGGTAACACGATTCCGTTTTACGTAGGCAATTCAATTACCACAAACAACTCAATTAACACGATATATCTACCTGAGCGGTGTAAAACGATAATCCATATTGGCACCCCTTGCTGTTGGTATTGGATCCTCAAATCCTCATGAAACAAAAGCGCTAGATGAAATGAAAGATAAAGAAAAACAAGGTAAATTATGCAACACAAAGAAATTGTTTTGAAGAATATATTGAAAAAATGAGCTGTGTGGTAGATCTAATAATTTAAAACGACAACTCAGCTACATAAAAGAACTATAACCTCCCCCGAGAGGTACTCTTGGCTTGAATACACAAGATACTTCCAAACAACGGCAAATTTTGAAGCCGATGCTCTGAAATGAAAAAAAGAACAATGGATTAGTAAATGCAGATCAAAATTATTCAAAGGAAAACCAAGCAAATAACCAGGGTAGACCATTGTTTGGTTTGTTTCAAAAGGAAAGGATAACCAAAAGAGCAGTCAACTTACTGGAATGCTCAGTAACTTTCCTCGTTTATCGACTAGGACAGGTAGGCTTCTTCTTGCAGCAACTGGAATAGATTTCAATGCCATCAGAGATATTTCTGCTGAAAATCTCAAATAATCTAAATACAGGTTTTTCTTCTCTGTTATTGGCTCCATTTCACAGGCTTTATAGATTCTTTGATCGTCTAGATCATCCAAACTTGGACATTTTGACAACTTAGCAAGGTATAGCCAATCAGATTCGATCATAGGCCTCACGTCAGCGCCCATGTCAACTTTAGAAAAGAAAGAACAATGATCCCAGCTAGCCTTTCCTGAATCCACATCACAATTTGGTTTATCTAGATCAGCTGTGCCATATTCCCATTTGACTAAAAATCTGTTCATGAAAAAGCATGTTTGCCCAGGTCGGAGTGGTTCACTTGAAGATGCAATGATAGATTGGACCTCATTCTTTGACTGACAGTCCACATCATCTTTGATTTTGGCCCTGAAATGTTTAATTTCATCCCTCTGCAACAACAGAATATTCCTATAGGTCGATTCACTGATGATATTGAGCCTTTTGGCTTCAGTTAAGACTGATTCAGATGTAGATTCTAAAAAATATACTTCTGATGCATCTGGAGAAAAGTTATCTGAACATGATTTTGCATCAACTATAATTCTCTCCAAATCACTTGGGACATACTGCCTTTGCTCTCGAACAGAATCTATGTAAGTCGATTCCATTTTTGAAGGCAGGGGACAATCAACGGAGCAGCAAATAACTACTTTAGTTCCCCTAGATCCAGGAGCTGGGCAAAGGTAACATCCGGCTGCAGTGAGGGAGGTCTGGAAAAATTGTGAAAAGAGGATTTGTTATTGACATAAATCACCAATGCTTAACAAATATCAAAGCATATTACTTGGAAGTTAAAAGTTTTTGAGAAAAAATCTGATACTTCCCAAATGGTTTAGCAAAAAGCAAGGAACCTCTGTTATAAACCGTGAATAAAGAAAGGACATTTGGTTTCGTTCTCTTATAGACTTTTCTCATCAAAAGGATTTTGAACAAAGTCAATTCCAAGTTTGTGCAGTTAATCGGTCCTATGGAAGGAAGAACAAGATATATTCCATTCTCTGCCTCCTTCCTCTTACCAAGTTCATTTGAAACACAAACACACACACACACACACACACACATATATAAGGATGAGTGTGGAGAAAATAGTTGTACCTTACATGGGAACCGGCGAAAATAGTCCAACAACAATTTCGAAGTGCTGCCTCTTACTGGCCTGTGTCTTTGCGAAATAAACTGATGGAACAGTATTAAAAGTGCTTCCAGATGAGTATAGATCTGAATGTTATTCGAGAAATTAAATCAAACATGTTACAACCAACAAAGTTTAGTAATACCTGTAAGATCAAGGCGGCAAACTTTGCCAAGCATATGTCCATAACTTTTGAAGGATTAAGAATCTTTAAATCAACGATAACATATCCATGCTGTAGAAGCAATTATTACCAGCACCCATCCATGCGAAAAGGAAGGAATAGAAGCAGAAAGTGTTAAGCAAGTTACTTAACAACACGAAATATTTAAGCAAAATTATCACTGAAAAGGTGAACTTAAGCTTTCAAAATAAAGGTGAACACAGAAGTAGGCATTAAATATAAGCATCCAACAGTCAAACATGCTTACATGATTCAAGGTCACTGCCTGATTTATCAAGTGGGAACAAATTTGATCAACAAAAGCACGTGTTTTTTGACAGGCAGAGATTACTGCTTGCAGTTCAGACTTGAAAGCATCTGGAGAACAAGAGCAGGTTATATGAGAAGGTTGAGTTTTTATGCTTGCACTGAAGAATGTGAAGATGGAGCTCCCTATATCAGGACAGAATGCACATGACATCAAAATGAATCCAGTTAAAAAATGCCATCTTTAAATGAAAACATGAAGTTGTGAAAGAAAAAATAAATTCCAATTCTTATAGTATCACATGTACCAACATGATGACAATTCTTTTAATGACATTCGAATCCTATTGCGGGCATACAATGGGCTTTGATTTGACGGATCTTCAACCCAGTTACGACCACCTGCTTGACATACCTGAAAAAGATAGATAATAGACAGATGGCACTGACATTATTACTTCTAAAGAGTATAAAATTATAGTAGAAACAATCCTAATACCTTTTTTTTATCTTAAACTATTTTTCTTACTGACATATCTTTCTCATTGCTAACCTTGTACATATCTTCTTTAGAAAGATCAAGGAGAGGCCGCACTACAAGTATGCCTTCTTTTTTTGAGTCTTCATCATACATATGTGAGCTTGAAAGGAACATTTGAGAAACAAATGCCATGCCAGCAAGTCCAAGCACACCACTATTGCGAGATAATCTAAGAATGAACAACTCAGCCTGCAAACGCAAAAAGAAAAAAAAAAAAAAAAAACTATATCTCTAGTTCTACTAACCAACTGAAAGTCTGAAAGTGTTCTGAGCTATAACTAACTGAAGGTATGATAATCTCTTGAGTTTAATTTGACCATGGATACAACACTAATTCTTTTAATATGCACACAAATGCATCATCTTTTAAGCGAAGACATAGAAAAAGGGCTAAAATGAACTGCAGATCAAACCTGGTCATCTGCATGATGCGCAATCAGCAAAACACCAGTCTGGTGTTGAATGCAAACACTCTGTAGTTTTTGGTACCTAAAATCCAAGCAAAGGGAAAACTATTCTAGTTATTCAATCACTCTTTGTGAAACCATAAAGGTCAAGCATCCATATCAATAAAGAATGGACCCCAACCACCCACACCCACCATAGAAAGAGTGGAGGCAAGAAATAATTATCCTAGTCCCAAACTTTCAAAAAAAAAAATCACCTAATGTCCCTCGCCTCTTTTTGTAAATGACCCAGTTTCGGCCTCCCATGTGACCAACTACAAGAGGCAATCTCGCATCTGATTCCTAAATCAATTTCATGTTAGCATCCATGGTCCAATGACTCATCAAGTAATCAAACATATGGAATGGTGCAAAATCCAAAATAAGATATACCCATTTCAGAAACTCGACGGGAAACTATATATGCCTCCTCTTTGCTCTCTGGACGGAGACCATGATCAACCACTATAGCCAAAAGACCATCAACAAAGCCCCCACTCTTGCCAACAGCGTTAAGACCATCAGTTTTCCAAGCAGCAGTTAGGAAACAAAGCGCCATACTGTCAGGGCCTCCAGATACTCCTATAGCTGAGGTAAGAAACAAAAACCAATATCCATTTCCACATTCACGCAAAGCTCTATACGGCTCAATCACAAGAAAACAAACAAATTCCACTTCTTTCCCTCCCCAGATTTTAGAAAGAACAAAATAGAGCAAACTAACTATGCAAAACTCGGCCTAACTAATTATTTTCTTACTTCCCCACTCTAAATAAATGCCCCAAATTTACAAACCAAATATTCCAACTTTACAAATTGGGGTCATTCATAAAACACCGACGGAAAAAGAGCAGAATAATTGCGGAAGGAAAGCAGGGGAGTGAATACTGACCAATACGGTGGTGAGGTTTAAGACCAGCCATGGCCATCCGCCTAGAGAAAGCTTCCTTGTAGTTGGCCAAGTGGATTTGGTCTTGCGGAAGAGAAGATTGACAGCAAAATAAACGAACTGGGGTAATACAGAGAGGAGGAGACATGAAGATTGGGTAACGCCATTTAGGTAGGGAAAGTGGAAGTCTGGTAATAGTGGCTCGTGTTTGCGATGAAAGAACAAGCCCTCGCGCCATGCTCTGCCTGTGAAAAAACTAACGACAGTACACAATATTAATTTGTTTTCTCCCAGAATTAAATCATCTATATGATTTTTTACTTTTATATATATATATATATATATATATATATTCTTTTTTACCAAGAGAAATCATTCCGTTACTCAAGATTTTTATTTCTTTTTATATATCAATTACATATGTCTACTTTTTTATAATATATAAAATTTTCAAGCAATATAATTAAATTTGTTGATTAAGGTTCAGCTGAATAATAAATTATTCTAATTGTTGAAGTTATGGATTCCAAGTCGAAATTTAAGTATGTTTCAATTCCAATTTTAATTGAAAAGGAAACAATTTAAAGAATGACTGCTTAACCTCAAAATGTACTAATTACAAAAAAATATGTTATCTAATTAACTATTGAATACGAAGTACTAAGATTCAAGTTCCATAATAATTATTATATATCTATTGAAAATTACAATGAAATTTAGATTATTCTCTCCTCTCTCTTACTCTCTTTCCAATTTCCACAATCATCTCCATCATTTTTGTTCTTTCTTCTCTCTCTTTCCCCTTTTTCATCCATTTTCACACATTTATCTATGTTTGTTTCATATCTTAAAATCAACCATAAAATCTTAAAGTCCGTTTGGATACTTATGATTCAAGTGTTGTTTGTTATTTATTATTGCCAAACAATAGATATATAAGTGTTAGGTTCGGTTTTGTTAATATGTGTTGATGAATTTTTAGGAAAAAAAAAAACATATTGTTTCCCAGCAGCAGATAAAACCTCTTTTTTATGGAAAACACTTCTTTTTATTTTTTTAATATTTGTTAGTTTACATTCTAACAGCAAAAATTTATCATATTTTTACCAAAAACACTGTTATCAATCAAAACATATAATATGGAAAAAAAAAAAAGCAACAACAGCAAATAATAAAAAAACAAAATCAATCAATAAAAAATAACATCAGAAGCAAATATGCCATTAATCTTAAAAAGATTAAAAAATAAAAAAAATTCTAACTTTCTCTTCCTTTAGAATTCTGAGCGCATTTTTTTTCCTCAACCCATCAATTTGCATTATCAACGATGAATTTGTATTGACAAAATGGTAGATGAATGGGAAAATAGAGGAGATAAACATAATAATAAAAGTATATTTTTATGATTTTGAAAATTCGATATCGCTTTTCTCTTTTTTGGTAATTCTCCATTTAGCAAATTTATTGTTCATCCATATCAGAATGATCATATATACTACAACAAAAATGGAATAAGAGAATTTATTATTTTAAAATGATAATTACGATATCCAATAAAGTATTATGTTACAGGATTCTCTTCTAGAAACAGGAGAGATTCCAATCCTAAGATTTACTCCCTCCGGTTTTAAATATATGTCGTTTAAGGTTATTTATCAAAACCAATAAATTATTAATTGTGTTATTAAAATGACTAATTTACACTTAATAATTTTGTACTAAAACTCTATTTTCTATGTTAAAATTCTCTTTCTTCTTAATTATCAAGCTTATTTGTATTAAATATTAAACTTTTCTCATATTTTTAATAAGGGTAAATATGGAAAAATATTACAAAAAATACATTAATAATCTACAATGACATATTAAAAAAAACCCAAAGTAATAATCTTAAAGTGACCAATATTTGAAACCGGATGGAGTAATACATAAGGATCTCTAGATGTTTTGCCAGTGGAACCATTAAATTAAAAAAAAAATAAAAATAATTAGATTTTTTTGGTTACAATACAACAATTAGATACTTAGGGTGCACAATTTGTTTATGTTTATAGACTATGGTATGGCTGGGCTAGTTCGTTAGAACCAATGCCACGTGGTGAAAACGACATAGCACCCCAAACGACAAAAACCTCCAACCTACATAAACCCGCAAAAATGGAGAAGAGAAACTGCACTTGACAAAAAGAATGAAAAAAGCTCCGATTCAAGTAGTGATTCTCGCTTTTTCTAACAGATGCAGGAAATTTCCCGCCATATCAAACAGCCATTAACGACCTCACTCGCCAAATCGCCATGATCAGGCATCTTCACTCTTCATCACTGATTCCGGTGAAATTTGCTATCTTCATAGTTTTCATCTCCCTATTTGCCTTCCATTTTCGTAGTCCCTCTCAGAAAACCCTAACCCTTACCTCTCAGAACGGGACTCAGAACCAAATCCGTAGCATAACCAGGTACATAGTTCGTTTCAAGGAGTATAGAAAGGCTGAGCATCACCGTCAGTATCTGGAGTCGACCGTTAAATCGGCTGGATGGCAATGGGTCGAGAGGCGGAATCCGGCCATGAAGTACGCGACGGATTTTGGTCTTTTGGAGATCGACGAATCTTGGAGGGACGTATTGATTGGGGAGATTGAGAAATTGATGATGGTTAAGGATGTGCATGTGGATATGAGCTATAAAAGGGATTTGCTTGGCAGTAATGATGGCGGTTCCTTTGTGAATGAGAAGAAACGACCTGGGAAGCTATTTACTTCAATGTCTTTTAGCGAAGGAAAGCATATTGGGGGGGCGGCGACCGGTAAGTCTCCGGTTCATTGGGGACGCCATCTTATGATGCAGGTATTAAGGCTCTCTTTTGGCAGTTTACCTATTTATTTAGTAAACTTGGTTTCCTTTTTCGGGTGTTTGCTTCATAAAAACAAAATCAATTGAAATTTTGGAGTGGGCTCAAATAAGGGGTTGTCTTCCCTTCATTCCATTATGAAACATGGCCTGTTTGTCCTTAACTTGACTTGGAAATTTAATGCAACTGTGGTGTCCAGATCCAACAGGAAAACCAACTAATTTTTTGATGCGGAAAATAAATAAACTTCTTAGAAACAGTTTTTGAATTTTTGATTACGAGCTTTGGATGCTCCACATGCGTCGTCTGCAACTTCTTATTCACTTCTTTTGTCTCTGTTGTAATTGAACGGAACATGGAGTATCAGCCTTAAAGGGACCCCATGTGTAAAGTTTTCTTTTTGGATTTTTATCTTTTATTTGGTTCACTTGCTTATACTGTTTGTATTCTGTTCCAGAAGTCACAGATCACTTCGTTGTTTGGGGCAGAATCTTTGTGGTCGAAAGGATACACAGGTGCTAAAGTTAAAATGGCAATTTTTGACACTGGAATTCGATCTGATCATCCACATTTCCGTAATATTAAGGTATCGCTTATTTGTAGGAAATGTGATTCTTTCTCATCTGCAAATTTAAGTATGCTGATGTCCTTGATGAGGGAAACTGTTGTTCACTTAAAGTTTTTAGCAAAGATGCCAATCTTGGTATTCACCCTGGATAAATTTTCAGGAGCGAACAAACTGGACAAATGAGGATACTTTGAATGACAATCTTGGACATGGAACTTTTGTTGCTGGTGTCATTGCAGGTCAAGATACAGAGTGTCTTGGTTTTGCACCAGATACAGAGATTTATGCATTTCGTGTGTTTACGGATGCACAGGTAATGATTGTTAGAAGTTTGAAAAAATCTACATCTTTATGATTTTGCTTTTGAATCTCGTTTATTGGATTTACTTATTTCTTGATAGTTAATACAGTTGACAGACACATGTCAACACAGAGAAGAAAACTGTGGGATTTTAAACGTGTTATAAGTAGTCCAAAGTATCATTTAAGGCTAATGGAAGGTGCTATGATTTGGCAATACTGAAGAGTTCTTATTTGCTCTAATTTTCAACTTCTATTTAAATGTATTTTTCTTTTCGTTTTTTTATTTAGTCTATAAATTTGGTAAGATTATGAGAAATTTGTCTTCAGCCTATTGCAGGTATCCTACACATCATGGTTCCTTGATGCATTTAACTATGCTATCGCAACCCATATGGATGTGCTGAATTTGAGTATAGGTGGTCCTGATTACTTAGATCTTCCATTTGTTGAGAAGGTGAGACTTCTTTTGCCTTCCTATTATAGCTCAACAAGTTGACATTATTAAATTGATAATTTTGCTCGGTTTACAAAAGCAGTCCCTGGTTTTTGAAATCAATGAATGTGATTCTTTCTAAAATATGTTTCCATATGATGGGATATTTTGTCTTACTGAATTCACTATTACTTACAGCATTTCTAATTTGTGTAGGGAATAATTTCTATAGGTCAGATAGCTTTTCACTAACCTTTTTTTTTTTTTCCAAATTCTTGTGCTTGTAACTTTTGAATTTTCATTTTAGGGTTAATTACTACATGCCACATGAGGTTTGACCAAATTACTAAATGCTTCTTTGTGCTTTTCACTATCATATTAGTATGTTCCTGAGTTTGTAATTTACTAACTTCTGTTGGGTTTAATCAAATTAATTAAGTTATACTGATGTTATAATATGATTTTAAAAATATGAGAATCTGGCTGTAGTTATGACTGTTGCTCAAGGTTTATGGTAGCTTAATTATTATTTATAACTGGAACTTTGCTCATAGATAATCTGGATGGAGGCAAGTCTTACGTTTGTTTTCATCTAGCTTCTATCTAAAGTACAAATAATTTTTGTGAAACCGTAGCCATAAGGGATATGTATGACCGTTTATGCTGTTGATGCTCTGAATGCCTCTAACTTTTCTAGTATTACTGATTTGCCAGGTTTGGGAAATAACGGCTAATAATATTATTATGGTTTCGGCTATTGGAAATGATGGACCACTTTATGGAACTTTAAACAATCCAGCGGACCAAAGTGATGTTATTGGTGTTGGTGGCATAGATTACAATGATCACATGGCTCCATTCTCTTCCCGCGGCATGAGTACCTGGGAGATTCCTCATGGGTGAGCTATTCTCCTCTTTTCCTTTACAGTTGTTAATTTTTATTTTTGCATTTACTGTTATAGCCATCTTACGACTTTATTATAAGTTTCTCATTGAAGATGATATGAAGTAAAAGTTCCTATCTTGGTCTTTGTGTAATATGCACTGAAGAAATTTATTCGACAAAGGAAGGGGAGAAATACTGGTACATATATCATGCATTCCTTTGAATTTTATCCAAACTTAATTGCAGGCTTGTAGCTCCCAAAGTTGCTTCCAATCCTCATCGTATCAAACAACCTTCTATGTGCATTGGTGGGTTCTGCTTCTGTGTCAGATATTTAGTCTACCTATGGGAGATGAATTTGTGTTCATCCCCTCTTTGATGCATGCACCAAATTGTCCTTGACCTCCGATCCTGGTTATGTTCGTCAACCTTCCATGTGCTTTGATGGTTTCTGCTTCTGTGTCAGATATCTGGTCTTAAGTGGGGCAGGACAGGAACGGAAAATGGTGTTCATCCCTTCTTTGATGGATGAACTTCCTTAGCCTTGACCTGAAGTTTCCTTCTCTAGGCTGTCAGATAGACCATTTCTTCAGCCTTTTGGTCAGATTGACCATCCCTTATCTATTTTACAATGCTCCATCTGCTTGCTCAATTTGAAAATAGTATTTACTATGACTGGCAAGCCTATATATGCACATTAATGAGCTTGACTAAATGAAATTATGTTTGCGTCTTTTGTCATTTATTTTTTAATCTTGTTTTATGTTTTCTCAATATGTCATAATTTTGGCATTGCTGTGGATTGACAAACTTTCTTTAAATTTCTGGTCTAGTTATGGCCGTGTGAAGCCAGATATTGTTGCATACGGACGGGAAATTATGGGATCCAAGATCAGCACTGGTTGTAAAAGTTTATCTGGAACTAGTGTAGCAAGCCCTGTGGTTGCTGGTGTGGTATGCCTGCTTGTCAGTGTTATCCCTGAAGGAAGTCGTAAGGCCATCTTAAATCCTGCAAGCATGAAACAAGCACTGGTTGAAGGGGCAGCCAAGCTTACTGGTCCTAATATGTATGAGCAAGGTGCAGGAAGAGTTGATCTGTATGTTATCCCACTTACTCTTAGAATTCCTTGGTTTATTCTTGTTTTGTTATTAGCTACTTCTTGTTCTTGCCCTTTGTTTTAAGAACTTTATGGTGAGATTAATGGCCCTACCTTAGATAGGCTGTTCCTTAGAAAATCATGAACATCATTTGCCACTCCTCTGATGTTCTGTTGTTACCATCTGATTATTTGATGTCAGTATAATTACTTCCCATCCTTATCTTCTTTGTCAGGTTGGAATCATATGAGATCCTAAAGAGCTACCAACCTCGGGCAAGCATATTCCCTAGTGTTCTTGATTTTACTGATTGCCCTTATTTCTGGCCCTTTTGTCGTCAGCCGCTTTATGCTGGTGCAATGCCAGTTATGTTTAATACTACCATACTGAACGGAATGGGTGTCATCGGTTACATTAAAAGCCCACCAACATGGCATCCTTTGAATGAAGATGGAAATCTTCTAAACATTCGCTTTACTTATTCAGACATCATTTGGCCATGGACTGGTTATTTAGCCTTGCACATGCAAATTAAGGAAGAAGGTGCTCAGTATTCTGGAGAGATTGAGGGTAATGTAACACTTACGATTTATAGTCCCCCAGCTCCAGGTGAGAAGGGTCATCGAAATAGCACTTGTGTGCTTCAACTCAAACTGAAGGTGGTTCCAACCCCAGCAAGATCAAAGCGAATTTTGTGGGACCAATTTCATAGCATCAAATATCCTCCTGGATATATTCCGAGAGACTCTCTAGATGTTCGTAATGATATTCTTGATTGGCATGGGGATCATCTTCATACAAATTTTCATATTATGTTCAACATGCTACGAGATGCTGGGTACTATGTTGAAACTCTTGGTTCGCCTTTCACATGCTTTGATGCCCGCCAATACGGGACACTTTTGCTTGTGGATCTTGAAGATGAGTACTTTGAAGAAGAAATTGAGAAATTGAGAAATGATGTTATTAGTACTGGATTGGGGTTGGCTGTGTTTGCTGAATGGTATAATGTGGATACAATGGTGAAAATGAGATTCTTCGATGATAATACACGGAGCTGGTGGACTCCTGTTACTGGTGGTGCAAATATTCCTGCATTAAATGACCTTCTGTCCCCTTTTGGGATCGCTTTTGGAGATAAGATCCTGAATGGTGATTATTCTATTGACGGGGAGCAAAGTCGATATGCATCTGGAACTGATATTGTGAGGTTTCCAAGAGGTGGGTATGTGCACAAGTTTCCATTCCTGGATAGCTCGGAGAGTGGAGCTACTCAGAATGTACTGGCTGCTGGCATGAACAAGGTGACACGGATTTTTAAGTAATGCTATATTGTCACTGCTATGTTCTTGTTGATATCAAACAGGATGCTAGTATGTACGATAATACATTGGTACCATCACTTTTCTGAGGCAAATATATATTTGCACCTTGGACATATGCATATGTTGATGAAAATACCTATTTTTTTTATTCTTGAACTGATTTTTAGTATAGCATTTCAAGGGTAGTTGGGCCCTTCCAAGATACATGTAACATTTAGTTATGTTTCATCATAGAATCTGTATAGTGTATGTAACTTCTTACTGTTGATACTATGCAGGCAGACTCTCCAATTCTTGGCCTAGTGGGGATAGGTGAAGGTCGAATTGCTGTTTATGGGGACTCCAATTGTTTGGATAGTAGTCATATGGTTACTAATTGTTACTGGCTTTTGAAGAAAATATTAGACTTCACCAGTGGGAAGATTGCTGATCCTCTGCTCTTTTCAGATTCTGTTAAACAAAACGCGGCCCTCTATATAGATGACAACCAATTACCTTCCCGAAGGACTGATGTGAATTTCTCCTCTTATTCTGCTGTTGTGAGAAGAGATTTGATGTGCAGAAGTGATTCTAGATTTGAAGTCTGGGGAACTAAGGGGTACGATCTGCATGTTAGGGGAAGGAATAAAAGACTTCCAGGCTATCCTTTTATAGATTTGGTGAAAGGTTTGAACTCTACTGTTGACACTTCCAATTTGAGGCGTCCAAAGGTTACCGAGAAAAGTAATGGTGATTCATTGGGAAATAGTTATTGGGGTATGATCTACGGTGACGAGGTACGGTATATTCCTCTCGTTTATATTGACTTATATATCTCATTACTGCAAGTTTGTCCTAATTAATAATCTTTTTGTGATGAAATGCTTGTAATATATGTTGCTTTACTCTTCTCATTACAGCTTGATGTCCCTGTTCTAGCTGCTAATCATTGGCTTGTACCTGCTACTGTAGCTGTTGCTGGTTTGTGCCACAATCTCTTAGTTCACTATCTCTTACTGAAGATTTCAAATTCTTTTCATTTTGTATTCATCAAATTTGCTGGCTATTTTGTAGGAATTCTGTTGTTGTTTAGCATTTGGCGATACCGACAAAGGCGACGAAGGAAAAGGAGGTTATCTGGCTCCGGTCGATTAGGCAACCTATAGCGGAGGACAATCCATTAATATGCTCTTTTTCTCTAACATCTTTACTAAATCGGGGAAAGCTTCTTTCTTTTTTCTTCTTATTCTATTACAGAAATTGTCGTGTTGTTGCAGGCACCATGATAGGAATTAGCTCTTAATTTGGTAGAATTTGTATAACAATATTCTTGGTTTAGATGCCTGTAATGGCACAAAATTTTTGACTTGCAATCTTGTATTGCACCAAAAATTTTCAAAGATTAGAGGGTCATGTATCGTTTGAAGATAAGCAATATGTGCAGCCATTATTTTTTCAATCTTGTTAAAATAATAGTGGTAAAATGCATTTTGAGTTATTTGAACTTTTATGAATTTTATAATTAGTCTGTCGATTAATTTTTCAACATATTGAGTATATAATTATTTTGTTTTGTTGTATTAGTTTCAAATTTTACACGTTTATCTCGCATAGACTGTAGAATTATAGTTATTCTTCACAACTAAAGAATATATATTTCATGAAATAGTAATTTGACAGAATAAATTTGAACCAAATACTAGAATACTATTTTTATATGAAATAATTTTGGAAATTTCCACTCTCCAATTCCACAAATCAAATGTGCCCATAAATTTTTTTCACAAAATCCTACTTTTTCTAAAAAAATCTGTGTGAATTTCATTAATATGATCACCATGCCTTAGATAGACATTTTACATTATAATATAAAATTTGTAATGATCTATTTATCAACATATTTATAGAAATTTGTAATGATCTATTTATAAACATATTTATAGAGGTGAATCAAGTACAAGATCTCTTAAGATTTTATTGATATTCACTTTTTATTTTATTTTATTTTATTTTTCTTTTTTTATTGCTTTCCTTCTATATAAGAACCGTCGACTTGCACAAAGGCATTACAAATCATAAAAAATGGCAAAAACTTTCTTAGCTTGTGGCATTCTTGTTATTCTTGCATCCATGTTAGGTACCTCTCTAATTTCAGCATCTTGAAGAAATCATTATTGTCAATTTCATATTGGTATTATTGCATATATCAGAAATTGAAATTTTTATATTTTGGAAATTGAAGTTATAAATTGATGTCCCATGTATTATTAGCATAAAAAAGTATACAAGGGAGAATTAATTGTAAATCATGTTACATCAAACATTACACTCTATGCATGACCTTAACACTCAAGTGAATAAATAAAAAATTGATCAATTTCTCCAAACTACATTGATCATCTTTCCAACTATCATAATAATATCTAATTTCTTATTTTGAGTAGTTTTTTTTTTTTTACCACTATTTTCTCTTTTTAATAATCAAATCTTACACGTTGCATAAAGAAAAATAAAAACGTTGGACTTATATATTTTTTTTGGCTCTTATTTTATCAATGATTTGTCTTTTTAGTCTTTTGCCCTATTGATATTTCTTTTTTTTTTTTTCTTTTTTTTGCTCGTGAGTTAAAGAATTATATTACATCATGTTCTGTTAACAATTTTGTTGAATAACACGTTATTTTCCATTAATTTTGAACCATTTTAGAACTTATTTGAGTAGCCTAGAAAGTAATTAAGTAATAATTATGGATCATAGAACAAAAAGATAGAAGTGTAACAGCAAGAGCAATAAAAAGGTCCTAAAAGCCGAAAAAGATCCTTTTTACCACTACTTACTACTTATTTAATATTTTTTAAAATGATAAAAATATGACGGAATTCATTTTCACAAATTTAAGTGCAGGAATAATGGAATGTGGAGTGGAGGGGAAATTATGCAAAAAGGAAATTGGTGAATGTGATGATAGTTGTAAAAATAAATGCAAATTAGAACATCCAAATGGAAAAATATCATGCGATGATTCATCAAATGGCAAAATATGCAAATGTGAGTATGAATGTGAAGATGCAAAAATAAGTCGAGAAAAGAAATGCAAAGAAACAATGTTTATATCAACGGCAGGTTGTGATGAAACAGATTGCCATCAAAGATGTATTGCTAAATACCCCAAATTTAGTGAGTCTACTTGTTTTAGTATGCCTCCTTATCTTTTATGTCTTTGTTTTTACAAATGCTAGACGTATCATAATTATTTTGAATAAATTCCTTATTCCTTACATCTTTTTTATTTAAGTTATTACTTAGTTCGATAAGTAAATAATAATAAGTAAGTTTTAAGAATAGGTTACCGTGTTTTAAGTGTGTTAAAATGGGTTGTTGTGTCGTTGTCATGTTTTATTGATCAGCTTTGTTGATACGTAGAAAGTCTTAACATACATATGACCCATTTATTGGATGGGTTAAACGTGTCGATATGTTTTCGACACTAACCCACATAAACTTCATCAAATTTGACTCATTTTGATATTCCTGTTATATATAAGTATTACATTTATGTTTAATAGTTGAATGAGTTAAACGTGTTATAGACGGATTCACAAATCAACCTGATATAACATATTTATTAGACGGGCTAAATGTGTTGTCCCGTTTTCAACACTAACTCATATAATCTCAACCTAAATTCATCAAATTTGAATGTTATACGAATCATGTTGGCGTGCCACGATCCATTTTTACACTCCTAACATAAATGTCCTTTGAATTTGAAACATATACAATATAGATTATTTTACTACGTGTTTGTGGTCTCTAGACATATTACACATGACAAATATTTGTAGCTGGTCCGGGATTATATTAGTATTTTAATTAAAGGAATAATATTGAATTATTATATACCATAAAGGTAAAAATGATCTTGTTCAATAACTGCATGGAAAATCGATCATTAATCATTAATAAAATTGTTACCGAAAATACTAAATTAAGTGAAAAATAAAAAATACATGTCTAAAAGAACCTAAATTAAAAAAAGGAAAAAAAATTAACCAGGTTCAGATTCCAAATTATATATTTTTTTAACTACCATTAAAATAATGTACTTTTGGAAAAATTTATATAAAAATGTATGTATTATTTTTTTAGAAAAATTTGCTTTTACATGTACATAAGTAGAAGGGAAGTTGGCTAGGTCCACATCCAACCAGTAACTAGCTGTTTTCTAACTTTTTTTTTTTTTTTTTTTTTATTTCTCTAAACAGCAGAAAGAAAATCCTTTTAAGTAAAGCCAAAAAAAAAAAAAAAAAGTAGTACAAGCTGGCCATCTTCTTCTCCAGCAAATAATAATAATAATAATAATAATATAGCTCCACTCCACCATATATATTTTTTTAATCTTTTACAATGATTTTATGCGCACTAAAAACTATTGAATTTCTTTTCTTTAATTTGACTTTGAATGGTCCTTCGACTTTTTTTAAAAAAAAAAATAATAATAAACAGAGAGGTTCAAGTGGAGTTGATTATGGCTGCCATTTGGTAACCAAAGTCTTCATCCCAAAATCCAGTGATTTACACTAATTAATTAGTACTTAATTAATTTACAAGGCTTCTAACAAAAATAACAAATTATAAAAATTATAAACGTAGCAGACACGTGCAGTATATATATTTTATGCTATAAATTAGTTTTATAGATATATGCATATTTTACTGAAAGAAAAAGTTATATATACTTAATCGATACTCATATATATATATATATATATATATATATATTACTCCCTTTATCCCATTTTAATAAACTATTTTCATCCATCACTCGGTTTAAAAAAATTTAGTTAAGATAGTTTGAAGATAATTTTTATATATAATATTTCTACTTTATCTTTATTTAACTAACCATTACAAATAGATGAGCATTAAATAATAACATTTAAAAAAATATGTATTGAGATTGAAAGAATATTTATAGTTTTAAGTTAATATGGTGTAATCTGTTAATTTTTATGCACAACAAATTATGCTATAATAGGAAAAGTACAAGTTAACTAATTTTTATAAATAGAAAATTATTAATAATTTGGGATGGATTAAAATAGTAAAGTAACCTATCAAAACGGAATGGATGGAGTATTTTGTTATTAGTTATAATAAATTGTATATTTATTCTCTAAAAGTATTTAAAAATCTGTTATTCTAAGTAAATTCATCTAATATAAAGGATTAAAGCCTTTTTTTTTTTAATTAATCCCTAACCAATTTGTTCCAGCATTATAAAATTCTTGATATTTGTAGGTTGAAATTCACCCTCACTATATCTTAATTTTATCATTCTTAAAAAGAAAAAAAAAATCTGTAATAGAAGTTAATTATTATTACTGACAAATTTGAGTTCTAGGTAAACTTCCCAAATAATTAAATTCTTAATGTTAGAGTAGGTTGAAGGTCACCTCACCCTCATTATTTATTTCCCATTTTTGGTGAATACAAGAAGGCTGGATGCTTGCAGAAGAAAACCAATAATGCAGTAAATTTCTCATTCATTTTCACCTAACTGAAACACAATATGGACAAGAAACATGAGAATTATGTCAACAAATTTAAACTAACAAACAAATCATTATCAACATTTTAACCAAACGAATAAAAGAATCAAACTTGTTGTCTCATTATTTTCTTGTATATTATATAAGCATTACTGGATACAAATTTAAACCAATAACTTCAAAAATCTCGGTTAAAAATTTGAATTTTCGGTATATGTTAAACATTCCATTCTCGCAATCAATGTGACGTCTAAGTGAGAATATACCAAGAGGGAGGACGAGGCAGCTGCTGCTTCTTTACAGAAAAATTTGTGGCTACAGTTTGTCATGAAGTTCCGCTGAAACCTTGGCTGTTTTTCTTCATCCTTCCCATTTCCATTTCTCGGGTAGTTTGGCCTTCACTGCTTGAGCCGGAAGGATACAGCCCGTATTCGCTGGTTGGTCCGCTATATTCGCTACCGGCACCATACTCCTGGCTTCCCAATGCCATCTTCCTGAACTTTTTCATGTCCTCGTTGTATTGGTTTGTGTCATAGTCTGAACTACCCATGCTGTATACACTGCTGTTTCCTGGTCGAATACCTTCGTTAAGATCAGACAATGCCACATCTCCTTCCAGGGCTCGGACAACCTGCTCAGTTAGACATTAAAGATACCCATTACAAAATGTTCAAAATAAGATTACCTAATCAAATTCCCTTTCTGATTCATGTTCATCTTAAATGTCAGCTCCGTTTTTCATAAAACATGACTTCCGTTCTTTCCACAAATCTTGGATTCCTTTATCATTACCTGACTCATACGTGGTCGACGCCGGGCTGAATGGCGTACACAAGCAGCAGTACAAGAAACCATTCGAACCATCTCATTGTGGTCATAAGCATTTTGCAGTTTTGGATCCACCAGAGTATCAAAGTTTCCATCTTCTAGAGCTCTTGTGAGCAGGGGCCTAGCCTGTAGTTAAAAACACAAATACAATTTTAAGAAAGCCCACAATTTCAACCAAATTTTTTCATTTGTGCACACAATATGCCAACATATGCATGAGATAGATGTTCATCAATAGGGAAAGAGTCGCAACTCACCCAATCAACCAAACTATCCTCCATGAAAGTTTGAGATGCATCAACAGGTCTACGGCCAGTTATTAACTCTAGAAGCATGACCCCGAAAGAGAATACGTCAGATTTATCGGTCAATTTCCCACTGGCTGCATATTCTGGAGCCAGATACCTGCATAGTAAACATGTAAGTGCGTGAATAATAATGGCTTTGAATATGGTATATTCCAATCACAGGGATAAGCCCTGGAAAGGCACAGAAAATCAGCCAATTATAAGAAAACCTTCTTTTACCAAGACATTAGAAAAATCATTTGTTAATTGTCAAAATAACAAATAAATGTTACATTTGTAAACCAGGATATAAAAAATGAACCGAAGTAGACATACTAGAGCTGATTGCATCTCTATCAGAATGTCTAAACAATAACATGTCTCAAGGAAAACAAGACCGAGGAAACAAACAACACCATTCCTCAGTTTCAGGAAAAGCAAGCAAAATGCATTAGAGATCAGCCCCAAGTTCAACTCATAAAAGAGGAAACTATCAAATGAGCACCAGAATACTGATTGATGGCATAAGAAGAATTACCCAAAGGTTCCCATCACCCTGGTGGAGACATGAGTGTTAGCATCAGAAGTAAACTTGGCTAGTCCAAAGTCTGCAACCTGAGAGAAGGGAAAAGGAGAAATCAGATTTGTCAAAAAGAATAATAATGAAAGCTAGAAGAGCAAAAAAATAAAGGATGCAAACAACATGTTCAGAAATCAATTCTAATTAAAATAACAAAATCATTAAAGGAAACACACACCATGGACCAAAACAAATTGTTTTAATTTTGCTCATTCTTGCTAAGTAAAATATCTCACTAATTCGAAGTTGTGGTTATACCTTTGCCTCAAATTTGAAGTCCAAAAGTATATTAGCTGCCTTGATATCACGATGAATGATCTTAGGATGACCTGATGAAACATGAATATGGATAATTAGTGCAAACTGACAAAGCAGAATGGCAACATATACGAAACAAATCTTGACTAGAACTTACAATCTTCATGAAGATATGCAAGTCCTTTTGCTGACCCCAACGCAATCTTGAGTCTAGTAGGCCAATCCATGGTAGGTCGTCCCTTTCCTGAAACATTTGTTAGCTATCAGATATATGCTGCCTAAGAAACAGTGTTCTTGTGACCATTCTTTCAAAATGGTAGAACGCATCAGAAACAGTTTACACAAAGCAAAACGGCAAATAGATCGTTAAATAATTTCCAGCAAAGTTCTCAAAAAACCATTTTATGTGGTTGTGCAAATCAAAATATACCATGTAAGTGAAACTCCATGGTGTTGTTTGGAACAAACTCGTATACGAGAAGTCTCTGAGACCCAGTGATGCAATATCCAACAAGTGAAACAAGATGCTTGTGGTGAACTCGGCTAATAATTTCAATCTCGGCCTGAAATTCACGCTCTCCTTGCCCACTTCCAGCTTTTAGCTGCTTGACAGCTACTTCTTTACCATTTGGAAGGACACCTCTGTGCACATATCCAAAACCGCCTTGACCAAGGAGATTAGCATTAGAGAAGCCATCCGTTGCCCTTGATAATTCCTCAAAGGAAAATGTACTCTTTGAAAAACTCAAAGCAATGCCCGGAGAAGGTGGAGGGAGTGGGGTTTCAGACTCGGAATAATTGGAGGCAGAGCCACCGCTGCTGCTCATAAAAGGAGGTGCAGGAGGCGGCGACGGTGATGGAGGATAAGGTGGCCTTGATGCAACTGGTGGTGGAGGAGAAGGCTTTGGCATTGCCGAGACAACACGGTCAGGAGGCGGAGGAACATTTTGTTGCCAATGCTGCTGTTGGCCACCATACTGTTGGCCACCGTATGGACCGTCTGACAGAAACGAAGCAATGGAATTCCATGAGCCATTGAACTCGAGATTAGCAATAAATCACAAAAACAAAGAATCCAGTTTATAGTAGTTTATGAAATTGCATCACTATGTTTGACAAATGTACTTGGAGGTTGGAACATATTAGAACACAGAAGAATAAGGATAAAAACATGTATATGATTCAAAACTACTATTTTTCTTCATATTCCATAAGAATTGCAAGAAATATTTCGATAATACTTTTTTTTATTGGCTATTAATTCAAAAAAATCCCAATCGCAATGTGACATCTGCATTCTTGTGCAGTTTATCACCTATTCAACATCAAAACAAATCACAGAGAGCAGGCCTTCAAAGAAGATCACAAATTTCAATAAAAACAATATAAAACCAAACAGAAAACAGTAACGACTGATGCAAAAAACGAAACCTGATTAAATCTTTTTTTATTTTAAACGATGAATTTGACCAGATCGAGATTGTAAATTAAAAGAAAAACACAGAGCCATTAATGAATCCAAAATATCAACCATAAAATCCTCACTCTTTGGACCAGCAGGAGGCGGAGGAATGTAGTACCCAGCCTCATCATCACGTCTTCTCCTCTTCTTCCTACAGCAAAGACATATCAAACTCAAAACAACCAAAATCACCACTCCTCCAATTGCAATCCCAACCACAACCCCCGTCGATATCCCCGAAGAACCGGTCGACGGCGAAGAAGAAGAAGACGGCGGCGGCGGGGGAGGACTCCTAGAGGCGGGCGCAGGCGGAGAGGGGCTCCCGGAACTCGATGGAGGAGACGGAGTGGTAGAAGGCGGAGACGGAGGAGACGAAGAGGAGGACGGAGGCGGTGGAGAAGAAGAGGTAGGAGGAGCTGGAGGAGACGGTGAAGGAGTGGAAGGTGGAGATGATGCCGGTGGTGGAGTAGTAGCAGGAGGGGAAGGACTGGCAGGAGGAGGAGAAGAAGGAGTGGCCGGAGGAGGAGCAGCTGGAGTGGTTGGAGGTGGAGAAGCAGGAGTGGAAGGAGGAGGTGAAGCCGGAGTAGCCGGCGGAGGTGCGGTGGAGTTAGTGGACGGCGGAGACGTCGGAGCAGGAGCTGACATTGTAACGAAATTCAAACGATAACAGCCCTGAGATTTGGAATGAAGAGAAAAGTAAAGGGAAACTTAAAATGGAGAGAAGGAGTAGCAAAAGGAGTCCTTAGTCCTACAGAGACAGCGCGTTTTTCGTTTCGGAAGTTTGAAGCATTTTTTTTTTTTTCTTTTTCAATTTTTCAATTTAAAAAATATTTTTTGATTAAAAAAAAGAAAAGAAAAGACTTAAGGTTTTTTTCTTTTGGACAAAAGACGACAACTAGTCGTTTAGATTTCACATGGGTTTTTATTTTATTTTAAGCAAAACGAAATCAAGTCCCTAAAGTTTTATGAATTCCACAAGTGAGCTTCCGATGTTTTTTCAAATCATATTAAGTCATGATCTTTTCATTTTGATAGTATTTTGTTATGTACTTAAGATTTTCATCTCGTGTAAACTAGACTTTTGTTTCTGTTGGTCGACAACTCTAGAGTTCACTGGAGAGACATAAAACATATTTCTGTTATAAACATGCTAAAACTATGAATGTGAATTAGGAATGATATTTGGATTATTAAATCATTATGTTATTGTTTTATTTGATGTGTTCTACGTAATTACGTAAGATAAAAAAAATTACAATAACAATGATATTCGTAAGAAACATGTCATATCAATTGGATTGTTTTTATAAATTGTATAATCATGTCAGAAATTGTCATCCTAAATCTGAAGCGTATTTTCAATTTAGTCTTGTATATCCTTGAAAAGTGTCATATATATTGCACAGAAATGGAAACGAAAACGGAAACTGAAACCGACACTAAGAAATGGCATTTATAAAAAATAAGAAAGGAAATATAGGAAAACGTGTAAATGATAAAAATATAATGGTATATTTATAAATCTAAAAACTATAAGGATACATTTTTTTTAGTGTTTATATATATGTATACAATTAAAAAAAATTGCTATAAATCATATGAATTAAGAAAAAATAAACTTTTAAATTTTTACCTTACAAAAAATGAGTTTTCAAGTTTTTAAAAAGAAAATGTGACTCGAAACAGTTTGTACAAATTTCTAAGAATTTTTAGTTTTCGAAACGTTTTAAAAACATGGAAATTTTCAAACTAGAGTTTTCGCTCAACATAAATCATCACATGCCAGTTAAAAGATACTACAGTTCATAAAAAAATATAGATTTTACGTATGTGGCAAATAATGAGAATAACATAAAGATGATATATTTAATGTGAGTGAATTGGGAAAAGCAAAAAAAAAAAAAGGGCTGAAGTAGCATTTTGCGTAATCTTAGGGGGTGTTTGGTTAGCTAGAAAAGTAGTAGGGAATGGGAATGAAAATTACCAATTCCCTTTACTATTGTTTGGTTTAACAAAATTATTTAGGTAATGGGAATCCCATTCCCCCATTTGTAGGAATCACTCATTCCTCCCTCTCCCCTCATTAATCAATATTGATTCCCATTCCTACATTAAATTTGTTAAAAACAAAAAAGAAAAAAAAAAAATCAACATTTCTTATGCTTATTTTACCAAATAACTAACTATTATCTCAATTTCTCAACTTCTCTAATATATTAATATTTTTATATAAGGATATGATTATTAATAATATTATTTAGTTACTAACATAAATAAAATGCTAAAATAATAAAATAATGATAATAAATATAGAAGAAATAATTGTTAAACATTAATGATATTTTATATCTTATATATTTTTTATCAAATTGCATTTTATAAAAACTATTATTAATTTCTAAAAAATAATTAAATTCCGATTTCGGACTAAACCAAACAAAACTATTAATTGGTGATTCTGATTCCGATTTCCTATCATTCCGTTTCCGTTTCCGATTCCGATTCTAAAACTTTAACCAAAGGCATCCTTAATATATTAAATAGAATAGAATGTAGAATAGAGTAATAATGGTATGGGCGTTTAGACAAAAAGCTGAAAATGGTGGGGCCAACACGTACGGCCGCGTTATTCTGCTCCGGCAATTTTACTCGTTTGGTTTGGATATATATGTTTTTTTGTGTTTGGTATTCGATATAAGCCGCTGTTTGGAATTTCCCTTTCCGGCATTTAAAAATTTAGAATTTGGTGCGTTTGCTAAGTGATATGACGATTATGCCCTCTGTCTGCTTTTATTCTCGTATCCATTATCCAGTGTTTTTTCAATATTATGTTTCAAATAAATTAAAGCAAAATGAAAGACAAATAAATATTTAAACTCAGTTTGGAATTTGAGGGATTCATTTGTAATTCTAATTTTTTTGTATTTTGAATAAAAAAAAAAAGTAAAGAATTCCATTTCTATAATTGAATTCTACGGAATTTAAAATGTACAAAACAAATTTTATCAAAATATGTAGAATTTGCAAATGAATTCTGCGTTTTAAATAGACAAATATTTTGAGACAATTCTACCACTACTGTACTTTTATTATACTTTTATTTTTATCATATAAACTTTTTTTTATTAATATTTTTCAATATCGATTCTAAAAAATGACTCTTTATTATTTTATTTTTATCTTCAACCTATTGTATTTTTATTTTATTTTAAATATGTGGAGGATAAAAAAAAAAATCCTTTTCAATTATACATGAAAACTAATTAAAATTGGTTGCATGGTATTTAGTCTTTTATGTTGAGTTTTAAATTTGATACATAGCGTACACAAAATTAATTAGGACAAAAGTCATTTAAGAAGTACTCGAATAACCTCAAACCGATTAATTAGCCAATAACAAAAACTATAATATGATAAAAAAATTATTTATATCTAAATGTAGTTATAAATTATGAAAATAAAAAAAAATCCTTGTTAATTAATTTTATATTTTATACATAATTAATTAATTGGTTACTTATTATAAAAAATTATTAGTAAGAACAATTCAGGAAATAAGCATAAATGAAATACTTTTGTTCATTCATTCCAAGTATAAATTTATAGAATTCATTTCAATTATATCATTTAAGTTATTTCACTCCAAAGAAGAGAATTCATTTATAATTGAATTACACGTAGAATTCATTTACAATTGAATTCTATATACATAGTTTATTGATTTCAAGCGGATTGTTATAGTATTTTGTGTAATGCCAATAAAATATTTTTATTTAACTAATTGATAATTACTCTGATTAATTTATTTGAACCACATCAATATTCTTTTGGTAAATTATCTCATAATTAAAGTTTACCGTATACAATAGGATTCAAATTCAAAATCTTTAACTTTAAGTGATTTGATTCCCTTAATCAATCAGTCCAACATTTATTGGTAAACGAAATTCATATACTCGTAATAAAATGGTTCATTGAAAATAATAAATTTTATATATATATATAATACAAGTTAATTGAAGATCGAATGATATAGTATATGTTGGAATCTCACGTTGTTTGGTTAAGGAAGTTTATTGCTTTTTATATTGTTGAAACAATTCTAACCCGTTAAGATATCTTTTAAAATTAGTTAGACATTTGTTTCCATAGTAGCAGAGCTATGGATGTAATATTGGATCAATCTCGATATTGAACCACTAATGAACTCTACACATTCAAGTGAATTTGGCCGTGAGGAGGTGGTGTTGGAATCTCACATTGTCTGGCTATGTGATATATTATTCTTTATGTTGTTGAGACAATCTTAACCCCTTGAAAAACTTTTAGAGGTCAACTAGGCCTTTGTTTACTATGTAAATTAAGGGGGTTATGTTATCAAATTAATCGTGAATTTATACTTGTCGTATGTATTAACTTTTAGAACAATTTCATCGTTAATTTATAATTTCAAGACCCAAGCCTGGTTGAAAAGATCTATGCTGTCCAATTTTAACTTTTATTTTGTAAATTATAAAAAACCTATTTAAATTCATGACTTATTATAGAACCAATCATAAAGGAGAAATTTTATAGTGGACCGTTCCACTGAAAAACTGACACGTAAACAATATTAGCATTGGAAAAGAAAAAAACGCTTATGTGTCAATTTCTCATTGGGAAAGTCCACATGGACCGAGTTTATTGTATAAGTTCCCATCATAAAGAATGCTTATATCATCACAATTAAAAATTATATATAGCTTTTAGAACTTTTTTTTTTTCTTTAATTTCCTACAAATAAGAAGGAAAAGTTTGTTCTTTGTTGAAGTATATTAGCCACTAAAAAAAAATCATAATAAAATCCCATTTGATTATGGCTGATTAATGATTTGTCGAGATTAATTAAAATTTGTTTATTTCTTTACCATACATCACCCAAATCATACATGATATTGACTAAAAAGCAGAGAATTTAATTATACAATCTGTTTATCCCAAATTTGATGGTAACATTAAATTTTAAATAGAATTACCTAATATATAAAATTTTAACTAAATTTAGTAGATATAGACCATATAAAGTAATTAAAAAAATAATAAAAAGAGCTCAAATAGTCAATGGTTAGGTACCATTTTTTAAAAAAGAAAAGGAAAATAGAGGATTTTCTGCCAAATGCTTACGCTAAGCAAAAGGCAAAAACAGCTGGATACCTCACTTGAGGATTTGGACATTTTTCCTAATATTCAAAATTAATAATTTTATAAAAGGTCCACTTGATATTAATTATATATATAAATTTACCATATATTAATTTGATACTATTTTTATTTTAGACTCTTTCTGTTTTTTATTATACGATGTTTTAGGTTTTTTACATTGTTCTTTTTTATTTGACACTTTAATTATCAATGTAATTTTTAACATATTTTTTCATATTTGCCCTTATTTAAAATATGAGAGAGATTCATTATTTAATACAAAAAAAAAAATACTTTATTAAACTTTGCTAATTAAGAAGAAAGAAAATTTTTGTATGGAAAATAAAGTTTTATAAAAGAAAATTGAGGGTAAACTAATCATTTTAGTAACCTAATTAATATTTTATTGGTTTTCGTGAATAACTTTAAATATCATATAATAAAAAACAGGACCAAATACATAGGCGGCCCCTTCAACTTTAATTTTTGAGCCGCTTGGCCCCCTCAACTATTTTAGCGATCTATCTAACCCCTCATTTAAAGGTAAAATACATACGTAGCCCCTTGAATTTTTATTTTTGAGCCGTTTGGCCCCCTCAACTATTTTAGCAACCTATCTAACCCATCATCTATTTTAAAGTGGTATTTTTAAACCTTTGAGTGAACATAACCAGATACAACAGAGTACCATGCATTACACGTGTTTGACACTAAAGACATGTAGGACACACGCTGGAAACTATCTTCTATCTAATTAATATTACAAACTATTATAAAAGTGAAAATTTCCCAGCAATTAATTAAACTCAAGAGGAGGAAGAAATACGACACATCAGCATTCAAATGTCTAAAAATATCACTTTAAAATAGATGAGGGGTTAGATAGGCAGCTAAAATAGTTAAGGGGGCCAAGCGGCTCAAAAATAAAAATTGAAGGGGCTATGTATGTATTTGGTTTTTAAATAAAGGATTAGATAGGTCGTTAAAATAGTTGAAGGGGCCAAGCGGTTCAAAAATTAAAGTTGAAGGGAACGAAAAAACAGAGTAGGGAGTAATATATAGAATTTAGTGAGTTGACTGGGCAAACCTCCTTTCAAACATTAGATCATGCAACCCAAAACTAAATGAAAAAAAAAAAAAAAAAAAAAAAAAAAAAAAGAAAAAGAAAAAGAAGATACAATGTCTATATTTATATTTATTCAATTATAATTTTTTTATCAAATTAAATTATAATTTAAATCACACCTAAATGAAATTTGAATAATATTTTTCAAATTAAATTGCAACAAATAGGAATTAAAATTTTGAAATGGGTGGGATGAAGGTGTTTCTGTTGCAAAAATTTGTGCAGAGTCTAGCTGTCTAATTAATAATTGCCAGATTGGTAAAAAAAAAAAAAAAATTACACATATTAAGCAGTTTGATAATTAATCTATTAATGAAAGCTTTTATATATGACAATAAAACCCTAGTTAGTCCTAATAATAATTTGTTTCCATCCATTTTTCTATTACGGAACATTTTTTTTATATATATATATATATTTTGTTGGGAGAATCATGAAATATTTTTAATATTTTCATTTTTGATTTTTTTGAAAGTATATATCAAAAACATTTAATTGATGGTATAAATGGAAAGGAATGTGACATATAGTATTTGTCATTTTTATTTTTGATTATTTTCTTTCCATTTTGGTTTAACATCATTTTCCAACTGTCCTAGGTCCCAACCAACTACAGCACATAACATAACAGATATTAACATTAGTTTATTCCAAACAAAATCTATTGATTTAGTTCAATAGCAAGAAACTATATTAAACTTTCTGATAATAAATTTAGTTTCACCGTCAAATTTCAATAATATTCCATATCGGTAATTGAAATTAGTGAAAGTTTTATGTAATGTAAAACATAATGGAATCACCATAAATTAATTAATTAAGTAATAGGAACTTCAGTATGTAATTAAGAAAAGCTATTGCTTAAGATTATTTTCAGGAGGCATAAGAAAAATACATACCTTAATTATATTCCGCCAATCTGGAAAATTAATTAAATTGGGTGGCATATTCATCTCAACAACCTTTTTATTATCTGTAATGAGAATTTGATATATTTTTTGTTTAGACTTCAGAGCACTAATTCTTTCAGGGGAATTAATATTTAATAATAGTCTCTTTAAGATAAAGATAATAAGAATTAAATGTATATTTGGTTACATAGTTTATGTCCATTTATTTACGTAATAATAATCAACTTTTTGTGGCATATTTTAAAAATACTTCGTAACGATCAGATTTTTAGAAAATTATGTTGTATTACAAAATCTGAACAAGAAAGATGATAGAAGAAGAAATTAATGAATTTCATATTAGAAATTAAAATAAAATGAATGTGTTATGTAAATAAAAACTGTTTATATATATAGATGTGTTTAGTAAAACTGTCATTGTGAGGTCTAAAAAATATGATTTTCAGTTAAACGGTAATATTTACAAGATGTAATATTAGGTAACACTGCTGCATATTTTTACTCTGTTTTCTTTATTGCAAGAAATGGATAATTTTTCTTTTTTTTTAAAAAAAAAAAATATTAAAATAATTGAAGACATTATGAAGAAAAAAGAGAGTTCAAATGTGGGTGGCAGCACCATTCTTTTTATTTCTCTCTCCAATGGCGACGGCTTATATTCTGACTTTGAATTGTCTCCTTTTTGCAGCTCATTAAACAATTAAGGAGTTTTTTTCTATTTATAAATTCCCTATATAATTGAATCAAAATTCACAAATTTCCTTTGTATCTAAAAAGGAAGGAAAACCTCTTTCAGTAGGATGTATCCTCAATCTTTTCGTTTAGTCCATGACTCATTGATATAGTCCTTTTGATACCTCACGTTTAAAAATCAGGAACATTTAGTATTTGACCTATTAAGATTTATAATACTTTGGTCTTTAGAAGTTTATCAATATCAGTATAATAATTTACATAACTGTAGCTATTGTAATATATGTACGATTCTCACTCTTCATTGTCACTCGTTAAACCACCAATATCATTAATTTCACTAAATTTTATTGTTCATATACTAAATATTATAGATTTCTATAAATCATGTAGTAAAAAGCACTAAATCAATAGATCAGGTATTAACTGTGCATACGATGAATAGGCCTCATAAAAGTCTTTACTCCTATCTAAAAATAGTGGTGACCATTTAGTTTGGCTTCTCGCTATTGTCTTATATTGTATATGTATATAATCTTTTTGGCCTGATCTATTTACAGTCTGTTTACTTAGTACATGACCTATTAATTTAGTCATTTTGGTACATGATATATATAAATCGAGAATATTAAATACATGAACAGTGAAATTTAATAAAATTTATGATATTTGTGGTTTAAAGGGTGATAATGAAAAGAAAAAATGATTTATCTATTGTAATAACAATAAATATAGAAGCTATTACAGCGATACTAATAATTATCTGAGGATTAAAATATTATCAATTTATATAGGTCAAATACTAAATGTTATTGATTCGGATAGGTCAGGTACAAAAATAATCAATCAATAAATCATGTACGAAACGAGCAAATTGTGATTATATTATATTCCAAAACGGCTATTCTACAGAATATACTTTATATATTGAATTGGCTATAGCTAATTAGTTCGAAAAGAAACTTCACTGTATAGTTTAACATTTGGTTCAAACCGGTTAAAAAATATATTTTTTTGTTTGTCACATTCCGTACTCTTTTAAAAATATAATATTTAGTTTTGACAAGATTCAAACTATAAGGTTTCAATTAAAATAAAGGAATTCTTTAAAATTTTAAGGAATTCATTTCTAATTACAATTTTTTATGCTTGAAATGAAAAAAAAAAAAGAGAAATTCAATTTTTAAAATTAAATTACGGAGAATTCAATATATCTTGAATAAATTCTATCAAAATTGATAAAATTTACACATATATATATATATTGTATTTTATATAGAAAAATATTTTAAAACAATTGTACTATCACTTTATTTTTATTATCCACATGAATTCTAAATATATGGAAGAAGCAGTTTGAAATGTGAAAATATGGAAGCAATTGTTGAATGTGACATAAAAGATGGGCCACATAAGACAGAGAGTCACATGGGGTTGCTAATTATTATATTCAACCTCATAATTAGTGGCATGACATTCGCCCCCACTTTCCTAGTTATTCTGATCTTATCAATTCAATCTTTCATTAATATCTAATAAAATTCTTTCTTATTCCTTTTCTTTTTTTTTTTTTTTACACTCTCTTTCTCTTTCTTTTTACATTTCTAAATAAAATAAAATCTAACAACCTCTACTTTTTCTAAAATATTATTTTTTTTATTAATTTTAAATATTATCTACACATACATACATTTTTATTAAAATACTTATTATGTGAAACTTAGTCACAACTCATTTTTGTGAATATGTTTGTTATCAATTTTTTTTTTTTTTTTGGGGAAAGAAACTAAGAATTATTATCAGATTATTTGATACAGTTAAATTTTGGAATTATTTAATAGTAACATTAATGAAGCCAAATTTAAGAAATTGCTAACTGAATAAAATATTAACTTAAAAAAGTAAGTAGATAATTAATTAAATAACCGACGGCAACTTCATACAATACAAGTATATATACATACATCGTTGACCTTAAATATAAGCCTTCTAGAATAATATTTTTGCTTATCTAGAACTTTTTAGAATAATGTTAATTTTTCTATAGCTTTCATGTTATTTAATAAATCTCATGTCTATGTTATTTAGATTAGGGGCTGATTTACTGTAGCTGAAAATATACAAAGAAATATTTTATCACATCAACAAATTTGTAGGCCAAAACTGAAAGTCCGATTTTTTTTTTTTTTTCAATTAATTATTACCATAAAATAATTTAATATTTATCTATTGATTTAATAATTAAGACTTGACAAAACTTCTGCGTGGAAATATAAGTAGAAGAAAATGAAATATTGACAAATGGCAGCCTAGATGATGAGTTATAGGTCCTAATACAGCGGGATTAGTGGGTTTTGATTAGGTTGGCACACCGTGTTAGTTACTTAATAAAAGAAAAAAAAAATCCATAAATACGAGTCTTTGTTTTTTACCCATTTTTCTTTGCCGTATAGACTGAAACATGATAAACATTTTCATCAATCATGAAATTATTTTTCTAGTTAAGCTAAACTGCCTAAATTAAGTTTTGAATTTGATTCTTATTACATAGTTAAAATAATATCATCATTTTTTAAAGAGAAAATTACCCCACGTGTTTTTAAGTTGATAAATAAATACAAAAGTGTTTTTCCATTTTACATGGTAGAGCATTTAAATTTTCACCTAATTATGATTTTATACTTTTTAGTTTAAATACTTTTATTAATTTATATTTATGGTATATCTGGGAAATAAGTTATATTCTCTCTTATACATATTCTAATTTCCCTCCCTAATAAATTTCTCTCTCCCTTATCCACTTCTTTTCTCTCTATTATTTTATAATTAAAAACTCATTTTTCATTTATCTTTTTATCCGTTCATTTTTTCATCATTCCATTTTAAAAAGTTTTTTCGTTTTCTTTTTCTCTTCGAAATAATATCCATACTCATATATATATATATTTTTTTTATATTCGTTTTTTACACTAATATTACACAAAGTATAAAAAGAGTATAATCGTAGTATGAATGCTGTATAAAATCATTATAATCATAATATAAAACTAATATAATCTTTGTATAAGTTGCAAAATACATTAGTATGACTATAATATACATACAGTATACAAATAGTATTTATAAATTATGTGTAATATTAATGCCAAAAATGAAGATAAAATTAAAAAAAAAATGGAAATGGATCTTATTTGGAAGAGAAAAAAAATAAAAAAAATATTTGTAAAGTAGAATAATAAAAAATAAGCAGATATAAAGATAAATGAAGAAATTAGTTTTTAATTAATAAGAGGAGAGATAAAAGTAGTGGATATTAGGGAGATAAAAGTAAAGATAAGACATAGAGTAAAAATAGGAATAAGAGGTAGAGAAAAACCATTATTGTAATTAATATTTTGATACAAG
Source organism: Euphorbia tirucalli (assembly GCA_039660915.1). Classification (NCBI taxonomy): domain Eukaryota; kingdom Viridiplantae; phylum Streptophyta; class Magnoliopsida; order Malpighiales; family Euphorbiaceae; genus Euphorbia; species Euphorbia tirucalli. The sequence goes on along the minus strand of CM077634.1, from coordinate 72,505,684 downwards.
ACACCTTCTAATATTTATTTTTTAATATGCCAATTGTGCAGTTTTTGAAATTATTAGTATCTTTTGAGTTGAAAACCTTTTTTTAAATGATGTCTTTTTGAATTTTTACTATATCTGCCAAATAATTTTTGAGTCTTGAAACATGAATCAAGAAAGTTACTTTAATTATTGTGTTATTTTATTAAAAATATACATGTAAATATATATATTTTTTAAGTACAAAGTACTTTGACTAACATCAAATACATGGTAAACTAGGAACCAATTATTAATTTTTCTTTTCTAAAATATAAAGGAAATTTTTTTCTAGGAAGTGTTTAAAAAAATCACTCAAAGGTGTCTGATTAATATTAAAAGTGTGATATTGTATCTACATATAAGAAGTTGTAATATTAAATTAATTTCCCTTTTTTTCCAAAAAAAAAAAAAAAAAAAAAATTACTTATGCAAAAGTGTTAACAATGTTTAGTATGTTTTTTTTTTTTTTTTAATCGAAAAAAATAACTAAAGTTTTCATTTACATATTACTTATGTAAATACTGATAAAACTGATAAATAGTACATAGCTTTTTTTTTTTTTAAGTATTCTCATTTTTAATTAAAGTTATAGTGTAAAGTTTCACTAAGACTCAACTGTAGATCTCCCAATTGAGAAGAGATGTCTTTATCATCATGCTATAGTTGGATAGTAATAAACAATACATAGTTCAAAAAAAAAATGGTAATATTTGTTTAGTTTTACTTCCACTATTTCTATGTTAAATGAGACTATCTGTGAAAACAAGTTTAGTATGTGTCTATATTATACATATATACAAATAGATTAAAGATTATACGTAACTTAAAGATAAATAGTTTATTTATTTGAAATTAATTAAAAATATAGAGTAATGAGTAAATTTTACAGTTTCAGAATACGAGAATGGGCTTTTGTTAAGACTTGAGGTTCCCAAGTCAGCCCCCCGCGGTTCAGAAACGTAGGTCGAGTATTCAATGACAGTAGATGCTGTTCCACTTTCAATTCTACACTTGTTTGTTGGCGAGTATGAACAAACTCAAAGCAGCCCTAAACCCTAATTGGACTTACCACTAAAAATTTAAGAATAGCAAAAGAAGTGCTTACGAGGTGTTTTGTATGCAATGGGGATAGAGATAGAGCTAAAAGAATTGGATAGGGATAGTGATAAAAGATTGGGATAGCCATATTAATAAAATTTTAAATTGAGATAGAGATAATATAAAATATGTTTGGTATGTTGGATAGAAGGAATGAATTGAGAATAAATTTGTCTTTTAAATTTTTTTGTTGGATAAATGTGTAAATTCTACAAAAAAAAAAAAAAAAAAAAAAAAAAAAAAAAAAACCTCAAATCCTTATACTTGGTGGCCAAAGATATAAGTGGGGATAAGGAAATACTATTTACTTATCCCATTACCAAATATGGGATAAGAGTTGGGATAGGAATTTATTATCCCATGTCACAAACACTCCATTAGATCATCTCAGCAGAGAAATCGTTTTAACGTGACTTCCCCAACGTAGCCCCTATTATGGTAGCTAAGTGACCCCTCGTTTGACTATTTTTAATTTCCTTTTTTTAATTTCTGACATTTTTATTCTTCATGGTCAACTTTTTTTTTTCCCAGGTAGCGTATAATTTTCAACTACAGATTAACCGCACCTCAATTTTCCAAGAAAGTCGAGCCTAAACCGGAGTACCCACCTTAATATTTCTAGAAAGTCTAGCCGAAACTGAGAATACACTACTCCAGGCGAATGGCAGCATGAGCACTGATATATCATGTTTTCATTGGTAGGCCCAGCATAGGCCTTTTTTTTTTCTTAATTTTTCATATATATATATATATACATACATATTTTTTTTTTTTAATTTTTCATATATTGATGTATGACAAAAATAAAAATATTTTAAAACAGTATATTCAAATGAATATATATTTATTAGTCATAAAAAAAACTATTAGCCACGAAAATACAAATTCAAAAGATATAAGGAGTAATTTAATTTTAATTCATATCACATCAATTATAATTTAACTACACCCCTGAAATAGAATTCATTGTGAAGCCAAAGAGGCAATTAGAGTTGATAAGCAATGCAAACCAACATATAACATATCAAGAAGACTGACTAGAAGGCAGAAGGTTGTCCCAAATAAGCAGAATAGAAGATAGCTGCCTCTATAGCACTAGGCTGAACAAGATTATAAGATAAAATTCATTCCGGTTCACAAGGGGAAGACTAGAATAATCTTCATCAATTTCACCCTTCACAGCTTAAATTACCAGTTGGAAATCACCCTCTACCACCAATGGCACCACCCCATTATCCTTCAACCATAAGATACGGAGTTTACTTAATTCACTAGAAACACAGAATTGATTTATAACAAGGCATTGAATTAAATTTCAACTTTATTACAACTTTGAGGAAGTTAATTAGATTTACAAGAATCTCAGATGATGATGTTTCTTTGAATAATGAAATGCATTGTTCATCTTCATTGAGATTTCCTATACTGAATAACTAACTGGTTTGTTTCCTGCATAGGGATTCACAGAGACCTGACTCTTAGGTGATTTTATTCATCACCTACCCTCATGAATGGTTAAAGTATAAAATCTATATCCGTTTCAACCTGCAGGCTGACTGCAAATGCTTTTAATCACACCACAGAATTAAGTGTGAATATGATCATGTTGTAGAGGAAGAAAAAGACTTAGGTGCCAGGCAAAGTGCTGGTAGTGCTCGAAAGGATTATAAAGGCACAAACGACGGAAAGGGAAAACACGGATACCCATGTATTTTCGGTGTACATCTCCATTGCATCTGTAAAGGAAAACCTTGCACGGTTTTCTGCCCAGTTTCGAAGTCTGTCTGCTTCTGCTGCATATAATGCTCTTCCCTGCAAAACATTAGTAGACTCTGTATTTATGTTTTGAACCCACGGACATAACATGCGAGTTATCGGTAAAATATTCCTTCTGGAGATAAAGATGAAGATTTACCTTGTCATCGAACCAGCGTCCTCTCCTCAGCCACGCAGTGACCAAAGCGAGTAATATCCTTGGAGGTGTTAAGTAATTGATGGCTTTCCCTGAACCCTTGACAACCCGCATCCGTGGGACTAACGATCTTGCAACTGTTTCGGGAAGCTCACAGATTATATTGAACATTTGTTTATTTTTCAGCGTCGAGCCACTGCAAGACAAAACGAGATCTTAAGTACAGTTATAACTTAAGAAGAAAATGACAAGCTCTCAATTGCATGATACCTCAAGAGCAATTCTGTTAGGACCATGCCTGGAGATGCTGTATGCACTCCGACTTTAGATTTCTTGCACTCCTTCAAAAGTGATGCTTGAAGTTGTCTTAGACCGCATTTTGTCGAACCGTAACTTCAAGTTGAGGGAATAAAACATAGTTAGAAAAGAGAATACAATGACATGATTTTAGACGATTTTTAGCTCGTGCCTGTGAGGATACAGGATGTTGTGCCACTTCACCGAGCAATTATAACTTACACAGCTGTAAGAGGGGTGCTAGATCCGCCTGAACCTGCCCCGTCCATGTTGAAAATGTGGCCCCCCTTAGGCTGATTCATCATTACTCGCATGGCTTCACGAGTACAGAGGATAGATCCCACCAAATTTGTTGAAACAATCTATACCATCAAACCGATAAAAACACTAATCATTTAACTGTAAAATGAACACATGAATGTAGATGAATATCATTTCCATAAAAAACATAAGAGGTAAAATGTGCAGAAAGAATCCAAACCAACCCTTCATTGTTACACATACGCACATAGACTTGAGGCTTATCAAATTACCAGTCCTATATCAACAACTAATACATCGTGTGAAGGGCTTTCAAGGTACCTGCTTAATATCTTCATCAGTGAACTGCAATAGCGGTCTAAATCCCTTGTTTGTGCCAGCATTATTTATCTGTTCCAGGTTGAAAGACAAATTCAGAACTTCAGAAAAAACACATTTTTTGCATTAAACCGGATTACCCTGGATGCGTTTGACGAGCTCACCCATATGTCAATGGAACCAAATTCATTCACAGCAAAATTCCCCAATTTCTGCACATCAGAAGGTTCACACACATCACAAGCTATACCAACCACTTTCGCATGTGACAAATTGGTCCTAGATGAACCATTGGTGGTGGCCATTCCTTCTCTGAGGTTCTCCTCAAGCTCTCTTACCGTCATTTCTACGGACTCGGGACTGCCTTTGCGAAAATCCGACTATGAGTAGTCAGTTCACAAAACATAAAGATAAGAAACACACGCATAAACTAGATAAATAAAATGGCACAATATGCAACCTGCGTGAAGCAACAACCACACGATCACCAGACAGAAGAAATTCTCGAGCAAGTGCTTTGCCAAGTCCCCTTGTGCTAAACCAGCCAGTTTAAACAACATATAAGTAGATTCTTCATACTTAAAAACTTCACAAAAATAACAAATTCAAGAGAGAATAATTTGAATGGATTTCATTTATGCAGACAAGTGCATCAATACCTTCCAGTTACTACAACATTCCGGGGACCAGCTCGACAATGTTCATCTAAAACCATGTTAGCTCCTATCATAGTTCCAATGATAATGCCTCCAAGCCAGCTATACCAAATCAAGGCATTCATCTGACTGTCTCCACCTTCACCAAAAAAATTGCAGAACAATTGAATTTAACATCAACCTAACTTCAAGAAACTAAGCATTAAGCATTAAAGAAGCATCAGTCCCTCACCTGACAATTGAAATCCAATTCCCAGTATAACTCCAGTGCTCATCATTGTGACAATATATCTTCCTATTTGAAGAGCAATCTGAGTCATAAGAAACAAGTTGTAATTTGCCAAACACACCACTAATAGCTTATTACTCAACCATAAATCACCATTAACCAAATTTTGAATCCAACTTTACCAAGCTTCAAATCAGTTTAATGATAACATGAAAATCTAAAGGCAGGAACTTTTTTACAACTAAACTTACAAGCTAAAGAAGTCTACCTACAAGTTCAAAATTCAGAACGAAATTAAAGAAAATACAAGAAATAAACAACTCACAGATTGAAAAACCTCCTCCAGTTTAGCTACTGCTTGAGTATACTCCTCATTTGACTGAGAACCCGACCCGGAAAACCCAGCAACAGCATGTGTAAGATTACTGAAAAAGCCATCCCCTTTCTTCAATTTAACTTTATTTGACCCATTTTTTCTCTCACTACTTTCCTTCTCTCTCTCTTCAACTCCCCCTCCATCACCAGACCTAAAAGACCTGCACTTATGCAAGCACAGTCCATAGCTTCCCTTGTTGTGTAACCCACCAAAACCATACCATAAAAAACCTGAACCTGGTCTAAGCAATCCATTTCTGGGTTGTTCACTGAAAGAAAATTGTTCTGCAATTTGTGGGTACACATGAAGCTGGGTTATTGAAGCAGCCATTGAGTACTGAAACAGAACTTTTAGGTCATGAAAAAAGATTCAATTTTGATGGATTGAGTGAAGAATTTTGGTTGGTTATTTGTCCTTTCACCTTAATTTTAGAACCGGGCTTTAAAAAAAATATCGGGGGGGGGGAGATCTGAATGAAGGCCGGTGGGGGAGAACTGTGATGGCCACACGTTAAAGCAACCTCATCTTTTGTGTTTTTGTTGACACGTGGCGTTGTGGGTCTGCGGTATCCTGTCTCCTTCCAAGGTTTTAGTAGTAGCCTAATTGCCAAGTGGAACCTTGTACGCATTGCGTAATCCATTTTTGTTAGGACGAATAATCACTGACTTAAGCTTATATTGTTCCCGATAATTCATCTCTTATTATTCGAAAACACTCGACTTACTATATGCTACTATCTTCGGGAAAAAGTCACCATAAACTCTATATTGCATAGGTCAACACATAATGGGGATTGGACTCAATAAAATGGTACGAAATAATAAAAATTTTAAAAAATATCACATGATAAAAAGATAACAAAAAAAAAAAAAAAAAACTAATTTTCTAAAACTTTAAAAGTGACCTGAAACATTTTATACAAATTTCTAAGAGTTTTAGATTTTTGAAATATAGAAACACCTGAAAATCAAAGTTTTAATGCAACATAAGTTAAATTTTAATTTATATTTTTTTTTTTGTCACTTTTTAGTTTTATTTATTTACAATATAAGCTCTTTAAGTACTCCTAACGTTAGTAAAAAATATACATCATTACTAATATATCAAATGGTTCAACTAAAGGTCTGATACACTAAAAGTTAAATTAACCATTAATTAAGCGAATTGTTCACGACTTTATCAATTATGTTAACATTACCCACATCAAAGCATTATCCATTCATAGTTGATTTATTATATGATATGACTTTTATTTTAATTTTAATTTTTATATGGAATAATTGTTAATAATATTTACTTTACAGGCAGTGATCAAATTAATCGATTTATTTACATTTCGAAATATATAAACTTTTCATTGCTACTAAAGAGTTATTTATCAATTATCATATATTTAATGAAAAAATATATAAAAATTAACTATGCTAACAATAGGAGTAATTAGTTTAAAATTACAAATTGTGTTAACCACAAGACAAGATGTTAGCTTGTATTTGCAGGATAAATTGAGAATTGGAATTTATTTTTGTATTTATCCACGTGTTTTAATTTTGTTGAGTATAGTAACTGCTAACAGTTGGACAGTTTGGGTTGGATTGCATAATAGTTGGAAGTAAGCAAATAGAGTTTAAGATAAGACCACACTTTACATTTTGAAAGCAACATAATATTGCCATAATCATATATTAAACTCACGAAATGTTGAGGCTGTCACATGTGATTTTCTTTAAGAAAGAGCATTATTCGGTTATATTCAATTACCAAAGTGAAATTAAAATAATAAAAAATTTTACTTCGGTTATTTTCTAATTTAGGGGGTGTTTGGTACACTAAAAATATACTATGGAATGGGAATAGAAATAGTTATTTCCCTTTGTTATTATTTGTTTAGATAAATTTCACTAATTAATGGGAATGAGATTCCCCCATTTATGGGAATCAACCATTCCCCCACTATCCCATATCAATCATCTTCATTCCACCACTATTTATTTTGCATTGTTTAATTTCCTCACTTTTTTTTTTCCAACCATCAACATTTACAATTTAGATTTCATCAACACATACAAATATTTTTTTCTTTCAATCGAAATTCTTCAATGGAATGTAAGACCTCCCGTTAACAATATACATACATATATAATTGTATATTAATTACTGTAATCATAAATAATGCGTAATATTATATAATATAGTTTAATATAATTTATAAAAAAAATACTATAACAATTATATAGTATTATTATTATCATATAATTTAATAATACTTTATATTTGAAGCTTATTTTTCAATAAAAATGTTGAAAAAGTTATTACTATTTTGGTTGATATTAAAAAAAAAAATACAGCAAATTTGATTCCGATTCCGATTCTGAACTAACCAAACAAAATTGATAAATGGTGATTCCGATTCCAATTCCGTATCATTCCCTTTCCGATTTCAATTCCGATTCCCAAGTTTAAACCAAACGCCCCCTTAGTTTGATTCGGTTTTATTTTTCTTATGATAATAGAATTCAATTTTCAGTTCAGTTTTGAAAAAATAAAATTTTAGTTAACTGAACCAATCAAAATAAAATTTTAGTTAACTGAACCAATCAAACTTTGATATTTATTTAATTTTTTTAAAATATTTTTATTGTATTCTAATTTTTTGTTTATTTTCACGTATATCATGTAGATATTATCTAGTTTCTTAGTTAGATATAATTTATTTCTTTATTTTTCAAGATAAATAAATATGAAATAAAATATAAAATCAATTAATAATTTACTTAGGTTACTTCAATTTGAAAACGAATCAAACTGAAATTTTTGGACCAACTGATTTTCGATTATATATTTATCTTGCACTACATTTGATTATGAGTATGTGACTATTGCTAAAACTATCTACAATAATATCAATAAGTAAATCTTATTATTCAAATATCAACATAATAGATAAAAATCCTATAAATGTCAACCCAACTAAATGCTTATCTATCAAAAGGAGAAATTTTATAGTGGACTATTGAAAAACTGACATGTAAGTAACATAAGCATTGAAAAAAATAAAAAACACTTATATGTCAATTTTTTATTGAGAATGTCTACATGAACCGGATCCATTGTATAATTTCCCTTATAAGAAGTGAGTGCAATATTTTAAGGGACGTTATTTATCCCAACTGTAGCATTGCACGCCCCACCAAAGCTTCCTATAACCCACCCCCTTTTTTTTTTCACCACATTTCAAGCCTTTACTCTTTTTCTTTTTTAAAAATTATTTTAGCCATAATCAGTTCAATTTAGAATTTAGAATATGTTATGACACCATCTACTCGCTAAACTAATAACTTAAAGTGATAAATTTACAATATGTAATTAATTATTAATTAACTATTTATCCATTTATTAGTCAATTATTTAAATAAAACCTTAAACCCTAAAATACAAACCTAAAATTTAAATTTAAATATAAATCTTAGACTCTGAATTATATATAAACCCTATACCCTAAAATATAATTTTTATATTATAAATTATAAACCCTACTCCTTAAAATATAAACCCTAAATTCTAAATTATAGACTCTAGAATAAAAAAAAAATGTAGACCCTAAAAATATAAACTCTAAAGCCTATCTAAATTATAAATTATGGACCTAAAATATTAAATTATAAATTCAATATATATGAAAAACCACAAACTCATTAATTTATAGATTCATAATATATATATATATATAATTTTGAGATTCAATATCATTCAACAGATATTAAATTGTTTAAAATTACTAAAAACTACCTGTAGTTGACATAAAGAAAATAAATTTGGAGTTAACTGTCCATCTAAAGTAATTTATTAGAAGATCGATAAAACGAAAATGATAGAATCACTAAACTGTAAATAGTATTAATAGGGTTGAGTTTCCGTGTAAGTTTCTATGGACAAAATGTCAAGATAGTTTGATATCTATGTGTGATTGTATGAGTATTGCACTGCATGCATATGCCAGCACATCTATGATCATGAATCTTATTGCTGCCAACTAATAATTCTCTGTTTCGCACATCATAACTTTTAACTTAGCTTAGCTTCGTATGTCCCCTGGAACTTAGCGTATATTGTCCTTCAATTTTAATATTGCTTAATTTGTCAATTGAACTTGGCAAAACTGATAGAAAGTATTCCCTAACTCCAACTTTACCAGTTTAGCTTCGGAAAGTGTAATACACACATTGCCACGTGTCAAGTTTGAAAAATCAAACCAATAATAATTTGACATGTGGCAGCAAAATTATTAAAAAAAAGGAAGAAAATTCATGATTCATCTTCTTCCTTTTTTTTTTTTTTTTTTTCGTTCCTTTTATCACTTTCTTCTATTCTTCTATTAAGCTTCACTTCTACTCAAATCAATCAAATTAACTCAAAATGAGAATATGAAAAATGAATTTGAAACTCAGAGTCAAAAAAATCTTGAAGCTATATTCCGATTAACAACGAAGCAAATCAAATACGAAACACAAAAAATAAGCTACAACAACAAAAAATTGGAAGATCAAATTTTTGTTGTAGTTTATGGCTTTAATGGGCTTTTGTTGTAGTTTATGGGGTTAATAGGTTTTGGGTTGTAGTTTATGGCATTAATGGGATTTTGGAAGAAGAAGAAGAAGATAGGGCATTAATGGTGTTAATGGGTTTTGTTGAAGAAGAAAATGGTTTTTTTAATTATTTTTTTAGTCTTGCTTGAGCTCTCATTCGCCTCAAGTGTTTTTATTTATACCTTTCTTGTCACTTCATATTCAAGAGGTAATTTGGTCCGGTTTTACCAAATTTAAATGATAAATTAAGTAGCATTAAAATTGAAAGTTTAGTATATATTTAGTGCTAAGTACATGGGATGAATAATGTATTTATCTTTTCTTTTTTCTAACTCATCACGAATCCCATTAATTTTCCCTGAACTGTCTACTGCATTTTTCAACTTATCACGTTAATCTTATTAACTTGTTTAAAAGAATAATGTTAATTTCTTTAATCCTACATGGCATTAAATCAGTTAGCATTAGGCACGTAAAGGAGAATGAATATCATAAACCGAAAAAAATTAAAAAAAAAAACAAAAAAACTCCATTCTCTCCCCTCCATCTTCTTTAACCTCAAATTCTCACCCTCACCTAATCTCTATTACTGTACTGTCAGCGCCACCTTTCACTGGCACGAATTATATTCAATTTTTTCCCTTTTCATTTTTATTCCCCGTAAGGTTTCAACTAGACATGGCCAAATAGGACCTGAACCGGTCGAACCGGATCGGATCGGACCGGGTCAAATCCGGTCAAATCCTGAACCGGATCGGATCGAAACCGGAGGTTCAAAAGGAAATAAGATTGAGGTTCAGGGTTGTTGGTTTGATGAACCTTCAAACCGCAGGTTAACGGAAGGTTTGAGCCGCCGGTTCAAACCGTCGGTTAACCGCCGGTTTAAAGGAATTTAAAATCAAAATTTTTTTTCCTATAAATACCTTATCCTCCTTTTAATTTTTTCACACAATTAAACCGCCGGTTAACCGGCGGTTTGAAGGAATTTAAAATCAAAATTTTTTTTCCTATAAATACCTTATCCTCCTTTTAATTTTTTCATACAATTCTTTACACTCTCTCTTTCTCTCTATTATATCCAATTTTTTTACACTTTCATTTACATTTTACAAGTTATTAATTGTAAAATAAAAAATATAAGTTGTTTTTTATATTTGAGAAATTATTTTTTTATATATATATTAATAATTTATCGAGAAATGTCTATATCGAAATCACACGGAAATTAAATTCTCAATGTTTATTGAAAAGGGTTGAACCTGAACCGGACCGGACCTGAATCTTGTCTGAACCTTGTCAAACCCTGGTCAAACCCTGAACCTGAACCGGACCGGACCGGCGGTTCATCCCTTTTGAAGGTTAAGGTTAAGGTTCAAGGATTTCTTGAACCTGAACCGGCGGTTCATAAACCTGAACCGGAGGTTCATGAACCGTGGCCATGTCTAGTTTCAACACCTTCATTCAGTACCTTGTTGTTCAAATCGCAGCCGTTGGTTCAGATAGTAGCCATCATTCTTCCTCTACGCCATGAAAGCCATTCTCAGTTGATTTTCACTGGATCAAGTTTAAGAAATCCTGAATTTTTCAGTAGATCTCTTTATCGATATTTTCAGTCGTTTTTTTTAACTAATTCAAATGAGTGTTAAATGGGTCTTTTCTTCACTGCCAGTGTTGTTTTGGTCTTTTAATCATGGAAATTAAAACATTGATATTAAATATTTTGGTCTTTGGAATTATGGGTTGAGAACCTATTTAATTTCAGTGGAAAATTTTTTGTTAATTCATGCTTGTTTTCATCCATTTGATTAATTTCAATTATTTCCTTATTCAACCTGATTTCAATCCAATCTTGTATTGATATATTAAAAAAAAAAAATTAAAGATTAATTAAATTATTAGTTTTAATATAATTTTTTTTTTGTAAAAAAATTAATTTTTTAATGTTGATATATAATATAACAGGAGTCAAGCATTTAGAGAACAATTTTTCTTTGTGTCAGTTATATATACTAGGTGGCAACATGTGTGTTTAACTCCCGCCGTGAGATGGAGTGATTATTCATATAATTTCAAACAAGTTTAAAGAGTTATTTGATTGTTTTAAGCAAATTAAAAGGTAAATAGGGCATTCTTATAGGTATTAGATGTATACAGACCAAGTTACGGGATTATAAATATATTAAGTTTTATTATTATTTTTATTATTGTTTTTAATTAAAGAATTAGTTTTAGTCTTATGAGTCTCCCAATGAAAAAGATATGTATTTACTACTACACTAGGAGTACTACATAATCACCAAATTATTGAACAAAAAAAAAAAAAAAACCATTCCTTTTATTATTGTCAATATTTTTTTATTTTTATTGATTAAGCTTGAAATATTTAATTTAAAATATGAAAATATTGATTAATTATATTCTTACAAACTAATCGCTCTTTTTATAAAAAAAAGGTGACTACAATTATCAATTTCGGTTAAAAAATATTGAAACTGAAAATCAGTATGTGATGTGTTTACATAAAACCGTCAAACATTACTTTAAAAAAATTAATTTCAGATAGAAATAAAACAAGTCATATATTTTTAGTGAGTCTAATTTTCACAGCTATTTTTTTTTTTTTATAGCAATACAGCTAATTATTTTATTAGTTAAAAACAAAATGTATATAACTATAATTAATTAAAATTTTAAATTTAATTAATAAAAATTGAAAAGAGAAAACATATTTAATAAAATACAAATTTCAGTTGTTTAAATTAAAAATTACATATCTTTATAAAAAAGGTTGTGTCATAAATAAACGGCTTCATGTATCAAATTCCTTATTCGTAAATCAATTTAAAAATCAAATCTGATATTAAATATTTCTAATATATTCACCAGTTAATAACATAAAAATATTTCTATTTATATTTTTTTTATTATGTTTATATTTGATTTATTTTGTTTACTAAAATTAAAATGTATTGGGTGGATGAAAATGTGGGAAAACTGATTCTTGCTGAGCATAAAAAAAAAAAAAAAAAATAAAAGAAAAATTTTGGAGATTTGAATTAAAAAGAAAAGTAATTTTTTTTTTTTTTAGACTTTTTGGAAAATAAACAAATCGGACAGAGCGAGAAGGAGAAGGAGAAGGAGAAGGAGAAGTAGCAGTGTAAGAATATATTGACTTATAAAGAGGAATTCCGTTTACCGCCGAAGACCCCCCTCCCTAAATCCTTTTCCTCCTCCGTTTTCTTCCCCCTTTCTCCCTTCTCTTTCTCTCCCCATTCTGTGGGAGAGACGAAGATTGCTACCTTCAACACAGCGGAAGAACAACGAACAATGGAGGCGCCGAATCGCGATCATCGCTCCAGATCTTCCAAACCCCTCACAATTCACGCCTTCGCCCAGTCTGGAGATCTTGTTGGGTTTCAGAAGCTGCTTCGCTCTAATCCTTCCCTTCTTAATGAGCGAAACCCTGTTGTGAGATCTCATTTTTGTATTTTTGTTTTCTTTGAGCAATCATTTACGTTTTTTTTAATGCGTGGAGATTTTGTTGCTTTTTATCTGTTTGACTTTGCACGACAGGATTCGATTTCATGTTATTCTGTGTGTAGATGGTATAGAAGGATAGGATCTTTCAAGATTTGGGTTGAATTTTTATTCTATGGTGTGTGAATGTGGGCGAATTTGGCTCTGTTTTTAACTCTTTATCATCGAATGTGCTTGCAAATTCTATTTTGGCTTTCATGTATCAGAAAGTGCATTTTCTTTATATTGATTGAGCTATGGGATGTTGGATTTTATCATTTAAGACTCATAGAAGAGAGAATCGCTGAGGATGTTAGATATATGAAAACAATTGAATGGAGACGTGTTCACTTTGCTTCTTCTTCTTCTTCTTTTTTTTTTTTAATTTTCATCATATAAGGGAGTCAAGGTTCAAACATGTTCACTTCATTTCTCAGAAATCATATAGGATCTGCACTTCTTATGTTCAGGACAACCTTTTGTGCTTCACCTAGTTAAATTTACAAGGCTAGGTAATGCGAGAATTGGATGGTGAATCATCTGCAAAACTAAGAGGGACATGTCCCAGCTTTTCATTAGTGAATTGAAGAATTATGGGTCGATTGAAGGAATGCCATAAGCAGTCTTCTAGATTTAATTTCTTAGCTTGACTTTTCATTATGAAATTGAAGTTGATAGGACCAACAACATCCAAGTAGAAATGACTGCTTTTTGGAGTTTAAGTCACATGTACCTAGGAAGATGTCTGGCTAAATAAAGACTTTCCCTTCATGTCCTTGACTTTGGTTTATGTTTATCAGAAGTTATAAGCAGTAACTATTGCTAACAAACCCTAATTACCTGTTTTCATTGGTTCCATCTGCATGTTTGCAAAAAATTTGCTGAGAAATGATGACCACCAATTGAGCAAAAGATTGTTTTGCAGAGATAACATTGGGTAAAGGAGAAGAGCGGAACTATTGCTAACAAACCCTAATTACCTGTTTTCATTGGTTCCATCTGCATGTTTGCAAAAAATTTGCTGAGAAATGATGACCACCAATTGAGCAAAAGATTGTTTTGCAGAGATAACATTGGGTAAAGGAGAAGAGCCGGCATTTGTTTGTTGAATTATCCTCTTCAATTTTGTTGATTAGGGCACCCCATGCACCTAGTACTATCAGTATCTGCAACTTTGAGAAATTGCTGTTCTGGTAATAATTTGTTGCATCTGATTAGGACACTTTATATTCTAATTTCATATGCTTTAATTGCAGATGGCTCAGACTCCACTTCATGTTTCTGCAGGCAACAACAGGTCTGAGATAATCAAATTTCTGCTTGATTGGCAAGGAGAAGAGAACGTTGAATTGGAAGCCAAAAATATGGTGAGCGGAATATTTTTTTAATCGGTTATATTTTGACTTTCTTGAGCAAATTATGTGTCAATCATATTCTGTGGAAATTTCTTTTGATTAGATAATCTAAAAATAAAGTGTACTGATCTTTGTAGTATGGAGAAACTCCATTACACATGGCAGCAAAGAATGGGTGCAACGAAGCTGCTCGGTGGCTTCTTGCCCGTGGTGCTTCTATTGAAGCTCGAGCAAATGTGCATTTTCTTCACCTTCTCGTCTTATATTTGTGTTGGTTAAAAATTAAGACATAAGACTAGAATCATGGAAGTACTTTTCTAATTTAGCCTTGCTTTTATGCTGTCTCAATCATGCAGAATGGAATGACACCATTGCACCTTGCTGTTTGGTACTCAATCAGATCCGAGGATTTTTCGACTGTCAAGACATTGCTCGAGTATAATGCTGATTGCAGTGCTAAGGACAATGTAATTCAAATTACCATTGCCTAACAAATTGAAATTCCTTTTTTTATATTTCATTCCTCGGAATGCTAATGGTTTGGTAACGTAAATTTTGCAGGAGGGCATGACTCCTATGAATCATGTCTCAGAAGGTCCAGGAAGTGAGAAGTTGCGTGAACTATTGCGGTGGCATCTTGAAGAGCAAAGAAAGAAAAGAGCACATGAAGCGTGTAGTGAATCGAAAGCTAAGATGGAAGATCTTGAAGCTGCATTGTGTAATATAGTGGGATTGGAAGAACTTAAGGTACAATTGAGAAAATGGGCAAAGGGGATGATTTTAGATGAGAGGCGCAGGGCCTTTGGGTTGAAAGTGGGTGTGAGAAGACCTCCTCATATGGCTTTCTTGGGGAATCCTGGAACAGGTAAACTATAGCCAGATTGGTTCTGGATGATGATTCTTTTGGTGCTCTTAATTCAGTTTTAATTCTCCTTTAAATTTCATGATTTATCTTCCTTATTGTGAGGGAGTTTCTTATAATTCTTAAGCGGTGCTTTTAAATCGTGATTTTGTGTTGTGGTTTTCAAATCTCAACCTTCCATTATTTCCCTTTTCTTTTTTTTTGTACATTTTTGGTTTTTGGAGCTATGCTAATCATTAACAACAGCACAAACTCCTTTTCCAGACAATTCAGCCCTCATTTGTTTCTATGATTTTCTTTATATGCCATTACTGATTCTCAATTGATGCACTACGGACCTTCTAAGTTGTATTGTTCAATAGATCTCTGTTATAGACATACGAATTACATATGTTTATGTTCTGTAGGTAAGACCATGGTAGCAAGAATACTGGGAAGATTACTTCATCTGGTAGGAGTTCTTCCTACCGATAGGGTAACAGAAGTACAACGCACAGATTTGGTTGGTGAATTTGTTGGCCATACTGGACCAAAGACACGGAGAAAGGTATTTACTGTAGTTTCGATATAGTATTTGTTTTCCCCATTATTGGGGGATAAGGTTTTCTGGCCGAAGGTAATTGATTACTCGTGTATGCAGATCAAAGAAGCAGAGGGAGGAATTCTTTTTGTGGATGAAGCATACCGGCTTATACCAATGCAGAAAGCAGATGATAAGGACTACGGAATAGAAGCCCTTGAAGAGATCATGTCTGTTATGGATAGTGGAAAAGTCGTAGTCATATTTGCTGGGTACAGTGAACCAATGAAGCGTGTTATAGCATCAAATGAAGGCTTCTGCAGAAGGGTTACGAAGTTCTTCCATTTCGACGACTTCAGCTCTTGTGATTTAGCAAAGATTGTCCATATAAAGATGAATAATCAAGAAGAGGAAAGCTTGCTGTACGGATTTAACTTACATTCCGAATGCAGTAAGGAAGCCATTGCAAAGCTGATAGAGAGAGAGACGACTGAAAAGCAACGCAAGGAGATGAACGGAGGTTTAGCAGAGACAATGCTAGTTAATGCTAGAGAGAATTTGGATTTGAGGCTTGATATCGACTGTGTAGATACCGATGAACTGCGCACCATTACGTTGGAGGATCTGGAAGCGGGGCTGAAACTGTTGTCTTAAGAATTAGGATTCTTAGGAAAAGGGAATGGAATAAGGCGTTGCAGTAATAATTAAATTTGATACTGATACAGTCGTGTAGAGCATATTTTTGTATTGTTTTCATGGGATCATTGTTGTGAATTTTGGGGAGTGGGATCAGATCCACTGCTGAATGTGTGTATAATTTTTGTATCATTCATTCATTCATTCATGATAGTTGATAACTAAGTCTAAAATACTATTAAATTCATTGATTTGTAATTTTGTATGTGTTGTTTACAATTGCCTTTTTCTGTGGGACTATGAGCAGAGTTATCTTCTTTTGTGTTCTATTTTGTTTTACTAATGTTCGATTTTTTAAGTTAGGATTATCCATCATCTGTTTTATCACATCATCTTGTTTCTAGGATCAATTACTTTCATTGTGTTCAACTATTAGAATTGAAACGGAATCATCGTAACATTTGAATTTGTCATGCAAAACTGCTTACAATTTTATATTTTTTCTTTGTTGTCCTTTTGGATGAAATTTATCAAATTCCATAGCTAGAAATTCCTCGTAGCTGGTAAAATTACCATTTTTTTTGTGAGATCAAATAGAAGAAATTAAAATTTATTTATCTTTTGTTTGTTCTATGTTCTAAGTATAAAAAAAATGATAATCTAAAATTTAAGTCGCACGGCGAGTTAATTTGGCTTATGCTAACCAAAAGGACAATAGGAAAACAGGATTGGTTAATTCAAATTTTATGATAATTATGTTTCATTTCTAATAGGATGAGGATGTCAATAAACTAACTAGACTCTACGAAAAACTGAAATGTAACTTAGTTTCTAATTGTGAGTGGACGACGTTTTTAACCTCTCGGAAGGGAGCTTCGATATTGGGCAATCCTTCCTTGCGGGAGTTTTTGTGATGAAAATGTGGTTTTAGAAAATTCAATTATTTCAAAAAAGAATCGAGAACTAAATCTCGATAGAAGATATAAGAGTCACCATCCGGTTCAGCTCAACCGGAAAATTACAGTGCAGCTGAACCAGACAAGAAATGCTACACTTTCCAGAGATCTAGGTTCGAACAAGTCCCTTATTTCATGTCTAATCAAAATAAATTTGGCCAATGTTTATTGATGATATTTTAAATTTCTAAGATGGATTTTTATTGATATAAACATGCAGCGTACACACGAATAAAAACTAAAGCAGTGAATAAATAAGTTATTACAACCCAATCGAATAAAAATAAAAACTCTCGTCCTCACATTACAAGCGCCTAAAATACACGATGATCTAGAAAATTACAATCGCCTAAAATACACGAATCAAACTATTAATTACATTAAAAATGAAAATAAAAAGAAACTAAAATCTGCAAAACAGACGGTTAGTACAATTTATATCACACCACAAATAGGACTGAAGCAGGACAGAATTGGGAAACTAGAGATTGGAGACATGCATTTAGGGGGGTAGTCGGGTGAACTCGGCTAGTTCGCCCGACTAGACCTGGAAAACGGTTTTGAAACGTCCCTGTATTTGTTTTATGAGGAAATACATTTTGAAAACACATTTTTTTTTTTTGTTTACTTTCATTTAGCATGTGAGGTGAGTCAGTTTTCGGGAGATTTGGGTCTCCATTGTTACATTGTTTTAAGTGCAATAATTTTAAAAATTAAATCTAAGGTCGTGAATGCACACAACAAAATTTATTTTTGATGATTTTCTGATTTTTATGCATTTTTATGATTTTTAGGATTTTTTTTAGGATTTTTCTGGATTTTTCAAATTTTTATGATTTTTGTGAATTTTTATGGATTTTTCTTGATTTTCTGCTTTTGGACGAGAGCTACAGTAGTACGACTTGAATTACAGTCGTACAACTATAATTACAGTCATGTAACTGTAGTTCATCTTTTTGCAAAAATCGCCAAAATTATTTTAAATGAAAAGAGAAAGCAGGGAAATCTAGGAACAGTCGTACGACTGTGGCTGGGGTGGTACGACTGTAATTATAGTCGTGCCACCACTCTTTGTCACAAGAACAGTCGTACGTCTGTTCTTATTTTCCAGAAACAGCAAGCAAAAAATATGAGTTTTATGCACGAAAATTAACCAAAACACCCAGAAAATGAAGCAAAACGAAGGTTTCAAGTATAGTTACCCTTGTTGCGCTGATCCACCGTCGATTTGATCGCTGGAAACACCTTAATTAGCTCCGGATTGCTCCTTTTCCTTTGTGAGTCTAGGTTTCAAAATAAGTCCAAAATTCTCCAAAAAGTCACGGATTTAGGTGAGTCTAAGGTCTGGAATTGATTTAGTTTGGTGTGTCAAGTTTTAACCTATGATTTTTAACAGTTTTTAAGCTTTAACACTCCAGAATTAAAAGAAAAATAGTAGAAAAAAATGGTAGTTTTGGTTTTCTTTTTCTTCTCTTCTTTTTCCTTCTCTTTTCTTCCAATTTCTCTCTTAATCCTAAAATTTCTGTCCCATTCTCTCTTTTTTTTCTTCTTTTTATATGTGATCTTCTCTCCCCACATTTTCTGGCTCTTGGGCATTAAATGCCATTCTTTTCAAGCCAACTTTTCTTCTTTCAGGGTATGGGCTTTTGCACCTGCCGCGACTTTACAGTCGTCCGATTGTAATTTCAATTACAGTCGCACGACTGTAATGTGACATGAGGTTTTTTTTTTTTTAAGGACCCGGAAAATTTCGTGTTCACACTAACAATAGAAATTAGTTATAATTTTCCATGAATAGTAATTTAAATGGTTAGATTCTCTTTTGTTGATTGTTTTATTACTGGCACTTAATTTTAATTTATAATATTGAAGTTGTACACTAATTTTTTTTCCATTAAAGTTATTGTTATGAATTTCAGATTCATTTTAGGTAAAAAAGAATATAGTGCAATATGTCCATCTAGCTATATTATGGTAGTAAAGGACATTTCTTTTCAAATTAAAACTTAAATATTTAAGTTTTATTAAGATTAGATACCATAGCTTTTTAAAAAATTTAAAATTTATTAAAACAACAGCGCAACATAATTTGCTCATAGAAGCAAGTTACGTCAAATCTTAGAAATATCATGGCAACACTAATACTATTATGTTAATGAAAGCACCTTAAAGTTTGAATATTTTTGTTACATATAGTTTTCATTATCTGTGATTAGTATGCATGTGTTGTTGAGATGAGATAAATAGAATTACCATCTCTTGGAAAATTTCTTGAATGTACCGGGAGTAGACTACTCCCGGTCCATTCATTGCTTGCCACGTCAGCAAATGTGCTGACGTGGCAAGTAATGATTGGCCGGGAGTAGTTACTCCCGATGCACAGAAGAATTTCTCCATCTCTTGATTGATAACATAAGGTAAGCTTGATATACAGTGAAAGTAATGCTATATCATGTTTTTGGGTATAGAATTGGCCGAAATAAAACTTTATTGAGATAACAATAAATATACAAATTATCAAAATCAATGTTAAAATGTTATTTTTAATCACTGAAATTAAGCAATAGCTAACATTAGGAGATTGTTGTTGTATTTTACTCTATTAAGGCTGTTTTTGGGGCTGCGAAGTAAAGGGATCTTATTTTGGCTTAGCCCTACAAACACAATTGGTAAAAATCAGATTGTATCCAGGAAAGCACTGGAAAAATATTTAAAACTATTTTTAAAGAAAACAATGAAACCTAACCGTAGAGAAAAATACTTTCACTAAGAGCAATCCCACACTGACCCTAAAGCCGAAGGACGTCTTTTTCAGCTTCGACTTTCTCAGCAGGCCAAAAAAATTGAATTTGTAGAGATTTTAAAGAAATCAAATCATTTTCAGTCAAAAAATCTTAACTTTTTTTTTATTTTTTTTTTCTAAAAAAAGAAAATCATCACCTCATCAAACATAAATATCAACAACAAGCAATCCAATCTCAAGCTTACGGGGTCTGCTGTGGGACCGTTGCAATTGCCTGCAAGCCAAAACAATTATATTTATTTTTCATTATTATTACTATTATGATTTTTAGACTTATTATCAATAATTTTAAAAAAAAAATTGTAGCTTTCTTTATTTTAAAAAATATTACAGATATTGTTATTTTATAATAAAATAAAGGTCAAATATACTGTAACGTGGAAAAGAAAACTAGATGCCGTTGTCTTCAAAAAAGTTTTTTTTTTACCAAATAATCGTATATCAACAATAATTTGTAATGAATTAAAAAATTTAAAAATTATGAGTAATTATAACTTAAAATTATGGCATGCTTTATTAGTAACGAATATAATTAGATATTTTTTATATTATTGAATTCTAATTTATCTATTTTGATAAAATTTAATTTATTTTAATATTAATCTGAATTTCCTTTTACCAATATACTTTATCAATACTAACATATTTTTTGAAACGTTCAAAGTAAATTATAATATCGGTTACATATTAAAATTAAGCTAAATTTGGAAGTAATAGAGATTTTCATTTGAAGGTGAAATTAAAAAAAATAAAAAAAATAAAAAACTCAAAATATAAATACTTTTTTTATAATCAGAAAAAAAGAAAAGAAAATGTAAAAAAAGGAAATTGTGCATGCTGTTAGGCATAGCCGGGAAGTATGGCTAACTAACCAGAACCAGAAACAGAGAGAGAGAGAGAGAGAGAGAGAGAGAGGGGTTCGTTTCTCTGATAAAAAGCTCAAAACTTGGGGTCTCTCTCTTACAGGGAAGCAAGCGATAATGGTTGTCTCTTATTCACTTTCAGTACATCCACCCACTTGTTCATTTCCTTATTCTACTTCATCTTCCGACTCATCTTCTACTTCCACTTCTCTCATCTTCATCCCTTCCAAATCCAACCTTAATCTCTTCAAATCACTCAAATCCTCTTCTCTCCGTTTTCCTAATCAATCTTCCAAAACCTTCGCTTCATCTGCGGATACTCCTTCTCCTCCCCCAATTGAAGATGGCTCTGCTGACCAATTCTTACAGAGCAATTCAATTGCGGATTTCATGAGATTCAAAAAAGGCTCCGAATCAAGTAGCGGTGAATTGCAAACTGCTGTTGTTGGTTATAGGAAGAGGTTCCCTTGGTCAATTCTCAACCCCTTTCTTCGGGTACTCTGGCTGCAAAATTTTTGTTTGATTCCCCCTTTTTTCCCCTCTTTATGTGAATGATGATTATTTTTCTTATTTTGGAGTTTCTGTAGGTTGATTTGGTTTCTACCATTCACATTGCCGATAAAGAGTGAGTTCATTGATTTTCAATTTGTTTCTTCCGATTTGGAATTTGATTAGAATTGCTTGTATTTCTAGTTGTTTTAGGTTACTGCCGTGCAATGATTATTAATGGAATTTATTTTTCGTTGAACTAGTTTCCTGCTCAGTATTTTGGGGGTAATTTGCGTTGTATGCATGCTGGAAGAATGAAAGTGATACTTTTGAGAATTCAATTCACAGTATAATTTTGACATATTGTTTCTTGTTCTTCTGTTTAGTCATTTTGTGAATTCTCAGGATTGTTATTTATGTTTATAATTTGAAGTATGTTCATACTCATTCAAGGATCCCATTGAAGGGCATGACTTGATTGGTAGTTTGTGCAAACAATGCGAGTTTTCTTTTTATTCCTGATACCCTTCACGTCTATAAAGAGTATTTTTCTTGTTTATTGTTGGAAATTTGAATAATCTGAATTCCTACCTGTAGTTACTTCACCACCCTACAAAAGGAACTTGAGCTGTACGACTGTGTCCTTTATGAGATGGTGGCTAGCAGGGAGAGCTTAGAGAATAGAAGAGACCCTACTGCTGTAAAAAGATTGACAGGTTCACGCTCGAGAGGATTTAACATTATAGGGTGCATTCAGCGACAGATGGCTCGAATCCTTATGCTTGATTTCCAGTTAGATTGTCTTGATTATCAGGCTGAAAACTGGTATCATGCGGATCTTGACTACGAGACCTTCAAGCTACTTCAGGTTGCATATAGTATTCTTTTCGCTTCAAATTGATGACATGAAATCATATTATAGACTGCAGAGGGTGTTCAAATGCACGAAAATATGGATCGAAGGCTTTTGAAATGAATATACGGTTCATTTCTGATGCATTTTGATCCCCTAAAGCCACTTTTATTCTCAAAGGTATTTTCAAATGCAGTGGGGATTGTTAAATGACTGTGTATGAACCAATTGCTCAAGTTAAATGCTAAAAATTGGTTGCATCACTTGAGTAAATTTAACCATTATAAATGGCTCCATGATCCCATTTTTCTGTGTCCTTACATTTCATGGTGCAAAATTTGATTAGAGAGGGCTCGAACTTGCATGTAGTGGTAAATTCTAGAACTGATGTTATTTTTCAATTTCTTGAAGCTTGAAAAAGGTGAAAGTTTCTTCACATTTGCAAGAGATATGACTGTCAGATCAACGAAAGCCATATTGCAGTCGACGATTCCAGAAGACCTTGGTCCTTGGAGATCTAAACTTCTATGGGCTTCTCGTGTACTTCCAATGCCGCTTGTTGGTCTTTTCATTATTGGAAGTGTTTGCGATGTTGGAAATCAGGCAGAGTATCCAGAGTTTGAAGCCTTGTCTAGACTCGACTTTGGTGCTGCAATGAAGATTTTCCTGGCAAAGCGACTAACATCTGAGTAATCTTCCCATTTATTATTATACTTTTTGACCTTAGACTAATTACCCTGCTTTTGATGTATGATATCTCATGATATGATTGGCCAATGCTTCCATTTTGTGCTATCTTTGGGAATCGATTATATGAATTACATAGTTTTGGATGGAAATGTATAGCATATCCTAAAAACCGTAACTTTAGCATTAGTGACAAATCAATTCTGGTTAGTCAGTTGATCCGCCAAAACAAAATCCTCAGTCTCAACATATATGTTTGACTCCGGCGTTTTATGAATGGATCAGCTTGATTTCAATTGTTTAATTCCCTCTAGTCAGTATGACTTTGTGATCCTCTAAAATAGCTCAAATTCATGTTGAGCTCATGCAAAGAGTAAAGCTTACAGAGGCTTCTTTGCATACATAGTGGAAGGAAAAAGCTAAAATTTGATTCTGTACTTGGCACAATTGGTTGCTTTGACTCCTACACTTCAGTTTTGGTATACTTGGTCTAATAATCAACAGATGATTCATTTGCAGTGTAGGTCCCCATTTTTTTTACCAAGGCTTAGATTTTACGGGAAATAAAACAACAGTTGGAACAGGAGCTAAATTTAGCAAAAGATGTACAATTGGAGCGTGGAACTTAACCTTAAGGTTTTGGATGGTTTTGTTTTACTGTACAAGAGGAGACTAGCTATTTAGCTTAAGTTAGATTGTAGGTTGGTTTATACCAATTTATTCTATGATGGTGTTTTTGACTTTCCTGTCACCAAGTCTTCCACTTTATATGTGTGCTCTGCTTGTATTCTTGCTATTAATTTAACAAACCATGTTGCTACACTTTTAGGAGTGCGAATAAACTGCTAATCTTTCTTCCGTTTTGTGAGCACATCATCTAGTCTCTATCTGGCAATTGATTAGAGAGATATCTTGAAGGTTCACGCAGGTGACATCTGATGTTGAAGAGAGATCAGTGATAATTGGTGAGAGGAACAAAGCTGCAATGGATGCCCTAAAAAGAGCAATGGACGAAGGCCACAATAAGATTGCCATATTGTATGGAGGAGGCCACATGCCGGACTTAGGAAGGCGGCTGCGGGAGGAGTTCGACTTGATCCCATCCCAAGTGCAGTGGATAACAGCTTGGTCCATAAGGAATAGGGATACAAAGAGCACTGCTTTTCCATTCTTGAAAAGAATGGCTGAAGTTTCGGGTTGGCCTTTGAACCGGTACCAAACACTGGCATTGCTTATATTTTCATCTGTTCTTGCTTTAGATCTTTGGTTTTGGGAGCTCTTTTTTGGGACAACAGTGAACTGGATCTCCCAGATTGCTTTTGATGTTAATCAGTATCTTCTTAATGCAAATATTATGTAACAATCATCACTGATAAACTATACTAGAAAAAATACTGTTAATATGAGCAAGAAAGAAAGAACAATCTTGCTGTCCTTTGATGTACATATTTGTTTTCAACTTGTTGAACATAATCCAAAGATTAATTTATTTGTAGCAGCATAAGTCTGTAATTGCAGACGTGCCCAAAAAACTCTTTACTTGGCTTGTAAGGTTAATTTGGTCTACTAATCTGTCTTTTTTTGTCAAATTATTCTGAAATGATATGTGTGAGCATTTAGTATTAAAAAGTTTTGAATTGTGGACTAAATTGATAAATACAAGTATGAAGGAGCAAAGCATTCTCGAGCAGGAACACCGATAATGGACCACTTTGTAGGTTAATTTAATCTATTAGCTTGGTATTTTTTTGACAGATTAGTCTCTTTTTTTTTTCAAACTGAATTTGACAAAAATGACATGTTAGTATGTAATACAGAACGGAGGAAGAAAGCACAAATTTTCCATTTTTATTATTGAAGTCAATAACCTTTGAATTTGATCTATTCAGCCTTCTAATTCTCTCTCTCTCTCTATATATAGGAGGTTTAGAGTCCGGTTTCTCTTTAAATTAAGATAATGATACCACTCTTTAAATTTGGGCTATGTTCATAGTACACTGGGGAGAAAAATTTCCAGTGTAAAATAATAGGTATACAAAGAGAGTATTCTCTACATATAAAACAGCAATAAGCTGTTTCCCAAAACTTTAAGGGCTAGTTTGGGGCAGCTTTTAGCAGTCCCGAAAGCAGCATTCAGCCAAAACATGGAGAACGTTACTTTAGATGAAAACTACTTTTGGGGTTGCGGAAAACAGATTCAAATGCACAATTAATAAAAGTCAGATTGTATTAAGGAAAACATTGGAAAAACACTTAAAACTACTTTTAAATAAAGCAATAAAATCTAATATCTGATAGCACTTTCACTAACAGCAATCCAAGCTGGACTAAAAATAATTCCTTCACTGTTATGTCACACAGGACTACTTTCAGTACAATTATCTCCAATTGTAGCTGTATGGATTACCAACTTCTATTTATAACAAAACTTGAAAATCCTAATCAAACAAGGCGGTGGGCCCATTTGTTGGTGGGACCCACCAAGGGGCGGCGGTTGGGGGGGTCACGGGAGGGGCAGCTGACCCCCCAGCCGCCGGAAAAGCCCCTGAGTAGGGGGTTTTCCGGCGGCCCCCCGCCCCCCCAAGAGCAAGGGCAGCGCCCCTGCTCTGCCCCTGTATCAGGGGTAATTTTTTTTTTTTGATGGGTAAAACGACGTCGTTTTGTGTTGGCAGGTAAAAAAAATAAAAAATAAAAACACAGAACATAACATCTTCTTCGTCTCCTCCCTCACTTTTCCACCTCTTAAATCAATCCTCTTCTCCCTCTCCTCTTTACTGCCGCTGCCGCCAGCCCGCCTGCCGCAGTCCCTGCTCGCCGTCCGTCCGTCCTCTCCTCTCCTCCTTTCCTCCTTGCTTCTAATTCCGGTTAGTTTTAATTTTAAATGTTAGGTTTTTGTAATTTATTTAGGTTTTATTGAAATTAGGTTTTAAAAAAAAATATTTGTGTAAATTAGGTTTGAATTAATAAATTGAGGTATTAATTGATAAATTAATAAATTGATTATGTTAATTGTGTTGTTATTTGATAAATTAGGTTTGAATTGATAAATTGATAAATTGGGGAATTAATTGATAAATTGATTGTGTAAATTGTGTTGTTAATTTTAGTTTTGAATTGATAAATTAGGTTTGAATGTGTGTTTGAATTGATAAATTGATAAATTATGTTTGAATGTGGTTTTGAATTAAATTGATTGTGCATTGTTATTTTTGGGTTTGAATTGATAAAATATGTTTAAATTTAGTTATGAATTGATTAATTGATTGTAGTATTTGTGTTTTTATTTATAGGAATTAGAAATATGGATAAGTTTATTACTAGAACAAAGCGGAATACTTTATGCAGTGTTTTCAAAAATTGGCATCTCGTAAAAACTATTTGAAACCTCTCAAAACTTCTCATTTTACTAGTTCTTCATCGTCTCCTTCGATTAGGAAAAATTCATTATTGGTATGTTTTTTGTATTGAATTGTTTGGATTAATTTGATTGTGTTAGATTAGACCTACGTTTTAAATGAAATTGTTGTTTGGATTAATTTAATTATGTTTTTATTGAATTGAAGTAAATTTTTCAGGTTTGTCGGTCGATCGGAAATTTTGGTAGATCGACCAGAAATTTTTCTTAATCGGTCGGAAATTTTTTGAACCAAATTCTATCCTCCCAGCGAACCAATCCTGGCACCGCCACTAAACCCGCCGCCTATCAAAATTAAGGATAGCTTTGTCCAAATAAAATATTATAAAACCATTTCTCCCATACAACTGTTAAAACTTACAGATTCTCCAAACAACAGAGCTGAGGGAGAGAGATGGCAGGGGGAGATGGTGATTCATCTGCGGATACCACTCCCCCAATTGGCGATGCCTCTGCTCACCGCTTCTTACAGAGCAATTCGATTGCAGATTTCTTGAGATTGAAGAAAGGATCCAGTACAGGTACCGGTGAATTTCAAACTGCTGTTGTTAGTTACACAAAGACTTTCCCTTGGTCTATTCTCCATCCCTTGCTTCGGGTACTCTGATACAGCAAGTTTTGTTTATTTTCACTTTCCTTCTTCCTTATTTTTTGTGAATGATAATCCCTTCCTTTCTTATTTTTGAGTTTCTGTAGGTTGATTTGTTTTCTGCCGTTCACATTGCTGATAAACAGTAAGTTTCTTACTTTGTTTCGTCGTTTTTAGAATTTGATTAGAATTTTTTGTATTACCAGTTGTTTTACGTTGGTACCATTGCAATGATTTTAGTGGCTGTTAATTTTCGTTGAATTCATTTCTGGCTTAGCAGTTTGCCGGGGTTTTTCACTTCGCTGAATTAAGTTCTGTTAATCATGTAAAATCGTTCTAGACGAGATGCTAATGAGAAAAAAAAAATGTATAACGAATCGAAATATTTGTCAACCACCAAACTTGTGACAAGTTTATGATATTTGTGGGAATATTGGATTTCGCAACACAAGAGGCTGCGGTGGCTCTAAAATCAAAATAATGGATTTCAAAAGGACGAAAAAAAAACTGAAAATCAGATATATATGATAACAGATAGTTTTTTATTGGGATTAAGTTAGTCAACTTGATAATTAACCAAATCTTATTAAAATTTAATGTATTATATAGCATTCACTAAAAATGTTGTATTTCCGATGGCAATGCATAGCTTTAATTCCCATTACATACATGCATAAGAAAGAATGAGGAGTGGGAGAGAAAACTAGAAAGTACATCCAAGGGAATGATTTTTTTTGTATAAGGAAAAACATGGAGAGTTGACTTAAGTTTACGTTGGCGGTAATGTCACAAAAGAGGCAAAACGGAGGAAAACCAAAAGCACTAAAAACTGAATTTCTACTTGTTTCGTCAGATTTAGAATTTGATTAGAATTTCTTGTATTACCAGTTGTTTTAGGTTGCTGCCACTGCAATAACAGTCAGTTTTCATTGAATTAATTTCTAGCTCAATAGTTTAGGGTTTAATTTCTATGGTTTACATGCTAGAAGAATGAAAGTGCAACTTTTGGTAATAAAAACACAGAATGATTTTGGTTTCTTGATTTTCTGTTCGGTCATTTTGTGAATGCTCAGAATCTTACTTATATTTATAATTTTGGGTATGTTCATGTTGAGGAACTCAACTTGAAAAACAAATAGAAATGAGAATGAATGACTAGAATTTGAGAAAGAAACAGAGTAGGAAAATTTGTGTATTAGTATTGATGGATGAAAGTGTAAAACAAAAGAAACAATCAGAATTGCAAGATAACTAAGATGGAATTTCCAGGGAAACTTCCCTCTCTCTCAAGCTACAAGCTCAGAGCCTACTCAATGATGAAAATCTTCTCTACCCTTCTGCTGCCTCACACTCTCCCATATAACCAACTTCCTCTCCATCCGCCTATGCAAAACTAACTCCTGCCAACTCACTAGTGCTTCCCTAAAGTACCCTTGGGCTTCCTTGAGTAAACATTCCAGATTCTGGGCCCATGAGCCAACTGAGCTACCAGAGGACGATTCTGTAAGGCTTCTCCATCAGTTCATGTTGCCGCTAAGCCTCCCTAATTCAAGGAACCCATTAAAGTTGGTCTGTGCAAACCATTAGAGTTTTCTTTATATTCCTGATATCTTCCATGTCTATAGTTTGAAGATGATTTTCTGTTTATAGTTGGAGTTTGAACTGAATTTCACATGTAGTTACTTCACCACCCTCCAGAAGGAACTTGAGCCCTACGACTGTGTCCTTTTTGAGATGGTGGCTAGAAGGGAGAGTTTCGAGAATGGAAGACACCCTTCTACTCTAAAAAGATCAACAGGTTTATGCTCGAGAAGATTTAACATTTTACGGTTCGTTCAGCGACTGATGGCTCGAATCCTTAGGCTTGGTTACCAGTTAGACTGTCTTGATTACCAGGCAGAGAACTGGTATCATGCAGATCTTGACGACGAGACCTTCAAGCTACTTCAGGTTGAATCTACTACTCTTTTTCATTTCAAATTGATGACATGCTAGAATATATAAGTGCAGAGGCTGTTGTGGTAATATAAATTGCAGCAGCTATTGAGATGCATGAAAATATAGATTGCAGAAGCTTTTGGAATGAATTCACAGTCACCTTTTTCTTTTTATCAGTTTCTTCATTGCTGATGCATTTTGGTCCCCTAAATCCACTTTTATCTTTTCTGGTCAAAGGTGTGTTATTTTCAATTACATTGGGGGGATTGTCTAGTGACTGTGTATGGATCGATTGCTAGAAAATTGGTTGCATCCCTTGGGCAGATTAACCATTACAAAGGGCTCCGTACTCCTATTTTTCTGAGTTATTTTATTTTCCTGATGCAAAATTTGAATTTTGGAAGAGACGGAACGCACTTGCAAGTAGTGGCAAATTCTGGAATTAATGATATTTTTATGTTTCTTGAAGCTTGAAAAGGGTGAAAGCTTCTTCACATTTGCAATAAATGTGGCAGTGGGGTCAGTAAAAGCCATGCTGCGGTCAATGATTCCAAAAGACCGTGGGCCTTGGAGATCTAAACTTCTATGGGCTTCTCGTGTGCTTTCAATGCCACTTGTTGGCCTTCTATGGGCTTCTTGTGTGCTTTCAATGCCACTTGTTGTCCTTTTCATTATTGGAAGTGTTTGGAATGTGGAAAGTCAGGCAGAGTATCCTGAGGTTGAAGCCTTGTTTAGACTCGACTTTGGTGCTGCAATGAAGTTGTTCCTGGCAAAGCTACTTACATCTGAGTAAGCTTCCCATTTATTGTAGTGACCTTAGACTAATTACCCTGCTGTTTATGTGTGGTATCTCATCATATGATCTGCTCATTCTTGCATGTTGTGCTTTCTTTGGGATGTGGATAAAAAGATTGCATTGTTTTGGATGGAAATGTATAGCATATCCTGAAATTTATAGCTTTAGCAGAATGAATTCTAGTTATCAAGTTAATCCAACCAAACGAAAAGCTTCAGGTTGAACCTATCGGTATGAATCCAAGATGTTTTAAAATAGATCAGGTTGATTTCTTTAGTTTAATTCTCTCTAGTTGGCTGCGACTTGGTCATCCTCTCAACTGGCAGAAGAAATATTCGTATTGAGCTCACACATAAGAGTAAAGCTGAGAGAGGCCTCTTTGCATAAATAATGAAAGTAGGAAAATTTAAAAGTCTGCTAAGATGCGGACTTGGGGCATAGAACTGATCGTTTTGTTTTGTGGTACTAGATGAGATTAGCTATTTAGCCTACAACAAAATTAAGATTTTTAGTCCTGGAGCTAGATAATCTTATTGTGTTTAATGGGCTCTTGAGTGATTATTCTCATAATTCTGTGAAGCTTCCATTTTTTTTACATATTAAGTTCTCTTTTGTTCGTAGGCAAGCTGATCAGGTTGTCCATCGTTTAGCTTTGTGCTTGTGTGTTCCTCTCCTCTTGCAATGCTTGTCATTTTTATTATTATAACGTCTCCACCTTTGTCAAACAAAAGAAGTTGATTTACATTTTATACCAAATTCTTCTAATGGTGCTATTTCTGACCATATTAGGTCTTCAACTTCATTTACTTGCCGGCCTCTGCTTGTAGATGTTTGCTATTAATTTAACAAGACATTGCTACACTTTGAATGCCAAAAAACCTAAAAACTGCTAAATTTTTTTTTTTTGTCTTTTTCCCCGAAAGCATATCAACTAGTCTCTGACTGGCAATTGATTAGAGGGATATCTTAAAAAGGTTCATGCAGGTGACTTGTGATATGGAAGAGAGTTCAGTCATAATTGGTGAAAGGAACAAAGCTGCAATAGATGCGCTTAGAAGTGCAATGGATGAAGGCCACAATAAGATTGCCATATTGTACGGCGGAGCCCACATGCTGGACTTAGGAAGGCGGTTGCAGGAGGAGTTCGACCTGTTCCCATCCCAAGTGCAGTGGATAACAGCTTGGTCCATAAGGAATACAAAGACTACGTCTTTTCCATTCTTGACAAGGATGGCTCAAGTTTTGGGTTGGCCTTTGAACAAGTACCGAATTCCGTCATTTCTTATATCTTCATCAGGTCTTGCTTTACATCTATGGCAATGGAAGCTGTTTTTTCGCTCGATACTTCTGCATTGGAAGCTGTTTTTTCGCTCGATACTGACAGTAGTAAATTGGATCTCCCAGCTAGCTTCCATAGTTAATCAATATCTTCTAATTACACAGGTGATGTAATTATACTCAATGATGTACTATATTGTTAATATCTCTAAATCAGCAAGGATAAAAGAAAAATCTTGCTGTTCTTTAATGTGTATATTAGTTTAGAAATGGATTAAACATAAGTATCTGCATGTGTGTATGTAATTGCTGGTTTGTAGTTCAATTTGGTCTTAACTTATCATTTTTGTTAAATTAGTTTCAAATGACATTTGCTAACATTTAAATATAAGTTATATAACACCAACGAGTTGGCCGATGTGGCAGATGCCTCCGTTCTCTTTGGGTATTGAAAAACTCCTTATTGAGACAGCTAGCTTACATTTCCTACGGATGTTCTCGACTCTAGCAGCATTAGCCTGGTCCATTGGGTTGGGACAACAGTGGGAAAAAAGAGAAATTTTAAATTGGATCTGGTTTTTATAGATCATTTCAATAAAAAATTAATTCATATACTTTTTAGTTTTCTAATACTGTTATAAAATCTCTTTTATCAGCAAAAGCAAAGGAATAAAGCATTGGCTTTTGATTTTTATACTTGTATGGAATAAATAAATTTCAAAATTTATTTTCAATTCTAAAATTTCATGTTTGGATTTAAAAAAATTAAGAATTCAGTTACTGAAATTAAATTCCATAAAAATGGGTATGTTTTAAGTAAATTTCATTAAAGTACGTAGAATTCGTAAATGAATTCTACATTTTAGGCAAGAAAATGTTTTTAAGATAATTTTATCCTCATTATATTATTAAGTTTTTATTTTCTTATATATTAAATTTTTGGTTTTTTTTTTAGCACCGATTCCAAACAATAATCAATCATTATATTTTTTAATTGATTTTATTTTAGTTTCTCTAAAATATTACTATAAAGGATAAGACAACAAAAACTTGTAAAATTTAAAGTTTTGTTAGTTTACATTTTCAGAATTATTTGCAGTTTTAAATATTTTATGCGTACGATATGTTAAAAAAATATTCATATTTTATCCTAGTTATAAATAGTAAAAAAAATTAAAATTTTGTTAGTTAATATTATATTTATGATATATTATTTATTGGTTATTATAAATAAAAATTAATTAAAAAAAAGTAATTCATTTAGGAAATATGCGCGAATGAAATATTTTTGTTTATTGACTGCAAACATAAATTTATAGAATTCAATCAAATTCTATAGTTTAAATTCTAAACATGAAAATTTATTCACAATTGAAGTCCACATGCAACATTTATAGTTTAAAAATGTGTCTGTGCTCGTTTTGATGGTATTAGATGATAAAGTTATAATAAAATTGTAAAATTCATCTTTTTATAAAAATATTTTACTCTAATAAAAAAAATGATTGTAATTACTTTTAAATAATATATTTGAATAGACAAAACATACATTTTATTTTCTAAAATTTAATATTTTAATTTAATATAATTTAGAGAAATTTGTAAATATGTTGAAATATTCAAGAAAGGCCCCAATGCAGGTAGCGGCGAATTTCAAACTACTGTTGTTAGCTATAGAAAGAGTTTCCCTCGGTCTCTTCTCCATTCCTTGCCTCAGGTAAAGGTAGGCACGGTTTATGAACCGCTGGTTCAGGTTCATAAAATCTTTGAACCTGAATCTTAACCTTGAAAAGGGATGAACCGCCGGTTTAGTCTAATCTGGTTTAGGTTCAGGGTTTGACCATGATTGACTAGGGTTTGACCAGGGTAAGGTCTGGTCCGGTTCAGGTTCAACCCTTTTCAATAAATATTATTTAATTTGTGTGTGGTTTCGATGTAGACATTTCTCGGTAAATTATTAATATACGTAACAAAATAATATAATTTCTCAAATATGAAAAACAATTTACATTTTTTATTTTATAATTAATAATTTACATAATATAAAAATTATTACAAAAATATAACTGTACAAATACACTATTTATTTCTCTTACACGTTTAAAATGAAAATCAAGTGAAAGAAGTTAAACATGTTAAAAAAAATGAGACAAACCACCGATTCAAATTGCCGGTTCAAAGATTCAGGAATTGATTGAACCTGAAACTTCTTTTCTTCTAAACCACAGGTCCGGTTCCGATCCGGTCTGGTTCAGGATTTGACCGGTTTTGACTCGGTTCGATCAGGTCCGGTTCGACTGGTTCAGGTTTAACTTGGCCACCTCTAGCTCCGGTACTCTGCTCGTAAAATTTTTGTTTATCTTTCACTTCTTTTGTTTTTAACTCTATTATGTGAGTGATAAATCTTTCCTTTCATATTTTTGAGTTTCTATAGGTTGATTTGGTTTTTAGCGTTCACATTGCTGATAAAGAGTAAGTTTCTTGATTTTTTTCCATTTGTTTCGTCGGATTTAGAATTTGATTAGAATATCTTGTATTTCTAGTTGTTTTAATTTAGGGTGCTACCATTGCAATGATTATTAGTGTCAGTTAGTTTTCGTTGAATTAATTTCTGGTTCAGTGGATTGGGGTTAATTTCTAAGGTTTGCATGCTAGAAGAATGGAAGTGAAACTTTTGGTAATGAAAACACAGAATGATTTTTGTTAAGTCATTTTGTTAATGCTTAGAAATGTTATTTAAATTTGTGATTTGCTGTCTTTATTGTTACAAACTAAAAGAAAGATACAAAGAGGGAAGAAAACACTTTTATTGCATTAATTGCTTGAATAAAACAAAACAGAGTAAAATCTTTTATAGGCTTCACACTAACGGAAAAGTCCACAAAAGTAGCTATCACAACTCCACTAATTCAAACATGGAGCAACAACCCCACGTACTGGACTAAAAGAAAATCCCTTAAGACTAGGACAACATAACTAATTGACTAAAACAAAAAAAACTTTTGACTATTACTACCAACAATCCCTCCCTTAAACTGATGTTTGCTAACATTCAGTTTAAAGTCTTGACTGTTTCTAGAGAGCAAACTCCAAGTGATCGCCTAAGCTTCATGAATGACTCCATCTTGAGGGCTTGGTGAATATATCAGCGACCTGATCTTCACTCCTGCAGTAGATTAGATCAATTGTTCCATTATTGCTAAGATCTCTCGAGAAATAAAACTTCACATCAATATGCTTGCTTCTTCCATGCAGCACAGGATTCTTGGAGAGCTTGATTGTTGAATTGTTATCAAAAAAAATTTCAGTAGCCTTTGGTTGCTTGAATTTCAACTGTTCAAGAACTCTCCTTAACCAAATAGCTTGGCAAGCGCAGGCTGTAGCAGCAACAAACTCAGCTTCTGTGTTTAACAACGTGACAATGGGTTGCTTCTTGGATGACCACGAAATAGCACCTGTCCCAAACATAAAGGCATAGCCTGAAGTGCTCCTTCTATCATTTTGGTCTCCTGCATAATCACTGTCAGTAAAACCTAACAAATTAGACTTTACACCCTTCCGGTAAAATATCCCAAGGTCTCTTGTTCCTTGCAAGTAACGAAGGATTCTTTTGGCAGCTAACAAGTGCATTTCTGTAGGACTCTCCATATACCTACTGATTAAACTCACAGAATACATTATGTCTGGCCTTGTTGAGATTAAATACATCAAACTACCCACAATTTGTTTGTAGAGGATGCTGTCAACTTTTCTTCCTTCATGATCTTTGTGTAACTTCAATCCAACTTCAACTGGAGTATTCACAGGATTACAATCCTTCTGTTGGGATTCCTCATTGGAAAAATAACGTGGCGCAACAGAAAATACACTGTTTAAAATTTCCTAGAATCCACCTATCGTGTCCAATTACCATTGATTAGAATAAAAACAATTTGAATCAAGAGAGATTAACTCACCGGATTCGTCTCCTCTAGAGACTGCTGCAGAATCGTTTCTTGAAACTACGATCTCCAAAGTCCGGTGCACGACCAACTATTGAGCGGGAACCGGGCTAGCCGAAGACGCAAAGGAATGGAGGATTAATGCTGGGATTTTCGGCTATTTGGGGCTGCTATTGGTGGCTGAAATTTACAGCAATTAATTAGAGTTGAATTAGGTTTTTACTCCTTAAGTGTGCCCTTATATAGACACCTTGTCTAATTGGGTTTTAATTAGGTTAATTAAACCCAAGCCCACTAGGATTATAATTACATAAATAAACTTTAATTAAAAAGTATATACTATGTAATTTAATTCCATTTGGCTAAATTTAATTACCCCTAAATAAAATTAAATCACACTTAAGTTAATACAATACATGTATTTAATTTTCCTACTTAGGAAAATTATTTAATTAATTGTTTACTTTATGTAATTCAATTAATTGATAAATTAATTAATTACATTATGTAAACTTATTAATTAAATTAAATTTAGCCCAATGTCAATCAATTACCTTGACACTGAATGTCAACTAATTAATTAACGCATTCCTTCCAATGTACATTACATGTACAATTTCTATAAGTTCCAGCTCAGTTGATCTATGTGCACGATCCTATGGGTCTGTCTTTATGTTGGCAGTAGGCCCAAGGCCCACAGACTGTAATTGGGTTCTAGCAAACTATTACAGCCCCCAATTAAGACAGAGATGCAGCAGTCTTTAGAAGACACTCACCCGGTAGTAATCTTATAGTGTCCTTTGCCTAACAATATCGATATGAATAAACAAGATGCATGGTGTCTATCATCCTCTTCTGTTGTTTATTATATTTCTTGATCTTGAGTTGACTGATTAATCAAATAAGCAACCAACTTATTTGGGTATGGCCATACACTTATCAGTCCCACTCATCAAGTGGCTAATGATATCATCTCGGTGTTACCCGAGTGGCAATTCCATCACTTCATCATCAATATCAACATGTTCACTGGTCCACCCAATCATACCCGTATTTAGCATCCTTTTACAGACCCGTTAGGCATATGTCAAAGTGAACCGGATTCCATATTGATATTACAATGAAATCTGGTCTGAGGACAAAAGAGACCTACTCAAGAAAGACCTATGACGCGACAACCATGTGGCTTTCTTGTGCGGATCGATCCAGTCCCATGTCAATGACATGTACTTATATTCATGACTGACTATACAAGTACTATGGCTAGTTAAGAACTGTCATACAGTCATCGAATACAAGTCTGTGGTTCTATTCATTCCCACGATTAGAACAGACCTGGGATGGGTTTTATGATTATCAATCAATGGATACTCTACTCATATTATAGCACAAGATATAAATAAAATAGATTAATTGCCTTTATTAATGTGACACAAATAATGTATTCATATAATGAGTCTTAATGTATAATACAAAATACAAGAATCCAATGCCCTAAGAACTAGGGCACACCAACACCTTCATCTGAAATATGTTCAAGATTTCTCCAATATACTTCTTTTGAGAAATAAAAATCCCGTCAACCAATTGATCTACTTCTATGCCAAGATAGTAGTGCATCATACCAAGGTCAGACATTTCAAATTCATTCATCATACACCTTTCATATTCTTCAAACATAACATCATAGTTCCCAGTAAATATAAGATCATCAACATGCAAGCAGACAATGAGCATTTTCCCTTTATCTCTAATCTTAACAAAAAGTGTATGCTCATAGGGACACTTAGAAAAACCAACTTTAAGAAAATAAGACTCAATACGACTATACCAAGCTCGTGGAGCTTGTTTTAGTCCATAAAGAGCCTTTTTTAATCTATAAAATTTATGCTCATTTCCAATCTTCACATAACCAAGGGGTTGTTCAATAAATACCTGTTCCTCGAAGTACCCATGCAAGAATGCTGATTTGACATCTAGCTGGAATATAGGCCATGAATTTTGTGCTACCAATGCAACCACCAACATGATTGTGTCATGTCTTGCTACTGGAGAAAAGACTTCTATATAATCAACCCCATATTGCTGCTTGTATCCTTTGGCAACCAAGCGTGCTTTGTGCTTGTCAATTTCACCATTTTCTTTCAACTTTGTTTTGAAGACCCACTTTCCACCAATGGTTTGCTGCCCCTTTGGAAGATCAGAGAGCTCCCAAGTGTCATTCCGTTCAATGGCATCAATTTCAGCATCCATTTCTTTCCTCTATTTTTCTTCCTTGACAGCAGTTTCAAATGTGGTAGGATCACAATCTGAAAACAGAGCAAAGTGTGTAATTGGATCTTCTAAATTGTTAATTCCAGTTACCTCATAATCTTCCATCCAAGCTGGTCTTCTTCTAACCCAGCGAAAAGGTTGAGCTTCTTCTTCACTGACTTTAGCCACTGGTGGTGAATTTGCAATGGCTGTGGGAGTTAAACTTTCAGGCATAATAGATGCAGCTGTAGAGGTTGGATTTTCAGACATCAGAGGTACTGAAATTTGTTCTTGGTCACCATCATTGTTGCAAGCGCTGGAATTTTCTATACTTAAAAAAAAAGTTTATGGTCGTATGACTGTCCTTACAGTCGTACAACTGTAATATCGGAAAAGTTATAGGAGCCCATACCTCTGCAGCAGAAAAATGGAGGAGAAGGGAAGGAGCATTAATTGCTCCGTTCTTGCAGCAAGTAAGCCGAAAAAAACAGAGATAAAAAGAGAGAAAGGAAGGGAGAGAGACAACAACTGGAATTCTGGTGAAAGAATTAAAGAGAGAAAGGAGAAAAGAGAGAAGAAAAATAAAGAAAACTCAAAAAACTCATAAACTCTTATTTTCCTCTTCCATCTTCTTTAATTCTCAAAATTAAGATAAAAACTTGCTAGAAATCCTTAGGTTAATCACTTAACCTCACAAACAAATCAAAATCTCGGACTTAAATCATCAGAATCCCAAGCATTTTGGATTTTTGGACACAAAGCTCTTAACCCCAATTCAAGAGGAAAAGTGCAAATTCGTCTGGATTGGAGCGACGCCAGGGGTAAAAACAACTTGGATAAGCTCCTAAAAGGTGGGCACTCCCTTTTCCTTTCACTTTTTCTCGCTTTCTGGGTGCTGGATGTGATTTTCGTTCATTTTTACCATATTTCTGCATTTCTGCTTCTAGAAATCAAGAATAGTCGTACGGCTGTTCTTTAATTTGATAACAGTCGTATGACTGTATATACAGTCGTACGAGTGTTCTTGATTTCCAGCATTTTCTTTCCAGTTTTGCTTCAAATAAATTTCTGGCGAGATTCTGATTTTGGACTCGTTACAGTCGTACGACTGTAACTTGATTCCCAAAATCAGAATTTCCGTTTTAATCTCAAAAATTTCGAAAAATCCATAAAAATTCAGAAAACCCCAAAAACCATAAAAATGAATTTTTTTGTGTGCATTCATGACCATAGATTCAATTTTCAGTAAAATTACATTTAGAACAATGCCACGATGGAGACCCAATTCTCCCGAAAACCGACCCACCTCACATGTAAAATATGCATGTAAACCGGAAAAATTGTTTTCAAAATGATTTTCCCACAAAAATCAAAATATAGGGACGTTTTAAAACGTTTTCCAGGTCTAACCGGGCCGGCTAGCCGAGCCAACCCGGTTATCCCCTAAATGCATGCCCCCAATTCCTAATTTCCCCAATTCTGTCTATTTGAGTCCTATTTGTGCTGTGTTATATATTATGTTAACCTTTGTTTTGCAGCTTTTATCTATTTTTATTTTTATTTTTATTTTTATTTTAATAGAATAAATCGTGTATCCTAGGCGATTATTTTTTTCTAGATAAATCGTGTATTCTAGGTGATTGTATAAGTGAGGCGAGAGTTTTTATTTTTCCATTTGATTTGGTTGTAAGCCAATTAATATTTATTTCTTTTCCTTACTTTTGTATTAAATATTTGTATACGCGCTGTATGCCTTTTATATTCAATAAAATTGACTTTAGATTTTGAAATACCATTTGAGAACATTGGCAATATTTACTTTAATTAGACACAAAATAAGGGACTTGTCCGGACCCAAATCTCTGGATAGTGTAGCGACCGTTCGTCCGGTTCAGCTACCTTAAGAATTTCCCGGTTGAGCTGAGCCGGGTGGCGACTCTACAATATTCATCAAGACTTAGGTCTCGGCTCTTTTAAGAATTAATTCTATTTATTTTCCAAAAACGACTTTCCATTATAAAAACCCCACGCGAGGGAGGGGCCCGCCAGAGATCGAGGCTCCCCCTTCTAAAAGGGAGTCTCTCGTCCCGTCGAAAACGCGTTGTCCACTCACAATCGTCATAAAGGACTCGAGTAGGCTGCTGCCTATTCCAATCCCAAGTAGCCTCCTCATCAAAAATAACATCCCTGCTGATCACGATCTTCTTTGTTAGTGGATTAAATAATTTATATGCTTTGGATGTATCACTTACACCAAGAAAGACACATTTTTCAGCTTTATCATCAAGTTTCTTCCTTTTCTGATTAGGGACATGAGCATATGCAATACATCCAAAGATTCTGAAATGATCCATATTTGGTCTTCTACCACTCCAAGCCTCTTCTGGTGTCATGTTTTGAACAGCAAAGGTTGGGCTTCTGTTCAAAACATGAATGCTCCAGTTTACTGCTTTTGGCCAAAAAGACTTTAGAATTCTTCCTATTCCCAGCAAGCCTCTCACCATGTTGAGAATGGTTCTATTTTTCCTTTCTGATACACCATTCTGTTGTGGTGTATATACAGCTGTAAGTTCTCTTCGAATACCATGCCCTACACAAAAAGCTTCAAATTCTGTTGAACAATATTCACCACCATGATCTGTTCGTAGTGTCTGAATTTTCTTTCCTGTTTCATTCTCCACAAGAGCTTTGAAGTTTTGAAATGTAGAGAAAGCTTCTGATTTTTCCTGTAACAAATAAACCCAAGTTTTTCTGGAAAGATCATCAATGAAGGTAATGAAGTATCGTTTACCTCCATTAGAAGTTGGGTTAATCGGACCACAAATGTCTGAATGAACCAACTGCAAAACTTCCTTTGCTCTCCATGACTTCCCTTTTGGAAATTTAGAACGATGTTGTTTGCTAACAACACGTTCTTCACAGATTTGGGAAGGGGTGGTGATTTGAGGAAGACCTGTCACCATATTTTTCTGTTGGAGGGTCTTTAATCCACCAAAACTCAAGTGGCCGTAACGAAAATGCCATAGCCATGAAGGATCTTTCATTTCAGCCATCAAGCAAGATTGAATGCTTTCAATCTTCAATGGAAACAATCTATTTGAACTCATCTGAAAAACTGCAATAGCACCTCTAACAGAATCATAAATTTCACAAACACCATTTTTAATAGTGATTACATAACTCTTTTCTTGTAACTGACCAGCACTCAATAAATTGCTTTCTAAGTTAGGAACATATAACACATTAGAAATTGTCTCCACAAAACCATTCTTGGTTTTTATCTTAATATCACCTTTTCCCATCATTTTTATAGTAGAATTATCACCAAAACGCACAGTAGAATGAAAATCTTCATTTATATAGAAAAAAGAAGACTTACTTCCGCTCATATGGTTACTGCAACCTGTATCCATATACCAGACATCTGCTTCAGATTTTTGTTCACCTTGAACAACCATCAACAATGTTTCTGCTTCCTTCTCTGTGGCAAAATTTGAACTTTCTTCCTTTTCTTTACCACGAGGCAACTTTGTATAACATTCAGATGCATAATAACCATGGTTGTGACATCGAAAGCACTCTACCTTGGATTTGTCAAAAACTCGTCCTCTGCATTTGCCGCAAGATTGGTTATTATTGGTGGTAAAATTCCTACTGTCATCTCCTTTTTCAGGGTCTCCTCTTCCTCTTCCTCTTCCTCTTCCTCTACCTCTACCCCTTCCCTTGAAATTGTTGGAATGGGTATTGGTAGTAGCCTTCAAAGCTTGCTCTTCTACTGATGAACTCCTCGTCATCTCCTGTTCCTGGATTAGTAAGGAGCTTTGCAACTCATCTAGAGAGAGTGATGTCTTTTGACTCTTCAATGGAGCAGACAACATAATAAAATTTTGGAGTCAAAGAATGTAAAATTTTCTCCACAATGGTGATGTCGTTCATCTTCTCGCCATGGATTCGCATCTTATTGCTTATCTCCATGGTTCTGGAGCAATAATTGGTTACAGATTCTCTTTCCTTCATTGCTAGCATCTCAAAGTCCCTTCTCAATGCTTGAAGTTGTGCTCGCTTCACTCTCATAGAGCCTTGGTACTTCTTCTTCAAAGAGTCCCAAATATCCTAGGAAGTTTCTTTGCAAAGAATGGTTTCCAAGATGGAACGATCAATGGCCTGAAACAGATAATTTTTCGCCTTCAAGTCCTTCAACTTTCTCGTTTCTAATTCTGCAGTTTGGGTTTCCGTCAAGACCGCACCTGCTGGTGGCTCTTGTATTCCAGATTCAATGACTGCCCAATATTCCTTTGACCGCAAAAAATTTTCCATTAGCATGCTCCAATGGTCATAGTGACCATCAAAGCATGGGATGGCTTATTGCACAAAATTTGAATCTGTGGCCATGACTGCTGCAAAAAAATGCTCACGTGTTTAACTCTCAAGCTCACTTTTAACCGTTGCCTATTATTCTCACT
The DNA here is from genome assembly GCA_039660915.1 of Euphorbia tirucalli. Lineage (NCBI taxonomy): Eukaryota > Viridiplantae > Streptophyta > Magnoliopsida > Malpighiales > Euphorbiaceae > Euphorbia > Euphorbia tirucalli. Next base: position 72,463,720 of record CM077634.1, on the reverse strand, counting down.
TTCTCTCTTTGAACACGCAAGTCCACACTTCTTTCCTTGTAGAGGCTCTAATACCACTGTTACAAACTAAAAGAAAGATACAAAGAGAGAAGAAAACACTTTTATTGCATTAATTGCTTGAATAAAACAAAACAGAGTAAAATTTTTTATAGGCTTCACACTAACGGAAAAGTCCACAAAAGTAGCTATCACAATTCCACTAATTCAAACATGGAGCAACAACCCCACGTACTGGACTTAAAGAAAATCCCTTAAGACTAGGACAACATAACTAATTGACTAAAACAAAAAAGCTTTTGAGTATTAATACCAACATTTATATGTTGCTTCTAAACCTCCCTACTTTAAGTACTCATTCAAGGAGCCGAAAAGTTGGTCTGTGAAAACCATTAAAGATTGTTTTTTCCCCCTGATATCTTCCATGTCTATAGTTTGAAGATGATTTTCTGTTTATTCTTGGAATTTGAGTGATCAGAATCCCTACGTGTAGTTACTTCACCACCCTCCAGAAGGAACTAGAGTCCTATGACCGTGTCCTTTTTGAGATGGTGGCTACCAGGCAGAGTTTAGAGAATAGAAGACACCCTACTGATGCAAAAAGATTGACAGGTTCATGCTCGAGAGGATGCAGAGAGAGTTTAGAGAATAGAAGACACCCTACTCCTGTAAAAAGATTAACAGGTTTACGGTTGAGAGGATCATGCATTGTAGGGCACATTCAACGACGGATGGCTCGAATCCTTACACTTGCTTTCCAGTTAGACTGTCTTGATTACTGTGCAAAGAAATGGTATCATGCAGATCTTGACGATGAGACCTTCAAGCTACTTCAGGTTGCATATACTATTTCTCATTTCAAATTGATGACATGCTTGAATATGTAAGTTGCAGAGACCATTGTGATAATATAAATCGCAGAAGCTATCACAGTTACCGTTTTCTTTTATCAGTTTCTTCATTGCTGATGCATTTTGGTCCCCTAAATCCACTTTTATCTTTTCAGGTCAAAAGTGTGTTATTTTCAGATATGTGAGGGATTGTCAAGTGACTATGTGTATGAATCAACTGCTCATTTCAAATGTTTGAGAATTGGTTGCATCACTTGACCAAATTTAACCATTATAAATGGCTCCATGCTCCTATGTTACAGTTATTTCTATTTTCATGGCGCAAAATTTGAATTTTGAAGAGACAAATCGCACTTGCAAGTAGTGGTGAATTCTAGAGCTGATGTTATTTTTCAATTTGTTGAAGCTTGAAAAAGGTGAAAGCTACTTCACATTTACAAAAGATATGGCAGTGAGATCAATGAAAGTCGTGCTACGGTCAACGATTCCAACAGACCTTGGGCCTTGGAGATCTAAACTTCTATGGGCTTCTCGTGTGTGCTTTCCATGCCACTTGCTGGCCTTCTATGGGCTTCCCGTGTTCACTGCGCTCCTTGGCCTTTTCATTATTAGAAGTGTTTGCAATGTGGGAAGTCTGGCAGAGTATCATGAACTTGAAGCCTTGTCTAGACTCGAATTTGGTGCTGCAATGAAGTTGTTCCTGGCAAAGCAACTTATATCTGAGTAAGCTTCCCATTTATCACCTTATTAGACTAATTACCCTGCTTTTTATGTGTGATATCTCATCATATGATCAGCTCATGCTTTCATGTTGTGCTTTACTTTGGATGTAGATAAGAAAATTGGGTAGTTTTGGCTGGACATGTATATCATATCCTAAAAACTATAGCTTTAGCATCGACGATGAAGAGTTCTGGTTAGTCAAGTTAATCCGTGCACACAAAAAGCTTCAGTTTGAACATATTCGTACCAGTCCAAGACATTATGAAATAGATCAGTTGATTTCATTTGTTTGATTCGCTCTAGTTGGCTGTGACTTTGTCATTCTCTCAACTGGCAGAACAGAAATTCATATTGAGGGCATGCGTAAGAGTAAGCTTCGAGAGCCCACTTTGCATATTCACTGGAAGTATGAAAATATAAAAACCAGACAAGATGTGGACTTGGGGCAATAGAACTGATGGTTTTGTCTTATGGTACTAGAGGAGATTTAGCTATTTAGCGAAAGACTAAGATTTTTTAATCGTGGAGCTGGATAATCTTATTGTGTTTAATGAGCTCTTGAGAGATTATTCTCATGATTCCTACCTTGCTGTAATTGTTGGGGATTGCAAGTCTTTGGCTTTTTGGACTTTTAAGTTGTCTTCTCTTTGTAGACGAGCTAATCAGGTCATTGTGCCTATGTTTTTCTCTCCTCCTTTTGTAATGCTCATCATCTTTACTAATATGAAGTCTCCACCTTTGTCAATATTAAAAGGAAGGTTGATTTACATTTTATACCAATTTCTTCTAATGGTGCTGTTTCTGACCGTATTGGCACCAAGTCTTCAACTTTATATTATCTGCTGTGCTTCTGCTTGTATCTTTGCTATTAATTTAACAAGCTATGTTGCTACACGGATTAAAGAAAAAATTATGGCACTATTCACAACTATTACCCAATATAGGGTAGAAATCAAACTAATTCCAATTTTATGGTGTTTTTGTCAAAGTCCGCCTACCACATTGGCGGACACTCCTTTTTTTTCTTCCCCCACAGGTCCGCTAGTCAAAGTGCTGGACTCAAAGTGGTCCGCCTATCAAAGTAGCGGACTAAAAAAGTCCGCCTATGGGATAGGCGGACGATTAGGTCCGCTTTTACCAAAAGCGGACCTAAAAGCTGCCTTGTCCCGGCTGATGGGACAAGGCAGAGTCCGCAAAACTGGAATGCGGACACAGAGGTCCGCATTCCAAAGACGCGGACTCATGTACAAATTTTGAGTCCGCGTCTATGAAATGCGGACACATGTGTCCGCATTCCAAATACGCGGACCTGCATCCAGAATCTTCACCCCCAGCCATCCGATCAAATGTAAATATAAATCCAAACCGTCCGATGAATTTATATATTTACTCGTTTATACGTTGAGAACGAGTAAATCACCATTCCATTTTTCAGCTTCTTCAGCTTCGTTCTTCCTTGCTGCTGCTTCTTCATCCTTCTCCTTCTAAACCTTTCTTCTTCTTTCTGATCCTTTTAAACTTATTACTTCAGTTCCTTCTACATTGTTTTTTTTTTTTTTTGGTAGGTTTATTTTATAAACCGTAATTTTTATTTTATATTTATAATTATATAATTAATTTTTGTTAATAATATTAATCAACTTTTTGTAATTTTTTCTCAGGATTGTCAGCATCAAATTGGAAACAAAAAATTTTATCACTACAACCACCAGACAACAGTTATTGTAAAGGTAAATATAAAATTTTTGTAAAAATTTGTAATTTCTGGAATAATATATATATATATATATATATATATATATATATATATATATATATATATATATATATATATATAGGAGATATATGAAAAAATGGAATATGTATAAATTTGTATTAGATTTATTTTTGTGAAGTTAGTATATAATATTTATATTTTTGAAAAATCATATAGATATGATATAAAGTATATAGTTAGTAAATATCTCTATAAGTTTTGTTTAAAAATTGTTATTAAAATTTGAAATATTATTATTTTTACAGAATATTTGAAAAAAAAATAAAACTGAGGTAGTAAAAAGAATTTTTTTTTTAATTTGGTGTAAAATTTTATATTTATTTTTATCATTATTATTGTTATTGATATTATTTTTAATACAAGTTATTTTTTTTTAAATTATATTTTTATTTTTATTTTTATTATTGTTGTTATTAAGATTAATATTATTATAATGATTATTAATATTACAAGGGTTTAAAATAGAAAACTGGTGTAGTGATATATAATATTTTATTTAAGTTGTTGTGTAATTAATTAATTAATGTGTATTTGAAATGGTTCAATTAAGGTTAATATTTTTTTATGTAACCTGTAGATGGTTAAAACAATACTGACCCCAAAGATTATGCGGTTCCCGGAATTTGCACTGAAGAAAATTGCAAATTTAAAAAACATTCGGATGAGAAGGGGAAAAAATTTACTGGAGTACCTGCTAAACATGAACGAAAAATTACAAGACATAATAATGTCTGGCTACAAATTTGATGTGCGAACGAGAGAACAAATGTGAATGCTAAGAAATGGATTATCTTGGCGTTATCAACGCTTATTTGATGAGATTTTTGACGAATCACCTGTAGATTATGATAATATGGTAAAAATATTAATTACGAAGGAGAGTGAATGTATAAAATTACCCCAAGAATTGGTTGGCAAAGTTCTAGAAACTCTGCCAATATGTCAAGTAGACTATTGTAATAAAGTTAACGCTAGGAATGGTTTTAAATTTAAGATTAGGAGATGACTATAGTAGTAGTTTAATTTTATAATTATGTAACTTATGTATTTTTTTTATTGTTTAGTGTTATAATGTAATTTAATATTATAATGTAATTTAATATTATAATGTAATTTAGTTTTATGATTATCTAATTCAGCATTAATAATTTTAGTAAAGTCCTTTAATTATATAGAACATAAATGAACTGTAGAGTTATAACAATACTTAAATAAATATACAATTTTACTATTATGGTATTATTAATAACAGTAAAAGGGGGAAAAAATAATATAAATATTAAAATAATTTATGACCAGTCGTTAAGAGCTTGCATTTAGAAAAGTGATTAGCATCATTTTCTATCTCCAATTTTAATATTGCCAATTTGACCATAACATTTTCCAAGTGTGAAATTAATCAAAAGATGTCATCAAACAATCATTCCAATTAAAGGATTTCTGCAATTTGGTATTGAAATTCGTAGCAAGAGTTCTCACAGCAATTTTTTTCTTTTTAACTTTTTCCTTTTTAATTCAACCCTTGCCACCTAATTTACCTTATATCATCCAACTTTTGGACTCTTGTCAACCATATGAAAGGCATGAAAAAGAATTCACTTTAATGTAGAAAAATCCTATATAAAAAAATTGAAAAAAAATTAATTGAATGGTTTTTTTTTATTGCTTTGGATGTTGAGAGTGTTTTATGAAAGAGTAACTAATTACGGACTTTTTGCATTTTGGTCAATCATTTTCTCTTTATTTTACCCATTAATGTAATTTATACATTTATTACGCTATAACATCTTTTCATCAGTTTTTGATTATTTTCGTTGAAAATAATGAAATGGCAAGTTTTAAAAGACAAATTTACGCATGCTTGTCTCCTATTTTAACAATTTAAATTTCCGTAAAATTTGATTTTGAACAAAATTTTCAACCTCTCTATATTTTTATTTTGTCCTTGTATAATCGTCTTCCATGAGTATTAAAGGTATTTTTTGTTGTTAAATACATGTCAAATAACCATATTGCTCTTCTTCTTAACTGTTTATAATTCAAATGTTTTTAATTTTTAATTAATTTTGTACTTTTAAGATTGGGAGACTTATTTCTAGAGTTAAATTTTTAATTCTTAAAATATGATATGATTAGAATTTAATAACTGCAAAGAAAAAAAAATTTAAGAGCTCATAAAAATTGAAATTTAATTTGACAATTAAGCTCATTAATCTTAATTACAAATCGTTCGATTTCAAAGGAATTGGATTGCACAATTTAAAAAATATATGCCCTTTTAATGTATAGTCAATGTTCTAAATATTCAAAGATATAAGTCTTGAACTAAAACATAAAAATATTATACATTGTTTAAAAAGAAACATCAAATATTACGTCCACTTCTATTGGAAGGCTGCGATGGATCAGTACACTGTGATGGATTATATTCAACATTTGATGTTGTTCCAAAGTTGGAATATGGAAAAGGAGGTTGTTGCTGAGAGTACATACTAGACATACCAACACACTGTTCCACTGAAGATGGCCGCGCAAACGATGTAAATATCATATTAGAAGGAGTATGTGGTGTACCCATACCATGCATAGACCAAGGTGATTGGCCCGACCCACTCCATTGTGTAAATGGGTTTTGAGAAGTGTTAAACCCATACTGTGGTGGACCACTTGGACTAACAAATGAACCAGGAGCAGATGGGTTAGGAACCCATGATGAATATTGCTGTGTTGGTTGTGATTGTTGTGAAGTGCTTGCTCCATATGGATCTTGTGAATGGTATGATACTGGATGTGGCACAATGTCACAAGAAGGATCTGTTGGTCTTGTGACCTCACGTCTCCTCGATGTGGTACGTTGGCGGCGTCTACCAGTGGCAGCAACGGGTGCCTCTTCATCCACTTCAACATTTGGATAAATAGCAGACGGAGCTGGATGAGGAGGTTGGGAACCCCGAACATAACGCCGTTCCTCCCCAAGCGCCCCGCATATGCTGTTTCTGATCCTGTTCACAGCATCCAAATCTCTAACCAAGGCAAGTTGCTCCATTCCATCAACCTGTACATAATATATATTATTACTATGTACAGGTCATAAAAAAATTAAACACATGAATTTTCAATTTTAATGACTTACAGTGGCACCATGGGCAGCACCTCTAACAGAAATCCATCTCCTTGTTATTCGCCTATACCATTCCATGTACTCGGAATGATAATGGAGTGGTTCGGCACATGGTTGAGCTGCAAATATTAAATTTGCCCTATTATTCCATATTGCAACCCAGTAGGCCATTTTCTGCATAATGGAACCTTTAACCTGAATCAGTTCAATATCATGCAGCTCATTGGATTGCATGGGCGCAATAGGTATGTGTTGTTGCAAACCAAATTGTCGAAGAACTCTGTCTGGTTGATGCCATTCCACAATGTGCATGCAAATCAATGGCACAACAGCTCTCCATAAATGATTTTCTTGAAAGCAATATTCTGGTAATGCTGCCCGGATTTCATCTGTGTATGGCTCCCAAGTGAACTACAAGCAACACAAAATAACATATATATTTATATGATTTTACCATTCCAAAAAATTAATTTTTTTCGTACAATGTTTAACATGACTGCATTCCTAATTTGTATGACTTACAGAATCTTTGTCAGCCAAATCAAGTACATATCGTATATGTCTTAGCGTATGAGTTGGCACAGCAGTACAATCCTTAGGTGTGCTCCATCTGTAATTAATTAGGAGATATTATTTTACATGGTAAACATATAAGAAAATTGTAGAACTATATCATAACAACGAAATATAACTATGCATAAGTAATTTTGAATTCTAAATTACACAAGTTCGGCATCGTATACCCTAAGTTGTTGTATTTTATTAACTGTTCGGTAGGAACTATGTGAATTCTATTTTGTTTTCCTTTGAGAGCAAAATTGGTTTCTCTTGCTTATTTGTAATTTCAATGATTTGTCTCTCACTCTATATATATATATATATATATATATATATATGACTCATGTGAAAACAAAATTGATATATTAATACATATATATCATAAGTGTTATGTATACGTACCGCCGACCAAGTGGTAAACCAGGCGTGATAACTCCACTCCGTAGGTTCGGCGATATATCTTTCAATCTCTCATATGCCCAAACCTGCAACAAAATTAAAGCACCACCAATTTGTGCAGTGTTGTGTCTGGCGGCTTTACATAGCTCTCTATAAAGATAGGCCAAACACCCGCTCCCCCAGCTATACTGACCAATTGTTGGAATATTCTCCAACAAAGGTAGGAACAAAAGGTTGACATAACCTGATGTTTTTGTGCTAAACAATATGCCGGATAGTAGTTGCAACAAGTATGCATGGATGTACCGTGCAATGTCTTCTTCGTTATCATTAGCCGGCATTGCAGGAAAAGTAGCATTTAACCAACTCAATTGCAGCATATTTTTCTTTAAGGCATTTCTAGGAGGACGAACGCCTAATAGTCGTTCACACTCATCTACCCATTTTAAAGGAAGTGGGCAAATCAATGGATTACCATCTATTGGCAATCCAGTTTGAATAGCAACATCCTGCAGTGTAATTGTTGCCTCACCTTCCGGAAGATGAAAAGTATGAGTCTCCGGTCTCCATCTCTCAACTAGAGCCGTAATGAGATGATGGTCCAACTGAAAATAACCCAACCGAGCAACTCCATAAAAACCAGTCTGTCTCAAGACTTGTTCTATTCGCTCATCAATTTCTTCCTCACGTAGTATCGTACCGTCCCTCCTGCAAGTAAGGGTTGTCTCCTCATCCTAATATTTTTATGAAAAATTATATTAATTAATAACATAGTAACAAATATAACAAAATAATATACACTTAAATGATGTAAATAGTTAAATTACATTAATTTAATTCATCTCACAATATTTAATTACTAGTTAAATTATGTAAATAGAAAGTGATATATTTGCACCTCATTGAACCATACTGCCTCCGATCTATGTGATCTCTGTGAATGTAAAACGCTAGGGTCAATCGGCCCAGGCTCAATGTATGCTCGCTGTGGTCGTGGATTACCTGACATACCTAACAACACAAACATTTGATGTCAATATAATAAAATGATGCACATTAAGATTTCAACATACTAATAAGGTTTACCAATTGAGTGTATTACTATTAATTAAAGCAATATAGTCACAAAACACACATTATCATAGTAGTTTGCATTCCCAAATAACATATTAGAATCCATTACAAATGAGTCATTATAATTACAACATATTTAACTACGCCCACATGTCCTAGTGTTATGACCGGGTAAGCCACATTTACTACAAAAACTCAAGGTGTTAGCACCAGCAACTTTCCAATCCATCTCATTCCGAATCCGTGTTGTTTTCGGTCGACCCTTTTTTCTCATCAAATTCGGATTTGGTACAAGTGATGGTCCATCGATTGTTGGCCAGTAGTCACGTTCTCCTAGTGGGGTAAATGCCGTCGACCAACATTTCAAGTTGTTTTCTAATTTATAAATTGGATGAATAAATTGTCTATGGTCAATGCCATATGCCAAACACCCAGCAATGGCATGGGAGCATGGTATTCGCAGTTGTTGAAACTTTCGACAACTACAAGTCATTTCTTTCAGGTTGACCACTTGCTTGTGTCCTCCCTTCCTTCCTGAATTCCAACGGGCAGTTTTAATCTCAAAAACACCATTCCTCGTATCAAACCGTTGTACTACATGTCCAGATGCCTTTTCAAACCTTATCCTCAATAGGTCTATTGCAAATGTAGTACATGTGAATCCCTTTTGCATTTCGGCTGCAATTTCACGTCTGTGTTTTTCGAAACGATCGACCAATTTTAAAAAAAGGCTTTCCATCATTGTTGTTATTGGCAATCCCCGAATATCTTTTAGCAACCATCCGTTTACTGATTCAGCAATGTTAGTTGTCATACTACCCCATCGACAACCACCATCAAAAGCGAGAGCCCATTTCTCCTTTGGCACCCGATTCAACCATTGAAAGCTATCAGGTTCTTTCTCCTCAAGCAACCTCATCATCCGATTAAACTTCCGAGGTTGATGTTGATATGCTAAAAAAAAAAACATATTTGAAAGCATAATGAGTTAAACAATGGTAAACTTGATCCTTATGGTTTAGGTTTACGGTAATTGAAAAAGCAATACTCTTAAATACCTGCATTGATGATAAAGTTTTTAACTTCTTCATTTTTGAATTGCTTATTGTAGTTGCTCGCAAGATGGCGAATGCAGAATCGATGCGGTGCGGTCTTCCATTTTTCAGACTCCATGGCTCTTAAGATTCCAACATGCCTATCAGAGACGACACAAACATCGGGCATGTCTGGGCAAACAAAATCTCGCACACAACGCAAGAAGAATTCCCAATTTGCAATATTTTCAACTTTAGCTATGCCAAATGCTATCGGAAATATGTTTCGGTTGCCATCAAGCGCTGATGCTACTAGTATTACACCTTTATACTTTCCAGTTAAAAAAGTGGCATCAACGTACAACACTGGCATACAATGTTTGAAACCATCAATGCATGGTTTCAGAATCAATATAAGACGCTCAAAACGTTTAACTCCTGGCACAAAACGACCATCGATAAAGTGATTAGACTCACTAATATGGTAGATTGAGACGGGGTTCATTTCGGTTACAGCATAAAGCCAAGGGCGAAGATGGTTATATGACTCATCAAAACCTCCATATATCTTCTCAATGGCTTTATTTTTTGCTAACCATGCCTTCTTGTAAGAGATTTTTATCTTATACCTTTGATCAAAGTTTGCAACAATGACCTTGACCTTTAGTGAGGGATCCTCCCTAATCATAGCCTCCACTATGGGATACATATAGGCGGTGTCAAGATTTCGGTTGTCTTGAGACTTTTGTAGCCCATGACATGTATGTTCACCGACATACTTTGTGATCTCCCACAGATGAGACTTCTTCTTCAGCGTCGCACGTAACCTCCATGGACATCCCTCATCATAATAATGACATACCAATGTGATAGTATTCATCCTTGTCTCCCTACTCCGAAACTCTTTTTTTATTCTCATTGAGTATTCCTTAGCTGCATTTTTAACTGCTTCTCTTGAATAAAATAACATCCCCTTTGAGAGTTCCATTGACGAATCCCATCTTATAGCATTGCTGGTTTGATCAATATCATGGACTGTCATAGCTGATGCATCAAATTGGGTCAGCTGGGGAATATTTGGGAAAAATGTAGGGGTATAATTATTGTATAATGCAGTGTCATCAACATTTGAAGAAGAAGCCCTATAATTCCCTTGAAGCTCATCCTCATTGTGCAACCCATCAGCATCATTATCAACATCAGCATAATCCTCAGATTCACTATCATCACCATCAACATCAACATCATCCTCTTCATCATCATCAGATTCGCTACCACCACCACCACCACCACCACCACCACCGTTAAAACCAATAGGTTCATAATCATCGCTAACATCATCATCATCATCATCATCATCATCACAACCATAACCACCAAGTCCACCACTACCACCAACATCATAATCAACAGCTTGAGAAGTAGAAGGTCCAGCTATATCCCTCTTGTGTGTAGAAGGTGTATTATGATTGCATTCGACGTATAATTCAATACAGAACAAGGTATGACCTAAACTGTTGACTATCCCCAACATCATATTCAAATCATCATCGTCACACAGATCAAAACACTTATACACTAACTGTACTCCATTCATTGCAATTGGGTTTCGAAATTGCACCCTAATCAAATCTTCGGTCGCTGGTATATTCATAACAGTCCTAATCTTATCAAACAATGAACTAAGATTGAATAAACCATTCATTGATATTACTTTGCAACATCCATTCTCATAATCAACTCCAAATTGATTCCTTATGATTTGACCACCCCAATGAATATATATTGGCAATGAAGTCGACATTATTCTGTCATATAATTAAAAAGCATTCATTAGGGCATCTCCAACCCACCACCAATATCCAATTTCTTTTTTTGATGTTTAGTGTTATTTTAGTTTCTTTTCCATTAATAATTTGGTGTTAATTTCTTTTTTTTCAAAATGTGTAATTTTTTACAGTATTTCGCTTATGTGTTTTTATTATGGTTTTCAGACCCGGACTGGTCATCGAACCGGTCAAGGGATGGATTCATGGAATTCAGATTAAACTGTAATAAACCTAAATCGAACCGGATTTTGTAAATATATTATTAAATATTTTTTATATTTATAATCATGGTTTTCAGACCCGGACCGGTCATCGAACCGGTGAAGGGATGGATTCATGGATTTTGGATTAAACCGGAATAAACCGGAATCGAACCGGATTTTATATATATACTAAAATATTAAAATATTTTTATTTTTATATTTATAATTTATGAAAATTTGAATAATTTTATTATAATTCTTTAAGTTTAAGCATTTCAAACACAATATACTAATTAAAAAACCTCAATTTATGAAATATAGTTGTTTTAATTACAATTAAATGTCAATTTAATTTAAAAATACAAACTATATTTTATATTAATTAAAAACAACCCAAAATAATAACTTCAATTTTAGATTTAAATAAAATTTTTTTCAAAAATTTCTGGTTGAACCGGAAAACCGTTGCGGTTTACTATTTTCCGGTTCAACCGGCCGGTCTGACCAGCCATTGACCGGTTATTGACCAAAGTGGAAACCGGATAGAAACCGACCAGCCGGTTCGGTCCGGTTTTCACAACTATGTTTATAATATACGAAACTTTGAACATTTTTATTATAATTCTTATAATTAAGCATTTCAAACACAATATAGTAAATTAAAATGCTCAATTTATCAAATATAGGTTTTGTACTTACAATTAAAAATACAAACTATATTTTATTTTAAATAATACACCTCAAAATAATAACTTAAATTTTATATTTAAAAAAAGATTTAAAAAATAATCTGGTCGAACCGGATCCAAACCGATCGGCCTGCCCTCTGCTTCCAGTCGAACCCGGTCCGACCCGCCTGTCTTGTTCGGTTTTCACAAATATGGTTTTCATTAATTTGTGTGTTTCATAATTTATATGTATTTGTCATCTTCATTTATTTTAATAATTTTGCTTAAATTCTTAAAATTTTTTAAATTAATATTGATAAAATATCAAAACTAAATTAAAATGTTGCAAATTCAAAAAAATATTAATACATATACAACTTGGAACTATCATAAAATTTGATATATCCTATTTTTTAATCATTAAGTGTTATTTTTTGCATTAATATTATTAACACTAAAATGTTTTGAATTACCCTTTATTAAAAACAATGAATAATATAATTGTATGTAAAAAGTAATATAATAGTAATAAAAATGTTATATAAATCAAATAGACATTTCTAATACAAACTATATAGTTTATATCATATATTTAATATTTTCGAAACATATAAACATTAAAAAATTATTATGTAATTTAAATTATTTTTTTATATTTAATTAACATTAAATTTTTTTCTAAGAATTTCATAAAAAATATGTTAATAATATTATATAGTATGTAAAAAGAAATATATTAATAATAAAAATGTTAGGTGGAAAGGAATTATTTTCAAATATTTTTATTATAATTGGAAATTTGGAGTGGAGAGTTGGAGATGGTCTTATATACTACACAAAAATCAATCTAATACAAATTTATAAACAAATATTATATACATATTCAATTTTTCCATGCATCAATCACATATATATTACACAAATTTAAAGAAATTCACAACATAATTTCAAAAAAATACAAAAATTACAAAATTTCATAAATTTTTTTTATTTACCTTTATTACGTTTAATAAACGCGGACGATAGCTGCTATTTGATGATTGTAGTGCTAGGATTTTCGATCCTAATTTGTTGATGCTATTCCTATATATAAAATACAAAAAATTTATACATTTAGTTAAACACATATTATACATCTAATATAAATTTATAAACGAACATTTTATACATATTCCATATTTTTACACATTACATATATATTACTACAAAAATTTATAGAAATTCAGAACATAATTTCTACAAAATCTACAAAATATAAAATTTGTAAAAAATTTTAGTATTTACCTTTCTTGGGTTGAATACTTCACAATATTTGTTATTTGGTGGTTATATTATTGTTAGTATTTTCGTTCCTAATTTGATAATGCTAATCCTACAAAAAAAAAAAAAAATTGTAACAAAAATTAAGAACTTAATTAAATATATATAAATACAAAATAAAATTATAATTACTAAAAACTTACTAAAAATTAATTAAATTGATAATTAAAAGAGGTAGGAAACTTACTTGAAAGAGATATAATGTTGAACAAATTTAACTTCTAAAATATTAAAGATGGAAGGAAATTAATTTTTTTTGCAGATGAAGGTTGGAGAAGGAGAGGAAGAAGAAATCTGGTTTTTTTTTGTGTAAACGTATGAATGAGCTGATGAAGAAAGGAGGAAGGTAAGATGAAGGTATAAATTTTGATCGGACGGCTGGGATTATTTTTCATTTTGATCGGATGGCTGGGATACGTCGGTTTGATGGGGGGAGACAGGGATTCTGCATGATGTCCGCCTGTTGGGTATGCGGACACTGAGGTCCGCATTTTAAAGACGCGGACTTTAATAAGTCCGCGTCTTTGGAATGCGGACCTATGTGTCCGCATTCCGGTTTTGCGGACTCTGCCTTGTCCCATCAGCTGGGACAAGGCAGCTTTTAGCTCCGCTTTTGGTAAAAGCGGACCTAATCGTCCGCCTATCCCATAAGCGGACTTTTTTAGTCCTCTACTTTGATAGGCGGACCTTTTTCAGTCCAGCACTTTGACTGGCGGACCTGTGGGGGAAGAAGAAAAAGGGGTGTCCGCCAATGTGGTAGGCGGACTTTGACAAAAACACCATAAAATTGGAATTAGTTTGATTTCTACCCTATATTGGGTAATAGTTGTGAATAGTGCCATAATTTTTTCTTTAATCCTTGCTACACTTACTAATCTTTTTTCTGTTTTGTGACCATATCAACCATTCTCTTTCTGGCAATTGATTAGAGGCATATCTTGAAGGTTCATACAGGTGACGTTGGATTTCGAAGAGAGATCAGTCATAATTGGTGAAAGGAACAAAGCTGCAATGGATGAAGGCCCAAATAAGATTGCCATATTCATCACTATATTCTTATGCGCTTATGATTTAATAAGCCTAACACTATGCTCAAAAATACTGTTGATATTTCAGCAAGGGTAGAAGAAATATCTTGCTGCTTTTTGTTGTATATATTAGTTCAGAAATTGATTAATATCAGTGAAATGAGCAATTTTTTTAAAATTGCTCATTTTTAGCTTAATTTTCACCAGATTTCGATGGTGAGAACTAGGAACGGGGACGCAGCCTTGATCAACAAAACTCGAAACAAGCATGAACTCTTCGATTTTACGATGCAGAGGCACCCTTTTGTTATTGGAAAAGACAACAATGAAGTTAATTAATTCCAAAAGATTAAAGGTGATACTTGCTCTGAAGGTGCTCTTTCAATTCCACAAGAAAAGGAAACAAACAAACTTGATCCACAATTAGCGGTCTGCTTTATCGGTGCTTGCTGGAAGCATTCATCAATGGAAGGACAAATGAAACGACGTCGGCTCCAGCGTATTGCTAAGATAAGGATATGAGTTGCCGCCAGCGCCAAGATCCAAATCACACTGCCGGTATTCGAGGTTCTTCTTTTCTTTGCTATTTTGAGAGAAATGGACAGTTGTTCAACTAATTACGGAGCTAACGATAATAAAGGTACTGTTCTTCTTTATTTCTTGTCGGATTTTGAGCATTTGTAATTACAGCTGGTTTTTATGATCTTGGCCCTGAAAAGATTGAGACTGAATCGACATTATGCATTATAATTACTGGTAATAGAATTTTCCTTTCTGATGGTTCCGGGAAGAAATATGCCTTCACGTGGTTTCTCGAGAGTCAGAAGGCCGTCTGAACTCACAAATGAGCTAGGTGACTGCAAGAAAGAGAATGTGAGCGCCGGGTGATCTCTGGGTCCACGCGATACTTAAGTCAGAAAACTTGTATGTCTGATAGAGAAGAAAAATCTGAAGGAGAGGATGAGAATCAGATAACTGTAAGGTTTTCTACTGTTCTTTTTATACCCATTTAGGACGCCTGACCTTGTCAGGCCGTTATGTGCATTCTCCTCGCATTGGCTTGGTATGAGTTCCTCCTGGTCCCCTTTTGACATGCTTAAGAAACATGCCTATCCTGTATCTGTGCTTGTCATGTTTATTTTAGGTTCACGATCCTGTCCTTACACGTGTACTGTTGAACACGGCTCATACCAAGCTTCTGCCTTTTCTTGACATGTATCCCAACTTGGTCACAGGGTGCTCAGGTGACTCTATTTGTTGCGTCCACCAGATCTATTTCTTGGATGCCTGCTAAATAATTCTTTCCATGGATCGGATGGATATTGGAAGTAGCCGAGTGAGGCATCAAGCTACTTTTGTAGATTAGCGTTACAAGAACATGGTAAATCACCATATGATTCACGTGTCAATTCTAGGACGTGATGCTATCACATTCGTTTTTCATTTAGAAAGTTTTTCAACAGCTGGTGTATTGATATGTGTTCATAAGATGTTAAAAGTGCCTATACCACAAACCGAAAAGGTAAGTTCTACAAAACTCGATTATTTTAATTATGGAATGTAGGCCAGGCCACGTTTATTTTATGCAACTTTCCTTCCATATCACTCGCATCCCCAAAACATCTTCGCCCTTTCTTCTTCATAGGGTCTGTTTGATGCCATCACAGGCCGAAATTGTTTGTTAATTGGGTGAAAAAAATCAACAAACTCACTTTTGTACCTTTTTCTGCAGGATTCTGTTGTTTGTTTCTTTGCACGAGATCTTATTTACTTTGGAGGCCATTGCAGGGACTGTTCTATTAAGATTTACTAGGAAAGGAATCCGAGTAGATTTTAGTTGTGCTAAAATAAGTGATTGGACCCTGCCACTTAGGGTTCATCAATAAATACTTAATATCACACGGATGTTTTCCATTTTTGGACCTTTGTTCTGGATTTTGGGATTTCCTATATAATTGCATATTCAAGATCTCCTCAAGGGCAAAAAGGATTAAAAGCTTGATTCTATGAGCTCAACGACAAATGCAAAGGCTGAACTAGCTGAATTCTTAACTCTGATTCAGTCGGCGAACTCTATCAGGTATTTGTGAATTTTCCCCAATGAAAGAATGATTCAAATTGCTTGCATAGCCATATTCTTAATCTGGGATCTTGCCTTCCTTGTCTGGTTTCTTTTATACTTCATTAATTCATATTATTTTATACTTTAGCCATCTTCCTATTTTTTTTGTTTGAACTTTGTTGTTGAGTGTTCTCCTTGATAGCACTAGCTAGATCCATGGTTATGCAGAAAGGACAAATCCAGGAGCAATAAGGTGAAACATGGTTGCTGTTTGGCAATACTGACCTTGCTTTTCAAACTCATTTAAAAAAAAAAAAAAAAGGGTTGGTCCTGAATATGAGCATGCGCGCAATACTGTTACCAATGGCTTTTCTACATTTTAAAAATATGCAATGATTGCAGGCTTAAGGATTCTGCCAGATTTGTGGAATTAAAAAATTACATATTGGAAAGGTTGAACTGGCTGGAAATATTTGTCGCTTAGAAGTTAGAACTTGGTATAATAAAATCATCAATGATAAATTAGAATGGTCCAAGAACCATTAATGAAAATTAAGTTTTAAAAAACAAAATTATTGAATTCTTATATATGAAAGTGATTAGGTGCACGTTGCTGCAATGTGGGACCCCCCAGCCTTAGATGGAATTGAAGGGCTGAGATATGTTTGATATGTTATATTGCAGAAACTTGTGGCTTACCTTTTGCCTGTATAAAGTCCATGTTTAACAGATAACCATTAAAATAAACCTTCATGTCATAATGGAATAAATGTTTACATACATGGCATGAATTTGAATTCAACAGTTCCGTGTTATAAACTTAATAACTTATAATGTTGTGGAGCCTTACAGCTGGCTATCACTTGGCAGTATCTTGGGTTTGTACTTTATCAAAAAATTAAAAAAAAAAAAAATTCGGCCTCTGGATAAAGATTACTCGGCATATATCAGGAAGACAATATACTGTGTTTATTAAATCATTTTTTTAATGGTCATCTAAAAACATTGATTATAAGCATTTTCTGTATCACAATATGCCTAGTCAAAGGCGGTAGTTGCTCGGAAGGGGTTGGAGATTTGGAGTTGTTGGCCATGTGAAATTTACTTTGTAATTAATCAATTAAAACCATGTGAAATTTACTTGGTAATTAATCAATTAAAACCATGTATAAAATAATATTAGCTAAAGTAAATACTAGGACCATATGGATAACTCAAAAGTTGATGGTATATAGTCTTTATTTTGATATTACCATGGTGTCCAAAATAATTTTGATTCTTTTTGCTTGATTGTCTGGGCCATGAGAATCATATGTTTACATGGTGCTTGTTTGTACATTTTCTGAAACTTGATGAGTTATGTTTTGTCTTTAATTGGTGAAAGATGTATTACCAACAAAAATACTTGCTACAGTTTGTTTGAAAAGAACAGAAGCATAATTAAAATTGGCTTGGTTATCTTGTATGTCTTGTTAATTTCTTCATAAGAAGATTGAAATGGGCAAAGCATATATAGTTTATAAAAAGAAAGAGAGAGAGAAAGAAAGCTCCACTAAACTTTTTTTATAGAAAATAGTAAGGGACAATTATTATTTCTTCTGCTTGGCCTACTTGTGAGATACTCTTTGGATTTGTGTTCACACTTCGCCAGTGCGCCCTCATGTTGTAGCTTTGTCTTCCGCCAAATATAAGTCTATGGTGAAACAAATGTCCCTTTGGCTTCTTCTTATGACGCCTTTTTGGAAGTGGGTTTTCCTGTCTTTTTCTGATTCAAGCCTGAAATAAACCTTCATCTAACTAGAAAACAACTAGAAACTTCTGGTTTTTACAGTATTGCATAGATTTAATTTAAGGTTCTAGAACGTGGCCTAAATCTTGATTAGCATTACTGTATACGATTTTGACCACATGGTGCTCCATGATTTGAATGGTATAGATACATATAATATTATGTACCCCACAAACCTCATTTAATAGCATATTCTAATAGAAAATCATGGTTATGAATTGTCATTTAATCAATTACGTGTCTTGTGAGTATGTTGATTAATTTGAAGATGTTATTATAGAGAGGTAGAAAGAAATGACGATAATAGATATGTCCATTTCAGTTCCCTTTTCTTTAGTAGATTGTGCCCGGCATGCGTTCTTATGAGAAAGTGCCTTAAAAAGGGAAGAATAAATATGCTTTTTATCTTTTTATCTTATTCCACTTTCCACCTCTATCGGAGAGAGCATTGTTTTTTTTCTTTTTTCCATTTAGTCAATGTGGTTTGTATAATTTGAAGAACATATTTCCGTTCAGTTGAGGGATTTATTACTCTTTTGGCATTTCATTCTCCAGCTATGCATTTCAGTTCTCCTCTTACACCAGACAAAAATGTCTACTACCGTCAGATTCCTGATCCAGAAACTGACCTGAAAAATGAAAGAAGAAACAAGCTATTGCACAAAGATGAATTGGAAGGCAATTCGGCTAGCAGAAAGTCTCATATCAACAAGTATGCATTCGCTGGTGCTGTTCTTGCCTCCACAAACTCTATTCTATTAGGCTATGGTGAGTCTTGGTACCGTCCTTTTACATTCAAAAGAGGGAAAAAAAAAAAAAACACTGAAAAGATATACAATTGATGAGGAAATTAAGAGCCTTTATTGTGATGTCCAGATATTGGGGTTATGAGTGGCGCGGTGCTTTACATCCAGGACAACCTCAAGATCACATCAACACAAGTGGAAATCTTGGTAGGTTGCCTTAATGTATGTTCATTGATTGGATCACTTGCAGCAGGTAGGACATCTGATTATATCGGCAGACGTTATACAATTGTGCTAGCTGCAGCCACTTTCCTAATTGGTGCAGTTCTAATGGGATTAGCACCATCCTTTGAATTTCTAATGGCGGGACGGGTAGTAGCTGGCATTGGTGTTGGCTACTCCCTGATGATTGCTCCAGTTTACACGGCAGAGCTCTCCCCTGCCATAACTCGGGGATTCTTATCTTCTCTCCCTGAAGTTTTCATCAATCTTGGAATTTTACTTGGTTATGTCTTCAACTATGCTCTATCAGGTCTCCCTGAAAATATTAATTGGAGAATAATGCTAGGACTTGCAGCTTTGCCAGCTATATTTGTTGCTCTAGGTGTTATGGTAATGCCCGAATCTCCTCGTTGGCTTGTAATGAAAGGCCGGTTCGGTGATGCGAAACAGGTATTGATCAAAACATCAGAATGTGCAGAGGAAGCAGATTTAAGACTAGCCGAAATGATAAAAGCGTCAAAGCAAATTGGCAACGGGGCTGGTTCAAGCAGTTGGCAGGGGCAGGGAGCTTGGAAGGAGCTATTGTGTAGCCCATCTCGTCCCATTCGCCGCATTCTAATTTCTGCAATTGGAATAAACTTCTTCATGCAGGCATCCGGCAATGATGCTGTTGTATATTACAGTCCTCAAGTGTTCAAAGACGCAGGAATCAAGAGCAGGCAAATGCTTGTTGGAGTCACAATCATTATGGGGTTAGCCAAAACATTCTTTGCTCTAATATCAGCTGTTTTCCTAGACCGTTTCGGCAGACGACCGCTCTTGCTGTTAGGCTCAACGGGGATGGCTATATCACTGGCCACGTTAGGCCTTGGCTCAAAATATCTAGAGATGACAGATGGAAAGCCTGTGTGGGCAATAGCATTGTGTGTCGTGGCAGTATGTGCTGCCGTGTCGTTCTTTTCAGTCGGGCTCGGGCCAATCACATGGGTTTATTCGTCGGAGATATTTCCAAACAGGCTGAGAGCTCAAGGTTCAAGCTTGGCAGTTTCAGTTAACAGGCTGGTGAGTGGAGTTGTAGCAATGACATTTCTGAGCATTTCTGAATTGATCACATTTGGAGGCATGTTTTTTGCACTTTCAGGAATAATGATAGTTGCTACTGTTTTCATTTATGTATTTTTACCTGAGACTAAAGGTAAGTCCTTAGAAGATATTGGCGTGCTCTTTGAAGATGAAGTGTGTGAAAATAATCAAAAACATGTTTCATAGCTCCAAATGGTCACACATATGCTCCTACTTAGTTTTTTACTTGGTGTGTATTATTTTTACACAGTTCTTGGTGACTATTAAATCAATATTCTTTCACACGAATTCTTTATTTTTAAAGTTTTAGAGTGATACCGGGTCTTTTCATTTCAAAAGCTAGCTCATAGGATGAGGTATCTCCCTCACTCTTATTAACCAAATGCACACTCCTTCCATCCCCGATGTTGGATGATTCAAAAATTTCCCCCTCGCATATCAGGCCAAAGTGGGACAGCAACAACTCTCTAATAGAGTGGAGATGTTGTAACCATGAGCTTTGATACCAATGTTGGATGCTAATGAGCCTTCTTATACAAAAAGGTAGCTCAAAGGATGAGGCATTTCCTCACACTTATTAACCAAAAACCTGCCCCTTCCACAATCGATGTGGGATAACCCAAGCGGATAATGAAAGCATCTCTCGTTAAAAGATGTCAAGAGCGCATATTTAATTCAATGTCACGCGGCGGAAGAATGTGATGTGGCAATGAGTTTATAAGTATCACATCATTTTTCTAGTTACCTTTTTCTTTAAATCTAGCCATAATGATTTTATTGACATAGAAGAGTTGATTGTATTAAGATAAAATTTCCTTTTGTGACGATTAGTTTGTATAAATATTAGAATTGTTTCATGTGAAGGCAAAATCCACATAAGAAAAACTACTTTGTAAACGGAGAAAATTTAACTCCACTATTTATCAACTATAGTATTCTAAATATGTGTAATTTTTATGTTAGGTTCTCAGAGCCTTTGTCTGAAGATATGAGAACTAAATGAATGATCGTATCTATAGATGTGACATCACATCCAACTTAAAACCTTAAGATAATGTGTTTACGTATATCATATACGGTTCACTAATCTCATATATTTTTCCAATGTAGGATTTGAACTCACACTTATCCAAAATAAAATATTATGAGATATTCAACTGTCCAATACAATGTAGACTTTTCTTTACATTTAAGAAAAATTTGTTCTATATTTTTGGAGTATTTAGCCGAACAGTTTATTTTGAAAGATTGTAATAAAAATTATTTGTTTTGAAAGATTGTTATTCAAATAATGAATAGGTAAAATGCATTTAAGTTTTCCTTGTACATAATCTAAGGTATTTGGAATACATCCTAGTTCTCAAGAATTTCATATTTCATTCAAATTGTTAATTTTATTAACTTAGAATATTGAATAAATTCAGAATTTAGAAATTCTAAAAGAAAACGAAAAAGAAAAGAAGAAATTTCGCCAAAAAAAAAAAAAAAGAGAAAGAATTAATGAAAGCTTATGGAAAGATATAAAAGATTCTTAACAATTAAAAATAAATTATATTTGAATATTGTTTTTTTTATATATATATAGAACTATGATCCTACATAAATAATTTCTTTGCATCATATTAGTGTTTAGTTGAACAAATTAAATCTAAAATAGAAAACAAGACCATATTATTAAAGTAAAACCTTAAAAGACAGAAAACAAGTAAATGAATAAAAATTGACTAAACAGAAAAAAAAAATAAGGGGAAAATATCTTTTAAAATTGAAAAGACCATAATATTTCATTTTTTTATACTACCCAAGATTAAAATCTAAAATTTGAGAATTATATAGAATATAGTAATGTTAGTTGTGATTTTTATTAACATATATTGTAATTTGATCGATGATTTAATTAATTAAAAGAATTCACTAAAGAAAAGCTAAGGTAATTAATAGCATTAATCACTTTTGGTTGGGTACTTTTCAGCGCTTTTATGCATGTAATTGGACGCTTTTTATATTAGTACTATATAAAATTTGCCACCGACATTATATTTAACTTTCGTACATTGAAACTTTCATTTTAATGTTTAAAATCTCTCTCTCTCTCTCTCTCTCTCTCTCTCTCTGCATCCACACATAATTTTAGTAGTAATGGATTCTTAGAATTTATAATCAACGAATTAAGGTTGACATAAGGTACCAAGAGTCTTAAATCGTTTGAATTAGGAATATTGAATTCAAGTCCTAATCTCCAAAATAAACTTTAATCGAAAAAGTATTTACTGAAAGGTGTCTAAGTAGTTTCTAATCAAGTAATTAAACTCATTTTATTAGATGAATACATGAACTTTATGGAATCTGAAGTACAAAAATTAAATTATCATAGCATGTATAATATAAATATATATATATATATAGATTCATGAAAATAACATTCAAAAAATTAGGTTAAGTAGAAATGACATTTTTTGTATCGTATAATCACTAATTTAGTACATATTTAGAATCTCTTCTGGGAGATCTTTAAGTTCAACTAAACTGAATTCATTTTATTCCTAATCAAATTTCGTTTTTTAAAAATTTTATAGTTTCCATTAGAATTGAGCTTTTTAGGACAAAATTTAAAAAGATGTATATGGTGAAGTATGCTTTTGCAATAATTTAATATTTCTCAATTAATTAAATACTTAGACATAAACTTTATTTTCAAAATAAATTTATTACTTTAAATTAAGGATGCGTTGAAATATATAGATATTTATCTAACTTACAAATGTAAATAAGATAATGAACTGAGTATTGAAAGGAAATCTAAAAAGGAAATATTATCCCAAAATGTTATCTGAAAAGTTCCCAAATAAAGTATATATTTAAGGAATGAGTGTGGGTAATTGAATTTTAACACTTTCATGTTTCTTTTTTGCCAAATTTAATTTTTTTAAAAGCGTAATATCTAAAATTTTTGTCCAGTAAAAAATATTTGTTATTATCAGAATGTACTGAATGAACGTTGTAATAAATTATTTATTTCAAATGTAGGTACTTAAATTAAAAAATTGTTTTCTTCTTTATTTTTGTTGAGATTTTTTTAAGGAAAGGATTTATTAATTAGGTTTTGGGAACTAGTGAGAATAATTATATTCATAGCCCTTCAATTATTAGAAATAGAATAAAGTTGTCATAAAATTTTAATTTGTAATGTAGAACATTTTGTTGTCTTTTTGGCCCTTCAACTACTTAAAATTTTATGAGAATTCAGTTAAATTTGTAATAAATTTAGGGTGATAAATATAATGAATTGGTAGGACGTGGTAATGGTATCAAAAATGCAAAATTTGCAAAAGAAAAAAAAAAACCAAAAGTGAAGCTGTAAATTAGCAAGAAAGATGCAAATTATTTGATTAGAAGTTGAAACGTGACGTATGGACAATGCACAAATTGTGCACATTTCACCTCACTCTTTCATTCTATTTTTATGTCATCTCATCAACCTTTCTGTCTTGTCTTCTTTATTTAATTCTATCCATTTATCATACTCTTCTAATTTCCTCAACAAATTAACAAATTCACTTCATTTTCATTTCCCCTCTTCCCCTTTTTCTCTCAATTTTTTGCCTTTAAATCATACATAATCCAATTATCTCAATTGGGTTAATTTTAATTAGACCATTTAATTATAAAAAAAAAAAAAAAGAAATTGAGAAATTGAAGAGCAAGAAAAAGAATGGCTGCAATAGAAGAAAAGAGTGAAATGGAGGGTGTGGAGATTGAATCACTACCAGAAAAAAGTAGTACTCGTTTCAACACTTATGCCCTTGCTTCTGCTCTTCTCGCCTCCACAAATTCTGCCTTGTTAGGCTATGGTAACTCCACTTTTATTTACTTATTTTTGTATTCTACAGTTATTTGTTTCATTCGAGTCTCGAAGGATCTTCAAAAAGGGAAAGTCTTCTAATAATGGTTTCATCGTAAATAAGACTAGAATCGTAAAATTTTGTTTAAATGAAAAAAGAGCTCTTTATACGGTTACAGTCAATAATTTATTAGTGTATATTGTAATTTATTTAATTTTATTATAAGAAATGCTAGATTTGATATTAAAAAAATATAATACAGCAGTGAATTTATTGAGATATATTTATTAATAATGATAAATTTGTATTAAATTATATTACTTTTAATAATAAAATTGTTATGTTGTCAAATCTATTACTTTTTGCAGTATCTTTTTATATTGAATGTCAAATTTAAATTTTTTTTAATGTTAATCTAATTACTTAGTTTGGTTGATCAAGGCGCTTTAGGTGATTTCGCCTCTAATTAAGGTTATATATGTATTAAAAAAAATGTTTAAGTAACTAAATATAATAAAACTTTATTTGCAGATATTGGAGTGATGGCAGGTGCAGTTCTTTTCATAGCAGAAGATCTCCAAATCACAAAAACCCAAGTCCAAATTTTGATCGGAATTCTAAACGTAACTTCCCTACTAGGCTCATTAGCTGCCGGCAAAACGTCCGATTACATTGGCCGGCGCTACACAATTGTTCTTGCTGCAACATTATTTTTCGCCGGTGCAATTCTAATGGGTCTAGCTCCTTCTTTTCCTTTTCTAATTGCCGGCCGTATAATCGCCGGCATAGGCGTCGGTTACTCCCTCATGATTGCTCCGGTTTACTCCGCCGAGATATCTCCGGCCATGACACGTGGCTTCCTCACCTCTCTCCCTGAAGTATTCATTGTTTTTGGCATTCTTTTAGGCTTCATTGTGAACTTTGCGTTATCAGGTTTGCCACTAAATATCAATTGGAGGCTAATGTTGGGCCTAGCGGCGGTTCCATCTTTGCTCATCGGAATTGGAGTTGTATTCATGCCGGAATCTCCCCGGTGGCTTGTGGTGCAAGGTAGGTTAACAGAGGCGAAAAGGGTATTGATCAGAATTTCAGATAGTGAAGTGGATGCTGAGTTTAGGCTTGCTGAAATTGTAAAAGAAGCTTCTAATTTAGGCCCTGAAAGTGGTAATTGGAGAGGTGAAAATGCTTGGAAAGAGCTCATTTTGAGGCCATCCTGGCCGGTCCGCCGGATGCTTATTGCCGCAATTGGGATCAATTTCTTTATGCAAGCTTCAGGCAATGATGCTGTTATATATTACTGCCCAGAAGTGTTCAAGGCAGCAGGAATTCATAGCAAAAAAATGCTATTTGGTGTCGATGTTATAATGGGCTTTTCCAAGGCCTTTTTTGTTTTGTTATCCGCTCTTTATCTGGACCGGTTTGGTAGACGACCCCTTTTGTTATTGGGCTCAACCGGAATGGCAGTGTCGTTGGTTGTTTTGGGTGCGGGCTCTGCGTTTCTACAGAGCCCAAATACCCGGCCCGTTTGGGCTATTGTGATGTGCATTGTGGCTGTTTGTGCATATGTATCCTTCTTTTCTATTGGGCTTGGGCCCATTACATGGGTCTACTCGTCGGAGATATTTCCAATGAGGTTACGGGCACAAGGCTCTGGCTTGGCCATATCAGTCAACCGGCTCGTCAGTGGGATGGTGTCGATGACATTTTTGACCTTTGCTGGTAAAATAACATTTGCTGGAATGTTTTTTGTGCTTGCAGGAATTATGGTGGTTGGTTCAGTATTTTTTTACAGATTTATGCCAGAGACGAAAGGCAAGAGCCTGGAAGAAATTGGGGCTCTTTTTGAGGACAAACCTGAATCTACTACTGGCCTCAGATGATATCTTTAACAGTGTAAACTCTGCAGGCCCATTATTAGAAGTTTTAGGCCCATAAAATCATAATGCAAGCCCATAGTGAGAAGTTTCAGGCCCAATATATTATTAAGTTTTTCAGTGGGACTAGTGGGTGGATAAGGTTTGGTCCACATTTTTCAACAAAAATGCTATTATTATTATTATTATTATTATTATTATTATTATTATGGGTATGTTTAATTTTTAATTAGTTTGCTCTAGGCTTGTCAAAAAAGATTTAAAAAGAAAAAAAGAAAAACCATTATCGCTGGATGAAGTTATTATTCAGTTTTTAGTGAGGATTTAATTATTCTTAGCTGTACTAATACTCATTCCCTTAATTTCTTTATATGTTATTGTTAAATTTCTTATTTCTCAATATATCATATATTTAACGTATATTAGTATTAAAACAATATATAAAAAAAAATATATCAATTTTACTTGTTACTATTAATGAGGAATATATAAAAAAATTATGTGTACAAAATTTGTCTTAAAACTATAGTAACTATATATTTTTTAAACCGCAAGACAATTTTTTCTAGAGTTACCATGTGGTTAACTTGTTTGCAAAACGAGCACGATACTTTATTTTATTTTATCTTCAAAAAGAGGTTCTATGTTTTTTGTCATTATCGAAAAAAGATTATTGACAAATTCGTAAAAATTGATTATGTGGCGAAGAATATTTTTGTCCAAAATTTTATTTTTATTTATTTACTATTCTTTAAAATATAAATAATTTTATTAACATTTTTCTCTTCTCTCTATTTGGTAAGCATCCCTTCCAGCCACCACCTCTCCTTCTTTCTTACAACTCTAAATTGGAAAACCCATTTCAAAAATTCTCCATAATTCATCAATTTTTCTTTTAAACTCTTTACTATTTACTTGTATAATTCAAATTTAATTGGATCCACATTGTACCAAATTGTAGTCTTTCCTTTGAACTCTTTCATATTATATTTTAAATAATAAACAAATAAAAGTAAAATTTTTGACAAAAATACCCATTTTCACGTCATCAATTTTGACAAATTTTTCAATAATCTTATATATATATATAATTGCAGAAACTATAAGATCTCTTTTGATACAGGCTACTTTTTTGAAGTTTATTTATTTATTTTTTTACGGGTGGAGTATTATATATTAATATTACTCTTTGAATTTGAATTCCAAAACGCACATGTACAAGATTTTTTTAGTGTACATGATAAGATAACTCTATTAATTAGTGTACTCGATTAACTGTGAAAAAACAAATGCTATTGGCCAACAAAAAAGACAAAAAAAACACATGAAAATGAATATGAAAGAAAACCCAAAATTGTTCAAAAGTCATAATCTGTGTTCGACAAGCAAAAAAATCCAAACAAGGAAAGAAAATAAGCACAATATATAGAAAAGAAAAAAGGTTTGAAATTTTCAGAGCCTTTTGAAATTTATCAGAAGCAAAAAGTAGGGTCAAAATGTATAGATGTCAAAGGCCAATAATTTTTTTTTTTTTTTTAAAGAAATTTTGTTGATCTATACTTTGAAAGGCTGAATCCAACTTTCCCAGAAACTGTTTGTTAGCTTTTGTTTGCACATTTGAAGGGCAAAATGACTGCAATTTTTGATGTGTTTTTATGTTCTTGGAAGCTTCTTAAATCCATTGATGCTCTTTAATTAGTCTTGTACCAGAAGGAGCAGAGACCATAGAGCCTTGATTAGATTTTTAATTAGAAAGAGATTTGTTGTAATTAATTAATTAAATTGCCCATTAATTATTACAATTATGTGTGTAACAAGATTCAATTTTCTTGGTTGAGCCAAAGAGTTAGACTTGTTCAGTTGTCTTTTTAACAATGTAATGTAAGAGTAAAAAAGTAGAGTGAAGACAAATGAATATTGACAAAAATATGTAAAATCAATATAGATTTTGAACATTGGAAAGATGACTAAAATTTGGCAGCAAGAAACAAGGGAAAAAGTGACATTTTTACCTTTGTCTTCCACTCTCATTCTCATTTTTCAATACTTCATTTCTCTATTTCTTTTTTGCAATTTTATTTTTTCCTCCACTCTTCACCCATATTCATCGCTTTAAATTATTAAACAAGTATATTCAGCACTTTTTAAATTGATTTTTTTAAAAAAAAAAAAATACCATCGTGAGGCCTCTTATTTTTTCAATTTTTGATAACTAAACTTCTGATTTTTTAATTTCATATATTGATCACTCAATCAATTATAACGGGTAAAATTCAGTTGAAAATTCAACTTGCATTTAACATTTAACATTTACTAAGTTCACATATCAATATCCATACTAATAACTAGTCAGGATTCAGGAGTCTAATGTTATTGTAACTGATATCAAATTAAAAGATGCGAAATTTATAATTAGTGAAAATTCGAACGAGAATGTTTCTTTTTTTTTTTTTCCTGAATACTATTTTCATATTTTTCCTTAATTACTCTTCATAAAAAAAATGCACCATATGAATATTAAACTGTTCATATAATATAATTTGAAAGAAAAGGAAACATACGTGATTTGAATTAGGGCTAATTATAAAATAGGGCAGATATATAACACATATAAAAATAAGAAAATAACAAAATGGGAAAGTGGGATTGATAAATTAGGTAACTGGGTTGGGGGTGTGTGAAGGTGATATGACATGTAATA
Organism: Euphorbia tirucalli; assembly: GCA_039660915.1. Classification (NCBI taxonomy): domain Eukaryota; kingdom Viridiplantae; phylum Streptophyta; class Magnoliopsida; order Malpighiales; family Euphorbiaceae; genus Euphorbia; species Euphorbia tirucalli. The sequence goes on along the minus strand of CM077634.1, from coordinate 72,434,819 downwards.
TGGACATAAATGAAGAGATACAAAAGAACAAAAAGAGTTGCTGCCCAACAACCCTTCCATTTCCATGCTTTAAGTATACATGTCTTTTTCAATTTCTGCCTATCAAATTACCTTTTATAATAATAATAATAATAATAATAATAATAATAATAATAATAATAATAATAATAATAATGACCTTACTTAATTAGAATACTGATTTATATTTTCTTCTTCATTTCTGAAAATAATAGTATAGTTTGTGAGGAAAAGATGTCTTATCATGTAAATTGGCTTTTAAGTATGGTTTTAAGATATGAAATAAAATGTATATGATTGGGAGACTAGCTGCTTAAATAGTATCTAGTTTGAGTAATATTACACCGATAATTTGGATAAACATATTAAAAAAACAAAAAATTGAAACCTTTTTTTAATATATAAATGAAACCTGAAAGTTTGAAAGTAATTAGAAATGGAACAAGATTGTGGTTTTTTAAGGGTTTTTTTTTTTTTTTTTATAAGCTTATTTTAAGTTGGTTAGTTTAATGTATTCAAAATTCAAATTTATGAAAAATATTAATTATTTAATCCAGAATGACTAATTTTAAAAGAGTGATTAAGCTTTTCAACCCAATTGTTTTTAAAAGTTGACTGGGAGATCACTAAAAAAATAAATTATATGAATAATTAACACAAGAACTGAGGGAACTCATTTGGACATTATAATTGAAAAAATTGCAATCACTAGCTCCATTATTGTACCTTAGTCACATGAATAGAATTTCAAATTATTTTGTAAAACTATTGGCTAGAGTTGAAAATAGTCATAAGTACTTTCATTTTTCCAATTCAAGTGCCATTTGCTTGATTTGAAACTTACCATATTTACTAAACAATGTCCAGCTAGGTAATTAAATTTAGAATTCTTGAATCAAGATATTGAACAAGTGTCTTATGTGATTTGTAAACTTTTGCACTAAATATATTTGACTAATTTCATTTAAAGTTTTTTAAATTAAAATTGAACTACTCTTTCCGTTTCTAAAAAAAAAAATGTCCTTTTAATTTTTGACACAAGAATTAAGAATATTACTAAAATGTACTAATTATAGTATCATTTTACTAAAATATTCCTATAAAATATTTTTGGAAAACGGATAACTTTATTATAGTTAGATTACAATCATCATTAAATGTGGGGATATATTTGTAAAAAAAAGTAATAAATGTTCCTTTGATTTCTGAAAAGAACCAGCATTTTGAAATAAATATATTTTTCTAAGAAAACCATCATTTTGGGAACAGAGAGAATAATTGCTTAAAAAAAATATATGGACACTAGAACAAATACAACATTTGGGGCATAAGAAAAATACTAATATAATAAAAGTATGATAATTATTTCTATAACTCTTAGAGCAATAGAAAGTTATTACCCAGATAAATTTTACTATAGGTCTGACACGCTACGTAATTTGTGTACCAAGTTAATAAAGTTATGACAACTTATATTTAAACCAATGGAAAAATGATATGTGTAATTAATAATTAATTAATAGTTGATTATTTAAATAAAATTATAGATCCTAAAATATAAACCATAGAGATTAATTTATAAACTTTAGATCCTAAAATATATTACTTGGTGTGATTTTATTAGCTGGACGCACGAATGACGTGGTGTGACAGATATATTCTAAATTTTATATATTTGAAAAAAAATGTAATACAACTTTTCTGGCATTGATTACATATAACAACAATTTTTTAATTTTTAATACTGTATTAGCTTTTTGTCTATTAAAATTAAAATTTGTTGTAGTGGGAATACAATAAGGCAAAATGTCTTATGAAATAATTTTGGGGAATTTTGAATTTGACACCCACAATTCAAAAGATATGTTACGTATATGCATATAATTTTCAGAAGTAGAGAAAATTTCCGGAATCAGGGAATAGGATATTCAACAACTTTTGAATTATTTAAATTTATAATTGTTTATTAATTAGAAGAAAAGTGGGAGATTAATGAAGTCAAATTTATGCGAAACAAACAATTATTGGTAAATGAGTTGTATTTGAAATAAAGTGGCATCATTAATTTTATAATAAGAAAAGAACAATTTATAATAATTTATGAATCATTTGATATTATATATATATATATGTCTCCCCTGCTAAAAAGTATGTTCTGACTCCAGACAGTGAAGAGGACAAAAGTTGCCAACTTATTGATTTATCATTATAAAATGTCAAAGGTCAATTTACTGCTCATATATTTTGAAATTATTGTCAGCCCAAAATCTGATTTTATTTTTTTATGTCTAGTTTAAGTTAAAATTCTTATTTACTCAAAACTCTCAAATTTCATATTTTTATTATATATTTTCTCGGTGAATAAAGGTAAAAGGCTTAAATAATTTTACATTTAAGAAAATTCGTACTATTTCATTTATGATTTTTATAATTAAACGTTAATTTGTACATTATGACTTGAAACTAAAGATGTATAATTTAAGTAATTTAAACCTTAACTACCAATATTATTAAAATTGGACCCGACCGATCGATTCAACCATGAACCGGCATGGATCCAATCGGTTTGATTAAAAATTTCACTTTTTTTTAAAATAATCATTATTCATTATAATATATTATTAAATATCTTTTTTAAATCAATTAAACCATAATTCATTATAATATACTATTAAATAATAATTAAAATAAATAAATAAATTGCATACCATTTTAATAACATTATTAACTGCTCAACATAATTTATAACTTCACTCGTGTTGCTCGTGTGTGTGTGTATATATACATATACAATTCATCCTTTAATACTGGCACTGCCATTTCTGCTAGGGGAAAGAAAAAAGTCACTACTTCTCATTCAAATGGAAAACCGATTCAAAATGAGAATATCTCGCATGTTTCGTGGATCTTTCGGCTCATGCCGGACGGCCGGAGACGTACCGGACGTCGTAGAAAAAGCAGTCTTCATTCCTCAACCTCAAAAAGACTGCTATTTCCATTTAACAGAAGATCCTTTGCCTCCAAAAACTCTTCCTTTTTCTTCCATTTGCAGACCCAAATGCCCCGAGACAACCACCAAAGCCATTTCCGATTCAATCTTCCCCAGGAAAAAAATATCGGGCCGATATCCTCCTTTTGTATCGACCGACACAAATGGACACACGTATTGCCCTCCTGTTTCCCCCACTTCTCCTCTCAATCCATTTTACAAAAACCCGAAGAAGACGAAGAAGAACAACAACATATACGCAAGAAGGAATGTGTTCAGCTCATCTTCACAAGATTCAGCGTATTTTGATGGAACTTACTGGTTCAGCAGCGATGAAGAAGGAGACACTCTTTTTTCATCAAGAAGTACTCTTTCCTCCGATTCATCCGGATCGGGATTTCAAAGTCGGCGTTATCGGCGGAAGAAACACAGTCGTCGGAGGCGGAGGAGAAAAACTGGTAAGAAGGATAGTGAAATGGGGGTACTGGGGAAAGTGAAGGATAGTTTTGCAGTGGTGAAAAGATCGAGTGATCCGTATAATGATTTTAGAACCTCAATGGTGGAAATGATCGTAGAGAAGCAGATATTTTCAGCATATGATCTTGAGCAGCTTTTGCAGTGTTTTTTGTCTTTGAATTCTGATCATCATCATAGGATTATTGTTGAGGTCTTTACTGAGATTTATGAGGCCTTGTTCTCTAATTCCTCTTAATTAATCCACTTATGTAATTTCTTATTAATTAACTTAATTAGTTTCCAGTTGTGTTAATATTTAATCATAGTATATAGTGTTTGGATGAGAAAAATGAGGTTGACATAAAAGGAGAAGAAGAGGATCAGATGATATCAGTTCTCTTTTCAGTTTTGATTTTGATGAAATACAAAAAGTTGTGGCAGCTTCCGTGATTCTTTTTAAATTGATTGTTCAAAATTAAAATTAAGATTGCACTCAAATACACCAAAAAATTTATAAAGTTTATGACAATAATACGTAATTGTTACTAAAATAATTATGTTATTATTCATATACATATGACAGCAACTATTAAATATTTGTTGTTATATTAACTTTTGGACAACAAAATTTGTTTTAACAAAGATCTAACGTATTATGTATGTAGTATTGGAGACCAAACAAAAACAAATTATTATAAAAGAACTTCTAGATTCTTTTTTAGTTTGAAAGAAATTAACTTAGCATCTCAAGTTTTATACTATCGATGATTGATAACTCCTAAAATTCGTTGGAATGAGAGAAATTATACAATGTACCCGGTCTACGTGGACCTTCCCAATGAAAAACTAACACATAAGTGTTTTTTATTTTTTCAATGCTTATATTGCTTACGGGTTAGTATTTGATTGGGAATGTTCACATGGACTGGATCCATTGTATAATTTCACTTGAAATTATGGAGGATTTATAATTTTAAATTTGGTGTAACTAAGGAATTTTATTTTATTTTTTTTGTAACAACATAGAAGATATAATTCTAAATTGTTATTCAAAAGCTTACTACTATCTCCCATAAAGTTTTATATTAAACAAATATAATGTGTTATATTTTTTTTTATAATTGTATCCGATTAATCGGTTTCGAATTTGTTCATGTAACCTTTAAATGACCTTTCTACCAGTAAGTTGTGATATCATGATTCTAAAAGGATGAGAAACTTGCCATGACATTCTTAAAAACCAAAGTGCAAGGAGTTAGTTGTAGATCTCAATTGAAAAAAAAAAAAAAAATTTAAATTATAAATCCAACATTATTTCAAAAAATTTTAGAATCCCTCAATTAATTATTGTTAAATTTGGGCCATACTTACTCTCAAAAGGACAATTTCAAATCAGGGAGAATTGTCTAATCACATTTATAAACGATATATAAATGTCCAGAAGCATGCACCATTTGATAACTATATATAAAGAGGTATAATTATAATAATTCAAACAATACATACTGTTGTTTTCTTGAGATTTGAGAATAATATATGTAACCATCCTAATCGTTTTGTATCATAAAAAAAAATAATTTCCTATGAATTAATGTCTTGGTCAAAACTAACAAATATCCACAGGAGATATATATATATATATATATATATATATATATATATATATATATATATATATATATATATATATATATATGTTTCTTGCTTTAAATCCAGTAAAAAGCAATCAGAATTAATATATATGCTGGTGCTTGTCCATAATTAATTTTATCCATATGATGTTAATTAGATCATTTTCCTTCAAATTAGTTTAATAAATTAAATTAATTACAATATATATATATTTTTTAACAAAATGTACGAAAATGATATATAGTAGTATCGTACAATTTGAAAATTTGAAAAATATTATAGCAAACACAATTGGCAAGATGCCTGAAGACAAAGAACGAAAGATTCAAATCTTTGGTACATTTTAGTCAATTAGAGAGACAGTGATCTTAATTAGTAATTATTTTATTTAATATAGACATAAAAGAGACAAAATATTCCAAATATATGTTAGGTGCATCTATTTTTGTTTTGTTATTAACCAAATCAAATTAATAATTGTGATTAATTTGTTGTTATTACATGAGAAAACAGGCAAAACAATCAAACACACCCCACCACCCTAACATTGGAAAGAGTTTTACTTTGTAATATAGCTCTCTATTTCTCTATAGTGTTCTTATAGAATCCATGCAATTCATTTGTTTTTCAAACAAAACAAATTTAATTAGAGAAACCAACTTGTCCTTACTCTAATTTAACTATTCATATGAAAAGTAAAATATCCAATTTAATTTTTTTTTTTATTATAGTGGACAGTTAATTTCTATATTTTGGTTTTTATTTTTACAAATATATTATTTATTCCTTAAATTATGTCTCGCTCAAATATTTAATTTTTTTGGTTCAATGTTGCTCCATTCTCTTCTAATCAAATATTTTTATATGGTAAAAAACTAAGATATGACAAACTAACATATTAATTTATTTTGTTAAACTAATTCTTCAATGACACATGTAACTTAAAAGACTAAATGCATATAACTTTAGTCCAAGTAAAGTTTGATCGCATTTTAAAAAGTTATGTACTAGTACATGTAACTTAGAGTTTTAATGGATTTAACTCTAAGTTACTATAAGTATACATGTAACTTTTGGTTTAATTCTACTATAAAAGGAGGTTAATGTGATGGTCTAGCACGTGAAAAGTAAGAGAAATTTAAAACTTATGAGTTTTTTATTCTCTCTAATCTCTCAAATAAAATATCATTCATAAGTAAAGAGATCTATCATTATCAAAGAATCAATAAAAGTCTATAAAAAGAGCTAGAGAAATTATATTAGAAATGAAACATATAGTTTTAGAAATGGAACATATAGTTTGTCATGACTATGGATCACACAATCAAGGTACATAATTTTCATGATACTACTTTGTAATATAATTGTAAGGATAAACTAAATTAATTAGTGTTATTCAGATATATACCATATAATGGATTAAATTCTAACATTTTTATTTTTATTTTTATTTTTTATATAAACTACATATAACCTTATTGAGATAATCTTATTTGGGGTATAGTCACAGTTAAGGCTCTTTACTCCTCCAGGTGGATATATTTAGTGGGATTCGAACCTGAGTTGTCTCCCACATACTCAGCCCCGCGTTGCCATCTGAGTTATAACCCATAGGTAAATTCTAACATGTTATCCACACACTTAAAAAAAAAAATTGTGCTAAACATATAAAAAGGTGAAAAAAATGGAATTGAATAATTTAAAAAGAATATATAGATGTGATATTAGAAGTGGGGAAAGGAGTAAGTGCGGGTTAGTTTTGTAGAGAGCAGGAAAAAAGGGAAAGTGAAATAGACGTATGCTAAGGCAATAGATTTATTTAGCTAAAAACAGTCAGCTGTCAATTTCAACCAAAAATTCAAAATTGGATAAAGACATAATGGAATGAAAATGCAAAATGAATCATAAATTAGGTTGAGAGAGCAGGGAGAATGTGAACCAAAACTTGTTATAAATATCCATGTATTTTTGGCTACTGTGCTCCTGCTCTTTGTACTGTCTTTTAAATTTCTCTGTGTTACTGTTGGGTTTTTCTTTTGATCGCTATGTTTCATCACCTTCAAAAAAAAAAAAAAAAAAAAACAAAACAAAACCAACTCATCTTTTCAATTGAACAATGTCAAAAACTAATTACTAAAAAATTATTGGCTTCAGAATTCTTTTCCTGAATAAAGGAGTTTTTTTTTTTTTTTTCGGGTAATTTTGTTTGAAATAATCAGAACAACCCATTTGAATTGCGGACAAATAGACAATACAACAGTAGGGCAAAAGAAATGGTAATTAAAGAATAATGTGTTGTTTTTTGCAGTGATTAGCATGTTATATAGATTGGTGGCCAGTCTACAACTGGGGGCTGCCTTTGGCAATATTATTCATTAATTGTCGCATTTTTTGGGATATTGAGCCTCCCTTCTTCTTCTTCTTCTTCTTCTTCATTTATTTTTCCCTGCAACTCAAATTGTAAGTTGCCACATATGTATATATGGAAGCTTTATTTATAAGTACACATAATCCACTTATTTTGGGCTTCCAATGTTGACCCAACCTTAGCATTTAATGAACACAACCTTGGGCCTTGGGTCATCATTAATTGTTTCCAAATCTCTTTTCATACCTACCAAATTTGCAATTCCAATTCCTTCATCAACAATATGCTCTAATCGTTTGCAAGTTTCGTTTTCCTATAAAATGCTCACGTTTTGTCATGTTTTGATGAGCAATCGTAATCAACTTTTAATATATTTACAGTCAGTTAAATTGTAATTCAAGATGTTTAATATTTGAAAAGAGATTAACAATATAATTCAAGACATACAATACATGTGGTTTTGACAAATTAATATGTCTATGTCCAGGGCATATGATAAGTATTTGTTTATGAATCTATGTGTTAATGATAAAAGTTATAATTAGGGCTTATAGATCTACTTAAATTTTTGGATCCAACGATTTCATGACATGATATCAAAGCCTCTTAAACCAAGTGATCGACTGTTCGAATCATGGCAGCTTTATTAATTTGTAAAATTTCAATATATGATAAGATAGGTCTGTATTATATATGATTCAAGTCCAATAAACATTTGCGTATGGGGTGTGTCAACGATAATAATAGAACTTATAATTGGACATCATCTATCAGATTAAACTTTTGGATCAAACGGTTCTATGACAATCTGATAGCATGGAGCCATAAAACTGACCGCGTGAACCACACAGCTTCTCACCGCGTCACCGCATGCGTCAACTCCCCAATAGTCCATCCAGCACTCGGTCACCCAGGATAAGACCGGCTCCGTTGTAGGTCGGATCCTGAGAAATACCGGCTGAAACAACTTACGCCTTGTTGAGTATTCTAACCCAAAGGACAAATAAGCAGATTCCCACTGTACACGTGTAAGGGCAAGATGTTGTACCAGAAATAGGTGCCGCGGGAACAAGAGCAGGGTGGACGCCACAGAGGTCAGACGCGGTGTGAGCGCCACGGAGACAAGAACAGGGTGAGTCCGCCACACAGCTATGACAGGTGGGGGGACCACACCAAGCCAATGAGAATGCACCGTACATAACGGCCTGGCAAGGCCACGCGGATTAACCCCCTATAAAAGGGAAGATGAGGGACTCCCCCAGGTATCTTTTTCCTCTCAACATATTATCTTTATGCCCCTATTTCTCATTCTCCACATTTTCTGACTTTGGCATCGGAGTGGACCCGGAGGTCACCCAGTCCTCACCCTTTCAGTTTCCCAGGTACTCGGCTTTCCGGCTAGACCAGCCGGTCTTACGTCCCGTGAAGACAGCGTGGAATTCAATTTCCTTTCGGAGCCATCAAATTGGTGAAGTGAGCGTGGACCCGCTGGACGAGACAATGTCATCGGGACCAACAGCCTCAGACGCAATTTCTACAGTCCTTCCTTCTCAGGGAGGAGTAATACCAGCACTCTCAGAGATTATGATGCCCTCATCTGCCATGATCGTGGCCCCAAACTCGTCTCACACCTTCACCACCATCTCAGGTGACAGTGGCAACTCTGCCAATGCAGTTTTCGATCGGATTGCCAAGAACTATGGGATGACGCCGGCTGACCAGAACGACTTCCGTCGAGCTATCCTCCAGATGCAGGAACAGAGCTTAACAGGACTCTCACTGAGCGGCAGCGCTCCCCCTCCTATAGTGCATACACTACCAGAATCAGTTACACACCCTAGTGTTGCTGAGCATGGGATTCCTGGCATGAGACTGGAGGGGTCAGGACAGGGCACGGCTCAGTCCACCGGGGGAAGTAGCGGAATGATTGGAGGACCTCACGCAGGAGGATATTTCCCTGCTTTTGGCTGGCTGCCAGCACTAATAGGAGACCCGCAGGCCGCTATGCAGGTAAATCCCAATATGGCTGCCTCAGGGAGCATGGATTCCCAGGTGTTGTACCCTAACTCACTTCCTAACTCGTGGTATGGAATACCCCACCCTTATTTACCGAATACTCCACATTCGTACTAGATGCCGGCTCCACTGCAAACACCTAATCTCCTCACCACATGTGGTGTTGGCAACAGCTCAGCCATCCCATATAACACACCCGCTACAACCATTCCAAGCGACGCAAATACACCACCCCCTCCGACACCATCCTCCTTGGGTATAGAACCCACGGATGACCCCAGATTCATGGCCATGTTTAAAAAGGTGCTGAGCACTTTTGCAATCCCTTATCAAGAGCCCCTGATGGAAAGCGGGGAATCTCCCTTCTCTGTGAGAATCCTCAACCAACCAATCGACCACCGGTTTAAGCAGCCGACCTTTGACAGCTACCGGGGTGACACGGACCCCAGGGTCCATGCCAGGAACTTTAAGAACCGGATGGACATAGCAGGTGCTACAGAAGGACTGGTATGCCGCCTATTCCCCACCACGTTAATAGGAGCAGCCGCTTATTGGTTCGAGTCCTTGGAACCGGGAACGATTGACAGCTGGGATCGATTGAGGCAGGAGTTTTGCAAGAACTTTATGGGGTCAATACCGACTGGGGCAGCTAGTCGCACTCTCCACGAGGTCGTCCAAAAACCAGGAGAGTCTCTAAGATCATTCATCGATCGGTTCAACCTTGCCTGCTTAGAGGTCAGAAATCTGGACTTCAGCACGGCCAAGGAGGCGATGATCAAGAACACCACAAACGAGAGGCTTAGAGGAGAGATCATCACAAGAAAGCCTAGGGAGCTGACCCAAATGATAGCCCTCGCCAAAAGCATGGTGGAAATTGACGAGATCGACATGCCAGCAAAGAACAGAAGATCTGGCTTCAGTAGTGAAAAGGACAAGGGCGTCCGGTTTGATGAAAGGCCCCAGAGAAGAGATCATAGGGACCGCCTCCGCAGGGACCACCCCAACGATCGCTCAAGGTTCGCGCCGCTAAACGCCCCACTCAGTGAGGTGCTAGTCGCCATACAAAGAAGTCCCGACGCAAAGAGCATTCGGTATCCTCACACGAAGCCCGGCCAAACAATGGGCAGTGATAAAGAGACCTATTGCAAATTTCACAGAGCAAAAGGCCACCACACGGACAATTACCGAGTCCTTGCGGCCGAAGTGGACCTACTGATCAAGGCAGGAAAGTTCAGCAGATTCGTAGAAGGCATCACACGCAGCGCACATAAGGATAAAGAACAGAGGGATGGATGTGATGATGAGCAAAGACCAACCAAAAAGTCAAAAGGGGTGGTCCTGGTAATAGCTGGAGGACCGGAGTTGGGATCGCCCAGTAAAAGGGCCAGATTCTCGGCGCATCCGCCGGTCAATCCAAGAAAAGTTGACAGTTTGAATCATTCTTTCTCCCACCATAATGGCGTATTACGCCGATGCCCTGGTTATTGAGGCCTTGGTAGAAGGGTACACGGTGAAGCGGATCCTGGTGGACACTGGCAGCTCAGTCAACATTATCACCAGAGAGGCGGCCCGCCAGCTGAACATTCACAAGAACCGAATCCAGCCGGTACATTCCCCACTGGTCGGTCTGAGTGGTCATTCGGTCACTGTAGTGGGGCAGGTAACTCTCGCCCTAGAAGTAGGTGACACAGCGCACACCTGGCGATCTGAAGGGAATTTTGTGATCGTCGACAGCCCGCTTGCATATAACATGATCTTGGGAAGACCCTTCCTGGTGGAGTCAGAAGCAGTCCTATCCATCCGGTACTTGGCCCTCCAAATACCGACTGCAAAGGGGATAGCAGTGGCTAGAGGAAGCCAACAGGCGGCCCAAAAAACCTACTTAGCCTCTCTGAGAACAGAAAAGGCCTGATGGGAGTTAGAGCAGTCAGAAAAGAAGGAAAGGGCCCAGCCGGTGGACGAACTTGAAACCCTGGTGGTGGGACCAGGACGATCGATCCAGATGGCCAAGGATCTGAAACCTGAACTAAAGCAAGCAATCTCAACAGTGCTCCAAGAAGAACAGGAGACCTTCGCCTGGAACACAAGTGACATTATTGGGGTCTTACCTGAAGTAGCAAAGCACAGCCTAAACATAGACCCTGCTACAAAACCAGTAGCGCAGAAGAGAAGGAAACATGCCCCGGAGCGACAAAAAGCGATCGAGGCAGAGATAAACAAGTTACTGGAAGCAGGGCACATCAAAAAGGTACGGTACTCCGAATGGTTGGCCAATGTGGTACTGGTGAAAAAGCCGAATGGGACGTGGCGTATGTGTGTGGACTTCACCGACTTAAACAAAGCCTGCCCGAAGGACAGCTACCCCTTGCCCAGTATTGACCAGCTAGTCGACTCCACAGCTGGACATGCCATGTACTCATTTTTGGATGCCAAGTCAGGGTACCACCAGATTCCAATGGACCCAAAAGACGAGGAAAAGACCACTTTCATCACACATGAAGGCACCTACTGCTACAGAGTAATGCCATTCGGCTTGAAGAATGCGGGAGCAACGTACCAACAGCTAGTTAACCACATGTTCAAAGACCAGATCGGGCGGACGGTCGAGGTGTACGTTGATGATATGATCATCAAGAGCAAGGATGAGAAGAGTCACGCCGGGGACATTCAGGAGGCCTTCAGGATACTACAGAGATACCGCCTCAAGCTTAACCCAGAAAAGTGCGTATTCGGAGTACGAGGAGGAAAGTTCCTGGGTTTCATGATCTCGCAGAGAGGGGTAGAGGCGAATCCAGAGAAGATCAAGGCAATTTTGGGCATGATGCCCCCGAAAACGGTGAATGAAGTCCAACGCCTCAATGGCCGCCTCAATGCACTCGGGAGGTTCATTTCCTTCTCAACCAAAAAATGTCTACCTTTCTACAAGGCAATCAAGAAAGGTCAGAAGTTTGATTGGGACCGCGAATGCCAAGAAGCCTTCGACCGGATTAAAAACTTCTTGGGAACCCCGCCCTATTGAGTCGGCCAGTTCCAGGCGAAACGCTGTATTTGTATCTAGCAGCGACGGATGAAGCAGTGGGCTCAGTGATGATCAGAGAAGAAGAAGGCCAACAGCATCCTGTATACTACACTAGCAAAGTACTGAGGGGAGCAGAGCTCAGGTATCCAAAGATAGAAAAGCTGGCCTTGGCAGTAGTCTCGGATTCCGTCAGATTAAGACCCTACTTCCAAGCCCACACGATGATTGTGAGGACAAACTTCCCGTTGAAGAAAGTGCTCCAAAGACCAGATACTTCAGGCCGCTTGGCTGAGTGGGCCATCAGACTTAGTGAATTTGACATTCGGTTCGAACCACGACCGGCACTGAAAGCCCAGGTCCTGGTAGATTTCATGGTGGAGTTCGCAGGGTTAGAGCCAAGTCAAGTACTGAAAGCAGAAGAGTGGAAAGTGTACGTGGACGGGGCCTCATCTCAGGAAGGAGCAGGAATCGGGGTGCATGTCGAAGGACCCGAGAAAATAAGAATACCTTACGCCACAAAGTTAGCCTTTCCAGCCACCAACAATGCCGCGGAGTATGAAGCCATAATCAAAGGGCTAGAACTCATCCGGGAAATAGCCCCAGACCGAGTAAAGCTGCTGAGCGATTCCAGGTTAGTCTCAAACCAAATCAATAAAAATTTTGAGACTAAGGATCCTTGCATGTCCAGGTACCTACAAAAGGTACGAAGCTTGCTCGAAGCCATCGAAGGAAAAGGCACCACATGGAGAGTAGAAAACATATCCAGAAAAGAAAATGTTAAAGCGGACAGGCTCGCCAAAGCTGCAGCCAGCGCTAGGGATTGGCAACTCTTGAATTGCCCGTATGAAGTACAAACCAAACCTGTCATTGAAGCAGAGGAAGCCCTGACGGTGGAGAAGATGGAAAGGGGGTGGATGGAGCCCATACTATGATACCTTGTCGAAGGAAACCTACCCGAAGATAAAGGAGAGGCTACAAAAATCTCCAGAAAATCCCAGCGATATGCAGTAATTGATGGCGAGCTCTACAAAAAATCCTTCACAGACGCATGGTTAAAATGCATCACTGCTGAAGAAGGGGATTATGTCCTCAGGGAACTTCATGAGGGAGTTTGCGGAGCACACCAAGCCGGGCAAACGCTAGTAAGAAAGGCGAAGTTACAGGGTTACTTCTGGGAAACCATGGAGGCGGACGCCGCGGATTATGTTAGGAGGTGCCACCAGTGCCAGATCCACTCAAAGAAATCTCACCTGCCCGCAACCGAGCAAAAGTCGATATTAACCGGGTGGCCATTCTCTACATGGGGCATTGACATACTAGGACCCATGCCTGAGGCCAGTCGACAGAGGAAGTTCATCATGGTCGCAATAGACCATTTCAGCAAATGGGTCGAAGAGGAAGCAACCCAAGCCATCACACCGGAAAGGGTCATCTCCTTTGTCTGGGATCACATCATCACACGATTTGGGATACCTCACAAGATAATATCTGACAACGGTACCCAATTCACTTCTAGCAAATTCAGAGAATTCTGCAAGGGGCTCAAAATCACACAAAGTTTTTCTTCGGTAGCACACCCTCAAAGCAACGGGCAGACAGAAGTCACCAACCGGACTATCGGTGACGGCATCAAGAAGAGACTGGAAGGCCACAAAGGCGCCTGGATCGACGAACTAAACAACGTATTGTGGGCCTACAGAACTACCCCAAGACGACCGACTGGAGAAACACCGTTCGCCCTGGTTTACGGCGTTGAAGCAGTGGTTCCAGTTGAAATCGGTGCCCCCAGTGACCGAGTGCTCTACTATACTGAAGCCCAGAATCACGTCAACCTGAAGTACCACCTGGACTCCCTGGAGGAAAGAAGAGAAAGGGCCTATATCCTGATGGCGGCTTACAAAAACAAGGTATCCCGTTACCACAATAGAAAGGTGAAGATGGTAACACTCAAAGAGGGAGATTTAGTCCTAAAAGACTCTACTGCGTCACAAGCCAAGGAAGGGAAAGGAAAGCTTGGCGCAAAATGGGAAGGGCCGTACAAAGTGGCGGCGGCACTCGGACCAGCAACTTACAAACTTCAAAGCCTGGATGGAAAAGATGTCCCACGGACATGGAATATCGCCAATCTAAGGCAATACTTCCGGCCTAAAAGCAACTAAGGGAAACACTGGGCTGCACTTTTTTTTCCCGCTAATGGATTTTTTCCCACTGGGTTTTTCCATAAGCCGGGTTTTTAATGAGGCAGCACCTATATCTGTAAGATGTACTGCAAAAGATCAATAAAAGCCTCGTTCAAGTCACACAGTTTTATAAAACTCCCATCAGAGGAGCCGGTCATAACCGGACATAGGTTCGTTATAAAACTCCCATAAGAGGAGCCGGTCATAACCGGATATATGCTCACTACAAAAACTCCCATCGGAGGAGCCGGTCATAACCGGATACATAAAATCTCATGAGATAAACCAGTCATAGCTAAATGAAGGCAAACAGAACAGAGCAATCTTAACAGAGATATTTCAAAGGAAAATCAGTCAAAGCAAAGTAATAAAAACTATATGCAAAAGAGGAAATGCTGGCTGAACGAAAAAGGCAATCTTATTCCTTTAGCAAAAAAAGTACATCAGCAAAGACCCGGTAAAGGGCACACAAAAAAAAAAAGAGAGAAGAACAAAGCAAAATTACAAATGGAAAAGTAACACTAAGGGTGTTCATCCACCCCGGGTACGCTGTTCTCCACCCGCGCCTCAACGTTGGCCTGCGACCCAGCGTTAGCATCCTCTCCTCCATGATCCTCGGCCGATAGCTCATCATAGCGAGGGAAGTCAATAGAGTCGAGATCAACAGCCAAGTCCGGGTGGACAGTGATAAGGTCGGTTTCGACCTTGTCTTCTAGCCAAATTCGTGGTTTGAGTGGTAGTTTTTAGAATCATTTATGTGAATGTTGGATTGTTTTTTTTTCGTATTTTGTGATTTTTATGTTTTGGTTTGATTTCTTATATTTTTAGTATTCCTCGTGTTTTTCGTGTTTTATGGTCCGTGGTTGTGGTGCGGTTATGTCTCTTTGTGTTTGTTTTGGACAGGCATTAGGACCCGGATCGGAAGTTGGAGCAACGGTGGCAAGGAAGGGCTTGAAGTGCTGAAAATCAGAATGGCACGGCGTGCCACAATGGCAGCACGGCGTGCCAAGCCAACCAGCGTGCCAAGAGTTCCAGAGAAGCAGCACGACGGCGTGCCATTCCAATCAGCGTGGCGTGCCGATCCCAACAATGGCAGCACGGCGTGCCGAGGCCCGAAAATCTGCTGTTGCCCTAATTTCAGCTTTTCTTTTCTGTGGTTTTAGCCTAGCCGTATAAATAGGTTATTTTCTTTGTTTTAGGGGATCTTTTTCCCAACTGGTAGAGGTAGAGCAAAAACTTGTAGCGAGGGTTTAGCTTGACCTCTTTTTGTTGTTTTCTTTGAATCTTGGAACCATCGATTGGTAGATTGCTTTGCATTGAACCTCCCCCTTTTGCAACGTTCTTAGTTTCGGCTCGGGTTCGTTAATAGAGGTACACCTCCAAGCATCTTCACACCGTCGGCATCCGGTTAATTGGATCAAGAAGGGCATAAGTTTTTCTTTTTGTCTTTTGTAATTCAATTTAGCTAGCTTTTGATTCCGCAATCGATTTTGTTTGGTTGAAAACATTGAATCTGTTACATCTTTCTTGATTAATACAGTTGAATGCAAGTTA
Source organism: Euphorbia tirucalli (assembly GCA_039660915.1). Lineage (NCBI taxonomy): Eukaryota > Viridiplantae > Streptophyta > Magnoliopsida > Malpighiales > Euphorbiaceae > Euphorbia > Euphorbia tirucalli. The sequence continues at coordinate 72,418,587 of CM077634.1, read as the reverse complement.
ATTTCAATCTTTATCCCTTTTCTTTATGCAATCCCTTTAGTGATAATCTAGTCTCATAAGATCTTAATCTATTAAGTTCATATTCGTGGCATTACCTAGATTGACACCTAGGCAACCATTAGTATTGACGACACTGTGGAACATACGTGCCCCTATTTTCTGAGCTTTAAGAATTAGACCGCCTCTAAACAAGGAAAACCGGCTAAGGACCTAAAAGATCTAGATACGCTAGGTTGATTTAATTGGAGGAATATAATTGAGGGTTAATTGTTGAGTTAACTTCGTCTTTTGTAGTTGATTAAGTAAGCCATCCCCATCAGTCTTCATAGGTCGGTAAAACCGCCAATTGATATTCCAAATTCAAGAGCAAAGTAAGCTGGGATAGATCAACTAGGAGTAGACTAATATAGTTGTTAATATAATCAAACTTAAATTTAGTTCCGCTTAGACACGTAAAGACTCTTAGTAATTTAGTGATTATCGAGGTTTAAATTCCTTGTGGGATCGATACCTGGACTTTAGGCCAGATTTTATTACTTGAACGACGAGGTACACTGCCTTTGTTTGTGAGTCCGTTCGGGCTCCATCAAGTTTTTGGCGCCGTTGCCGGGGACTTTTAACTTGTTTCGATAACATTAGATAAAAGGATTATTTTCTGATCTAAGCATTGTTAATACTGTTCATATTCTGTTTTTGGTTTTATTATTTGTGTATTAAATTTATTTTCTTTTTGTGTGAGTGTTTCCTAGCTTATGCAAACTCGTTCTCAAAGTTCTGAATTATTACCTTTGGATACTGAAATTGACCGTACGTGTAGGAATATTCGAAGATCCCAAAGAGTGGTAACCGCAGCCATGGACGAGGAACAAAGGCGACAAATGAGGAATGAAATCGAAGCCGAGATGAGGGCAAGGATTGAGGCTGAAGTTCGGGAGCAGGAACGTCTCCGCCAAGAACGTCAATTGGAAGGCGCGGGAGATGATAGAATTATGGCGGATATGATGGCACCCCATCGTCCTAGAAACCGGGCTGGTGTTATTCTACCACCAATCACTGCTAACAACTTCGAGCTCAAGACGAACATGATCCAAATGGTGCAAAGTAACGGCCAATTTAGTGGAGCTAGCAATGAAAACCCGAACGATCATCTTGATCGATTCCTAATGGTGGCTGATACTGTAAGGCTCAATGGAGTTCCTCAAGACGTGATCCGATTGAAGTTATTTCCATTTTCTTTAATCGGAGGAGCTGTTGAATGGTACAAGTCCCTTCGAGCGGGATCCGTAACGTCATGGGACCAGCTTGAGGAAGAATTTTTGGCTTATTACTTTCCTCCGTCTAAAACAGTCCAATTGAAGAATGAGATCACAGCCTTCCGGCAATTTGGTTCAGAATCCATGATGGAGGCATGGAGGCGTTTTCAAAGGCTACTCAGAAACTGCCCACACCATGACCTTCCTAAGTGCACTCAAGTAAGTATTTTCTATCATGGGATTTCGCCTTCTCACCGTGCTATCATTGACTCATCTGCAGGTGGGGATATTTTTAATAAAACCGCAACGCAAGCGGAAGAACTTATTGAGGAACTAGCTAGGAAAAGCCCCTTGTGGCAACAAGAAGTGCCAACGCGAAGAGATGTCTATGCTGTAGAAATGGGACGCCGTGATACAGCAGTGGAAGAATTGAATAAGAAGGTTGATCTTATGATGGCACATCTGAGTTTGAACCCAACACACCAACCTGTGCTGTGTGTGTCTTGTGGAGGGGACCATCCCGGTCAAGAATGTGGAATGGGCAATCCATCAGCCCAAGAGGTAAGCTATGTTGGAGGTAACCAAAGGTATAATCAACCACCCCTTCAAAATGCTTTCCAAAATAATAACAACTTTCAAAGAAGATTTCAACATCCGAATCTATCCTATGGTAACAATCAAAATGTGTTGAAACCTTCTAATGATTTTTTGCAAGACTTTCGTAATCAAGAGCTTGGTAGGGCTCCTCAATCTCAATTTGGTCAAAATAGTAATGCTCATAATGTTAAACAAGATGAGTCGGTATTAAGCCTTCTTAAGGACATATCAACTCGTCTGGCTACTAACGAAGCTCGTTTGGCCAATAGTGAAGCTTTGAACAGGGACCTCACCAACCAGTTGGCCCAAATAGCTAGAAGCTTGCAAGAACGACCTCAAGGAAGCCTTCCTAGTACAACGGAACCGAACCCAAGACAAAACCCAAGGGAGACAGCCCAAGCAATTACTCTAAGGAGTGGGAGGCAAACGGAAGAACCAAGGGTTGATCAACCCATGAGAGTAAGTAATCAATCGGAAGAAGTAAGTCATTCTAAACCCGAAAACATCTCTAGTTCTTCTAATGCTCAAAAGGAAGATATTTCTGTTCCTATTAGTCCTTACATTCCTAAACTTCCTTATCCAAGGAAGGAGAGAAAGGACAAATTGGACCAGAAATACTCTAAGTTCCTTGACATCTTTAAAAAGCTTGAACTTAATATCCCTTTGGTGGAAGCTCTTCAAGAGATGCCCACCTATGCTAAATTTTTCAAGGAGCTAATTGCAGGAAAAAGGAGATTAGGGAATGACGAAGTAGTGGCCCTAACAGAAGAGTGTTCCGCGATTGTAAGCAACAGACTTCCACCTAAACTAAAGGATCGAGGCAGCTTCACGATTCCATGTCAAATTGGGAATCTTAAAATTGCAAATGCCTTATGTGATCTGGGAGCAAGCATCAACTTGATGCCACTTTCAATGTTTAGGAAGCTTGGTTTGGGGGATCCAAAACCTACGAACATGACACTCCAATTAGCGGATCGATCTATAGCAAGGCCACAAGGTGTAATAGAGGACGTGTTAGTCAAGGTAGACAAGTTCATTTTTCCAGCGGATTTTGTGGTACTAGACATGGAGGAGGACACGGTAGTCCCAATCTTGCTCGGGAGACCATTCCTTGCAACCGGTAGGACCTTGATCGATGTGCAAGAAGGTAAACTTATTCTACGGTTGCAAGATGAGGAGGTAACCTTTAATGTTTATAATTCAATGAAATATCCGCTGAATAATGAAAATTGTTATGCTATTTCCTCTTTCTCTCCGGTTGATGAATGTGTGAGTGAGACTTTCTACAGTGAATTAGAGACCCCTTTAGATGAAGGTCTGAACTTGGAGGCGGAGCAAGATGAGGCGTCTGCCTCAGAAGAAGAAGAACATTGTGCATGGGTACAAAGGTTTGAGAGGCTAGAAAGAGAGATCAAACCAGCACCAAAGTCATCACTAGAAAAGCCTCCTACTTTGGAACTCAAAACTCTACCCATGAATTTAAAATATGCCTTCTTACATCCTCCCAATGACTTACCGGTTGTTATTTCTTCTTTATTGACAGTTGAGCAAGAAGAAAAACTTATCGAGGTGTTACGGAAGCATAAGGGAGCTTTTGGATGGACGATCCATGACATTAAAGGAATTAACCCAGCATTTTGCACCCACCGGATATTCCTTGAAGAGGCGGTAAAACCCTGCGTACAACCTCAAAGACGCTTGAACCCAAACATGAAAGAGGTTGTTAAAGCAGAAGTGATCAAACTCCTCGATGCGGGCATAATTTTCCCAATCTCGGACAGTCATTGGGTAAGTCCAGTCCAATGTGTGCCTAAGAAGGGCGGTATGACGGTAATTGAGAATGAAAAAGGTAATTTAATTCCATCTAGAACGGTCACCGGTTGGCGTATGTGCATCGATTATAGGAAACTAAACAACGCCACCCGGAAAGACCATTTTCCTTTACCGTTTTTGGACCAAATTTTGGAACGTATGGCGGGTCACGATTTCTTTTGTACGTTAGATGGCTTGTCCGGGTATATGCAAATCCCTGTGGATCCTCTTGACCAAGAGAAAACCACATTTACATGCCCATTCGGGACATTTGCATATAGACGGATGCCATTTGGCTTATGTAATGCACCAGCCACGTTCCAAAGGTGTATGCTTGCCATATTTACCGACATGGTTGAGGATTTCATGGAGGTATTTATGGATGATTTCTCTGTGTATGGATCTAATTTCTCTACTTGTCTTGGAAATTTGGATAAGGTTTTGCAGCGGTGCGAGGACACGAACTTGGCCCTTAGTTGGGAAAAGTGCCAATTTATGGTAAGGGAATGTATTGTGCTTGGACACAAGATCTCGGGGGAAGGGATTAAGGTCGACCCGGCCAAAATTGAGGTTATTGCAAAGTTACCTCCCCCTAGTTCAATTAAGCTTGTGAGGAGTTTTCTCGGCCATGCCGGATTTTATAGGAGATTTATAAAAGATTTTTCTAAAATCTCCAAACCACTAACCGAGTTACTCCAAAAAGATGTTTCTTTTGAATTCTCTGATAAATGTTTGCATGCTTTTGAATTGTTAAAACAGAAATTGATTGAAGCACCTATAATGATCGGCCCTAATTGGACTCTTCCCTTCGAACTTATGTGTGATGCATCCGATGGTGCAGTAGGTGCATGCTTAGGTCAGCGGGTGGATAAAATCCTCCGCCCAATTTATTATGCTAGTAGAACGTTGAATGATGCTCAAATAAACTATTCTGTAACGGAGAAGGAATTACTAGCTATTGTGTTTGCCTTTGATAAATTCCGGTCCTATTTGGTTTTGTCAAAAGTAATCGTGTTTACTGACCATGCTGCACTCAAGTATTTGATGTCTAAACAGGATGCAAAACCTCGTCTTATAAGATGGATCTTACTGCTGCAAGAGTTCGATATCGAAATCCGAGATAAGAAGGGAGTAGAAAATGTGGTAGCAGATCACTTGTCAAGGCTGCCGCAAGAAGGTGAAAGTAAGCAAGAACCGGAGATCCAAGATGCATTCCCGGATGAACAACTCCTTGCGGTTACTTCCGTACCATGGTTTGCCGATATTGCAAACTATAAAGTTGGTAACATCATTCCGCCTGATCTCACACGAAACCAAAAGGTAAAATTTTTTCATGATGCTAAAAACTACTTTTGGGATGATCCTTTCTTGTTTAAGTCGTGTGCAGATGGTATTATTCGAAGATGTGTACCTTTTGAGGAAGTTACCTCAATCATCCGAATGTGCCATGATAGAGAGGCGGGAGGACATTTTGGGCCGGATAGAACCATGGGGAAAATTCTGTCTTGTGGATTCTTTTGGCCAACAATGAGAAGTGATGTGGAGGCTTATGTTCGAGCTTGTGATGCGTGCCAAAGGACCGGAAATATTTCACAAAAAAATGAGATGCTCCAACAAGGAATTCTAGTGTGTGAGCTCTTCGACGTATGGGGGATCGATTTCATGGGACCATTCCCAAACTCTAATGGGAATCAGTTCATTTTGGTGGCGGTCGAATACGTGTCAAAATGGGTAGAAGCAGTAGCATTGCCTACGAACGATGCAAAAGTGGTAATCAAGTTCTTAAAAAGCAATATATTGACTCGTTTCGGGACCCCTAGAGCTATCATTAGTGATGGGGGTTCCCATTTTTGTAACAAGCAGTTTGATTCCCTTTTGCAGAAATATGGCGTTACCCACAAAGTAGCCACACCTTACCACCCCCAAACGAGCGGACAAGTGGAAGTGTCGAATAGGGAACTGAAAAGAATCCTTGAAAAGACGGTCAGCATGTCGAGGAAAGACTGGAGTTTAAAGCTTAACGATGCACTTTGGGCTTACCGGACGGCATTCAAAACACCAATAGGAATGTCACCATACCGTCTTGTGTTTGGAAAAGCATGCCATCTTCCCGTTGAGCTAGAGCACAAGGCGTTTTGGGCCTTAAAATTCTTGAACTTTGATATGAAAGCAGCGGGAGAGCTCCGGCTTCGTCAACTCTTCGAACTTGAAGAATTACGCCTCTCGGCCTACGAGAACGCCAAAATTTATAAAGAAAAGACCAAGAGGTGGCACGATCAAAGGATCCAGGAAAAGAGCTTCGAGGAGGGAGAAGCGGTACTCTTGTACAACTCAAGGTTGAGGTTTTTTCCCGGAAAATTGAAGAGTCGTTGGACAGGACCGTTTACCATTCACAAAGTCTACCCTTCGGGCATGATTGAGATACTTACTCCGGAGGGCATCCAAAAGGTAAATGGTCATTGCCTCAAGAAATATTTCACGGGGGCACAAGAGCAAAGGCAAGTGATGCTCTTGAGAGACCCATGAACACAAGAAAAGCGAGAGAGTCGAGCTATTCCGACTATAAACATAGCAATGAGGTACGTGTGCCTCACTTGTACATTAATTGTGTTTGTATTATTATGTTTTTGTGTGTTTTTATGTGTAGGAATAGGGTATTGAGCAAGTTAGCCAAGAGTCATGATCAAAGTGTGGAACAAGGCAAGGATTGGCAATATTCAGTGCAGCACGCCGTGCCGCAATTCAGCACGCCGTGCCAATGTGCAATCTGGTCAGCACGTGGCGTGCTCAAGCGGCACGCCATCGTGCCGCGCTTCTGTCTCAACATCGCGTGCAAGCGACATCGGCACGCCGTGCCAAATCGGCACGCCGGCGTGCCGTCATTCTGCTTCAAAGAGGCATTGAGGAGTTGGAATCGGCACGCCGTGCCAAATCGGCACGCCGGCGTGCGGGTGTTCTGTTTCCAGGTATGTTTTCGTTGCTCTGCTCAGCACGCCGTGCTGAATCATTGGCACGGCGTGCCGAGCGTTTAAAATTTGAAATCCTAGGTCGAAAACTGCGCCTCTCTATTTAAACCTCCTTTTCCCCCTTCTCTTCTTCACGCCCCTATTCATCTTCTTCTTCTTCTTCTTCGTTTTTTTCTCTCTGATTTCTCTCTCTCTCTCTCTCTCTCATCACTTCTCTCTCTAAACCTCTCCCCTTACTTTCTCTCTCTCCCTCTTATTCCTCTTCTCTTCTCCATTTTTCTCTCCTTTCCCCTTCTCCTCCACTCCCCTTTTGACCTAGATTTCTGCTTGTGCTTCATTTTCCCTACACCAAGGTATGAATCTAAACTTTATTCTTCTTTTTCTAGTTTTGATTTTTGCTTGGTTACTTGCTTAATAGGGTCTTTCTTCTGTTATGTTTTCTTTTAGTAAATTGAATTTCTGCACTTAGGTTGTTTATGGTTTTGCTTTCTTTTGTTGTTGAGTTTTGTTTTGTTTTGTTTTTTTTTATGGATGTGCAATTGTAGGATGAAGAGAAAGTCTGTACCCGCTAAGAGACATGGTTCTTCCCGTCTGCCTGTGGATCCGTCACCGGAATCGGAGCCACGCGCCAACCTTCCTTCCGAGCCGCAAATGGCTCCTTTGACGAGCCTTTCAACTAAGTATAAGTGTCCTTTTCCTCTGCTCTCGGACGAGGAAGGTAAGCGCTATAAAACTTTGTTCCCTCTTGAAAGCACTCCCTACCGAATCTTCGATTGGGGATTTTTGAGTGTGCTAGATCGGTCTGATGCTTTATGTGCTAAATTGCATAGTATGGGTTGGTATTCGTTTGTCAAATCTAGCGTCCCTGTTTTTAGGGAGTTGAACCTCGAGTTCTACTCCACATTGAGTTTCAAGACTGACCCTAATTCAGGCCTTAGGAGCATCACCTTCCGCCTCTTTGGGGTTGCACACTCCCTAGACATCGATGGTCTTCGGGATTGCATAGGCATAGAAGGAACTAGTTATACATGGCCCGAAGATATGGATGCCAAGCAATTTTGGCGTTTGATAGGCACTGGGGTATACAAACCCCGATTTGCCAAGACTTCCCAAATCCAGGACCCCATTTTGCAACTGCTGCATAAGTTTGTATGCTTTAATTTTTCTGGGAAAACTGAAAGTAATCGGGTCAATGCCTTTGAGCTGTTACTCTTGTGGCATGTGCACAATAATGTTAAGGTGCACTTAGGATTTTTTGTCATGGAGGCCCTTTACCTTCACCACAATAGGTCCAAGTCTGAACTAGGGTTAGGGCACATCGTCACTTTAATTGCCTGTTTCTTTCATTCTAATACTTGTTATAGGCACCTCGATAGCATTCTTCCCAAGAAGCTTTCGAAGGGCATTTTGTCTTGTGCCCCGAATGTGACGGCTGCAGGTACCTCGAGCGCGGGAGGTTCGCGTAAAGGAAAGGCTCCCATGGAGGTCGATGAGGAGGAAGCTTATGAGGAAGCAGAGGCCGCCGAGGAGGATGCGGAAAATGTCTCGGTCGGCGTGGATTTTATGGCGCGGGTTGAAGGACGGTTAGATGGCATCGTTGAACAACTGGAAAACTTAACCGTCCATCAAGTTATGCTTGGGCAGCGGATGGCCAATATCGAGGCGTTTGCCACTCGTTTTTGTGCTGATCAAGGTTGGCCGTATCCACCGCCGCCTCCTCCCGGCCCCGATATGTGAGGTAACCCTTTTCCTTCCCCGCTTTATTTTGCTCTTTCTTCCCTTGCACTTTTGGAAGTAAGTGCAATTTAAGTGTGGGGTGGGTCAAGGGATTTTCCCTCTCTCTCTTTTATTTCTTTTTACATTGCACTATTTGTTGTTTGTTTTTGTGTGGAGTTATTTCTGGTTGTTTTTGGTTTGATAATATTTGTTTTTTTTTTGTTTGTCGCTTGCAACTTAATGATCCAACTCCTCATAAGCAATGTTTTACAATCTTTAAAAAAAAAAAAAAAAAAAAAAAAAAAAAACCATAACCGCATAACCTCTTATTTTGCATCTTTCTAGGTTAAGTATGCTTGTTAATAGGGATGTTTACATTGAATGCAACATGAGGCCCCATTTGATTGTCACCTTTGGAATAATATAGACTTTGGGGTTGAGATGCATCGCTTTTAGACATATACTCTCTAAGAAGCTTCTTTTTGATTGAGCATGAGTAAAGAGATGAAATAGGCAAATTGTGTGTATTATTTTGATTAACCTTGGGGTAAGGGAAACTAATTATCTGTACTTAATGAACATTGACAAAAAGTCAAGAATGAAAAATGGAAATTTATTCCGCTGGCTTCACTTACAAGGTGAAGTTATGAATAGTGCTAGTAGCCGCTTGATTGAATGTGCTTAGTTGAGTAAGTCGGGTGCATTGTGTTTGCTCCATCTTTGTTATCTGTTCGGAAAAGCTAAGTGACATCTCAAGTAAGGTCGAAAGTTATAAAGTAAATCAAATGGAATCGATCAATGCATCGTGATAATTTTGTTTTCCTCCCCAAGAAAATTGTGTGAATTCTAAAGTCCTATTGATCTTTATCTATGTGATTGATTGGGAAGTGACTTAGAAGTGTACTATTTTAGTGATGCAAATCATATTCTGATAGTTAATTGAGTTGCTTTGTGTGCATGAGATTGGGGTTAAATGTTAAATTCTTTGTGACAGCCTTATTGATTGAGTATGCTTGACTTGTGGATAAAATTGAGGTTGTGGTTTGTGATTTTGTAAAAATCGATTATTTGATCTTTAATTTTGCTTCATTGTTTTCGGGAGTTGGAGATGTTTTGTTTGCTTGAGGACAAGCAAGACTTTAAGTGTGGGGTGGTTGATAAGGTCGGTTTCGACCTTGTCTTCTAGCCAAATTCGTGGTTTGAGTGGTAGTTTTTAGAATCATTTATGTGAATGTTGGATTGTTTTTTTTTCGTATTTTGTGATTTTTATGTTTTGGTTTGATTTCTTATATTTTTAGTATTCCTCGTGTTTTTCGTGTTTTATGGTCCGTGGTTGTGGTGCGGTTATGTCTCTTTGTGTTTGTTTTGGACAGGCATTAGGACCCGGATCGGAAGTTGGAGCAACGGTGGCAAGGAAGGGCTTGAAGTGCTGAAAATCAGAATGGCACGGCGTGCCACAATGGCAGCACGGCGTGCCAAGCCAACCAGCGTGCCAAGAGTTCCAGAGAAGCAGCACGACGGCGTGCCATTCCAATCAGCGTGGCGTGCCGATCCCAACAATGGCAGCACGGCGTGCCACAATGGCAGCACGGCGTGCCGAGGCCCGAAAATCTGCTGTTGCCCTAATTTCAGCTTTTCTTTTCTGTGGTTTTAGCCTAGCCGTATAAATAGGTTATTTTCTTTGTTTTAGGGGATCTTTTTCCCAACTGGTAGAGGTAGAGCAAAAACTTGTAGCGAGGGTTTAGCTTGACCTCTTTTTGTTGTTTTCTTTGAATCTTGGAACCATCGATTGGTAGATTGCTTTGCATTGAACCTCCCCCTTTTGCAACGTTCTTAGTTTCGGCTCGGGTTCGTTAATAGAGGTACACCTCCAAGCATCTTCACACCGTCGGCATCCGGTTAATTGGATCAAGAAGGGCATAAGTTTTTCTTTTTGTCTTTTGTAATTCAATTTAGCTAGCTTTTGATTCCGCAATCGATTTTGTTTGGTTGAAAACATTGAATCTGTTACATCTTTCTTGATTAATACAGTTGAATGCAAGTTAATTTCAATCTTTATCCCTTTTCTTTATGCAATCCCTTTAGTGATAATCTAGTCTCATAAGATCTTAATCTATTAAGTTCATATTCGTGGCATTACCTAGATTGACACCTAGGCAACCATTAGTATTGACGACACTGTGGAACATACGTGCCCCTATTTTCTGAGCTTTAAGAATTAGACCGCCTCTAAACAAGGAAAACCGGCTAAGGACCTAAAAGATCTAGATACGCTAGGTTGATTTAATTGGAGGAATATAATTGAGGGTTAATTGTTGAGTTAACTTCGTCTTTTGTAGTTGATTAAGTAAGCCATCCCCATCAGTCTTCATAGGTCGGTAAAACCGCCAATTGATATTCCAAATTCAAGAGCAAAGTAAGCTGGGATAGATCAACTAGGAGTAGACTAATATAGTTGTTAATATAATCAAACTTAAATTTAGTTCCGCTTAGACACGTAAAGACTCTTAGTAATTTAGTGATTATCGAGGTTTAAATTCCTTGTGGGATCGATACCTGGACTTTAGGCCAGATTTTATTACTTGAACGACGAGGTACACTGCCTTTGTTTGTGAGTCCGTTCGGGCTCCATCAGACAGCTTGGCAAGCGGCCAAGACACGCTGACCGAACAGCTGTCCAAGGAGCACCAGCTGGTTGGTTGCGTCAAACAAGACGGACTCACACTTGTCCAAGTCCTGCTTGCACCCGGTTTTCTCCTCTTTAAGTTGCTCCTCCCACTTATCCAGCTGTTGCTTCAAAGCCTCCTTAGCCGCCCGCTCCGCCTCCAGCTCCTTCTACAGGCGGTCGAGCTCTTGACCCTGCGACCAGGCCCTGCTTTTCTCGGCGTCCAGGGACGTCTGGACTTCCTTGAGTCTTTTCTCCAGTTGAGCTGTCTTGGAGAGGCGGGCAGCCAAATCCACCGCCCTAGAAATCCCCTGCAAAATAAACTGAATAAGTAAAAGAAGAAGGGAGAAAATGTTCGCAGGGCTCACTAGGATACTTACAGAAGTCAAGTCCAGCAGGCATAAGGAGGCCGCCATGTAGTCACTTATTTTGGAGTACTCCTCCTGGTCACCTGGCAGCACAAACCCAGCTCTAAACTCGTCCTGAGCTGAGTTATCTATTATCCTCGCACGCCGGCTGCTACTCTTCCGCATCCAGGGCGAAGAAGGAGCAGACGGCCCGGAGGAGGCGGTAGCGGCCTCGGGACCCTGGCCAGGCAAACATAACAATCAAAACAAAAAAAAAGAAGGGGAAATTCGAAGCCAGAGACTTACAGGGCAAGGAGATGGCTCCGGGTCGGCCACAGTAGCCCTCTTCCTTTTTGGCGCCTTCGGAGGGCTGGGCCCCTTAGCTTCGCCCCCAGCGTCGGACAGAATCTCAGTGGGGGCGGGACGCGGCTCCTTCTGAATCTTCTTCTTCTTTGCCGCTACAATTCGGTCAAGGAATCAGCTTTATTCATGCCTGAAAACACAAGTAAAAATAGCTAAGCAGAATAAAAGAGGTACCTTTTCTCACAGTAACAGGACCCGGGTGATATGTAAAGCTGAACCTCTCCCGCTCTACCAGCCTAAATTTCTCGAGATAAGCGTCCACAGCCACTTGCCAGGTCCATTTATTGGGAGCCAAAGTCCTGAACTCCTCCAAGAACGCCTTCTCACCCGGCGTTAGGCGCTGCTGGGCCCTCCCTGCTCCGTTAAAGGACCACTTCACTGGGAACGCATCGTGGCCCTCTTTTATCTTGATGAAGAAAAAGAAGTACTTGAAGCGCTTCAAGGAGGATATCCGCTTCTGGAAAATGTAGAAGTCCGCCTTCTTGGACAGTTGGTAGTGGTCCTCACCAGAGTTCAATTTAGGAGTGGCCAACTTGCAGAAGAAGGCGGCAGTCAACTCGAAGCCCAAATTTTTGCACAGCCAGAAGGTGGCGCAGATATCCCCCCAAGCATTGGGATGAATTTGAGCAGGGCAGAAACCCCAGACCTACAGGATTTCGCTGATGCCGGGTGGGAGAGGATAGGAGAAGCCGGAACTAATTTGGTCCATGTAGATGGAGAAATAGCCTGGTGGAGGCCTATGAACCCGCTGGCTTGACGATGGAAGCATCACCTCACACTTGCGCAGCCAAGGGTAAAACTGCTTGCACAACCGGATGTGCTCCTCGTGGGTCTCAGCGACCATATCCTCAATACGAGGAGTCATCCGCCTGGCTCCAGTCCTACTGGGACCGGGTGGAGGGACTTCAGCGGAAGAAGAATCCACCAGGATGGGCCCCTCAGCAGGTGGTTCAGCAGGCATGGGAGGCTCGACAGATGTGCCCGCCTCCTCACCTAAGGTAGGGGGTGGTGAAACAGGGGGAGAGCTAGAATCAGAGGAGGTGGTGAGACGGTACTCATTCCCCGAAGAAGAAGGCGGGCTAGGCAAGTTGGGCGTGGTGAGTATTAAATAGTCGGCGGGGTCAGTGGGATCTAGGAGGCGTCGAACCAGCTTCGAACCGGCTGTTTTAAAGTTAAAACCCCGTTTGCCCTTATCTACCCTACTGGGGCGGTTTCTAGAATTCACCAGCTCCCCAGACTTATCACTAGCAGATGACCCTAAGTCACTAAGAGTTACAGACGAACTCATTGCAGCAAGAATGAATAGAAACGATGAACAGGCAAGATGAACAACCAAAAAAAAAAATGCAGCCCAGAAATAAAATACCCAGGAAAGCAAAACAGCTAAGGAAAGAAGATTTAAAAATCAAAACGCAAACCAGTAAAGGGAAGAAGACTTACTGGAAACTAAGAAGTCGAAAATTGGACGAGGGCCGTGGATTCAAGAAACAAACCAGAAATCACGAGAATCCTAGAGTGATGCAGAAGAGATTTCAAAATGGAAGAAGAAAGCCCCAAAACCCCTTTTTAAAGGGGCATGGAGAGAGGTAGGTGAAAAGACACCCCCTGACGCCGTTTCAGTAAGAGGACACATGTCATCCTGACATAGGGTATCCCAAGAGTCACCTCGAGCCACTCAAACCAACCGCCAGAAAATCATAATGACAAACCCTTAAAAGGATTTTCCTCCCACCAGGGGGGGGACTCCTGATAGCATGGAGCCATAAAACTGACGGCGTGAACCACACGGCTTCTCACCGCGTCACCGCATGCGTCAACTCCCCAATAGTCCATCCAGTTGTTGAGTTTTCTAACCCAAAGGACAAATAAGCAGATTCCCACTGTACACGTGTAAGGGCAGGATGTTGTACCAGAAATAGGTGCCGCGGGGACAAGAGCAGGGTGGACGCCACAGAGGTCAGACGCGGTGTGAGCGCCACGGAGACAAGAACAGGGTGAGTCCGCCGCACAGCTATGACAGGTGGGGGGACCACACCCAGCCAATGAGAATGCACCGTACATAACGGCCTGGCAAGGCCACGCGGATTAACCTCCTATAAAAGGGAAGATGAGGGACTCCCCCAGGTATCTTTTTCCTCTCAACATATTATCTTTATGCCCCTATTTCTCATTCTTCACATTTTCTGACTTTGGCATCGGAGTGGACCCGTAGGTCACCCGGTCCTCACCCTTTCTGTTTCCCAGGTACTCGGCTTTCCGGCTAGACCAGGCGGTCTTACGCCCCGCGAAGACCGCGTGGAATTCAATTTCCTTTCGGAGCCATCACAATCAATATTATAATATCGATAGAAAACCATCTTTTTATTAGGATAATTTATATGTATAGGTTAGTGGGGTTATTTTGTAAATATAAAATACTTAGGTAGTTAGTTATATATTACACAACAGCTAGTTTAATTGTTACACGTGTATTACACCTTATATATGTGGCTTTTCCAATTTAAATCAATCTAGTTTCTTCTTCTTCTTCTTCTTCTTCTTCTTCTTCTTCTTCTCTGTTTCAATTTCAATTGTTCTTGATTATCACTAATACTAAAAGTTACAAACGATCAGACAATTTAATTCACACTTTAACACACTGTTTTAATGCATTTCTATAAGGTATACTAATATTTATGAGCTAAACCCAACCATACAAATTCTCAAATCATCATCTAAGTGCTAAATGAAATTCAGCAGAAAAAGAAACTTTGCTCGCAACTCCTATCCATAGCCCGTTGACTTCCTTTTCAATCTATTTGAATATGTCTCCAAATCTTCATTCATTTCTTTCTGAAGTCAGAATTCCATAGATAACCATAAACAGATAGATAAACAGACTTACGGTTTATATGCAGCGGAAACTCGTTTATGGAATGGATCTGATCTACGCGAGAAACCGGATCGTTCTGGTTGCCTTTCCTACGAGTGTATGAATACACTGAGTACGGGCTATATCCGTGAATTCTTCCGACGAACGAAGAAGTAAACCGTGTTTTGTCGGTAGGGACGTTTTCCCCGGGAATAGAAAGGGAATCTCTACGATTCTCTCTCGTTAAGAAATAGAGAAACTTCTTCTCTATTTATAGTGGAAATCCCAACTTCCATCTATATATAGGGTCGGACCAAATTACATATTTGGTCCTTGTAATTTACACATAATTACAGTTTAGTCCCTGCCATTCCAAAATGTCATGGGCGGACCAAAAACCAACATCTCCCACTCGCACATGACAAGACACACTTTCATTGCGATTGAACACACATACTTCTTTCAGTTCTTGTTCGGCGAATTCACGCGACCAGTCAACGTAACGGTTAAACCTTGAAGCTCTCCTTCATCGTTCCACCTTTAGCTTAACGTGACTTCCCCCTAGTCCATTTTCCATGATCACTAGTTTTCGACTCACTTTTGATCTCACGAAAACATTCATATACACTACATACCTTTTCCACGAAAAAGTATTGAGCTCGAGTGTTATATGTTTACTAAGTGACATGTTACTGAAAATGTACTTCCTCTCTATAAATAACCTTCCACCATATGTCTAATGCTTATCTGACTGGTCCTTATATGCCCGTTCATAGCTAACGAAGCCTAGTTTAGGGTTCCAATCAAGTTAATCATCAGACATACCCTTCTTATTATTTACAAGAGTCCTTAAGGGTGAACTTGAAACTCATAGTTTCATTTGGGTCTCACATTAGGAAAGTTGAGATCAATTTTCTTCTTTCCATCCCTTGGTCGGCTTTTACACATATTACTAAAATATGCCATAGTGTTAATCCACTTAGGACGTATGTTTTATAAACACTATGCGAAAGCATTCAGTCTCTAAATGCAACTAATGCATCAGCACCTCTAGTCCACTTTTAAGCCTTTCACAGGACAGCTTCCGGTATCAACGAAATAATGATATTACGCAAAATATCACATATGGAGTAACTCACACTCCCACTTTTACCTATGAACACATAATTCATAGTAAAAGATTCATCTATGTGAGTAGATGACATTTCGCCAACATACTGAACTATACTCAATAGCTCTATGTGTATCGCTTTAATTAGTGAATGAATTTGAACACAACAAATAACTCACATTCTATTCCAATAGAATTTGCCAAAGTTATTATAACAGTTCAAAAACAACAACATGTTCCTATAACCTACGAAGACCAAATTCCAAAATGTGTTTACTAAAAACATTTGGAACTATTGGCTTCGTTAACGAATCTGCAATCATATCACCAGTTGGAACATGCACTAAACTTATTTCTCCCTGTGCTATTTTGTCTTTAACAAAATGATATTTTATATCGATATGCTTGCTTTTTCCATGATAACAAATATTCTTGGAATAAGCTATCGATGCAGTGCTGTCGGAATAGATAGTCGTATATTTCCTTTTAGGCAATAGATCCAAAAGATCTATGAAGCGAACCAAAACGCTTCTAGTACTGCAGCTACTGCAGCTACATATACCGACTCCATAGTCGATAATGCCACGCAAGTTTGTTTCTTGCTACACTAGGAAATTACACAATTTCCTAGAATGAAAATATACCCAGACGTGGACTACCTCCCGTCTTTATCAGTTCCGTGATCAGCATCTGTGTATCCCTTTAACTACAGATCCTTTCCTTGGTAATAAAGGGAATAATTTGAAGTCCCCTTCAAATATCTCAATATCCTTTTCACTGCTGCCTAATGCTTCAAACCTGGATTAGCCTGATAACGGCTTGCGAGACCCACCGCAAAACCTATATCAGGTAGTGTACAAATCATAGCATACATCAAGCTACCAATTGCACACCTAAAAGGAATTCTCTCCATCCTTTTAGTCTCTTCTAGAGTCGTGGGACACATACTTGCATTTAGTTCCGTACCTTATGCAATAGGGGTTGGATCGGGATCACAGTGAGCCATACTGAACCGTTCTAAGATCTTATTGATATACATCTCTTGTGAAAGAGCCAATAATCTCTTAGATCGATCTCTTGAGATCTTAACCTCAAGAATGTAATTAGCTTCTCCTAGATCCTTCATCTCAAAGTTAGAAGACAACTAAGTCTTTACTTTCTTGAGTAAGGAAGTGTCATTTCCTACTATTAAAATATCGTTAACGTATAACGTTAGAATGACAAACTTCCCTCCGTTTTCACGCTTAATGTAGACACACGAGTCTGCATTAATCACCTTAAATTGCATTGATATAATCGCTTCATGGAAACAAAAATACCATTGTCTTGAAGACTGCTTAAGGCCATAAATTGATATTCTCAACTTACAAACCTTATGTTCTTGACCCTGGACAATGAAACCATATAGATTTCTTCATTCAGTTTGCCATTTAAGAACACAGTCTTTACATCCATTTGATGTAATTCAAGGTCCATACATGCTACAAAAGCAAGTACTTTTCTTATAGACGTGAAACGGACAACAGGTGAAAAAGACTCCTGATAGTCAATTCCTTCCTGTTGTGCAAACCCCTTCGCAATCAGCCGACTCTTAGTCTGGATACGTTTCCTATCCGCTGATCGCTTTATCGTATGTACCCATTTATTCCCAATGGCTCTACGCCCTTTGGGCAGGTCAACTTAGTTCCCAAACTTTGTTGACCCTTATTGACTCCATTTCACTTTCCATTGCTTTAATCCATTCTTCTTTCGCTGGGGATTCCAATAACTCTCTCATGTTATTTGGAATATCTTTAATTTGAGTTACAATCTAGAGAGCTTCGCCATCAACTAAATGATGGCGTCGCGGGATATTTCCCCTCTGTGATCGTCTTAGAGATTCTGCTTCTTGATAAACAAATCTCATATATTCATCAAGGTGTTGGGCAGAACTCTCACTGGGACCACTCCCACTGGGATCTATATCCATATTCGCACTTGAATTTGGAGCAAGACTCCCACTCAAACCAAGACCACTCAAGTTAGGGTCAGGATTACTCAAATCCGCTTGTGAAGGTTGAAAAACATTCTCTTCCCTTCCGCTTGTGAAGGTTGAAAAACATTCTCTTCCCTTTCCCTTACGTCTTCAACTTCATTCCTCCCACTCGGATTGAGTGATCCTGAAGTTTCAGACTCTTGAGTTTCAGAGAAAATGAATTCCTTATCCACTTCTCCCAGCTTAGGAAAGTCATTCTCTAAGAATGTGACATCTCGTGACTCAAATTCTGTTATTTGACCATTCTCATTCTCTCCCACTAGAACATATCCTTTGGAGAGATCAAGATATCTTATAAAGATACCTTTCTTGCCTCTTGGACCTAGCTTGCCATGCTTGCTAGATGGATCACGAACATAGGTAGCACATCCCTATAGTCGCAAATGGTTCAAATTTGGGCTTGCGGCTCGTCCACAATTCACAAGGCATGGTTTCAACGGACTTAGAAGGTACTCTATTGAGTACTTATGTGGCAGTCAATAGTGCGTCTCCCTAAAAGGAGATAGGCAAATTGGCTTCAGCCATCATTGACCTTACCATCTCTAAGAGGGTTCGGTTTCTTCTTTCCGTTACTCCATTTTTGTTGCGGAGTCCTAGGTATTGTCAACTGATGTTCAATACCTGTTTCATCACATAAAACTTTAAATTCCTCGGAGAGGTACTCTCTTCCCCATTCGGTCCTTAAAGCTTTGATTCTTTACTCTAATTGATTTGCAACTAGAGCCATAAATCTTTTAAAACATGCTAATGCTTTAGATTTATGTGTAATCAAATAGACATGACCATACCTTGTATAGTCGTCTATAAATGTAATGAAATAGTACACACCATGCCTTGCCCGAACATTCATTTGGGCCACAGATGTCAGAATGGATCGGTTGCAATGGTTGGTCAGCTCGCGTAGCTTTACCAAATGGTTTTCTTGTCATTTTTCCTTTTAAGCAGCTATCACAAGTTGGGAGATCTATGGTTGATAAATCAGCCAACAAACTTGCGTTAGCCAATCGTACTAAACGATGTTGACCAATGTGACTAAGTGTCACATGCCACATTTTTGAAATGCTAACATTTTCAATAGACAAGTTAACAGTTAAGGAAAAATTATTATGACACACATAATTTGGATCCAAATCCAAAACAATAAAACCATCCAACAAATATCCACCACCAAAGCAGATATTGTTTATAAAGAGACTAAAATAGTTCAATTCAAAAGATAACATGAATCCCAAATTCATGAGGGTAGAAACAGATATCAAGTTCCTTTGAATTCCTAGGAGCACAGAGGACATCTTTAAGAAATAGTGGTCGACCACCATTCAAGACCAGCTGTCAACAGCCAATCCCTAAGACTTCCTCTTAAGAATTGTTTCCCACGTATATCCACCTTGTTCCTCATGGAACACTGCGGAACTCAACAAAAGAATCTCTATCCTTTGTTACGTGGTCTGTTGCTCCTGAGTCTATGATCCACAAAGGATGAGATTCAGTTAGGAAAACAGAACTTGAAACAAATGTATAACACTTATACACTTCGGTAACATTTACCTTAGGAGCTTTGCAATCTTTTGCAAAATGCCCTTCTGTTTGCGATTGTAACATTTCACCCTAGAAATGTTGGAATCTTTCTTACCCTTCTTTTGAACTGGAACACTGCCCACCGTTCTCTTTGCCTTCTTCTAGAAGAACCTCTTATTCCTCTCTTCGGACTTCAGACCAGGACTTGAACTAGCCATGTGAACCTCAGATTTCACACTAATAGAGGCCAGACGGTCCTCTTCCAGTTAAAGATGATGAACAACATCATCAAAGGCCTTAATGTCGTTGGAATGGGTTAGGTGCAACTTCATATGCTTCCACCCAATCAGTAAAGAACGTATCACAGCTTAAACTTTATACTACCCGAGAGCATAAATCGCACTAAGCATGTGTTGTATACATGAAACTTTTTCACGATATCATCATTCATAGCACTAAGCATGGTGATGCGGGCAGATGAGTTCTTCCTCTTCCAAGCTTGATAAGCCTCAAGGTCCCTCTTTGTTTGGGCAGTGTTACCCTCTGCAGGAGGAAACATTATTCTCTCCAGAGTGTTAAGAACCTCTTGTTCTTTAATTATGTATTGGACTTTCATAGCCCAAACTTTATAATTATCACCATTCAAACGAAGGTCCCTTATTTAGGTAAGCAACTATTGCTTTTGAAGCAGTTATTGAAAAACCGTTAAAGACAAAAGTAGCACTAATAAGTAAGCGATACACCATATTTATTATAAGATCATTTAAAACTAAAAATAGTGTTTGGTTCACGTAAAATCGAACATCCATGCGCAATGCATCGAGTCACCATTTACATAGGCTAATACAAACACCATATTAGGTTTAAATTTCCAATAATAAATATATATATTTAGTTTTGTTTTAGATTATGTTTTAATTTATTTAACATTTATACTTCTCTTAAGTATAAAACTAATGAGTAATATAACACTTAGTTATAATCTCAAACTAAATAAATTAAAAAATTACTAAAACAAATAACTAAAATAGCAATGTTTAACAAATAAACATTTTATAATACCATAAAAAATATCCAACATTTAGTCAAAATTACCACCACAATAAAAAAAAACTTTAGCACAAAGCCCTTCAATACAAAAATTGAAAAACGAAATCAGCAAGAGAAAGAGTGAAAAATGAAGAGCGCAATCTTCATTTACATCGAGTGGAACTGTCTCAATTTCTTTTAAGGCGACTGGGATCATCTCTACGAACTTATAGTAGAGATCCAAAAGCATGTTCACAACAGTTTTAATAACAGCATCCAGACAGGGCGACGAACCAACTTGTTACTTCTAAGTAACATGGTTCTAGGATTATAAGATAACTTAGCTCCCGTTTTAGCCAAGGTCAACACAAACACTTTGCATTGGGATCCATAATCCTATTCAGGAACTAATCCATCAATGGAGTCCACTTTCGTCAAAATCAGAATTTTCTCCAAAATAGAATTTTTTTTTTTTTTCTTTAAAGTGTTTTTCACGAAAAGCATTTTTCGCAAATTTAACATTTTTAATTGATCAATTCCAGAGGAAAATCCTCCTTTCCAGACAAGCTCTAGGATTTCCCGGTTTTAACGCATTAAACCGCTCCAAAACTCTAACAATATTCCCTTCCTCCAACGGGGAATACCATTTAGAGAAAAGCTCATCTTCAAGTTTTTGGACAGTCCTCGTCTCCTCGAGAGACTGGATTATTTTCACGCTTTTTACGAACGTTTTCATTTCTATAACATATATAGAAATAACCAAAACTTGTTAATGATCAACCAAAAATCAGTATATAAATACACAATAAATATACTGAATTTTCTTGAATTTATTAAACATAAATTAAGCATTTATACACAATAAATACTAGTAAATTTAGTTTAAAAATATCAAATGAATTCCAAAAATTCATCAAAATATACCAAAAATTCAAGAAAAATGTAAATTTTAATTCTGAAAAAAATTTGACAAAATTTGGACACCGGACAAAGCCGCACGCGCCGTCAGAATCTGTTCCACGCGCCACCACGCGCCGGCACGCGCACCACAGGGTATGATGACTCACGTGACACGTGGCAACATGTGATTGGAGCACACGTGGCACACATGCCACATGTCATCACCTGATTGGGTCGACGAATGACGTGGGTGATGACGTGTCACGATGATGTGGCACTAGCTTGACACGTGTCATCATACTATTGGTCCGAAATGATGACGTGGCACGATGACGTGGCAGAATCACAATTGTTTTGTGACACGTGTCGTCATGCTATTGGGACACGTTTTTGACAAGTGGTCGTTGACCGTTGCAGAGGCGGTTGACTTGGACACTTGTCTGTATATGATTGGTGGGACTTTTCAACCGTTACAAAAAGCAGCCAATCCCATAGCGCCACGTGTACAGCAGACCAAAACCTTCCCCAACCGTTGCGCGGCCAATCCCAGCCGCAGTGGTGGCGCGTGAGGTACACGCGCCGCCTTACTGGCCTCTGTTGGCCGTGAAATTTGACATTCCGACTCGATTTTTCGTGCTGATTTCAGTGGTGTGGTCAGATTTTCGAAATTCCGACAAAAAATTTTGACACTATGTACTACTGGATCTAATACGGTATCGTTTTGACTCGGATAACATTGCAAATCCGTATCAAAACGAAAAAAAAAACGAATTCAAAATTAACAGAAACATATTCTTGTTATGGAATATCAGATTTCAATGTCTACGGAATCATTTTGACGCGGATTTCAATATAAATCCGTATCAAAACGAATAAATATGTATTTAAACGAATAAATACGCATTCAAACGAATAAAGAAACGTATTCTTATTCACGGATTTCCATAAACCAAGATATGAACACATCAATATTCATGGAATACCAGAAAACTAGATTCGAACACATCAATCTATAAACCTTTCGGCTCTGATACCAATGAAGTCAGAATTCCATAGATAACCATAAACAGATAGATAAACAGACTTACGGTTTATATGCAGCGGAAACTCGTTTATGGAATGGATCTGATCTACGCGAGAAACCGGATCATTCTGGTTGCCTTTCCTACGAGTGTATGAATACACTGAGTACGGGCTATATCCGTGAATTCTTCCGACGAACGAAGAAGTAAACCGTGTTTTGTCGGTAGGGACGTTTTCCCCGGGAATAGAAAGGGAATCTCTACGATTCTCTCTCGTTAAGAAATAGAGAAACTTCTTCTCTATTTATAGTGGAAATCCCAACTTCATCTATATATAAGGTCGGACCAAATTACACATTTGGTCCTTGTAATTTACACATAATTACAGTTTAGTCCCTGCCATTCCAAAATGTCATGGGCGGACCAAAAACCAACACTTTCAGTATCCAAACTTCAAACACTGTTGTGTTTCTAGTACAATAATTCGACATGAAATAATTTTTTTTTCTTCAAATGACACTTTTAATTTAATTAGAATTTTAAATTATTCTAAATAAAATTATTGTAGAAAATTATTGTCCAATATCCTTATCTTCTCTAGTGAAAATTCTGATATAGTTCCAAATCGGTCCTATCCGAGACGACAGTAGAGTTGGGGTGAATTAGCTATATAGCCCATATGATAGAATTTATATTCAAAATAAACCAAACATGATTGTAGATAGCAAAATAACACAATAATAGAGCATATATTCAAAATGGTATCGTGTATATCTAAAAAAATAAAAATATTTTATACCTATTATTTATGCGTTAGTCCCAAATAGGCTTTAAGGTACACTAGAGGGGGGTGAATAGTGGAAATACCTAAATAAAAATTCTTTTAAGGAAACCTTTAAATTTAAAAATAATTTTGCCCAAGAATCAAGTTTTACTTTAAAATGCAGAATGAAAAGATTTGTAAAACTTGTAAATTTAATTGCTTTTTAATAAAGAAAGTAAAATCTCAAAAAGGCTATTGCTGTTGAAAATAAATGCAGAAATATAAATAGTAGTAATTAAATATAGTAGGGATCATGGTTTTCAGACCCGGACCGGTAATCGAACCGGTGAAGGGATGGATTCATGGATTTTGGATTAAACCGGAATAAACCGGAATCAAACCGGATTTAATAAATATATTATAATATTATAATATTTTTATTTTTATATTTATAATTTATGAAAATTTGAATATTTTTATTATAATTCTTTAAGTTTAAGCATTTCAAACACGATATACTAATTAAAAAAACTCAATTGATGAAATATAGTTTTTATACTTACAATTAAATGTCGATTTAATTTAAAATAATTTAAAAATACAAACTATATTTTATTTTAATTAAAAACACCTCAAAATAATAACTTAAATTTTATATTTAAATAAATTTTTTTTTTAAAAAAAAAAGTCTGGTTGAACCGGAAAATCGGTCCGGTTCACGGTTTTCCGGTTCGACTGGCCGGTCCGACCCGCCGTTGACCGGTTGTTGATCAAAGTGAAAACCGGATAAAAACCGATCGGTCTGACCTCCGGTTCCGGTCGAACCCCCGTCTGACCGGCCGGTTCGGTCCGGTTTTCACAACTATGGTAGGGATAGATAGATTATCGATACAGAGATTTATACAGGTTCAGACCAACTGTCTTACTCCTGTTCCTAAGTGAACTATTCAGGATTTTCCTCTATAATTCCTTTAACGATAGGAATCAAACCAAGTGATCTTTCTTCTGTCCAAGATCGGGACGATTAGTCCTTTTTCTGTCTAGGATTAAGACAATGATCATTCTTCTGTTTGGATCGAGACACTCGATGTTTTTCGTAAGCTCAAATACAAAACTTTTTACAACAGTTATTTTTCAAAGATTTACAACCAGACTTTCTACAAACTTTGTTGATAAAACTATAACAACAAAGCTCTCCCTCACACTAATATCCCTTAGTGTGAATTTTCAATTCACTCAAAATATTGTATTTGAAAGAATGTGAATTGTTTTGATGAAGACTTGATTTCTTTCAATTTCTCTCTGTGAAGTTTGTTGGAAAGACTACTCAAGAATGCTTTGATTGCTTTGAATGTATTGTAAACTCTGTAAATTGTTTTCCCAAGTTGAAATGCATGCAATTGTCTTCTATTTATAGGCATTGGAGAGGTAGTTTGGAGAGAGAAGTCAAATTTTGTTCAGATTTCTGAAACTAGTTGTTATAGTGTGTTCAGCCCTCTGAAGCTTTAATTGTGATTTCCTTCAGGTTTTCTAAAACTAGCTAATAAACATTTTTTAGCCCTCTGCAAGAATGTAAAGAGTTTTCTTCAGATATCTGAATGTATCCGTTCAGATCTCTGAATTTTGAATTTGAATTTTTTCAGGTCTCTGAAGGTAGCCGTTATATAGTGTTCAAGACTCTAAAGCTTTGAATTTGAATTTTCTAAGGTCTTTGAATGGCCGTTAAACAGTGTTCAGGATTTTGAAACTTTGTAGTTGACTTTTTCAGGTCCCTGAATAGCCATTATACAGTGTTTTAAGCCTCTGTACATATGTAACTGGATCTCTTTAAGTCTTCAGCCTCCTGAAGCAAAGTGTATCTTATTTCTCCAACCTCTTTAATATTCTTTTTATATAATTCTCTCAATATCTTCATTGCATGTCTTCATCTTCATACTTTAATTAATTAATTTAAAAATAAAATTACATTTATCATTAATTATTAAAGTATTTATTTAATTTTATCTTCTTCAAATGAAAGTTATTTTCATCAAAATAAGGTTCAACACTATGCTAGATATTAATAAAGAAAAGTAAAAAAAAACAAAAAACAAAACGATAACTACAATATAATTATAATATAATAAATAGAATTCTATTATATCTAAAATACAAATGAAATCAAGTATATATTATAATTTTCAAAAGAATATGTTATTACTACCAATATGCTATATAAATATAAACAATATATAGCAAATATTATATAGATATAACATGAATAAATAATACTAAAATAAGAATATATTATTACTGCCAATATACTACAGGTATAATATGAATATAAATAATATATACTAAAAATTAGACAAATATAATATCAATATAACATGTATACACAACAAATATAATATCAATATATACCAAACTAAAATAAGAATATGTTATACGAATATACTCTATACATTATACGAATATAATATCAGTATAACATGACTATACCATAAATATAATATTGAATACAAGCAATATACACCATATATTATACAAATATAATATGAATATACAACAAAAAGTAAAAAAAAAAAAAACAAATTATACTGTAAAAGAATATACAATATACTAATAGATAATATGAATATAAGCAATATACACCGAATGTTATACAATATAATATGAGTATACAACAAATGGTAAAAAAGAATACAAGAAATATAAGTAATATATAGCAAATGTTATATAGATATAACATGAATACACAATACTAAAATAAGAATATGTTATTATTGTATATAACATGACTATAAGTAATATACACCAAATGATAATAAAAAAAAAAGAACGAATCTATTACAAAATTGCTAATATAACAAACATGATAAATTTTAGAAACACCGATAAATCAATATTTCAATATTGATAGTCTAATAAAAGAAATAAGGTTAAAATAAGATAATTACATAAAAATAAAAAATAAAAGAAAAACCCGAGTAAAGATGTAAAGTTTAAATATCGATAATTGTATACAGAAAGATAAAATGGGTTAATATTAGAGCAACATTAATAAAGTAAATTAAATGTAATAAAAAATACAGATTGAATTTGGGTTAAAAGGGAAAGAAATTATATTTATAGAAATATTAGGGATACTAAAAGACATAATAGGAAAGAGATTATATAGGCTAATTTCCCCAGTAGGGTTCTCATTCTGTTAAATTTGTACTCTTAGGCTCATACATTTAACGGGTTGGCCCATAAAGTGTTCAATCCTTAATTCTACCTCATATCTGCATATAGCGGCTTAAATCCAATAGATTCAACCACAAATATGAGATGTTTTATGTCCTTTTCTTCTTCAATCAGTCATTCATTTTCATGTATCTATACACTTGATTTTTTTATTTATTTTTTGGCTCATGCCCGTTGGATCTGAACCACCATATACTCCATATAATATGAAGTTGACATCACGTTTTTTAGATTAATTAACTACAGCCATGGGGTTTCTATCTCTACATTAATTGTTTTTGTATTGTTTCTGTTAATACTTAAATTGACTGATTTTTTATTGGAAAATATTGTTTGGGTTAATATTATTTCTATTTATCAATCGTTCATTAATGAAAATTAAATTATTTTAGTTAAAATATAATATATTATTAGTTAGGTTGGTGTGGATTGGGTTGAGCTTGGATTTAGTTCTCTAGCCCAGTCCAAGCCCAAAACAAGCAATATGGGTTGAATTATGAGTATGGGCCTGGACAAGGGCAAGGGTTTCTAGAGCCAGGCCCAGGCCCATCTAAATCATGCCTGAATCTAGCAAGTAGTCAAGTACAACTCTTCAGTGGTGTAGATTTAGATGTTTTATAAACGACGTGCAGATTATCTTGACAATACGGCGTCTTCGTTGTATCTGGATCTTCATATCTTTAATTCTCCTTTTTTGGGTTTGCATTCTTTGATGCTTCAAGATATTTCAGATGTGTTGTTTCGTTTCTTTTGCGTGTTGTAGTCATTAGCGCCTTTTTATCTTTATAAAAAAAGTTACTCTATTTATTTTAATAATAAATCCAACCATGATGGATTAGAGGCTGTCCAGATACTCTTTAGATGGTTTTTTTTCCAATTGAAATCAACTTTATAATTTAAACAATAGAAGTTCCTAAACCACTAAAATCTATGCATGACAAATTAATTAATTCAAATTACGATGATATATAAATATAATATAATATATAAAGTAATATGGTTTAAGAAAAATAAATTAATTCTAAAAATTTTGAGGTGTGCATGAGGTACTTGCTTGATTATCTTTTACTTCTTCATTAGGAAAGAAAAGTACCAATATCTGCTCACAACGACATTTAACAGTATAACACCATTTTCAATTATTTTCATTTATTAGAGTTGAATATGACATTATTTATATACCAAAAAAGAACATATGAGTTAATAAAAAAGTAAATAAAAGACAAATAATTTGCCATTAAAAGAAAAATGGAGTGGTTAGATTGAAAAGGAATAAAGATAAAGGAGTTAGTGGGTAGGAACCGTAAAAATGAAGTAGCGGTTATAAGGTTAGATGGTGATGGTGTGAGAAATACGTAGATAGTGACTCATTCCAAACATTATAGAGTCGTGGAGAGTATTGATTGGTTCATCATTACACATCATGGTTATCATTCATAATCAACCATCCATTCAATATTTCGCAAAAGACAAATAATAAAGCCAAATACATACGTGGTCCTTTTAACTTTTATTTTTAAGCTGTTTCGCCCTTTCAACTATTTTAACAACCTATCTAACCCTTCATGTAAAGGTCAAATACATACTTGGTCCCTTCAACTTTTATTTTTGAGCTGATTGGCCCCCTCAACTATTTTAGCGACCTATCTAACCCCTCATCTATTTTAAAGTGATATTTTTATATAATTGAATACTGATGTGTCATATGACCTGGAGGTGAGAGAAATTTCGGCACGTTTGGGATGAAATTTACGGTTTTACAAGGGTAATATTTTGTAAATATTATATAAAAAAATTATCTGCATTTTTTTCTCCATCTCTCCTCACTTTGGTTAAACTCTCTTCGTTCTTCTTTGTTGTCTCTTCTACAATCATATTTTTTCCTTATCTTGAGTTTTATTAATTGCTGAGAAATTTTAACTTTGTGATAGTTTGTAATGTTAATTAACTAGAAGATGGTTTGAAGATGGTTTCCAGCTTGTGTCCTACATGTATTTAGTGTCAGACACGTGTAATGCATGGTACTCTATTGTGTTTGATTATGTTCACTGAAAGGTTTAAAAATACCACTTTAAAATAGATGAGGTGTTAGATAGGTCTAGGGGTGGCAATGGGGCGGGGATTACCCGAAAACCGTGGGGATCCGAACCGACGGGTGCGGGGAATAACCGATATTATCCCCCACAAGGATAGGGGTAGAGATTTTTTTACCCCCAGTACTTAAACGGGCGTGGGCGCGGGGAGTACTATCTCCGTCCCGTGGGGATCTCCGGCCCGCTCCCGAATAAATTCCCGGATAAAACTCGCATATATATATATATATCCTAATTAGGTCAAGCTAATTATCGTAAAAAAAAATAATGAATTATCGCCAACTCACCAAGTTCAAAGAGATGGAGAAATATGTAGCTTTGAATAATTTGTTGCTGCTTCGAAACAATCTATTGAAAATGTTGGGGTTGAACTTGATCATTATTTGAAGGGGCGTTTGTTACCAAGGAAAGAAGAATTTGATTTACTTGGTTGGTGGAAAAATTGTCTCAAGTTCCCTATGTTGCGATTAATTGCTCGGGATATTTTTGCAATTCGCATGTCAACAATGGCTTCAGAGTCAGCTTTTAGTACATGTGGTAGAGTTCT
This sequence comes from Euphorbia tirucalli, assembly GCA_039660915.1. Lineage (NCBI taxonomy): Eukaryota > Viridiplantae > Streptophyta > Magnoliopsida > Malpighiales > Euphorbiaceae > Euphorbia > Euphorbia tirucalli. The sequence continues at coordinate 72,389,771 of CM077634.1, read as the reverse complement.
AAGTGAGTTTCGTAGCAGTCTTAATTCTGAGATGGTAGAAGCATTGATGCGTACTCAAAGTTGGTTAGAAGTTAAAGTAAAAGATATTTTACTTTACTTCAAAGTTATGTATTAAATGTTTTAATATAATGAATACTTGTGTTTTTAGATTCTAAATCAGTTATGGATTTATTGTTGTGGAACATAAACAAAGATATTGATGTTCTTCAGATAGTTTTTAACTTTTGATATTTAGTTTTTTTATTTATTATTCTATACATCTAATATTTGCTTTTATTCTTATAGGATGATGAAAATACGAATCACAACAAAACCAAGTCCTAGCTCTTAAATGATTGGACTTCAATTTCAAGTTGTTCAAAGAGGAACTTAAATATTCGTAATATTGGATATATTTTGTACTTTGAATATTTAATGTTAAACCACATTTGTAATGTGGTAGAATTTGTATTTTGGTTATTGAATGTTAAAATGGTTATTAAAATAATTTTATTTTATTTTATTTATTGGATATGGGCGGACAGGGATTCACCGAAACCCGTAGGCACCCGTGCGGGGCGGGGATGGGGGTGAAAAAATCCCCGAAATGTTAAATGGGGAATCACCGAAACCGCCCCCGCAATCATTGGGGACGGAGTAGGAAATACACCCTCGCACCCACACCCACACCGTTGCCACCCCTAGATAAGTCGTTAAAATAGTTGAGCGGGCCAATCAACTCAAAAACAAAAATTAAAGAGGCCACGTATATATTTGGTCTTTAGATGAGGGGTTAGATAGGTCGCTAAAATAGTTGAGGGGGCTAAGCGGCTTAAAAATAAAAATTGAAGAGGCCACGTATGTATTTGACCAAATAATAATAATAAAAAAAAAAAGGTTAAATACATAGATATCCTTTGAACTTGTTCAAAAATATCTACTACCCCCATGAAATTTTAAAATGTCCTAATACTTTCCTGAACTTTGAAAAAGTGACCTAGTCTGCTCCTTTGTTGTCACGTGTCATTCAATTATTGGTTGTCTCATGTTTGACTTTTCAAAGCAAACTCTGGGTTGATTTTTCAAAGCAAACTCTGGTTTTTATGTAATTTAGGGGGCAAAATGGGTCAATTTTAAGAAATTCAAGAGGGACATTAGAACACTTTTATGAAATTCAGGGGGAATTAGGACATTTTCAAAGTTTAGGGGGACAATAAGCGTCTTTGCCAAGTTCAGGGAGATTTCTATATATTCGCATAAAAAAAAGAGCCTGTTTCTTAAGTAATTACGAGTAGAGATGTTATTTTCTCAAAATATAATTTGTAAAATCACCGGTTTCCGAACACCACATTGGACTCCGACTAATCCTGTTTCAGGATAACAATTCAATGAATTATAATATTAAAACCCCTTCGAATATTGGTACTAGGACTCGAACATTTGTAATACCTATAAAAATAAAGTATTCGATTTTATTAATATAATATTCTAATTTTGTGATGTAACATGTTAATTTTTTGTTTTTTAATGATATTTTATGTTGACAATACGTTTAATTAATTATCTCAAGTCATTTAAGTTGAAATTTTCGAAGTTGAATTTTCATATATTCAATAAACTTTAACTGAAAAAAAAATACATTAATTAACAAAAAAAAAAAAAAAAAAAAAAACCTCATGAATTTCAAATTGATTAATCACATAAATAAAAAGAAAAGTCCATCAGTCGGAATTAGTAAATTACATGAAACACTGTTAGCACAACGCTCCAGGAAAGACATAATTATAATATCCATCTTTTGTGTTGCTAAATCAATTAATTTTTCCACCTTTTATAAACTTTGTATTATATACTCTTTTTATCAATCAAAAGACTCAACTGTGGTAGTGATATTATTTTTTATTTATTTATCTATATTTCTTTTTTCATTAAAATTGTTGATTATTTCTTAATTTACGAACAAATTTCCTTAATATAATGAATTATAATTATATTTTTGTACGATAATTTTATTCAGGCCTTAACTGTAGTGAAAATTTCTTGTCGCTTCTTATACTCCCGTAAGCTACAAACCCTAAGTCATGTATATATATATATATATATATATATATATATATATATATATAGTGTGGAGATTGAGCCTACTTGAATTGGTTGAATTAGACTTAAATGGTGTTGACTTAATCAAAGGGAACGCATTAGTGGTGGTGAGTGCAATTCCAGCCAATCCGTGATTCAAGGAAATTTTGTCACCTTCCTAATACGGTTCATTAATTTATAAAAATACTACTCCCTAACCATAGATTTTGATCATGACACAATCAAATAAGGGAAAATTGCCTTAATCAAATTTTAATATCTATCATTAGAGAGAGGAAAATCCAAATGATTGAACTGTCTACAACATAGACACTATGCCTATACGTAACGTACATATTTATTTCTACTCGTTGGATCTTATTTTGGTAATTATGCTCTTAATTTCATCCGTATGTCCACACCTAATGTTTTGGACTAATTTATTTGCTCAAAATACAGGTCATATTTTGCTGTAAATTAACAGAAACTTAACAAGTAAACTTACTAATATAATAAAATACTATCAATATTTTTAGGGTGTTGGAGATCCCTCATCAGAAATACAATACTCTAAAAAGTGACATATAAATCTTGTAGATTGAGCCTTAACAAAAGCTAAATGATTTTGTGTTATATAGGTCTAACTCTACATATATACTCATTTATACATTCAAGTTCAGCATTCTTAAGACCTACGAAATCTATTCATGGTTTCAGAGTAAAATAAGGTCTGACAGTCGAATGATCCTGGACCCATATATAAAAGACATGGTGGAGTTTGGACTTTATAAAAAAGATTAGATCCGTTGATGACCTTGGACCTTGGAGGGGATAGACCAATAAATGTTTGACAAGTGACAGTCATTCTAAGTTCAACTCTAACGAGTGACGTATAAGTGGTAAGCCAATTGATTTTGTGTTATATGAATTCAACTCCACATATATGTCCACTTATACAGTCAAACTCAGCATTCTCAAATATCACAAAATCTTTCACACACAAATTTGACTAACAACACCATTTACAATTAGTACTTCCCTTTTATTTATAACCATTACTACATTTTATAAATATTTGAATTTTATTAAATATTACTAGTGACATAATATTCAGAATAAAAAAAATATAAATCACCTAAAAATAATAATATTAGATTAAAATAATATTCATTCTTATCAAGAGAGGGATAACAAAAGGAAAGGGGAATGGAAATATTGGATTACATATTTGTTTTCATTTATTTATTTATTTATTTATTTTCAGTATCAAACTGACACTGTATCGTAAGAGGAATAAAATGAAGAAAAATGAAACAAGTTGGCTTACCTTTAATTTCCTTCTAAACGATATGCACAAATTAACATAGCACACATCTTAATATTATGCTCCTCTATGTTGATTGAGGATCCTTGTTGCTAATGACTAGGAAGTTCTACTTCCCAATTTTTCTATTCGTTATTAGCTTTCACATTAAGTCTAATATATGAGTATTTTCATTGTGAGTATTTTCATTGTGCGCTCTTCACATATTCTTTTTGAAGGAACATTTTATTCAAGAGATTTAATCACTGCTCATACTCGTCATTCTTTACGGATCCACTATGATCATGTCACATTAGTAGTTACAATGATCTGGTACGATTACAACTCTACGGAATCATCCGGTTCAGGAAGCATAGAATTTGCCGTACAACTTTCCGGTTCAGGAAGCATAGAATTTGCCGTACAACTAAGGGTAAGTATGTAAGTAGGGCACAAGGGGCTAAAAAATAAGTAGAAAGATATTGTTGAACAACCATACCCGCTCCTTTCTTTATCCTAAAGAGCCTACACACCTACTCCCACCATTAAAGTAAAAGTGAAGAAACTCTTTTATATATGACATATGATTAATCACCAATTTTTTGCCATTAATTATATAACACACCTTCGTGTAGGGAAAGTGCATGTAAGAGTGGGGACTCATTTCTATTCCAAGAAGAAGAGGAAGAAGAAGAAGAAGAAATTAGAAGAATAAAGAAAACAAGACAAGAATTGGAGCGTTTGATGACAAATTAAAGAAACACAAAAAGGGAAATTGTTTCTTTTCTATCTCTCTTTAGTCACTAAATTCAAGATTCAATGGCTCCCCCTCTCCATTTCTTGTCTTTATAAATAAACCTTCATCCCCTTTTGTTAATTACATATTATAAAAAAAAAAAAAAAAAAACACTACAATCTTTCTTTCTTGGCTTACTTTTATCAATGCTGATCAGAAACTCCATATTTTCCACTAAAAAGTTCTTCAAGAAAACCCTTCACACCTTGAAATCTTTATTTACCGGCGGTTCTGATTACCGGCGGATACCAAAAACCTCACCGTACAATAACCCCATTCAATTTGACATGATGAAGAACAGATCAGAATTGGATAATTTCTACAGCGACTTTACGGACAGATGGGATCACAAAGGCAAGAAAATCAAGAAAAAGATAACGCCGGCGGCGATTAAACAAGGGAAGGATGAAATTGAAAAAGGAAGTTTGGAATATGGGGGTAATAGTGAAAGAATATGGAAGGAGAGGGGTTCAAATTATGGTATGGAAAGGAGGAGGAGGGATGAAATCGAAAAGAAATTGAAGGAGATAGAGATGATGGATAAAAGCAATGTGGAACATGTGTTGGATATAGAAGAAGTAATTCATTATTATTCAAGGTTAACTTGCCCTGCTTATCTTGATATTGTCGATAAGTTTTTGATGGATATGTATGCTGATATTTTTTCTCAGTTTACACCCAATTAGCTTCAATTACAGTTATTATTTCATTGATTTCTGACTGTATTTTTGGTCCTTAATTTATCACCTTGTTTTGTTGTTTAATTTAATTTTTATTTTTATTTTTATTTTTTTATCTCTGTACATAGCTTTGTGCCTTTTTTTTTTTTAAGTCATTTTTCTTTTATGTAAAAAACTTAGTTGTTCTATTTCAATAAACAGACTCTGCCTAAGATTGAGAAGGACAATGGTCAACTTTTTGCTCACTTTTTTTTTTTTTTTAAAAAAAAAAAATTACTTTTAGTGTATGCTTGTCGAGGTAAGTGTTACATATGATAATAAAAGTTATCCTTAGATATTACAAGTTAGTATAAATTTTTTGGGTTCAATAATTACATGACATGATATTAGGTCTCTTAGATAAAGTGATCGAGGGTTTAAATTATAGTAACATCGTATTGTTGAAATTTCAACATATGATAGAATAGGGTTTTTGTTATATACGCTTCAAGCCCAAAAGACATTCACTTAAAGAGTGTGCGATTGATGATAATAGTTGCATGAAAATTACAAATTTTAGAACAATTTTAACTTTATGATAAACTTACACTTTAGTTTAATTTTACCCTTTCAAAATGAGTACAAAGGCAAGTTGAATCCATCGAAGGTGCGTTAAAATATAGGGAAATTGTCAGTTTTACACCCAAAATTAAGTTTACTTTCAAACAATACCTTTAACTATTTACCAAATTACCATTTTTTTTAAATTCTTTTATCCATTACTTTAATATTTATATTTTTCTCTTTTTTACGTTTTTTTTTATGTTTTCTATTTCTCTCTTCCCCTCTCTTCCCCTCTCTTTCTGTCAATTTTTTTCCTCCACTTCCTGCAGGTGTTTCGCCTTCTCCCACCGCCACCACCGACCACCGCTGATTTTTTTCTGTTTGTTCATAAATTGTGATTACTGTGTTTTCGAGATTGAAATTTTAGTATTTATTTATCTATTTGGATTGAATAATTTAAGAATTGAGATTTGGAATTCGAGTCAGGAGTGGTTGGTTTCTATTTCGAGTCAGAAGGAAAAATAAATAGTGTTGAACAGTTACCTTGGACAGAGGGAGAGAGAAGGAGCATAGTTAGCGAAGAAGAGGAGGGAGACGATGACAGGCACAGTGCTGCCACCGGTACCGGCTGGTGTGGCGCAGAAATGGGTAGGGTCATTCGCGAACTCCTTTAGAATAGCGGCTGTAGCTGATCGATTGGCCTCGCACCTTCAGTTTGGCAGCGTCTCTAACCCCACCGAGTTCTTTGGTCTCTGCCTCTCGCTTGCCAGGTATTTGAGTTGTAAGTTGCTTATTAGTTACTAGGTCTGAAGAAATTTGGTTGAGTTCTCATAATCATAATACGAAAAAAATTAGGCTTAGTTGTTGCTATATGCTTGGTACTTTTCTACAATTGCTGGGAGAAAAACAAATTTCTGTTGATAATTTCATATTGTATGTATCAACTGTTGGCTGCTGATGGGTTTTGCTTCTGAGCATTTCTGATTGTGGTGGCAGTGAGTGGTGTTATGTTTATATCATTTCCTGGATATCCTCCACGGTCCACGGTATATGCAATGGAGTTTTGACTCCACATTTAATTGATTTTTAATAGAATGGCAGTTGAGAACTAAATTTCAATTATCAATGCTAGAGACATTCTTCTGTTTGTCATTAAGCTTGTACAGTATAGGTGTAGGAAGAACTGGGCATGGAATTTGAGAACTAAATTTTGTTCAGATAAGAGTATAGTAGCCACTTCATCTGTCTGATCCTACGTTGATAAAGGATAAAAAGGAACACAAATATTCATATATTAAGATTGACAAAATTGCCATGTTTGGTAACATAAGATGTAGTTTCCTGCCAGATTTTAGCTGGAGCAATTATGCTGCTGCTTGAGTTAGCCTTTTAGGTTTCCTTGTGTTGATCATTTATTTGTTGCTGTCACAAAATTTTAACATTTGGCCATTCATTCTTGAGCATTATGATCCTTTCCTAGGTTGAATTATATTACTATTTTTATGCTCACCAAACTTAATTGTTGTTTCTTTATCTACAAGAGTATGTGTATTTATTCACATAGCTAACCATTTCTAGCTGCCATCGACTTCATCTTTGTCGGCCATTGTATTTCCATCTCAGGGAGCTGTGAAAGTGATGGCAAAAGACCTTATTAGAACACGTCATCAAATTGAGAAGTTTTATAAGCTTAAATCACAACTTCAGGGTGTGGCTTTAAGAATTCAGGTATTTTCTTTAAAAGTGTTCCACATTCTTTATTTAGGATTATGCATTTCCATTTAATTTGGTAGTCTTAATACTGTTTTTTTATGCATCGAGCTTATAATTTCTTCCATGTTAGATACCCACATTTCTGACCATTTATTGGATGCTTTGAAATAGAGAATGTTTTGATAATTGGATCAAGGTCGAGGCTTCATTTTTTATATGATTACACTGACCTCATGCTTGTGTACAAACTTCTGCATGTTAGTACATTTTTCCGCTATTCAGAAAGAGTAATACCAATCAAGGAAAACGAGCCAGAAGTTGGCAGTTCAAAGATTTTGCAGAGATCCAATGTGACCGAACCTCAGCTATGTCAACCATCATTTGTTAGTGTCCAAGTTTCCTCAGCTGTAAACAAAGGATCCGTTAATTCTTATCCTGCCAATGAGAAAAGGTGAGACATGCCAACTGTCAGTGAGCTTTTTGATTGTCTAGTCAACAGGGGAGGTATCTGTGTTAACGAGCCAGAAGTTTGCAGTTCAAATATTTTGCAGAGCTCCATTGAGACTAAACCTCAGCTATGTCAACCATCATCTGTTGGTGTCCAAGTTCCGTCATCTGTTGTTGTTCAAGTGGTATTAGTTTCATTTTTTTTTTTTCTCTTGTAGTCATCAAAGTCTGATGATTTTGGCTTGAGCTGTAATTTTGCAACATTAGTATTATCTTGTAATTTAGATTAGATCCTTTTGTTCCTAATGTATTTATACACTTCTTATATACTATTATACATTGTTATACACTTCTTATACAATGTTATATGTTTATACACTTATTATACATTGTTATACATTGCTTATATATTATTATACACTGTTTATACACTACTTATACACTTCTTATACATTGTTATACACTGTTATACACTTCTTATACACTTCTTATACATTGTTATACACTGTATACACTTCTTATATACTGCTTATACACCATTTATACAGTTATTATACACTGTTTATACATTTTTTATACACTGCTTATACATTGTTTATACACTACTTTTACACTGTTATATGTTTATACACTTATTATACATTGCTATACACTACTTATACATTATTATACACTATTTATACACTTCTTATACACTACTTATACACTTCTTATACATTGTTATACACTGTTTATACACTGCTTATACATTGTTTATACACTACTTATATATTGTTATACATTATACACTTCTTATACAATGTTATATGTTTATACACTTATTATACATTGTTTATACATTGTTTATACATTATTTATACACTGTTATACGTTGTTTATACATTATTTATACACTACTTATACATTGTTAGACACTATTTATACACTGTTTATACATTGTTTATATATTATTTATACATTGTTTATACACTGTTTATACACTGTTATAGATTTTTTGTACATTATTTATACACTGTTTATACATTATACACTGTTTATACATTTATTATACATTATTTATACATTGTTTATACACTGTTTATACACTGTTATAGATTTTTTATACATTTTTTATACATTGTTTATACATTATACACTGTTTATACATTATTTATAATCTGTTATACATTGTTATACACTGTTTATACACTTCTTATACATTATTATACACTTCTTATTTATTATTATACATAATTTATACATTGTTTATACACTTTATACATTGTTTATACATTATTTATACACTGTTTATACAATTCTTATACACTGTTATACATTGCTTATACATTGTTTATACACTGTTTATACTTTGCTTATACACTGTTTATACATTATTTGTATACTGTTATATTTTGTTTATACATTGTTTATACTCTTCTTATACACTGTTTATACACTTCTTATACACTGTTTATACAATTGTTATACATTATTATACACTTCTTTTTTATACATTGTTTATACACCCTTTATACCTTAGTTATACCTTAATTATACCTTAGTTATACCTTAATTATACATTATTTATACATTGTTTATACACTACTTATACATTGTTATACATTATACACTTCTTATACAATGTTATATGTTTATACATTTATTATACATTGTTGTACACTTTTTATACACTATTTATACATTGTTTATGCACTGTTATACATTGTTTATACATCGTTTATACATTATTTATACATTGTTTATACATTATACACTGTTTATACACTGTTTATACATTATTTATACACTGTTATACATTGTTTATACATTATACACTGTTTATACGTTGTTTATACATTGTTTATACATTGTTATACACTGTTTATACATTGTTATACATTGTTTATATATTGTTTATACATTGTTTATACATTTTTATACATTGTTATACATTATACATTATACACTTCTTATACAATGTTATATGTTTATACACTTATTATACATTGTTATACACTTTTTATACACTGTTTATACATTGTTTATACACTGTTATACATTATTTATACATTATTTATACATTATTTATACATTATACACTGTTTATACACTGTTTATACATTATTTATACACTGTTATATATTGTTTATACATTGTTTATACATTATACACTGTTTATACATTGTTTATACATTATTTATACACTGTTATACATTGTTATACACTGTTTATACACTTCTTATACATTGTTATACATTATTATACACTTCTTATATATTATTATACATTATTTATGCATTGTTTATACACTTTATACTTTGTTTATACACTGTTTATATAATCTTTATACCTTAATTATACCTTAAGATACATTATTATAGTGATTATACCTTAGTTATTCCTTATTTATACCCTAAGATACATTACTATATTGATTATACCTTAATTATACCTTAGTTATATTTAAGATACACTATTACAGTGATTATACATTAGTTATACCTTAGTTTTACCTTAGTTATACCTTAGTTATACACTATTACATTGATTATACATTAGTTATACTTTAATTATACATTAAGATACACTATTACAGTGTTTATACCTTAGTTATACCTTAATTATACATTAGTTATACATTAAGATACACTATTACAGTGATTATACTTTATTTATACCTTAATTATACCTTAGTTATACCTTAATATACAAAGGCATAATTAGTTATACTTTAGTGAAAAAAATATGTCGGAAAAAGTATATACATATGGACTTTGTTTCGAAGATAAAAAAAAAATAAAAAAAACTTTCTAAAGTCACGTGACAAAAAAATAAACGGATTGAGAGATAAATGCAAAATTAGATTAAAAATTATAAAAAGAGGAGAGAGAAACGTTGACAAAATAGAGAAGGTATTTTGGAGATTTTGATTTGTGTTTTGTTGTTTAATTTGTTCATGAATCACGTAAATAGGATAATTTTTGTTTTAGGTATTTTTGAAATTTTGAAAAGTTTTTAAGGTATTTAAGCAAACTTTTTCTTTTAAGGTAAAAATGTTATATGGTGCCAAAAGTTATGTATTTATGTAAAATGCCCTAAAATATATGAAAACTTGTTTTCCTTTTTTCTCGAAATATTTTTATCCTGTGAAATGTAAATGAGAAGGCTTTGGATTTCTCTCAGCCTAGAGCTATGGGTCATCAGGTAGTGGGCAAGTAGGCCCAGAACATGCGGCTCAGTTGGCACATCTATTGTTCACATAATGGGCCTCGTGAACCTGATTGGTAAACAAAAGGGCTTGTTATGGGAATAACAATTACAATATTAAACTATTCAAAACAAATAACAAAAGTAAGAATTTAAATATTTAAAATTACAAATACACAGGAATTTTATTTTTCTTGCTAAACTCTAATGATTTTAGAGGAGCATTAGTGTAAAAATAAAAAAGAAATGAATTGAGAAGTGAAACAAAGGTGGTGTAATATTATAAATATTTATTAAAATTGATAAACTATTTCTCTAAACCTAGTGGATGATAAAATTATTACAAAATTACAAACTCTTAACACAAGTAAATATATCCAATTCAAACCTATTATTTAAAAAAAAAACTAATTTATCATCTAATCAAATTATTTATTTTAATCTCAGTTCTCTATTTTAATTATTAATATAATGTAATATAATGAAAATCTATTAAAATAGTAGCTAAGAAATTCTATGAATTAATTTGGTAATGATTACTAACTATGCCCTTTATAGGACTGAATCAGACAGATCTGGTAATAAAATGTCAGGTATACTTACCATATATATATATATATGTGTGTGTGTGTGTGTCAAGAATAGTTTTGAAAAAAAAAAAAAAGAACTATGAAATGAATTTGTGTGTTTTTAATTTTTTTATTATTTTTTTTAAACAATTATAGAAATCAACAAGTATTTTTTTTGATGAACTAAATCAACAAGTATTGATTTCAAATTAAATTCAGAATCCTGAAACTTTCTTCGAAATTTCTCAATATGTTTGCTATAAATTTGTGATAATAAATTTAATCACAAATACAATATGGTGATGTAACAAAATAAACAAAAAAATGGAACAAAATTTGAATTAATAATAGATTCGTGGATTTTAATTCACTAATTGAATTTCGTATGATAATCATTAATCAATATTAATGTGAAACCATTTAGTCCTTGGGAGTGTGAACGATTTAGACTAAACTTGTTGTCCTTTAATTAAGGAGAAAATATCGTATTACATTTCTCCAGACGAAAATTTCCATTATGGGAACTCAAATAATTTCCTATTCAAATATACAAATCTTAATGGGTGAATTTTCAATTCAGATTGAGGGTCACTCCAAAAAAAAAAAAAAAAAGAAAAAAAAACTCCGAATACGTAAAAAGATGAATTTGAAAGATAAAATTACACAAAATTAATTTAAATCGTTAACCTTTTAGGGAAATAATCCATAATTACTAAAACCCCTAAATTAGGTATCAGGAATACAATTTCCTTAATAGCAATGACAACTGAGATATATATATACACACTATACTAACATAATTTCCTGATTAAAAAAAAAAAACTCCATTATTGTCCTTCGTTTACATCTAATTACAAGCTTTTTTCTGGTACTATATACTATCTCTTCTCTTTATTATAGTTGTATTTAATTTATTCTATGTATTATAGTAAGTATAAGGCTAACATGTGTAGTTTTGATAGATAATTAAAGAAATGGGACGTGGAAAGCTAAAAATGGAGCTTATTGATAACGAGAAAGCTCGAATGGTTACTTATCAGAAGCGAAAGAAAGGTTTGAAAAAGAAAATCGAGGAATTTCATATTTTATGTGATGTAGATGCTTGTTTGATTATCGTCGGACCAATATTCAATAATCGTCCTGTTGATGTTGAAACCTGGCCATCAGACCCTAACGAGATTAGGAGAATCATAGAAAGATATCGATCTGAAAGCAACAAAAGAAAGAAAAACGAAAACTTGTCTCATTTTTTTGAGTCCCGAAAAAAGAAATTGGGCGATGAGATTGCAAAATTGCATAAAGCCTGCTCGAAAGCTAAGTTCCCGACATGGGACAATCGACTCAACGACTTCGGACTTCACCAACTTCATTCCCTTTGCTCAGCTCTAGAATCAAGGATTCGAGCTGCAATGGATAGGATTTCGATTCTAAAAGGTGAGTATACTTACTTGAATAACATTATCAAATCAAACCCTATGCCTATGCCGATGCCAATGCCAATGCCAATGCCAATGCCAATGCCAATGGCTACTACTTTTGGTAATGCGTTGCAGTTGCATCAAAAGAGCATACAACAAGAGGCTTCTTTTTCTTGTTGGAATCCATTTGAAATTGATCATCAAATGATTCCAATTAATGTTAATCCTCTGATTAGTCCAACATTAATGATGGTGATGATGGGGAACAGTGAAAACTTTAGCCGATTTGCCGGCGAATCAAGCAGTAGCAACAGGGTAAAAGAACAAGTAGAAGTTGCAACAGCAGCTTGTAATTTTGGTTCAGGCATAGATCAAACAGTTGGCGATGTGGTGATGTTGAATAATGGTAGTAGGAATCACCCAGCTATAAGCTATCATGATGCAATTGGCAGGCATCAAACTTTGGCTTCAATGCAGGCTCCAATACTAAGGTTGCCAAATGTTTCTCATCATGCTCCTATTTCTCCATTTTCAGAATTTTATAATTCTGTTGGTAATCTTCAGTAGCAAGACGACAAAGGAAAGTTTTAGACTCTAAACATCGATTATGATCCAGAGTGGTCCTAGGGGCATCCCTCGACCGCCCACATTATTTGGCTTCAACACTACTAGCCGTAGTTATTTCAGATCATGATGTCGAACTTTCATAAAATCATTTTCATCTAATTTAAATTATCGAATATTTTTTAAAATTATATTTGTGTGTGTTTTCCAATTAATTTGTTCTCGGTATTCTATATATATTTTTTCCTTCTTTTTATATTGATTCATGAATTATATATTTAAATTTATTTTCTTCTTTTTTCTATATATCTAAAGTATTTTGTGATAAATTGGAATTTCTGTGGTTATTTATCTCCGAGCAGTGGTGATAGATCTTAAAATTATGCAGGTAGCATTATTTGTTTTTGATATTCTGTGTCATGTTGGCTTTAGTTTTATTTTTAGTTTTTGTATGTGATTTTTTTTCTTTTAAATTTAATTAGTTTTATAACAGATCAACGATTTTGATGTACTTAATATTGATATATATTATGGTCTTGCTTGAAAAATATTTCCATTAAATGAAAAAAAAAAAAAAAATCACTTTTTCTTACATTTTAAGGTTTTTCTTATGCTTCATGATTAATATTTATGATACTATATATTTGACTATCAATTACTTTGATAATTACAATTCTTTCCAAAAAGAAAAAGATAATTACACTAGAATTACAGGCTTTTTACATAAAACGCAACAATATTGTTAAAAATTAAACGATTAGCACTATAAAAAAAAAGTATAAATATCTTATGGTAAAATATAAATTACAATAATTAAAAATTTATTTTCTCTCCAATGTGTTTCTCTCCCTATCCTTTCTTCAAAAATTTCTCTCCCTTATCTTATCTTTACTTTTCTGTCTTCTCTTATATAATTAAAAATTAATTTTATTTATTTCTATATTGATTCATTTTTTTCATCTTCAATTTTAGAAAATTGTTTTTTTTTTCTATATATATCTTTTTCATTTTCATTTTGGCACTAATATTGCACATAATTGACATATACTGTGTATATACTACTTTTATACTGATGTTGTACCGCTTGTCTCTTTCTTTTGCACATATTTTATTTTTATAGTGATTTTATACTAGTTTTATATAACGATTATATGAAAATGAGATTCATATCTATATATTGTTTCTTTTTTTCTTCATATTTGTCTTTGGCATCAATGTTACACACAATTTGAAAAAATTGCATATAATTTAATTTATACTAATTTAAAAGCTTTTTTTTTATTTACTTTTTATTTCACGTATATCGCTTTTACATTAATAAAATAGATACTTTTGACCCGATCCCCATACAAACCTCATAATTTTCTGTGTTTATCCTCTTAAAATTTTAACCATGTTATTTATGAATTTCCTACCAAAATTGAAATATTTTCTAGCAATAACTTTATTTTTTATAATTTTTCAATTTTTTCATTATTTAATTCGCTTCTCGAAAATTATAAAGTTTCATCACTAGGGTGAATTATATTCATATCAACCTACATATAAAATTTCAACCCAAAACCAAAGGATATAATAGTTTTTAGATGATGTGTTTGAATGACTGTCTCTATTTATCAAATATTGTAACCATAGACCTAAGATTGTCAACTTTTAAAACATGGATCTAGGTTTGTAAATTCGGTAAACTACATTTATTTTTTTTTTATATTTTCCCAGTAGATTACTTTCTTATATTTATTTATTAAAAGAGAGAAACATGAGTCTCATTAAGATATAATGTCGGCTTCGACCACTTTTTTTGGGGTCTTTTTACTATTTAAAAAGCTCTATTGTGATAAAATAGCCCACTGGACTAGCTATTGGGCTGCACAATAACGAAGCCAGGCCCATAGTTTTACAATGGGCCTATATTCATTTCAGTTTTGACAATGTTTTCAGGATTTTTTTTTTTTTTTTTTTTGACAATGTTTTCAGGATTTTTTTTTTATTTTTGGGGGTGGGGGGGTACATACTTTTCTTCTGAAGCAAAAGTAAGAAAGATTCTTGAAGAATCCATTAATATTCCGACAGGAAGGTGACAAATTCCGCAAGAAAAGTGACCATATTGTGGGAGTAGATTCTTCCGTTTATGTAATCACATTCCCTCAAAGATGTGTCCCTTTGCTAAGGAAAAAGGAGATAAAGAAGTTTTCTTTTTTTCCCCATTTGAGAGAGCTATTATCTTGGAAAATTGAAGGGACCTACTTTTAATCATGTCTCTTCCATGCTTCATGGAAACATATGATAATATTATAATATTTCACATTTAATACAAATATAAGCATATGCAATGACAAATTTCAAATTGAGTTTTTTTTTTTTTTTTTTTTAACAAAGTTTGAAGAGGGTGGTGAAATTTGAATCCAGGACTCGAGTTTCCCTTTGAGTCCCCCTTCAAATCCTTCTAGATTGGTGTAGCTAAGTACAATATTTTAAATATAGTTTTAGATTTTTTTAACTTAGAAGAATATTAATGTAGAGATAAAACATCAAATCCCAAGCATTATTCTACAATAATTAACTATAATATGGATGTGGGACTCTTTTTGTGATTCACGTTTTGTCTTATGCTTAAGTTTCTTCCTAGTTTTTCTTATTTACTTTGTGAGTTTTTCTTAAACAAAAAACTTTTGTGGATCTTTTTTTTTTTTTTTTTCCTTTTTCTTTGTGGAGATTGTCTTATGATGATGTTTAAATTTAAATGAGTGTATTAATTATTTGTTATTATTGTATTTTTTTTTACTTTGATAGAATACATATATACTAAAAAAACCTTTTTTAACTTCGTAATATTTGGATATATATCAATATCATTATCCTTTCGCAACAAAAATAGGTTGAAAAGGCTTAACTAATGAAAATGGAATATATACTATAATATCATTAAAGTAACATATATAGGAAACTAGTGAATATATAAAAACAACATATATGGAATAATTCAAAGTATCATTCTCAAATCGTTCAATCATATGATGAAGTGTTAGATTAGCTAATAATGTTTTCCAAAAACAATTAATTTTGGGTGATAAGAGATGTAGAAAGAGAGAGGCATTGAAAACTTGATAGATACTCTATCTACACACATAACTTAAAATCCCCTTGACATGTGGAAGGAGAGATATAGTCTAATGATTGAAGAGAAGACAAGTTGCAGTATTAATTGGTGGTCCAATTAATACATTATGATTACCATTTTGTCAAAAAAAAAAAAAAAAAAAAAAAAAAGAGAGAATAAAGTGTATGTAGGTCATTCCTTGGTGAAAAATCATACTAGTTTGTAATGGTGTCGTCTTCTCCCATTCAAGGGATGCCCGCTTGTATGTCTTGCCCTTTTCATCTACTTAATAAAGAGAACTACTTTTTCCTTTTAATGATACATCCTTTCTCTTCCCATTTACATCCTAGCTAGGCCTTTAGGTTTCAATTCCTAAACTTGTTATGTTTTACCACTGCAACACACCAAACATTCTTCGAGATCCCTTATTAGAATGAAATGATAATAGAAAGTGCCATACAACTGGATTAGATTATTCTTTAACATAAACCAATTGATTTTGTATTACATAGATTTGGCTCCATATAAGTTTGTACTCATGCAATCAAGCCCAATTAACATTTTCAAAACCCGCGAAGTCTATTCATTGTATCAAAGTAGATGAAGGTTTGACAAGCCAAAAATTTATATTGGGAAGTGTTGGCAACAATAGGCACTACAAGAAATGTTAGATTTAGCACCAAAAAAGTAAATTTTGTTGATAAAAAGCTCATTTAGCAGCAATATTAAAAGTTACTGCAAAAACACAAATTTAGCAGAAAGATTATATTAAGCTTTTGTTGTAAATACCTATGAACATAATTTTATAGCAGCAACTTTTAGATATTGCTGCTAAATAAGTTTTTTTGCAACAAAATTTACAAAATTTGCTGCTTAATTAACATTTCTTGTAGTGAGTTTGTGAGCTTTGAGAGTGATGGGTGTTTTGCACATGCGAGCGCATATGTAACACAAAACAATTAATTTAATTATATTAAATTCGATCTATAGCACTTATACTATACTTTTAAATGTCATTTATTTTCGATGTGTTAACAACAACAGTTGCAACTTCACATCTGGAAAATGAATATAATGACTCAATACCAAGAAAAACAAACCATACGAATAACATGCTGGGCTTTGTTCCCTTCCTATGTGGAGGAAGAGACTCCTTGGAGCCTTCAGGAGGTAAAGACCATTGTGTGGTTCAGGGGAAGATTTTCAAGTCCTTGAAGTCCATGTGTACCCTTCAAGGTCTGGAGGGACCAGAGGCTATGTTCTTCTTCAAGAGTTAACATATTAGGATATATATGTTGCTTGTGAGGAGAAGTAGCATGTGAGAAAGACATAACAACATTTGAGAGAGAGTTTTGGATACAAGGGAGTGTAGAGAACTAAGAGAGAAAATATTTTTGAGTTTATGAACTTTGTTCTTTAAGTATACTCTTCGTCTTCTTTCAGCGATCGTACTGATTTTTGGAGAGCATATTGGAGACCTTTGTTTCTTGATTCTAATGGCCGGATCGGAATTTGGAAGTTCATAAGTTTGGATTTTCAAGTTTGCAACAGCTGCTGTTTTTGGGCGCTTTTCTTGTGACCAGCTTAGGTTTTCTTCTTGTAGTTTCGTTTCTAGCTGTTAAATTTGGCTGAAACTTTGACCCAAGTTTGAAGACATATTTTTCTGTATTCTGGACTGTGGGATCAGTCATTAGAGGTCAGGAAGGTCCTCGTTTGTTCGTCCCCGTTTTGTTGTTTGCGGTTTCTCTACTACGAGTTTTTAGCTTGAGCTACTTCATCCTTTTCAGTCTTTTGAACATGTTGTTCTCTTCGGATTGGGCTGAAATTTGATGAGCTTCTTCTAGGCTCATTTATCTTCATTTTGTATGGTGGAGATCTTGTTTGGAACTCTAGAACTTTTTGCTCTTGTTGTGTAACTTTGGTGTATCTATTTGTTGTTGTTGTTATTGTTCATTAGAGCCGTGAAACTTGTTGTTGTTCACTAGCTCGGTTTTGTATCTGCTGTAAAATTCTCATATTATAATGGATATTTTATCTTGGGCCAAGAGAGGTTTCGTGGTTTTTATCCTTCACGTTGAAAGAGTTTTCCACGTAAAAATCTCGGTGTTCCTTCTGTTTGCTTATGAATGTTCTACTGATTACGTTTCTCACAGATTCATTTAAGCTGAGAAAAGTTTATTTCGCATTTATTTTCCATCACAACAAACATTTGGAAGTTTATTTCGCATTTATTTTCCATCACAACAAACATTTGGATAATGAAGCAAATGTAACATAACAGTAGAATGTGTAAGATTCCCATACAAACACAACTTCCTATATACAGGAAAATATAGGAATGAATACAATTAATTAAAATAAGTACAAATTGCTTTTCAAAAAGAGCACAAAACAGAACAGGGACTGGGAATTTAGTTAACAAAAAGTGTTACCTTTAATATTTAATTATGTTGAATTTAGTTATAACAAATAGGCCCTTAGAATTTCAACTACTAACCACATTCTGATTCTATATCTTGTGTTGAAAAGGTTTTATGTTTATCCTTAATTGATCACATCACTGGCTATTATTAAGACAAATTTCAACCTTTCGGTATAAAGCTGGATTGGGAATTTTGTATTCTAGCAATTTCAACGGTGTCTTTGTTCAACATCACGCATGATATATAATATTCTACACTACTGATTTTGATTTTTACATAGCCTTTTTATACTTTATATATATATACTTTTTTCTTTTTAATCATACTTGTCTTTGTCTTAATTATTCTTCTTTGACCACATATCCATACATATTATTAAGGAAAAAAATATGAAACTTTAGCCTCATCATTGTTTTTTAATTCTAACTTTTTACTTTTATTTCTTAAGCTTTCCATTAATTAAAACTGAAACATAAATTTTTACTTCAAAAAATAGTGTAAATATTTAATTTGATAAAAAAAAATGCTACAAAAATTTTACATGCATCTACAGTAATTGCATTTTTTTTATAAGTCAAAATAAGATTTTTTTTTTTTTTTAGCCATATTAGACATATAGAAGCTGTTTTTGAATGTTAAAAATAAAATTTAATTACATTATATATATATATATATATATATATATATATATTTTAACTGAATTCGATGTGCCAAATTTTTGTTTTTGTTATCAGAAATTTAATTAAACCTTTTTAACCAATTAAAAATTGAATTTTTGAAATTGAAAAATAAGGAATTTAATCAAAATAAAATTAAGAGTCTAGGATTCTTTTTTTCTTTCCTATTATCAATGTAATTAGGTTAGACTATTATAGACATGATAATATAAAAAAAGGGTAGCATTCTAATATTCTGATCAGAAACAGATGATGACGATTATGAGATGAATTATTTTATCAAAAAAGGACAAAGTTAGGAACATAAAAATCCAATTATAATTCAAAAAGACACCACTCTAGCTATAATGCAAATTTAATTATTAGTGTATTAGTTAATTACAAATGGTCCAGCACAAAATATAGAAAGATTAAGACAGTTTACTACCATAAAATTTTTTGGACCACAATCAATAAAAGCAGTAAATTCGTCAAAATTGGATGGTCCAATTCCGCAGGTACACATGTGCGATTTGTGTACCCAGTATCAACTGGAGAAAGCTGCCTTTCGGTTCGATTAACAAATCTCCCGCATGGTTATCACGTGCCTCTGGACCATTCATTATTATTATTATTATTATTATTATTATTATTATTATTATTATTTCTTAATTAATTCAGTTCTCATAATAATATGTTGTTTTCTCTGCTGTTAATTGACGGCTAGATCTCAGTTTAAACGTTTGTTTATCGTCAAAAACCTACGTGAACTCGAAAATTATGTTCAATTTTGTACAAAGAATTAGCGACAAGTTGGTGTCGGCTGAAATAATATAGTTCCCAAGTGGGTAGAAGATGCAACCGATTCTCTTCATTTTGTTTTATCATAATTAATTTGATAGGCTTCAACAATATTAGGGACAAAACATACTACTACTCTAATTAATATAATTTTCTAATTATAAAATTAAGTTCATTTGAAGAGACATTAGTACTTTAGAGGAGCCTGAATACGTAAGTTAGATCATATATAAATTTAAACCCATATTAAAACCTAATATATACCACTTATATATCACGCTTTTAGTTTTATTTATTTCCAATATATATAATTCTATAAATTTTATATATTAGAATATTACTACTCTTATAACAAATATTAGAAATATTTTATAAATGATAGGTTTCAACAATATCAAGGTTTCTAAATAAACTCGTTAACATAAAAGGCTGCTACGGTAAGGTATTAATTAGGCCAAAAATAATATTTATATTTTCTCGGACACACTTATACACGTAAACATCTCTTAAAGTGTGTACAACACGGACTCATTTTTATCGTTTATTGAAATTAAAACAGAACTGTATAACTAATGTACAGATTTCGTAAACAACGTAAATAAACGGACTTACAGTTTACAAGCAGCGGAAGTTTGTTCACGAAGCGAATTGACTAA
This sequence comes from Euphorbia tirucalli, assembly GCA_039660915.1. Lineage (NCBI taxonomy): Eukaryota > Viridiplantae > Streptophyta > Magnoliopsida > Malpighiales > Euphorbiaceae > Euphorbia > Euphorbia tirucalli. Next base: position 72,368,858 of record CM077634.1, on the reverse strand, counting down.
CACCACATGCCAGATCGTCCAAGTTGCCTTTCCTACGTATGTACAAATACACAGAGTAAGGGCAGTTTCCGCGAATTCTTTCAGCGATCGAAAGTAATATGTTTTCGTTTCGTATTTTTTCTCTGGGAGCGGTTTTCCGAATCCTTTCTGAATCTCTACAAATGATTCTGAAACCGTTTCTATATATAGGGAAATAACTAACTTCTAACTATTTATAGGATTTAACCAAATTATGTATTTGGATCCTATAATTTACCACAAATTACAGTTAAGTCCCTACTATTCCAAAATATCATGGGCGTACCTAAAACCAACAGAAATAACACTAATTAATGGAGTTATTAAAATTTGAATCCCTTATTACTGTGTCTAAGAAGTTCCGGTATCATATTAATAAACCCCTTTTTTTTAGAAATTTAAAAATATTAATGAACCATTTGTTTTTTTTTTTTTTAGAAATTTAAAAAGCTTGAGGTGATAGATTAAGTCAATGAACAATATGCATATTATCTTTGGCACAAATTGCATATATATACTTTTTTTGGACTTGAAATGTTTACGATACATGCTCATCTTATCGTTCGTAGGAATTTCATTAATAAATGGAATTGTCATAATTTGAACTTTTAAACTCTTGGCCGCTTGGTCTATAACAAAATTCTGACACTTTATCAATGAAATAGTTGAGAAAAAGAAGTTTAAACTGATAGTTACAATGTTTAAATATTATTGTTGGCTTGCATAAACCTATTTAATTGAATAAATAAGTAGAAATCTTTTGTAGAAATCTTTTATGGTCCAATATTTTGAAAGGTCTCATTGGTCATAATAGAAAGGCCTTACTGATGTTGATTGTGTTGCAATTAATTATTGATTAATTATTAATTATGCAAGAGTAAATATATGGATATTAGTAATATATCATTTAAAAACTAAAATATAGTTTTTTTTTTTTTTTAATTTTATGTTCCTTTCTGAATTTATGTTTTTTCTTTGTTTCCACGTATGCTTTTTTTTTTTTTTTTAAGCGATAAAACGAAATTTAAATAAGATATATTTTTTATTAATTATTTTTTTATTCTTTTTCTAATGAATATATATGTCTTTAGGAAAAGAAACATACTTTTAGAAGTTGATTTTCTTTACCGAAAGAATGTCTCATTAACTAATAATCCACCAAATTAAAGTAGCTTAGCTTTAACAAGCAAATGAATAACATGATTCCACTATCAATGCCTAATATAATTACTAATCATCTATAAATCTCATTTATTTGAAATCCAAAATCCTAATCTCATGTGTTAGTTATGAGATAAAATATACATGAATTGACGCATAGAAAGCGAATGAAATTAAGAATTTCCCAGAGTACATATTACTATAATTTTTCCTCCATCTCCCATCATCTATTTAATTCACGAAGCTTTTGAATGTGGGTCATTGCACACTTCTTTTTTGTTTTTTTTTTTTAAGAATAATCCAAGTGTTGATTAGAAGGAAAAAGAAAATCGAAAAAAGGTAAACCAGAAAATTATGATGTTTGCAGGAGAAAGTGCAGGTTGCAACAAGCCAAGAGAAAGAATATATAATCAATATTAATATCAACAAACGTGGCTAGACACAATCCATAAATAATTATTAGTAATTAGGTCCTTAATTTAAATTTAATGTACGACTGAATTAATAAATTAGATCCTAAACATGACGAAATTAAGAAAAATAAATGAGTGGGTTGGCGAAGGGGGATTAAGGAATAATGGGGATTTTATGGGCCAGGCAATAATTAGTGGGCCACCTTTGCTGGTCCTAAATACGATCATTTACCATTAACAAACAACCTTTGACGTAGGTTTTGTACTGTCTTCATTCTCACAGTCGGTCGGAATATTACCCGCCAACAATAAATTTTTTATAATTCTATACAGTCTGCCGGGTATACTATCTCATATGTGTAATCAAGCCAATAAAATTATAACATATTATCCTCCAACTAATAGAAAAATAACATGTTGTAATTAATTAATTATTTGATTATTTAAATAAAATTATAAACCCTAAAATAAAAATCCTAAACCTTAAAATATAAACCCTAAAAGCTAATTTATCAACCCCAGATATTAAAATATATGACATGATGTGATTTAATTGGTTTGACACACAGATGACGTGATGTACCAGGTATATTCTATAATTTCTCCTTATTATTTATCCTTTAGAAACTTTTGTGTCTTTTTTCTATATCCTTTTTATAATTGATATATGTAATCTTTAGCTTAGTTATTTTTTACTTTTCTTTTATTAGGTATTTTACTTGTTCCAATTGATATCATAAGCCATATATTCTCTACGTACGATGTGTTAATTCAAGGAAGAACCAAGAGGTCGGTATTGGGTTTTGTAACAACCCAGTCCTAATAGGGGTGACCCTAGGATAGAATATATGACTAAGGAGCGACCCTAAATGCTTACAATAGGGCAGAAATATGAACTAAATCTCACATTGAAAATGGAAAGAAAGTGTTTAGACTATATTAATAATGTAGACGCATTTTAAAGGAATAAAACCCAATAAACGGGACCTATGTTAAAGTAGATAATATCTACATAACCTGGAAAAACAGGTTGTTACAAGTGCATACGCATCCGCAAAAATTCTCCTTGATTTTCGTTGGTGGTTTGGATTGCGAATATTGTAACTTGCATCACTTGAAATGTTATTACCTTTGTGGAGAACTCTAAGAGTTCCACTCCTATACACTAAAAGCAGCTGTATAAAATTGGGGTGCTAAAGCAATCTCTTACTAATTGAGCAAAAGCAGTCATTTCCATTGGACAATTCAGATCGACATCGACTACGCAGGATTGATGAACATTACTCTATACTTACCTGTACCCCTGAAAAGAACTCTCAATGTGGAGCAAAGTTCTTTAAAATTAACTAAATTTACGTGTCATTGTCAATTAAGTCTAAATTCGAGCTACTAAATTGTTTTTTTTTTTTATGTGTTAGATATGTGCCGTATTTCTATTTGATATACATTTTTGCAACCCATAGGATAGTAGTATTAATCATGTTTGAGAATTTTTATAGTAGTACCCAAAAGATAAAGACAAAATTAGAAAGGAAATAAGAAATGATTAATATGCAAAGAAAATGTAGGCACATAAAAATAAATTGTCGTTTTCTAGGAAGTAGATGATTGGCTTAGATCCTAAATCATTTTCAAAAATGACCTAATTAATCTCGATTAATAGTCGGTGTTAATTATGCCGCATTAATAGATTGAAAGGGATCAAGTGATGATGAAAATCATTGTCTGGACTCTAGGCAAGTATAATGGTGGTCCAAATTTTATTGGATTGAAAGATCTAACCAATATATAAGCTGGCAATGACAAACCAGGATAAGTATTAATCCAATTTTTAGGCTTAATTACACTAATACTTCCTGAATTTTTGATTTATAAAAAACAAGCCATTAACTTTAATTTTTAACACCAAGATCATTTAACTTCAATTTGATTTCAGTAACAGCCAATTTGAAAATTTCACCAGAGTGCAGCCGGACACATAGCAAAGGTGGCTGTTATTGAAATCCAATGGCAAAACACATACGCGGCCCCTTCAACTTTAATTTTTGAGCCGCTTGGTCACCTCAACTATTTTAACGACCTATCTAACCCCTTATCTAAAAACCAAATACATACGTAGCCCCTTTAACTTTTATTTTTGAGCCGCTTGGCCTACTCAACTATTTTAGCAACTTATCTAACCCCTCATCTATTTTAAAGTGGTATTTTTAGACATTTGAACGCTGATGTGTCGTATTTCTTCCTCCTCTTGAGTTTAATTAATTGCTGGGAAATCTTCACTTTATAATAGTTTGTAATATTAATTAGATAGAAGATAGTTTCCAGCGTGTGTCCTACATGTCTTTAGTGTCAGAGGCGTGTAATACATGGTACTTTGTTGTGTCTGGTTATGTTCACTCAAAGGTTTAAAAATACCACTTTAAAATAAATAAGGGATTAGATAGGTTGCTAAAATAGTTGAGGGGGCCAAACGGCTCAAAAATAAAAATTGAAGGGGTTACGTATGTATTTTACCTTTAAATGAGGGGTTAGATAGATCGCCAAAATAGTTTAGGGGGCCAAGCGACTCAAAAATTAAAGTTGAAGGGGCCGCATATGTATTTGGCCAAATCCAATTAAAGCTAAATGATTTTTGAATGATAATTAAATTAAAGTTGAATCGCATATATATAAATTATAAGTTGAGGGACCATAAGTGTTAATTTTTTTTATATATATTTATTTGCCTTTATTGTATTTAATGATCGAAGATGAATAACGCAACTCTTCTTCTTTTTTTTTTTTTTTCTTTTTTTTTTCTCTCTATTACTTAAAATTAAGAATCTAAGACCTAATTTTTTTTTTTAAAAAAAATTATGATATGTTTTCCTTTTCTTTGTCTTTAATCACTTTCGCTTTTTGTTTTTTTGAAATAGAAGATATAATTAAATTGGTCCCAATTAGATAACGATGAGTTGAATTTTCCGTTGTATAACTTTTGACACGATATACTCCCTCTGTTTTTTATTATATGATATTTTAGATTTTTCACTTCGTTCTTTTTTATTTGATATTTTACATTACCAATGTATTTTTTACTATATTTTTTCATATTTGCCTTTATTTAAGTATGTGAGAGGTTCATTATATAATGCAAAACGTACTATATTAAGCTTTGATAATTAAGAAGAAAGAGAATTTCTGCATGGAAAATAGAGTTTTAAGAAAGAAGTGTTGAAGGTAAACTAGTCATTTTAGTACTCTAATTAATACTCTATTAATCTTAGTAAATAACTTTAAATAACATATAATAAAAAACGAGGGAGTATTTTGTTTCCTTTCTCCATTCATTTTCAAGTACCAAAGTATAAGAAGTAATTAATTCTCATATGGTAAGTTTTAATTAGCTACATGTACTATCTCTCTCTCTCTATATATATAAAGAAGGCAAAATATCGCTTCTTAAATTCTGCCATTTCTGTTACTGGGCCCTTTTTTTTTCTAAATAGGAAAGTTATTTTTTTTTTTAAATTTTCACGTTAACGAATTATTTGATCTAAAAATTTAAACTAATTGGTGAGATCTGATAATAATATTTACTACCTCCAATTTATCCATCCAAAGTATTTTAGATTTAAAGCGTGTATAATAACAATTTATTCTAACATGGGTTGAAATTTCACAAATAAATAAAGATGTAAGGATATGAACCATCTCTCTAATACTAGAATCATTTAATTGAAAATTTTAAGCTGAAAAATAACAATATTTATTATTTCTGATAATCTAAGTAATTTTACTTATAATTTTATCATAAATTTGGCAGATAAATTTTGACGTTGAAGAGTTTAATAGTGCAAAAGAATCCGAATGTAGAAACCATTATACGTACCTTTCTGATCCCTATATATGTATAAAAAAAAATAAAAATAAAAAAATAAAAAAAAAAAGAAGGAAGAAGAAGAAGGAAACATGGAAATAGCTAGAGTTTATACTTCTCCATATTCTACTCTTAAAACAGGTTATGAAATTAATCACATCACAGCCTTCTCGCTTAAAAAAGTTCACCTAATTAATTACCAAAATTACTAAAATAAAATAAAACAACTATATACACACTGAGATTAACTAATTAATTAATTAATCCTCCCCCTAAAATAACTTGATTTTTTTAATGAAAAGAAGACTAAAAAAAGAAAATGACAAAAAAATGTTAAAATAAAAAGTCATGAGATAGAAGAGAAGCGAGTGGAAAGGTGAATGTCGTGGGCAATTCTGGTAGCATCAAATGAAGAGCCAAGCAGGCCACGCTTTGTAAAACCAACTGCATATAATCCATTTTCTCCTTTCCATCCATTTGGGAACTCTTTCACTGGCATTCCATCTTTCTCTGAAAACATTTTACTCTCCTGAAATTTATATATATATATTTTCCCAACTTTAATTCTTGCATTTCCATATATACATATATATATATTAGGGAACAAATAAAAAGAATAAATTAATGAGACAAAAGAATTTGCATATAAGTAGTATAAAATTGAACTTTAGTACAAGTTGATCTATGTGTTATTGAAAAATTTTAGAATACTCATGAAACATTTTACTACTTAAAATTGCATTAGCAATAATGGATCCGTTATCACTACAAGAGATATACGATTTAGTTGTTTTACATATGAAAACATTAAACTTCTTGTTATAGCTTTTGATATGAATAAAAAATTGTTTTATTTTGATGCTATACAATTGTGACCGTATGTATTTGATATCAAAAATTAATATAATTTTGTTGCTATTGATATAATATGGCATCAAGTGTTGAATATTGTTGCTAAATGAGTTTTTTGGCAAAATGTTTTGTTGTTAAATCTAATATTTCTTGTAGTGTACTGGAGTTCAATCTTACATATATGTTCACCTATGCATCACTCTCAAGGTACATAATCTCTCACCACAAATATTAGATTTGGAAGAAAAATAAATTTTACTGCCAAAAAGTTAATATAGCAACAAATATTCGAAGTAATTGTTATACGTATGTCATCGCCAGTGCTAACATATATAAGTACACAACTACAACTTTGTAGCAACATCGGTCATGCGTTAAATTAATTTTATTACTTCTAAACATTATAGCATGAAAAGATCCGGTATTCCTTGTAGCTACTCTTTAATTGTGTTGACTTAATTATAGCCTCAACATTTCCGATGATGCTACACTACAAAAAAATATAAAATTTAGCAAATAATAAAATAGTTATTGCATGTTGCTGCTATAAAATTATGGCTGTAGGTATTTATAGCAAAAATTTTCATATAATTTTGCTACTGTTTATAGTTTTTTTTAAACAACTTTTGGATATTACTACTAAATCTAATTTTTTTAATATATATTTATTTTCGTTATGTCGCCGTAATGTAATTCTCCCTTTTTCTAAATGAAAACCGTTAAAATCACAATTTTGAACAGATTTATTGACGGATAAAAAAGTGAAGTAGACCAAAGACGATGAAGGTAAAAATTACATGTTGTAAAATGTTTAAGAGTATAATAATTGAACTTGCTCAAATATGATACTAATTAAGGAATATTTATTTAATACGACGACGTACCTTTAACCAAGAGGGTACATTGCTTTTATAACCTGTGGCCAGGATGATAGCATCAAAATCTTCTGTCCTTCCATCAATAAACTCCACTTGATGATGCATTAGTCTCTTTATTCCCCGGCATACCTAAAATTCCCAAATTTTATTTAATTACTCATAATTTTTATTATGAAAAGAAACAAAAACCTTAATTTCAAAATTCTACTATGCTCCTTGGATAATTGTCACATTAGCACAACTGCTGAGGTGGTGATCATTCAACGACCTCGAACTAGCTTAATCGTAATAATAGTTCTCACCTTAATTTCGCCAGTTCTGATCTTAGCAAGAGTACCAACATCCAAGACAGGAGTTTTTCCAGTAGCAGTTTTGAGTTGAAGAGGGCCAAGTTTAGGACGGTGAAGGCCAAATTGAGAGGTATCACCAAGCATCAAATTTGATAAAATTAATAAAATTTGATCAACAAAACACATTGGAAACCACTTCAGTAGCCACATCGAAAATCCAAATGTTGATCTACCAAGCATCTCTTGAGGCAAAACGTGCACCTGCAAATTTCAAAAAAATAATTAAAAAAAAAAAACCAAACAGAAGTTGCTTAAAAAGCCTGAAAATTACATCATTAATTTTAGACATATGGTGTATATTATACATAGATTTCAATGTTTATTTTGCACACGCTCTTTAGAATCTGCAAAAGTACTTTCCACAAATACAACTGTGTCAAAGTTGAAAAAAAAAAAAAAAAAAAGAACTAATATATATTTGAGCTTTTTGGAATGCTGAATATTATGCTACGCATGCAAACACATTTCAACAAATAATTAAAATATTGCTATGAAAACTAATGTCCAAAACATAATTACATATATATGTTAACATTAATAATACTAATAAGAATTAAGTTCAAAAGAATTATTACTTGATTCTCAAACCAGTAATTTCCACAATCTTATGAAAGTGGCCTACAAAGTTCTCATCTTTGCTTATTGAAGGACACATATTCCCCATTGTTTTGATTGTTTATATTATTTTATGGTACAGGGAACTGTTTTATCAAGGACCAATGTAATAATTTCATAGAAATTAATGTGTATATGTACATGGACAGACGCCGGCAGAACTAGGATAAAATTTACATGCATAAAACTAAATAAAATGGATCATAGAGTAAAACATGATGAAAAGTGTCATATTATGAGGAGATTATAATAAGTAATTAGTATAATATATGCTTACCGAGTCTCTAACAACAATGGAAGGGCTAGCATTGTAATTGCAAAGATCTAAACAAACTTCCATGCCTGAATTCCCACATCCAACTACCAAAACTTTCTTCCCTCTTAACGTTTCTCCACTCTTATATGAACTTGTATGAACAATCGGCCCTTCAAAATCCTTCATTCCTTCTATTTCAGGCACAACCTCTTCCGCATTTTCCCCGGTCGCAACAATTAGCCATTGACACACATACTCACGCTCCTCCTTCTTTAGCCCCAATGTCTTCACCCTCCAAAACTTGAGCCGCTGGTCAAAGGCTGCACTCACCACCGTGGTGTTAAACACAGGTTCGATCTCAAATTTCTTTTGGTATGCCTCTAAATAGGCTAGAAATTGTTGTTTTGTTGGATAGGTGGGGAAATTTTGGGGGAATGGCATTAGAGGAAGTTCACAAAAATGTTTTGGAAGATGAAGACGTAGACGATCATAAGTTTTGAGTTTCCATAAAGAAGCTATGCAATTAGTCCTTTCAAGGATCAAGCTTGGAATACCTCTTTCTTTCAGGCAAGCCGACACGGCTAGACCCGATGGACCACAGCCAACTATGACCGCTCCGGGCACCCATATTCGCAGGCAGTTATGGTCATGCATTCTTTTACACTCTACTTCTTTCAAATAGTCCATCCAGCCTATTGGTCAGTTACAGGTTCGTCAGGCACTCTTTAGATCCCTCCAGGTTCGTCAAACACTCTTTAGATCATTCCAAAGGAGCAGAAACAAACAGTAACAAATAAAAAGGAAACTAAAGTAGTAGCTAAGGGAATAGAATCCCTTTTTTATGCAAAATAAAACTCATTAATCAGTTGTATTTTGCGGGTGGTCTCTATAAAAAAAAAAACAAAAACAAAATACAAGATTTGAGACAGAGTTATATCTTATCTAAAGATAAATAGAGAAGAGAAGAGATAAATAAAAATAAATCCTGGATTATTGGAGATATGGATTAAATTTGAGAGGGTCTTATCCCACTTTGTTCAATGGAATTGGCGAAAGCTACGGAGAGAAAACAGACACTTTTTCAGGGTTTGGGATTTACAAATCCGAATATGTTTTTTTTTTTCAATTCTTGAAAGTAATTGGGATTCAAATTGAAAGAGAGTGTGGAAATAAGGGGTGAGTTTGAGTTATATATATACATATATCTATATATATATATGAATATGGGATGGGGATGGGTACGTAATTGCTTAGTTAACTATGCGTAAAAATGGTGAATAATTAGGGCATATCATGCGTTTTGCTTAATATTTATCTAACCTAAACTATGTAAAACAAAGACAAATTCAATTTTACTTGGAATAAATGTATGAAGGAAAACAATTTTGAATAATTCTACCAGAATGTGAGGATGATGGAAATTCACGATTAGATTTTGGAGTTGAACTCTGATACCCTTATAAATATTGAAGAAAAAGAAATTCATATATATTTAGAATATGAAAAGATCAGATAAGTTCAAAAGATTTTTTACATAAATCAAATATTGCAATTTAAAACGTGTTAAAACTTTAACCATCTGAAAATTGAGAAAAAAATAAAATAACTAATACAATTTGACTAGCTTATATATGTCAATATGGTATCACATCACTTAAGTGGGTGTTTGGTTTTACTGCCTTTACTTTTTTTTTTTTTTTTTCTTTTTTCTTTTGTTTTATTTTATTTTATTTATTTATTTTTTTTTTTTGAAAGGGAAAACGAAGTTATATTAAATCAGCAGATAAAATGTCTCGAATACACTGGGGAGGGGAAAGACCCCAAATATGAAAACCTGACAGAGAATAGGCCGCTCTAGCAAGTGTATGAACTGCCATATTCGCAGATCTTTTGACATGAATTACTCTTACATTATTTAGAGTATTTAACAAAGCAATGCAATCTGAAATTATGTGGCCAAATGGTGAGGCAATATTCTCTCCAGCTTGAATGGCGTTGACAACACGTAGGCAATCGGTTTCGATTTCCACATACTGCCTACTCCGATCATGAAGCCAACTCAAAACCTCCCGGACCCCAAAAGCTTCAACCAGCACTGCTTGATTATAAGCGAGCCTCGGCCGACAAAAACCTCCCACAAAACGGCCATGCTCATCGCGGAATATTGCACTAAATGCAGCACTGCCCCGAAACAGAGCCCCATCCACATTACATTTCACCCAACCGCTTGCGGGCTTGTTCCATTTAACAATCTTATTAGAGTGGCTACAATGCTTATGTAGGGAATTCTTATTAGCAGCAATCCAATTAGTGAGTAAAGAAAGACTGCCACGGATAACAGAGCTAACGCAAGGCGATTTCCCTTCCCAAATAACAGTATTCCCTTGCTGCCAAATGCCCCAAGCGATGGCTGCAATTTTATTCCAATTGTCTTTAGGAACCACTGTAAAAATGCCCAGAAGCCAATCTTGAAAAGTCACTTCATCGGCGCAATGAAGCCCCAAACCAGAGGCTAGCCACACCCTTTTAGCAAAATCACAGGATACCAACACATGGAGAATAGATTCCGTTTGACCCGAGCAGAGGGGGCAGCAAAATTCTGAGGATATGTGTTTGAGAAAAAAAGCTTCACGCGACGGTAGACAACCCGTGATTGCCCGCCACAAAAAGTTAATGATTTTTGGCGGGGCAAATAACTGCCAAATAAACTGCCAATTAGTGTTACCCTCCGTTGCTGTAGCAGGTGCCTGGGAAGCTCTTAAAGTTCCATAGCCACTTCTAACTGAATAATTGCCTTTCCTATCAGGAAACCAGTAGCAAGTATCTTCCTTTCTCCGCAAGCTCAACGGTATTGAGAGGACAGCATCCACATCGCCAGCCGAGAGATAACTCCTTAATTTCTGCTCATTCCAAGAAAGGCCTGATGCCTCCATCAAATCTGAGACATACATAGAGTCCCCACCCGGTATGATAGGGGAAGAAATACAAGGCTGATCCTCCTTCAGCAACCAAGGCATTCCCCAAACTTTGACCTTCTTACCATCCCCTATCCTCCACCTGCAACCTAAATTCAACACCTTTTTCGCCTGCCACACACTCCGCCAGATAAAGGAAGGATTCTCCCCCAAATCAGATGCGAGATAACAGAATCACTAAAATACCGAGTGCGAAGAACTCTTGCCATCAAACAATCCGGATGTTGAATGAGCGTCCAACCTTGTTTAGCCAATAAAGCCATATTAAATTCATACAACTTACGAAATCCCATGCCTCCCACCTTCTTCTGCGTGCACAGCCTTTCCCACCGAAACCAACGTATCCCTTTTGTTCCTCCATTACTCCACCAATACCCATTTAACAGTCTTTCAATTTCTTCGCAAAGATCTTTAGGGAGCAAGAACAAATTCATGATGTAATTTGGGATCGCTTGCAACACAGTCTTTATCATGATTTCCTTCCCAGCTCTAGATAGGGGTCGATGCTTCCAAGATTCTATTCGTTTGAGGATTTTATCCTTAATGTAAGCGAAGGAAGCCTTCTTTTTCCGTCCCACGTGCATAGGCATCCCAAGATAACTCCCATCATCTGCAACTTCTCGAACTCCCAGTTTTGTGCAAATAGCCGATCTCAAGTCTGGAGCAATACAAGAACTAAAAGAAACGGCTGATTTGTCAAGATCGACCGCCTGCCCTGAGGCCTTTTGATAACAGGCAAGGATCTCTTTAATGCGCTTGCATTCCTGCAAATTAGCCCTGAAAAAGAGGAAAGCATCATCAGCAAAGAAGAGGTGTGAGACGACAGGGGCCCTTCGAGCTACCTGACAACCTTGGATTGAGCCCGCCATAACAGAAGATTTAATGAGAGAGCTGAAACCCTCCGCACAAAGAATGAATAAGTAGGGAGAAAGGGGATCTCCTTGGCGAAGTCCTCTACTAGGAATAACAGGACCTATCAGCTCATCATTCACCAGGATGTTGTATTTGACTATCCGGACACAAAGCATTATCAAGTCAATCCACCGTTCACTGAAACCAATTCTCCTTATGATTTCCTCAAGAAAGCTCCACTCAAGCTTGTCATAGGCCTTGGAAATGTCAAGCTTGAACGCAACATGCCCGGATTTTGTCTTCCTTTGTCTTTTGAGGTAATGGGCAATCTCATACGCTACAACCACACTATCAGTAATGTGTCTTCCAGCCACAAAAGCATTTTGATTTTCTGATATAATGTCAGGAAGCACGGCTTTCAGACGATTAGCTAACACCTTGGACATGATTTTGTAAACTACATTGCAGAGAGCTATTGGCCTAAAATTTGATATCCTATCAGGCTTCTTCTTTTTCGGCAATAGAACAAGAGTAGCATCATTGATCCCAGGCGGTAGCCTCTTCCCCTGGATCCAATTCAGACATGCCTGAGTCACATCTGGGCCTACAATATCCCAATGCTGTTGGTAGAAACCCGGACCAAAACCATCCTCACCAGCAGCCTTATTAGGATGCATAGAAAAAATGGCCTCCTTAAACTCCACTGCTGAAAACTCGCGGAGCAACAACTGATTATGGCGGAAAGAGACTTTTTTCGATACACTTCGAAGGGCATCCTCCTGATCGCTAGCCTCACTTGTAAACAAATTGGAGAAATAATCTGTAACAACCCGCTGAATTCCTGAATCGTCAGTAACTTGTCCCCTATTCGCGTCAAACAGCTGAACAATTCTATTCTTCCTCTTCCGCCCATTAGCCATACGGTGGAAGGCCTTTGTGTTGGAATCCCCTGCGCGGAGCCAATGGGTTTTTGCCCGCTGTTTCCAGCAGTGTTCTTCTTGGGTTAACAGGAGATGGAGTCGAGATTCAGCTTCCCCCAGAAGCGTAACAGAGGTGGCGTCCCTACGCCCTTTAAGCCTGTCGATGCTATGCTTAGCCTCCTTGATATCTTTCTTTAAATGAAGCCTTATCTTCCTGCCCCAATCCTCTAGAGCATTCCCACACGCTAATAATTTTGCTTCCAAAGGCGCCCCGCCCTTTTCCAACCAGCTCTTTCTCACTACTTCGTGACACTCTGCCTCCTGGCACCAAGCGTTCTCAAATCTGAACCGACGAGGGCTCGATTTGACCACAAATTTAAACAATTCAAGGAATATGGGGCTATGGTCTGAAGTTGTTTGATTGATATGACTAACCTTAGAAAGCAGAAAACATGATCTCCAGCTCGCCGTGCATAACGCCCTATCCAACCGTTCCTCTACCCATCTATCTGTACCTCGCCATTTCTCCCATATGAAGGGGTGACCCGAATACCCCATATCCTGGAGGCCACAGTCAGCCATAGTCCTTTTAAACTCCTCCATGAGGTACCGCGGATGAGAGAGACGACCCTTCTTCTCACTAGCTGAAACTAACTCATTAAAATCACCCAGGATTATCCAAGGGAGGGATGATTGACCTGAGAGAAGCCGTAATAGTTCCCAAGATTTTTTCCTTTCCCTCCTATCCGCATAGCCATAGAAAAGGCTTAAACGGTAGGGTGCCTCTTCCTTCAGAGAAACCTCTAGGTCTATAGTCTTTCAGAAAACCCCATGACATGGGCCAGCTCCTTGGATTTCCATAGCACACCAAGCCCACCTTTGTGGCCCACACAACCAACACCAAATGAGCCCTCATAATTCAACAAAACTTTTAATTCATCAATTTTTGAAGCAGCAGCAAAAGTTTCTATCAAAAAAATAAAATCGGGCTTAAAAGTACGGATTAAATCCGTTAACAAGCGAATTGTCGCGGGATTGCCCAACCCACGACAATTCCAGCTTAAACAGCTCATTGTTCCTGGCGGGCCTCTCCAGCAAGGCCCGCCAAAAATAAGTTTTTTGGATCTTCCTCTTGAATGAAATGAGCCATCTCCAAAGTTTGAGTCTGCTCCTCCGGGCCCATGGTGTTAACATTTTCGGCCCTTGGCCTTTTTGTATCTCTGATGATGAGATAAGAATTAGGCTCTTGTTGTGACGTCTCCCTCTCCTCAATTGCAGTAGACTCCCTTATCCCAATTGGATACTTTCCCTGATTTAGCGACCCCACCTCCTTTCCATTTTAAATCCCTATAATCTTGCCTCCTGCCATATCCATGTCCATGTTTGTAGGAGTTTGAAATTCTGCCTTATCAGAGCCCTGATTTTCCGCTGTTTCCAACCGAAATGGAGTAGTCCGCAGCCATTGTTCTCCTACCGGCTGGATAGGGGAATTCCGGGACTTGGCACGGATTTCCGGCGAGTATCGACGGAGAGTAGTGCCTTCAGAATTATCAAAAGCTCTTGGACAATAACGTTCCCCTTGACCAATCATTCCACAGCTCAAGCAAAAGGTAGGGAGCCTTTCATAACGGAAGTTAACCTCCATAGTCTTATCTTTTACACCGGCAACTTTAAGTTTTAATGATTTCTCCAAGGCCTTGTCTAAGTTCAAGCGAATTCGTATTCTAGTGTAATTTTTCCAACCTCCAGAGAAGTTATTGGGATCCGCTTCTAAGAAACCGCCCACAAATTGGCCGATCCCACGAAGGACCCTATCAGACCGAAAACCTGCTGGTAATTGATGAATTTGCATCCATATAAAGAGATGTCTTAATTCTATCATTGATGGATCGTCCCCTTCGTGGAGACGTTGAAAGACAAGGATGTGATTATTGAACGTCCAAGGACCTCCCGTCATCGCCCTCCTGACGTCAGCTTCATGAGCGAATTGGAATAGGAATCTATCATTGTCCAGCTCCTTTATAAACATCCCTCTTCCAGGTTTCCAGAGCAAGGCCATGGTTTGCTTCATTGCCTCTTTATTTAGCCCTTCGCCCGTGAAGCGTCCCACAATTGCCCACCTGAGATCCAGCCGCTTGTTCCGTATCCGGAATGAACATGACCGCACTCCCATCCTGTTCCACCACTGATAGATCTTCATATTGAGATATGAGATTAACCAGTTCCATATCCTTATTCACGTTGCTGGTGGAGGGCGAGAAAGCCATGCAGAAAGGACAAAAAGAATATGGGAATTGAAAGAGAAACAAGAGAAGATAATCAAAGAAAGGTATCCGAGAACGAAATCAGTAAAATTTTGGTAACAGATATCTCATCAAGATGACGAGAAGAGAAGGCTTGTCAGACAGACAAGAAAGGCCGCCTACTACTAAAGGTAAGTACGATTAATTTTTTAAACAAAATTAGTTTGAGTTGTAATAACTTTGAATAGCTATTTTTTTTCTTCAAACAGCATATTTAGGTGTTTGGTTAGGGTTATCAAACATCTGTTCCTAACTGTTTTAGAGATAATAAAGTTACCAGCAGCATTAAACAATTAAACCGAATAGCTATTGAATCAATTTTCGTTTTACTAATTTTATAAAAAAAAGAAAATGACTTCATTTTATTAAGAAAAAACGCACGATGAAATACTGAACATTAATTCACTGTTTTACACAAAGGATTTATCATCAGTTATATTATTATGTCCTTTTAACATTAATTTTAATTAGCAACATTAAGCTAATCGGTATGATATATACTTCACTCAAATTAGAGAATTATTCGTAATTTCTCTAACTCTAATTTAAAAAAATAATCTATAGTAAGTGGCATGGAACGTGGGAAGAGCCATTAAAGGAAACGAATGGTTTATATCTTTATAATATAGCATCGAAAATTGGAGAAAAATTAAGGATTTCAAACCCTTACTAGATTTTTTATCTCAAATAATTTTTTTACAAATGAGAGTTTATTCTAATAATTCCCCTACTAACTCACCAAAATCCCGCTATTACTCTTTATTAATTTTATTAGGTTGAACTTTCGGTTTTTCTTAATAAATAAAAGAAAAAATTACTACTCTCTCTTGTAATATGCATGTGATGTTAGAATTTGACGCCCAATTTCTTAATTATTCTTGCCTTTGAATGTTGTTATGTTAATTTCTCTTATTTTGAATATTCTTATGTTAGTTTTTCTTATTTTGAATGTGATTAGGCTAATTTTTTTTCCTTATCTTGAATGTTCTCGTTTTCTTATTTTGGATCTAATGCCTAATAATTAATTAGTTATTTAATACAAAGATTTTGAGTTCAAGAATTAGTATAAGCAACAAATAATTAATTGGGATAAGATACATATAAAAACTATCTGATCAACTTTGAACAATTAAACCGAATAGCTGCTGAATCAATTTACGCAAAGGATTTACCATCATTTATATCATTATATCCTTTTAACATTAATTTTCATTAGCAACACTGAGCTAATCGGTATGATATATACTTCACTCAAAATTCTCTAACTCTAATTGAAAAAAAAAATCTATAGTGAGTGGGATAAGTACTAGGCCACGAATATATTTTTGCGTCCTTTTTTATTTTTAACACTAATCATTCTATTCGGTAAAAAAAAACCGTTCTATCACCAATTAATTAACTTAATTAATCGATAATATTATTAAATAATTTGCGAATGAAAATGGTCCTGAATCTCAGTTTCATGAAAATTTATAATGGTCCCTAGCATAATTATATGAGGTTTACATGGTGAACATTGATACGCTCTATGCTGTAAAACTTCTAAATTTCTAATTATACAACTTTTGGCTAGATTAATGGCCAATTTTTGCACTATTAGCCAAGTTTTGATTCCACAATTTTAGCAATAATAAAAAATTGTTATGCATATAATATAATGATAACTTTTAAATAATATTTCTCATAAGTGAGTTTTTTTTAAAGAAAAAATTTATTTTAGGGCAAATTATAAAAAAAACCCTGTGGTTTCACTTTTTTACAAATGAAGGACTGTGGTTTTTTTTGTTTAAAAAAGAGGATTGTGTTTTAAAATGTTCACAAAAAAAAGATAACTAACATTTTTCCGTTAAAAATGATGATATAGCGGAGGGTATTTTTAGTTATTTAACATACCAATAATTTATGTATATTATTTAAGAATTTTACATCAAAATTTGAATATTTTTCAAAGATTTTTCAATTTGTTATGATTTTTTTAAAATCTATTATCATTATTTAATTTATAAAAATATTTGCGCTTTTCAAAAATTTTCAAAATTTATCATTCATGTGTATTGTATTTTTATTAACCAACTTAAAAATTTTGAATTCAAAATGAAAAAGAATACCCTATATAATGTCATGATTTAATTTTAGTTATCCTTTTTTTGTTAACATTTTAAAACACAATCCTCTTTTTTAAACAAAAAAAACCATAGTCCTTTATTTGCAAAAAAAATTGAAACCACAGGGTTTTTTTTTTGTAATTTACCCTTTGTTTTATTACTAAATATTTTACTGTTATAATTAATTTTACATTTTTAATACTGTGATTTCATATTCTCGTGTTTAAGTGTCATTAGAGTAAAATTTATAGTTAAGCTCCTAAATTAAGGACTACATGTTATCTTGTTTATATTATGAGATTCATCAGAATTGTTAATTTTAATTTCTCCTATTCATTTATTGATTTAAAATTTCAAATTTTTCACAAAAAAGTGTTAAATCTAGTAGCAAATTGGCAGAAAAAATATATATAGTTACAACTTTATAAAAGCAACAACTAATAATTTTTGCAGTAAAAACTTTTGCTACAAATCTTATATTTCTTATAGTATATATCCATTTTCAATATTCTACTCAAATATGATAGAGTGCAGGGGCGGAGCCAGGGGAGGCATGGGTAGGCCGCTGCCCCCCCGGCCGCCGAGAATCACCCCTAGCAGGGGTGATTCCGGCGGCCGTGGCCCGTCCGTCGGTGGTTTTGGGGGGGGGGGGGCCAGCCCCCCCAAAAACCCTCCCTTCTTTTTTTTTTTTTTTTGTTTTTTAAAATCCTAGGCAAAACGACGTCGTTTTGCCTAGGATTTTAAATTTTTAACAACCCAGGCATCGTTTTGCCTAGGATTTTAAATTTTTAACAACCCAGGCAAAACGACGTCGTTTTGCCTGGGTATAAAAAAAAATCCCCATGCAAAACGACGTCGTTTTGACTGGGCCTAAAAAACCTACTCTAATTCTTTAATTAAAAAGTGGGCCTAAAAAAAAAAATTCTCATCTTAGGATTAAAAAAAAAAAAATTTAGATTGAAATTAGATTGATTGGAATTATAAATTTTATAATTTTAAGAATTTTTATTTAGGGATTTAAATTGGAAAAAATTAATTGTTACTATGTTATGTATATAAATAATGAAGGATTGTGTCGTTATTGAATTAAATTGAATTAATTATGGGTTTGTTGGCAGGTCGGAAATTTTTAAAGGCTGGCCGGAATTTTTTGATAGCCGGCCGGAAAATTTTTAGGGAAATTTTTGCCCCCTCAAAGTTGATGTCCTGGATTCGCCGCTGATAGAGTGGATAAGATATTAAAGAGACAAAGAGAGAAAATCACCTCAATTCACTTGAATAATAGATGCAAAATCGAATTAATTTTTGGTTTGAGCTCTGAAATTGATTTCCTTAAATAATGTTTTAGGTTTAACTCTTATTTTTGGCGAAAATAATTACAAGATAGTTTTGCATCTCTTAATGAGTCTTTTGCAACTCAAATTTAGAAATTAAATATATTACGAGTGTTTTTTTAGAAATTACAAAATACGCATGTCACATCACGTTATCTGTGTAACAAACTAATAAAATCATACCACATAATATACCTTAGAGTCTAGGGTTTATAAATTAGCCTTTATGATTTATATTTTAGGATCTATGAATTTTATTTTACTGTTTAGAATTTTATTTAAATAATTAACTATTAATTAATTAATATTAAATGTACATGCATTATTCTATTAGTTGAAAAGTGAATTAGCACAATGTTATTAATTTTGTATATAAACGACGTGATGTACCAAGACATATTCTATAATTTTTTTTTGTATTTTATAACATGTGAGGATACAAATACAACTACGAAAGTTAGCGGAGATCTTGAAATCTTGGATTTGACTTATTCAAATGTGGTGCCATTTAAGAGAATTTTGTCTTTTTTTTGTTAAAGAAAAAAGGGAAGGAAAAAAAAAAAAAAAAAACACAATGAGATAAAGGAAAGTTGAAACATGATTTGTTTATACTTTATTTTAAGAAGTATTTTTATCATGGGTAATACATGTAGCTCTTTGGTCCGTTGACTTTTCGGTATATCTATCTTCTTCAATTATATTATTAAAAGATTTATTTACCCCTAACATACCTATATCGTATATAAAAATAATTAATGATTATGCCACTGGTAACATTTCTCCAATAACCTATTCAATGTGATAAAATAGACTCATAATTTAACATTTACCTTTACATAAAATATAAAATAAATACATAATACAACATTTAAACCTAATTCATCCAATATGTTGAATAAATTCTTTAACATAAATTTGGTGAGGGAGGTAGGTTTTAAACCCAGATCACTGGGATGGATTGGTAAGTTCTAACATATTAGATGTTAAATTATATCTAAAATGGGGCAAATTTTATCAAGTTGAAAAGTTTAGAGGTTCAATATAACTAATCAATAGATTAGAGGATAAATATTCAACATTAAAATTGAGGGAAATGAGCTTTTTCCCCTGGCTAATATTCCCATTAATAAATTTATATATATTTACAGCCAATAACAAAGTCTTTTATTTTTTTCCTTTTTCGAGAGAGAGTAGTCATTGATCATATTACTAAAAAAAAAACAAAGTGGAATGAATGAGAATCAAAGTACACTATTTTGATCAATGTGGCCAACAAGTGGAAGCAAATCGAAATGACAAAACATTGGACTCCATAAAACATGAATGGTTGTGTGGGATTTGAAATTACTGTAAGATACATGAGTGAAGTTGAACTCATTTAACACCAAATCAATTGGTTTTTATGTTAAAGTCGAATTCACACTGCTTATATGTCACTATTTAATCTCCTTTATTTCTAATATGAGATCACCAAAATAATACGAGTCCAAAATCTTCCGGCTGTTTATCTTTCTTTTACTCTTATATTATGAAGAGATTGTGTGGATTTAGATAGTGCTAAGCCTAAAATCTGAATTCATAAGTGAGCACATAAATGACCAAGTGAGATTGAGCTCATGTAACACAAAACCAATTAGTTTAGGTTAAAAACTAATTTATACCACTCTTATGTGACTATTGAGTCTGTTTTTATCAACTGGCTCGTATCACCAACACTACATATATACATCTTGCCATCCAAACTTTGCATATTGTTTGTTTCATTATATAATAATAAAATATAAAAAATACTTCCTCCTTTTTTATTATAAGATGTTTAAGGTTATTCACTAAGACCAGTGAAGTATTAATTAGGTTACTAAAATGACTAGTTTACCCTTAATACTTTTATCTTAAGACTCTATTTTCCATGTAAAAATTTTATTTTTTTCTTAATTATCAAAACTTAATGTAGTACTTTTTGCATTAAATAATGAACCACTCTCATACTTTAAATAACGGCAAATATGAGAAAACATGGTAAAAAATGTATTGGTAATGTAGAATGTCAAATAAAAAAGAACAAAAATAAAAAACCTAAAACATCATATAATAACGGAGGAAGTAAAAAAGATGAGAATATAGAACAGTATCTTATGATTCTTTAAAGATTCTGTTACACTCCAAAAAAAAAAAAAAATTTGTTGGTAGATTTGAAGCGTGCATATAAAAGAAGAGTGACCCTTTTTCCTGATATAGATTTCAATTGGATTTGGTATTTCCAATACAAAGATTTTGTGTTCTGTTCACCTCTATTATTAAAAGCTTTGCCACTATTCTTTTCCCCATGCCATTGATTCTACTGACTTTTTGGTTAAATAATTTCAGAGCATGTGCATCGCGATACTGTTTCTGTCAGATGATTTTTCTTTCTTCTTTTTTTGTTATATAGTCTTCACGATTTCGACAATCTGTAACTTAATCTCATGAATTAATTAAGACTCATATATGTTACTACGTAGTTAATACTTATCCGGCATTAGCTACATCTAGTGACCAACAAATATGCATATCTCTAGGCAATATTCTTCATCTTAAAGGCCCTCCCTTCCCTCGAAATTAAATACCTCTAAAGTTGCAATTTTTCAAGAGAGAGAAAGAATCTATATTCTTCTTCTTCTTCTTCATCTTTGTCCTTCGGTGTTTTTGTTTTATTTTAAGTGATTTGATTGAAAAACTCCATTAAAGATTGATTTATAACTGTTGGATTAACATCTTTGTTTCACTAGCTACTTGCTTTACATCATTTCAAGCCTATCAGAACAAGCGGAACTGTTTCTTTCTGTCAAAAACCTTTGGTCATGGTCAGTGCATTTTATTAAAACTATCTTTTTAGACTTATTTACTCGGAATGATTATAGTGTTGGAGTTCTATTGCAATTATTATGCAATGGTGGATCAAACGATACTGGTTGGATTTTCTTCAAATTGAATTTTATGGTCTTAGTTTTTTTTTTTTTACTCTTTGTGGATTTGTTTTTACCTTTTATGTTCTTTTTTCCGTTTGTGAAATTTTTTATCTGCCTTTAATCTGGATTATGATGGGTATATTTTCTTTTTTTTCCTCAATGTATTATTTCCCTTGTTGAAATAATATATACTTTATTATAAAAAGAAAAACAGTTTTACATCCAAAATAAATTTTGACTAAAGTAATTAATACAAGACAAATGGTTTTGTAAATGACTTAAGTGTTAACTCCATTTTTAATTTCTAGAAAAGATGAATGAGGTGCATATTGTTTGATAATGGCCCCTTCTGTGATAATCTTTTGCCCCTCTTTTAAGCTCACCAGTTGACCAAATTTAATTGGCAGATTGATAAAAGAGATACTTCGTTAGCTTTTTCTTTTTTTCTTTTCCAGGAAAAAGCTTTAGAGGCATTATCACTTGATGAATTTGGCATTTGATTTTTTCTTTCAAGTATCTATTGTCAGGGATTTTGTAAATACTATTTCTTTTTGAATCAAATGGTTTAATGATAGCGTGAAAGAAACTTTTCTTTTCTTTTCTTTTCTTTTCTTTTCCTTTCCTCTTTTTAAAAGAAGTAGAAAAAAAATTTTTAAAAAAAATGACGGAAATAAACTATCTCACAAGCCAAGGTAAGAATTTGTAGGCTTTGAGAGTCTAACAGTATGAGTGGACACATAAATTAGATTGAACCCATGTAATACAAAACTAACTGGTTTAAACTACAATGATTGATCTCCCGGAGGTGATTCCTTAGAGAAAGACATTCATGAACTATCTCCCCTTTATCCCATCATCCATGAGATAAAAGAAGCACCTTTGAGGCAAGTTAATTCACATATCACCTTTTAGGTTAATGACATATACTTAGCAGAAAGCCGAAAAACCACTTCAATGGGCATAAAGGAACCCCTTAAAGGTTATTAATTACAATAATATATTATGACATTGACAACTTAGTTAATTAAGATATAGAATATGCATAATTAATTTATTAAGCACATCGATGTCCGTAATATTGCATAGGCGTATGATTAATCTTAATTAATTAGGTGCAACCTTTCGAATATGTGAATGCACTGCACCTGACCCTAATATTTGCAATTTAGCCTTTACAACCAAAGCTTAGTTATTTATGCTTAGCCCACTTTCTATTCACTTTAATTATATATAATTATACAAAATAAGTGATATATTTAATAAATTTCGACTTCATATATATGGAGTCATTTTTTAAAATTTTAAAAATTAACAACTCAATGGCGCATATATGATTAAATAAGGGTAAATTTAATCCAACTCTTGCACCCAATTTGCTTAAATTAAGATCAAAATGCTGTTATGAACTTAATTATTTGTTAAATTAATTAATTAATAGTTATATTTAGTAGCTTGTTGGCCAAAACCATGATTCTATACCCTAAATGTTTGTTAATCAAGTATGTCAATATACTCGTATATGGGGAGAGGATCAGTTAAATTAATTAATTGATAGTTATATTTAGTAGCTTGTTGGCCAAAACCATGATTCTATACCCTAAATGTTTGTTAATTAAGTATTTCCATATACCCGTATATGGGGAGAGATCACATACTATTCTGTTCATTGCTTGCTAACAATTAATAATAGTTGGTATGCATTTTTGACTCTGATGTAATTAGTGTATAGAACTTCCGAACGGTGAAGAAAATTTACTCCCTCCATCCAACTTTCATAAGTAATATTTTGATTACATGTTAATTAAGAAAATTAATTAATAGACTATATTTTTACTAAAAGACACTCAAGATACCAAATGATTAATTGAAATAAATGTTGTCACTTTAATTGTCTAAGTACATGTGAAAAGGGTATTTCTGACAATCTATTACTTAATTAATAATTAGACATTGAAACATACCTATATTATTGGACACCCAAAATAAAAATTTTTCCTATCAAAGTTGGACGAAGGGAGTACTTCCTCCATTCCAAAATAGATACTATTATTTAAGTCAATTCTGTTTTTTCCAAAATAGATGTCACTTTAGAAAACCAAAGCAGAATAGATAATTTTATATGATAATTGCTTAGAAAAAAAAAATCAATTAAAGCATTAAATTATTTTCATTCCACTTATCATGAAAAATGTACAACTCAAATAACAAGATGGAATAAATTCCAAAATGAAATTTAATAAAAGCAATTTGGTAAAATAATTTTATTTTATATACATATTAATCATTTTTTTAATATATGTGCACAAATCTGAAGTGACATCTATTGTGAAATGGAGGGAATAATTAAGTTGTATGCCTTAAATAAAATATATAATTAATTTGAGCCATGATTGAAATTCTCTTTAAATATTCTTTTACAATAAAATTTATATTATATATTCACAGGAAAAAAAAAAAAAAAAGCCATAAAAGTAAGCTTAATTTATGAGTTTTTAGTTATGACTTATAAGTGAATTCTTAAAATAATGGATTTCAAATTCGATTTCTACTTACAGATTTTATATGTAAAGTATAACTAATTAAGGAGCTAGGTCTATACAAAAGAGGATTTTAAATTTTTAATCATCTAACCAGTAGTATCAAGCTTATTTAATTATTTTCCAAACGAGGCCATTTTTTGGTTTTTCTCGAAATTGATCAATCAAATAAAGCAGAAACTTTAAGTTAGATTGAGAAATTCTTTTTATCTGCTAATAATAAGTATCATTCCAGATCTGATTATCCTAATTAAATTATTAGAAATCTTAATTAATTTTTCACAACAGTATGAGTGTGTTGAATTTAAACTCAGAAATTTATTTAATTCTAAAAAATCAAATGAGACAGAGAATCTACGTGGGCACCAGAATAGCCTTTTGTTAATTAATTAGCTTTTCTTTTTCATTCATATTCTAATTGTTTGATTAGACAGGTGTGGGAATATTCTTTTTTTTTTTTTTTTAATGTAATTAAGTTATTGAAAAGCATATAATATGAGTCTTAATGCTCATACTCCACTGGATTTTTCTGTTATTAGTTACCAATGGAAAAATATTTGTATCTTTTCGTCATCATTGACGTCATTGACATCCTATTAATTCCAATGAACAAAATTAGTGATTGTTAAATTAATTAATATTTCCATTAATTATATACTAAAAAAATGCATTCAAGTTAGCACTTAGTTAAGAGCTTCTAATATTGGCCTGCATATGTTGACTATGTTCTGGATTTACCTAATTAATTAGAATAGTGTTTTTTCACAATATCTAATTAATTTCAAATAATTAATGTTCAACTCTCCTTAAAAAAATAATAATAATAATTAAATTTCTTAGTTCTTGTAAACTTTAATATACCTCGTAATATAAATGCTTTTTATATAAACAAGGATTGGATTAGTTACCTAATTAACCTTTTAATCCTAAAACCTATGTAACTATATTGTAGAACCACAGAAATTTAGCTTTAAAAAGATATAATTATTATTTTATCTAGCATAATATTAGGATTACAGGAAAATAAATTAGAGTTAGGTAAAATATACTTAAAAATAAAAGGAAAAGTGTTTTTGTCCTCACTCAAAAAATTAGGTGTTTGACGTGAATCGTTTAGTATAATTTTGGTGGGAGATTAATTTTGCATAGAAAGATTAATAAAAAAAAAGAAAAAAGAAGGGCATATTAGAAGCACAAATGAGACTAAAAATGTCTTTTTTGTGGTGGAAGACAATCAAAACCCCACACGAGATTAAGATTTAAGAGGAAGATTAGAGGGATCTTAACTCCTAACATAAAGGTTGAAGCAATAATTAAGCACTATTGAACAATTAAGGATGAGAAGATTAAATATTATTTAAAGCTAATAACATTAATTAGTGTTTTGAAAGATTGGTATTAGTTTTGGGTGTGATATTAGGTATCGGTTTGGCTCTTTTATCTCACGCTGTTATGGCCATTTAAATTAGGCAAAATGCAATCAAAACACCCTGGTATTTTACGGACATTACAACTGGCTCTCTAGTAAATTTTTTCGACACATTGAATATATGTTTTTGCTCTTTTGATAATATTAGCTATAAACTTCGACATAGTTATTTCTGGTGGACTGCAGTACTTGTTAACTAGTGCGTAATACAATTCTTATGAAAAGCAGAAGTGTACAGGTAATCGGTAGTCTATTGTGTGGTTTGTTTATCCCTCAATTAGTGTAGAATTGTATAATATATTTTCATTGGATATCTTTGTTATTTGGTAAAATGATCGGAATAAGGTTTTCTATGTTTTTGTTGTTGGTGTGAATGTAGATAGAGTTTTAAAGTTGTTAATATCCAATACTTATTGGAAAGAAAATGAAGATGATGTACAGTGGGCTTACATGAAGCGTTTGGGCCTTCATAATGAAACTATCAAAACCCCTCAAAATTCTTTTTCAAACTGATTATTTTCGGTTTTCTATTTAGCACAAAAGAAATTTAAAGTCGCTTGATGATAAAAAAAATTTAAAAGGAGTTGTCTTAATCTTGAAAATTCCTTGAAATATAATAGTAGTTCGGATATTAATGGTCTAAATTTATTTTCATTAAAAGACTTAATTCTTTTCCAAATTCATATATGCATACAAAATAATATTAACCATTCCCGTAAATGTTGCTTACGCAGAAAAAAGTTTTTCTAAATTAAAATTAATAAAAAAATTACTTAAGATCAACCATGTCATAAGAATGATTAAATAGATTAGCAATTTTTTCAATTGAAAATGACTTGTTAGAAGAAATTGCATAAAAGAAGTTACAAAAAAGTTTCATATTAAAAAAATTCTAAATACAAGTTTATAATGTTATAATTTTGAAATGGTAATTCAAAAACTCACTTTTAGGCTTCTAAAAATTGAGATGGCCTTGAATAATTTTTATATTTGTTTCTCTTCTCCGATACCATCGTTTTTCTCCCGACTATAATCAGGGCATTTTTCAATGAGGGTTCTCCAAGAACCCGTGCTTTTGGAGAACATTCCCCTCTAAGAGAAACGTTCTCCTTCTTTTCTTTTCTTTTCTTTTTTTTTTTAAAAAAAAAATTTTAATTCTTTTATATATTATTTTAATGTTAAACTTTACTTTTTTTTATTTGTTTTACATTTTATTGTTTTAAAGCTAGTTGTTTGGATTTATTAATAATATAATATAAACATGTGGGTCAATTTACAGAACTTTGGAAGAATTCTCAGCTATTGGAGAATAAAAATTTTTTTATATGGATTTTTCTGTTTTGATGATATGACAAGAGAAAACTAAGGAGAGAACTCTTAAAAGTTCTCCCCATTGAAAATGCTCTTAACTATATCTCCACCTTGATCGGAAAACCATCTGATCTCCACCTTTATTTGCTTTGAGATCTGTGTGTATAATCCTCAGCCTGGAATCTTGATGCAGAAACAAAAGTCCTCTGGCAATCCCATGTATAATCATGTTACCATATGTCTTGAAATAGAACCGTAATGAAGAGTGCATTTGCAATGTAGAAACTAAAATTTTGAGTGTTATGTACAAAAACATAAAGGAGTCCAGGCTTCCATTGGGCATAAACCAATAATGTCTAGAGCAGGTAAGAGCTTTCCATATAGCAATGGAGAAGTTAGAACAAGTGCACCAGCTGATAGCGATAGATAGCAAGATTGAATCATATAAGAATTTAATTAATAATGATTGTTTTGACAATAATTAAACAAATTCTGTTGCAGGACTTTATATGTAATCGCCTCACCGGCAGCAATTGATTTCATATCCTAAGGATTGCCATAGTTTCAAACATTTGAAACCTGAAATATATACTCTCTTAATTATAAAAACAAATTTATATTTTTTTTATTATCTACTGAAAAGACAAGTAACAACCCTTTTCGCTATGCATTTTCAAGACAAAAAAAAAAAAACCATGCTATAGAAGTATTCTAAAATTTTTCCTAAGCAAAACCACAAACACCTAATATACATAATTAACTAACCTTTCCATAAATAGGTACACCATTGCATAAAGGTCCTGAGATAAAATAGGCATGACAAATTCTCCAGCTGAGAGCATTGCTGCAGTTGATTCAGCAACAATTGAGACTCATAAAACCAAGAGTCACTTCATGTCACCCTCATCCATAGTGTCTAATGTAACCAATATAACCTCGTCAAATATCAATTCATGACCACCCATTTGACAAATTTACAGACTTCTCACAATTCCTACACGTCTTTCCCCATAGAGATAATGATGAACCCAGAACCTAGGACCACTGGGCTATATCAAGACCGACAGTTGAGAAACGTAATTTTAAATGCTTGGTCACAAACTTGTCTACATATCTGCAAGATATTACAGCAGGTTTTGGTCTTTGCAACTAAAAAGACCTCCACTTCCCTGCATTCATTGGTTCACAGTGATTCTGATGGATGCCAATACCAACTGGATTCATCGTCTTTTTATGTATGAAGGTTGAAGAGGGCGGCCTGCTTCCAGCCGTTAGTGTAATATTGACAAATTCAAAATTGAAAAAGAAAAAAAAGTGATGCTCTAAACATGTGAGTTTATCAGATTTAGTAAGTCTCTCTGTGTTTGCCGCTTACTGTGACCAAGTCATGCATAATATTTAATCATATGATTGAACAAAAATTCATCCAGCCGACTGGATATAAACATTGCGAGAGATTACAAACAGATAAGATGCTAATTATAAGTTGAGGAACAAAAGAAACCGATTCTCAATCATTGTCAATTTAGTCCATAATCCTTTTCAATCCTTCGGTTCTGAAATCAAAACAAAGAAGACATCCTACATTGTTTTCCCACTGTCCTCGACAGAAGTTGCTGCAAAAGACTGTCATAAAGGCATTGAGACACCTGAAAAGCAGCCGAAGTTACACATTTGGAGAAGATAATTTGCATGTATAAAATGGCTAATCGTCATAATGTGTATAATGTTAGCCACTAGAGTGAACAGGTCAGAATTATGCCTTATTCAAATAGGAAATACAGACAATAAGCAGTACAGTGACTGATCCACAAATTCTCATAAAGTTATAATCAGATCTCTGAGAAGAAGCAATTTAAATCAATCACCAAAGATATATCAAGCATCAGACACTATCCAATTTTCACTACCAATCCTCGTCACTACAATACAAATTCATCCACTATAACATCCTCAGCTGCAGTTAAATGTTTAACAAGTACTATCTGTCTATCTCTATTTTTCATCAAACCAGTTGACCAATGCACAGCCTTATGAACCTTGCAGAACTCTTATTTAAAAAATAGGACTTTTGATGAGATATATAACTACAGTAGGAGCAATAACTTATTGAGATGGATCGGGAGTATGTGAATATTCTTCATAACTCTACACTAGAGGACACTACACATGCATTTGTAGAAAACAAAGCAGGTCTTTTGTGCGAACAAAACACAAACAGGTGGTGTGCATATATTTTGCATTCTAATGATGCAAGCACTGGAGCACTTATACATCAATTTTAAGTAATAATACCCTAAAACATGTATATTGCCTAAAAAAAAAGGCATGAAAATCAAATGAGTTGCTGAAACATACCTTGAGGTACTAGAGCCCAACTCTCAGACTCACTGGACAAGCTCGATACTAATCTCGCCGAAGCTAAGGCGCTGTGTAAAGGCATCATCGACACCACACAACTCAATTCGACGGGTAATCTATCAATAAATATGTGATTGTTAAATAAATTACAAAATGACACTGCCTACCAACAAGTTATCAAAAGCTCAGCGGAAAATTGACCTTTCAACATTCAAAAAAGGAAAAAAAAGAAGTTGAGAGCTAGAAGGAATGTGGAAATAATGAAGGTAAAAAAAAGTCCCACCTTGAGGAGCGAAAATGGCGTGTTGTAGAAAGGAAGGACAAAGAGGGAGAGGAGGAGGTGAGTGGCGAGAGCTGGGGAGAAAGCGGTTTCTTGTTCACCTTGACAGTGAAGGATTGTAACCGGGACGACAACCTTGAGACCACCTTTGAGGAAGCCATTATTGATTGCTAATTCCTCTTTTCTTCTTTCTGGTTTTGATCTGCGATTCGCGATTGCTGGAGGCGGGAGACTGGAAGAGGGTTTTTGGGTCGAGGTTCTATTGGGGATTACAAAGGTTTTTTGGGCAAATTAAATTCTCAATCAAATTTTTAAATATGTATTATTATTGTTGTTGTTGTTGTTGTTGTTGTTGTTGTTGTGTGTGAATGCCCAAATTAGGATCATAAATATATATATTTTTTTTTTTTTTTGAGAATAAATTTTGATCATACTTTACCCATTTAGTTAAATGTCAAAATTTTTTTATACAACTAATTATTTATAAATTTAAAATGTGGCTTTTAAATATAATTTAATAACATATTGGGTTTATAAGTTTAATATAATAATTTGTTAAATATTGCTTTATATTTCAAAAGAGTTGTAATCATTACATGAAGAAAAAAAAAAAAAAAACACCCGGGAAAAAATAAAGAGGGACAAATTCTTTAGAAAATCCAAGTTAAACATGTACTATAATAAAACCACCCAACAAGAGACAAATATTTCATTAAAAAAAAAAATAATTAAACTAAAATAATTATAAATTATACTTTTAATATTAATTTATTTTGGATAATTTCAAAAGCACATATATGGTTTATCTCGTTTTCAAAACAAGAATTTTTTTTTATAAAAAGAGCTCATGTGATTTGAGACATTATTAAAAAAAAAAAAACAACTAAAATTTTTCCATTAAAAATAATGATGTGACTGCTGGTATTTTTATCCATTTAGCATTCCAATAACTTACTCATATTATTTAAAAATTGAATATTGTCGGGAAATTTTCTATTTTATTGTGATTTTTTCAAATTTATTATCATTGTTTAATTAAAAAAAATATTTACGCTTCTCGAAAATTTATAAAATTTTTCATTAAGGTTTATTCTATTTTTGTTAACCAACCTAAAAAATTTTACTTCAAAATATATAAAAATACCCTCTGTAATGTCATGATTTAATTTTAGTTGTCTTTTTTTTATAACATCACAGACCATATAATCTCTTTTTACAAAAAAAAAAAAACACCGTACTCGTTTTGAAAACAAGCTAAACCATAAAATTTTATTTTTTTACAAATGCAATACTATCTTCAATTTAGTTGCGAAAATATGAACGCAATATAATTTTCATTATTTGAATGGTTTTAGATAAATAGATCTAAATTTAATTTTCAGAAATCTAGATTAATGTAGCAATTTGTACACATTAATTATTGGTAGTCTTGATAACTAGTTTCCATCGATACTAAACTTAAGAGAAAATAAGTTGAAGATATTATAAAGACTGCTACAAATTTAAGTCCCTTTGGTTGTTGTATAGCAGCTGTTTGCTGTTCAATTTCAAAAGGCAGACACAAATGCTTTTGGATAGAAAAAAAGTAAGGCTGCCGAAGTTTTTTCTTCACGGTTTAGTACCAGTTTAGGATTGCTATTAGTGAGAGTGTTTTTCCCCACAACTAAATTTTATTGTTTTCTTTAAAAGTAGTTTTAAGTGTTTTTCCAGTGCTTTTCTGAATACAGTTTCACTTTTACTACTTGTGCATTTGAGGCTGCTTTCTACAATTCTAAAAGTAACTTTCAACTATTACTTTAGCTGAAAGCTTTCCACATCCCTAAACGCAGCTTTAATAGTTGGGGTTGGAAATAACAGTATTTTACTACTTTTTGCAAAATGCAATTCCTATTTATTAACTTATACCATAATTATCCTCCACTGTTATATTTTATTTTATGTACTTTTCCCATTTTGCTAATTCATTTGAACCATTTAATTGACTCTCTCTTTTTTCATTCTTTTATAGCAATAATTCATAAGAAATCATTTTTCTATAGCCATAAAACCATTAATTAATCTTTTAGCAAATCTACATGTGTCAAGTATAATAGTAGAAAGGTGTGTAGATACCCGATTTTGTCCGAACTACTTTTATATATATTTGCGTTTTTTTTAGTTAATGAATTTACTTTTTCTTTTATTCCTTCTTTTAATATTAGGATGTTTTACAAATTATGCAAATTCAAGTAACAAGGGATTTGTGAAATGAATAATGGTAGACTTTTATTAAGTTGGGATTTTGTATACAAACGGATCACAAACAGGCTTAAGCCATATTCCAATTACAGATTACAATTTACAGTGGCAGAATGGAAGAATGCAGATGGGCCTAAGCCCATGAGGAGGCCCAATTACATGAAATACACGGAATTTACAAGTGCACAGAATAGAAGCAGCGGATGGGCCTAAACCCATGAGAAGGCCCAATCAGTCCAATTACAGAATAAAAGCAGCGGATGGGCTAAAACCTATAAGGAGGCCCATAAACAAAAATACATGCAGTTTACAAGTGCACAAAAGGGAAAGGAGCAGATGGGCTTAAGCCCATAAAGAAGGCCCAATTACAGGTTACATACAGAAGTCTCAAACGCAGAGATACAAAGGCCCAAAGGGAGGCCAAAATTACAGATTTCCAACAAATAAAAAATTACAAAAATGGGCTGATTTGACAAAGCATAGGTGAGCATGGATTAATCTCCATTTGCAGCAAATTTTGTGGGATTAGGAAGCCCCATTCTGCCTATAAAAGGAGGCAGTGTCTTGAAGAAAAGGAGAGCCTTTGGAGCCTGCAAAGAAATACGAGAGCTTTTTTTTAGCCTGCAAAGAAATACAAAGACCCTTCTGCCTGCAAAAAAAGAAAAATACATAGCTTTCCTTTTCTTAAACCTTCTTCCTGCAAAGGAAGGAAGACAGTTTTTCTTTTTTTTTTTTCCCATCTTCTACTTTCCCTAAGAGCTTTTCCTTTGGCCTGTAAAGAAAAAGAAAGAAAGAGCCTATCAGCAAAAGAAACACAAACACCCTGCCTAAAGAAAAACACCCATCTTCCTGTAGGAGAAGAGAAAGCCTTCCTTTTTCTTCCTTTGTTCCAGCAGAAGAAGAGAGATAGCCCTCTTCTTCTTTTCTTTTCCAATCCTGAAAACTCAAAAAACCTGCAAACAGAAGGTTTTATTCCCAAGCACAGAGTAAGTGAGGCTCTTAGCCTTTCAAATTTCTATTCTTTTTAAGCAACCTTTTTTTTTTTTTTAATGCTCTTTTCTTCCTCATACTCATTTTTGCATACTGGTAGTGTTATATTTGGGTAGCTAATGGAGCTTGGCGCCATGTAATGGCCACAGCAACCATTAGCTACCATTATAGGGCTCAGAAATGTATTTTTGTAACCAAAGACTCAATCTTTCCTTGTTCTTTATGTCTCCAGAAAACATGAGAAAGGCATTACATTCTAACTATCCATATCTTCATGCTAAACCATATTTCCACTCAAAAAATGTTTTTTTTCCAAGACAGAAAACATGGTTTAACTTGGGATTGGTGGCTGGAAGTAGCACCCATTTCCCCATGTTTGGAAACAGTAAAAGAACAAAAAAAAAAACACTGAGTAAAAAGGATGTCTTTTTGGGCCTCTTCATCATAGCCCTTTCAATAAAAAAAAACAGTTTTTTTTTCTTTACAGAATCAGTATGCACACACATCACAGAGGCTTCTTCTTTTCATTTTTTACAACACAGAGGCCCTAAACCAGAAAATCCAGGCCCCAAAACCAGGAAATAACCAAAAAGATCACACCTTTATCTCAAACCAGCAACTCACACTCAAACCAGCGCATACCGAGCACATAATACACAGAACACCACTGAGCCACAAATCACAGAGGCCACCATAAACCAACACAGCTACACACATATCACCAGTATCATCAAACATCCCAAAAAGCCCCAAACAGAGCCAAACCGAGCCAAACAACCAAAAAATTCCAGATTTCAACATAAAACCAGAAATTCCAGATTTCATCCCAAAACAAAAAACACAACTTAGTTTTTTTTTTGGGATCCATTGAAGCCCTTTGCGTTTTAAGGCCCTTTTTAACCTCGAGAAACAGAAAACACAAGAGGAGTGTCAGAAACAAAATAAACCAGAAAAACAAGGGAAAATCATGAGAGCTTGTAAATCCGGGTGCGCTCCAGGCGAGCCCCAAACAAAAAAACAAAAATCAACAGCAGTGAGTAAAGGGAGAGAGAGATAAAAAAAAAAAACAAAGCACCTCAAGAGATTGAGAGAAGCAGACCCGTAAAGGGTTGAATAACCCAAAAGTTTGGGGGTCTAGGGTTTCTGGAACCCTAACCCAACTCCTCTAGGGTTTCTGCTTGAAGGAAACCCGAGTACAGAGGCCAGGAAAACCCAAATCCAACCCATAATCCCTCAGATCAGAGAGATCTAAATCGCGAGAGAAGAACCAGGGAGATCGAAATCGCGAGAGAGAGGCCCCGAGAGAAAAACATCAGAGAGGTTCAGTGAGGGTGCTGAGACCGAGCGAGAGTAAAGAGAAGAGAGGAGAGGCGAAGGCCGGCCGGATAAGGTGGCCGGCGGGTGAGGCCGATGAGAGAGAAGAGTGAAGATAAGAAGAAGGAAAGAAAGAAGCGGGTCGGCTTAATAAAAAGAAAAGAGAGAGAGAGATGGGCCAATAAAAGAAGAAGGGGAGGAGAGTAAGCTGGGCCGGCTTTCTGAGCCTGAGCTTCAGGCCTAGAAGCCAGCCCAGCAACATTTTATATTTTATTTTCTTTTTCTTTTCTTTTCTTTTATAAGAATAAAATATAAATAAAAAAAATACAAAATTTTAAAAAAAAAAATAACAAATAAAAAATGTGACGTAAAAGAAAAACCGTTATGCACGTAAATTGGAAATTTTTTTTATTTTTGCATTGTGAAATAAAACTCGAATTAATTAAATCACTGTACGCGCGAATTTAAAAAATACACGATTATGTTTTACGTCCATATTATGTAATAAAATGTCTTTTATATCCATGTTATGGATATAAATAAACCACAATCAATTAATTATTAAGTGATAAGCAATAAAATACATCTAAATATATGTTCACAACCTTAGTACCAATTTTGGGCGGGGTAGGGTGATTTTTATCTTCCCTACACGTAATTAGCAAACGAACCCTGAGAAATCTCTGGTTCTTTAAGGTGTCCAATCGGACCAAAATCGATTGGTGGCGACTCCAACAAATTGATATCGAAAGATATCGCGAAAGAAATATCTACAGGAATAACCCTAAAAACTTAAATCACGATAAATCAAAGGGAAAACGCACCATACTTGTAAAATCGATATTTCGCCCGTCGGCCCGGCTCCGACAGTTGGCGACTCCGCTGGGGATCTTGCTAGGCTAATTTTATGTTGTAAATTATATTATGGATGTATGAATTTTGTTATTTTGCTATTATACATATAATCATGCATATACCCAACACTTTCACACGTGAACTAAAAGGTCATGTTATGATCTTACCCTATTCAGGATCATAGGAGAGAATAAAGTACGGATGCCGCCATGAGAAATCTGGTTAAGCTCCCGAAACATGCTCAACTTAAGTCGTTGTCTTATTGGCCATGCTATGGTTTCGGTAAAATGGCAACTTAAGGACCTTAAAACATATTCCTGTATCCACCCGATAGAATTAGTAACCACCTAACACCGGCAATTAGAAACTTTAGGCATATATATATTGTTGTATAAAAATACTTGTGTAAATCTTGTTTGTGTATGTATTTGATAATTATAATTATGCAATGGTATGTACGAATTTTATGCTAGAAATGAGAGAATGTCCCAGTTGTTTTTTTTTGTAAAAGTTATTTTGACATCAATAATAGATTCTGTTTAAGTCCATCAATTTCCAAAGTTCCCATATACCTCCACGTGTATATATCTCGTTTTGTTTTTCTATGGGTGCTTCAACTAATTTGTGATAAAGAATCATTTTCTTTATTTTGAAGTGATTAAACATGTCATTACCACCATATATATTCAAAGATTTTTTTTTGTAAACAATATTGCATTATGTTTATAAAAGAAGGAAAAATATACAAGTTTAAAGATAATTTCTTTTCCTTGAAGCAGACCTGTCCAATGAAAATTGATCTTGAAAGATTCTTGATAGGTGATATTACTCTTTGACCCATTTTTTTAAACAAAAAAAAAAAGATTTTTTTTTTAAAAAAAAAAGAGGAAAAATTATTTTTATTTATTTATTTTTATTTATTTATTATTATTATTTTAATATTTCTTTATACATAAAGCAGTATTTCATAAAGTTAAAATTTTGCATAATAAGAATGAATTCTCGAGGAATCTTCAAAGGAAAAATGTTTGACATAATGCATTTGTTTTTATACCTAAAATTAGGAATACACATCTATAAGGGTACATTTATGTACAAATTTTGTAATGTTTAAAATATGATATTTTTATTCATTCCATTTCAACTTTTGACTTTTATATGTTTTTTTTTAAAAAAAAAAAAACAAAATAAATAAAATCCAAATCTTCATTTAGTTTTTTTTATTTGTTCATTCATATATAAAACCCAAGCAAGCTCAGAGATGATGAATGCACAAAACTTGAAGGAAGTACAAAGAGAGATGGAAGAGACAAATGAGCAAATCGCTAGTTTCTCAGATTTAATTGTGAGTACCATAAGGGAGATGGGGATCATACGATTGTGGAGTGTTGGCCATTCAGAAGTAAGGTTCAAGAGTTAATGGACAAAAATGTCATAATCTTTGGAATCCTAGAGAAGGAGTCAATGGTTAAAGAGGACAAGACAACTTTGGAAAAGTTGATAATACCACATCTTAAAATGATATTTTGAAATGTGTGATCGTGTCAACTCTTGTGTAAAAGTAGGATCTCCTTAAATTCTGCCCAGGATTTAAGGAATCAATGTGGCACTCGAAGCTTCTGGTTTCTAATGTTTTCAGGATTATAATAATGATTTGATGAATGCATTTTATCATTTCGCGCGATTCTCTTGACTTAACTTTCTGCTCCTGTTCCTTGGTTCTTTTTTTTTTCTCATCAGTTGTTTATATTCCTAATTTTGGTTATTAGATAATAAATAATTTGAAGAAATGAAATGAATATATGAATCAAGGTAAATTTTATTGCTCAAAGTGGTTTCTTCATTTGTTGATCGTTTCATTATGGACTGCAAAGCAAAGAGCTAAGAACGAGGAAACCCCTTATTGGTTCAAGTTGAATGCCCGTGAAAGTAGTTAGTGGGATGGCCCATCTCACTCATCTGCAGAGGAATTACTTCATAACTGATTCATGCATTTCTAAATTTTTCTCGGTAAATGAATAAGGTTAATTGCAAAACTCTAGAACTTATTTGATTATTCCTCGAAAGGAAATGATAGACTACTTATAACTAAAGAAAGGACTAAGGCATTCTTTGTATCACACATTTAAGCCCTTTACCTACCTTTTCATTATATCCTTTTGTATACCCCTTTGAGACATAGCCTTTTCTTTGTATTCACCTTATCCATTCTACCAAAAATCAAGAAAACCATTTGATTGAGAGGGTGAGGAATAGGAACTTGATGGCAAGAACAAGCAGGGAGGAAATGATCACAGTCCATGAAACAAGAATAGATAAATGTTGATGTGAATATTGACAAAGGATAGCTTCTAATACATATAGGTGGAATCAAATTCTTATGAAGCATTCAAGTTTGGAGTCTCAAAATTATATACTCAAAGGAAAGTATTAGTGTAAGAAGAGCATCTCTTATGAGAATGGTTGTACGAGACCTACGGTTTATATCTTGATGGTGTACATTGTTCAAAAAAGGTCAAATCAAAGAAGTTGGATAATTTCTTGGAGAAAACCAAGGTTATCAAATTTTGGGACCTTGATCATAGGAAAAGAGGTGACTTTGAGTCTCGGAATCCAAAATGGCAAGATATTTCAGATCCAATGAACTTTAGACGATAACTTATGTCAATATGTTGTCTAAGTGATCAAGTGAATTATCAAGTGAGGAATTAAAAAAAAAAAAAAAAAAAAAAAGAAGAAAAAAGAGAAAAGAAAAAAAAAAAGAAGAAGAAAAAAAGGAAAACAAACTTCGAATCAGATTTCCAAGCCCTAATGCTTTAGTAAGATCAGGAATTAAAGCTATCAAGGAACTTTTATTTCATCTGGATTTCTTGAATCACTTGACATCCCTCGTATCCCTTTTACCCATCTTACTTGTAAACCCGATAAACCAAAAAAGTCCTTATGATCTTTAGTTATGATGTTAGTCTTCATTAATGAAGAGGAACATGAAAATAAGCACATAGTAGTTTAAAAAATTAGCTCGATTAATTAATCTTGTTAACGTTTAGAAATGCATGATATGAAAGTTAAGAATATCAAGTTATGATGAAGGCAAACAAAGATGAATGAAGTATCGCCAGATAGCCGACATGTTTCTTCTGGATACATCAAGGCGATAGAAAAGGAGAAATGTTTCATTTCAGGATGCGACATTGCAAATTAAGTGGGATTTCCTAATTCATAAGGAGCAAAATCAGCGCATGGAGTCGGACGGATTCAAGCGGGTGTACGAAAAAAAAAAGAAGAAAAAAAAGAAGAAAAAAAAAAGAAGAAAAAAAAAAGAGAAAAATTATTTCAGGACCCTTTACAAGGAATATGTCCATATTAGATTCAAGGGGGCATTATGAAATTGATGATGGAGCAACCAAGAAAATGTTTGCAAGATTAGCACGGATGGATAAGTTCAAAGACCTCATCAACCACAAATCTGGGGGGCAATTGTGAAAAAGGCCTCTAATGAAAGTCAGACTCATCATAAGGACTTCATCTCCAATCAAAATTGGGAGGTAACCATGAAAATGTCTTTGTTAAAAGTCAAATCAGTACGAGCAGATAAGAATAACTATTTCATTGGAAACCAATTTGGGGGTAACTGCAAGGGCGCCATCAATGAAAGTGCAAGAGCAGGGACATCATTGATAAAAATGAAGTCACTGTGAAATATCTTTCCCTGAAGTAAAATTAGCAGGAAGAGTATCATCAATAAAGCAAGTGAAGACTGGGGGGCAATTAAAGTCGCTGTCAATAACGATCAGAACAACGTACTCCACTGGACAAGAGAAATTATGACGAAACATTTTGAGTAATGGAATTTTCTTTGTTTTGAAATCATTTGAATTTTTCATACGACTTTATTGTCTAAAAATCTTTTCATTCCCTTCTCAAGCATATCTCCTTGCGAAATACCCTAAATCTCAAAGCATATTCCTTCCCTTGTCGAACAATCAATTCAAATTTACCATTCACCAATCTTTCATGATCTTACCCAAAATAAATGCATTTAAATGATTTTAAGCATTCATTAAATAATTATGATCTTGTGAACAAGAGAAATGAGCATTTTCAGTGCATAGTTTGCTTTGAACAATGAGTTGACAAATTATGCCCTGGCGCATGTACGGTTCAGCATTGATTATGCCGTAAGCACTCAAAGGCTATGAGATGGATAATTTTCCGGAAATTCTTCCAAGAGATGCCTAAGGACAACAAGCAATTTAGGTCTTTGACCAAAATGCATAGTTTTGGATCAACAACTTACTCATAAGAATGGGGGCAAAGTTCAGTGATACACACCGAGGTCTTGCTCAGACAGGCTGTAAGTGAATAAGTTACTGCAAGTAATTTATTCAAAATATAACAGAAGATGAAGATTAAGCCATCACATTTGTTCTTCCAAGAGCAGTTCAATTTAGCAAAAAGGATTCTCAGAGTATGAACTATGTGCAGAACTCTTGAGTGCTGGCATCAATCTCTTCAAGAGGAAATTTTACAAGAGAAAAACTATGCATATTCGTTTAAAGAAATAATCACTATAAGACAGGGCATTCAAAGTAGAAAAAGTACTCCGAGGACTTGTTGGAAGCACAAGATGATACATATTTGAAAATCTAAGGAAGATAATTGATGCCATCAAAATATCTTCCTAAACAGGCAGCATTGGTTCTTCTTGGGTTATATATATGAATGAGTCAAAGAAGTATTTTGTGAATTAAATTATTTCATTTACTTCTCAAACTAATTTTGATATTTCAGCATTTGATAAAACATTTTAGAAAAAAATCATATCATGCATTTTCATGAAGGTTCCTCTAAGAATAGTTTTTTAAAAGATAAATTAATTTATTTAGTTATCTTTTACAAGAAATACATTTGCTTGTCATTTTAAAAGGTAGTTGTAATGCAATTCAATTACTTTTAGCATTTGGTGTTCAAAAGCATGACCATGGTAAAAATTATGTCAAAGTGTTTGAATTTTTTTTAATATGCATATACGTGTTTAATTTGTTAAACTTTTGGTGGAAACACAGGGTTTAAGCGTTTGCCTATATCTTAGACGGATGTTAGTCAAATTTCACTTTTTGTCTCTTGGATTTTAATAAAAAAGTTGATTTTCCTTTTGACTGAATTTGGATGTCAGTCAAAATTAATTCTCTGTCTTGTGAAATTTGATTAATATAAGGATCAATTTCATCTTTTTTCAAAATTCGACTGGCTCGGATTAGTTCCCACCTTTTTGAAATTTTGCGAAGACATGCCAATTTCAATCCTCCATCAAAAGTCCACTGATACAAGTCAGCTTTACCCTTTGTTTTGCAAACCCATCTAATCCGAATACTTGGGGCCAAACTTTTTCATTTTTCAAAGACTAAACCTCTTGTGATTCGAGCCCAAGAGATTGGGGCAAGAACTTTTCAAAGGCGAACTCTTAACGACGAGTTCTTAGAATGAAACTTTTCCAAAACCAATACTATTGTGATAAGGATCCAGCAAGGCGATTTTTCAATAGTAGAACCTTTGACGATAGAGTTCGTAGGGTTAAGTTTTCATTCTAACTCGTTGTGATCATGGTTCATTGAGTCAAGATAGAATTCAACCCTTTTCAAAATAGAACCATTTCTGGTTGAACCCACTCAAGGTAGGAACCAATCTTTTACAAGAAATTAAACCCTTAGCAACAGAGTTTGTGCAAACTCTATCTTTTTCACAATCAAATCACTTGTGATTATAGTTCTCATAATTTGAAATGAGAAGCATTTCTTTCCTTCTTGAGAGTAGCTCCTTTTAGCAGTTTGATTATTTTACTTCGATTAGCTCCCTTTAATAGGTGTCGCTTTGTAATCCTAAAAAATTGACTTGATAAGGATTTATAGACTAATTTAATGATCATGTGATGACCATTAAAACCCCCAAAATTAGTAAAATTTTTCTTTCATATTTAATTAAACCATCAATTTAATTTGAATTCACCAAGCGACTGCTACATAGTCGATCTTACAGAGAGCTTCTAGTAATTTTGCGGTTATGTCATAACTGTAAGATGAAGATTTGGAAAACATAAATTAATTCCTATAAGGGAAATTGATTAATAAAATAAATTAATTTCCTTCTTGTGAGATCTGATCATCAAGTGATCGGTCTCATTTCAATGTCAATTATTAGAAAATTGATTCCAATTTCCTTCTCGTGAGATTTAATCATCCAGTGATTCGATCTCATTCCAATGTTAATTATTAGAAAATTGATCCCAATTCACTTCTCGTGAGATTTAATCATCAAGTGATTCGATCTCATTTCTATGTCAATTTTTT
The DNA here is from genome assembly GCA_039660915.1 of Euphorbia tirucalli. Classification (NCBI taxonomy): domain Eukaryota; kingdom Viridiplantae; phylum Streptophyta; class Magnoliopsida; order Malpighiales; family Euphorbiaceae; genus Euphorbia; species Euphorbia tirucalli. The sequence goes on along the minus strand of CM077634.1, from coordinate 72,327,354 downwards.
CGAAAATTGATTCAAAGTTCCTTCTCATGAGGTTTGATCATCAAGTGATCTGATCTCATTTCATTTCAATTATTAGAAAATTGATTCAAAAATCATTTCTCATGAGATTAGATCATCAAGTGATCCGATCTCATTCCAATGTCAATTTTTTCGAAAATTGATTCAAATTTCACTTCTCGTGAGATTTAATCATCTAGTGATTCGATCTCAGTTCAATGTCAATTATTAGAAAATTGATTCCAAATTTCACTTCTCGTGAGGTTTAATCATCAAGTGATTCGATCTCATTTCAATGTCAATTATTAGAAAATTGATTCCAATTTCACTTCTCGTGGGATTTAATCATCAAGTGATTCGATCTCATTCCAATGTGAAATTCACTTCTCATGAGGTTTGATCATCAAGTGATCCGATCTCATTTCAATGTCAATTATTAGAAAATTGATTCCAATTTCACTTCTCATGGGATTTAATCATCAAGTGATTCGATCTCATTCCAATGTGAAATTTCCTTCTCATGAGGTTTGATCATCAAGTGATCCGATCTCATTTCAATGTCAATTTTTTAGAAAATTGATTCAAATTTCCTTCTCTTGAGATTTGATCATCAAGTGATCCGATCTCATTCCAATGTCAATTATTAGAAAATTGATCCCAATTCTCTTCTCATGAGGTTTGATCATCAAGTGATCCGATCTCATTTCAATGTCAATTATTAGAAAATTGATTCAAATTTCCTTCTCATGAGGTTTGATCATCAAGTGATCCGATCTCATTTCAATGTCAATTTTTTTGAAAATTGATTCAAATTTCCTTCTCATGAGGTTTGATCATCAAGTGATCCGATCTCATTTCAATGTCAATTTTTTTGAAAATTGATTCAAATTTCCTTCTCTTGAGATTTGATCATCAAGTGATCCGATCTCATTCCAATGTCAATTATTAGAAAATTGATCCCAATTCACTTCTCGTGAGATTTAATCATCAAGTGATTCGATCTCATTTCAATGTCAATTTTTTAGAAAATTGATTCAAATTTCTTTCTCGTGAGATTTAATCATCAAGTGATTCGATCTCATTTCAACGTCAATTTTTTTTTTAGAAAAATTGATTCAAATTTCCTTCTCGTGGGATTTGATCATCAAGTGATCGGTCTCATTCGGATTTCAATTCCATTGATTCCAAATTTCTTTTTCGTGAAATTCGATCGTCGCATGATGGATCTTATACGAGAATTTTGACTGAGAATCAGTCCCTCCCTTCCGATGAGAATTTAATACAGATTTGATTATGAGAAAATCAATCTGTTTATTTATGATTTGATTATGTGAAATTGATCTTGTACGGAAAGATCGTTTTCTTAGGGAAAAGTTTTAATGGCTATGCTATAGTCATTTAGTGATAAAATTGACAAAATCGGCTATCCAATACTACTTTGTATAACTTTAAATCCTTAAAGATATACAAAGGGGGGCAACTGTAGATACCCGATTTTGTCCGAACTACTTTTATATATATTTGCGTTTTTTTTAGTTAATGAATTTACTTTTTCTTTTATTCCTTCTTTTAATATTAGGATGTTTTACAAATTATGCAAATTCAAGTAACAAGGGATTTGTGAAATGAATAATGGTAGACTTTTATTAAGTTGGGATTTTGTATACAAACGGATCACAAACAGGCTTAAGCCATATTCCAATTACAGATTACAATTTACAGTGGCAGAATGGAAGAATGCAGATGGGCCTAAGCCCATGAGGAGGCCCAATTACATGAAATACACGGAATTTACAAGTGCACAGAATAGAAGCAGCGGATGGGCCTAAACCCATGAGAAGGCCCAATCAGTCCAATTACAGAATAAAAGCAGCGGATGGGCTAAAACCTATAAGGAGGCCCATAAACAAAAATACATGCAGTTTACAAGTGCACAAAAGGGAAAGGAGCAGATGGGCTTAAGCCCATAAAGAAGGCCCAATTACAGGTTACATACAGAAGTCTCAAACGCAGAGATACAAAGGCCCAAAGGGAGGCCAAAATTAACAGATTTCCAACAAATAAAAAATTACAAAAATGGGCTGATTTGACAAAGCATAGGTGAGCATGGATTAATCTCCATTTGCAGCAAATTTTGTGGGATTAGGAAGCCCCATTCTGCCTATAAAAGGAGGCAGTGTCTTGAAGAAAAGGAGAGCCTTTGGAGCCTGCAAAGAAATACGAGAGCTTTTTTTTAGCCTGCAAAGAAATACAAAGACCCTTCTGCCTGCAAAAAAAGAAAAATACATAGCTTTCCTTTTCTTAAACCTTCTTCCTGCAAAGGAAGGAAGACAGTTTTTCTTTTTTTTTTTTCCCATCTTCTACTTTCCCTAAGAGCTTTTCCTTTGGCCTGTAAAGAAAAAGAAAGAAAGAGCCTATCAGCAAAAGAAACACAAACACCCTGCCTAAAGAAAAACACCCATCTTCCTGCAGGAGAAGAGAAAGCCTTCCTTTTTCTTCCTTTGTTCCAGCAGAAGAAGAGAGATAGCCCTCTTCTTCTTTTCTTTTCCAATCCTGAAAACTCAAAAAACCTGCAAACAGAAGGTTTTATTCCCAAGCACAGAGTAAGTGAGGCTCTTAGCCTTTCAAATTTCTATTCTTTTTAAGCAACCTTTTTTTTTTTTTTTTAATGCTCTTTTCTTCCTCATACTCATTTTTGCATACTGGTAGTGTTATATTTGGGTAGCTAATGGAGCTTGGCGCCATGTAATGGCCACAGCAACCATTAGCTACCATTATAGGGCTCAGAAATGTATTTTTGTAACCAACGACTCAATCTTTCCTTGTTCTTTATGTCTCCAGAAAACATGAGAAAGGCATTACATTCTAACTATCCATATCTTCATGCTAAACCATATTTCCACTCAAAAAATGTTTTTTTTCCAAGACAGAAAACATGGTTTAACTTGGGATTGGTGGCTGGAAGTAGCACCCATTTCCCCATGTTTGGAAACAGTAAAAGAACAAAAAAAAAAACACTGAGTAAAAAGGATGTCTTTTTGGGCCTCTTCATCATAGCCCTTTCAATAAAAAAAAACAGTTTTTTTTTCTTTACAGAATCAGTATGCACACACATCACAGAGGCTTCTTCTTTTCATTTTTTACAACACAGAGGCCCTAAACCAGAAAATCCAGGCCCCAAAACCAGGAAATAACCAAAAAGATCACACCTTTATCTCAAACCAGCAACTCACACTCAAACCAGCGCATACCGAGCACATAATACACAGAACACCACTGAGCCACAAATCACAGAGGCCACCATAAACCAACACAGCTACACACATATCACCAGTATCATCAAACATCCCAAAAAGCCCCAAACAGAGCCAAACCGAGCCAAACAACCAAAAAATTCCAGATTTCAACATAAAACCAGAAATTCCAGATTTCATCCCAAAACAAAAAACACAACTTAGTTTTTTTTTTGGGATCCATTGAAGCCCTTTGCGTTTTAAGGCCCTTTTTAACCTCGAGAAACAGAAAACACAAGAGGAGTGTCAGAAACAAAATAAACCAGAAAAACAAGGGAAAATCATGAGAGCTTGTAAATCCGGGTGCGCTCCAGGCGAGCCCCAAACAAAAAAACAAAAATCAACAGCAGTGAGTAAAGGGAGAGAGAGATAAAAAAAAAACAAAGCACCTCAAGAGATTGAGAGAAGCAGACCCGTAAAGGGTTGAATAACCCAAAAGTTTGGGGGTCTAGGGTTTCTGGAACCCTAACCCAACTCCTCTAGGGTTTCTGCTTGAAGGAAACCCGAGTACAGAGGCCAGGAAAACCCAAATCCAACCCATAATCCCTCAGATCAGAGAGATCTAAATCGCGAGAGAAGAACCAGGGAGATCGAAATCGCGAGAGAGAGGCCCCGAGAGAAAAACATCAGAGAGGTTCAGTGAGGGTGCTGAGACCGAGCGAGAGTAAAGAGAAGAGAGGAGAGGCGAAGGCCGGCCGGATAAGGTGGCCGGCGGGTGAGGCCGATGAGAGAGAAGAGTGAAGATAAGAAGAAGGAAAGAAAGAAGCGGGTCGGCTTAATAAAAAGAAAAGAGAGAGAGAGATGGGCCAATAAAAGAAGAAGGGGAGGAGAGTAAGCTGGGCCGGCTTTCTGAGCCTGAGCTTCAGGCCTAGAAGCCAGCCCAGCAACATTTTATATTTTATTTTCTTTTTCTTTTCTTTTCTTTTATAAGAATAAAATATAAATAAAAAAAATACAAAATTTAAAAAAAAAAAATAACAAATAAAAAATGTGACGTAAAAGAAAAACCGTTATGCACGTAAATTGGAAATTTTTTTTATTTTTGCATTGTGAAATAAAACTCGAATTAATTAAATCACTGTACGCGCGAATTTAAAAAATACACGATTATGTTTTACGTCCATATTATGTAATAAAATGTCTTTTATATCCATGTTATGGATATAAATAAACCACAATCAATTAATTATTAAGTGATAAGCAATAAAATACATCTAAATATATGTTCACAACCTTAGTACCAATTTTGGGCGGGGTAGGGTGATTTTTATCTTCCCTACACGTAATTAGCAAACGAACCCTGAGAAATCTCTGGTTCTTTAAGGTGTCCAATCGGACCAAAATCGATTGGTGGCGACTCCAACAAATTGATATCGAAAGATATCGCGAAAGAAATATCTACAGGAATAACCCTAAAAACTTAAATCACGATAAATCAAAGGGAAAACGCACCATACTTGTAAAATCGATATTTCGCCCGTCGGCCCGGCTCCGACAAGGTGTACAGTTGTTGAGATAAATTAATAGCTAAATCAAACAGATCCTTAATAGATTACAAAGTGTATAGAAATATAATTTCAAGTCAAATGAATAAAAATGACATTAAATAAGTGGAAAAATAATAAATGGAAAGAGGTATAATGGAGAATATTTTCTATTTTCTTCCTCTTTGAAAATAAATGTGGGTAGGAATTTTTAGAAAGATAAATTTTCTTCCTATGATATTTTATAGCTTTAAAAATTGTTTACATGTATCATAAACATTTCTTAGTAATATAGCTCAATCATTCTTCTCTAATGTGCAATTCCATTTATTCATGCATCATTGATATTATCCAGGATCACTCCTTGCTCAAGCTTTATACTCTAGCACCACGCCTATCAAGATGAATCACTACAGGCCTATCAACTTTCACCTGTTTCGTCTCCATCTATTTCTAATGTAGGATTCAGTTTGTTCAGGCCTATCGTTGTCATTCATAATTGATCAAATACATATCGTTTTGGATTTACACACGGATATTAAAAATCCATTAATAAATAATTAATGAATGAAAATTCGGTATTTCTTACTCCTTAATAAGCGTTTGAATAAACTTTTTATCTACTTTTAACTTATAAATTCCGATTGTTCAATTTAATTATATCTTGGATACGGTGTTTATAAGAGAATTAATTGCTAAGAGAGAGAGTAAAAATATCAAAAAAAGAGAGAATTACAATTAATTATGAGCAAAACGACTTATATTTATGACTTCTTTTTAAAGCCTAAAACTACTTATATTTATGACTAGAAGGAGTACTGCTATTTATTTTTTTCTTTTTTGGATTCAACGTATTCAATTAATTCCCTTAATAAATCTTATATAAATCCACTAATTTGTGCTTTCAATTCAAATGTGAAGGATACCACCATTTTCTTTCTAAAAATTAACTGTTGCATTATGTCCATATCATTCAAACTAATAAAATTATGACAATGAATTGATAAATAATAATATGTAATTATTTAATAGTACTTAATTTAAAAGAAAAATGTTTCTAGATCCTAAATTAAAAACTATACGTTAAACTTTAGAATTTAATTTATATTTCTAATAACATGCGTTTATTGGTTTCATAAACAATAATGTGATGTACAAGACAAATTCTAAAATTTCTATAACATGCTTTTATTGGTTTCATAGATTATTATAAAATTTAAAAATATTTTTGTTAAAAAAAAGTTTCTAAAAGCATTTCAATCTTATATAATTTGTACTTTAAAAAAAAAAAAAAATCCAATGTGCTTCTTTTTGGATTACACATCTCAAATTAGAATTGGGCTGGTTATGGGCCAAACTATAAGCCTGACTTCTAAGCCCAATTCCAAAGCAAATTGTTTTGGACCATTTAAAAATACGGACTACAAAATTCTTCCGAAGGAAAAATAAGGCCTTTTTTCAGGATCGAGAGCTAAGCCCATTAATGAAATGGGCCCAATACATCTAACAACCCTGAATTTTAAAATTATGAAAACAATAGAGAAAAATATGGATTTAGGTGACAAAATGTAAGTATTTTTTTTTTTTAAATCCCCTAAAATATGTAACACAAACTTAATTAAGAAAAGAGGTAACTAAGACCTTCTCCAATAAAAGCCATTTATATCTATGGAGATATGAAACCAACTCGCACCAGAAAATGGGGTAACTGTTGCTCAATCATTATTCATTGTAGTGGAGCAATACTTTAAAGTTTTTTAAAAACTAAAAAATAAATTAAAATGTTTTGTATGTCTTTTTTCTTTGAATGAAATGATTGTTTGTATGTCAATTACTCACTTATGGTGTATGAGTTAATAATTTTTCAATGATGCACATATCATATCATCGTTTAATCGTAATATATAGTTTGACATGTGATAAGTTAGTATTATACTTAATTCTTAACACTAATTTTCAGTTTTGATTTCTAGTAAAAAATGTTGATGCTGAATCTTGTCTTAAAATCATCTATGGTACATAAATTTTTACCTTACGAACATAATTGTATATGAACTTCAAAATCAGACATAAAAGTGCATCAACTTAGCAACCCGCTAATATAAAAGTCAAAATTACCGTTGATCATGAAAAATAACCGTTGACCACCCCAAAACCCGGTGAAAACTGATACGTTATCGTTTTGAAAACTGCCAAATCATCATTTTTGACCGGTTCCTAGCGTGGTCAACGGTATTTTTGACAGTCAACGGTAATTTTGAGTTTCATGTTAGCGGATTGTTAAGTTGATGTACTTTGATGTCTAGTTTTGAAGTTCATGTACCGTTATATTAGTAAAGTGAAAGTTCATGTACTATTAATGATTTTTATCCATAAATCTTCTAATTACCCGATTTAAATTTTTAAAAAGGATGAATAATATTTATTTATGTTTCTCCGTAACAAAAAGAAATTTGAAATTTACTCAAATATAACAAATTATCAAAATAAATAAATATATGTAAGTTATCAAAAGAAAGTGGTACGTTGGGTTGTTAAAAGGTGTGAAATGAAATTGGAATTCAATTCATATGAAATCTCTCCCCAGACAAATTCAGAAGACATCACTACTTTTTGTTTCTCGCAATGTGATCCTCGTGTCGTGTGAAGTCAATTCTACATTTTCTAGTTGTACAATTAATGTGGAGAAATGATATTGTGTGCCCGGGAGTAGTTACTCTCCCGGCACACTTTGGAATTTTTGACCAATGTGTCCCCTTTTTTTTTTTTCAGGAATCACACGACTTATATTCACAATCGATTTTTTGGTATTTTTTAAAATGTATTCTTATTTAAAATAAAAATAAATTTAATGTTAATGTTAAAAAATTATATATTGATTACATTAATTATAAACAAAATTAATGAAAAAATAGAATATCACGAGAAAAGTAGATTTTTTTTTTCCACAACTCATCCGTTAAATGTGATTTTGTTTCTAATATTGAGATTGTTTCTTTTATCACTTGAAATATGCAAAATGAAATATATTTCATCCAAATTAAGCAAGTCACGGTAATTTTTGAGAAAATTAAATTTATTTCGACAATTGATATGCAAATTGATATTTTTTCTCTAAAAATATGGTAATCAATGAATCTTTGTTTAGCTCAAAATTTTCCAAAATAAAATCAACTTCGTTTAATTTGGGTGAAATAGGTTAGGGATATAAACGGGAAGGGAATGGCACATGTAATATATCCTCTGTTCACGTTCCCCGATATGTCAAGAATCTTTGTCCCCTGTTTTGAAAAATGAAATGAGAAAATTTTTATCTACATTCCTACATAAAAATCTCGCTCCCCGATTGAAATGTTTGAAGATAAAATTAAACACGTTATTCTTTTACCGAAACTAATGAGAAAAAAAGCTTAAATAATATCTTCTAAATAAAATATTAAAAGTAATTATGAGAAATTTTTGGGAAATTAATAGGAAAATTAGAGAGATTCTTGCTAGATGAGGATGAGACGGGGAAGAATATTATCATCTTTGTCTCCATTAAAAGTCCAAGGACAAAATTCAATTCTATCCCTGTTCTATGATGATGTTTTCTAATAATTCCCCTTCCCTATTGGGACAGACTGCAAATGGAAATAAGAAATTTATAATCCATTTTTTTTAACTTATATAATTCATTTATAACACTAAGATAGGCCTAGTATTTAGTGAATGAGTCAAAGGGGTGTTTATTTTAAAAGAAGTATTAAGGATTAATTAGTTATATTTATCCAACTATAAGAAAATCCAAAGTACAAGTCGTTTTAAAATCAAATGCCATTAGAAAAAACTAATCCATTACCCGTGCAATGCATGGATGATTTTAAAAAATTTATGCTTTTTTTTTAATTTATAAAAAATGATTTTAGTAAATTTATTCTTTTTGTTTAATTTATAAGAAGTTTTAATATGTATGGTGTATTTTATATTTTTAAATATATTAAATACTAAAAATTCAATATGTAAAAGATAAATTTATACATAATTTAAGAAAATGATTGATTATAAGAACATAATTAACTATAAATTATTAACAATTTCTTTGAACACTACATTTTAAATACAATTGCATATTTTATCTTTATTGTCACTAATAAGAATTTTCAATCCACAATTGCTTTTAACTTTAGATACAGCAACATACATTTGACCATGACTAAAAACAAGTCGATGAAGATATAAACCCACATGTGAAAGTATTTGTCCTTAGCTTTTGTTTATTGTCATGGCAAATCAAACAACCAAATGATATTGTTCTTTGAAATTTGAATGGCAATCTAATATCTGATAGAGTCAAAGCAACCAAGGAATAAAGACCTTGTGCCTAATATTGCAACCGATAATTACTTTGGCTTCCATCGCATGTTTTCCAATTGAGTAATTACTAATCGAGTACCATTGCAAAGTCCAGAAGTACGATCTATATTACGAAGCAACATGACACGCACACCAATCTTTAATGTCAGCTTATGATTTGGCAAACCAGAAGATTTTATAGTATTTAAAAATTTCGGAGTGTAAATATCTTCATGACTATCAGAGTAATTGTCAACTTTCCAAATAGTATCAGAACTCAAATAAGTCACTTCTTCACCAGACCATGTACCCAAAATATAATCATTCACCTTAACCACAATATCCAATGTGGATGCAAGAATGGCATATTCCTGTAAATATCTTGCATCTCCATATTTCTGCAACAAACTGGGGTACATGCTATCAACAATTGCTCCAATTGGATTTTCAGCATCTTTGATAAGGATATCATCTGGTACATCAAATATGGATTCACCGACATTTTCTCCACCAATTGTTCCATCTCCAATGTTTAACATCTATTCAGAAAATGATCTCAACTCATGAAAATCGATGTTTTTATCTCCAGTCTGAAGCCTCATGTTTTTTTGTTAACTTAAGTACTCTACAATAATTCCACAGGTAAGAGGAATAAAGTGAAGCTGATACAATGTTTTGTCTACTACCCTTTGGGACAACGGGTAATATTTGTCTAAAATCCCCTCCAAAAACAACTTTTCCACCGAATGGCAAATGTAAGCTCTTACTGTTCTGGAATCTCAAGATATCTCTTAACGTTCTATCCAAAGCTTCAAAGCAGTGCATGTGAACCATAGGTGCTTCATCCTGTATAATGAACTTAGTTTTAGCAATTAACTCTATAATGGACTTCCTTGCTTAATGTTGCAAGTTGAATCTTCATTTATAACTAACATAATACCAAACCTAGAATGAGCAGTCCTACCACCAGGTATGAGAAGAGAAGCTATTCCGCTTGAAGAACAGTGAGAAAAATATCACCTTTAGATCTCAAAACAGATGACAGAGTTCTCCATACAAATGTCTTTCCCGTACCTCTAAATCCATAAACAAAAAAATCCCTCCATCTTCATTTTGCACTGCATTCATGATGGTTTCAAACACCATTCTTTGATCATCATTTAAGAAAGGAATAAGTTTTTCACTTTCTTCTGCTAATAAAACTCTATCATAATTAAGTTCATCATAAAGTAATCTATTTCTTCCTTCTTGAATCAATGTTGAATCAAGATATGGTAAAGTAGGAAAGTCTCTCAAGCTTCTTCCATTTTTCTTTAGAATTTTCTCAATTTCAACAAGTACATGGTTCATTAATTGATCATCTGTTAGCTGTAGATCTACCAATAAAAAAAAACCAATTATCAAGATTAATATTAGAAAGCACACTCATATTGACATAAATAATTAACTATAATAAAATAATATAGAAACCAATAGAACACTTCAATTAAATAATGAAGTAAACAAAAATAAAATTGTATTACATGATATCAAACCAATATAATTTTGCAGTTAATAAGTACCTTGGTCATTAATCATCTTTCATGGGCTATGTAGAATATCTTCTGAGAGAAATTGCCATGTATGATTCCAAACATGTTCCGGTCTTGATATACAATTAGAGAACAATAATGTAGCGAACAATGAGCGTAGATAATGGCCTGATCCCCAATAAGCAGCTTCTGTTATGGCGTCAACATACTCCTTCTCACCATTTAGAGGCCCCAAAGCGAAGCACGTATCCTTGAATATTGGTTACAATATGCCATTTACAGTCTTGATGTCATCATAAGCTGTTGGCCCTTTTACAATATTCAATAAAATTCTCAAATAGTATAATTCACCAACTCCCGGATGAACAAAAAATATTCGAATAGTATAATTCACCAACTCCCCGATGAACATAAGATATTCTACTAACACTCAAATATTCTACTAACATTTTATAGCTATATAGGAATTCGCACAACAATGTATAATAAATCCATAAAGTTTATGAACTGTGATTATGGTGCACTTCGATAATGATAATTTTTTGATATGTAAATGTTCATATCAATATAGAACAGAATATCGAGTTTTAAGTTTTCTATTGGATTTAATGTCTTAACCTCTGTAAATGTTCATATCAATAGAGAACAGAATATCGAGTTTTAAGTTTTCAATTGGATTTAATGCCTTAACCTATGTTTGACGTTGAACATATCGGAGTGGTATCTCCACCAATTTCTCTTCCAACTGCCACTGTCGTAGCATCCGAGCAAGGTGGACTATTGTTTCCACCACCGATCAGCAATGCTGGAATTTTTTCCAGTCCTTTGTTTGCCAGTTTTCCCACGTCCAATTTTTTCTACAACTGGAATTCCTCGAACTGGACATAGTCCTCATTCAATAAAGTATCATTATCACACAATCTTACTCAACTTGACATGATGGCAATATGCCTATTAAATAACAGCCAGTCGGAGGGACAACATGGCTGGCTCACAATCTTAAGAAAAAAATTGACCTAGTGAACAATAAAGATGAAAATCTATTTCCATCTGAACTACAAATAATAAGAAAGTTCTCTTAGGGGTGAGCAAAACCGAACCAATATCTAAAAACCGAAAATCCAAACCGAATCGAACCGAACCGATCCATTTCATGGTTTGGTTTGGTTTGGTTTTAAGTTATGAAGAAGTTTGGACTTTGGTTCGGTTCGGTTCGGTTCAAAATCGAAAAATCGAATAATTGGTAAAATATTAAAATTAATTATAAAATTAATAGATACTAATTGTAGAGAATGACGTGAGTCGAATCCGTCAAAAATAAATTAATAATTCTCAACCTATTCCTTGCAAAATTAATTTGTAGATAGAGTAAGTGGAGATCGAACCCAAGGGAATTAACTACTCAATTTAATTAAAGATTATGACCTAATAAAAATAAATAAAGAAGAAAAAAAAAAGGATTTGAGATTGTGAAATTAAAATAAAACAGTTGTAAGAAAATAGGATTAGCAATTAAATTAAATTGGAGATTGATTGAGAGAAAACTTCAGCTAAAGGAATTTTAAACAGCAATTCATACCATATTGATCATTGATAGAAATTATGACTTCCAATTAATTATACCGGATTGGTTTGGGATATTCTTCCTTAATAATGAATTAATCAAGTAAGACTGTAACTAATTCCTAATTGACGGATAACCTCGCCTTCGCGGTAGAGATTCAATCAATCAAAAGCATGAAGATTTAGAAGAACCCAATCTTGGCCAACCCATTCAAGCGAATTCGATTCAGAAACCAAATTATTTATTCATTCAATATTATAAATCTCCTAATCCTTATATTAATGTCACGGTGGAATTAACCCGATTTTGTCAGAAACTGATTAATTTTCCAACATAAAGAAAATTCGAAATATAATTATTGATTACTAGCTCCAATTGGTTCAATTAAGATTACGATTAATTTCCTCAAATAGCAAATTGTTAAGTAATTCTAAGAACAAGCCATTATCATTCAAAGATTAAATAACAAAATTAAATCTCCATGAATAAATAAACGATAAATTCAAAGGAGAAATTAAAGTGAAACGATCTCACAATATGGATGAATAAACCTTGTCGATTAATCCCTTAGCCGAAATTAAAAGTTTAGCTACACATAACTAAAAGAAAATAATACATGAAGAGAAAAATAATGTTGAAGAAAAATAATAGAACTTGGAAGAAAGAAGGAGAGAATGACGTTCCAGAGAGAGAGAGAGAGAGAGATTGACGTTCCAGAGAGAGAGAGAGAGAGATTGACTCCTAAAACTTTCTTAAATACTATCCTCTTGAAAACCTACTTTGAATCCAACTCTCATTAGGAGAAATAACAATACTCATAAATAAGAAATATAACTAATTTAGAAAGTAGTAAAAATAATCAATTATCCTAAATTAATGCTGTCAAAACTTCCTAAATAATTGCTGGAAATTAGCTTCCATGATAAGCTTTTTTTTCCTAATTTCAGCTCTTCCCTCTTTTGCAAAACAGCCCCTGCCGCAGCTCCCTTAGCCTTGGGCAAGGCTAATTATGGTTCAGTTCCAAAAGACCCCAAATTCTCCACATTTTGTCTCCTTTTCTCCAAAACATTCCTGAAAACACAAAATTCACTGAAAGCAAGTAAAAGGACCCAAAATTGTGAATTTAAAAATCAAAATGAAACATATTTCATAGCAAAATACCAATATAAAAACGAGTTATCAGAGAATTTTAGACATTATATTCTTTTATAGTTTTATATTGTGATTTGTTTTATGCTAATTTATAGTTGTTAAAAATTGAGAGTTGAAAAAAAAAAGAATTTTAGTATTTTATTGTGATGTAATAGTATTATTTAGTATTACTGTTTTTTTAAGTTAATTTTTTTGTATTTCTTTTTTTTTTAAACAAACTACTTATATAAAATTTTTATTTTGATTTTTTTTAAAAAAGCAAAAGTTGATGTTTTTGGTTCGACCTAGTCCGAACCTAACCGAATTGAACTAGTTCGGTTTGGACTAAACCGAACCAAAATTTAGTTTGGATCGGATTGGTTTATAAAATACAGTGTTTTTTGGATTGGTTTTTTCAGTTCGGTTCGGTTCAGTATTTTAACCGAACCGGTCTATGCTCACCCCTAAGTTCTCTTATTCCCCATAACAATGGTTAAGGAAATAAAAATAATAAAAATTTATTGGAAGGATGAAATAGTCTAGTATCAACATATTATTATATAAATTTGTGAAAATGTGGATAATGAAATTTATTAACCAAAATAATTAACTATCAAGTTGTGACAAAGTCAACCCAGAAAATGAATCCAAAATTAATTGCAAATGGAAAGCAGAATATATATTGTTCTAAAAGCAAAAAAGAGAACAAAAAACATTAATTTTGCTTCTCTATCTTGATCGTTTTTGTAGACACATTAAATGCAGAAAATTCACCATCAAACCCACTGTGTTCACCAAAATCTTCATCATGAACTAAATGCTTCGCCTTAAAGCTTGTTGGTATAATGGAATGGTCTAAATCGTGATTGTCACTGATACCAAGAATAGGTTCTTTCAAACGAAAAATCAACTTTACATTAAATTTATAATATTGTTAAATATGGATGTTTAGTAAATATGTACATTACAATTAATTGATGTTTAAAACAGACCTGACTATTTTCAACACTGCTTGTAAACTTATCAATCAAGGATGGATTTTCTAAAATTTTAGTAATATAAATTGCAGGGCGAGGATACATCAAATTGAAATCTGTTACTTTAATCCAGAAAACTAAAATCTTGTTCACAAACTTATCCAATAATTTTGGATAATCTTCAAAGCCCTCACCCTAAATGCTGGTGAAATAAATCAAAATAATTAAATTTCATAATTAGTATTATTAATAATACTAATTTTTAAGATTTAATAGGATTACCTCTTTATGGCTTGATTTAAGGTCTGAAACACTTTTCTCAACCAATAGAGTTGCTTCACGATCAAACAACACAAAAGAAGCACTTGTCGTTCTATCCGTCACAGTAATTTAGATTTTATAACTAAAAATTTATAAGCAAATAATATGTGTAAGTGTCTATATTTCAATTTTTTTTTTTATTTTGTAAGATCTTTACCTAACAGAAAAAAAAAAATCAGTTCAATTGGTTGAGAGAAGCAACTAATTACTTTTAAGGCAAAAAAAAAAAAAACAAAAAACAAAAAAAAAAACAAAAAAAGAAGCAAAAAATTAAATAATTACTTGCTAGTCATTGGCACATAATTAATAAAAATAAACAAATGCACATAATTTGTATATTATAAACAAACGCGCAGATATTATATAGTAAAGAGGATAAGAAAATTATTTTTAAGCACGAAATTAATAAAAACAAACAAATGCGGATAGCATAAAATCAAACAAACGTCCAATTTAAACAATAACAACACTCTCCTGAAAACTTTTGTATACTCTTGACTTAGGGTCATTTTTTGGTAGTTTCGAAAGTAACTTTCAGCCAAAATATGGGGAACCTTACTTTGGCTGAAAGCTGCTTTTAGGACTGCGAAAAAAGCTTTAAATGCACAAGTGGTAAAAGACAGATTGCATTTAGTAAAGTACTGGAAAAACACTTAAATATATTTTTAAAGAAAGCAATGAAATCTAGCTTTTCCTGACAGCATTTTCACTAATAGCAATCCCAGTCCTTATTCATTACCTTTAAACCAATGTTGCTTTTCTTGTATGTACCACACTTGTACGTGTTATCACTTGATCGTTCCGTTTTCTTCCTGCAATTTTTACATGTAATGTAAAACCAACTAAATTGTGGTTCGATGCAGACAATAATTATTAGTAAAACAAACATGCCTAGCTGATACATTAAAAAAAAAAGACAAGTGATCCAAAGTGATTTAAAGTGTTAAAAAAAATTAATTGCCTTATAAAATTTTAAAATAAAATTTTTTGATACTTTTTAATCGTAAAAATAGATACCCTACAAAATTAGCAATAAGTGAATACCTCGTTTACCTTCATAACATTAACTAATGTTTTTCTCTTATAGTTAATTGTATTGCTTGTAGAAATCCGACTCAATCTGGCTGATTCATATTGGTTCAGGTTGGATAATATGTTACAAAAATAGATATAAACTTAAAAAATTAATTAACGTCTAAAATACATGTATAATTCTAATGTTGATAAAATTAATTATATTGTCCTTATTTTTTAGATAAGAAAGTTAATAAATATAAAGTATGAATATATAAGAACCTTTCGTTAAACTTGACAATATCGTCAATGTCACGGCTAAAATAAAGTCAGGTCGATTGTCATGTATTGGAAATTGTCATGTGTATTTATATATATATATATATATGTTTATTTATTTGCTAATTTTATTTGTTGAATGAAAATGTAAAAGATAAATCATGTTAAACCCAATTTACAATTACTGTACCCCTAAAACTTTTTATTTTTGCATATTGAAAAATGACCACACATGGAGCATTCTCCCATATAATATTTTTTTGACAATTCCACACCATAATCATCCCATAAAGTGCCATAATCACATTATCCCTACATAAAATATTAAAATAAATTTATAAGATGCATTACTTAAGAAATTAATATCCTAGTGATATATGTAAACGGAATTACTTACTTATCTTTAGCCAAGATAAAATTAACTCTTTTTATCAATTTCCCATTACTGGTATTCTCAATAATATCCTCAATATTTATGACGTATTCAATCACATCTGTAAAGGACATTTTTCTAAACAAGTGTAAAAAAATATAATATACCACATATATAGTCAATATTTGATTTTCCAATATAGAATAACTTACAAATTAAAAAGTTACTATCATCAAGGGTTTTAGATCTTATCTCATCGATCAGGGTGAAAATGAACAAATTTTTTTTGACAAATGGACAAGTAATCTCTTTAATACGGGTCTTCCACAAAAAAAAAAAAAGCAATTCATATGGATGCTTTGTTACCTACTAAGATCCAATACTCGGTACAACATTGAAGTTTTGCATTACACAACTTTTCTTCTCCTCCAATTGGCTCATAGGGTTGTTAAACCCATTTTCAAATACCAAAGCGTCAATGGTCGTATTCTATATAATATAAAACAAAACCGTAATTATCAAGCAATTTCTTATAATTGTTAAAAAGTAATTCCTCGTATATGTAGCAATCAATTAATACCATGTACTTTAATAATTTCAATTAATTAAGTTGATAGCAAAAACACAAAAACTGGCAGAAGTACTTATCACACACTTTTTCAATAAACATTAACTGTTATATATATAATTTTTGTATCGCATATTTAATTCACTCAAATATATGTAATTTTAACATTCTACATGTATGTTGTAAAAAAACAAAAAACAGCTAAAATGAAACCAAATCAACTAATCCGGAAGTAAAAATTAATATACAATGCATACCACTTCATCTAAAAGTACCATGGTGATACTCCTATGTCCATCACGATTTTTGTTTGGCTCTTTCCATAATCTTATGATTCGAACTCTTATTTTCCAGTCATCTTTTTCAGACGTTATGTTGTTAAATGTTGCATAAGGCGTCTTCATTGTTGTATCTACAAATAGAAACCATGAACAAAAATTATCCGCGTTAACCAATACTTTTGAATTTATCGTATGTTACACTTGTTAACATTATGGGATAAATGTAAGATGATTATGAATTCATGTTTGAGGTTTAGGTTGTTAGTTTTCTATTGATAACTTGAAGGATGGTACTTAGATTTGAAAACACGAAAGCATAGATTGAAAATTGTTACAGTAGTGATATTTATATGAATTAAGGCATGACAACAATTGTCAAACAGAAAAGGAGCATTAAATAAATCTTTAGGACTGAGTTTTAAAAATGGTGTTTTACAGTGTATACTGAAATTATGTATACTATATTATCATGTCTCCATAGTTTGATAAAAATCATCAATAATACATAAACTTTCATCTTACCAATATAATGGTACATAAACTTCAAAACTAGACATAAAAGTACATCAACTTAGCAATCCGCTAACATAAAAATCAAAATTACCGTTGACTGTCAAAAATACGGTTGACCATGCCAGGAACCGGTCAAAAATGATGACGTGGCAGTTTTCAAAACAATGACTGTCAGTTTTCACCGGGTTTTGGCTTGGTCAATGGTTATTTTTCATGGTCAACGGTAATTTTGACTTTTATGTTAGCTGGTTGCTAAGTTGATGTACTTTTATGTCTGGTTTTAAAGATTATGTACCATTATATTAGTAAAGTAAAAGTTTATGTACCATCAATGATTTTAAGCACTCCATAATTATACATAAACATATAGATAAAAAGAGGAGAAATAAAGAATTCGACATTGTAATGAACCAACTGGAAAAAATAGATCATAATTAACAAGGGGAAAACAGAAGCTTAAAAAATTACCTTGCAGCTATAATTTGACGCACGCTTTCTTGTTATCCTGTGTTTTAGCTTAAAAGGGCTTATATATGCTACAAGCTATGAATGTTCCAAATTAGTGTGAGATTATGATTTTTAAAACACAGATATCTCTTATAATCTATAAATTAAAATGTAGAAATTAAGATAAAAATGGTTAAAAAAAATCAATGGGAAATTAGTTATCTAAATTTCCTATTAGCTAAATAGGAAATTCAAATATGCATTTATTTAGTATTAGATAGTATAGGAAATTAGCTATTAGATAATATCAGATATCTCTTATAATCTAGAAATTAAGTCAAATGGTTAAAAAAAATAAATGGGAAATTAGCTCCTAAATTTCCCATTAGCTAAATGGAAAATTCAAACATGCATTTATTTAGTACCAAATATTATAGGAAATTAACTGTTAGATATCAGATAGTATAGTATAATTATAAGCTACGGTTTTAACACCATCCTTGTTTTATACTCCCTCCGTTTTTTATTATATGGTGTTTTAGGTTTTTCATTTTGTTTTTTTTTTATTTAACATTTTATATTACCAATGTATTTTTTATCATATTTTCTCATATCTACCTTTATTTAAAATACGAGAGATGTTCATTATTTAATGTAAAAAATACTACATTAAACTTTGATAATTAAGAAGGAAGAGAATTTTTATATGAAAAATAGAGTTTTAGGAGAGAAGTATTAATGGTAAACTATTCATTTTAATAACTTAATATAATATTTTATTGATTTTAATGAATAACTTTAAACATCATATAATAAAAAAAATTGGGTGGAATAGTATTCATGGTATAGGTAATATAAATAATGATTTCAGGAAATTGCATCCGTGTTGTTCTCAACCATTTATAATGCTTATTACAGCTGATCAAATCATGATAATGATTTCCATAAAAATTTTCCTTGCTTTATAATGTATGCTCTGTATAAAGGAGTCTACAATAAATATTGATTGGTTTGATAAAATAAAATTGATGATTCTTGATTATAGTAATAATATATTACTATAATTTTAAATTTAATAATCTATTAATAATAATTAAAAAGTAGAAAAAATATGATGATGACACAGTGTTTCCGTAATCAATAGAATGATGACTTTTAGACAATAATCACCTACATCCATCACTATCATATCAATCCTATTGTTCGAAGCATCGTGCAGCCATGGAGCAGGTGATTCTTTCTCCAAATGGATCCATATACCATACAAGTGAGTGAGGAAAGAAAGTTTTACTTCACACCGTAAGTCGATGTCAGTCAAACTCCATTAATGGTTCTTAGCTGCTCGCTATAAAAAAAGAAGAATAGGTTCAACTTTCAAGGCGAAACGAACTACTCCTATAATTCTCGTTGATCTATTTCCCGTGCTCTTCTTATTCTTCTTCTGCAATTTACAAGGCGTTGATTCACTGTGAGAAAGCTTAATTATCTCAAAAAGAAGGAGCCATGGCGAAGCCTTTTGTCACCTTGGAGGTTGGAAACGACGGCGTAGCGGTCATTTCCATGTCCAATCCACCTGTTAATGCCTTGGCTGTTCCGAGTAAATACACCGGATTCTTCCTTCGTCTTTTTTTAATTGTGATTAATTATTCCCTGATTTTGATGAAATTTTTCTGGTTTTGAATATAATGGAACGAATTATATGAATCACTAACATGATTTATTCCAAACAAATATGTTGTTTACTCTCTGAATCTGCAGTGTTCCGTTGTTTATCATTTTCGTTTCATTCGTTTTATCCTGTTTGGCGGCGCAGTTATTTCGGGGCTCAAGGAGAAGTTCCACGAGGCCACACGAAGAGATGACGTTCAGGCTATCGTTTTAACTGGTGAGTATCAACCTTTGAAGGATTGCGTTGTTATTTTGGTAGTTCGCAAGTCTGTTCAATAGTTGTTTGACTTAATTAGTTGCGATGTTATGCGGAAAGGAAGTTTAATTGGTTTACTTTGAGTAGAATTATGTAAAGTGGATCTTCTTGAAGATTTGTTTTGGAATTTGTGCTGTACAACATAATATATTTATGCTATTTATTTGCAATATACGGATATGGTTTTAATCATTTTGTATATTCATGAAGGCAAGAATGGGAGGTTTTCTGGTGGTTTTGATATCAGTGTCATGCAGAAGGTTCATCAAACTGGTATGAATTGGTTGATTCATTGCGATTGGTAGTCAATTTTCTCGTAGTTTAGAAGTTCATTTTGGACTTGATTTTTGAAGTTACTAACCGTTAGTCTGTGATTTGGTTGGCAGGGGATGTGTCAATTGTTCCTGATGTATCTGTTGATCTTGTGGTCAACGCAATTGAAGGTGTTTGTCCTACAGCCTGTTATCATCTATTTAAAATGGATTTGGAGATTTCTCTTTCTAGAAAGCTTTAGATATCACTATGTTAATCTATCATGAATTTATTTTTATTTTTTTTCTCCGTTTAAAAAGGAATCTGCTATTTCATAAAATGCAGATTGCAAAAAACCTGTTGTTGCTGCTGTTGAAGGTCTAGCTCTTGGAGGCGGTTTAGAACTGGCAATGGTTGGTGTTCTTCACCAAGCAGCGAGTCCTAGTGGCTTCATTTTGATTGTCATGTACTTTTCTCTTTGAACGGCTGCTCATTGCAATTATTCTTGTCACAGGGATGCCATGCACGTGTTGTTGCACCTAAAACTCAACTTGGGTTGCCAGAGTTGACACTTGGCATAATCCCTGGATTCGGAGGTATAAATGTTTTCACGTAAATGTTGTTTGCACAAGCACTAAGGCACAAACTCACTCATTTCAATGCAGTTGTTAATGTTTTTTACTTTGAGCTTGCATTTGTGGACTTAATTAAAAAATTGCCTTATTCTCTTAAGGCACACAACGTCTCCCAAGGCTTGTAGGACTGTCGAAGGCGATTGAAATGATGCTGGTAAATCCTCTTTCTGTTAAACTTCAAGATGCTTAGAATATGAAAGATACGTTTTATGTTCTCTTTCTTATGTAATCTTGAAAGATACGTTTTATGTTCTCTTTCTTATGTAATCTTGTTCTTGATCATTTAAGTTCCTTCTTTTGGAAGTTCACACGGATTGAGATAATGCTTTTAACAGGTCAATATTTTGCAGCAACATTATTTGATGTTATTATTATTTCATCTTTTGCAGTCTTCCAAACCAATCATGTCTGAAGAAGGCAAGAAGCTAGGACTTGTTGATGTTATTGTGCCTTCTGAAGAACTGCTGAAAGTATCTCGACAGTGGGCTTTAGAAATCAAAGAGAGACGCAAACCATGGGTGCGTTCTCTTCACAGGACAGACAAGCTTAATTCGCTATCTGAATCACGTGAATTGTTGAAATCTGCTAGACAACATGCCAAGAAGACTGCTCCAAATATGCCTCAGCACCTGGCATGCCTTGATGTGATTGAGGAAGGCATTGTTCATGGAGGGTATAATGGAGTTCTGAAGGTATTTCATGCATGGGACATACCATTTAATAAACATGTGTGATAATCTTCCAAGTTAAAGTGTCCAGGCCATTTTCCATGATAAATGATTTGTTTTGTCTGAACACAGATGCTAGATTTTGTCTTGGGGGTGTTAATGTGTGCTGTTGCATTTTGTTTGGGAGTCTCATGCTTAATTCTATGTGGGCATGCATATATGGTTGCAGAACATTTTTTTATCATGTTATTTCTCTTCTTATACACTGATACTTGCTAATTGACGTATTGTTCTTGCAGGAAGCAAAAGTATTCAAGGAGTTAGTGGTATCAGACACAAGTAAAGGTCTTATTCATGTCTTTTTTGCCCAACGTGCAACGGCAAAGGTACATTATATTTATCAGGGTCTTTTATCTTGGTTTGAACTGATTTCTGTGCAGACTGCTGTTGGTAATCTTAAAGTCGTGGAATTTCTTATTTACCATTATCTAGAAATGGATAACATGGTAGTTTGTTTTGGATTTATTTATTCTGACATTTAAGTTTTGAAATCTTGTCCTATCTTTGTATTCCTGGTACCACAATTGTTTTTCCTAAGAAATGTGGAATCTTTGTAGGCATTGTGAGAATATAAACACTGTGAACACATACAGCAGTTATCTAAGCTCTATTTCTGTATAGTATAGAAGAGCTTGGGCAGCATTCGTATAGGTTTTAACGTCTGAAAGTCTTTAGTATTCATCCTTCTTTTCCTTGTTTGGCACTATTCCTGCTAAGTTTAGATATTGTTTTCAGTTTCTTTTTGTTAAAAAAAATTTCAGAATGTGTTTGTTATTTTCACAGAGTAATCAGCTAATATTGCTTACTTCCCTTCTTTGATCTTTATTCTTTTTCTTGAACTATGCAGGTGCCTAATGTCACTGATCTTGGACTGAAACCTAGGCAAACGAAAAAGGTTGCTGTTATTGGTGGAGGTCTAATGGGTTCTGGCATAGCTACAGCTCTTCTTTTGAGCAACATTTATGTCATTCTTAAAGAAATCAATTCTGAATATCTTCTGAAAGGAATAAAGATGATAGAAGGTACTGAACATTGACATTGGTATTGTCATGATATTGAAACTTAAATTACCAACCTAACTGTTGCATTTGTTTCCATGTTGGACATGCTTGTAATAAATGCTTCACTATGACAGCTAATGTTCAGGGCTTAGTGAAAAGAGGAAAGTTGGCAGGCGATAAAGCTGACAAAGCCCTTTCAATGCTCAAAGGAGCATTGGACTACGTGGAATTCAGGGATGTTGACATGGTTATAGAGGTGTGCAATTCTTAAGTGTTAATTTTTTTGTTTGGTCAGCATGATTCATGTTTACTTATATTTCCATTTTCTCCTCGGTATATTTCTTGATGATGTGGAGATATACCCCTAAAAATGGGCCTTTATTAAAAGTGGTTTGATACAGTGTCTTCAATTAACAGGCAGTTATTGAAAGCGTTCCTCTGAAACAAAAGATATTTAGTGAAATTGAAAAGGCATGTCCTCCACACTGCATCTTGGCTACCAATACGTCCACTATTGACCTCAATCTAGTTGGAGAAAAGACGAGTGCGCAAGATCGCATCATAGGAGCACACTTTTTCAGGTTAGATTTTTTTCGCTTCCTTCCTGCTTTACACCTGTATCATTAGTACAAGAACCATTCAAATTGAACTTTAGAATCCGAAGGTCATGAAGCTATTTTAAATTTCTCTTCTCAGGATGTTTAAATTGATATTCTCAATGCTGATATTGTACCTCAATCAAGTAACCGTTTTTTTTTTCCTTCTGAAAAATGCAACAATTTCTTTTTGTACAAAAGATATGTTTATCTAGATTATTATCTTTGCTTCGCTAGACCTTGTCATTGATATTGGTGTGGTTCTTGTTCCATGGTTGCTAAGACTATAAATGTGAAGAAACTTTGATTATTTTTTAGACTGGTAGATGTAAAAAATAAAATCCTTCTTCAATGTAAGAAATCGCAGCATTTATATGCATAGTTTCTTAATTTTGAACACTTCTTGGTTATGGGCTTCGCCTGATGATTGAAATTATGCAACGGTTTCCCTATGCGGTTCTTCTATTATATGATCATTTTGACTTAAATTTTCGCACTAGAGTGGATTTTGTTCTTGTTTGGTGCAATTGTCACCTTGGCTCTTGTTAAATTTGAACAAAAGACGCAGGTAATAGTTAGACGCTGTTTTGGTTATAAGAACATATTTCATCAGAACTCTGGAAACTGTGAACAATTAATTATCCATGCTATCCTCTTTTATGGCTTTGTTCTATGATTGTAAAGTACTCTGTTTATATACTCAAGTGTTGCCCATCATTTTTCTAATATTGCTCATTTATGCAGTCCTGCTCATATCATGCCTCTTCTGGAGATTGTACGTACGGACAAGACCTCTCCACAAGCTATACTTGATCTCATGGCTGTTGGAAAATCTATAAAAAAGGTCCCTGTTGTGGCGGGTAACTGTACTGGTTTTGCAGTCAATCGCACATTTTTCCCATATAGCCAAGGTGCACATATTCTGGTCAATTTGGGCGTGGACTTGTTCAGGATTGACAGATTGATCTACAATTTTGGGCTTCCTATGGGTCCTTTCCAGTAATTCTCTTTTCATTATGTTGTGGACTGAATTGATACCCAACTTCATTTTGGTGCATATTAATTCTGCGTTGCTTATATGCATGTGTTTTCTTTTTAACCAAAATAAACTCTGTTTTAGTCGATTTCACTTTTTTTTTTCTTCTTTTATGTATAATTTAGCATATCTATTGTATGTTAATGTTGCGAAAACCTGGAGACAGAAGCCCTTCCTCAATTTTCCTATAAGAACAAAAAATGTTGAATTTAATTAGTTGGATTTTATTTTTATATGGCATGTATTCTCTGCATTGAGTAATATTGACCATTGTCTTTAAGCTTGTCATTGTCTCACAGCTGGCAATGCAATGCACATAATCTGGTCCATGTGGTCTACTATAATACTTTAGCTCTTAAATGTTCATTTTTCACTTTGTAACTATATGGGTCTTGTGGGGATTCTAGTACATTATGAGCTAAAAAGAACAACGCATATTTTCCAATAAAATAATACTTCTCTATGGTTACTTGCAGGCTTCAGGATTTAGCTGGATACGGAGTTGCTCTAGCAGTGGGAAAAGAATTTTGTAATGCATTCCCTGACCGCACATTCAACTCTCCATTGGTAGAGCTCTTAATTAAGAGTGGACGAAATGGTATGACCTTGTAATTACATTTAAACAAAAATTGCTTTGTTCCAGGTGGCATCTTGTTAATTTAAATTTCACATTTGGCATAATGCTGTCTTCTTTTATGTCAGGTAAAAACAACGGGAAAGGATACTACATTTATGAGAAGGGAAGCAAGCCAAAACCTGATCCTTCAGTTATGTCAATCATTGAGGAGTCAAGGCGGCTTACCAATATTATGCCTGATGGAAAGGTACCTCTCTATGGAATTGTGAGCAACATCTCGGCTAGATGTTCTTAATAGAATGACAATAACGACATACTGCAGAAAGTATTTCTGGACACATAATAGCTGCCTATATGTAGCTTCATTGGATTGCCCTCTAATTTTTGCTTGATGGTTTAATTCTGGCAGCCTATAAGTATTACTGACCAAGAAATAGTGGAGATGATCCTTTTCCCAGTAGTGAATGAAGCATGCCGCGTTCTAGAAGAGGGAGTGGTAGTTAGAGCTTCAGATCTTGACATTGCATCTGTTCTCGGGATGAGCTTCCCATCTTATCGGTAAGTACTTTTGCCACATTCCTCCGCTTTTTCAAAATCTAAGCACATATTTGATTATCTGGTTCATGGTAACTAACGACTTGCTTGTTGCAAGTCCTTGCAAGACTTGTTGAGAAATGAGATAACTCTTTTTTGTGGTGGCGTGCGGAACTTTTATGCATTCACAATTTCTGTGCTATTAAAACTTATTTTCCCTCCTATTAAGAATTCAATTGCAAATTGAGGAATTAGAGCACCTACAATGGTATAACCCCTGTGGGGTATTTCATTTTCTCTTTCATGGTACCTCATAAAAATTGAATTATAAAACTCCTTAAAGTTTTTCATCTTCAATAAAAAAACCCCTTAAAGAGTCATCTAGAGGTCCCACAATTTATTGTATTTATATTTTTGTTTAATTAAAAAATAAAAGTGGGGTAAGGAATTATGTTGGACTAACACAAAAAGGGGTTCTCCAAAAGCCCTTGTTGCTTATACAATGGGCACAACATGGGGTTTTTCACTTTTATCTTGTCAAAAACCCCTTCCCAATACCCCCCATTGGAGATGCGCTTATAAGTGTAATGAACTCCGAGTAATTGTCATGTATGATAACAGAGATAATATGTATAAATAATAGTCAAAGATTTTATTTCCTTGTCTGGAATTATAAAGTTCGCATCCCCAATCCTCTTAAACATGACTTGTCAATCCTGGTGGAAATTCGGTGTTTTTACTGATGGCAATCGTTCTTTGTAAGGCAGTGGCGGCATTGTTTTCTGGGCGGACTTAGTCGGACCTAAACACGTATATACGAGTCTGAAGAAATGGTCTCAGTTATATGGCAACTTCTATAAACCATCTAGCTTCTTAGAAGAAAGGGCATTGAAGGGCATATCATTGGTAAGAGCCTCGTACTTTAAAAAGCAAATTTTAGGTCAATATTCCTGCATTTGTTGGGCTTCATAAACTAAATAGTATTTCCTTTTTGCTCAGTTGTTTAATTTACAACACATACATTTTTTTCTCCTTGTTTGGGAATATATTGATGGATTTTGGAGGAATTCAATAGACCCAATACGTCAAGGGGTCCCTAAGCTTGTCCATTTAATCTCATTAGGTCCCTGAACTTTCAAAATGTCTCATAATGTATCTGAACTTGTCCATTTAGTCTCTTTAGATTTCTCAACATACTTACTTTGTACCCAATAAATCCCTGAATCATCAAATCATACATTATTCTATCCACCCGCTTCTCGATGCATAGAAATCATGGTATTGTCATGTAGCATTCAGGGATTTTGATAAGTACAAAATAAACAAGTAGAAGATCAGTTGAGATATTCTGAAAGTTCATGTACTTAAAGACTAAATGAACAAATTTAGAGATCCCTAACTATTCAGTACTAATTTTTATGAATTGCAAATGATAAGGGAATCTTGAATGAATATCAACCGTCTCCTGATTGACATTTTTTCTTAATGCAGAGCGCCCCAGTCTCGTCCTCGGCATCAAGATCACGCATGTAGAATACAATTCTACATTTTAA
This sequence comes from Euphorbia tirucalli, assembly GCA_039660915.1. Lineage (NCBI taxonomy): Eukaryota > Viridiplantae > Streptophyta > Magnoliopsida > Malpighiales > Euphorbiaceae > Euphorbia > Euphorbia tirucalli. The sequence continues at coordinate 72,300,409 of CM077634.1, read as the reverse complement.
GTTCCTTCAGAGCACAAGCAATTGTATTTGATTCAGTATAATAAAAGATTTGTGTAGTAAACTTAAAACTGAAAAGCAAATAAAGGTTTGATCCAAAAATCAATACAAAAAAATAGTTTGATCTCAAGATTTTCTTTTTGTTCAGATTACTATGATCTTGGAAATCTTTTCGACTGGCAAAGTCGAGAGGCCTATTTTCTAGGTTCAGGAAGATTTTGTAATTTTTGTTTTAAATATTTGATATAAAGCTATGTCAGCAAATTGTAGATTTGTACTTAATATTCAATCTACTTTTAATTTGTTGCTATCAGTTTGGTTGGAAATGAAACAATAGAGCCTCTACAACTTTCACCGATTTCGCAATTGACTTTCTGATTAATTCACACATTGAGTTTACAGTATCTGTTTTTTAATAGTATTAATTTTAAATTAGACACTTGTTTTGTATAGGCTGTATTATTTATTAATTGGCGTAATACGTAACATATGAAACTTTATTAGAGATATAGTTTATAATAGGCAAAATACATTCTGAGGTCCCTAAAATTTTACGGAATTTGCAGTTGATCCTCTGATCAATTTTTTGAACATATTGGGTATATGATTTTTGTTTTTAATAGTATTAGTCCTAAACTCGACACTTTTTTCTCCCGTGGGCTGTAGTATCCATTCACTGGTATGAGATATAATTTTCGCAGACACGTGAGATTAAATCAGAGGTATAATTTATATTCGTAGCTATCATAAAACTACATAGGAAATATGATTCTGATATCTCCAATCAACTCTAGAGTCTTCTATTATTCTCAAAAATTGTGTCACATGTTAGTTAACAGATACTGTAACCCACAAGAGAAAAATATCAAGTTTGGCTCTAATACTATTAAAACAAAAAGATCATGTACCCAATGTATTCAAAAAATTGTTCACGAAACCAATTACAAATTCTATAAAAATTAGGAACCTCAGGATGTTATTTGCCTTTATAATATGTAATTGTTGCATGTCTATGTATGAGATACGATTCAAATCTCTTCGGTGCACTACGTATAATTTATATACTCAACATGTTGAAAAAATTGATTAGGAAACCAATTACAAAATCTATAAAATTACAAAGGTATACGTTTGTTGATGATATTCAACCAGCGGTTCGAAGGCAAATTGATTGAAAACTTTGTCCAGCTCATCTAGACTAATTTCGATTGTTCTCACACAGCAATTAACATATAATTCCAATCAAATCCATAATGCAAACATTTTATGCCTCTTAGAACTCTTAAAATATGTCCTGTCAAAGGAAAAACTAAAAAGTACCCGGACTTTCAAATAAGAAGCATGGAATTTGAAGATACTTGAGGCGTAAATTGGAATATTAGGATAAAAATATTGAAATATTAATATTTCTCTTCAAGAAGAATATACATTTAAAAAGAGAGAAAAATGTTTCCACTCTTTTAAAGGAATTAGGTCCTAAGTCCAATCCCCAATCTGTTCAACCATAAGAACTTATATGGGGATGAGATGATGAAGGGAACAACTGACCTAAAATTTTGAACTGATTACTCGAGGGTCAAATTCTTTAGTCCCATATTTGACTAAAAAAAAAAAAAACCATGAAAATTTTTGCTATTTGTTAATAGGAAAAGGGAAATCCTAGTATCTAAAGATACAAATCTATGTTGGTCATTACCATATTATAATTTAATCAATTATCCTGTGCAATTTGTAAGGGCTCTGCAATTTACGCCATTCCGCCTTGGATTTGGGCTGAAGCATTAAGACTGATGTTAAATGTGTTAAAAGACCTGAGAAATGAGTCGGATCCTGGCGGTTTTGATGGCAGGGGCCAATGGCAAGTTAACATCGCATTGATGGCAATGCCATTGATCAAATTTTGGAAGCATACCTTGAGTCAGCCTTCAGATTCAAGTCTTTGGCTTGTTATCCCCATTCTGTGGTGCTGCTGGAATTTTAGAGAGTTCACTACCGGACGGGGCAACTGCAGAAGTAACCATTGGAGACATTTTGGATGTGGATGGAATAACATGATTTGCTGCCACACCATTGCTATGCGGTCCTTGTTGATGTCCTGTTTCAGCTCTAGTATTTAAGGTGCCATTGCTGAGTGGTTCTTTCTGATTCCCCAATTCAGTTCTCGCAAAGGATGAACACTTTGTTTCTGTTGGAACAAAAAACATCATAAATTTTTCATACATTAACCAAGAAAGGATAAAGTATTAGAAGCATACAGTATGATATATAAACAACATATATTCAATCTGAAACCGTTGACTGCATCCACTAAATTGAGCCCTTCAGAAAGCTTGAAAAAGGGGATATGATATGGAACGAGATAAAAGTGAGGGGTCATCATGAGTGTATGAAGTTAGTTATGCCTAAATGGCAGATTCAGGTAGTGTGTTACACGAAGGGTACTTCTTGCTGTTAGGGGGGAGGACGAGAGATATGGAGAATTATGTTGTTTGGATTATTAGAGTTAGGCTCTACTACTCAGCGTAGGGAGGGAATTCTAAATTCCTGTGGGAGTTGAGTTCATCTCAACTCGGTTTATATTCCATTCCGTCTTTGTTTTCCTTTGTTGTTTTTTCAACTGGTATTTGTCACCACTACTGCTACTAGTGAAGAATTATCAATATAGCGTCTGTTCTGTTGAAGGATTCCATCAATTGGGCTGCTACCTCACATTTTTATCCCCGTTCTTCATCACGGGAGGGGGAAAAACAGAGGAAACATTGCAGCTGTTATCAATCTAAAGGCCATTGCAAATCAAGATTTGGCATTTTTCCACCAGAAGATCATTAGCATACAGAAGAATCAAGATAAAAAGAAAAACTTGCCTTTTATTTCTCCAAATGTGATGAGCCTATTTAGACAATCCCGGAATTTAGTTAAAACAATTCTTTCCTGCTCTGCATAAACCTCTGTCATGCCTTGCCTGAAAGGCAACTGTGAAGTAGTGTTGTTCCCATGGCCCATTAACCCATTGGGGGAGGCAGATGCCATAAACATTGTATCTTTTTCATCGCACATTAGTGCCAAAGTTCCGGGAGACATTGGCCTTCCTTTCGATGCATCAGCACCATCTGAACTGATGTCATCAGGGCCCACTTTATCTGCTTGGTTTGCACTTGAACAATCATGAGCAATAATGTTATCAGCACCAGCAACAGCTTCATTTTGGCTGTGCAACCTTTCCTGAGTTGAGGAGCCAAGCGAAGTTTCTGCCTGATCCTCTTGCTTCTCTGTTGTAGTTCTTCGGTCTGGATGTATAAAGAAAACAGGGAAAATCTCATTAGCAAAATTGAGAAAAATCTACGTCTCCGCAATTCAATAATTTCCTTTAGTAATTCTGAAGAAAGAAAACACTAAATCTGCATCTCATTTCCAAGAAAACACTACATTGCCCGGCCACATGCAGTACAAAACTTATTCCTCAAACGTAAGATGAATAGTGAATCATAGACTTTCTATTACTGAACAGGAAAATGAGGAAACAGGCTTTGGAATGCGTATCAATACAAACAGGAATTAGAGAGTCAATCATCCCACAGGGATGGAGGAGTTCTGAACTTGGCCTTGAAAGTGCCAACAAGGTAATGATCCTAGAAATTCTTCCACTTGTTACTTACATAGGTGTGGGATGTTCAAAGCTTACTTATATTATACCTACTTAACTAGGAAGCATAGCACGTCTATCAAATCCCAAAAGGCTTCCTTGCTTATCAAGCTGATTGATTATACATACATCAATCCAAAATGTTATGGGCTGACAATGAAAGAAAATGTATTTAACTGGAGCTCTGCATTATGCCATATTACATCTGAAGTTCGATTTTGAGAATGACCTCATGACCACTTCAGACCTTGAATACGAACCTCACAACTATCTAATTTTTTCATGGACAATTTCAGATCTCTGAACCTCGCAAGAAGGTGTACAAATGAGTCGAAATGGGTTACTTACACACTTCGTAGTAACATTATATTATGTTAATTTCAGTATAATGTCATTGTACTTTAAGATCGTACAACCCACCAATTAGAAAAAACTAACCAACCAACCCATTTGTATACCACTATTAATCACAATAGTCTATTGCTTTCATGCTACTAGTCTATCGCTATTACACGAGTTGCTTGCCCAATGAACCCTTTCAAAATCAAATCGGAGTTTTAAACTCAATAATGAAAATGGTTGGCCAAAGGTCTTCGCAAAATTAAGTTATAGCCTAAGAAGAAGAATCATTTGGTAGAATATAATCAAGAGATCTAATAATAAGATACATGAACAATATATGAGTTATTCTGGTTCCCCCTGAGATTTTAATATGAATTTATGATCATTGGCAGGCTCAAAAATACAAATGAAAACACGGATGAAAGAAACTACAAGGACATAGAACTAGAAGCTCAACAATTTTGCATATGCAGATCAACATCATACCTGCTAGTGTCTTAGCAGCTTCTCCAGACACAACCACCAAAACTGAGCAAAGTTCTTTTAAATCCTGTGGTTGAATGATGTCTGCTAGAAGAGACCTTCAATCATAACAATAAAGTTAGTTATCTGAAAAGGCACATTATTTAAATAAAAACATTCTACCTGTATGTGAATTTTGAAGGGCCCAATGCTGCAGTACTACCAGCACGAGCAGCGGGATTAGAGGACAAGGACGAAGATGGAGCAGAAGGCCTCATATGGACTGCCTGATGAAGATGTGATGATAAAATAACTGTTACTATATATATATATAAGCATTATGGAAAGATACTCAACCAGCCAGTTAAACATCATGATACCAAGCAGCTATAGAAACACAAGGGATATTGGAACTTTTAAGCTGCAGCCCAGACAGAAAATGACCACAGTCACAGAAAGGGAAGTGCATATATGTGTAGGGGGGGAGGGGGGAGTACAAGGACACGAGGCTAATAAAAAATATCAGGCCCAACAAATGCCATTTATTTTGGGGGAAGGGAGGTCTGTCAACTTTACTGGGTGCAGCCTCCTCTTCAACCTTCAAGCAAGGTCGGGCCCTATCCCATTTCCTTTATATAACATAGAAATGCAGGCTGACAAAATACTCATCCATAAGAATAATAAAGCATTCTGAAGGGATTCACCTGCGGAAAGTGTCCAAGCCTGTGAAAAGATGAATCCTTCACTGCCGGTCCAAATAAAAGTTCCTGACCTTTTCTCTTCTTGGATACTGGAGGTGATGCATAGCCTGAAGATCCAATAGCCCCAGTTATTGCAGCATTTGCAGCCTGTTGAATGTATGCCATGTTATTTGCATGGTCTCCATGAAAGAGGGCCTGCCTCTCTTCACTTCCTTCAAAATTTTTGCAATCCATACATTTGCAATTTTCTGAGCAAAGAATGTTTGCTTGGAAACATTCACAATACTTCTTAAGACACCCAGATTTCTTACAGTGACATCCTTTGTTGTGCTTTGCCAACACCATCCCTTCTCCATTCTCTTCCTGCATTTGTTTCTAACCAGTTCAGACATTTCGTCAAAATTATGAAGTGGGAAACTTGCATGCACAGTTCCATGGAATGCTTTAGCAAAGCTACTTATTTCAGTTCAATTCAATTAATAGGCCATGGAATTTTCTAGACATCGACAAATTGTAACCCCTGTCAAAGAGCAAACCTAGGATTCCCATATCTTACCTTATAATGTGAAATTTTCTATGTAAATAAAGTTCACACCAATAAAATTAATGTCATATTAAAAACTTGACATGTATTCATTTTCTTCCACAGAACTATCAGTGGAAAAATCATCGGACATCTATCAATATCGCCCTACCATTCTAAGAACATAGTTTTTTTTTCCCATTTTTTAATAGTGATGTCATGTCCTGAAATTGGCAACAGGAAAAAACATGACAAAAGGAAGATGACTCTTCCCTTTCCCAAAGTAGACGATTATATATAAATTTCAACCTGCATAAAGCTTTCATGAAGCACTAACCAGAAATTAAACCACTGAAGGAAGAAATATTTCGGAAAATTTCCATAGGTAACAATCGAAATGATAATTCAAAGCACTCTTACTTGTAGGTGTAACAGAGGCCAGAACAAACAAGAAAACTAATTAAAGTAAACTATGCATAATAACAGTTCCCGAGAATGGTATGTTGCTCCAAATCTCATTTTACCTCAAAAACTCCATGTAAGGGACCTAAAAGGATAATTCTATTTATTCTTCGACTCTTAGAGGAAAGGAACTTATGAAAAACTTAAGATATTCTTTTTAATAGATGTGTCTTCAAAACCCATATAAAAGTAAAGTAGAAGATACACTCACTACAGGAAATTGACATGTAGTTGCATGCAGTCATTTAAAACCAAGAGATTGCATTTGGTATGAGAAGCATATAATAAATTCTGCAGAAAAGTAGTTTGTAAAAGCATATACCCGATTATCTCGTGTTCCATGTGGGCTGCTTGCAATTTTTGGCCTGAATGCATTAGGATTTCGCTCTAAAGTAGCTTCAACAGCTTCTCTTCTTGCAGCTTCATTCTCAACGTTGTTATAACAATTTACGCAGTTGCACCCATCACAATACGTTCCAGATGCAAAGCATTCGCAATACCTTGTGAACAGATAGGAAAGTTAACTCCGTTTCAACAGAAAGACATGGACATAAAATGTTACAAAGAAAATTAAGGAAGCAATAGTGACTGAATGGTGACAGACATTGATAGAACCAAAACAGAATTGAGCCAAGAAAGCAAGCTGCGTATATCTAAAATTATTCAATGAAGCTTCATTGCTGCCATCATGGGCACCTCGGAAGCCCTAATCCTACATGGAAGGATCAATTTACAGACAAAAAATGTTTTTGAGACTGTTTCTAAATAATAGAGTGCCCCTTCGACAACTTTATACAGAGTAATTTCAGTAAGTGCACTGCACATAACTAGAACATACCATGACATTAACAGCAAAATATACAGTCCAGTAACATGTATTGTTCTTCATATTACCTTCACAATTGCATGTTTATGTGTAACTCCTAGCCAAGAGAACAGCAAAAGAGTACGTCAAAATTCTTTCAAATCTATGTTAAAATGACACCAGATAAAACTTACAACCAGCAACCCCATCCTTAAACATCAATAAACAGAACAAGCAGTAGCAAATTCCAGCAACAAAGCAGTTCCAAGAGCTATTTAAGACACAGTCACCCAGTAAACATAATAACAAGTGCATTGGTAAGTAAAAAGAAAGATACTATTTAATTTATTCTTCCAATATATACTTACAGCTTCAAGCACCGGGAATGTTTACAGTTACACTGTTTTTGCCTCTTTGGAGTACCATCTTTCGGTTCAGAACTTGATCTTGGTTTTGATTTTGGAGATTCCGGCTTTCTGGGGAATTGAAGATGCAGCGTTCAGTGTTAACGTCAAGCAAATGCAAAGATTCAAATAATGGCATAGTGGCATAATGATTCTTCGTTCATTTTTTTTCTCATGAAAAAAAGTTAGCACCACAGATTTGAGAAGATGGACTCATCAATGCAAAATCAGTAATCATTCATAGGAAAAGGAAGTACTAATCATTGACATGGAAGAAAATCACATTTGCATTCCAAAAGTCCATTTCAATTTAGAAAAAGAAAACGAAGCTGATAAAAATTAAGTTAAGTTCATTGCTAATATATGTATTCACATTCTAAAACAAAATAATATCATTTGTTGAGTCAATTTGTAAATTTGGAAGGAACTAATCAAGAAAGGTAAGATACAAATGCAACATCAATACTACCCCAGCTCCAATAATTAAAATCAACAACTTGAGCTCAAAAAAGATCAGGTCCATGTCAATCGGACAAGAAACATAAACTTAAATAAATGCAACTCAATAAGCTATGAGAAAAAGGGCATAAAACATCTAATCATTAAACTGTCTGTTTTTATTAAGAACTCATAACTATCAGACTTTTGTATACTCTAAAAAACAATAAGTTCAAACAAGAAAATTCTTTAATGGGGAAGAAAGAGAGACAGCAGTAGCATAAATGACATGAGCACCACTCGAGCTCTGGATATTTCAAACACCACATGGCAAATTGAACTTGTATTCCAATATCAAAGCTTTCAACCACAATTAGGAATTGATCCCATAAACCCCACCAAATTGCACAATTTTACACTCATTAATATCAAAATTGGAAATTTCACAATAACCCCACAGGACATAATTCAAAAACTCATACCCACCCCGCAAAACCAAAAATTCATTCCAAGTAAATTTAAAATCTCAACGACCAAGAAAGAGACTTACACAGCCCTAGCTTGTGGATGCTGCTGTTGCTGTGGGGGCGCAGCTGAAATCGCTATCACCTGCGGCTGAGGCTGGCTCTGCGAATTGACAACAATCGGCTTCTGTACAACTGGCACCGTCGCTGGCGGAGGCGGCGGTTGCGATTGAGGGTGGTCAGGGAGGGTAACATTCCCTTGGGTGAAATCCAGCTGCCTCGCAAGCTTCTTTGTCGGAAAATCAGAGCTCCCTTGCGTTTCCGATTGCGCCGCCTTTTTTGGAGGGAAGTCGCTTCCCTCACCTTCCCCCATCAAATTCAAAATCCCAAATTTCTAGAACTACCACCAAATTCTCAGTTTCTTTACAACAGAAAACAAATGCCGCAGGGAAAACCTAAACCCACTATCTTCGCCGGTTCCCCGCTGCGGAATCCCACAAATTTCAAATAAAAACAAAAGAAAACGAAATAAAAATCCACTGAAATTCTCCAACTTTCAGATCCAAAACTTCAACCGCAAATCCCCAAAACACGTAATTACACAACAAATACGACTAATCGGATAAAAATTCCAGAGCGGAACGGCTCCCCCAAATTAAATAAAAAAGATCCTCTCTTTTTCTTCCCCGGAGCTCTTTGATCCCTCAATAGATACTGAAAAACCGTAGAGATACAAAAAGCAGAGACAGAAACAGTAGCTTGATTAGACGAAAAGAAGAGAAATAGAGTGTGGTGTAAAAGAGGGGGCGACGGTGGTGCGGTGGCTCGGCTTTTGGCTTTGGCTTTGTTGTTCTTCGTCTCTCCTCCCTCTCTCTCAAGAGATTTTGAAATTCAATTTCTTGTTTATTTAACGGTGGGATTTACGTTCCAACATTATCCAACGGTTGTTATTGAAATGCATGATCCGACGGTAGAAATTCATAGAATTATGAATAGGATAATTGGTTTCACCGTCGGATGAATTAAGATGAAAAATTTGAGTGCGAGTGGAGTTGTGTGTAGGGGCAGCATGAGAGTTGAGTACGAGATTATTATTTTCATCCCTTAAATTTAGTGCCACGTGGGGTGATAAAGAGATTGAGCCATAGGGTGAAACGTGGCAATGATTGATTGGGTAGATGGAAATAACTTGCAAGGGTGAAAAACTTCGGAATTTTTTTTGGAAGCTTCTGCGCCGTAAGAAGTGAAAGTAAAAAAAAAAAAATGGCGCTAAATAAGTTGTTGATTTTGAACGGTGAGTATGTGACTTCGTGGAAGTCTCCAAGGTAAGTATTTTTAGTTGTTTTATTTTATTTTGGTTTAATATAATATTTTGTTTTTTTTTTTTACCAATTCACAATTTTTTTTCTTACGGTATAAATTGAAAATATCTTTTTTATTTTTAGACACCAAACAAATGGCTTAGGAAAAAAATAATAATAAAGAACATAAATCTCAAAAAATTTAATATTGTCTTCCTAACTTTACTTAGAGCCAGTTTGGTAGGGCTATTAGTGGAAGGACTGTCAAAGAAAAAGCTGTTAGGGAAAAAGTGCTGTTTGGGAAAACTGTTAAGTGTTTGGTAATATTTTTATAGAAATAGCTTTATTCTTAAAAACAGTTTGTGTGGTGTTTGGTAAAATTGTTTATAAAAGTGCTATTGATATATAAAATGACAAAAAGGACATATATGATATAAATTGATTTTTACTTAATTTAATTAATTAAATAATATTAGAAATTAATAATTTCTTTCACACACATTGAATAAAAAAATTATTTTATATAATATGCTACATATACTTTCTTGTGAAATGCCAAAATATTTAATTTTATGATAAAATTACATTAATTCTGCAACCTTTATATTTTTATTTTTTGTTAATTACTTAAAATCCAGTCAAATATCAACTTGTATATAAACTTTACGATACAAGTTTCAAATGTTCAAATTTTGAGCTTAAATTTGATTATCCTTTCTTATGAAATACCCATCAATATTGAAAATTGAATTGAAGTTAATTTCTCTTGCAATATCAAATATACAAGTACTGGCTTTCTGTTAATTTCTGTTTCAAAAGCAACTACTGAAGCATTCTCATTCTCAATATGAAAGACAGATTACAATGGTACAAGTTTTAAGATCACTAAAAATGAAGAATTACATGAAAATTTGAGGCATTTTATTACCAAAAAACAAAAAATGACTATGGAGCTAGTTCTTTGGTATGGTTTTTTCCAACAATCTTAGCTGGTGCTATTCGTAGAATATTTCCAGGTTTAGCAGGGAGAGCACCTTTGATCATCACAACCCGCAGATCGCTATTAATGTTAACAATCTTAAGCTTTCTGATCTTTGTTTTGATTCCACCCAATGCTCTATGACTCTTCGATCCGTGGGTCCTTTGACCTCATTCCACCTGTTGGCAATTTGAAAACATTCAATATCAGTCAAGTAATTAAGCTACAGTGAATTTTACTATGATTCAGAGGACTGTAATACTTAATTTATGCACTGCCCAAAGCAAACATTTGTTAATGTTTTATCCTTAATCTTCAACTTCAAGGATCATTAGTAACTCGACCTTTACCTTCTCACTCACTCACTCAAAATAATCCATATGGAGCTATCAGCTATGCCAGACACTTTTTTTTGGCAACTCCTTCATTTGATTCAGCAACTTTAAAAGCACAAGTTCCATCACTAACACAGTTGTTCTTACTCTTTTTAAACTTCTCTATGCTTATAATCATGCTATTGATTATAGAATTTTAGTGCTAGTCACTTGAATGCTAAGATCCAGCAGGTCTTAAGAACTTCACCAGGCCATGCTAAGATGTACCAGACACAAAGACCTGCATTCTTAATCTCAATCTGAAATCTAGACCATGGACGTTTCTAAATAATGGTGAAGGTACGATAATTGGGTGTTTGGCTGGAAAGTTAGAGCTCAATGATAGAGGAATGCCCAATCCAACAAAGTTTAGATATCATTCATAAATCTGTCAGGATTTCTTTCACTGTTTTCTCTCAAATCAGCTTTCTCAAGTTAGCATTTCAGATGAATTGTCAAATCTAAAATACAATATCTCCTTCATTAATACACAAATAAAATCCTACTTCATTTTCAGTCACTGTTATCACAGATTATGCATAGCTATACAAATTAAAGATCGGAAATTTTAGGATTTGGGGCCAACTTGGGAATAAGTATGCAGCACTGCCATAAGGCAATAGCTGAAATAGGCTCAAACAACAAAACAGTATAATTTCATCTAGAAAGTATGCATGTTTGATAATGTCCAGTGATTGTCATTGGCCTCGATGAACAATCACCAACATAATAAAAAAAAAGAGCAAATAATTAGCCAACAAAGTCATGCATTTTTCTCTTATATTTTCAACATATACACAGCACTGAAAACAATAATCTAAGTACAACCTCAAACAAGAAGATTAGAATTTGTACCCAAAGAGGAGGAGCAAAATAAAGGCTCCAAGAATGAAGCCAAGTCTCTCAAGTCGAAGTATACAATACCATCAAATATCAATAGGTTCTTTCAACATTATTGACAATCTTACTATGAAGGGAAATTCAGAAAAGGTACCCGACTCTATGTAGAACTTTGAGGCACCAAATGAGCTTCCACTGCCATTGATATACCAGTATCAGAATAACTAAGGGAATAATCAATCTTCACAGCAACATTCTGAAGAAAGTTTGAAGCAAGCTTTCAAATAAATCCCAGTGCCGACCAAGAAGCATCCATCTAATCAGCAACTTTTCTATACATATTAGAAGGAATAGTTAAGCCCAGATCAAGTAAAGAACTTTACCAAGCCAGACATCAGACCATTAAAAACAACAATCTGTTCCATCACCCACATTTCAGGGAATGGCAACTTCCGAAATCTCGGCTTGTGAACCACATGTAGATAGATACATGGGAAATTCTAGCCCAAGGTTTTCTATTAGTTTGTAAACGAGCTTAGATTTGGCATGTCTTGATACCAAATGTATCAAGTGAACAAATAGAATGCCTATAATACACTTTCACATAAAAAAAAAATACACATTATGACCACACAGCAAAGTTAAAAAAAAAGCATATTAACAAAATCAGAGGGCATAACTATGATCACGTTCATTAAACGCCTTGGAAGGACAGCCTATCCCGTAAAGTATAAAAAATTGATGAAGCAGCAGTGTTTTGTGCAAAACTCAATTTCAATCGACCAAATAATTCTCTGTCTTTTGCCTGAGATGCAACATCTGCAGCTTCCTAATAAACACTATAAAACAAGAACAAAACTCCAACAAGAATATTGCTAAGCACTAATAATCTCTACATTCCAAATAAAAGAACTCCTAAACTTCTTTTCCTTCACTACAATTTTCACATCAAAGAGTTGATCACTATTTGATTAAATCCGAATTAACTGAAGCATTCAACATTGTAGCAGTCAAAACAAACCAAATTCTAATTATTTCTATTCATCCCTGCCCTATTCTATTATCATAAAAATAAAGCTAGCTAGTCAAATGAATCAACAAATTCAAGCAAGGAATATGTTAAGGACTGATAAAGCAATAAGAAAATAGAGGCAACTCATCTCCAACATAACCAAAAAGAAGGCCAAATAACGATTTCTGAAGGATACCTTTGTTAATTTCTACAACATGAAATGATGGGTATTGAAGATTCCTTGCTGAAATTTGACATAATTACTCCATTTTCCTGCAAAAACGAAAAATATGAATGAAATCATGAGCTATAGGTAGAAGAGAAGCCAATCGGTGACCAGCAGCAGCGACGTCGGATCGATGATTTGGAGAAGAGAAGTCGATTGGTGACCAGCAGCAGCGACGTCGGCAAAACGGACAACAACCACCAAGGAGAGAGGGAGGAGTAGCAGAGATTGATGATTTGGAGAAGAGAAGCTGACCGCGCTTTCAAGCAAAACCTCGATTTGGAGCTTTTGCGCAAAGGCAGCAAATCTCCTTTCCGTGTTTTTAACTTTCCCACTTGTGTATTTACCAAATACCAGAGATGAAGTTTGTCTGACTTTCCCATGAAAAAAAGCACCTTTCCCTTTTGGGAAAGTCCTCCCAAACGGGGCCTTAATTGTCTGACGGCATACCAACAACTGTTTAGTTCATCGTACCGATCAATTTTCCAACACTTCAATAGATCTTTCGATGTTAAAAATAAAAAAAGTGTATTTTGACAACAATAACGGGTATTTGTTTTTACTTTCTGGAGCAGCTTCTAGCTTTTCATCCCGAAAAGCAAAAAATTGAGTGTTTGATCATATTTTTCAAATAGCAGCTTTTAGCTGTTTGGTAGGAAAAAACGGTTTTTTTATTAAAAGCTTATTTTTAGAGATTTTCATGAAATGTTTTTTTATAATCATTTGGCTTTTACAAATTTAACGTTTCTAAAATAATAAATTATACTTTTATATAATTACATAGTATCTTTTTTTATGGAATTTTTTCATGTTTATAAATATTGAAAAATTAAGTGAGATCAATTCTTTAAATTAATTTATTTAAGCTAATTTCATACTTTTTTTTTAATTTATATATACTAATTTAGTCAAAGATTAAAAATATATTATTTTGATACATTTTATGTTGATGAAACTAAAATTTAAATTATTTCTGTACACTTATAAAATTTCAATTTAATGAAGATGATAATTTTTGAAGTGTTTAACATGTTTAAATTTTTTTAAATTATATAATTATATAAATATTTTTAAATGATCTAATTATGTAATTAGTTTTACTAATATTTATGTAATATTTTATTGTATAATTATTGTATACTGGTATGAAATATATATTTATATTAGTCTTTTTACGTCTTAACAGCAATAGCTAATTATAAGTTTATCAAACATTATCAATCAATTAACTAGCAACCAACAGTTTACTACAACAGCAAACAACTAATATGAAAAACAAACAACTAACAGTTGAATCAAACAGCCCCTAAATAAACCAACTTTTTTCAACCTTTTTAAGGTTAGATATGCTCTTATTTCAGATGCATTCTTGTAAATCACACAGTACAAATACATGAGTAATCTTTCTTTAATTGATTTAACCATCAGAATAATGACGTAAATATTTGTGAGATTAACAGAAAAATAAAAACTTTCACTAACCATAAACTTAATTGATCATAGATCACAATACCTTCAATTTCTTAAAATTACATTATGTTAACACTAAAACTATATACACCAATTGAGCTAACTCAATCGGTACATATCCCAAAGTGAAAATGAAATGTTATAGATTTAATATCCAAATATCCAATCTCTTCAGAATCCATATTGAACGATCAGAACCAACTATTGCGATCTAGAATAGGTGCAAAAACCCTCTAACCATTAATGGATAAATGATAATATGCACATGTTTTCGAAGAAAAAGACGCAACTTCAAAACCAAAATTTCGATGATACTCTCAAATTTTCGTATTTGTAAAAGATGAAAATTAATTAACGGTTCGAGTATGACATCATTCACAGAAAATTCTCATTTGATAAATCACCTTATTGCAATTAGATGAATAATACACTTCCAGGGAAGATTAACAATACTACAAGGAATTATTCAGAGCTGCAATCTAATCAGACAATTTTACAGGCCGTACTGATGATAATAGCATTTCTCTAAAAAAAAACAAAAAAAAAGAATCTAAGCAAGTTGCTCATTCAAATCAAATGTCCTCAGCTCCCATGTTCTCCCGATCCGTTAAGAGGCAGCACAGAACAATGCTGAAATGAGAAATTTGTAGCGCTTGAACGTTCGTGTTCGAGCAGATATACACCAATGAAGTAGCTCCGGCTTATTGGAGAATATCAGAAACCTAACAAGCAATAGAAGAATACAATAACAATTTTGCCTCGAAGATATTGGGTTACATAAAACAAATAAAGCCGCTTTTTGAACCAATGCATAATGTATAATCTATTTTAAAACTCACAACAATTATACATGTCAAAATCAGTGAAAATCAACAGAGCCGGTCCTACAATGAACCATGATACAAGTTTGAAAAAGGCTACGACAATATCGTCATACACAGAACATATGCCTACTGTCCTCACACTGCTCATGCAAAGTCCAAGTAGACTCACCCCTGCATCAAGATTCAAAACACATCTCCAATCCTGTCTCGGCCCATACCACGTCGATCGTCTCGCCCTCGTTCCATGTACATGTCCCTTCTGAAGTCTTTTGGTGGTGGGGCACCCCTGATTGGGGATCTGCTTCTCTCTCTTACCTCACGCCCCCATCGGCCGCGTTGAGGAGGTGGAGGCAGTGGAGGAGAAGGTAACCTCCTGTCAAATCCTTTCCTATCATTAAATATAATGTCCCTCCCTCGATCTCTATGAGCCCAATCCATTGGCATTGGTCTGTCAAATTTGTTCCTTCCCCTAAAGTCATCATCCGGATATTCAGGCCGACCTCTCCTGATATCATGGTCAGAAATCCTACCTCCATGCCTTGGAGGCAGAGGACCACCAGGGCCAAAATCTCTAGGACCGTCTCTAGCCCATCCACGTGGAGGAGACCTGTAGCTGTTAATGGTCCTTCCAGGGGAAACATCCAAAGGAGGACCAGGGAAGCGTCTTGGAGGTACATGCGGAGGTGGAGGGCCAGGATAGCCCCTCCGAGGACTTCCTCCAGGTCCATATCGAGGCCTTTTGCAGTTGTTACAGTACTCCCTCCTTGCAAAGTTCAGATTGTTACATCTGAAATATGGTAAAAGTACATGAGATTCATAAATGAATGCCCTATTAGATAATTCTGTATTACATATGAAAAAGAAATCATCCAAGATGAGCAAGGAAGAGGAATAGAAAACAGTCACATGGAAGTAATAAACAAGGGTACTTCATCACATTAAAGAGACTTAATATAAACTAGTATACATTTGCAAGAATATTCAGAAACAAGCAAAAGAAAATTTGCTCTTGCAATTATGTTGGATGTTCATTCTAAATTTTGAAAGTAATGACTACTTTGCAAGATCTGCAATGACTGGAAAAATTGTAATACCCCTACTGACCAACAAATAATTCAAAGAAAATTGGTCCAAAGCTTTTACAAAGTTCAATTCTCAAAAATCAAAATTAATAGCGACCTCCAAAATTTATGCAACAATTAGCTTTTTAACAAGTATGACATAAAAAAATCATAACCGAAGACATAATATAGGTTTAAAGGGTTAAATTCATAAGTTTTGAGGGCCAATGGCCCTTTCATTGCTCTATCTAGTTCAGCCCCTGCATTCAGATATGTAAAAGAATAAAACAGTTGATGCACAGAATCACCAAAAAGATAGGAAAACCTACAAAGGATCAGAGCATATCCAATCTCCTTCCCTCGGACGTACATTGGGATTATTCCTACTCCCGCCATCCCCTCTAAAAGGCCCTGGACCAAATCCAGGCCCGTCAAAACCTCTACCAGGTGGTCTGCCACCAATCCTTCCTCGGGCATAAGGCGGTGAAGAGTCCCGAAATCTACCAGAATCCCTCCCTCCACCAAATTCACGACCTCTAGGTGGACCTCCTGAATGATTAAAATCAGAATTGTACCTGTGATCAGCATCCCTACGGCGTGGAGGAGAACCAGAACCTGCATGAATTCTATATCCTGGAAAAAAGCCAGTGAAATCTAATGATGAGCAATCCCCAAGAAAACAATCGAAGTGTTATCATACAAAGTAGTAATGCTAGCCGTAATTTGCGACCAAGAACCTCAAAAATAACCAATTTCAAAAAACTGCAAGGACATCAGTTATCACTCAGGATATCTCCCCAAAAAAGACAGCAGCAAAGAAGGATAATAGTCTGGTATTCACATGATAACTGCCCCTGTTACCTTCCACAGTGATTGTCCATATTATCAGTCAATAAAACTGCAGTAGTGCCACATAAAACCATAGTTTCCTAATCTCACCACACATAAGAGCAAAATAAGTCCAGTGTTCCTAATCAACCACACAGCTGTTACACCAGTACATGCTTAACAATGCTTGTCTAACCTAAGTGCCGAACTACCGATCCCAAGTCAAAAGATCTGAAACCACTATAGCTGCGTAAGACATACACAATAGCAGCAACTACACAGAACTTCATTGATATCTGCAGTGCAGATTAAACCAGATAGATAGATATAGGCCTAAACATCCAATAGAGAATACCATAACGCACGTTAAAGTTCGTACGAAGATCTTCAGTCATAACATGCCTTCAAGAGGGATCAATGACATTAACAACACAAATCATATGCAGGAAAACCCACCAAAGTTCACAGCAGTGAAATGATTTTAAAATTAACCAGGTATCCATTTGTTCACTTTTCTCAGAAACCATGCAGCAAGTTTAAAAGGTTCATGACTAGACATTCCAAAAGGTCTTATTGTATAACTCCAATCCATAATCCGCAAGTGTGTAAGACTGCATGGTGGGCAGAAGCTGTATGTCATGCCTGGCCCCAGATTAGTAGTTTTTCATTTCCAGTCTGCCACTGATTACAGTTGCAATGAGTTCTGAACCCATGAAAGGAAAGTCCAGCCTCGTGAAAAACCAACATCAAGAGACTCAACAAGATGCATCAACAACCCAGACTAATTCAACCCAATTACACAGAGGGTACCTACACAAAAACTAAACAGTCCAACAGAAGCTAGAAAATCAATACACTAAAAGAAGGCCCGGTTTTTAAGCACATTATTCCCAATTAGCAACTCTGAGAAACATAATTCAGCAACGTGCTATCATAAACCCAATAAAGACCAACCCAATTTAACCATCACTATGACGAAAAAAAAAGCTACAAAAACGAAACACAGCGAAATCCCTCAATCCCTCAAGTCGAATTCCAATGAAGAATTCCAAGTGACTGCTGGTGAAATTCAATACCATCCAGAACCGATATATCCATGAAACCAGATACCAAAGATATAGTGTCTTGCATCACTTAACAGCATCCATTAGAACCAAATGTAGAATCCCACTGCCCACAAGTGCTTAAAACTTAACATTATCAAATTCCATTTTGACATAGTGAAAGTTGAAAAGAGACCTTGCATCATTACCATCAGCTCAATAATTATGTCAGTAGATCCCTTGTAACATGAAACCCAACATATTAATGAAGCTGACGCCATATTTAATTTCCCTACCCCATTCCAAGCCTACAAGGAAATGGCTTCTTAACAAAAAGTGACAAGCATCCCAAGAGTTCTACAGTGCTCACGAAATCCATAGATGGCATTACCCAAAACCATAATCTTAATATGTTAAAAACAAATTCCCAGAGACCATGATTTGAGAATGCACTCACACCAACATGCCTTCCTCAAGACCCAAGTTCTTGCAGGCAACAATCAAAGCTGTAACAGACAACAGCAAAATTTATTCGCAATTCGACACTCATAAGTTCTGATAGATCCACATGATTGACGCGTAGTACAATGAATAAAGCAGAAGAAAATAGTCACGGGACCAACAAGTTGCATAATTATGACCAGCACATTGGACAAAATGGCATTGATAAGTCTACTAAATACACAACAAAAGTGAAGCAGCAGAGATATAGAAAATATCACAAACTAAAACCAATTTTGATATCGGTTAATAATATAGAACCAGACATCAGGCAGACATTCTTAACTGGTTCCATACCGTTCAGCATCATTTTCTGTGTAAAAATATCAATGATTTATCATATGCACTCAACAGACCCGCATACTTAAAGCCATAAGGTCCATAACACTTTAAAACTCTTCAACAAAACCTAATTCATGCCAAATTTTGCACAGAAAAACGTTGTCATCTCAAACAATAGTTCATGTACAAAAGGAATAAAAAATCTCCCTTGGATTTTTCTTTTCTTATCTCCCAAATCATATAGCATATCCCATTAAAACAACCCAGAAGGTCAGTTCAACATCTCCACTCTTTTTCCATATCCTATTAGCATACGTTATATGTGCTTTTTTCTTGTACAGGATAAATAACTCATACATGCAGCATAATTGTACAAATTGTTGACAACATTGAACTTAGTACAAACTTTAATAATTTACAGATTGATTTATTTAACCATATTTTACCAAATATCTTCATAACGGATATTCAGATTCTATTTCAGTGTGATTTTAAGAAATTCTCAAACCAACTTATAAAGTTCAAATTGTAATTTTCCAATCAGAATGAATAGTTTCACTAAATAATGTAAACTGAAATCACTGTCGTCAAATTTTCTCCATTCAACGTCTAAGCATGATACATAAGTCAGAAAGCATCATCCCTTGCATAGATTAAATGATCAGAAACTGGATCTAACAGATAACTTTAAGATTACAAAAAGAAAATTGCAAAAGCACCAGAATACAATATTATAACATAGAAATAAGTTCTCATAAACCATTTTGGCCTCGCAACATACAGCTACTGCCAAATAGATATAGATGCAATACTGTTTCCCAAATTACAAATTAATCATCAAAGTTTAACATGATAATTTCTAAGAATCAGGCCCTATAGCCTCAAAACCTGCATATAATAAGTTTCAGCTGACCTCGACGTCGAGCAGCGACAAAGGCCAATAGCTAAAATTGAAATCCAGGCATAGGTATACAAATTCAAGCATGCCCTTGATCTACTAATTAATTACCCATGCTTAACGTCTAACACGTCCATAAACATATTCAAATCTTCACTACAGGTTTTCAAACATTCAAATATTAAAAAGCGACTAAACAAACTAATCCTCCAAATTTAATTCAAAGAACCAAAACATTAAAAACGAAAAGACGTATGGAGATCCAAACAAAAAAACAATAAATAACGAACCAGGATCGTCGGAGTAGCGATCGTTTCGAGAATAAGGGGGAGGCTCACGGCGAACCTCTCCGGGCTCATAGTCGCTGCCACCAGCTCGGCCACCGGCACCACCTCCACCGTCTCCGCCATCGCTGATAGAAGGGCGGATGACGAGACTGCTAAGGAGGGGCTGGTGATGCGATGCGGGTTGGTCCTTGTCTCGTGACCCCATCTTCTGGTTAGTTTTTTTCTCTCCTGAGTCGGAACGAGGGCTAGAAACCCTAAACTTTGACATACAATTAACCGCGAGATAATCGTTAAGCTATCAGCTTGAAATAAATTTAATATTTGTACTTTGTACCCCGTTAATTTCCAGTAATTGTAATTCTGGCCTTAGTTTTGGTCCCTAATACTGGCCTTAATTTTCTTAAAATAATCTCGCCGCATTTTTACATGACTTTATAAAATTATAATTTTAGTTTTTTTTTTTTTTTTTTTTTATAATTCAATTCATTATTTATAGTAAGTTGGGTATGAATTTGTTTTAATTTGACTATTTATTTTCGTTCTATTACATTATTAAAAATTAATATATAATATTCTTAAAATTATTATTATTAATAAAAATTATAAAATTATATAATTTGTATATTCTACAGGTAAAGAATTAGTACTTCAAAAATCTAAAAATTACTTTGCGGTAAAGAGATTTAATAGAGAATAAAAATTACAAATTAAGGATTTACAGTATTTCCATGAAAAACTACCTAACATATCACTATATGTTTTTTTAAAGATTTATAAAAAAAGTTTCATAAACGAAAAAAGAGATAAAGTATAAAATATTTATAATGTTAGTATAAAAATTAAATTTTACCATAAATCAATTATAAACCAGACGTTATAAAGAAAATAATAATTATAATGTTTCGAACGAATATAATCGGTAAACGCATAATTACTCATAAACTTTCAACTATTTACAACTTGTTAAAAATCTAATTGTTGCACTTTATTTTTGTAAAGATTTAGTAATTTTGGACTTTCAATCAACTTATATATATATATATATATATATATATATTAAGGAATATATATATATATATATTAAGGATGTATTTAATTTCTATACCAACATTAGGGATATTTTTAATTTTTATGCCTACCAAAAATAACAAAAGTTTAAAAAGAGCTACTCTGCTAAAATAAAATCGTGGAGTTTACTACAAGTATCGTGAAGATAAGGACACTAATTAGCAGCAACTATAGCTGTCGGCCTAAATGACTAAATCACCCCTAACATGATATATTCTAATATTCTTGGCTTTTCCGGAAAAGCCTTCTTTTTGTCCGCAAGTGAAAACTCGATACTGATAGCCTCCAAATAAAAAGAGTTTCATTAAAAAAAAAAATAGTAAGTTCGCATAATCTCCTAATTAACCTCACAATCCAATTTTTATCCGAATTGACTGTCATAATTTTTTTTGTCTGTTAGATGGATGGACAAAATAACCAAACTATTTCTACTAGAGATTGTTTAGGAGGGGTTGAAATTTCGAAATAAGAGTTTAAATCTCGAATCCCTAAAAAACTAACCAAAAAGATGGACAAAATAAGGAATAATGTGAGTGTTTGGTTTTTTCCGAACAGTTATTTTTTACTTTTTCTGCTTCAAATAGCGGATTCTAAGTGTTTGGTTACGACTATCAAACAGTTGTTTTTAACTGTTTCGGAGGTAAAAAATAATTGTTTACCACCAGTAAACAGCAAAAGCTATCAGCAATAGCAAACATCAACAACAAATATCAAACAGTAATAGCATAATCAATCAGGCCTAATGTGTTTTACAGTCTTAATTTTTGTGCCTCTAAACTGATAAAACTTAAATGAGTTGTTAGGGCAACTGTAATTTCATTTTAGTTATTTACTTTTATTTCTTTTATAAAGTTCAGTTTAAATTAAATTGGAAACAAATTAAATTTTTTGTGATACACACCAATATTCATAATCACCTTTTCAAAAACAATTCCTTAATTCTATTTGAAGCAGATTAATTTAATTTTTTAAGATATATTAATAGTAAATTAGTTTCGGTAATTAATATAGAAGTTGATTTTTTTTTTTTTTTTTTTTAAGTGAATGGTTCTAGAAAATTGGTTATTTTGAGGCTTATACAACCAATTTTTTTTTTCGTTTGCATATTTATTTTTATTGAGATTTTTTTTATATAGAAAATGTCGATTCATTCAACCAGGAGAATCTGCAATAATACAATGCAAATAGAAACGGAAACAACCTCAATCAAAATTAACGAAGAATCTAAACCCAAATCAAAACTAATTTAACTAGATTGTGAGTAATTTCATTACATGACTGGGGAGCATAAGCAAAAGAAGCTTCAACACACAATGGAAAAAAACCATATGATACGATGACATCATCAATAATTTGTGCAAACTAGGACCTTGTAAAAATTGGTTGGTTCAGGGCCTTAATAACATTCCAATAATCAGATTCAATTACAAGAGAATGCAATATGAATATATATATGTGCGAGATATGGACGTAGGTATAATCGAATCTTATGGAATTTGATAGTAAGAGACTTTTATAAACATTGCATTTACCTACTATTCTACCAATTTGCCAACTAGTAGTGCATTATGTGCATTTCATCTGACTATAGATGTAAAAACCACATAAATTAGATGTAATTATAATTGTATTTTAACCACATAAATTAGATGTAATTATAATTGTATTTTACTTTCTCAACTTGCGTATCAAGCATCTTATAAATAGACAAACTAATTTCTAACACTTTTTTTTTTTTTCACTTCAAATGTTAGGCTAGTTTATTATAAATTATTTTAATTAGATTATTATTCTCTATCAACAATAAAATAAATTAATTTTCCGTAAGTGAGTTTTCACTAAATTCCATGTTGGTCGGTATATTTTAGGTACATTATCTCCCTATTAAAATCCTAAAATCTTTTACAATATTTCATTTCTAGGTCGGAATATATAGGTAAAACAATCTGAATCTACACTGAAGCTCAACTTAATTTAGTAATAAGAAAATGTACGGAAAAAAAAAGCACTCTTAGTTTTAGAGAACAATTATATATAGAATTATTTATTTCAAATGACATGAGTTTTTTTCCTGTTTATTCTTTTATAGTATATTTTCTCTCAAAAAACTATAATATGCTTATAGAATATATTAATTTTTATAATTATTAAAATCTTATTATGTACATATGACTATTTAATTTAATGAACTTTGTGAAATTATATTTTGAATTCAATTAATCAATCGTTTTGATCCCGGTTACATAAACGGAGGGAATATTGATTTGTCGTTTATGAAGTTAATTGGCGTCAAGAGAGACCAATACAGTACAGCATCTCAATTTCCTCTGTACAACAACAAAGACTGTTGCTACGTTTTCACGGTCGTCGCATTAACCACCGCCTCTGCATACGATAGCAGTTGCCTTCGTTTATTCTTTTCCACCTATATAAGAGTTTTTCAACAAGTTTTATTGTGGAGGTTTTCTTCCTAGAGTTCCAGCTGTTTTTCATTTTTCCGAATTCTCTTTAGATCGGAGCATAATCGAGGTATTGATTTCGTTGTTTGATTATTGCTTTCGAATGCGGAAGATTTACTTATTTGATAAATCTTGCATTGGCATTGTTTTTGATGGCCACATCAATTTTGATCCCTCGATGATTTTCTTTCTATTCTCTTGCTGTTAACTTAGAAATTGTTTTCAGAACTTCTGTGCAGGTTTGTTATCTCTGCTTTCCTGGTAGGCGGTAGCTGCACCGTCAATAATCATTTTGATGCTGCAGTCTCTTCGCATGGTTGGTTTCGGATCTTTTATTTTGATTTTTTTTTAAAATCGGAAAGTAGGTCTAATTAAGTGGTTTTTATCATGGATCGTCATTTATACGACTTTGTTGTGGTCGGATACGATGTTAATAATTTGAGTTCGGTGAAGTTTCAGATTCTTTTTCAATTGCTTAATTCATTACTACTTCAGCTTTAGTTATTATTGCACAGAAAAATTGGAGCAAATGCATACTTTGAAGTAAAACCTGTAACCTCTTTCAAAATCTGTTGATATTTAGCATTTACAATATCACAACGAGAGAATATAGCAATGGTATATCTGAACGATAGAAAAACGATTTTTTTTTTTTTTTGGGTTGTTTTTGTTTTGTTTTTTAGTTATAGAGGCTGTGAACATGTAGTCCTAAATTCTCCTAATTTGGTTATTTGGAGAGTAGTTTTGCGGCTTTCGTAGCATCTGGGGACGGCAGCGTGAAGCATTCTCTATGTACAAGCGAATGCCTTCAAGAGATTATACAAATACTACTGATATAGAAGATAGTTCAGGTACAGTTCATCTACCAATAAAATTTGTTTGTTGGCACATCTTGTTTTGAAAGTCAGGCTTTGGGAGTTCATAGAATTAACTTCAGTGAACTTAAGCTTATATTTTTGTTACTTAAGCACGTTGCCGCCACAATAGTACATCTTATTGGATTGCATGAGTTTTAGTTTCTATATGACATTGCTGGCCTTGCTGCATTCTTTTTTTTCTTTTCCTCTTTTTTTTCACGTGCTATAGTTACTATAGTATAAACTATCAATTTGGACTTCTGTTATCCTTCTAATTTTTAGCTTTTAAAATAGCATGGCCTTTAATTTGTTCTCAAAATTGTATGAATATGTTTGGGATGATATTTTAGCTCAATTATTGTATACTTCTTTAGCTCTGAAGAACAATATGGGTCGAGAAGTCACAAATCCTTCATGGAGGCTTTCATTTCCACATGTGCTGGCAGCCACCATATCATCGTTCTTATTTGGTTACCATCTTGGGTTTGTGCACTTCCCTATTGCTGTGCTTCTTCGTGCTCATCGAGTCACTTTTTTGTAGATAATGATGTGCTAGTTGATGATAATAACTTCCATGTGTGCTTTTCCTACAGTGTGGTAAATGAACCACTTGAAACCATCTCCTCAGATCTTGGATTCCATGGAAATACCTTAGCAGAAGGTGAGAGAGTGTGTTGGTACCTAACTCTTGGCTTTCTTAGTTAGCAATTCATTTGGTTGAAATCCCATACTAATTAGAAATAAAAACAAAGGCCTGGTGGTCAGCACATGTTTGGGTGGTGCGTTAATTGGATCCTTGTTCAGTGGCTTGATTGCTGATGGGTTTGGGCGCCGTAGGACTTTTCAGTTTTGTGCTCTGCCCATGGTTATTGGAGCTTCTTTAAGGTAATGTTAAAGCTGCATGAGCAAATCCTTGCAAAATATCACTTACCATGCGTATAATTTTGGAGTTCTATTTCACTGGGGATAATAAGATCACTTTTCAGCTTAGGTTCATAGCTTCAACATATATATGCAAAAGAATTGATTTATGGTAGAAGCTGAGAATTAATATTACATATGCAGAGGAAACCATGTATTGATTATATCTTATTATGGTATTACCTCATGATTGATCAATTATCCTTGCTTGTCTACTTTCTTGGATGATCTCAAAATGGTAGTTTTTATAGACAGTTTTCCTAAGCTACATTCTTTATTTCAGAAATAATTCTTGGATATTTCCTGAGATTTTTTTTTTCCAGTAAAATTACAGTAAGTGCACAATGTCAAATTATATGAAGAGAATTTTTAAATTAATGTACTTGTCTGTTCCTATGGACTTTATTGGAATGACATTGTTCATCCTGAGATCAGAAATGTGTAATATGTTATAATGGTTCCATAGAAGCTCTTTGTGCTTTGTATAGATTTTATCTGTTCTTTGCTTTCGTTATATCAAGCACCTTTACCTTTCCAACCATGATGTTTGTTAAATTTGATTTCATTTTTCCATCTGTATGAATTTTCAGTGCAATGTCAACAACTTTGGCTGGTATGCTGCTGGGAAGGTTATTAGTTGGGACAGGGATGGGCATTGGCCCCCCAGTAGCTTCTCTTTATGTAACAGAGGTATAAAATTGAGTACTTTGCCTGAACAATTTTTCTAGACAGCAATGTGGGAGTATTCCCACTTCTTATATTGGTTAACCTTGCTGCTGCGGACAGGTTTCTCCTGCTTTCATAAGGGGGACTTATGGAAGCTTCATCCAGATTGCAACATGTCTTGGACTTATGGGGGCTCTGTTCATTGGAATACCTGTCAGAGAAATTGTAGGCTGGTAAGAGATACTTGATCCCACAGTACTAGAAAGTGTACTGGTTACTTAGTGCACAGTCCATTATATTTCAGGTGGCGAATCTGTTTCTGGGTTTCTGTGGTTCCTGCTGGACTACTTGCTTTTGCAATGATGTTTTGTGCTGAGAGTCCACATTGGTTATACAAGGTTTATCCCACTTAATCTTTGTCTTTTGAGTGTTGTACTTGAATGACGTCAATTGTTTTAGCTGACAAAGATTGTCTATCATGCTGAGAAAGATTTACTGACCTACTAACTAATGCCATACCCACTCTTTTAGTTTCATGTATCTTGAGTATCATTTCTGAAACAAAAAAAGCTCACCTATTGCTGTCTCCTGCAAATGCTCTTGTCCCTGCAGCCCTTTATCCTTATGTCTCCCTTTCCCAGCTAAAATACAGATTAATGTTCACTATCAAATTTTTAAAGTTGTTTCAACAATCTGTTTCACCATATTACGAGTTACTTGTTGGATTTTTCCATTGAAACAGCTTCTCCGTATTGAGTATTCAGTTATCAAAATCTACATGATTGATTATTTGCTATAGTGGTTAAGCTGAAGTTGGATGATTAATTTCTTAGTTGTATGTTGCAGCAAGGAAGAACTTCTGAAGCTGAAACTGAATTTGAGAAGCTCTTAGGTGCAGCGCATGTTGAATCTGCAATGCAAGAGTTATCCAAATTAGACAGAGGGGATGATAATGATACGGTGAAGTTGTCTGAATTACTTTATGGTCGCCATTTTAGAGGTAGGTGGTTCTATTACTTTCTCAGTGTTCTTCTTTGTGAGTATTTTATCTTCATGATGAGCAGTTGCAGCTGCTGCGATAACATCGGCTGCCTCTTCTCTCTTATTTCTTCTCTTCTTTCCCTGTTTTCTCTAGGCTTTGTTGTTCACATGTTCGTTTTGCAGTTGTTTTTATTGGGTCAACCCTATTTGCTTTACAACAGCTATCTGGTATAAACGCTGTGTTTTATTTCTCTTCAACTGTGTTTAAAAGTGTGGGAGTGCCATCAGACCTAGCAAACGTCTTTGTGGGAATTGCTAATCTATCAGGTGCAATATTATTCTCTACTAGTTTCCTTGTGCATATTGGTTTCTTCATTTTTTTTCTTTCACCCATGATTTAATTTCCCCCAGGATCTGTTGCTGCAATGTTGTTGATGGATAAACTGGGAAGGAAGACGCTGCTTCTGTGGAGCTTCTTTGGGATGGTAAGTTTTTTGAGTCCACATTATTTGTCTTAGTTTGGCATGAAAATGTCCTTGTAAAAGATGTTCACTTATTATTCATCTGAAGGGAATAAGGAAAAATGTTCCTTTAAGTGATGGAACATAATCATACTTAAGAAGGAAAAATGCATTTTGCTTTTTATGGCATATTGGTTACACATATTGAGATTGTTTTAAGCTTTTGTTTATGCAACATGGATGGTATAATAGAGGCAAAAGTTAGTATGATAAATGGTGAACATTTGCTATTTCGGTTGGGGAAACAATCGGATTTTTCTGTTCAAACTAGTATGATCTTGAACCAAGTAAGATAAACACCAAGAGTCAAGTGATGAACGTCCCTTCATATTGTTTAAGCTTTACTCCAGATGAAACTTTGTAACACTTGCTCTTTGTTTGTTGATGTGAGTTGGACTATTATTATTTGTAGAGCACCTTGACTTTCTGCTACAGTTCTATTTACCACTGTTGCTGCGAATTCATGTGGCTTTGTCCATGCCTCGTGGAAGCATTGGACCTAAATAATATCTGCACCTTTTTGCGGAACAGGATAGTCATTTTTTTGTGGATAACACCACTGAAGAGATCTGTTACCTTGTTTCTTTACTTTTTTTTGAATTGATCATTTGAGACTTTGCATCAAAAGATCCGGTGATAGTAAATAATTTTCTTGGGCAACCGTAATTAGTTCTGCTCTCTGCTGATGGATCTTCTTTTCCATAATTTTTTTCTCTGTATTGAATTAAAATGAATCCATCTGATCATCAAACTGATCTAAGTGGCCTGATGTTCATGCAATGCATTTTCCATATGCAGGCAGTGTCCATGGGACTTCAAGCTGCTGGATCAAGTTCTTATATGAAGGGATCTGCTGGAGCTTTGTACCTATCTGTTGGTGGCATGTTGACGTGAGTAATATTTCTTCTGTGCAAATAATAAACAAATATGTTATCTTCTTTCTACAGTAATGTATCATGTGCACGATGGTCTCTATGTGCAAATTGTTGGCTGTGTTCTACTGGTTGCTGATAAGTGAGGAATTGTTACATTCAATAGCCCAAAAAAGCAAACGGTCTGGCTAGTTGTTCTCATCTTTTTGCCATAATATGCTGTGTTTTAATAGGAAGAGGTCTGGAATTGGAATTGTAACTGTATCAGTGAATTAAGACTATAGTTGGCAAACCACAAACTTGTCCTTTTTGGCAACCACTTGCAATGAAACTTTGATTTGGGCAATTGAAATGGTTAACTATGGAACAGGAGACGAACATAGATTTTTGCGTTCACCGTGCCAAAGATGTGAACCCATAATTGAAAATTTCTCCGTGCAGGTTTGTCTTAACTTTTGCTTTGGGAGCGGGTCCAGTTCCAGGTCTCCTCCTACCAGAAATCTTCCCAGGTCGAATCAGGGCAAAAGCTATGGCTGTGTGTATGTCAGTGCACTGGGTAAACTCTTATTGCTTTGACCTTCCATAAATCTTTTGTTTTCCTGCCTCTTGCCAACCACAACTCAAAATCAATATTTTGTGAAATGTGACACAGGCTTTATTATTTTCATTACTGAGATAAAACCTGTTAGTACTCATGAACTTCTTTTATGAACAATATCTTTTTAGGTGATTAATTTCTTTGTGGGCCTGCTGTTTTTGCGTTTGCTGGAGCAACTTGGATCACAGCTTCTGTATACTATTTTTGCTACATTTTGCATGGTGGCGGTAGTTTTCGTGAAGAGGAATGTTGTGGAAACAAAGGGGAAGACGCTTAATGAAATTGAGATAGCTCTTCT
Source organism: Euphorbia tirucalli (assembly GCA_039660915.1). NCBI lineage: Eukaryota > Viridiplantae > Streptophyta > Magnoliopsida > Malpighiales > Euphorbiaceae > Euphorbia > Euphorbia tirucalli. The sequence goes on along the minus strand of CM077634.1, from coordinate 72,271,001 downwards.
CCCTCAAGATTAGAGACTTCTTGTACAGTTAAATACGGGCCAAGCAAAGTTCGATTATTCACCCCATACCTCTATGGAGCATCTGAGCCAAGAACCTGATTTCATCAGGCAGGAAGAACTGGAATGTATATTCAGTCTGCTAATCAAGCAGGCGCTATATATGGAGTCATACCGAAGAGAGAACTACTCACTTATGCAGATATATAATTAATAGGAACTAGGATATGTGCTTCAAATCCCCAATATGTATTAGAAAAATTGTCTATCAACTATGCATATGGTAAACCGCCTTTGTTTCAGAATGAAGAGTTTATTGCTACCGCATAGTATCCTATTATTTCGGGTTGAGACATGCTAGATCGTAGTACTTGTGCCAAGTGACTTTCTATTTTCATCGCTTACCTTCTACGAGAAAAGAGCACTGAACACCCCTTCCTTACCTCTCATCTGGATATGGATCAAGAATCCTGAAGCTAAAGAGCTCTGATTATGAATTATACAGATCACGGGTTTGGAAAGTTGTCGACCGGATTAATATGGAATGAACTACGAACTGCATCGTAAAAACACAAAGCAACTGAAGAAGTGGTAAGAAAAGATAACAGTAATTTAGTAACATAACAAGGAGGTGTGATGTAATATGAAAACTCTATTAGGCTTATCAGCAACCTGCAGACTGCAATACATGCTAGTAAGCCTAATCTGAATGACACATGTTGCATGAATATCTTGATTTTGAAGCGTTTTGGTTTTTGGAACTCCACATTTTTTAGTTTAAGAAAACTGAAAACTCGTTTTTTGGAATTTGAAAACCTCTTTCTAAAAAGAGATAACACATCATCAATCAGTTCATCATTCTCCAATTAATTATTTATAGAATTTTCTCTTGCTTTTAAAATGAAAAAAGAAAATAGTAAATTTATTTACATATTCTTATAATTTTGTCATTTACATGTTTTTTCCACATTTCAGTTGCCTATATTTTTCAAAAATGTAGCTTTTCAGTATGCTTGTCTGAGCAACATAGAAGTTATATGAGAAAAATTAGACCTGCTACGCAAAATTATCAAAGATTGCGTTTTGCATCAAGTCAATTTCATTAAGAAAAATCTTTAATTTTGCACTTCGAGCAAGAAAACTTTTTCTTGTGCCATCTTCAATCCGGACCTTAACATCCTTTATATGAAGATTCTTATACTTCAACCTGAACAGGCAACATGTTAATTTTAAAAAATCTGTATTGGGTTCACAAAGAATGATAATTTTTCGGGGTAACATTGAACATAAATAACGATTTCCAACTCGCTCAAGGCGAAAACAGACCTTCTAATCATGAACATCAGGAAAATTGTATCGAAAAGCCAGTACTGGTGCTTCTGATATTCATTGGGCCAAAGTCATCAAAGTCAGAATCGGAACCTCCATCATTATAGTCATCATACCGTCCAGGAGAATCCTCATCTTGCCCACTGTTTAACAAAGGCACATGAAGCTCAGAGATGGGCACTGGAAGAGGATCTTTGCTGAAGTACTCATCATGGAGCAATTCCATTGCTGTAGCTCTAGCAGCAGGGTCATAGCAAACAAGCTTCTTAACTAGGCTGATTTCATCCTGCGACTTGTTGGGAAGGCAGGCTTCTATGCCAGTGGGATTTTCTACCTTAGCAAATGAAATTGTTCCATAATCAGGAAGCTTCAAACAGCCTGGCCAAACTTGCTCGGTTAAGTTGCCCAGTACATTGATAATTCTGCTGAGTTGATCTATATCTGACCCCCCTGGGAAAAGTGGTTCAAGGGTCAAAAGCTCAGCAAAAATGCACCCCAGTGACCACAGGTCGATCTCTAGTCCGTAGTCTGTGGATCCATAGAGAAGCTCGGGAGCCCTGAACCAGCGAGTTCCAACGCATGATGTCAGTGAACCATACCTCTCATTGTCAACTTCATCATAATTATAAGAGCTTCTCATAAAATCATCTCCCATATCACTTGCTGTGCCTGTTGCAAGACAAGATGTATCCCCATCTCGGATACTTGTTTCATCCAAGTAATCGTAAGTCTTGGATTCACCCCCCTCTCTAAATGATTCAGATCCCTTTATGACACCTTGCTCTTGATTACTTTGCACTTCTATCGATGAGGTATTAATCTCAGGAACACTTTCAGCTGATGGAACAACTTGTTGCTGGCTAACCAGGTTCTGTTCATTAGGCTGAAAGCTCTCATCAGTAGCAGTAGCAACAAATCCTGGCTCCATGAGTATCCTTGCCTGGTCAAAGAATCAAAACTAAGCACTTCATTCTTGCAAGAATATAAAGATTCACCCCCCTCTCAACATTCTCATAATCTCATAAACATGAACAAATATGATTCAACACGAATGCCAATATGCTTCTAACTTAGTTTACTCGGCTCGCTAACATCTAAGGTCAAGAGTTACCTCACACAAAATTCAGTGACGTATGGCAGGATTTCTCGCCACCTGCTTCAAAATTAAAAAGCCAAAACAACCATTTAAAAATCATAGTTCCTTTCTATTGTTCCAGTGTTTCTGCAATAACATAGTTATATCTTAACCAACACTTACATAAACATGCAAGTTTCAGTCTTTTCTTCAATAACAAATTATTGCATATTCATTTCTCAATTAAAAACATGATAACATAGTCTTCTTCGCTTGAACTTCACAAAATGAGCTCAACTAAATATTTAAATTGATCAGATCCTAATATCCTATGAAAATACTACATTAAGGCACATTTCATACTATATGCAATGTAATTAATCTCCTATTTAAACTAAGAAGAAAGGAGTATTATTAAGTTACATAAATTCAATCATAACTTATCTATTATATCAAATCCAGAAAGGGATCCTTTTTTTCATCTGTTGGTTTCCTCTCGGATTCTTCAAAGCAAAAGCCATAAACTTGCAGTTCGAAACTAAGCTCAAACACTGATCAAATCATTCTCATCAGACACAAATTAAAAAAATAAACAAGGTAAAACACGCATTACCTGACCAAAATCAGCCAATTTCAGGATTCCATCATCGGAAATTAATAAATTACTAGGTTTCAAATCCCGATGAACGACCATATTCCGATGGCAGGCATCGAGTCCACTCAATATCTGCATCATCCATCTCTTCATCTCTCCGGCACTAACTCCGATTCCTCCATTCTTCTTCCCTTCCTTGATCACCGCTGCCAAATCCGTCCTCAGGAATTCCAACACTAAAACAGCGTCTTCGTCCTCCCTCCAGAAGTACTCGTGCAAAACGACGATGTTCGGGCAATTCTGGAGGATTTGTAATGCCTCAATTTCCCGGAATGCCGATTGGCAGTCGTGGATTTCTTTGAGGGCGACGATTAGGTTGTCGGAGAGCCGACGGGCTTTGTAGACGTCGGAGTAGGCGCCGGAGCCTACTCGCTCTTGGATTTCGTACTTTGCAATGATTTCCGGTCGAGTGTGTATGCTCCAGCTCTTGGAGTGGGGAGGCGGAGATGGCGGCAACCGATCCATATTCCGGTGGGTGATGGTGGCGGTAGACTTCAGTCTTCTTGTCTCTGGTTGCAGACTGATCACTTTAGTTCATATTTCTGAAAGCTATTAATTAATCAGAATATTTCTTAAAAAAAAAAAAAGGGTTAATTAACGAGAATACGATGACATAGCTGATAGACAATGACTAAAAAGCCCCTTTCTGACCTTCATTGCCATTTAATGGAAAAATTCTATAATATTCTCTAATACATACGGCTCTAGTTGATGTAAGGGAATTTAAGGATAAATGAAAAAAGCAAAATTTTATAATTAAAAAATACAAACCACTGGAGTATCATTTTTCCATTTAAAGGGTTACATTTCATGTAAACAAGTGATGTTTCTTAACGGTTTATCGAGTTAGTATTTAATAGTTAGCCAATAAATGATACAAAAGTTTGAATGTCATTTTGGGATCTATTTGAATTTATCTCAGAATTTGTTTAACAAACCCTCACTAATTTCATGTTATTTCTTCTAAATCAATATCATATAAATAATATCTCTTTTAATCCCGATCTTGTTATTTATACGGTTTTACAGAAGTGTATATATATGTATTATAATACATTAGTAGAATAACACAATAACTCCTACTTTACGATTTTGAATTCACTTTACTCTTAAATCTAAAGCTCATCTTAAAACCAAATCATTAAATAAAATCAACTCAAGCAGTTGAAAATTCGAATATCATTATCAAATAAAACCAAAATTTAACCCAAAAATCTAAGTAATAAAATAATAGTTATCCTTCTTCTTTGTGGATTTGATGTAATTTTGAGACTTTAATTACCGTTGCTACTATTTGACTAGACCTGTTCATGAGTTGGACTGGACCGGGTTCGGGTCGGACTGGGCTGGGTTCGAGTCGGGCTGCATCGGGTTTGATATAAAAATCTCTTGTCCAAGCCCAGCTCATCCCGCACTAATTTTACATCGGGCTCGGACCGGGCTGGGCCGGGCAATTAAACCTCATTCCCAAGCCCAGCCCAACCAGCCCATCAAATAAATGTTTATAGTTTTCTAATATAATTTATTTTAAACAAATTTAATTTACAGATAGTATTCATATACAAATTATAATGGTCAAGATTTTCTATAAGTTTTCCAATGGTTCAGATTAAATATTTAGTATATAATTATATAAATAAAAATATAAAAGTATATATTATAAAATTATCCGGACCGGACCGGGCCAGTCATGGGTCTTATACTTATTCCCAAGCCCAACCCATAATTAACTCGGGCTTCTACGGGCTGGGCCGGGCTTAAAGTAAAATATGTATGTCCAAGCCCAACCCAGAACGGGTGGATTTGGACGGGCTTTGCGGGCCGCGGGTGGTTTGCACAGGTCTATATTTTGACAGAGGGACAAATAAGGAAAAAAAGAAAAAGAAAAAAAAAAGCTTGATAGAAAGACTCAAACTTTGACATTTTTTCTGTTTTTTAGACTTTCGAACAAGAAAAGAAGTTCCAATCCAAGCTGGAAAATAAAACATAAAAACAAAAAGGAAATTCAAATGGAGACCACTTCATTCATTCATTCATTCATTCATTCATTCATTATGTAATATCAAAGCCAATGAATCAGCAAAAATTGGAAAGGCAGAAGCAGCAAGTAGAAGCAGATCTCAACAGTTTAGCAGTGAGCATGTGGGTGTGTGGCCCTTTGAACATTATTTATATTAATGTATGGCCTCATTGCACATGAAATATCAGCTAACTCATACCAATTTGTAGGTCCAACTTCAATCGACTCACTCAACCTATTTGAGTTGACAATTTCAAGCTTTTAAAAGTCCAATTTAATGTAAAGATTCAGCCTTTTTTCCCTTCTAAATTCTGTTTCTAATCATTTGTTGCTTTCTGCTATTGCTTTTGTTTCTGAGTCTCTTACTTGAATATTAAGACTTTACATGGTGGTGTCAAAATGAGTTATCATTTTCGTATTGTATTGATTTGCTCCAGTGATACAGCGATGTCTATAAGGTCAATACTAATAGAATCTATTTATTGGATGGGTTAAACTTAAATATATTGATCCGTTTTCGACAATAACCCACAAAACCTCAACCTTGAGTTACTAAATTTACGTGTTATTCACGTTTCATTTCAACACTCCTACTACATAATCTTTGAATGAGTTAAAATAAGTGATAAAAGAATTAACAAGTTAACGTATCTACTCGTTTTGGCCACTAACCGACATAATCTAAATACTTATTCTCTAAATTTGCAAGTCATATGAATGATGTTGACATGTTACTAACCATTAAACGCTCCTAACTTCACGTAGTAGATAATTCAATTGACACAGACACATTTACCAAAATTACCGTTTTCATTGTCTTTATATCATATATAATGGAATAAAGTATAAGAAATTAGTGGAGCTGTTTGAGTTGACAATTTGAAGCTCTTAAAAGTCCAAGGTAGAGTAAAGATGCAACCTTTTTTTCCTCTAAATTATGTTTCTAATCATTATTCTCTCCGTGTTAAAAGATATCATTTTAGGGAAAAAAAGAAAATTATTTCCACAACATTTATTTTTCTATTTTTTAATTCTATCTATACATTTAATGTTAATTACAATATATTAACAGACTGTTTTGTTTTCCAAAAATATTTTATAGAAACTTTTAGTAAAACAATACTATAGTTAAGATATTTTAATGTCTCTTGTAATTTATGTGCCACAACTTAAAATGATATCATTTCAAGGACGCAAATAGTTGCTTTCTGCGATTTAGTTTATCCAATAACAATATTTAATGAGACAACTCGACTAACACGATAAGTTAGATATGATTGTCATTTTTTTTTACATTTATATCATCTATTAATAAAATGAAACATACGATTGTGATACTATAACCCGAAGCATTACCCGTGTAAGTCTGCAGGCTTTCAGGAGGGAGATAAGAATCAGTTAGATATGTAAAACTGAAACATTGTATTAGCAACAAACAACAAACAAGAAACAAGTTATGCTATACCAATTACCAAATACCACAAACTACAATTCAATTTACTTGTGCAGCACTGGAGATGAGAGAATGAACATTTCCCCTACATTCTTCTTTCTGATCAGTTTGTAAGCCTTTTTAGTTCAAAACTGGTAAACTGATACAAACAAAAAGCATACAAATTTAAACATGGCAAGTAACCAGCCATCAGGAATCATCAAGTGATGAACATCCGAATCTCATTTGCAGAGCTACTGTTTTACATAGTCAATCGAGTGCAATTGGGGTTCCCATTCGTGCCTTAAGCAACACAACCTCCACACATGATGCTTCTGCAATTCATTGAGCAAATCGTCAATATGTGAAAATCAGAAGCATAGGGTAATGCAGCGAAACATGAAGACTGTATCCTAAGATGAATTCAACACTTGGTGGATTCATTTGTTGTCAAATTATAATTATGATATCCAATGACATCTCTCAATTTGTTCGTAAATGACTCAAATCACACTTCGAATACGAATACTATTTGATCTATCATTTTATCAATGTAAAAACAACTCAAATGCTTAAAAGCCACCAATAAACAAATGTATGCTTAGCCAATAGCCACCAGCTGAATTTATTTCAATCGAGGTACTTACGCAATTGCACAACTAGAACTACGACGCCTTTTCTTCCTTGCCATCTCCTTCCTTCTTGGAGGTTGAAGAACAACCTTGATTGCAGTATCGAAAACAGCTTTGACATTCTAAGCAATCAAATAAAAACCCTTTGTTATTTATACCCATCGGTTCAAGAAGGAAAAAGAATTGAAGGAACATTAAAGAAATTCCAAGTCATTTTTATGCAGAGCCTACCTGTTGAGTCTTAGAGCTACACTCAATATAAGCTGCGGCGCCAATCTGTTTCCTTAGCTCCTCCCCCTATTCATTAAAAGCTCATTTTTTAACTACTAGTACTATATGCCATATGATCGAGAACTACGTTCGAAAACTAGGTTCACAACAGAACCATAAAAACAACTGAACATACTTGTGCAGATGTTATAACATTAGAATTCATATGATCAGCTACGTATCCCCTGTCGTCACGAAGATCTGTAACATCCGAAAGCAATCCTTATTGATTGAGATAATGCATCACACATACATGAGGAATGTTACAATTCTACATAGCCAAGAACTTACCTAGTTTTGTCCCAACAAGAACAATTGGAACATTTGGTGCAAACCGACGAAGTTCAGGCATCCACTGAAGAAAATTGGAATGAAAAACTCAAGTTACTGATGTATAGAATTACTAATAAGTAAATTAAGAAATAAGGATGTGGAAAAAGCCCCAATTTGTTATCAAATTTGAAGTGCATAAAAGGTACTCTCAATTATGTCAAGTGAAATGCAAAATGAATAACTATGTAGAGCTTTGATTTAGAACAGATAACATTACATGACGTTTTAAAAATGTGATACTAAAACAAGCATTGCAGAAGGAAAGTGAAATGAGATTAAAGAAATAAAGGTGGAAGCAAATTAAAACAAAAAAAAAGGTAAAAAAAAAAGGCATCAATAGGTCTAAAGTCTTTACCTTCTTAAGAACATTTTCATAGCTAGCCCTACTGATTAATGAGAAAGCTAACACAAAGATGTCTGCACCTCTGTAACTCAGTGGCCTCAATCTGCTATAATCCTCTTGACCTTTAGTTAAGGAAAAAAGCAACAATAATTAGTTAGATAATTTACCAACTTCTAAAAAACCCAGTTACAAAACATCAAAAACCATCAAAAGCAGAATTTGAAACCTCAAAAAGATTCCATTTTTTGGATGAAAATCCAGGTACCTGCAGTATCCCAAAGTCCCAAATTGACAATGTTTCCATCCACAGCTACATTAGCACTGAAATTATCAAATACTGTGGGTATATAATCCTGTACATAACAATATTAGTGAGCAGTAAATCCCTAAATTGTTTGAAAATGCAGAATGAGAACCCATTCAATAAAAATGCAAAAACCAATTAAAGACTGGAACTTTAAAAAAGGATCCATTAGAGGTGAGTGAAAGAAGAAAAACCCATATGGAGAAATGGCAAAAAAACAAATAAATTAAATGAGCAAAAGCAAATAGGGGAAAAGAATTTTACAGTTGGGAATTTGTTGCTGGTGTAGCAAATAAGCATACAGGTTTTTCCGACAGCTCCATCTCCAACTGTAACACATTTAATGAACTTGGAAGCACTCATCTTCTTTATTTTAAAAAGAAAACCCAAAACAAACAGTTGGTTCTTAAGCTAAAGCAATATAAATAAATTTTGAAATAAATAACAATTGAAAAAAAAGGAGGAGCTTTTGAGAGAAGAAAAAGAAGATGCTTGAGAGGAAAAGGTTGAAGAGGAAGAAGCTAAAGGAGGAGAAGACTACAGTGTGTGCCTACATATGGAAGTCGGAAGGCCAAGGTGAAATACTTGCACAACAAGCCCCTCTTTAACAATTAAAAAAACAATCTTTTTTTATAGAAAAATAAAATGAAAAAATAAGAGAGAGAGAGAGAGAGAGAGAGAGAGTGATTTGTCTGTAGTCAAAGGGCCAGTGAAGAACTTTATCGTCCCCCTCAATAAATTTTGAAATCCAACAGAAAATTTTTTTGAAATGAAGAAAACTGGGGCCTATCTTTCTCTCTCATCTGCATTAATTAGTTGGTATCCAACTAATGTTTCATAGCATTATTTATTTATTGCTATACCTACTCTATACCTTGATACTTTAAAAGCTTTCTAAACTATTTCCATTTCATTTCAACCCATAAATTGAATTATTATTATTTTTTTAAAATTATTTTGGATCAATTTTCTGTCTATCTATATTTATATACTTCCTTCCTCCATGACTCTTTATGAGTATAAAATTTCTAGTATATCATGGAAGTGGTGGTTTTAGTCAAAAGAAATGTGATACATCAATGTGGATATTAATGTGCCCTTTTTCTATGAGTTCGGAATAGTATACTCCCAATATATAATAGGAGTTCTCATTGAATTATTAATTTGATTATTTTTATATGACTATTTGTATTATTAATATAATTTTGACATTTTTTTTTTAATTTGTCCTTTTTTTATACTGGAAAACATGTGTAAAATAACACATATAATTTTATAATTAAACTATAATTATTAAGAAGCAAGAAAACTTTAGCATGAAAAAGTAAAATTTTTCAAAGTATATTAGTCATTTTTAACACTGTATTTAATATTTAATTGGTTTTTTTTTATAAAATTATTTAATTGATTTTGATGTAAAATTGAGTGAGATTTTATCACATTAGATACATAGTATCATCTCGTTGAAAGAGTACAAATATCAGAATTATAAGTAACAAATGGGTATCCATAAAAAACAAGTACAAATATTGGTATTCAATGTTTTACTTGCATAAATTTATTAGAAGATACAAATGAAATGACTTTATGATAAATGTTATGTTCTCTTATAAGAATGACACATGTTTTCTTCAAATCTGCTTTATATGCTGATCTCTTATAAAATCATCTTCAAAATAGAGGCTCAGTATATTTACTGATATCAACAATTAATATTTTTAGCCCTCTATTACCCAATATTTAACTTTCAATTTTTGGAATTTTAATTTAGTAGCTAAGAAAATGATTTTTTATTTTATATATATATATATATATATTCATTTAAGCAGTCAATTCAACAGTATTAAGACTTATGGAGTCTCATCATCATATTAGAGTATAAAAAGTTTAACGGGTAAATCGTATCGACATTAGAGACGAGCAAAATACTGTTTGGTTCAAAAACTAAACCAAACCAAACTGAAAGTCAAATATTGAATGTTATAAAAAACCAAACCAATATACATTTTATTTAGGTTGAACCGAATCAAACCAATTTGGTTTGATTTTGGTTTGGTTCTATTCCGAACCAAAATTGTCAAATTTTAAAATTTAAATAAATTATCATTAATATTATCATTAAATTATTATTAATTATATATAAATTATTGTAAAAAATGGTATATATTATATATATATTATTAAAATATCATAAATATAAATTTTATAATAATACAAATATATATTATATCAAATAAAATATATTTTATACATAAATATAAATAATTTCTAAATATTTACAATTAGTTTTGTTCAGTTTGTTTTTTTTTTTTTTTTTTTCATTAAAAATCAAAACTAAACCGAAAACTAAGAACTATCACATTTTTAAAAATCAAACCAAACCAAACAAACTTTAATTCGGTTCGATTCGGTTCCATTTTTTTTGTTCGGTTTGGTTTGGTTTTCGAGTTGAGTTTGGTTTTGCTCACCTCTAACCGACATCCAATAAAATTTGGAGTCTGTGAGTTAACGGCCACTAAAATTTATTTTATATCAATAAAATTACTTAAGTTTCATTCTGATATCAATAAAACCTATTTTACCCTAATTTATCAAAATGTAATACTGAAATGATAACGTGACAAATTATCTATTAATATGAGATGTCATATTAACTCTATTCAATAAAAAAATTAAATGCATATCATAAGAGATGTACAATACTATAAAATAAAATAAATTTAAAACTTATTTATCATTTTGACACCAAATGAGAGTGAGGAAGTTTGTCAAATAAGTTTCAGAAATGAGACAGCTTAATTTAATTGCCGTCAGATAAATTTTTTTTTTATTTTTAATTATTTTTATAGATATAAAAGAAATGTAAATTTCGAAACAAGATAAGAAAACGACAGAGAAAGAGACAGAAATTTGTGTGTGACAACACGTTGTTTCTGCTAACATAAAAACACTACAATGGTTTAGGTTAAGTGTTAGTTGGAAGCAGTTTCCTTATCTTTTACATTTAATGCTATTTGTTTAACCACTAAACAGTTGAAATGTGACCGTTTAAACTTCAAAATTTTATCTGTGGTTGAATTAATAATAACGAGTATTATTTATTTAAATATTTTGTTTGATTTTTCCTATTTAGACTGTATTTGGGGCTGCTCATCCGAAATAGTTTTTAGCCAAAGTAAGGAGAATTTTACTTTGACTAAAAGTTGTTTTTGGGATTGCGGAAAGCCATCTCAAATGCACAGTTGGTAAAAGTCAGTTTGTATTCAGAAAAATACTAGAAAAACCCTTAAAACGACTTTTAGAAAAAGCAATGAAACTTAACTTTCTCTGGCAGCACTTTCACTAATAGCAATCCTAAACTGACTCTGATTTGTATGCACATGTTTAATTGATGTTGCATTGCATTGATGGGTCCTTTTCGAAATTGGAAAAAAAAAAATATTATAGTTTTTTAACTTTTTAATTTGACAAACACTTAAATCATCATAGTTATGAACATTATTAAACTTTTTTAAAATAACTTTATTTTCTTTTCAAATCAACAAAAAGAAAAAAAAAAAAGAAAAGAAAAGAAAATAAACGACTTATTTTTATTAATATACTATGAAGCATTAAGAGATAATTTAGTTCATATTAAATTATAAAATTACAATGGGTACATTAATATAATTATAATGATAAATGTGAAATCAAAATATCAATTAGCTTTAGAAGTTAAAAGTTCCCCAATATAAAAAGAATATATGAAACTAAATAAAATAAATGAGAAACTCATGTGATATACGTGAGAAAATTATTGGTTAATAAAAAATTCCTTTTGTCCAATATTCGTACATTATTGGAGTTTTTATGCAAAAAATGCAACAAGATTACCCAATATCTTCAATATGTATATATCGTTCCTGATTTAGATTAATCGTAATCATATGCAAAATAAGATTCAAACAATTTTATATTGTGCACTATTTTCTTTTACCCATTTAGTCCTAATTCAAAACTCAACTCACCATTTGCAAGGTGATGAGTTTCGTAAATAATTACATCGGTAGATTGGATTTTAGAAAGGAGTTAATCGAAACTAGATTTATAATTCTATAGACCAATTTGCCTACATAAAACTTTCTATTATCTTTATATATAAATCTATTAAGAAAGTTCGATAAGTACATAAATATTTATTGAGATTGAGTTAATACTTAAATTTAATATGGTATCAGAGTATTTTTGTCCAATGTTGAATTATCTAGAGACGTATAATCCTATCAAATTTCATGCATCAAATATCCAATCCTAGATACGAGAGCTGCGTGTGCTACGTATTCGTATTGGTTGGCTACAAAATGTAAAAAAAAAAAGAAGACGTGTTGAGAAGTGCAAAAACTATACAGATAGTGGATGTAGTAGCAGTAGGAGTATTAGTTTAGTATATGTAGGCTTATGTAACATATCCAATCTTCCACTTTAGGTTGAAGATGTGTCTGTCATAGTTTTGAGGAGCAAAATCTGACTAACCTTAATTATTAAATAAAACTAAAATTAGTAAATTAAGTGGCAAGGTAAAATCAAGAGACCTCTAATAAGACAAAATTTCCCTGCAAGATTTGTTCATATCGACAACAGCATATATATATATATAATCTTTTAAAACTTAAAAGTAAATGAGCAAAAACACGTTTCACAAACGCCATGTTAGCAAATATTAATTAATATTATTTGATGAATTTTTCAATCAGTTAAGAAATAAACTGTCGTGGAAAATGAATTATAATTAGTAGTTAAGCTTGGATAATTATGAATAATGAGAGTCCTCTCATCATAGATTTAAGAAAGAATGCTTTTAACGCATGCAAGTCCAAGTAGGGGTAAGGGGTAAAGTAGATTTCAGAAACAAGTAATGCTTATTGAAATTTGCACATTGTAAAACCTTTATCACCTAAACATAAAAGCTTGTCTGGGAATAATTAAATCAATTTAGTTTGAACTTGGTAATTGATGATTTCTGTGAACCTTTACACTTATTTGCTCTAATGGGGAGTAACAAGGCTATGGGCTCACCATAGGCCCAATATTGATAGCCAGGCCCAAGTTTATCTTACTACATCATCAACAAAGTCTCCTGTCCAGGTACACCCATGAAGCCCTGCCCAAAAAAAAAAAAAGGGTGGGGGGATAAGGTTCAAAAATACTCCTAAGGTTGACAAGTAATGTTTCTGTTTATTTTTCTCCATAATATCACCCTCCACATATTTAGGAGCATGTTCTTCTTTCTCCTATAAAAAAATGCTATGTATTGTAGTTTTTTAATTTACAAAACATTAGCTTTGTAATTTTTTTTTTTTTTATGATACTTTGTTATTTTCTAAAAGTTCCATGCCATTTACGTAGAAAATCCAATTTTATATTGTATTAAAATTTTAATCTATTTTAAACCTTGTTTGAATCGAGGGATGCCAACTAGCAATGAATTACAAGACTATAAATTAGAAATAATAGAATATTTCCTTTATATGCCATTTATCATGTTTTACAAAATTCATATGTTGTTCTCATTTCTCTTCAAAAATTTCTTATCCCCTCTTTCCCTTCCTATTATACCGAAATTCTTGAGCAAAACGAAATTGGCATTCACTCAAATGCAAAATGAAGATTATCAAATTATTCTAGAGCAGGTGTGAAACACAATTGATTGAAGCATTTATCATTGACCTTTTTTTATGTATATAAAAAGAAGAGATTGATTCCTACTATAAACAAGAACGTCTTTCACCTAAAGGGCTGAAAGAGCTCTTGATCCACCTCAAACCGATTAATCTGTGGAAATCAAATACTGTAACAGAGTTGGTCCTTCTCATTTACATCAAAATTTTGCAATGTTATTGTCTAATTCGGTCTGTAATGCTGATGATATTGTTCAAATGTAAATGAAGCTTTAGGCATAATAGCACAACTGCCAAATTCCTTGGATACTGTTTATTTTCAGAGGCAAATTTGCAAAAAGTCCAATTATCTGCAGCTTCGATCAAGTACCACAATTTTACAGTAAAACGAACATCTTTATTCCCATAATCAACAGATAGTATCCCAAATACAGACTTCTGATTCACAACAAAATCAAAATAACCTCCGGACTCAGTACAACACGCCAGTCGAAAACTTCAATACTTAAGACAGGAAAAGCTAGAAAGAACTGCCCTGATAACTTAAAGAGCCTTTAAGATTTCATCAACACTGGAGACCGTAAACTCTCCACCTTCTTCAAGGTTTGCAGCCTTCACCTTGAGGTCATCCACCAAGAGAGCAAACCTTCTAGATCGAGTACCGAGTCCTTTCTCTTTCAGGTCAAGCTCAAGGCCAAGAGCATGGGTGTATGTCGCAGAGCCATCGGCCAAGAACTTAACATGCTTGTTTTCGGGGTAAGTTTTGGCCCATGCCTTCATCACAAAGGGGTCATTGACTGCAAATAATATTCAAAACTAGAAGTTAGATGCTGTAACATGTGTTAATACTATTTATTGTGATGCTATATGAGATTGGATTCAATAAAGCAGTAGATTTCTAGTGTCAATTTGAACATTCATGATTCAATAACTTGAACTCAGATTCTATGACATATATTTAATACTATATGCTGCAGTGTTATCAGGCAATAGTATATAAGAGTCGATTCAATGAAGCAGTAGATTTCCAGTGTCAATTTGAAAATTCAAGATTCTTTTTTTTTTTTTTCCTCTTAACATTGAGATTAAAAGTGGCAGGGTTCGAACCCTGCTCACCGAGAGAGCCCATATTAATACCATATGCTGCACTGCTGTAAGGCAATGGTATATGAGGGTAGACTCAGTAGTAACAATGAAGCAGTAGATTTCTAGTTTCATTTGAAAATTCATGATTCAGTAGCTAGAACTGAGATGCCATAACAACTTAAATTAATACCATATACTATGGTGTTATCACGGAATGGTATATGAGATTGGATTCACTGAACCAGTAGATTTCAGTGTCAATTTGAAAATTAAAGATTCCATCAACAACTAATGATTAAATTCCCAACAAGCAAGCAAACATAATCTTAGTGTATTTTGAATCCGTAGCCAAAAATTACCGAATGCACAAGTGAAGTAAAGGAAGGCATAGAAATTGTTAAAATTGCAAAAGTTTTTGACTTTGTTAACTGTAATATTCACTTGAAAATCACACTCCTTTTTTTGTCTGTGAAACGATAACAGAAGTATCACCAATATATCAGAGTTAAACATGAGCGAAGTGTTAAAATCCCAAAATTTAAAAAAGAATAAGAAAACTTAAGAAGAACTCTACCGCTGAGGCACAAAATTTCGTCGACTCCCTTTGATTTCAGCTCCTCTGCTTTCTCAATAAACCCTGGCACATGCTTCAAGCTAACATAAAATCCAATCGCACAAATCAAAACCCGCCAATTCGAAAAATCTCAACAAAAATTAAGAATCGCAATGCCTACAGACGGAGAATAGAGAAAATTTTATACCTGCAAGTTGGGGTGAAGGCACCAGGAACACCGACGATGATGATCTTCTTACCGGCGGCGAGTGAGTGGATGGAAACCTGCTGGAGCTGATCTTGCTCATCGAAGTAAGCAAGAGTTCCGTCAGGCAAAGTATCACCGGCGGCAATCGGAGCCATAATTTTGGTCGTTAATTCGAGTAGCGAGTGGCGATAGAAATGAGAAGAGCGACAGACAAAATGTCAGAGCCGTTCAGACGAGAACTTGGTATTTACAGTTAGTGAATTAATTATATTTGATAAAATTTTGGGATCCAATCCAGAGAAGAGAGACTTGGTTAAATTACTGTATGAATTGGAGGATCATGGACCCGAACATCTTTGACTGAGCACCAATCACGTCAATCCATGTGTCATCATATGTTGACTTTGATCAAGTAGACAGTTTTATACGAAATCATCACCTTGTTTGACTGTGGCAACTAGAGTAATTTTTAATTTTGTATATACTAGGCAATTTTATACCACTTGCTTCGAAATAAATCTCATTGTCTTGTCTTTCAAAGTTTCAATTAAGCAATTCTTTGAAGAATAACGAAAGCATATTGTAAAATTATTTCGCAAATTTTAATTTTAATTTACCTGAAATGAATATATATATATATATATTAAGCCTTTAAGTTTTCATTTTGGTGTAATTTTAAGTATCTTTAGTTAGATTGAACGTAAGTTCCGTTAAACTTTACATGTTAACCGTTATTTGTCCACTTCATCATCCGACGTGGATACTTGATTCACTAATCCGACGACAAGTATCATCCAGTTGACAATGTAACCCCCCACCAACTAACTCGATAAATATGACATAAATCAAACTAATCTTTCGCTTTAATCCAACACATTGTGACATTACAAACTGGATGACACGATTTGTCAAATCAGTGGATCACTTATTTACGTGGACAAATAACAGCTGACATGGAAGGTTTAACGGAACCTTCGTCCAATCCCGTTAAGAAGGTTCAAAATTGCACCAAAATGAGACCTTAAGAACTTAATTTAATCATTTTTAATCTTAGGGATAAATCCATAAACGCCCAGGAACTTTTTCAGTAATTTATTACCTTACCCCTATATATTACTAGAAATGAATACGCTAAACTCAGAAAATTTAAGAGCCTTCAAGGTACTTTCGTATCATTTGCAATATATTGATATCTATTTTTTTTTCATAATAACGTTATAAAGAGCAATACGACATCACAAAATTTTGGAAAAGAAACAGGATTGCAGCTAAATTGGCATAATTTGCAAATGTACAATAGTGGATGTTTATAAAATCAATTAGTGGTACAGTATATAGTTTAATAATTCCACCCAGATTCCTGTGAGTATACGTCATTAATTATGTCTAATATATGCATAGTTTAATTCTTTGAAGAGTGATGCAGGGTTAATGCTCAATTATTAATTTGTTTCCAATTCCCAAAAGATTCTTGTTCTTCCAGAATACGGATATTAATTTTTTTGCCCAATTACTTAATTAACAAAGTCTCCTTCAGTTCTTAATTTAGTTTTGGGAGGCTGAAAAGTCATCCGGGTAAATTGAAAAGTTAGGGGAAAAGTTTGGATTAAAAATGAAATTTGACATTAAGTATAACAATTAAACTTTTCATGATCGAAACATTACTTCAAAGATTTAATCCAACTATTAAAGTTTTCATCATCAGATTGATCATCCATTCATAAATATGTATATATACCGTTGCATTCCAGCTCCAATAAACCACAGAATGTTATCAAATATTGTTGACATCAATATGCTATAGACAAAACATAATACAAATACATATTCAAATTGATAAATTAAATATTAAAGTGGAACTTCCAAAGATTTATCCTTTTCTTCCACCACCTCTTCCAAAACCTCTTCTGCAGCCCAAATTTTAGTGTTCTCACTCCCATAAGCTCGGCTGCACACTAAAAAGTAGAAGAAATTCAACACACTTAAACCAGTAAGAACCCAATAGTAATAGTCATAATGTCCTCTATTTAAATTATTTGATACCCAATTCGTTTTCCCATCCTTGTTTGTTGCATATTTCAGAATATTCACAATTAGGCTTCCAACCAAGTTCCCAAATCCAAATCCTAGTGAAAATAGTGAAACTCCTATGCTTGACATTGTTTTTGGAAATTGTGAGTAATAGAATTCAATCTGCCCAATTGCATTTAATGCCTCGGCTACTCCTATTAGGCTATGCTGTGGGACTAGCCACATTGCCGACATATGCACTTGACCTCTTGGCTTGTCCGCCAACCCTTCTCCAATCGCCTTCGCTCGCCTCTTGTGCTCTACCGCTCCTGCTAATGAAAAAATGTTAATTTCCAACGCAATAATACGATTTGTATAAATAATCAAACAATACAATTATTATTTTTGTTATATATATAAAACTAAATTTATTCATGAGTCAGGCCTGAAATATCAACCTATAAATTAACTAGTTCAAACCCAACCAAACTAGTCTAATTATTTTCAGAAGATTGGACCGAGCTAGGTTGTGAAATCAATTCCCAAACCTAGGCCCACCTTTTTTTAACTTTTATTATAAAAATATTTTTTAATTTAAAATTTATATATATATTGAGCGATTTTGAGTCTATTCCTAACCCGAATCTATATATCCTAGCCTCAACAAGTTCATGTTAAGCTATTATAAAAATATGTGTTGAGGATGAAAACTCGAGACCGAAAAGTGATCTACACGATACAAATATGACACGACAATCTGAATTGATAACTTTACCTGCAGTTGCTGTGGCTACACATGAAAGGATCATTCCAATCCCCATTCGTTGTTTATTTGTCAGTCCACGTGGCCTTTTTGTGTATTTTGCAATGATTGGAACTAGAATGCGGTCATAAAGGGCAACCCAAATTGTCATAGCAAGGAGTGTAAAGACGCCAAAAGAGGCTGCGGGGATTTCTACACTTCCTATGAAATGCCTGTCCATGGTTAGAGCTTGGAGTACTGGAAATGTGTGTTGGCTCAATGTGACTGTAATCACTATTCCAGTGGACCAGAGTGGGAGGACTTTGATCAGTGATTTTAACTCTTCTACTTGCTTTACTGTGCAGAGTTTCCATGGATCTATTGCTAATCCATCGCTATCCAAATCTTTCTCTGGATTTCTAATTACGCATGCTTTGTTAAGAAAGCTAAATGAAATCCAAGAAAAAAAACCAATTAATATTTTGACTTTTGATCCTCAAAATTTAACCCCTAAACTTCAATTAAGTATGCAATTTTAGCCACGCTATTGTTTTGCATATCTCAATTTTGCCCATTCATAGAATTTCATCGAAAATTACCAACCAAATCAAAATGATCGGTAGCTTTCATTAGTATTGAAAAGGTAAAATTGAATTAGATTTAACGACAAAATTGAATTGTGCTTAAAAAAGAGGTAAAATAAAGTTAAATGCGCTTTTCCAAATATCTGTTCCAGTATATATGATAAGACAAAAATACTAATATGGTACGGTCCAAGTTAGTTGATCGCCCACTTTCAGCTATTGCGCTGTCATCGAGCAGTCCTAGTAGTAGAAGCTCTCCTGGCTTGTTGTGGTTGGACTTAGTGATTAAATAGATAAACAAACTAGAAAGCAAATTAATTTTGGTTAGTGATTAGCGACAATACCTGAGTTTATCTGTTGGAACGACAAGCTTGGTACCACTTTGAAAATACCAAGAATCAGAATCATTTGACGGCAACGAAATCTGTTTATTCTTCCAAGCAGCAGAAATCACCTGAGCAAAACTTAAAAACAAGCTTGTATTTGCTTTGATCCTTACATACCATGAAGAACCCATAAGAAAAAGCACAGTAGACAAGAACATAAACCCAACAGGGACAGCAAAACCTATGACCCAGCCAGCCATGTCTTGGATTGCAACAATGAATATAACCGAAATCATAACCGAAATACCGACCGAAGCATAGTACCAATTGAAGAAACTTTGTAATGTCTTTTCGTTTTTAGGGTTTTTAGGGTTGTCGAATTGGTCTGCACCAAATGCTAATGAGCATGGCCTGATTCCACCTGCTCCTATTGACATTAGAGCAAATGCTGAGAGGAGGAATAGCATTTGGGATGCGTTTGGTGATTCACAGCCTTGCAGATTTCCATCTTTTTGGGCACAGTGTGGTGGCCTTGCTGTTTTTATTATTGCTGTCAGCCAAAGTAGAATTAGTCCCTGCAATAATTTTGTTAACATTAATTGATCGATATTGGTTGGTAATTAATCTCCTAGTGTGTTGAATTAGAAATAGAATATAGTGAATAGGTGACCATGGAAAATTTTATAATACTCCCGGATTATTATAGTACTCTTTGAATATATATGGGATAAAAGGATTGTTACATGTGTTTTTAGGATATATATATATATATACACCCGAGGAGTATTGTAAAATTTATTGGTATCTATTTGGCTAATAAGCTTAATTGGTAGTTTTTTGTTAAATCGATTCAAAATCATACTTGTTAACATTGGACGTTAATGTATTGAAAACCCACTGATCATATTATGATCTATGATACCTAAAACTGTAGGAATATTTAATGAAAAAGGCAAAAGTTTGGGAAATAAATTGATGACTAAAGTTAAGTTTAGACCAAATTAATTCCACAAATCAAGTTTTAGAGACCAATGACTCTTTAATTATTCATTAAAAAAAATGTTAAATAACTACTCTCTGGTCTGTAAAGAATATCTTTCTAGTAAAAATTATTTATGGACAGGAGGGACTGCTAATAACTGTAAAAAAACAAAACCATTCATTCAACCAAGAAGATGAGGTTCTAGCAGCAGCTTTTAGGGAAGCTTTTCTAAGTAAATGGTGGAAAAAAAAAAAATCCTTTAGAAGAGTAAAATTGAACCCAATCACTATCATATATGATGTAAGATTGGATCATTTTGCACGGTATGGGGAAAACTGATATTCCACTGTAGCTTTAGGAAGAAGATTGACCATTTTCTGTAGTTTTATTATCTTGAACACATAATTGTCCAATAAGCATATGTTTTTCATGCTAAAATTTTACACTCTGATTGGTATTGAAATTCATTGATAAATAAGGATGTTTAGAGTCATTCTTTCTCGTGTTGTCTCTTGGACTAGACTGGTTTGGTCTCAGATCGTTAAGATCCCGCCACGTTAGAACAACTGGTATGTTGTGATCTCAACGGTCCTAGACCAGTCCGATTTGAGATTACAATATAATTTCCCCTATGTTCCATGTGGAAACTACTAATATACTCGCAGGCTGTAGAACTCTTGATTTAAGTGGGTATATTACTCTAGCATTTTATATTTTAAAAAATTAAATTCTTATAACAATGAGCATATCCAATGAATTAAAGAAGATAAAGACGTAGAGATGAAGCTTACAAGGAGGCTGGTGAAAGTGCCGAGGACGATGACACGGAAGCGACCCAAGTAAGAATCAGAAACGAAAGCCCCAACAACAGGGGTAAAATGGGAAATAGCAGACCAAAGGAACAGAACAGTAGCTGAACTTGCACTACTTAAGTTGTATTCATTTTGCAAGTACTTTATCATATTTGCTTGTAGCCCTACGCTTGCCACCTTCTCAAACGCCTCATTTGCTGCACATTTTTTTTAATTAATCAAAATTTTGAGAAATCTTGATTAGCTATCAACACGAAAACTGGTTTAAAATGCGTTACTCATTTCATCTGCATTTGAAATTACATTTGTTTGACCGATAATAAACATATTTTCTTATGTGTTTGATGCGCTTGTAGAAAAATTAAGCTCTGAAATTTCAGTCACATATGAAATTATTCAAGTTTGATGTTTATAATAAATTTTCTGTATGATTATAACTAATCGAGAGCTTAAACTGAAGAATGAAGATACATAATCACAAATACAATACCTATAATAAAAGGCATGGTCTTGAGTCCACCCTTTTTCCTTTTAACCTCTTGGATTGACTTCTCTTCATCTTTGCCCATTTCCACTTCCATTCTTCCCTTTATCTCCTGCAATAAAAAAATTCATGTGGCTTCAGTTTTATACAGTAGAATAGATCCAATTTATTAGATTAGCTACAACAAACGACAATTAATTAAGAGATGAATTAATTTCAAACCCAGCTGGTGTAGATATATATGGAGATATTTACAAGGAAATTAATTACGTACTGAAATCAATTCTGGAATGAATTTCTATATGTGTCCTTTAATTAATGGGTTTGTAATATACAGTAGTAGATTCTTTTAAAGAAGGATTTTTTTTCATTACACAGAAGATTTTATATACTTTTTATTTATGAAATTTGTCGTTTATTAACGTTTTATATACCATAGGTGTTTGGCACCGTACGTCTAATTATATTTGAATTAACTCCATTATCTCTAAATTAATTAATTAATTAATTTGTTAATTTTGTTTGGTTTTGAAAAGCAAATTGGAAAGTATATAACATTATAACTTATATTAGTCGTTGCTATTACATCTGCCGGCAACGGGTGACAACAACAACCAGAAGCGTCTCAGTGAGGATCTACATTTTCCAAACATATATAACACAATTAAACAAAAATGTCTCATAACATTCTAATGAAAATCTGCCTTTAAAAATTGAAGTTCATTCATGTCGATGTCGGTCCACTGTACATGTGCACAGCTAAAATCATACCTTTGCTCATCAAAGTTGACGAAAGGTACTGATTCTCGTTGACTTTACATGTGCAGGATTTGGATCATACATTGCTCACCAAGCTTATCAGCATGTACACATCCCATCCACTTTACATATGGGGGATCCGGAGCATGCCTTGTTCATCAGGCTGAGCAAAAATACTATCGAGACATGGACAACCATGATTACATTTCTATCTATGAAACGCGTTACCAACAATGTATTCATCTCATGTCTACTCATATAGTATTAGACACCACCGGATCATAACAGAATTCAACTTTTATGAACATACCTTATCTGAATGGCATACCAGTAAAGAAAAAAAAGCATATCGTGCAAAGGTGTTTCTAAAATACTAAAAATTATTTTTAAAATTATTCTAAAAATGACTTCTAACTTAAACTTCAGACTGTATACAATAACCTATATATGGATGATATTCACCGGACTTTCATCTTCTTGCAAGAGATATACCCATTATTCTAATCGGAACTCCGACTAGAGTATATATTAAGTGACATCGGAAATTAATCTTAAGCTGATGTAGCAGATACAAATAAAGGCTAAAATCAAGAATTAAAGACATAGTAAATAAATAATTCAAATACATACCAGCTATATATTGGAATTACAAATTGATGGGAAGGTCTCTGATGATGTCTTAATTTGTTGGAAAACAGTTATAAATTTAGATGGGGGAAGAAAAACACAATTATATATAAATATATATAAATTGATAAATTGATTTCATGGATGGGTAGTGGTTGAGTTTATTGGTGTGAAAGTAGATGCGTTTATTCAAGTAATGAAGGAGCAATGTAGTTTAATTTGGGCCAATTAATGGTAATTAATTATAAAAACGGAATAAATTAATTAAAGATTTAACCAAAAAAAACAAAAAGATTTTAATTATATACTAAAGTTTACGTTATGGTGGTGATTGGATAAATGCATGTCATGTTTTTGTCATGAGAGGCAGTCGTTACTTCTTTCGTTACAACAGCTTTTGCTTTTGAAGTCAGGTTTTCAACATATACTTATTGTGACCCACCTTCACAAGTCTATTTCCTTATAACTCAACTTATTTATTCATTTTTCGCTCAATAAATTATACGTTATTCTATCCAGACACACATCAGTGTTACTACATAGTATTTAGAAATTTATTAAATTTAAAATAAACAAGTTAAAGGATTTGGTTGAAAATTTTAATGATTCAGAAACCAAATAAAACAAAACGAATAAGTTCAAATAGGTATTAACGGGCCTTACTTTTTAAAATCATTTTATTTGTTAAAAGGGAAGATGTTAAAATAGATTTCCATGTATTTTCCTTTATCATGGAAAATTATTATTATTATTATTATTATTAAATAAATAAAAAATAAATTTCTAATTAAATTGAACCAAATACTACTTCATTCCTGCTTATCCAGCTCCAGTCCAGTGGTAAAAATATCTATCCTCAACTAGAAGGTTTTTGAGTCTCATTGAAATTAGATATTACATCCTTAATTAAGGAGAAGAATATTAAAAAAAAAAAAAAAAAAACTCACTTCTGTTCAGCAAACTAGATGATTTTCATAATTAATAAATTAAATTCTACTACAGATTATCTTATATGAATAATTATACACAGTTACCATTTATGAATTTACACCCGTAACCACCCTCTTTTTTAAGGTTATATTATTTATATTTTTCATTTTTCCTATTGGATTATGTTAATTACCATATACGTAAATTACCATATACGTAACTAGCTAGTTTTTGATAATTTAGGGCTTAATTTCACTTATGGTATACCAACTATCACCTCAATTACACTTTGGTATACCAACTATCTTTTTGCACATTGACATACCCTAACTTGTATATGACATTCCACTGTAGTATATATGATCTGCAATCACAGGTAATCATTCCACATCAACATTTTTTACTTTTGTTTTATAATTTATTTTATTTTTTAATTCCTTTAATTTATATTATTTTTACTTTCAAAACCCTAGTCGCCACCATCATCTACATCTTCTTCTTCTTCTTCTTCTTCTTCTTCAACCTAACCCTAGCTAGCCTCCACCTTCATCCATCTCCCTCTCTTTCCTATAAACACCTCTTTACCCTTCTTCATTCTTCAAACCAAAAAATCAATAAAAGCATCCATGGACTTCAAGAAAACAAAAAAAAACCCCAAAACCCATAATCAAGAAATCAAGAGATATCTCTGATTCCAAGCATCTTCGGCAGCCGGAGAAACAACATCTTGGACCCATTCTCTCTTGATGTCTGAGATCCCTTCCAAAACTTCCCTTTCTCTCTTGATAAAAAGATAGCCTGGTTAATTTTCCTCTCAACAGTACGATAAGGTTAGGTCATGACTTCTTCTTAAACCTCAAAATTACATTATTCATTTTTGAAATTAATGGAAAAAAATCAAAATCTCTCTGCTGAATCTACAAAGGAGATCAAAGAAGTGAGAGTGAAATTAATTCTCATAGTGAAATAATCACAACATCCACTTGCAATTTAAAACCAGTTCGTTAAGTGTTACTGCAATTATTCAAGAGAATTTATCAACCCCATTTCTAGCTGAAACTCTCATCAAAATTGCAAAACAGACTCTAATCAAAGTTGCAAAATCAACTCTAACCAAATTTAACTCTAACCCAAGTCGCTCAAAAAAGGGAAAAGAGAAAGAAACTGCAAAATGGAAAACAGAAGCTCAAGAACAAATCTATTCTTCTAAACTTATCCAGGCTTTGAGCAGAGTCAGTTTCTCCTCTCTTTCTCCTTCGGCGTCGTACCAAGGTCGAGCCATTAGAGAAACCGCTAACACAAAGAACGGTGCAATCGTGATTTGGATCGGAGCGAAATGGAGCAAACAGAGAACAACAAGATCTGTTTTGTGTGAGAAACGACGGGTGCAAATCGCGATTAGGAATGAAACGTAGCAGAAAAGGATACAAGGCGGTAGCGATCGGCAAAGGAAGAAAAAGAGAAAGGGTGTTTGCGGCAGTGTGGGGATGGACAGGGTTAGGGTTACACAGAGAAAAAGAGGGAGGGAAAGATCCATGGCAGAATATAAAAACTTATTATTTTATACATTTTTAGTTTTCCTTAAATTGAAAAATAATTTAAAATATTTTTTAATATTGGGATCCCACTATTTTAAATTTTGAAAATAATAAAATGTTGATGTGGTACAATTTACCTGTATTAGCAGGTCATATATACCATAATAGGATGTCATCTATAAGTTGAGATATTACAGTGTGCAACATGGTTGTTGGTATCCCAAATTGTGATTGAGGTAATAGTTGGTATACCATGAGTGAAATTAAACCATGATTTAGTATTGTATAAAAATACTGGTTTCGTATTAAATTAGTTAAATCATTAATTAATGTATTAAATTATTGTTAATTACTACTAAGTATTTAATTATTAACTTAATTGTTTTATTTCTATATATAAATATGATTAATTTTATATCTGCGGATTTGTTGCTAACTTTGTATAATAATAAATCATTACTTATCGCTATTATGTGTCATACATTTGCATATGTCACTAAGTTACGGACTGCATAACTTATCGACTAATTTCAATCAAAAATAAAAAAACAGTTAGGGGTAAAAATTATTATGTTAAATATTTTTTATATAACAAAACATAAAATTAATTCTTATTAATTATGTTTTATTGTTCGAATAATTTCGATTTCCATATTATAAATAAAAAAAGAAGAGATTAGTTCTGTTGAACCAAACCCAACCGAAATGTAATTTGATTACCAAATTGCTAATTTATTCTGTTTCTTTTTTTTTTTTAATAAAAATATAATGAAAACTTTCTTAAATAAGTTTCATATTCACGACTAAACTTTTCCAATAATTATTCAAAAAGAATTTCCTAATAACTAGGGAGTTACTATAAAAAAAAGATTAACTTTTTATGAAAAAGTTTCCAATGTAATTCATCTTAATAATATAAAAGTGAAATTAATTGGCATAAATATTCAACGTATTATTACATGATATGTGAAAGGTCCCATATGTTAAATTTGAAATCAGATTCAGAACCTGTACAATATGATGTAAGAATTTCGTATACTACACTTAAAAATTAGAGGGTACCAACATCATCAACATTATTTTAGCTTAATTTGAGCTATCTACAAATTTGAAGAATTAAATAAAAATTTAAGACTGAATTATATGGTTATTTTCTGCAAAATGAATTTCAATTCAAAGAATCAGATAATTTACAGCTACCATCCGCCATTTCTAGCTCAGTCCCCATGCCTGCATAAGGTCAAAGTGTAGTAGTATTTTATTATCAATACATAAGCCCATAAAAATCAAACTCCATGCAATAATAAAGGGAAAACATACATGTGGTTTCGAGATTTTTTTTTTTTTTTTTTGGCAATTCAAATAATGTGGTTTTTGTTGTAACACCTTTAAAGTTCTACGGTGCTCCAGAACCGGACTGGTCCCAAATCGTTGATCTCACAACACATCAATAGTTATGTTGACGTAGCTAGATTTGAAAGGTCTCGAACCAGTCCGATCCGAGACCATAATAGACTAATTGCAAAGGAGAAGTTCTAGTGTGGTCTGGGACCTGACTAGTTCGGGAATGTTAAATAACACCACATCAACAATTGTGGTTATGTAGCGGGATTTCAACAGTCTTGCACCAAATAGGTCCGAGACCATAGTAGATTTTTGGTAAAGGAGAAGTTTTAGTGTGGTCCTGGACATGACTGGTCCAAAACTGTTAAAATCACACTACATCAACAAATGTGTTGACGTGACCTGATTTCAACGGTCTTGAACTAGTCCGATTCGAGACTATTGTAAAATTTTTGCAAATAAAAAGTTCAACCGTGGTCATGAATGTGACATGCCGATCTTATTAGGTGTTATTTGCCACGTTAAGAAAGTCAAACAATGTTGTCTAGCATGGGATCCCTTTTGGACCCAAAAACATATACTCATTGACTTGCAAAAGCATAAAGGAAGAGGAATTCATAATTTTTTATTTAAGAAAATTAACAAGAAAAATATAAGATTAGTATTAATTTATGTAACCTGAATCCGGCCGTCTGAAGTTCCAATGACCAAAATTTCTTCATTGCTATCAAGAGCCATGCAAAGAATTCTACCCCCTTCTGTGCAACTTTGTAATGTTTCCAATTTGCTGAGCTTTTTCTTATCCCAAATTTCCACTATTCCTCCCTTTGATCCTAAATATATTAGCTCTGAGCTTAATGCCATCGCTCTTACTTCCATTGTTGTTGCCACTGTCCCAACCTGCTCATAATTTGAAGCACTCCAAATCTTTTCAGCACCAAAAAAAAAAAAAAAAAAAAAAAAAAAAAACAAAATAAGAGACTGTCATAATCATAATCATATAACAGGATCATGTATACACCTTAACAGCTGCTCCATCAAGGCCAGAGCTGGCTGCATAAATCAGTCCATTGTGCACTTGAAGAGCATGTATGGGATTGGCTTTGCCTAGTAGTTTTCTTGATCCATGTTGAATGGTTACTATTGTTGCTGTTGCTAAATCAATTTCCTGAGAACAAATTCACTTGATTATATATATGATGGAAACAGAACTAAGTTAGTTAGTTAGTTTCGAGTGGTTGAAAGGGTTACCTGAATGCTACTATCTTGACATCCAGAATATAGTTTTCCTTGTACTAAAGATAAGCACTTGACATACTTATTTGGATTCAACAATTTCGATCCTCCGTTCCACGACTGAATCTGACGAGAGAGTACGCCAGGTTTCAGATTCATGTTATAATGCTCATAGATGTAAAATGAGAAGATGGAGGAGTTCATATGTATGATACCTTGACACCAGCTCCCTGTGGAATGAAGCACGAAATGCGATTCACCGCAACTAGATTATGTACCTGATCCTTCATGTCATGTATTTCTACACAATGCAATGCATCGTTGCTAATCGACCAGACCTAATCATCAAAATTAAGAACTAATATGAGCAATCAATGCTATGACGAAAACCTGAAGAATGATTTCCAAGAACATATATAGCTGCTGTCTTTCACAGACATATACTGATGACTTTGAGAAAACGTGATAATGGCCCTACCCGGGCAGTTTTATCAAGTGAACCGCTATATAGCTTTTCTTCTGATTGTAAAACCACCAAACTGGTGACGGCCTTGGTATGTTCTCGAATTTCTTGCATCAGATGAAGAATGCTACCTCTTCCAGTCCAAACCTTCAGAAATTGAAAAATGAAGGATTGTTATTAGACACGGGTTTCGCTTAATTCACTTAACAATGATTGAGAAGCTGTTTCTGCTTGAAAGATACTGAAATTGGAAGGATAATAAGGTACCTTAATAGTTCCATCTGAATGGCCAGAGAAAATCTTGTCTTTGAAGCAGACAATCGAATTCACTTCTCCATTCTGAGTGCAATCTGCTTGAGCTAGTTCTACATGACTCCACAATTCCTGCCATACAACAAACACATTAGTCTTGTTTTTCAATGACAAAACAAAACCATCAACTTTCTGCTGTAAACTAACTTACAGCACTGGAACCTTGCCCCTCGGAAAGAACTTTCATAATTTCAACTGCCAAGGTAGAGGATTTCTTGAGCTCTCTCAGACCTTTCTTAATATCCTTCATGTAGGAAACAAGATCTCGCAGTCCCTCTATGATTTACATTTGCAATTATGTAAGTATTTGAAGTCCATTACATGTTCAATTTGATTGCAAAGAGGCAAACTATGAGGAAAATTTTCCCTCACATCTTATCGAAATGAAGCATAGCATTCCTATATTTTTTCCGGTTGCACATGAAAGCAAGTTTCTTGAAATTAAGTTGTTGAGGGGAGATCGCCACGTACCAGGGTCAATTATGAAGCTTTTCAAAGCAAGCAATGAAAGGACTTTGTCTTCAGCGTCTTTAGAAGACTTGAAGATTGAAATGAAGCGCTTCAGCAAACAGACTCGGGCTGCACCTCTTAGGCCCGTGTCAGGAAGAACAACTAGCATATGTACGAGCCATACTGCTGACACAAGGCATGCTGAAGATAACTCTGCATATCGGCTCTTCATGCCTTCCGCTAAAGCCTCAAATATTAAACCAAACTCATGGCTTACAAGAGCAAATGCTACTCTGCTTTCCCAATCTTCAGCTGCCCTCTCTTCTTCCTGCAGACAGTAAAAAATTCAGTAACTGCAACTGACTAGAAATTTAACATATACAGGGATATTGTTCAGTGATTAGAAAGCAGCTGACCGTTGTTTCCTCAATTTCTCCTAATAAGTTGCCAAGCTGCTCCATACGCATAAGATTTCTGTATGTCTTGCTATGTCCACCACGTTTCAGAAGAAAAGCTCGAGTGAGAGACTTTCCTGACGCAGTGAACCTTCCTTGCAATGAGAGAATTGTATTTGCAGCAGCTATTTGTGCTGCAGGAAATTCAGATTGTCTAAGGCATGAAATCAAGGCATCTATTGCCTCTTCTCGATAAATGCTCATCTTCCTCGGCTCAGCCTACCACCCGATACATCAATCATTAGCCGACTGTTAAGTACTTAGCATTGTATATGAAGGAAGTAAGGTTGTATTGAGTATTGAAATAGTGACATAATTACTTTAACTAGCATCATATGATTATATGTTCATAGTTTCGTAAGGTCGATCATCAAAGAAAAAAGAAATGGCACGCACCAAAAGATCAAGTTGGAGCAGGAGACCAGCCACAACCGGACATTGATCTTGAAGAACTGTCTGTAAATAATTAAGCAAGTTGTGCATTGTGCTAAAAGGACTTCCATCCTTGATAATGTGAAGAATTTGCTCACTGAATGTCCTCCTAGCGAAAAACACAAAGGACTACTTAATTTAAATGTTGTAATTGTCATGCTCAGATTCGGTAGAAAAACGATAGTTACCTGTTCAATTTGACTAATTCAAAGAAAAAGCTAACTATCTTGAACCGTTCACCATCACTTGCACTTATGAAGATCTCCAGAACTGGAGCCAATTCAGCTTTTTCAGCAATCACATTTCTACATTTCCCAAATTCCTGCATGCAGCTTAATAAGATTCCAACTGCAGCGATTCGTTCCTCTGCAGTCTCAGCTTCCAGGCTCCCAGCAATATTTTCAATCACTTTGGTTGAAACAATGGCATTAGCAATTGAAGAAACAATGCTTTCTTCACTGCTGCCGAGAATCTGCCCCAATAGAAGTACAGAAGCTGTTTTCGGGTTCATACACATTATAACCGTATCCTTTTTGTTCTTAATGGCATTTAAGAGGGATTCCACCATGTCCATTTCTAGTAGCCTCATTGTAGAAGGTCTTAACTGATATATCAAGACAACAGCTTCAACTAGACCTTTCTTGAAAAGAGCTAGAATGCAATCCACATCAGATTCAACTCTTGTTAGTGTCTGAATCACACTTTTGTCTCTTGATCCTAATTCGGACAAGAGGAAGACCGTTGCTTTTAGAACCTCAGGATCGATAGAGTTGAAAAGGATTTCCACGAATCCATTAATAACTGGCGGTTTTGAAAGCATACTTTGAACATCGAGGTCCAAGTTAGCTTCTTGCCAGAACTTCTCTATTCGAAGAACAGCCATTTCAGACTCATTCAAGATTTCTGACATACATAGATTAGTTATGGCATGTCTCAGCTCATTCATAGTCTTATCAACACTGGCCTGGATTATGACACTATCAGGAGAAGTTATAATGGGAACTGGTGATGACTTAAAGCCTGGTTCGGTCTTCTGCTGTGGTATTTCAATTTGGTTTGATATGAAATCAGGATTCTGTTCCTGCCAGCTTGCAACAAGCCTTTTCAGCACATAATTCGTCTTTGGCAGCAGAGTACTTTGCAACTTCTGGCGAGTAATCGGGCATGTTGAGTTTCCTCTATCAAGCCATTCTTGAATTGCCTTCCGTTCGTAAGTCTGCCCGGTCTCGAGAGTTACAGGATCATCAAACAAATGACTCGTTATTGGACAGACAAAGTCCTTCGGAGGGGTGGTATGCTTTCCGGTACCTGAAGGGTTATCTCTACCTCCCATTACATGCTCCGGCGAGCTAAAGCATAACACAAATGGGAAAAAAGGAAAAAGGAAAACAAAGATGAGACAATTGTGTTGGACAATATAATGATAATGGGGTTACTTTCAACAAGACATACCTATTAGAATCAGAAACAACCGGCTGTTTTTGTTTTTGTTCTTGTTTTTGGCTTTGTCTAGGCTGAAACAATGCCAATTTCCTTTCATTTTCCTACAAGGCAACATTGGAACAACTTTTATAACTAAAAAAAGAACTGCATAGGAAAATCAGTCAAGTAATGACAACTGTTTTTTCTTGTTAGCGATGGATTACCTCAGGTTCTGCTTCAGATTCTGAACAGGAGGAGGAGGCTACCATATTTTTGTCCAAATAAGATTCCAACTCAGAATCAAAATTTCGAGCTGGCGATGTTGTCAACGTCTTACTACTGTTATTAGTATTAATTCTGATAGTTCTTAGAGAGACTCTTTGAGGATATGATGCAAAAGGAGACTTTGATTTGCTGCTGCTACTGAAACTGAAACAAAATTCAGCTGATCTTTCTTCTCCTTCAGTCCAAATTGGCTGCAAAAAGTGGAGAAGGAACAAGGAAGAAAATCTTAGGATTTAGGACTAAAAGCCAAGACCAAGCTTGGAATTGTCAAACAAAACAACTTTTTGTTTGACTCTGTAAGAAAGCCATCAATTTCAGCAAGAAAAATATATTAAGTAATTAATCACAATTATCCAATCATTTTGTAATAATTGAACCTTCGCCTGCAAACAGCAGATCTTGAATGGTTCAAAGAATCCAATCCAATACATGCATAATATTAAACTTGTCTTAGAAAATGTCAAGAAAGCAAAGAGAACAAAGAAAATTATTATGTAAAATTGGATCACAGTTTCAAAGTTGACCCTAATTGATCAATCACAAGATTCATATTGCTAGCTGTCTGCATGGCTTATGATCATTATTGTTTAATGATAAAATCCAAGAATAGTAAAATAATCCAAAATGGATTCTGGGACCAGCTCAAACAATTGATTTTATATTTAAAATATTATTATTTGTATTATTCTTCTTTGTCTAATTGACATATTCAAAAATAAGTCACTAAATTGAATTGGGAAAAAAATTGAATTAATCTATAAACTAAACATTTCACGAAATATAAAGAAGGAATCTGAGTAAAGCCTGCAAGAAGAACAATTAGAAAAAGAGACGACAGAATATTGAAATAAAATAAGGTGACGAAAAAAAAGGGAATGGCAAGCGAAACAATAAGGATGTTTCCAACATAAAGTGACAATACTTTATTGAAACTTCTATATGGGTTTTTTTGTTGTCTTTGTAATGAAAAATGAGTTTCACATATCATGGTGTACGGGAAAGGAAAAACTTATCCTACCCCCTATTTCGGTTTTTACTAATTATGCTATCCGTCTTTCAATTTGACACAATGAACTATTGATTAGCTAGACAAATATTATATTCTGTTAAGAAACTCGCTTTGTATTTTACTAAAAATCTCACTATCTTTTCATGTATAGGTGCATTAAACTTAAACATATGAAAATATATTTTCAAACTCCAAAAATGTCATGCCACACCCAAATATTTGTAACTAAGTTTAACATTCATTCCGCTAATTGACAATAAACTCAAAAATGAAAGCACCAAAATTTAATTTGTAAAAATTAAGAAGATCAACAGCCTTGTGATGTTATTTTCCTTAGTTCAAAAAGTAATAGTAAAAGTAGGATGATTTATAACATTTCGATTTGTACCAATGAAATTAAATAAATGAAGTCTTATTTTTGTTTTAAATAACATTGCCAATTTTTTATTGGAATAAAATAAAATTTTAATTATTTTATTTGGCAGAAATTAAATTTGTGCAAGTGTGAATGTAATTAAGTGATCATTAAAGAGGGTTTTTTTTTTTTTTATAAGCCGATATCTATGCTAAATCAATAAAATTATGATAAATCATGTTCCAACTAATAGAAAAATAATAATATATAATTAATTAATTATTATTTTCTTGATAAATTTAGATTTTTGAGAAGTTCTTGTATTGAACACACAAACTTCCACTAAAACGATTGAAAGATGAACTGAATGAATGAATTAATTATTTATTTAATAATTAATTATATAAATAAAATTCTAAACGGTGCGTGAATCCTAAAAATTAATTTATAAATTTTATTTTTAAAAATATTTGTGGTGTAGACGGTTGATGTAGTATTTTATTTTTTTAACAGAAGCACAAAAACAAAATTTGCTGCTCCCGGTCACTCGTGGCAGGCTGTGATTGACAGAGCATAGGGCCAAAACACAGAGTGCCACGTCCCTGAAAAGTGGTCGATAATTTAATGAAAAGGGATTAGCATTACATTATACCGTCCATTCTTCAAATTTGACTCCTCTGTTTTGACCTCGTCGTAATCTGCCCTGCATCCATGCATCAACTGGTCATCAACATTTCCGATCTTCTTCAAAATTAACGACGGCGGTGTGATTATTCTATTTTCATCACTATTCCTTAATATTTCCCTAAAATATTGAGCAAAAACTCTGCAATTATCGTCAATAACTCCATCGTAACTGCTTTCCAATTCCTTCAATTCCAAAGCTTGGCCTCCACTCATTTTCGAAAGCAATTTCGAGCTTGGAAGAATCACTGACGTATCGCCAACGGAATTTTCATCTCCGCTGTCGCAACCTCCGTTGATGGCCAAAGAAGACAAAATGCTCGATCGTTGCTCATTAAACCATTGAAGAACCGGCAAAAGATGGACTAAAAACAGCTCCTCGAAGAGATACGGCGCAATCTCCGACCGAATCAACGAAGGATCTAGAAAGAAGATGTTAATGAGAGAAAGGGAGGCATCAATCGGCTGCTTGTTGATTGTGTAAATTAGAGAGAGAATGAAGGAAGAGAAGGGAGATTCTGGACATGATAGAAGAAGCCGTTCGGCGAGGCGGAGAGAGGAGGATTTGATGAAGTTATTGGAGGCGGCGATGGCTTTTTCGAGAGTTTCCGATGCTATATTTAGGGATTTTAGAGAGGCGTTTGGGGTTTTGCGGCGGAGAATTGCGAAAAGGCAGTGGCGGAGGTCTGGTTGGGAAATGACTTGTGAGAGCAAAATGGAGGTGTGGTGGAGGATTTGGGATGATGAGGTGGTGGCGATGATAGAGCCGCCGGCAGCAGCAGTGGTTGTCATGGCGAAGGTGATTTTATTGGTGAAATTAGTGGGGTTTTAAGTAATCATTCGTGAGGTTTCTGGAATGTAAAGATAATTGGAATTTAGAAGTGGGATTTTGATAAGTTGAGAGTAGAACTTAACGAACTTAATTAGCCTTATTTCTTTATTTTATTTATCCTTTTTTTTTTTTTTTTTAATTTGTGGCTGGCGCCAAAAAGGATAGGACGGCCCTTGTTAGACTTAAAATGACTCAATCAAGCCAAAGATAGGTATTTTTAATAAAATTTTGTTGTTTATTATCCAAAAAATTTATTATATGTGGATATACAAATTTGGAAAGTAGCAATAACACTCTCGTGAATTTGACAATTTAAAAAATATTACTTAATATTTGTTTTGTTGTAAAAAAATGTCTTAACTTTTACTATAAAAACGGAATTCTAATTAATATCATTACTTTGATGATGTGGTGAAAGATATTTTTACCAAAAAATTTATATTTTATTCAAGTACTAGAAAATAAAAAGCATGTATATAATTATATATCTTTTTTTCTTTTTTCTTTTTCTGATCTCTTTTTTTCTCTCTTTCACTTCTCTCTCTAAAAGGATCTTCTTCTTGGAAATGGAATTTCAATTCCTTGAGCGGTTTCCAACGGTTGTTGGATCTCATCCGTCGAGCAAAGACATCAACCTTTTCAACTCTTTATACTTTTCACCGCTTTTCAAATTTCGAATTAGTCAAAGCTTGTAGCTTTTCTTCTCATAGATCGTTTTAACGCCCTTTAGAGACTCAATAAACACATTCATTACATTTTTCGTATCATCGGGATCCCTTTTTATTGCTCCAACTAAATCATGATCTACCTTCGTGTTTCCCATATTTCCATCATTTAATTTAATTTGTTTAACTGACCTATAATAACTTTCACTGGGATCTGATAAAGTTATAGGTAAAACAAGAAAGAATGTAGCCTTGATATTGACCAATTTGATCATTTCATAGTAATTATGACGGGTATTATTATCAGCATTCGAATTGATTTTCTTATCGGAGTTAAAAAGCAAAACGGATGGCAATTCGACGCTCCTAAAACTTTTTCAACAGATCAAAAAGAGAAAGGAACCAACGAGTGAAGGAGTTGAAATGGGGCCACGGTTGGATGATTAAAGAAAATATTTTTCCTCTTCCGAATCCTAATTGATTTTTCTTTTGATTTTCAATCAAAAGAACAATTACTTTTTTAAGACCAGTTACAACTCTTTGATGAAAGAGAAAAGCAGTTCGAAAATCAATTATTTTACTGGATAATTAGAGAAAATCAATTCAAATGTCACCCCCTCAAATTAGAGTTAATAAAATAAAATAAATATCTTGTAATTAATTGGCTAAATACATATATGGCCCTTTCAACTTTTATTTTTGAGTCGTTTGGCCCCCTCAACTATTTTAGTAATCTATTCAATCCCTTATTTAAAGGTCAAATACATACGTAGCCCCTTCAATTTTTATTTTTGAACCGCTTGGCCCCCTCAGCTATTTTCACGACCTAGCTAACCCCTCATATATTTTAAAGTGGTATTTTTAAATCTTTGAGTGAACATAACCAGACACAATAAAGTATCATACATGATACTCATCTGACACTAAAGACATGTAGGACACACGCTGGAAACCATCTTCTATTTAATTAATATTACAAACTATTACAAAGTGAAGATTTCGCAGTAATTAATAAAACTCAAGAGGATAAAGAAATATGATTGCAGAAGAGACAACAAAAAAGAACGAAGAGAGTTTAACCAAAGTGGGGAGAGAGAAAGAAAAAAATATAGATAATTTTTTTATATAATATTTACAAAATATTACCCTTATAAAATCGTAAACTTCATCCCAAACGCGTTGGGATTTCTCTTACCTCCAGGTCATACGACACATCAGTATTCAAGTGTCTAAAAATACCACTTTGAAAAGATGAGGGGTTTGATAGGTCGCTAAAATAGTTAAGGGGGCCAAGTGGCTAAAAATAAAAGTTAAAGGGGCCACGTATGTATTTGGCTTTTAGATGAGGGACTAAATAGATCACTAAAATAGTTGAGAGGGTCAAACGACTCAAAAATATAAGTTAAAGAGACAGCATATATATTTAACCTAATTAATTATATGAAAATACTCCTTGACACATCTTCAACATACATAATGATGTGAGCTATTATTCCCCTTTTTTGGAAATGGAGCAGTACTTTCAATTTTTTTTTTTTTTTTAAAATCGTCAAAATCATATGGACTTTTATTTGTTTTTCTCTAAAAGTTTTTTTAATACGAGAAACTCAAATATTAGATTAGAGGAATGAAATTTGAAATTAATGAAGTAATGTGTGATAAATTGAATTGTAAACTCAACACATAAAAGATCAAACAATTTAAGAATATTTAAGCATTTATTTTTCTTTTCACAATATTGAATGTTATGTAAAAATATAATTTTAAATTCTACTTACGTGGCAACATATAAGAATCAATGGTTCCATTTTCTTTACTATATTTTCTTTGATAATGTCATTCGCTTAAACAAAAGGTTTATGCAAAAATGAAGATTATTTCTGAAACTAATTGTAAGCACCGGAATTTTACTTAAAAAAAAAAAAAAAGTATAGTCGTACGACTTTAACTACAGTCGTACGACTATAATTAAACTACAGTCGTACGACTGTAGATCGTGGCAGGTGAGCCAATCCACATCCTAAAAGCCGAAAAAAACAAAAAGAGAAAGGAAAGACAGACAAAAAAAAAGAGGGAGAGAAAAAGAAAGAAAAGAAAAAGAGAGAGGGAGAAAGAAGAAGAAACACCAAAGAAAAGAAAAAACTCACCATCAGAAACCCTTGCATTTGGAAATCACTGGACCCAAATCCCTAACCTTAACTCAAGGAGAAAAGTGTGGATTTTAGTGGATTGGAGCGACGCTAGGGATCAATCCGATGGTGGACGCACGCCAAAGAGGTAAACACTCCTTTTCCCCTATCTTTTACAAGCTTTATAGGTGCTGGATGTGATTTTTGTGTATTTTTGCCTTACTTCTGCATTTCTGCTTCTGGGAATCAAGAACAGTCGCACGTTTGTTCTTGGATTTGATGAACAGTCGTACGAGTGTTCTTGATTTGCAGGCTTTTTTTCCCAGTTTTGCTTCAAATAAAATTTCGGCGAGATTCTGACTTTGGGCCGCTTATAGTCGCACGACTGTAATTTACAGTCGTACGACTGTAGTTACAGTCGCACAACTGTAACGCTATTTCCACAATCAGAATTTTCGTTTTGATCCCCAAAAATTTTCTAAAAAATCCATAAAAATTCAGAAAATCCAGAAAATCACCAAAATGAATTTTGTTGTGTTCATTCACGACCATAGATTCAATTTTCAGTAAAATTGCATTTGGAACAATGCCACGACAGAGACCCTGTTCTCCCGAAAACCGACCTACCTCACATGTAAAAAATGCATGTAAACCGGCAAAAATGTTTTCAAAACAGTTTTCTCATAAAACCAAAATACAGGGACGTTTCAAAACGTTTTCCAGGTCTAACCAGGCCAGCTAGCCGAGCCAACCTTGTTATCCCCCTAAATGCATGACCCCAAATTCTTGATTTCCCATTCTGTCTATTTGA
Organism: Euphorbia tirucalli; assembly: GCA_039660915.1. Classification (NCBI taxonomy): domain Eukaryota; kingdom Viridiplantae; phylum Streptophyta; class Magnoliopsida; order Malpighiales; family Euphorbiaceae; genus Euphorbia; species Euphorbia tirucalli. Next base: position 72,232,429 of record CM077634.1, on the reverse strand, counting down.
GTCCTATTTATGGCGTGCTATATATTGCGCCAACCCCCTGTTTTACAGCCTTTTATTTTTATTTTGTATGTATCTGATAGATTAAATCGTGTATCGTAGGCGATTGTATTTTTCTAGACAAATCTTGTATTCTAGGCGCTTGTTAAAGTAATAATTTACCTATGTATTATTTTATTTAACCTGTATGCGCGCTGTATGTCTTTTTATTTCAATAAAATTGACTTTTAGAATTTGAAATACCATCTATGAACATTAACCAATATTTATTTTAATTAGACACGAAATAAGGGATTTGTCCGGACCCGAATCTCTGGATAGTGTAGCGGCCGTTCGTCCGGTTCAGCTGCATTATAAATTTCCCGGTTGAGCTGAGCCGGGTGGCGGCTCTACAATATTCATCGAGACTTAGGTCTCGGTTCTTTTAAGAATTAATTCCATTTATTTTCCAAAACCGATTTTCCATTTATAAAAACCCCACACGAGGGAGGGACCCATCCAAAATCGTGGCGCCCCTTCCGAAAGGGAGTCTCGCGTTCCGTCGAAAACGTCGTCTGCTCACACTAATAATATTATTTCGCGAAAAGTAAATACTTTATCTTATTCGGTTTTAATGAGTATATAACTAAATTGTGCTTTAATTTAAGAAATAAAAACATAATCTTATGTTTTTTTAATATTAATTTACTTTGATTCAAACAATATGAAAAACGACTCCTTATTATTGAAATGAGATGTTGTATTCCTTATTTTTAACTATTTTTTCATTAATTAATAAACTTATTTTTCTCTGATTTATTTATCGACATAATTCCAAATATTAGAAAATAAAAATAAATATTTTTCGGTATAGTAATTTTATGAAAAAAAATTGAGCACAACAATAGCATAACTGATATATGGACCACTTTATTAGAGGTATATATGCTTTCATTCAATGTTGTACAGAAGAAGTAATTGATTAAAAGATAAAAATAACTTTGCTAGTTATGATAAAGATGAAGTGCGTAAAATTAGCAGCAACAAGCAATTGTTAATGGATCTTTATACTATTGGCGGCAAAGGAACAGCCGTGTGCCTCTTGCCGCCCTGGCCGGCCGCCTTCACCCCATTGACTTGAACAACTGCGTCTTCCATTTGCCATCTAATTTTTCATTGAATGTGTTGGATATATCCTTAAGTCACACTCCTTAATTTAATTAGTCTTCACATACTGATTATTGGTGTCAATTTATTGAAAAGTTTATTCGGATAGATAATTTTCAGAATTAATATTTCTATTACTTTTGATATATTTCGCATGCATATGGGAAAAATTTTAGAAGCATGGCGTGAACACATGCGACATGTCTATCCCACCACATTTGAAATTTCAACAATAAATAAAAGAAATATGTAAAGATGTAATTATGAAAACTTGAATCAATAATGAGTACTAAAGTTGCACAAACGTGCTAAGTCTTTGTGAAAGGCTAATGTATCAATTTCGCTATTGAAGTTCGCTTATAAAATTAATTTAGTCTAAAATTAAGTTTGAGTATCGATTTGGTTTCTTAACTTAACGTAACAATTAGAATCACATTGTCCAAATTAATAAGTGACATGTGTAAAAAAAAACCACTAATTATGTATTAAAAAGGGTCAATTTTCTTAACTAAGCAAAGTTTCCGTACTAAATTAATATCCATTTATATATTCATTTACAAAACATTTTTTTAATTATAAACACATAGAATATGAGTTATACACCAAATTAGAACGTGTTGTAATCTTGAAGATGGCTAGTATGAGTCGTACATTACCATAATTTTAGATGCCCAACACTTCACGTTATCTGTGGATTAAAACTAATAAAATTACGATAAGTCGACAATCCATACTTCAACCAATAGAACTTAAAATGACAATATGTAATTAATTAAATAATTATTTAATATTTGATTATTCAAAAACAGAAATTCCATACTCAACTTAGTACGTGATACAGTTTTATTGAGTTGGCGCACAGATGATATGGAATGTTTAATCGTATCATATGATTTTTGGTCTGATAAACGGATTAACTAAGGAGACAATAAGGCAATGAAATTGAGCAAAGTAAGGACAGCATTATGTGCAGCCAAAGAGGAAAACATATCAGCTTCATTAGAAACAGCAGAGCCACCGCCGGCTAAATCAGAAAGAGCTCTGATAGCAATAAAAGGCGTTCGCTGCTGATAACAGATCAAGGCCACCGCCGCAGTCTCCATGTCTACCGGCGTTGCATTGAATTTGGAGCTTAAAAAATCTCTGTAAGCACTATTATCCACGAATACATTACCACTAACCCCTTTCTTCACCCTCACCACCACCGGTGTTCTTTGTAAGCAAGTTGAATTCACACACGCCTCTAATTTCAATCCCTGCAATTCATTAATTTTCAAAACCCACATTAATAATCCATCATTTGAGTTCTCGAAGACAATAAATAAATATTAATTATCTTGAGCTTTATATAAAAGGTTCAACTCGAGAGTTTAAATCTAGCAATACTTTAATTTAGTTGGGTTCGGCTCAGCTCGGATTTGCTTTTGAAGCCCGAATCTAGCCCATTTCGAGTTTAATGAAAATCTAAAGCGGGTTGAGCTAAGCTTATGTCTAATGTTTTTAGAAGCAAGGAGCTTCGGAGCTTGGTCCAGCTCCGCCATGTGGAATATTAATTTATTTTATATAAACAAATTGGCCGAAAGGTAAGGTCAAACAATAACTTTTATTATTATCTCTAACATTTTTTGTTCAATGTGAAGAAGTTTTCCAATAAAATCCTGAATTGAGAATTGCTTTCGAGATAATACTATATTTTCTTAACACAAAAGAACCGGATTGAAGAAGAAATTACCTGAAGTTTTTCTGCAGTTTTGAAGTAATGCTTATCAACAGGGATCCAAAAGGCATGTTGTCTAACTTCAGGAATTCCATTGACTGGAAATATCTCTTCAGGTTGATACCATACATTGTTCAATAGGTTTTCTACAGGTTTTTTCCCATTCTTGGTTTCATTTTTATTATTGTAATCAGAAAATCGAAGAAAACCAATCTTTCGAGTGTAATCTCCATTAGATTCTAGAGGGAGTTCATCATTACTATCGTCTTCGTTCCTCTGCTCAAAGATTAAATTTAGAAATCAATATCAACGTTATTTTAGTTACTTATATAGACTACAAACAAATACTAGATTTGACAATAAAAAACTTTGTTATCAAAACTATAAAAATTGTTCTAATAGCTTTTTACATCCATAAAATAGTTGTATCATCTTGCTAGTATAAAATTGTCAATACATATATTTACAACAAATTTTGACATAACTTTAATGCTATTGATACACATATGCTAACAGCTTTTGAATATTTGTTATTATATTAGCTTTTGACATCAATATTTATTGTCAAGTTAATGTAACATTGTGTATAATAATTAATTAATATTCATGCATCAAATTATATATATTATATATAAATTTGTTTCTTTTTTTTTATCAAAAAAAATAAAAATAAAAAAAAGTACCTGCCAAACCCAAAGGCCAGTGTGAGCCCAATATTGAGGAATTGTAACATCACCAATTTGCAAAGAAGGATTTACATTTCCTGCAATTCCATAGAGCACAACTCCATTCACCTTAAACAGGCTTAACAATAATTGTGTGGTTACTCCTGCATTTAACTGTGATTAACAAATTACTCAGCTAGATGTTCGTTAAAAGATAAAAGTTAAAACTCATATTGATACATAAACTTCAGTTTTGTTATATATTAAGCCCATAATTTTTTTCTTTTTTCACATTTTTCTAGTACTATAAAACACCTCCGCTTTAATTTAATGCATTTGAGTCTCTCAACTTTTATTAATATCTATAATCTTCTCTATCACACAATTTTTACAAGGAAATTTTTAGCATGATTTAGAACTATATGGTTCACACAGTATTACTAGTGATGCATCAATCATCTAACGGTTCAAACTACATGATCCTAGACCATGGTAATATTTTATCGTGCACATAGGTTTTTTGTATCGAAATAAAAAGCTCAATATATGGATTTAAATTATAAACTTCAGGGCCTAATAAATAAAATTAAATTTAAGAGACTGAACAACACACAACTAAAGTGATCAAAAGCTTAAAATTCAAATTTCATCTTAATTTGTAGTAAGTTAAACTTGTCAAATTAGCCTCTTATTTTAATTTGGCACTGTCGATGAAAATGTCAATCGATTATTAATTTTGAGAAAAATAAAAATAGGAGGGCAAAATAATGTGTTAAAATAAAACTGAATTTTTGAGGTCAAACTGATCAATTGAAGTCAAGGAGATAGGCCCAATTATTAATCTTTTTATTTTTGTTTTTAAGAATTAAAAAAAAAAAAAAAAAATGAGCGTAGACATACCATGCTTAATCCAGTCATGACAACAATAACCTTGACATTTTTAACTTCTCCAATCCTAAATCTTCTCCCTGCATTGGATGTGTGCAAGAAAATCAAACAAATAGTAATTAAATTATCTACTAACTATGATAATTATTTCCCTTATATATCCGCAACTCCACGTCTTTTTATGTTTTGGCGATAGATCAGATACAAATATCACTATAACAAAATAAAAAAATAATACCAACCGGTAGCAACAAACACCGAGAAATCGGATCCGCTACTACAAGAAAGCAAGGAAACACAAGAAAAATTTGGTCGGTAACCACAAATTAAATTACCATCGTGCATTGACTTTAAAGATAAAATGAATGTTTGCAATTAGCAAGGAAACTTACTGTTTTTCTTACTAATTTCCTAGCATTATTATTATTATTATTATTATTATTATTATTATTTATGAATAAAGTTATTATAACAAATTCTCTCACCAAAAAATTTATGCATATGTTTGGTTTCCTTTAAACAGCTATTTTTTACTTTTCCTGCTTCGAACAACATACTTTAAGTGTTTGATTAGATCTATCAAACAACTGTTATTAGTTGTTTCATAGGTAAAAAGTAATTGTTCACCAACAACAAATAATAAAAGCTACCTGAAACAACAAATAGCAAACATTAACTACAAAACCAAAAAGATCCTGTATAATTTTCATGCACAAACTAATTAACTAACGCTAAAAAATGTTTATCTAAATAGTTTTTTTGTGGTAAGGATAGAGGTGGCCAAATTGAACCTCAACTGGTCGAACCAGACCTAGTCAAATCCTGAATCAGACTGGACTAGAATTGGACCTGTGGTTTAGAAGAAAAGAAGATTAAGGGTTAGGATCGATCAACCCCTGAACCTTTGAACTGGTGGTTCAACCCTTAGGTTCAACAAATGGTTGTATATTATGTAAACTATTAATTGTAAAATAAAAAATTTAAGTTGTTTTTCATATTTGAGAAATTATATTATTTTGTTACGTATATTAATAATTTATCGAGAAATGTCTACATCGAAACCATACGCAAATTGAATTCTGAATGTTTATTCAAAAGGATTGAACCTAATTCTGACCGAACCTGAACCGGGTTAAACCCTGATCAAACCCTGATCCTGAACATGTCCGGCCCGAACCCACAGTTCATCCCTTTTTAAGGTTAAAGGTTCAAGTTCAAGGATTTCTTGGACCTGAACTGACAGTTCATGAACCTTGGCCACGTATAGGTAAGGATATTTTCACTATTAGAAATAGTATATTGAAAATAGATAAAAATAAAGAGTAGTATATTGAGTCTTAACATAAACCAATTAGTTTTCTGTTATATATGCTCAATCTCACATATATATCTACTTATGTAATTAGACCCAATATTTTCAAGGTCACAGAGTCCCTTCATGGTATCAGAGCAGAAGAAAGTCTAACAACCAAAAGATCAAAGACTTATATTTAAATGATCTGGTAGAGTTTGGACTAGTACAGAAGCCTAGAAACATTGTTGACCTTAGCCACAAAAGAGATAAAATAAGGAATATTTGACAAGTAACAACTGGGTTGAGGAAGACTAGAGGAGATTACACTTAAAAAATAAATGAGAACAAAAAGTAGCATATAAGTGGAATAGATTGGACCTTAACACAAGCTAATTGGTTTTGTATTACATGTACTTAACTTTACATATACATATTCACTTATATAGTTAGGCCCAAGACTCAGAGATCTCTTCACTATCATCTTATGATAGGTTACAAAACGAATTGTAAAGGATGATAATTGTAAAATAAAAATTGTAAAGTAAAAATTTTCAATCTAATTTTCAATCTAACTAAATAAAACTAAACTTTAATTACCAGAGAAATCCAAGTAAGGAAGATCAGAACGAGGGAGAAAACTTGAAGATTGAAGAAGAGGACTCATCTCAAAGGGCATAGGCACTACAATGCCTAAGTATGGACCTTCCTTATTAATTATGTTAATCTTTTTCATTTTGCCTTTAGACAAATACTCTCCATTGGCTAGTTTTGCGTGCACACACAAAAGTAGAAATCCTAGTACTAACAACCTCAAATGTCCCAACATCTTTTTTTTTTCTTCTACTAAAAAAATTCAAGAAAATCCTTTATGCATCTTCTAGTATGTAAAACTATATATAAAGCAAGAGAGAGAAAAATATACATAAAAGATGTTTAAGTCAATACGTAAGATGAATATTCAATATTATGGTGTAATTTGTTAATGTATTTATTTCTAATCACATCTATCTTATTTCTTTAAAGTAATTGTATTCCCACGTTATAATTAAGGCTAGCTTATCTATCTTATTTCTTTAAAGTAATTTTATTCCCACCTTATAATTGAGGCTAGCTTTTCATTCATCTCTGTGAATGTAGTTTGAAAAGACATATAACGGTCCATATGTTGCATAGAAATTTTGATTTTGAAAAGTTTTGCTTTTGAGTTTCAGTTTAAGTTTATGAAACTCTCATATACTGAAATTTTGTGTTTCATATTTTTATTTCGTAATTTAAAAAAATTTGGAACTCATAGTTAATTATTTCTAAATAATGATGTGTTTTTACAAGAATGCAATATTATTAAATTTACTAATCAGTTCATCATGTGTCACATTGTATTTAATAATGATGTTTTTAGAGGTTTCACATTGTATTTATTACATATGCATGCTCGATCCATATGGATCCAAATGTGATAAAACTTCTATATTATTTTTGGAATTAAATTTGGAATTCTTGGCCCAACTCAGCAATTATTGTTAATTGAAAATGAAATCCTGCAATTCGTAAAGGAAAAGTCAAACGGGATATGCTGCAAGATCTGTGGATCTAAACGTTTGGCTAATTACTTCAAATTCTGAATATTTAAACAAGAGATAATACTACTCTTTATTTTCAAACTTGGCACTTTGAATGCAACGAGCTTACAACGAAATTACGAGAAGACTTTCTTTGTTGGAAAATTATTAGTTGTTTGCTTCCTGCGCCTTTCTTTCTTTTCTTTGATTATCTGTGTAGAATTAATTAATGAAATTTGATTCTGAAAGCTAAATGCCAATCATTTTACATTAATTTTTTTTTTTTTTTTTTAGTTTCTTGGCTTGCAAGCAAGTCATATTTAGCAAATACTCCCCTCGCTTTGAGTTCATAATATACATAATGTTAAAAGTTGTTTAACAAAACTAATAAAAAATTAAGATATTGATAAGACTAATTCACTTTTAATTTGTTTCTCTTAATGCGTTAATTCCTAAACATTTCTCTTTTTTTTTTAGTCATACCACTGACTAATCCGATTTCAGGATAACAGTTCAATGGATTATGATATCAAGACCCCTCCCAATATTGGTATTGAGATTCGAACAATTGTCATATCCCTAGCTCGGTGCACCATCTACCATTTGAGCCACCAAATATTAGTGAATATTTTTCTTAAATATGAGATTTTCTTGTCGGAAGTACATTGGTAATATAAAACGTCATTTAAAATGGAATAAATTTATTTATCTAAAACGACATCTATTTTGAAAGTAATTTTAAACTTTAAGTTAGGATTGATTTATTGATTTTTGAATTCGATAGTAAAAATTAATTGTGATTAAAACTAATTTTAACATACAATATATAATTAAAAGAGTAACCAACTTATTAGTCAAGAAGTTATATTAAGCTGGTTGATGATACCAGGTAGAATACATATGTACCGAGTGAATGCCAAGAAACCGAATCAGGAAGATAATGGGGACGTCTGCAAGACCTATGAATAAATCGGTGTAATGGCCCCCATCCAGTACTTCCACATAAAGACTGAATATACATCCGGGAGTTGTGTTGTAAGACACCGTACAGATACAGCCATGGACCACAAGCCATGTGTAAATGATTAAGAGAATAAATAGCCGATTACGATCTCAGCTTTACACGTAGAAGGGCAGATGACGATGTGCAGATGATAACCAATAACAAAAGGGCCGTATGTAATGGTTTGATGGTGACGCCGAATAAAGGTATATATAAAGAAACCCTAGTTCACTATTTCATTAGACTTAGTGGAGAAGGAACTGACTTGGGGGTTGGAGTGTATCTCGTTGGGATATCCAGAGCTTCACCTTTGTTTTGTGACAGGAAAGGAAGCGTTCGAGCCAGGTCTTAACCCTTGGGTCGTTGAGAAGTCACTGGTCGAGTTAACAACCTTCCGACTATAATTTTGTTAATCAAACGTAAAAAGGCAATAAACTTTACACAAAATGACAGGTTTATTATTCCATCATTAAATAAAACAAACAATTTTATGATAAGTATTGATCATGCATAGATTTAGGGGATGGTATTCAATTGAGACTTTTATAGACTTTGATGACTTTTAGTGACTTTTAATTACTTTTATAGAGTTTTTAAAAGTATTGATGACTTTTAAAAAGTTTATTACATAGACTTTCATAAATTTTTAAAGACTTTTATCGATTTATTAAAATACTAAAATATAATAATTTTTGTGTGTTAAATGATAATACACCAAAACATAAATAAATAAAAATCTACAAGCTTAAAATATAATATAATAACACTAAAATTGAATAACAATGTTAATTAAAAAAATTGTAATTTAACTATAAAATTTCTAATCTTCATTATCATTCATATGCTCAACATTATTCCACATGTAAGTAGTAATCATAACTCTTCATGCATTAGCATCATTTCTATGTTGCTCTGGTGTTCTAATAAATTATTCAAAATATTCTTCTTGATTAATTGACATTGGTGTATATGAAAAAGTTTTACCATTTGGTTCAATTGGAAACTCAACTGATCAACACTCTTTTCTAAGAAAATTATGCATTCAAGTGTAAGCAATTCATAAATATGGAAAAACCGCATACCTGAGTAATGGAGTATTGAATAGAATTTATAGAAGTTCACCAAGAGAATATCTCATTCAAAAGAGTAGATTATCGAAACATAAATTATAAAGGTAATCTATCTAAAAAAAGTATAGAACTCACTCAAACAATAAAAATCATTTCAAAACGTATACTTATTTGAATTCCATCTTACACTGATAAACTTTACCATAAAAAATATTTAGGCCAAACTTAAGGGTTGATTTGCTTACGGTTGATCAATTTCAAGGGATTCAACAAAGAAAGCAGAGAATGGAGGAAGAGACTAGACAAATACCTCGTTAAAAGAATGGCAAGTGGCTTGGAAGGGAGGAGTAGTGGAACAGAACGATGGAAAGAGGAGAGCAGCCAATCAGCGATAGGAAGAGGGGACTGTGTTGAGGTTTGCGGCAACGATAGGATGAAGGAGAGAGAGGAGGTGGAAGAAGAGTGGGAGAGCAAAGAGAGGCAATGAAGGATGGAGGGTTATGAAAAATCACGATTAAAAGTGAAAATAAAAAGTCTTCCATCAAAATAAAAAGTATTTCATCAATATACATGACTTTTCTAATTATGTTTTGAGTTGAAAAATTGTAAAAAAGTATATAAAAGTCATTATCATCAATTGTTAATCACTTTTTAAATACATGATTACTTTCATAGACTCTATAAAAGCCTTAATTGAATATCTGATGAATTTTAAAAACTCTTAAAAAGTCTTAATTGAATACCTGATGACTTTTAAAGACTCCTAAAATGTCTTAATTGAATACCACTTGATTTTAAAAGTTTTTAAAAGTCTATAAAAGTTTTAATTGAATACACTCCTTTTAAATACATGATGTATATTTTATAAACAATTTTAAGATAAGTATTAATCATGCATAGATTTAAATATATGATGTATCTTTTATAAATTAATTTATTACGAAAATTTAGATTGAATAATCAATAATATGATATGTAATAAATTATTTTTATTGAATAGTAAGCATTAACTATTAGTCAAATTAATTGCAAGACTTTTTTCAATTAATTAATCACATGGATAAAGATCAAATGTTTGTCTCACAGCCTAACAAAGGAAGAAAATACCAAATTTATTTCATAGAGGATGATATTTGACAACTTTTATTATTTGTTTGTCTTTATCCAATTGTTTATTTATTTATTGTTTAATAATATACGGAACGCAATTTGTATTTGCATATAAATAGAAATTTTACAGCTACTTCTCTACCGTTTTTTTTTTCTCATTATTATTTTGGAACAATAATTTAAAGGAGGATGTGTTTTGACAATTTTATTAGGTTTTGGTAATTGTTTATCACTCGAATTTGAATCTATTTACACATGGAAAATCAAAGAATATATTTATACTTGCGAATAAGTTGATTTGTTTAGTCAAGCAATAGCAAACAAATCTTAATATTTAAATTAAATAGAAACGCAATCACAAAAATAATAATAATTTTAACATATAGAAAGGGGAAATTACCCTATTTATCCATAGATTCGTTTTATTATTTATTTTAGCATCCTGTATTTTTTGTATTTAGGTTGATAAGTAAATTTATATTTTATATAGCCTAATATAACAATAAATATCTTTTAACAGTTTTTTGAATTATTTTTTAAACGTTATTTATCCAACTTTTATCCTTTTCCTTGTAATTATCAACAATATTATCATTATTTATCTATATATACTAATTAATTATTATATATGAACACTTAAAACATGAAATCTTTGATATTAATTGGTACGTAGGTATTACATGGTTGCAATTAACTAGAACAATTTGTTTCTTTTATGCCTTATATCTTTTGTTGTGTATGTGTAAATACGATATATATATATATATTCACATGTATGTTTTTATTGTTTTAATAAAGTATTTTTACTTTTCAAATGATGTTTAGTTTACTAAATTTAGAAATCTTTGTTAATGTGTTTATATTTTAACTATATATTCATAGTATACTTTTATCATATTTACGGTATATTTCACACATATTTATGGTATATTATATATACTCGTATGACCATATAGTAGATTGATATATCCTTGTATGACCTTAGAATATGTTTGATATATTGATGGTATATTGATCATATTTATAGTAGATTGATATATACATGTAAAAACTTATAGTATATTGATGCACACTTTTACGATTTACAGTATTAAAATATAGGTTATTTAGAATTTTATAAGCGTTGTTTGTTTGAAGAGTCTAGTTCTAATTTATTTTTGCTAAGTAAAAACTGATATGTGTATATAGTATGTATTTAAATTCACTTAATGACTAATTATATTAATACATCTAAGAGATCATAAATATACTTGCATAATATACATATATATTTATAAAAAATGTTCTTACCCAATACATGTGTTAATTATTTTATAAGAAATTTTAACTCTTTCATTTAATTTGTCAATGAAATTAAAAGAGATTAGAAATGACTTGGAAAAAGCGAAAATGAATGAAATGGTGTCTTTTCATTTTTAAATTGTAAAATATATCAATTTGCATGTTTTAAAATTGTATTTCAATTGTAATAGGTTTCTATTTATTAGATATTAATGTTTAGATAATATTGCACAATTATAATATTTATTTTGTGTTATTCCATAAGCATTATTCTGTCCGTAATTCAATTATCCATGCTAATGAGGATATTACTTATACGTTTTGGTTAGTTGGAAGATAAATTCATAATAACATTCTAGAATGCTAATTATCCCATATAGAAACTCCGCGAGCAATGAACTGTGTTGGATTCTTTAAAACTGATTCACAGCGCAGTCCAGAGTTACCTAATTGGGCTTCCATGAGTTCGAACTGGGCCGGTCTGTAATAGAAACGCAAGCATTGAATGAAGGAATGAATTGCATTAGATTGGGCGGAAATTGGGCTTGAAACTGATGCAAAGCCCAGTCCATAGGTACCTAATGGGGCTTTGATGAGTTCTAACAGAGCCGGTCTAATACTCATGTCCAAGCTTGGTGCTAGTGGCACGGGCCTAGTTGGACGGACGGTTCCCTATACCCACAAACATAAAGTAATGTCTGACCCAAATTATATTTGTAATATTTTATAATCATATTACGAATGTTAATAATTAAGTTACATATATTTGGAAGAATCATTTAAGGCATGGTAAGGCATCTCTCCCAAAATTAAAATTCCAAAGTTCAAATTTTCTTAAAACAAGATATAATATCCTTAAAAAGAATGGAAAAATGATTTAAAAAAAAAATAATAATAATAAAAACCTAGCTAGTGCATTTTTTCTCTCTCTCTCTCTCTAAAAAAGTCGTTTGAGGCTCCTTCATCGTATACCTTTTTCTCTCTTTACACCTTTTGTTCTATAATATTTTTCATTTTAAATTAATTTTCTTCCTTGTGTTTTTTTCTTCATCTTTAAAATTGGCTTCTTTAGTAATATATCTTCTTTAATAAAGTATGTTTTCGATAGCTTCTATTCGACGGGTTGATCGTCATCTATTTGTACACAAAAATTCATGGTTGAGATCGATCTTGGCACTACAAATATCCAAATCTATCATTTTTAAGTACGAGTTATCCAGTTCTGCTAAACTACATATTTAGTATTACTGCAAAATTTTAGAGTTCCTGTGGCTTTACAGTTTTTTATGGTGGAGACTGGAGCTTAATAAAAACACAAGTTGTAATACTTTTTGGATATTTTTATCAAATGTGCTTTCTTACACTATATTGGAATGTTTTGACTGCCTAACCAATATAATCAGTCTTATTTCAATTCCGATATTTGTATATATATATATATATATATGACACAACACATAGTCATAATAAGTAGTACCAAGGAGACAACACGTTATGCGCCGTGTATGAACAAATAGAAGTGAATGCAGATAAAAATCCAAAAAGTATGGTCGTGATCTTATTTTATTTAACATTTATGCAAAGAAGTAGAAGCAAAAAGAAAGAAGAATGATTTAGCATTTGTAGGTTAGGCTGTGGCTACAATTGGCTATATAGCTGTAACTCTATCTACACATCTATCTATCTATAAGTTGTAGAAGTAGAGTTCACATTGTTTTCATACATTAATCTTATGTTAAAACAAAATATACACTCTTGTCTGTCACCCTCTTTACCATTTTCGTCCACAACAAGAAAAGAGGAAAGGAATTTATCAATTCAAGAAGCTAGCAAAATTTTGAGTCTATAAGTTATATATATTTTGGATGACTGAAGTTACATCTTTACACTATTGTCCATAATCACATTCAAAATCTATAAACAATGATGAAGAGGTATCTAAAAGAACCAAATTTATACTACAATATAGAATAATAAATATTCAAGATCGTTTATTTGAAATTTGGACATCGATATTAATTTGTGAAACTAAGAGAAGACTAGACTGTTGATAATTCTGGATCACAAAGGAGATAGTTTAAGAACGATTTGACGAGTAACAATTGTTTTAAGCCCAATTGTACTTAAGAGAGTGATGGAGATCAAATATTGAAAATAACCGAGAATAAAGAGTGCATATAAGTGAAGCAGCTTTAATATAAGTAAGCTAATGGGTTTTGTACTGTGCAAGCTCAATCTAAAATAGGGGTGAGCAAAATCAAACCGCAATCCGAAAACCGAACCGAACCGAGCAGAAAAAACCGAACCGAATCAAACCAAAGTTAGTTTGGTTTGGTTTTTATTTTTAAAAAAGTAATAGTTTGGTTTTCGGTTTGGTTTTGGTTTTTGATGGAAAAACCGAACAAAAAATGGACCGAACCGAACTAATTATAAATATTTAAAAATTATTTTTATATATGTATAAAATACATTTTGTTTGATATTATATATTTATATTATTATAAAATTTATATTTATGAGATTTTAATAATATATATGTAATATAGACTATTTTTTACAATAATTTATAAATAATTAATAATAATTTAATGATAATAATAATGATAATTTATTTGAATTTTAAAATTTGAAAATTTTGCTTTGGAATCGAAGCAGAACCGAACCGAAAATGATTTGGTTTGGTTCAATTCAAACCGAATATATATTGGTTTGGTTTTGGTTTTTATAATTTTTAATGTTTGATTTTTGGTTCGGTTCGGTTTTTGAACCAAACCGCATTTTGCTCACCCTTAGTCTAAAATATCTGCTCACTTATATAGTTGGATTCAGTACTCTCAATACCGACAAAATTTCTTCAATAAACACTTGATCTAAAAACTTAAGCTAAGAGATTATAAATCTCATAAATAGTATTATTTATTCCTGATAAACTCATACAACAAGTTTCATGTGGATTTGGAGCATGTTCATGCTCAGTCATTTTGATCCAAGAATAATATTTATCATTATCTGTAACATATTCCTACGCGAATGCCTCTTGAACTTAAAACAAAATATATTCAAACATAAAGATTTCTCGAGATAAAATTGCAATTTTCATGAATGCTGCTTAATGTTAATCATACTAGAACTGCATATACATCATACATGAAAGGCAACATTAATTTGAACATTAGTATCCGCTAATTAAGGAAACAACATAGATCATAATTGATCGAGTTCAATCTTAAAACTGATTAGGAAACATTAATTTAGTAATTAAAATATAGTCTAATAACTTTGGAATTAGCTCGCACCAAGTTTGATTAGCCAAATTGTATAGCATCATGAGCAATCAGCCTTAGATTTTAGCAGATTGACTGCTAATGATGTTATAGCGTTTCATTTAATTAAGCCATTTCTTGTGGTGCTAAGCTCTGTATAATTTTCTGTTCACCGGAAACCGCCTCCAAGAGCCGCCGGAGCCCAGTAGTCTGCTCCATTATCACTTCCAACCTGAAGAGTGCACGATACTGGAACTAGACACAATCCTCTACTCCTTAAATCCTTGTTTGGCCCTTCATTATTATACTCCTACATTCAATTAATATTTAAAATAAATAAAAAAATATTACTTTTGGCAATTAATTAAGCTTAACATTGAAGTAATTAATTTGAAAAGTGAATTAATTATAATTAATTAAAGAATTGATTTTTATATATTAGACAAGAAGTACCTGTTGATCAGAAGCACCTTTCCTCTTTATGCAGTTATCATTCAACAACTATATAGTCAAAGAAATAAAAATTACAAAAAGTTAGAACATTTAATTATAATTTCCCTTTGTGAATTAAATTTTCAAATTCAAACTTAAGATTGCAGCCTTTAATCATCTATAAAGCTGAAACAATTGTTCTTTGCTTTTTAGCACATTCTTTTTAATTTAGCAATTTTTTAAAAAAATCAAAGTAAACTCCCACTACTATAAATTAATATCTGCCTTTTTTTTTTTCAATCCTTTTGATTAATTTCAATCTAATTAACTGATCCAATAAAGCATATATATATATATATATGTATATATACCTGACCAGAATCCTCAGGAAATATGCAATTCCTTTCCCCTTGAACCTACCAAAATGGATGAAATTAACAATGATTAATCTATTAATGTTCACATAATTATTCAGAAATTAAAATTCTCATGCACATGCAGACACAATGTCCAGAGAGAAAGTGTTTTCATTGGAAAATGATAAAAATATTAATTTTAATTATATGGATGAAAATAAAATAATAATTTATACAAAAAGGAATGGGTTAAAATGTATACAGGTTGTTGGTGCTGCTGATGTTGCCTAATATTTGATGATGCACTGCCCAGGTACGGTAAACTGAGAGCCTGAGAAAATAGAAGGAGAATTTCATATAAAATTCAGTGAATTCCAGTAATAAGTAAAAAGAATGTTAATAATAGAAGATTGCGAAAGGAAAGGTTTTAACAGAGAGAGAGAGACTCTGTGTGGGTGTGTTTTTTTTTGCAAAATTAAAGGAAGAAAAAACAGTACCTCAATTTGGCTCTGAAGGAATCTGATGTACCCTATTGCTTCTAACAACACCGAGGCTGTGTCAGTCTGAAAAAGAGAAAAATAAAAACATCACACCACTAACTTCCAATTTTCTTGTCTTCTTTATTTTATATATATATATATATATATATATATAAATCCAAAAAATGATCTTTTTTTTTTATTTGAAATTAAAAGGAGAGGCTTTTCTTTATATAATAAAAATTGTTAACAGCAATAAAGAAAAAAAAAACAAAAACTTTTTTGCATATAACTGCTATAAAGTTGTAATAATATGTATTTCCAGCAAATTTGATATACTTGTTATGATAACTTTTAGATATTACTCTTTTATTAGCATTATGGTAATAAATTTGTTTTGTACAAATATTTTGACTATTAAATCTAAGATTTTTTTATAGTATAGGTAATAATTAATATTTATACATTTCTAACCTATTTCAGAGCATAATCTCTTGGATTTGAAGCTTATACATCGTATATATATTACATGGTAGCTCATTTCATTATGTATTGGTTTTTTGACAGTTGGTGAAGTTGGCGAAATTTCAACTCTTGACCTCTAGCTCTTAGAAACTTTGATTGACTAAAAAATTTAATATGATAAATAAGGTGTATAAACAGTATTTATGTTATTAACTACACACGGATCTTAACTATAAGTTTAAACTTTTAGATTGGAGGGTGAAATTATTGATACATGAGTTGGTTTAGTTTATTGAATTTATGAGATATCTAATTTTGTGATTGAGTAATTCTTGAACAAAAGCCTAATCAGGAATTACCTTTCCAAATGGAGAAACAAGCTGGTGAAGGGCAGTGATTCTGTCACCTAATTTCTCCTTTCTCACCTGGTGAAAACATAAATGAGGTAACTTAATTATTATTACAGGCAAAAAATTTATCCTTTGGGAGGCATATATGGGACAAATGCAAGTATAAAAAAAGAATCAGAAAATGGACAATCAATAAAGACAAACAGTGTCCAGCCCAAGAATGTTTTTGAGTGTTTGTGCATTTTGTGTATGAATATTTTGTGAAAGCGAGGTTTATGTATGTATTTATACAATTACCTTAAAGGTAGATTGGGTTGATGCAGCTGCAGAAGCTTGAACCCTAGCTTTCTTTACTGCCCCACCAGTTGCGGTACTGTTACACTACAATTAATTTTAATAAAGAAATTAATTTAATTAGTTAATCAATATACCATAAGTAATTAATATTTAATAATTAAAGAGTTAATTAGACCAATTAATTTAATTCCAGCAGCCTAATATACCAATTAAGCATTTTCCAATTTGCTTTGGATTCACTTTTCATGATGATTAGTATATTTAATTTTGTTTCTTTGAAAAAACTTACCAAATATCCTTAACTTACTGACATTTATATTGTCTAAAAATAGTATGAAACATCATATTGAATGTTAAATCTTCAAAAAAAAAAAAAAAAAAGATTAATGAAACTTCCTCTTGGAAAAAAGAGAGTAAAATCTGGATTAATGAGAAATCCTTTAACCCAGAAGGTTAAGCTATAAGCTGATAAAAAGAGTTTAAGAATAGTATTTATTATGTTGGACGGCAATTAGATACCTCGGAGGATCGATCTGGAGGGGGATGCCTAGAGTCTCCTTTGTTGCTGGAAAAATCCAACATGCTACTGCTAATTGTAACACATGATTTAGGAGGAGAAACTGGAGGAGGAATCATTGGTCGAGACCAACTAGATTTAGCTGTCTGAAAATCTTCATTTCCATGTCCGTACACATAGCTACTTCCGGAGTTTTCTTGCTTCACATCCAAAAGACCACTCCCAACATTTGATGCTTGATGTTGTAAAAGTTGCTCCTCCCAGTTTTCCAGCTTCTTTACCTGAAAATGGCCCATGTTTCCTTTCTCATCTTCCACCAATCCGCCCCTGACAAATCACATCATGCCCGAATTATCATACCACCATGTGAACAAATAGTTAAACCATAGGTACTCCCTTTGAAATAATCTTGTCGGTATATTCAGTGCAGATAAATTAATTCAAGAGTTTATCAACAAATTCAGTTCGTGTTGCCACAGCTATAGTTACTATGAATAGTACTCTAGAGTTCTTCTTACAAATTCAGATTGCGTTCACAGTTAAACTACAACTAGATGTAGTAGGTATAGAACTCGAGGGTTCTTCCATGGACTCAGTCTATGTTTCCAGCAGAACGCTAACCATATGCCCAACTATATACGATACAAACATATCAACGGACATAATCTAGCATAAATAGAACCAAAGAGTTCTTCCCACAAGATTCAGCTAGCGTTACAAGCTAAACCACAGCTATATTTAGTAAGGATAGAACCGAAAGATTTTTCCCACAAACTCAACTTGTGTTTCGAGCTAAACCAGGACTATATGCATAAACATATGCTATACAAACATAAAAGAAAAGATAGAAAAACATTCAAGAATAGAGATGTTTACAAGAGGAGTTGGCTCCAAGATTCCGGAAGCTGATCTTGATTTTCAAGCCAAGAATGAACAGTAGACGAAGAAGAGGAAGAAGAAGATGAAGAAGAAGAAGGAGGAGGAATGTAATAAGGGAAAAAATTAGGGGGAGGAAGAAAAGGAGAAGTTTGTTGATGAGTAGGTGGTGGCCTCATGTTATTGATATTCCACCAATTAGGGTTTGCGGCCATTATTTGTTGAACCGCCGGCGAGCCCTGCAAACCGCCTCTATTCATTTCTTCCCTCTCAAAGAACCAAATTAAAAAGAAAACACTTTGGAGAAATTGATTTCTTGAAGAATATATATAAGATAAATTCACTCTTTTTGATCTTTTTCTTTTTTCTTGAAGCTCCCAAACAGGATCTTTTGCAGAAAGTTTTTGAGTCTTCTTTCTTCTTCTCCAATTTTCTTGATTAAGTAGAGACGAAACTAAAACCAAATTTATGCTGTTGATGAAAGAATTTAAATCATGGAGGATTGACAACCTTTGTCTTAATTTGTTCTCTCTCTCTCTCTCTTTCTTTCTTTATTTCTTTTATTGGTTTGCTTTTCTTTAATTCTCTTTCTTGCTTTCTTTTTTATATTATTTTGTTTTCTTTTCTTCTTCTTTTTTTTTTTTTTTTTTTTTTTTTTTTTGCTTTTTCTCTGCTTTTGCTTTATCTCAAAGTGGACAGAAAAGGTAGTAGCAATTCTCACTTGTTAATAAATTCCTTAAAAGTAAAAAAATATAATAATAATAATAATAATAATAATAATAATAATAATTGAATTGAAGAAGAAAAAAGATTTCATTAAAGTAACAGTGGACGGTACACTTTTGTTATATTATGTGCCCATGTGTCAATTACTCAATTCACGGTTTATTTAAGAGAACCCGTATTGACTTGATCCGACCCGGTTTATATCAATACCAAGAGTCAGTGGGGTCAAAATTAACCCTGTCAAATCCATTTTTTTTTAGTCTCAGATGATATTAGTGCTAGTATGAATTGAAGTAAATGATTTTTTTTTCTTTTCCAATTGAAACGTTTCCAAAAGCTAATTAACCAAAAGTTGATTTTGATAGGTACTTTTGAAATTAATAGTAAATTGATTATATATGTACATATTAAAGTTAACTGTGCAAACATTTTCCTTTTTCATAGCTATTGAAAATTAATTTGAAGACAGAAAAATATCAATATGTTCAAAACAAAATTTGACACATAGGCTGGTTGGGTGTGTTTCTTCTATACGTAAATAGAGGAGCTAAGAAGCGTTTAATTAAACCATTTATGGATAAAATGCAATAAAATTTGTCATTACCTTAAACAAAGTTAGTTAACTGTTTCACACTCACACTTATAAATAGCATTATATGATTAAGAATAGTGAATGTGGGATACTTGGTAAGTTAGCTCACTTTTTTCATATTCAGGGTCTGACTTCTTAAACATGTATTTTACAGCAATACTAGTCATTTCCAAATCAACACATCGTACAAAGAGAGTCGAATTTGATATTAATTGTAACAAATTATTTCAATTATCGTATAGATATTATCCACTTTAGTCTAATGGCCAGTTTGGGGTAACTTTCAGTAATCCCGAAAGCAGCTTTCAGCCAAAGTATGGGGAACTTTACTTTGGCTGAAAACTGTTTTTGGAGCTGTAGAAAGCAGTCTCAAATCCACAATTGGTAAAAATCAGATTGTATTCAGGAAAGTATTGGAAAAACACTTAAAACTGCTTTTAAAGAAAGCAATGAAACCTAATTTTTCCTGACAGCACTTTTACTAAAAGCAATCCCAAAATGGCCCTAAGTCTCATTTCTCAGGCCTTATTGTTTTAAAACGCATTCTAATTACACGTACGATACCTAATGGATTGGACTTAGACTAAAGTAGACAATATCTACAATATCACAATTAAACAAGTAATTACATATACGCTTAAATCTACTACTTTTAAACCTTACTTATGAGTTAAAACTTGTATGTTAATAGGTTTTATAAATATATTAACTGTTAAAATATCAAAAAAGTTTAAAATCCATGTATGGTAATTATAAAATAGATATGTAACCGATTTTGAATTAGTTCATATTACGCAGTGTGTTAGATGTCAATTGAAAGTAATTGTTAGTAACATTTAAATAAGTACTGTGCAAAAAGAAAAAAGTAAAATTCGATTTATCATTAAATAAAGAAATATTGTAGATGTAGCATATTAGAGTAACAAAAGCAGTAAATTAATATACAAGTGGTAGAAGAATTTTCATTCATTTGTTATACAGAGAAGATACAATTAGGATATGTAAAAAGTGAGTGCCGTATGATAACAAAATATTTTCAAATTTTGCTCAGTGATTGCCACCTATATATATATATATATATATATATATATATATATATATATATATATATATATATATATAGCTCCCTATATCTATATACTCAATAAGGGAGGGTCACCCCCAATGGGAATTTCGTATCTCTTTTAATACGATACAATTTTTTCACATATACACTCATAATTTTACTTATTACGTACTATACATTTATATATATAGTGTGAAGTCAAAATTTATTCTTTTTCTTTATTTTTTATTTTTTATTTTTTTAATTTAGTTATGCCATTTGGATTGGGCAGCACATGGAGGTGGGGCACAATTCTCACGTGAGGATAAGAATTAATAATTTTTTGGGTGAAAAGATTTAAAAGAAAAAAAAAAAAAATCAAACGACTAAATCTACAGATGAATTCTTTAATTTTGAATGTATAAATTATAAAATGGGCATTTTCTTTTCAAGTCAATTATATAATTCTTTGCGTTCATTCTAAATTCTCTTTTTGTGTATAATATATGACGATATATATCAATTCCTTTTTTTTTTTTTTTTTTTAATGAATATCAATTCTTTTATTAACTGATAATTGATAGGTTTCTCTACAAAACAACACATTTAAAATATAAAATATATTTATAAATATAGAAAGTTTTAAAATACAAAAACATATCAACTGGTTTCACACAAGTAATTATCAAAGTAAAAACAAATTAAAGAGAAAAAAATGAAAATACTAAAAAAAACTTAAAAATGAACTAGGAAAAAAAATTGATGCATTATTTTTTTTTTTAAATGGTCAATTTTATGTAATTTTTATTTAATTTGATGTTAGTTCAGCCTTGTATAATTTTTCATCCCATTGGCCAGAGTCATTTGATGTTAGTGTTTACACTTTAATTTTTCATATGTATATAACAGTTGCATGAAATGTAGCTCATAATGATGCCTATAAAAAAAAAAGGAGAAAATTTAGGTCATAGTGATTTATTTGCATAAAAAAAATATGTAGGTCGTCATCAATTTTTAACTAAGTGCTAAAAATAATTATAGGTTTTATCTCAGTTTACAATACAGGCTGAGTATGTAGGAGGATACTCAGGTTAGAATCTCACTAAATAAATCCATAAGGAGAGATGAGAAGTCTTGACTGTAACTAAACCCCAAATAAAATTATCTTATTGAGGGTACTTGTGGTTAAAAAAAAAAAAAAAAAAAAAAAAAAGGTGGTGATGACTATATATCTTTTTTTATCATAGATTGGGATAACGTTTTTTCTAGTATTGAGAACGGATTAGACCTTTTTTTTTTGTTAATCAATTATTGATCAGTGTAGTTTTAAGTTTCAGTTTTGTGTATGAAAAGGATAAACCTTAAAATACTAACCCGTTATTTGATTAAAAAAAAAAAAAAAAATTCATACAAGAAAAAGAATTGAATTTTCTATAATTTAATTTATTTGGCAAAACATTTTTATATTTAGAAAATATATTTAATATAAATGAATTCATTTGCTAGTTCAGCTAAAGTGTACTCTACAAATCATTCTAAATAAAATTCTCACAAAACAAAGTTATTATTATTATTATTATTATTATTATTTTTACATGATTTTCGGTTCTCCATCTTCATATGAAAGATTTTATTTTTGTTTTTAAACATAAAATTTAAATAAATAAAATTCAACGAAAATGTAGTTTTTAAAAACTCTAATCTGCTCCCCAATAAATTTATTTTATTGAAATGAAAATAAATGCTTACGTAAGAATGACGATAAATAGAAATTTGCCAACCCCGTGTACTTCCAATTTACAATAAACTATATAATTGAAAATAAATGAAAATAAATGCTCCCACTTCAGACATCACTCTTAGAAGTCAAAATTTGCCAACCCCATGTACTTCCAATTTACAATAAACTATATAATTGCTGTTTTTTTAAATTCACAGAAATTAAAAATTTATGTTTCAGCACATGTCTTTAATCAATACATATATAAATATTTGTAAGAATATAATTCTAGCATATCAAAATTGCAAAGCAAAGGCAATTATACTTCGAAAGTATATTATTTTAATTTGTTGCAGTGTATTAAAAAAATTAATTAAACTTTTTTTTCACACCTATTTATCATTTTTTAAGTAAAAATTGACAAAAAAAAATTTTCAGTGAGTAAAGATTAATCCCTTTCTATTAATGAAATTTTTTACATAATATTTACCATAAAATTTTGATTAAATTCGTACGACAAAGATAAAACTGATTTACTCCAATAATTTTAGAAACAAAACTAATATTATCCCCGGAATGAATTAGAATTACTCGAGAGGGTATATCGAAATAGAAATATTATTAATCAATAGGATTTGTCAAAAAATAAAGAGAAGAATTACTCGAGAGGTAAATATATCGAGAGCAGCTTAATTGAATTATAATATATAGTTATTATGGGACTGCCCACAGTATATTTCAAATTAAAACACTAACAAATAAACAAAGGTTACATATTTATTGGATTTTAGCTTGTTTGTAATTCCCAAGAACATTCCAATCCGCATAAAATAAAAATAAAAAAAGTAATTAAACATGGATTTATTCTTCTTGGTACTAATTATTAATATAGGCACGAAATTATTCCCACAAAAATACAAAAATTATTCCCTTAAACCGCAATTCAAGGTTAGAAGCAAACAAAGAAAGGAACAAACCAACCCATAAATCTCGAGATATTCTTAATCAATTTAGGAACATAAACATTAAATTATGGGTTTAATTAATGTAGTAATTAAGGAATTGAGGAAATGGCATAAATATGTGTGTGACTGTTTCCGTACTGCCAAATCTTTGTCGGAGGCTCCATGTCTCTTTCTAGTTACCACTTACCAGTCAATTTTATTTATTTTTTTTTATTTTATTTTCACATTCTTAATTTAATTTCGATTCTTGTATCTATATGTAGATTCATAATTCTTCATAGAATACAACAATTACCCACAAACAATTTTCTCTTGTCCCATCCTCCTTTTGCTTATATTCCTATCTCTCTCTAGATCTCTACTAACATTCCTTTCTTATTTTATAATCACAAGTTGGTACTTCAATATATTGGAATTTTTGTAAATTGAAAGAAAGTATATAAAGATGAACACGGATATTCTTATATGAAAAAAAAAAGAAAAAGAAAAAATCATGAGATGAACCTTTATATATATATATATATACATATATATATAATTGGTTAAGGGGGACATGTGATAATTTAAGCCATGACTTGTACTAAATTGGGCTTAATAAGATGTACAAATTTGCATAATAATATGGTAGAATGGTTTTGAGGGAAAATATTAATTCTTAATAGTGTATTAAGGGGTTAAATTCGACTTCTAACATACTAAATTGATTATTAATTAATTTATTTTTTTCATGAACTAAATTAATCGATTTGAAACTCATCAGTCACTTTTTGAATAACTCTTTTCGCAATTAAATTTTGCATTCACTATAATTACAACACGAAACCTAACTTGAGTGATTAATTAATTAATCAAATGATTAATAATAGAGGAAAGAATACTAATTATCTAAATCCAATAGTCCATCATATTAGGAAAACAAAAGTCTGTTTTACAATTGGTTAATTAAGATTAATTAGTGCATAAAATTCAAATTAGTAAGTAACACGTCACTTCAAAATGAACAAAGAAAAAGAAATCTCAAATCTAAAACTGACCAACATGACGAAGTTTGAGTCATTGGGACATTTTATCCTTAGTCTAAGACGAAATCTTAATTAATTAAATTAGATACAGTATAATATAGTATAATCCTCATCACTATCAAAATCACGAATTAATTAATTACTATTAGTTTGTATTTAATTAATAATTAATCAGGAATTTATTAAATTAGATTGATTGAATTTTCAAGAAGAATTCGACAATTTTGAAACTTGACAAGTCGTCGGTTTCCTCTAAGACGAATATTAGTCATAAAAGAATGTGTAATTTTGTTTCAACTTGTTTCATGCTTCATCATCGGATTCCTAATCACATGCTTTATATTCTCCCCTAAATTAATCCATTTGTAATTAATCCTTTTTTTTATGATCCCAATTTTCCATTTAATTAACATATAATATTTTTTGAATCTTGCAAACCCTAAATCCCTAACCCTTTTGTTAATTTCTTACTTTAAGCCTCACCTAACCGAAAGGGAAAGCTAGATTAATGATTTATGGGTAAATTATACACGGCAAGAAACGTGCATAGACAAAGCACAATGAAGTCTAGGAGTATGATCTCTCTATAAACATAGACATCTCAATTCTACTTTTAATGTATAACTACAATTTAAAAACTTACATTGAGATTTAAAAATATTTATATTATTCAAACATGGTTGTAGAAGATCCCACATCGAAAATAAATGAGTTTAAAGAGTGACATATAAGTGGTATAGATTGGGTTTTAGCACAGACTAATTGATTTTGTATTACATGAGTTTAACCCCACTTATGCGATTACACGTGCAGTCAAACCCAATACTCTCAAAGCACACAAGCCACAAAGTCTCTTTATATTCTAATGTTTGGAAATTAACCAATATAGGTTCAGTTTTGTAATTTCTGAATTTTTAATAGTTTGTTAATTTGTTAAGTTATATTGTTGTTTTGGATACTTAAACAAAATAAACATCTAATGTTGGTAATGAATTTATATACGTTTATACGTAGGCGTAAATTTTCTGAATCGAACGTCATCTAATATTGCTAAGTGTATACTTCAGTATACGTAGGTATGAGTTGGAGTACAAATTAAGTTGTTAATTAGAGTGATGAAATTTGTTAATTTTAGTCCAATTATATATATATATATATGGTGTGGACTATTGTAAGATTGATATTAGTGCAATATACAAGCAATTATAATAACAAAAGGATTTGTATAATTCGACTAATTTGTGTTTATGAGCATGGATGAGGAAAAATGTAATTTCCGCGAATGAAAGATTGAAGAATCTATGAGCATGGATGAAGAATCTATTTTATGTAACTCACAGTTACATCACTCACCAAAATTCAAAAATTGAAAATACAAGCCCGATGGAGTATGGAGTGACTTAAGTGAGGCATGTAGACAAGGTTGTTAGAGATCCCATATTTTAGCTCAAACTGCACAGGAACTCAAAAACATAACAATTTACCATCGACTATTATGTTTTCTTCCATAAAGATTTGGTTTCTTACAGCTCAACTCAAGCTGGGTACAAAGATTTAACATCCACAATCTATCTTATACTCTCAAGTTTTTCATTTCCATGTGCAAAATATCTCATGTTCTATTGTGAGAATCTTGCAACAATTTATAGATATAGCTCTAAGTTGAATTTTTATGAATGAACCAAGCACATTGACATTGACTACGATCAAGCAGTTTGCGAAAAGCTAATGGCTAACGTTATGCACATGGGCCGATTTTCTTCAGCAGTAGCTTAAACTTTGGGAGCAATTAGTTTAACGACTTTGCGACAGAATACCAACGTAATGAACTCAGAGAAAAGGAGTTTTTTGATTATTCTATCTACGAATACAATAAGCAAGTATGGGAAAGATGAGAAGAGGGAGAGTGAAGAATTCTGTTGATATTGATAACAGATAGAATTCCCGCCAAAACCAATAGCTCCTTACACCACCTATGAGTGAATGACAAGTCAGTCAGCATTCAACAACATCCCACCATTAAGACAGAGCCTTTGAAAGCTTGAAAAGACCCATCTTGGACAAATGAGGTTGCATATGCCGATGATTGTGTGCTTTAGAAAATATATTAGCGAATTGAGCTTTAGTGGGAACATAGCTTGCATCAAGAAACCCTTCTTCAATTTGATTGCGAATGAAATGGCAATCGATCTCCACATATTTCATATGGTCATGATAAACAGGATTTGAGCTATCTTGAGTGCAAACTAACTGTCACACTACAAATGAATTGGTAAAGGAAGCTGCAAATCAAAGTCCAGTAAGAGAAAGGAAAGCTACTTCAATTCATAGTATTCTGCTTCAATCAAGGATCTGCTTACCACTCATTGCTTATTGGTTTTCCAGGAAATGAGGGAAGAATAAAGAAAACACAGTAGCCAGTTAGGGACTTCCTAGACATTTTGCATCATCCCAAGTCAGAATCACAAAAACTAGTGACTTGATAAGTAGTTGTTGCAAGCTTAGGATAAAACAGTCTACACTGTAATGTACCCTTTAAATACTTCATAACATGAAGAGCAGTCTACAAATGATGCTTTCAAGAAGTTTGCATAAACTAATTAAGTTGTATTACACTGAATGAGATGTCTAGTCTAGTGAAGTTCAGGTATAGAAGTCCACCAACAAGTCTCATATACATTTTTGGATCAAAAGGTAGTTCTCCTGACTTAATAAGATCAAAACTAGTCTCTAATGGACTTGGAACTACTTTGCAATCAGCAACTCCTGCATCGGTAATCAAATATGTAATATATTTGTTTGAGACAAAACCAAACCCTCTTCTAACCTGGAAATCACAATGCCAAGAGAGCACTTAACCATTTCCAAATCCTTAATAGTATAAAGATCATGCAAGTAATTTTCAACTCGCTATATCAACTTCATATCAAGCTCCATTATTAAATTGTCATCAACATATTGCACTAAAGCAAGAAAAGAAGCACCACTGCCTTGTGTAAACAAGTCGTAATCAGGTTGAGATCGAGAGAAACCATACTCAATCAGCTTACTTGAGATTTCTTTATGCCATTGTCTGCTAGCTTGGCGCAAACCATAAAGAGACTTTAGTAGCTTACATACATGTCATAGTTAAGCCTATGTGTACCCCTATAATGGTAGTAAAAATAAATCATCATCAATGGTTTTATGCAAATATGCATTATTGACACCACTTGTTGGATTGGCCAATCATATGTTGCTCCAATTGCCAAAAAGAGCCTTATTGTAACTAACTCGGCAATAGGACTAACTGTTTCAAAATCAATACCATGAATCTCATTAAACCCCTTTATTACCAATCTAGCTTTAATCTGTCAACCTCCCCTGTGCATTTATATTTCATCTTGTATATCAGTTTAGATAAAATTGATCTTTCACCAATCGGTAATTTAGTAAAAATCCAAGTCAAATTCCTCTCTTCGGCCTGAAGTTCCTCATGCATAGCTTATATCCATCTAGGAGCTTTAGTTGCATTATGATAATTCTTAAGTTCTTTATACTACAAAAGATAGGTCAGAAATGTTGTATGGCTCTTTGTAAAACTACATTGATCTATGGATGCCAGAAACACAAAGTCTTTATGCTAGGAAGGTGGAGAAAGAATCCTAGTTGATCTTCTTATCTACAAGTCTAGCACTACAGTAGGCACTTTTTCTTAAAAGGAAGTAACTCTTCTTGAAAAATCACATCGTTAGATACAATCCTTTTATTTTCTATAAGATCAAACACCTTATACCCTTTTTAGCTTCTAGAAAATCCCAAAAAACGCTTTTATGTGCTCTCTTCTACAATTTATCACCAACATGTAGCATTTTATAATAGCACAAACTACCAAAAATATGAAACTTGGCATAATCAGGTTGTTGACCATAAAGAATCTTAAAATGATACTTCCAATACAACAATATGGTAGGGAGAACATTAATAGTAAAAGTAGCCAACATAACTGCTTCTCCCCAAAATTGCACTGGCATTTTATCCAGAATCATCAAAGACCTTATAATCTCCAATAAGTATCTAAGTTTCCTGTCAACCACCCCATTTTGTTAAGGGGTATAAACACAAGATCTTTGATGCTAAACCCTTCTACTGAAACAAGAAAGCACACAGAACATTAACAAATTCACTCCCATTATCACTTTTTATTTTTTTAGACCACAAATTATAAATGTGTTTGAACCACTTCAATAGCATGGCATACTTCAGACTTATATTTAAGAAGAACTATCCAAAATAGTCAAGATAAACCTTGCACTAGTTAGAGTAGGAACCTTATATGACCATCAACTATCAACGCGTATAAGTTGAAACAAGCAATAGTAGTAATCATACTTTTATTAAAAGGAAAGAGATGATGCTTTGCACAAGGGCAAGTTTCACAATACTGAGAAGTACATTATACTTGAATAGCAGAAATATGACTCAAACTGTCAAAAGAAAGATGTCCTAGCTTAAGATGCCACTAATCAATAACATCTTTATTACAAATCGAAGATTGAACAATAAAACAATTATGTTTAATCCTTTCTATGACTTCTAGCAAAAAAGATGTAGCATCAAGCTAGTAGTATAAGTCATTCACCAACCATCCCACTGCAATTTGATTTTTAGAATGTAGGTATTGTAAATAACAACAGGAAGCAGAAAAAAGAACTTCAATCCCATAATATTTTACTAATTGACCCACAAAAAGCAGGTTATATCTAAATTTAGGTGTACAAAACACATCGTTCAACTTCATTTCCCTTCAATCCATATATTTACCAATACATTTCAAAAGTTTCACACTGTCATCTGGTACAATAACCTCTTACCTAATTTTGGCAAAGGTAACATGACTAAACAAAGCAGAATTGTCATAAATATGCATTGTAGCACCACTATCTACAATCCATGTACCACATTGTTGCACACCATCATATTTTAGAAAAGATTGCTTACCAAAGAAGCCTACAAAAGCAATGAAAGAAGTAGGTGCATGTAAAGGAGATTTTGCAACTTGTTTCCCTTTCAACATATGATATACCATGCACCATTTGATTCATGCTCTTTGTATCACCATTATGAATAGGTTTACCATGGCCTGATAAATATGTATTCAAGATAGCACTAGATTGATGAGCAAAAATGGTTTAAGGTTTTGGCAAATTTTACCTATCATCGAATCTAGTGGTTCTTTTGGTCCTTTCCACCATGGAAAATAGCCAATCAACTTAAAAAAAACTCAGATATAGTATGTTTTGGTTTGTTGCAGTAGTCACAAACCAAACGAGGCTTATCCTGCTTCATAAAACGATTGCCACTGTTCTGATTTCTTGTAACATTTCCCTAAATCCTTGAACTAGCCCTAGAAAAAAATTAGTGATTTATAGTGTATATTCTATCATTACTTCACTTTGCATCTCAATTCTTATCAGCATTGAATGCCTTGTTGATAGAATGTAGTGGATCCATTAAAAGGATTTGATGTTTCACATGATCAT
This sequence comes from Euphorbia tirucalli, assembly GCA_039660915.1. Lineage (NCBI taxonomy): Eukaryota > Viridiplantae > Streptophyta > Magnoliopsida > Malpighiales > Euphorbiaceae > Euphorbia > Euphorbia tirucalli. The sequence goes on along the minus strand of CM077634.1, from coordinate 72,202,072 downwards.
ACCTCTCATATAATCCAAGTAGAAATAGCATCAACTTGTCCTCCTCCTCTAGATATGCAATTTTCTAAAAGTATTGCATATACATGTTCTTCCAGCTCCACAATTACACTTAGGAATAGGCCTCAACATCTGAAGTTCATCCTAATATCTCTTTAAAGTGTTGATATAATGTAATACAGAGAGATTTCACTGTGTAAACATACTGGATCTCACATTTGATCGTATACATCATAGGATCATTGCTATCTCTGAATTTGTGCTCCACTGCCTTCCACAAAACTCAAGTTGTAGCAATGTAATTGAATCCACCAACTAAATCCTTCGAGATTGTATTGACGATCCATTGTGTAATCAACTAGTAACCAAACAGTTGATTCTTTTCCACTTAAGATGCTCATCAGTTCCTTTTTCTGGCTCTGGTAAATCATCAAGCACAAAACTCAGCTTCTCCTTTGTTGTGAGTGCATGTATCATCGAATTCTTCCACAAAAGGTAGTTGGATTCATTCAATTGTGTTGTAATCAATATGAGACCAAGATTTTCTATACTCCAGCAATCTTCAGCTTGACCTCCTTATTCTTCCTCCTCCAAACTGGAATCCACTTCATTTCAAAATGGATCTCCATTTGGATTGGAGTTGCTACTCGTTTGCCTCTTTTCTAAGCTCTAATACCATAATGAATTTTAAAAAAATATATAGTTTTATTGATTATTCTCTCGCATCAATCCAAATGAAAATTACATTTGATATTTATAGAACTAATCATAAGAGTACAATAAGCAAGTATGGAAAAGGTAGGTAGAGAGACAAAGTGAAGAATTTTATTGATAACAAACATAATTTTCCGTCAAAATCAACAGCTCCTAACAATACCTACGAGTGAATGACACATCAGTAAGCATTCACCAACACAATGGATATTTCATTCCGTAATGATTCTCTACTCAAAAAGATAAGTTTAAATTAATTATTCGATTGACTCCAAATATTTTGTTCCGACTCCGCCACAAATTTATGCACGTGCTTCTCAATAGACCATATGAGCAATTTTGCTAATCTTTTCACCAAGGCTCGACAACTGTACGTAGCTTATCTTGTAATTCGAATAATTGTGGCGAATGAAAATCGTTATTACCCCATTCTTGATTCTTAGTTCTTTTTTTCTTTTTCTTTTCTAAATTTCAATTTCATTAAAGAGACCAATTTCGAAGCAAATTGGTAGAAGAAAACGATGTTTTGGAGGCCATTGGTGCCTATGTTGGATTTACGTGCACGTACTTCAATTCGATCAGTCTGATGATTAAATTAAATCTTATCTTTTTCACATTTCTTTTTTCTTTTGTTCTAAGATTAAATTAAATCTTATCTTTGTCACTGTATTACTTAATAATGCAATAATTAATATTTGCTGTATGTTTTAATGAGTGACTGATTCTCATATATATAATTTTATATTCTTAATTAGAAAAAATAAATAATTTCATTATGTTTTGACAGCTGCTTAATTACAATATATTATGAAGAAAAAAAAAATATTACATTTTATTTTTGTTCTTATCATATTGGACAGTGTTTAGAAGTTAATTTTTATGGTTTGTGGGATCACGTGAGCATTCTACTCGTTGTCTCGTTTTCGTAAAATTGAGTAAAGCATCTCCAATTATAGGAATTCAATTATTGCAAATACTTTTTTCCAACAATGAAAAGTTATTAAAAAAATAATAATAATAATCAATTTAAAAAATACTAAATTTTATTATTTGATAAATAATTAAACATCTATAATAATAATTGATATTCAAGTATAAAAATATTAACAAATTAATCTATAATCTCAATTACTAAACCACCAATTATTACAGGTGACACAATAATTGAAAAGCAAAAACATCATAACTAATCTGGGGTTCACCTGTGTATAATAACTGAGAAGAGTCAAGAATATAGTAGTATAATTTGAGCTTTTTGGTAACTAATTAAATTGGAATTTTCATTAGTGACAAAAGAATTATTAAATCAAAGAAGAGGAATAATCTTGCCAGACAAGCAAACAACCATATCTCAGTAGGTAATAAAAAAATCCATCAATCATTCCCATATATATTAAATTAATTAATTAATAATTAGATTTTCCTCATTATAACAATTATCAACTTGAATACTGATGATTTGTTAAAGAAAAAACAACTTAAATACTGATCCCCATACATCTGCATCATCCATTTCTTTTGTCCTTTTCATAATAATATGCATTATTTATAAGTAAATAAATCTTACTTATTTTAAAGTTATTTTTCTTCAATTCTCCACTAATTTAATAAGAGTCATAAATGTACCAAAATTTCATAAAAAATAAACGAATAAGTTCATTAAATCAATTATAATCAGTTTAATCAATTTTTTGAATAAATTAAGATTCGCTTAAATGGTATAAATATCAATTTATCTAAAATAAATATCTCAAATTGAAATTTATATGCAACAAATGAGTCATTTAAAAATAATTTGATTAACTCCAACTAACTATTTGGAATTTCTTGCAAAAATATAGACAAATCATTTATAAATGGTTATTACAGGTGTCAAAAGTGATATTGATAGAAGATAAAATGTCAAAGGGGAGAGAATATTTATATATATTTTTTATAATAATAAAAACAATTAGTCACTGTATGATCAATGGTGGGATTGCAATTGGATAGCAATTTCGATTTACTCTATAATATAGAATTGGTATTAATAAATTATTAATTAGAAGTGGGGACTTAAAGCATATAAAAATGGAATTTGAGGTGGAGATTTTAAGGGGCTAAGGGCTGTAACGTTTTAGACAGAAATTCTCATAAGTCACACATTAATTACCAACCACAAATAAAGTGTACAATAATAATAATAATAATATTAATTTGAAGCAGACATGATGAGTGTTCGCTAGAAACGCGAAATGAATTGACATTATTAAATTCAACTTGATGTCAATCCATTTCCCCCAATCAATTAACAATTTTTGCTTTTTCTTTTTTTTTTTTTTTTTTTTTTTTTAAAAAAAAAACCCTATAATATCAACCTCAACGAGCCACAAGAAACTCTCCTTTGGAGTTTGAATATAGGGAGGTCGGGAAAATATATTTTATATATATATTTTAAGGTATGACAAAAATTCATATTTTGATAGGTTTTGTTAATTGAAATATGAATTGGAAAAATTCCTCTTAAAATTAATCTTAATAGGAAAATGATTATTTTTAGATCATAAGCAAGAGTTGTTGCTTATTTATTTGTCCGTGAGTTTTGGAGCTCGTGATCGGAGAAAAGTATATATGTAGAATATGATTGTAATCGGGGTCTCTTGAGTGTGGAGAGTTAGAGACTTGTATAAGAAGAATGTAATTTTTTTAAAAATTATATCAACTTGCCACGAATGAATAAATGCTTCTCTTCGTCAGACTATGAATGTAGGTAAAAATAATTAAACCACGTGCATGTCTTGTTACTGATTAAGTAACTAACTTTTTTATCTTATTTTATATAGTTTTTTCACACGTAATGCCAATCGCTCCATTAATAAGCTTAAGTACAATTAGAGGAATGTAATTTATAGACTTGTTTCATTAAAATAATAAATAAACAATATTTTTAAAAATTATAAAATTAGGATTAGAATAATTTAATAATATAAACTTTTCATTTTAATAAACCTTACGAATAGTTTTAAATTAAAAATACAGTTTATATTCATAATAATATATAATATTAGTTTCAAATTATTTATTTTGATTATTGATGTATATATATAGAGAGAGATATAGATATGTCAATGTTACAGGATCAGACTAGTCGGTTCGATTGGTTCAACCATTAACCGACCATGAGTCTGGTCAGTTTGATGAAAAATTACAATTTTCTAAGATAATCATAATTCATTATAATATATTATTAAATAATTTTTTTAAAAAAATAATTATCCAGTTAAACCATTGGTTCAAATCGTGAACCTTTAGTTTTACCTGTTCGATCTCCAGTCTGATTTTAATAATATATATATATAATTGATATATATATATATATATATATCAATTGAAATGTAATTTTATATATTTTCATATATGAAAATAAATAGAGAAAACAATGAGTTAATTGATTTTAAGTTTAAAATTTTGAAAAATATATAATTAACTAAGAAAACAATGAGTTAATTGATTTTAAATTTAAAATTTTGAAAAATATATAATTAACTAACTAATACATTATAATGTATAAAATACACTGAATTATAAATTATTGATTGACAATATTAGTTATTACATATAAGTTATAATACGCTCTTTCAAAATCAATACTGTCATTGTAGAGCGTAAAGTAAAAAGAAAAAAAAAAAAAAAAAAAAAACTGATAATTCTAAAATTGAAAATAGAAAAGTTTATTATTAATAATTCATCGTAGCTAACGAAGTCAACTGATCAGACGGCAACGATGAGAGGATTGGCGCAATGAATTCATAAACTGCAGTGAGAATCAAATCACATGTTAGATCACGTGACTGACATGTAGCACGTTCTTGCCTTCCGTCGAGTCCAAATAGCTAAACGACGGCATCCAGTCTATTCTTATTCACGCATACATTTGCTTAAAATTTTACAATAAATCTATATATTTCGATTCAGCTTTAAGTAACTTTTATATTTCCACAAAAAAAAGTAATTTTTATATTTATAATTTCTGAAAAATTTATAACAAATTTATTAGAAAAGTCTCAATGCTACAAAGAAACTCACAAAAACGTCTATATATATCTATTTATGGAGCCTTTCCAATAACAATAATGGAAATCATACTTAGGTTGAATAGCATAAAGTAATGAAATATTATAGAATTTACTAAAACTAATGTTATCATAATCGAACCAGATCAATCGGTTTGATCAGTTTAATCACGAACTGACCATATATCTGGTCGTCATGATCAAAACTTTTAATTCTTAAAAGTAATAATAATTAATTATTAAATATTATTAAATAATTTTTTGTGGACAAATCATATTATAATTTATTATAATATATTATTAAATAATATTTTTTAAAAATAAATATTCGGTTACATCAGTAAACCAGTAGCTTCACTGTTTCGCTTTCCGGTCCAATTATGATAACATGACTAAAACTATACTCCCTCCGTCTCATTTTGATAGACTAATTTACTATTTTAGTCCATCCTAAATTATTACAACTTTCTATTTATAAAAAGTTAGTTAAGTTTTAGTTTCTCTATTATACTTTTATTTACTGTATAAAAATCAACGAATTATACCATATTAATTTAAAATTATAAAAGTTATTTTCATCTAATATAAAACTTTTTTTTAGTTAATGCTAATTTGATCCTATTGGATTGTTAAATAATATTGTCACAGTATGACTATTATATATAAAAATTGTCAGAAATTGAAAATAATCTATTAAAATGGGAGGACGGGAGTGCAAAGAATATGATTTGTTTACTGAGTAACAACTTGTGATAATTAATGAATTATGTTTTTTTTTTCATTGTGGACATAAATAAAAAATTATTTAACAATCGTACGTAAATTTTTTTTTTTTTACCACAAATGCCAAATTGAAAATTATAAATTATAATTACATCAATTAATTAAGATCCAATTGAAACATATTAACTTTTTTTTTTTTTTTCTTTTACCGAAGAAACATACTAACTTATTATTATTAGGGAATTTACACAAATACAGAAAGGGCGCACCAAAACTGCTGTAACCAGCCAGCCGCACTAGTAATAGTATGGCGCCACACGTGTAAAGTATAAAAAAGGAGTATAAAAATATAAATATATCTTAGCCACGACACGTGCAATCACAAACCCACATGTCAACTTGCAATCTTGCAATTTGGTTAATCAAGATGAAAAAGATTTTGAAAGTAGAGTCAAAGTTGAACTAGATTGTGAATTTATTTATTTGTTGAATTGTATCAACTTGTCCACTAATTTTCAATGTTCTATTTATATATATTGTGTCTTTTTTTTCCCTTTCTTTAGGGATATAATTGTTTCGATGATTTTTAAATTTCTTTTTAACTATCATCATTTTTAGGATTCGATAGCTTCATGAACATTTTCAATTTACTGGATTAATAATTACATATAATAATCTTTAACATGCATGTATAATTAAATAAGTAATTAAATTATTCTTGTTATTATTATTGTGATCATCGTCATCAATAAAATAATCTATTTTATCTGCTCTTAAGTGAATGTTTAAAAAAAAAACCGGAAATGCAGTATTTGCTGCATAAGTTTGTATCTAATTTAAATATTTAATACTAAATATTTACAACAAAAAGAAAAAAAAATTTATTGCACAAAAACTAATATAAATTATAACAACAATGTCTTAAAGTTAAAGTTGTTTTCATATATGAATCCTTTTAGATCTAATAGTATATCATGATAGCAAAATCAGAACTATATAGCATTAAATTTAGGATAAACAATTTATTAATCTTTATATTTTTATGTATTACACTAGTTTGTCTATAGATATATTTTAAAGTTCTTAAGTTTTGTCTCAACAAACTCTTTAGTGATTTTCTTTATTTTTGGTTATAAGTAAAAAAACTTAATTACAGTTATTCTAATAAAAGTTTTTGTAGTATACGCATATGTACCAATATTTCTATACTTATATATATTAGTTTTAAAAATAAAAAATATCGCTATTATTTATTTTCTTTAGTACATTGTCATTTTTTATTAGTTTAATATAATATCTATAAACGAACGATACATACTATTGTGAATTTTGATATTTTTTTAAAATAATATCTTTTATATTTATTAATGATGTCCATAATTTATATTTGGGATGAAAAGTTTGAATTTATAAGTTTATATAGCTCTACTCCTGATTTTATATTTTTTGAAATATTTTATTTTATTTTTTTTAATAAAACAAGCTCTATGTCAATAGATTTTAGTTCTATAATTATATAAAATTTAATAAATTAATTAATCAATATGAGTAATATTAGAATTATGTGAGGAAAAAAACATAAAATAGAAAAGATGATATATTTTATCATTATCAAATATAATTGATAGGTGATAAATATACCAATAATTTCAAGTATTAATTGGAATTAAATGGAGTTTTATTAAATTAATTGTGGCTAATTAAAGCTAATTTCAGGTTATAAATTAAATTGGAGTAAAAGCTGTGATAAATATGATCAAGCACGCTCGTGAGCAAGCTGGAAGAGGGCTGGGAAGCAGCTGTAACCAGAGAGAGAGGAGGCTGACAGAATTACCCATGACGTGGGTCCCAAAGTGGAAATGAGAAAGAATTATGTCTTGTTTCAAAGAAGATATTTGACTTTTTGAAGATTTGTCTTTCATATCTCACCAAACCACAGTTGTTGAACCTTTTGAATATTTTATTTGTGTGCTTAAAATTGAGCCACATTGTTAAGTACAATTTTATTATTTTAATCCTTAGGGTATTTTGGTCTTTGAGTGAGTGCTATATATACCTCACTTGGTTCTAGTTGTAGAGAGCTTTTTGGTTCTTAACTCTTGGTTCATTTTCTTGTATTATATTTTTATAGTTTAATATAATTTCCCTTCATTTTTATTTTCTTCTTATTCCTTTTCTGCTGAACCTGCTCATGCATAATGAGTAGTCCGTTTTAGGCAGGTTTGAGCCAGCTCGGCTGGCAGTAGTAAGCACTCCCTCTCCTTGTTTATTATGAGCATTATTTGTATGATGATTGTTTATTGATATGCTTTATTTTTCCATGAGATTGATCACCTCATATACTAGTGGTTAGGATGAGACCGAGAGGAGATTCTTAACTATGGAAAAGCCTTGAAACACATGCTTGTTTATTGCTGAAGAAATTCGAGTAGACTGCATGCTAGGGGTTTTTATATTTGATGAAATGCTTGCTGAATCTTAATGCATAATTAAGTAGTTTATTGCTGAAGAGATTCGATTAGGCTGCTTGTTATAGTATCCACATGTCCGGAGGTTCCTAGTGTGGTGATTTGAGAGCGAGAAACCCTAGATCTATGCTCTGTAACCCTGCTCATAATGGTTAAGAAGATGAATGTACTAAAACTGCTTGCTATTCTTGATTTGAGTCTACTTCTTTCTTATTGTTGCTATTGTTATTTTCATTCTTTGCTATCTTGGATTTGATGCTTAGAACTGTTTAGGTTACTTAATTATTTCTCTTTAAAACTTCATTTTATTTATAAAAGAAATCAGATTTGCCTTTTTGCTCGAAAAATTAAAGTTGTTCGCTCAGATACCTGTGAGAACGATACTTGGTCTTGCCTACATGCTACAATTAACCCAGTGCACTTGCTAGAGTCCAATCTTTAGGCAACAATAATAAAAATAATTTTGAAATTATTAATCTAATTTCACCTTCAACTTTACTAAAAATATTAAACACAGCAACTATATAATTATAATAGGTACTAATAAAAATTTTTTCCCCCTAAATCAAACATTCATGCAAAAATCAATATTCAGAAGCAATCATATTCACCCTATACCCTAACTAATCAATCAAATACGTACAAACAATGGGCAATAACACATAGGAACCAAAAGAAAAATCAATTATGGAGACTTCCAATGAATTTCAGAAATAAAATAAAGAGTTAGCATCAACAGGGATCAATTAGTTAGTTTGTTCGGTAATAAGTTGTCAGTTATTTAGTTAGTTTGTTAATTAAACTGTGAGTAATACATGCGGTCATCTCATTTTGATAGATGACTTTGTTATTTTAGTTCGTTCCGAGTTATAAACAACTTTCTATTTATAAAAATTAGTTAAGTTTTATTTTTTCTATTTTATTAAGAATAAAAATAACAAATTACATTATACTAACTTAAAAATATAAATGTTTATTCAATCTCAACATAAAACATTTTTTAAAAATGCTATTAGTTAATGCTAAATTATTCCTATCGGGTAGTTAAATAATATCAAAGTAGGAATATTATACGTAAAAATTATTTTTAAATTATCTTAGCTAAAATTTTTTAAACTATGTGAAGAATGAAAGTGGTCTATTGAAAAGAAACGGAGAGAGCAATTAATTAAGCTGTATTTGTAGGATAAACATATTCTATATATATATATATGTAAGCCAAATACATAGATATCCTCCTGAAAGTGTGTAAAAACGCCTACTACCCCCTGAACTTTGAAAATATCCTAATGCCTTCCTGAACTTTGAAAAAGTGATCCAGTTAACTCCTTTGCTGCCACTTGTCACTCAATTGTTAGTTATCTCATGTTTGACTTTTCAAAGCAAACTCTGGTTTTTATGGGATTTAGAGGGCAAATTGAGCCAATTTTAAGAAATTCAGAAATGTATTAGAATATTTTTAAATTTAGTAGAACAGTAGGTATTTTTGACTAAATCCAAAGGTGTTTATGTATTCAGCCTATTATAAACTATGGAAACATACAATGCATTGACGATGACTTGAAAATAGTTGAAATTGAGTAATGTATTAAGAAAAAAAAAAAAACAAACAAACTGGGAAGACTGGCGACAGGGGTCAACTCATGACGTCAATTTGATATCCTAATTCGTTTAGTCGCCGTTAGTTTCGTGGAATTCCAAGTCATTTTAGGCAATGTTTACCGTGTTTGAAGGTAATTTTTGAAAATTTATTAACAAATAATTTTTATAAAACAAACTATTAATAAATGGATTCTTTTAACTTTATACTTCTTTTTAATAAAATTCTAACTTTATATTTACAAAATACTAAGAGCAAATCTAACAGTACCGCAAAGTACTCTTAGACTATCAAATTGCTAATCCACTATAATTTTGAGTATTTCAGGGTACCGTATTTTATGGGATATAATTAAATTATTATTATTATCATCTTATATTTATGTATTAAATTAATTATATTGTGTTTATTTATGTGTGTGTTTGCAATATTTTTGATTGTATAGTCTTAATATTGATATTTTTTATGCTATATTCGCATTAAAATTATGATAATAATTTTATTTTTATATAGTATACATTTAAATATTAGCAAATGTGTTTGGTTTAATAATTTTGTCTTTTATTGTTAGTGATATTGCCACACGCCTAACTTATTTTCCATCAACGCTTTTTTGTTAATGTTGTATTGTGTTTGGATTGTCAATGAAAGTAATTTTTTTTGTTATATTTCATTTTTATTATATATATATATATATGCTAAATAATGCTGATAGAAATAATTTTTTCTATTTTTATTCAACAATAATAGCAATAATTAATTTAATAATCAAAATTTTAATTTTTAAATTATATATTAATTTATTTAATTTTCAATCATTACATTAAATAAAACCAAATTTGGATACAATTTGTTAAATAATAATTAGAATATAAATGATGTGAGGAAATTAATATAATAATAATATTATTATTATTATTACTTGGAAGAAATTTTTTTTAAGGGATCGAAAATGGGATAAATAGATGGAGAAGAAGTACTGTAGATACTACATACATAAGATTTGCAGTAGAGAAAATAGGAGAAATGGTTAGATTTACCCTAGTTCTTTTTTTTGTTGAAAAATATCTCATTATAATAATATGAAGAGTATTTCTAAAATAGGTATAGAAATCAGAATATGAGTTATGAGTTTTTAAACCCGATTTAGTTAAATTATGAGCTACACTATTTAAATTCCTCCTAGCATGATTAAATCTAATGAAATAAAAAAAGAAAAGAAAAAAAAAAGAAAAGTAAGATTAAGTTAAGTTTCTTTAATGAAAATTCCTAATTATAGATGTGAGAAACAATATGTTTATTTTTTTATTTACAAGAAAAAAGAAAATGTGAGAAGTCAAGCAGGCGGTTTGTGGGGCTGGGCGTCAGTGAAAGAAACACAAAGTCACAAACTTTAAACGAAAAGATATAAAAATTAAGGGCAGCGATGAGCGAGAGTGACTTAAAGTTTTTGGAGTTTATCGAATTGAGTTGTGGGCCCATTGGGCCCTACTTTGTTAAATCTGTCTTTAGACACCGACTTTTAACAACTTCTTTCTCTCTCTTTCTCTTTTTTATGTTATTTTACAATTCCTATAATCAACATTGGGCCCATTATATAATTATTTCTTCCTACTTTTTTTTTTTTTAAATTATTTTCTATTAAAATAACGTTTTCAGAGAATTATTTGATTTAATATTACGACATGCTTACGTTAGTTGTCACGTCATAACTTACCCGAAAATGTTGACCCGACTTCCTCTTCCCCATGGGCTTCCGGGTGACTTATCCATTTTACTAAAATATTAACAACATAAAATTCTTATTTGAATACCAAACATATTTAAATACCACCAAAAATTAAATTACATTTTTAAATTAAAATTTACATTTTTAAATAATTAAACTTTCAGTTACCTTCTTTCCGACTAACGTTATGTATGAGAGTGAAAGCATGGCCAAAATCAACTTTTCTAAACACAAATGCTCCATTTTCTTATAGTCTTATCATGTGTTTTTAAAGGTGTGATAAAACTTTTGCGTTATTTGAATATTCATTTTATCTTAAATATTATATTTTATTTCAAATCGTCTTAAACTGCGATAAAACTTATATGAAACTTTTGTTCAATAAAATTTATTTTTCATAAACTTATCTTTTTATTATGAATTGAATGTAATTTTATATCATTTTTCATAGATGTTGTTGCATATATTTATCTATTCTCCTTTACGTTACATATATCATAAATTTTTTATTTCAATAAAAACATAAAAAGTGAGATTTAAAGGACATCTAGCACTATCAATTTGACTTGGAACAAACAAGATTTCAAGAACAAATAATAGGTCAATATTCGAAAGACATGCACAATTAACATAACAATAATATATATATATATATATATATATATATATATATAAAATTTCATATTTGATTATGATACTGCTATTATTATGTTTGCTGTTTGCTAATTGATAATCAATGTTTAGTAAAATATGAAAAAATTTTACAAAACAACTGATAGAGAAAAAAAAAAAAACAAAGCTAAAATGAAGTATAACTAGAAAAAATACTTTTTTTGTTTCTACAAATCTATCTGCAACTATTATCAGCCTCGAACGAAACATCTCTATCAATGGTGTTTCGCATCAAACAGCAATAACACATGAAAAATAGGTCTAAATGGGCTCATAATATAATGACAAGCTTGCACTCTTGAATAGCACACGTGTTCATTGCTTTCTAGTACAATGAGAATAGGAAAATCTAGTGACAGGTTAAAGAGGATCAAGATTTGATTTTTTTTTTTTTTTTAAATCGTTCAACATGAATGTTAACAAATTGTGAGAAAAATTTTGGGCATTTATGAAGAAAGAATTAATACATAAATAAAACTTAAATAAACAATTAAACATTGCTATTCAAACTTAGATGGGAGTAAAATAAAAATTCATATAATTGAATAAAGATATAAACGTCATTATGTATTTGCAACTGGGTCCGATTTTGCTGCAAATCATTTTTTTTTTCATCGGATTAAAATAAAACATGAATATTAATTATTTCAAAGCTTTTTTCTTTTTTACATGAAAAAAAAAAAACTAAATGCCCAGCAGTAAATTTTTTGATTATTATATACTGAACTGAAATGAATAATATTGTAATAACAGACATATATATGACGTTAGGTCTAATTTTATCACTACTACTGGGATTTAATGATGGTAATTATTTTTAAAAGCGTAAATAAAATTAAAATTATTAGAACTGCGCACGCGCAAGAAAAAGAAATAAACTTTATCACCTAACATGACATTATTATTATTATTATTCATATTGAAATGATATTTCAGAAAAAATAAAAATAAAAATAAAAAGAAAGAAAGAAAGAAATGTAGTTGACTACCTAACAAGACACAATTATAGTTAAAATGAAGTTAAATAGAAATGTGGTTGACCCCTTTGTTGGGTGGTTGAGATGTATATCTAATTTATATGTTTGAAAATCCATTATTAATTACTCCACTTTTGTCAACCTTTGCATTCATCTGATTGTAGATGTTATTCAATCCATCATTACTCTTTTTTAATTCCACTATTTCATTATCCCCCTTTTTATCCAATTAATTACTTCTTCATCTTCTGTAAATTCATTTCATCCGCTTTTCCGTACTAATAAACATTTTTCTATTATATTATATTATTTATTTCTACTCTTGATAGATTCAAATCTTTGTTACATCATGCTCTTCATTTCCAGACGAAATTAATTATTCTCAAGACATAAAAGAAAAGTAGCTTGCTTGCATCATATTAACTAAATTTGTGAGCTTCTAAAGTCACACAAAAAGTATTACAATGGATTTTTCTTGTAATATTATTTTATTAGGAACTCGACACATTTAAGAATGTGTCCTGCAAATTCTGATAGATAACAAAGCATAAATTAGGCATGGACCTACATAAATATGAGGTATCAAACTGTCAATTAATGGGTAATTACAGATACTTGACTCGGTTAATCCATCACTGAATTTTCTTAAATTGGAATTACGCTCAAGAAAATAATATGATTTTGGATAAATTAAACAAATTTATTATAAGATGAGAAATTACCCAACCCATTAAGAAATAACTAGCCCAACCCGTTTATAAATGGGTTGGGTTAAAACCCAATTATAGCCCACCCACCTATGCAATCTCCCGTGCTAAACTCTCTCGATTTCTCACAGAATCACAGCCTCCTGCTCGGTCATTTTTCTCCTCTCGTGATTCACCTTTTTGAGTTTTTGTTCTTGTTTTGATTGAGGTTAGTTAATTTATTTCATTTGATTTCAGTTATGATTCAGGGTTTTTGTTCAAATTGGTGCTTTGCTTTTAATTTCGTTCGGAATTAGCTGTGAAAGAGGCAATACAATGTATCAAGCCAGAACATGGCTATCAAGAAGCATCTCAAATCTCTCCTCTCATCCTCTACGCGTCTGTGTGGTTGGAAGTGGTCCTGCTGGCTTCTATACTGCTGAAAAAGTAATTTTTTTTATCAAATTTTTGGTTAATGTTCAAATCTTTGAGCATTTGTCTCATTGATGTGATTTTTTGTATTTAAATTGCAATATCAGATGTTGAAGGTGCATCAAGAGGCGGAAGTTGATATCATCGATCGATTACCGACGCCATTTGGATTAGTACGCTATGGTGTTGCACCTGATCATCCAGAAACAAAGGTGGGAAATTTTTTTCTTGACTATGTCCGCTGAGTTTTATTTCTTCACCTTTTTCTGAATTAGCAATATTGGAATATTTAATTTACAGTTTTGGGAGCCATACCGCATTGTTTTTTTGTGATGGCAAGAACGAATTTGGAATGTAAAAGATGGAACTTTAGTCTTTGAAAGTTTTAAAATTGTTGAACAATTATCTTATTTGAGCTTATTTTAGCAGAACACTTGCAACAGATTGTGACAAACCAGTTTTCAAGAGTTATGCAACATGAACGATGCTCATTTTTAGGCAATGTCACGCTTGGTTCGTCCATTTCACTACCTGAGCTTCGTGAGCTGTATCATGTAGTAAGTCCTTTTGCTCTGTAAGGTTGTTACTGCAAGTAGTGCTTTCCGTTTGAAAAATTGTGGTTTCTTAAAATATTTTTGCCTAAAGGCTAACTTATGAAAACGTAATCAAACAGGTTGTTCTTGCATACGGTGCTGAAAGTGATAGAGCTCTTGGGATTCCAGGAGAAGTATGTTTCATGACAGCATGTTATGTTTTTTCTTGTTCTTTTTCAAGTACACAAAGTCTTAACTTATGTATAGTTGTTGATGCTATGCCTGTTGCTTCTTATTCACAACCATGTGGTGGTTATGGCTGTAGCTAGATGTTTTTTTTTAATGTGTATTTAATTTTGGCAGGATTTGTTGGGGATACACTCAGCTAGAGAATTTGTGTGGTGGTATAATGGGCACCCAGATTGCAACAGCCTGAACCCTGATTTGAAGAGCACTGATACAGCTGTTATCCTGGGCCAAGTAAGATCATGTTTAAATGATGAGAAACTTGGTTTTATTGTAATTGATGAGTAACTAGTAATATGTGAATGTAGAACTAGAAATTCATGCTTGGAATTTGCTCTCATAATATCATTGATTTACTGAGATGTAGTGTGTATTTCGTAATATAAGGTTCTAACGCCCAGTTTCATTACTGGTCTCATGTGAGCATTTTTAGTGTCATAAGAATGAATGTGATAAGCTGTCTTTTTCTTGTCATGCTTGTTTGGCATACACTGAAATTGTGCACGTAAGCAAAGTGTAATGGGCTAAAGTAGCTGCTACAAAGACTGTGATTGTGCCTATCAAAAGCTATTACGTTCATGTATAACAGCATACACTCAACCATCTCATCAAATGTAGCTCTTGATGAAGGATTTGATGCCCAAACATTTATCTGACTTCAAAGTAAATGATCAACTTTGCCTTCGTTTAGGGAAATGTAGCTCTTGATGTTGCTCGTATCCTTCTAAGGCCGGCAGCAGAATTGGCGCGTACTGATATCTCTCTCCATGCTTTAACTGCTTTGGAGCAATGCTCTATAAGGTTTTCTCTTTTTTCTTTTGGGTTGGCTGTTGTGGTCATTTGATAGTGAACAGATGGATCAACTGCTCTGTTACAAGATTTGCATATCTTATAGTCTGATCATCATCACAGGAAAGTGTATATAGTTGGAAGACGAGGGCCGGTTCAAGCTTCTTGTACTGCGAAAGAATTACGTGAACTTCTTGGTACTTTTTGACACCTTGTTAATTTGTAAACTTGCCAATATCAATTGTACTTTTGTTTTCTTTACTTCTTGGAATGCATTATTGTAGATGTTTATGAGTAGCATTTTGCCCATTGTTATCAAATAATTTAGGTGTTCCATTTTTAAAACCAGTGTGCTGATTGTTATTTATGGGTAAGGTCTTTTATTATCATTTTACCTGAAGTTGTTTTATGCATATGGTTTTCCAAATTACAACTATCGAATTTTCACATGACATGTAAATCTGCAAGTATTTTGACAGAGAATGTCAGAGGGGCCAATTACTTGACCAATTGTTCCATGAGCCAAAGATCTTGAGGGTATATTCTATAAGTAAAAAGGGGTACATGTTGGAGCCTAATGAATGAGGCAGTTAGTTTCTACCTTGGGGAGAGCGAGTGCTGTGGCTGTTTTTTGTGGCCTGCATAGCTGTCGAGGGATCAGGCTGTATTTCTGTTGGTTATTTTGAAATTTGGCTTTGAGATTGGAAGTAGAAATAGCCTGCTTGTTACTTCCTTTTGTTATTTTCATCTTGTTTGGCTCTTTTTAATGAATAAACTCTCCTTATTTCCTCCATTGTTATTACTGTTATTTGAGTTTTGTTCTTGTGTGATATCTATCATATTTACTGTTTCATTTATTTTTAAAATCTATGTATTGTTCATGATTATTTAAAATTGACTTTTGTTTGAGTCAATTTGTCTGGCCTCATTAACCTGACTTCTTGTACAATTCATTTCAGGCATTAAAGGTTTGCATGTTCGGATTAAGGAAATTGATTTACGTAAAAGTGCTGAAGATGAGGTAAATATATGCCTTTTCATTTTACGCATTTGGATTGTAATGATTATATTCAATAGTGTGTATTTTAGTGCGTTTCACCTCCTTTTGTCTACTTTAAAATTTTTCTGGTTCCTTCAATATGAGTTGATGCCATTTAGGTATGACTTATCAGATATCTTTTTATTTGGTCACTACTATATGGTGAACATAGCATTGCCTAGATAAGGCATTGCTGTTGGTCAAACCAATTAATCAGTTAGCTGATATTGGTGTTTTGGTTTTTCTACCTCATGGGGAAAACAAAATGTCATTAGGTCCTTATTTAATTACTTCTTTTCCTTAATGTATTTGATTAGAATCAACTATGATGGAAGAATTGTTAAAACTTTGTTGAGAAATAGGAAGGAATCATTCTCTTATAATACTTTCTGCAATAGTTCCAGCTGCTTTCTAGACATCAAATAGATTTAATAGCTTCCTAATTTAGGTTTACATCTTTTTATTTTTACCATCTAGTTCTTACTATTGATTGTATTCTGTATTTTTTCTGTTGCTTAATGATAAAGGAAGTGCTGAACAAAAATAGAATCAAGAGAAGGGTTCATGAGTTGCTTTCTAAGGCTGCCACGTCTAGACCCTCCCATCCAAGTTCAGGTGGACGAGAACTGCACTTTGTTTTCTTTCGGAAGCCTGATAGATTTTTAGATTCAGATGGCAAAAGTGGCCATGTTACAGGTGTGCGGTTTGAGAAGACTGTTGTTAAAGGTACTTTTCTGTCTGAGCATAATTATGGTGGATTTGTATTCAGCGTGTTCTTCACTTTTAGTTTTTGGATATTGGTGCTTTCCAGTTGCAACAAACCATGGTCCAACGCTATGGTTGCATGCATTAGCTGGTTGTCAGATTCATCATGATATTTAAACTGTTAAAATGGGCTTGTTATACGTGTCACAAGTAATCTAAACAGCTTTGATGACACTAGTCGTGCTCAATTTGCTGATCAAATTCTGATACTGTACTTGCTCTATCTATTTCTACAGATGTAGGTCCTGAGAGGCAGGTTGCAGTAGGTACTGGAGATTACGAGGACCTTGGTTGCGGGTAATTAGTTTTTATTTTCATCTTTAAGCCTTGACTATTTTCATGTTATGTATTAACGTTGTTTTAGATCCATTATATTGTGAAACTAACTTGTTGGGATCTGCTGCGTGTAGGATGGTGCTAAAAAGCATTGGTTATAAATCAGTACCAGTTGATGGCATACCCTTTGATCATCAGAAAGGTAATTAGACTATTAGAGTTTGTCCGCAACAGCTAGAGGACTTAAATTATTTTCAGCTTAGAAATTGTATTCTTGTCTACTGATAAAACTCTTAGTGAATACGTATGAACTGTTCTTTGAACATATTTTTTTTACTTCTTGATTCAGTCACATAACAATCTATTCCTTGGGGATACAAACTCTAGGAAGAAATTCATGTGACCCTGTAAAATAAGAATTATGTTGCTTGTCAAAAATTTTCACTTTTGAGTTGGTTTGTGTGTCCAATTCTGCGTGTTGAAGTTGACAGATGTACTCATCATGTGGCTTCTTTCTCAGGCATTGTTCCAAATACGAGCGGCCGAGTTCTTACTGATGCTTCAGGAGATCAATCATTTGAGACGGGCTTGTATGTATGTGGGTGGTTGAAGAGGGGACCGACAGGGATTATTGCTACGAACCTCTATTGTGCTGAAGAAACTGTAGGTTTCCTTGCATTTCATAGATTATCTGTCGTATGCCTAAAGAGTTAAATTTACAGTAGAATCATTGTTGACGAATTCATGACATGATAGGTTGAAAGCATATCGGAGGACATTCGAGAAGGAAAACTTGGAGAAACAAGTAATTTGCCAAAGGCCGGTAGAGCGGGACTGCTCGAGCTACTTGATGATAGAAAGATTAAGGTTGTACCATTCAGTGGATGGGAAAATATTGATTCTGTAGAGCAGAAGCTTGGGAGTCTGAGGCAAAAACATAGAGAAAAATTAACTTCTTGGGAGCACTTGCTGAAATTCGGGACGGAATGATACCCCCTCTTCTTCAGAGTTTGTCTCCTTCTTTCCTTTTTTCTTTATATTAATTTAAATTTCCCTATATAAGAAAGATCTCAATGACTCCACTTTTAACACTGAGCTTTTACTCTATGATTTGGATAATTTTGTTGTGCGGATGCCAAAAGTAATTCATTCACTTATTTTTATTAACTGAATTCTTTGTTTATTCATTCACTTGAAAACTCTGTCTTTACAAGCAAAATATATTGTCACTTAACACACAGTATCGCTCAGATATCATTTCAGTTATCCTATCATTTGAACTAGACCTGTTCACCGGGCTGGGCCGGATTGGGCTTGAAACTATAAATATGAATGCGAGCCCTGGCTAGTCCGGGCTGGGCTGGCGTCTTGAGATCAATTCTCAACCCACCCACAAAAAAAAAAAAAAAAAAAAAGGAGAGAAGAAAAAAGAATTGTTATATATATATATATATATATATATATACATATATATATATATATATGTCAATAATAATACAATATAGGTTCGGTGGGCCACATATTGTTGGATTCAGACAGGTCTAACATGCAATATGCATGTCTACGTCGAGTTTTAAGAGAGAAGGCCTTGTTGGATCCGACCTGATGAACAAGTCTAATTTGAACCATGTATAGTAGATGTTTCACAATTTATCAATTTGGAGTGAAGTGTTCTATATTGGGATTCTACTATGTGTCAGTTATTTATGAGTTAAATTATGGGTTTCATGAAAATTAGAATTGAAGTCCACTAAAATCCATCAAAATAGCAAACCACTCAAATCATCTCACATGTATATCTGTGAAATGTACTGAAACTAAAGAGTGGAATGTTATAAGAAAAGACACATTCAAAGTGGAGCTTGATTAGATTTCACTTTTGAATTTTTAAAAAGTAAAATTGTTGATTAAAGAGAACATTTTATTTTGCAAGAATATGCATATTGCATCTCATGGCCTTCTCTTTCAGTCATGGGGATAATGGGTTTTGCATGAGGAAAAACTTCAAAGAGTTTAGTGCTCTCAACTCAGTATCTTTTCATGTCTTGACAGGCATTATTATTGTTATTGTTTACCTCTTTAGCCAGCAATTATAATTTATTTAATATACAACCTATCTGATTGATGTATGGCTTGGTCACATGATATAGTTTTCAACTGATAAAGTGCCATCAATTAGTTGATTAATTTGAAAGAGCAGAATTAGCTCTTAAGATTAGATAGTTCATCCAAGTAGTCAAATTGTCCACTAATCAAAACTCCTACTGACATTCATAGGACTTTTTTTTTTTTTTTTTTTATTATGTCAGTTGATTAATGCTATAAAAACTATATTTATATTAAGTAACTATATATTGGATTAACATGTTAATTTGGAAATTAAATTGTTAGTGAAGAAAAATCTATTATGTTTTGTGTAATGATATAATATGATGTACAAAGTTTCAATATATTAATTGTTCATACTTATGACTTTTCATGTTATTATTTCGACATCAATTTCCAATAGATTAATTTGGAAGTGACTTTATTGATTTAAGAACAAAAATTAAGTGATTTTATTGACACAGTTTATGTAAAATATAATAAAAACACTTAAATCGTGTTATTATAATTAAGGAGTAACTACCTATCCAGGAGGGAGTATTGTAAAACTCATCTGAATTTACATCATATATAACCAATACTACGCTTACAATTATTTATTAATTACTTCAGTGGTAATAATTTGTTATGGACTTGATTGGAATTGTAACAAAATCCAAATACTACTCGATGAACTTATTTTATTATATATATATATGTTCACTGTTATATATAATAATTAAAATCCAATGTAATTATAATAAGATAAAGATATCACATAATTCCAATGTACACCTAATCCAGAAATCATTTCGAAAAACTATTCCTTTGATGAATTTCCCATATTTATTTGATGTTCTACCAAAGCATTATATTTGCATGACTGAAACAATCCTACCAAACACCAATTTAAGCAATTACATTATCATATTAAAAAAAAATAAAATATATTTTTTAAAATACAAACTTTGTTCAAATTTCATTTCAATGCCTTGTTATTATTTATAGTTTGAACTTATCACACTTTGGACTCCCTATCTCACTGAAAACCACCATAATCTAGCACCTCAACTTCTAGTCAAATTCTTGATTTTTTTTTTTAAAAAAAAAGAAAAAAACAACATCCGAACTCTAATACTTAAGTCAGAATTTTGTGAAAAAAACAGAAACTAGGGAAACTCGCACAGAGAGAGTTGTTTCCTTATATATTTTCCTAATATTATCAATTTGATCATTTTTTTATAAATCAGATTTCCAACTTTTAAATAATGCAATTAATAAAAAAATTTGCTTGAATTCTTATGTGGGAATTTTAATTGAAAATTTTTTAATTTGTTCTAGATTCTTTCACCCGTAGATCAACAAACCAGATTGTCCATTGAGGAATAAAGACCTATTTAGTCCCTGTGTTATTATCAGTTTGCCCCTTTAGCTCCTGTGCTATTATCAGTTTGCCCCTTTAGGCCCTGTGCTATTGAACTTTTCCTTTTACCACCTGTTGTATGCAAAAACGTTCCAAATTGACACCTAGAAAGTATATTCCGTCAGATTCTGTTGATAAAATTGTTAACAGAATCTGACGGAATCTGACGGAATATGCTTTCTAGGTGTCAATTCGGAACGTTTTTGCATAACATAGGGGACGAAAAGGAAATTTCAATAGCACAAGAGTCAAAGGGGCAAACTAATGTTAGTACAGGGATTAAAAAGGTCTTTAATCCTTGTCCATTGGTTAACTAGTGCTTCGAGCTCTTAGTCTAATCCTCAAGAGTGGATTCCCCATCCCTTTACTGTGGATGCTTTATTCTCTTATCACTCATAATATTATCTTTCCTTTGTCTAAGTAAAAAAAAAAAAAAGTTAGTAATGATACATTGATGCTTTGTCTGATTTAGAAATAAAAAGCTAGTGAGTGTTGAATCAAATCTTTTGGATGGGACCAAGAGATGCTATTTTGAAGATTCATACATGTATTTATTTTCCAATTCTTTGCTCTGATTATGATTTGATTCCCAACTACACTTTCTTTTTTGATTTAATCCACTCACTGAACTATTTTTCCTTTTTAATTTGTTTTATTTGGAAAGAGTATTTGCCCCTTTGTCCTTTTCGGTGCTTCTTTTCATGCGAATTTGCCTCTTTGTTTCTTCTTCATCTTTGCATATTATGCGCTATATTACTTTTTTTTTTTTATAAATCGTACTGTTTTAAGTTTGGAGTTTTTGTTTATGTTTTACTAAAATTTTATTTGTGTAAATAAAATTATTGCATTGCGGTATTAATAAAGTCAATATCGCTTTAATCTATTAAAATTTTGGTAGTGAAATGATGACTTGTAAAGTAAGTAAGAAGTCTGATATGTCAAAGCGATACCATACCAGTTCCAATTAATTTTGAACTTTAATACTTTGTATAGTGTTGTACAAGTGGGTGCTATGTTGTTTATATATATATATATATATATATATATATATATATATATATATATATAGTTGTAGTTGACGCGATATCGTGCTAGTAGATCTGACTTGGTGTTAACTTGTTATGTCATCATTTTGGCGTCAAATTTTGATAGATTAAGGTAAAAATGACTTTATTGATGTCAGAATAAAAGTTAAGTGATGTTATTGATACAAATTAAATTTTATTAACCGTGAACGCATAAACTCTAAATTTCTATCATGGTTGGATGTAATGCACCCTACGTGAGTGGTCCGCTAACGTAATCATACTTTGGGCAAATTAAAAAAAAAAAAATTTGTGGTTTCACTTTTTTATAAATAAATGACTGTAAATTTTTTTTTTGTTATAAAAGGGGGATTATGTTTTAAAATGTTAATAAAAAGAGAACAACTAAAATTAAATCAAAATATTATATAGGGTGTTCTTGTTTATTTTGAATTTAAAATTTTCAAGTTTGTTAATAAAAATAGAATAGACATTAACGATAAATTTTTAAAATTTTTAAAAAACAAAAATATTTTTTTCAATTAAATAATAATAATAAATTTTAAAAAATAAAAAAAATTGAAAAATTTTCGAAAAATATTCAAATCTTGATTTAAAATTCTTAAATAATATGTATAAATTATTGGAATGTTAAATAACTAAAAATACCCTCCACTATATCATCATCTTTTAACAGAAAAATGTTAGTTTTTTTTTTGTTATTAACAATTGGAAACACAATCATTATTTTGTAATAATAATAAAAAAAACCCCATAGTCCTTTATTTATAAAAAAGTGAAACCACAGTATTTTGTTTTTTGTAATTTACCCTTACACTTTTTTACAGTTTAATTCCTCAATTTCATTTTATAAGTAAAAAAATACTCAAACTTCACCGAAGTGAAATAGAAAAGTCTCTCTGCTTTTGAGTAAATACGATCATTAAGGAAGGTGTTAATGTCTATTAAAATTGGTTCTTAATCCTTCATTTGTAAGTAAATTGTTGTGTTTAAATTGCAATAATATTTGAATCAATTCAGATTTATTAATCTTTTAAAAAATTAATTAATTTTAAACTATTCAACCATTGAAAATTTAGTAATTGAAGTATTATCTAGTACTGGTCAAGATGAAATGTGAAAATGCTTTGCATTATTTAAATATTTTGTGACTATTTTGCTGGTTCCTAACAAGTTGAATGCAGAATGACAATTTTCTATCCTAAAATCCAACTGAAAATCATAATAAATATTATTTGTTTGTTTTTTTGTTAAAGAAAAAGAAAGAAAGAATCCAAGCACATTTTCCGGGAAAATCAGACAGCACTCCAAAAACCTAAGAAAAACACAACATAAAGCAAACAAAATAATAAATATAAACATTACAGAGTCAGTTCCCTTTCATCCCCCACACATAAACAATTACTAAAAATTGCAATAAAAGATTATTATGTTTTTGATCCTTTTTTAGAATTTCATTCCCTTTTCTATTGCTTCAAACAAGTGATTTACAAGGAACTATTATTAATTTCTTTTTCGTTTTCTCACTTCAATTTTCATTTATTTTTGCTTTATTTTTTACATGATTGCTCTTTCCGTTTCTACGCTCAATTTGTTCTCTTAAAGCTTCAAAATCCGAGACAATTTGGCCATCAACTTTATCATTTTCTCTGTTTTGTCATAATCGAACTTGGGTCAAAAGTATATATGTTCACTCAGTTTTATCTATCTAGCATCTGGATTAGATTAGCATTAGATTAGCAATTTTCAATTTATATGAAAAAAATAAATTAAGTCTTAATTTTGTTCCAGTAAAACTTTTTGCAGTATTTTTTGTTCATAACTCTAACTACTAAAAATTGACTAGAATAATGCACACGAAGATAATACTATTAATAAAAGATTCAAAATTTATTACAACATAATTAAAATTTGAATTTTTCAGAATTTTATTCACATAAATTAAATTTTTAGTGATCTAACTAGAAAATTGGACGGTGTTTTAACTCGTCGTCTTAGTGTTTTTAATATATAACTGTGTTTTTCGGGAGATTTTATTATAGAACGAATACAATGACCCAATCAATAAAAAAAAGTATATATACAACATATAGCTATGATGAGTATCATATATATATATATATATATATAAAATACCAATTATATATTTTTTTTCATTAAATTTTATTAAAGGGGTGCAATAATTAAATGTAAGCTAATATATAAAAAAGAAGATATTAATTGAATGCTTTACGGACTTTTTAACAATTGAAAAAACCGCTTCTAACTGTTGTAAATACGGCTACTCAACAACTATATCGACTTCTTTTCCTTGGAGTCTTTTACATGGTATAATTGCCTTAAACGTTTTTTCTCTTATTATTTTTTATGTTATACTCGTGCAATTATTTCCGACACTAAGTTTGTGGACATGGGCATCAGTCATTTCAACACTAACAAATAACAGCTGAGGACTTTATTAGAACAAAAAAGTTTCAAGTACGAAACAGTTGCTGAATTGAAAGCCGGTAAACATCACAATATACGAACAACAAACTAGACTACAACTAAATACTCAAACTCGACTCCTCCCTCAACCCTGTATATAGGATCTCAGCAACCCTATTCAAGCTAAAACTTGTTACTTCAGATATCAATTGCTTGCTTGGCGCAACTCTGGTCTCACAAAGTCTGCATCTGGGGGAACTGAAATATCCACGGTTGGTCTCAACCGTGCGCAAACTTCTATGGCTCCATGAACAGGGTCTGCTAGGAAATTGCTGATGAGATCACGGTTCACAGGGGCACCATTCTCAACAGCTACCAAAGCTTGTTGGGTCAGGATGTAATCAAATCGAGGTGCCCATTTCCTTGATCCTAACCTTGCTGTTGTTGAGCAGTTGTCCACCATGAAGGAAAGTCCACGAGCGTGCATAAATGGATTCAAGGAATCAACAGACTCTATCACACTTTCGTTGATGATTTCAGAGTACGAGTGCCCTTTCTTCCTCAAGATTTCAATCTGAAACCGAAAAGTTAGACGCATTAGAAATCTGTGAAATGAATGCAAATCAATTATCTTCTCATCAATTCCAACAAACAAGCTAATTATTCCTTTGACGAAATGAGAAGTGCGAGGTGTAGAACCAAAAAGTGCTTGATGAATTCAATAGTTTTCTTAAAATATGAGGCTAAATCTAGTACAATTTGGCATTTCCTTGTCTAAATTCACTTAAAGAGAAGAATCATACCTGTGCCATCATTAATGCCACGTACACACCAGCAGTGAAAGGATACAATGGACCCAAGTCCCCTGCTGGCCGAGTTGAGCGGACTCGCTCACCGACCTTCCACATGCATGTTTGATCAATTTTACCCATGGGAAAACCTGGTAGACCTTCTTTCTCCTGCAGAGCATGAAAACACAAATAAAATTTCTAGGATATAAAACTTCCCTTCTTTAAGGTCTTCTTTAAGGTTGTCAATCATGTCACGCAATCTCTATATACCAAAGAAATCGCTGATATATCATAACTTTGAAACAATAATGCAATTCAACTCTGAAGTATAGTTTTCCCATCAGTATAGTGGCAAGCAGAAGAAGAATGAACATACATAGAAGCGACGTCCAGCCAAAACAACGCTGCGAATTTCACTACCACTGGCCACATCTTCATAGCACTCGTACAAAATTTCCATGCAAGGATAAAATGCAGCACTGTAAGCAATCTCAAATTCTATTTTGCCTTCTTCGGAAAGAGAATTGTACACAGCCAACATGCCCTGTAAGACAACAGTAAAACAAAAAAATTTTAAGCCAGGATATTACAGCATATACTGTCCATAAAATGGAAGTCAGAAGATACAAGCTATGTGTGCACTACATACAAACCTGAGTTGAGATAGTCCTCGATATATTTCCTGTTATGCCTTCAACAGTATTTTTGTAAGCCTCGTCTTCACTCATTCCATTCTCTGTGTACCACCTAAACAAGGACTCCACAATTCCATGAACGGCACCAAGCAAAATGCCTATAATTCAAAGAAAGCAAAGTCAGTCAAGCCCATTGAAACAATAATGCAGGTAGTTACTAGCAAAACTCACCCCGTTCCCCAAAGATGTCACTCTTATACTCCTGCTCTAGTGTAGTGGCAAAAGTAAAGGGAGAACCGAGGGCAACTGACCATCCCAAGGCAACATCTGTAGCTCTACCATCAACATCCTGCACCAAGACAACAATTACCACCCAAATGATCAGCAAGGGAAATGACCCTATTACTCATGATCGAGCCCCTGTGTCTGTGTGTCTGACAGAGATAACCTGGTGGACTGCGAAACTAGAATTAATTCCAGCACCATTGACCTCTTTCCCTTGCACATAAAGCCGTCTTACAGATGGACCCATTCCCTTTGGACACACAGCAATCACGCTGATGTTCTTTGGGAAGTCAAGTCCCATTGATTGCAGATATCCGAGCAGAAAACCATGAGACAGTCCAAGAATGCTGTTTGGCTTCATATGTGAGAACACCGTCTCGAAATTATCAGCCTGGCACAGAAGACACATTTAGAAACTTTCCAGGGAGAAAAATTATAGGCGAAATTAGGGAACAAAAAACACATCGAAGTGCAAAAACAATTAAATACTGTGATTCCTCATTAGACATGAACTTCCTAATTTGCTATGTCTCATGCACTGAAGGAGTGAATCCAAAAAAAAAATGTATGGCATTAATAGAACTTTTAGCAAAATATGACATTTAAATATTAAAAGTTAGAAAAAACATCTTACAACCTGTGCAGCCACAGAAATGAAAAACAGTAAAGGGAAAAGCGCAAAGTTAAACATCCAGGCCAAAACTATGCAGAAACAATAGTGGTAAGTGCTATGTAACCAACCTGTGCAGCATCAGAAATTAATAGCAATACAAGATCACTGCCTGAAACAGTTTCCCATATATCACCCAGAGTCCCATTCTCTTCGGTAAAACCTGCTGCACGAGCTTCAGAACAGGATTGAGATCCCGTCCTCAGTCCAATCTACATTAACCAAAGTAAACATATTATGTTAGTTGAGAATCTGATCCATTATGTCAGGGCAACATCACCAAACAACTATTTTTTATTTATTTGTTACAGTTGAGCTATGCATGCAAAAAATGAAGAATACTGCATATAATTATATTATTACCTTCACTACAATATCAGACTTGGCTTCAGCGAGGGAATCCCTTAAGTTTTGAGCTTGAGCAGGACCCTAAAAGTTTAACATCATTAGTTTATAACCACATTTGATCACATGCAAAACACAAATTAATCAACAAAGTAACATAATGATATCATACGTTCACACATGAACATAGTTCAGGTTTCTCCCATTATCAAATTTACTTCCACAGTACGTTACCAAATAAAATAGCCAATTCACCTGAGAACCCCAACCAATGACGCCAATCTGCTTGATTCCCTTGAATGCATCTGGTAGCAAGTTGAACAAATCCCTACTTCCTCTCACAATGTACTACAATACGAACACATAGCAGAAATAAATAACCATCCGTACAGATTAAAGGCGAAATCAACGGAACATAAAGTCTATAAAGATCATTTCTTTGCATGGCGGAGTAAGACACTAAGAGAGAAACTTAATTTAACATTTTTAGTTTCACAAGTGAAGTGACAAACCTCTTCATGGCCAGCGAGAGAAACCTTCTCTTTTTTGAAGACAGAAGTCTCAAAATCGAGAGAAATCAAAGGCTTAACAGCAGGAACAGACACCATACGAGCACCGAGAGCTGAACCGCCGCCTTTACCAGCTTTAAGTGCCTTGAAGGACTTGTGGCTGCTGATTGAACTGAATCCTAAAACGGAGCTCGACGACGAGGATTTCGGCGCACGTTTTAGGGATTTAGACGGCGACGGTGAAGAGAGAGTAGCGGAGAAAGAGGTAGCGGCGGCGGGCATTATGTGGCTCCGATGACAAAATACGAGGCAGAAAAGTAGCCGCCCTGTAGTGTTCAAAGGACAGGTGAAGCAGTGGCGGCCGGCAATTCAAATGAGAGATTATATAGATGAATTATTATCAGGTCACTTTTACCGTGTGGGCGATACGCTCGCTTCCTATGTCATTATCAGTTTATCACTCATGCTGTTTCTGTCTCGGGTTTAATTTTAGATCCATCGACCCGACTTGAAAGATGAAAACCCATGAATTTAAACCAACCTTTTTCTTAATTTTTTTTTTAAAAAAAATTTCCATTATTGTCCAGCTGACCCAAGGGAATATATATATATATATATATATATAAATTATTTAATTATTAAAATACAATAAATATTAAAATCTGTATAAAATAACCAGGCATTGGAAAATGAGCGTCATTTGAAGCTATCATCCGCATATAAAGTGACACAATTTGAAAAAAAAAATTTCAAAAAGGGTAATATGGGAAAGTTTGCCGGGAGACTTTCTGTGACCTGTCGGGTTGGTCGCCAACATAAAAAGTAATTAATCCATGAAACTAAAGATTATCCTTTAAATTTAAATTAAAACACAAAAAGTTTTAATTTTTATTACAACTTTACAAGTTACAACAGGCTTAAGTCCATTTTATTTGACATTTCTCCAACAGTAGCGAGGATTATTCAGAGAGAACGAGACGAGAAATCAGAAAAAAACCCCAAAGAAGATTCTTTGTTTCATAATTTAAGCAAATTCCATTTGGCAGATTTCACTGCATTTCGCTCTCAGTCCATCAAAATTCCTGCTTGATTAGCATTTTCATGTTTTTATTTGGAGTTTTTGAATTTTGAGCTTTCTTTTCAATGGAAAACTCTGATAAAACTTTTGCCTGTGGTGGTCTTAATTTCAAAGCTACTGAGTTAAGACTCGGGTTGCCCGGGTCCGAATCACCCCCGAGAGAAAATGGGAGCAGCAGCAGTAATAGGAGCTTTGTGTCAGGTGCCAAAAGAGGCTTCTCTGTTGCAATTCATGGTGGCTCTGGCAATTGGGTTTTCTCTAATGGTGCTGGATCTGAGACTGATTTTTCTCCTACAGCTGCTAACTCTGGGCAAATGATTAACGGGTCAAGGTGCGATTCTGTTGTCAAAGATGGGTTGCCCCATTCTCCCAAGCCAATTTCTCAAGAGAAGAAGAATCAACTTGATGGAGTAAATGGCCACAGAGCTGCTTCTGCTTCTAAGTAAGTTATTCTCTGGTTCTCTTCTGTTTTGAGTGAAGTTACAGTGGCTTTTAGGTGTGTTTATGTTCAGTCAAACAGATAATTTTAAAAAAAAGGAGATTCTAATTAGAGAGAATTAGGATTAGGAGATGCATAAATGAACTATAATACTTGAGGAACTGTTCATAGAGGAAATAACGGAAGGACTTAGTATGAGCTTTCCTTGATCTACATGTTTTCAACTAATAATTGCTACTTTCAAGAATTGGTGTTTTTCATTTGATGTTAGGATTCGCTTTCACTATTTTGAAAGTTCTATTATAAATGATCCTTCCTTTCAAATTTCAGTTTATGATCATAGCTGAATTTTTTGTGTTGTGTGGCTGTATGATACGTCTTATTTTCTTGATCTCTTCATGCGACTATGGGATATGTCGAAATTGATCAAATTCTCATATATTTTTCAATTCCACCTCATTTGTGCATTCCACTATTGAGATAAAGGAACAATAGTTTGAAATTGGGACATGCTTTTGTGGGCTGTCAAGTTACTAAGAGTTAAGAGTTGGTGTTTATATGTTGTAATTTGTAGCCTTTCATTGAGGAATCGAATTCCCTACTTGATAGTAAAACCTGTGATTCTATTTGTTTCAAACTGTAGATTCAAAATAACATTTGTTTGCTGTGTTCATTTGTGACAGGGCACAGGTTGTAGGATGGCCACCAATTCGTTCCTTCAGAAAGAATACAATGGCTTCAAACTCTCCCAAAAATAATGATGACGATGCAGAAGCCAAGTTGGGATCGGGATGTCTGTATATTAAAGTTAGTATGGATGGTGCTCCTTATCTGAGAAAAGTTGATCTGAAAACCTATGGAAGCTATAATGAACTCTCCTCAGCACTGGGAAAGATATTCGGTGGCTTTACTATAGGTAAACTAGCTTGATAGCATACCACATGTCTTATTTCATCATTTTCTCCCGACCTCCATTACTCGCATTTGTCTCCACGCATTCGTTCTCCCTTTTTACGTCAATGATTTTCATGCTTTAGATGGTTCTGTTTTCATAAAGATGCATAGGAACTTTTCTTGTTTTCTTGTTCAAAAAACTAATACGTGAATGTGACTTGTGCATGGACATGCCAACGCAGCTTTTCGTTTCTCTTCAAGAAAGTTTATGTTGCGCTTTCTGTTTAAAAGCATATTAAATTCTGTTTGTTAACGATTGGCTCAGGTCAGTGCGGCTCTCATGGGGTTCCAAGTCGAGATGGAGTGAGTGAGAATCGATTAACGGATCTTCATGGTTCTGAATATGCACTCACCTATGAAGACAAAGATGGTGACTGGATGCTTGTTGGTGATGTTCCTTGGAAGTAAGTCAACCAAAAGTTTTTGTAAATATCTTATGGTATATCCTTGAACTTGTAGTTGAGAGTTAGTTTTAACACAAAATGACCTTTTTGGCTAAATTCATCCCTACACTTTTATGTCTCGGCCAATTTAGCTCAACTGATTAGTTTACTCACCTTACTTGATCCTTGTAGAACATCGAGTTGAGTGATGAGTTGGACTGAATAGGCCAAAATAAAAGGACAAGGGTAACTTAGGCATGAAGGTTATTTTAGGCAAAATTTGAGCTATAGACAAGGAAGCTAGTACTAAATTAATTTATTACCAAATTTCATTTTCGTATCAAGCTTTTAAACATATCATCCTATATTTTCATTCACTTCCTGAAAGTTGATCTTGACGTCTTTATTGATATGTTCTGATAGACATTTGCAGTTTTCTTTGTCTGGATTCATTATTTCTTCCTAGATCAATTTATTGGTGATCGTCTTTGAACAAATCAATTTATAATACCATTTATAAACAAAGCATTTCGTTTGTCATTTTATGAGGAATATTTGTTTCAGGATGTTCACTGACACTTGTAGGAGGCTGAGGATCATGAGAAGTTCAGAGGCAACTGGCCTAGGTAACGTTTCATTGAAACATCAAGTGCAGTCTGCAGATTTCTACTTTTTGTATATTGTCAATTGTATTCTAATTCCATGCTATTATGCCTTGCATTTCCTTGTTTTGTCAATTACTCACTGTGCTATATTGCTGTATGGAAAACTTTAATTTTGCACATTTTCCACTTTTCAAAAAAGTTTCAGAAACCAAATAAAATTTTCTGGAACATTTTATTGTGTCACATGTTCGTTTCCTAAAATACTATGTGTTTCTAGAAGGTAATCCATTGATCATGCACCAATCACACCGCATTAACTCCCTTATTTTTCTAAATCATGGCTATATCTCGTCCCCCAGGTTTTTGTTTCCTTGAACTTTTTCAAATACTGTTTCCAAGACATTTCTGTTTCCGTTTCCGTTTCCGTTCCCATTTCCATTTCAGTTCTCGTTTCCATGCATCGGAGGTTGTATGCTACGAATATTGCTATTTAGTAACTGGAAGCCTGCAATTAACATCATTTGGTATTATCGTTTTTTTTTTTCCTCTCTTCCAGCCCCAAGAGCAACGGAGAAGTGCAAAGGTTGCAAGTAGAACTAGTAAAGATATTGTCTCTGCAGATGGATCAAATCCTCTCAAAAAATGTTGAATTTGGGTCCACTATTTTCTTGTTTGTGTATGTTTCTAGTCTTCTAGATATTGTACTAGGACACCGTGTACTGCAAAACTCATTTTTAGGTACGATGAAATGATATTGTGAACATTGAGATGCTCTTTAGGTTTGTCTCCTCCTCCAAATCATGTAATCTGATTTCTGATTGATGAAAGCTACAATATTCGGTGAATACTTCGTTTGTTGGGCTGTCAGTTTCTCAGTTTCTGTATAACATGATTTACAGAGACAACCATCGGCCTAACACGACCCATTTTATATCAATTTGTGGCAAAATTGAAGCAAAGAGAAGGGTAATAGGAAGATGAAATGCTTACAAAGAGGCAGAACCATTCAATCTTAAGATGGTTAACGCCTAAGGGATATGTTTAGATTGTAGTATTCCACCAAGAAAGATGCCAATCTTGTCTGAATTGCTTGTAAGATCTAATCAATTTTAAGTGTATCAGCTGTTAAATGCTCTAATAAGACCATAAGTTGAAGATATAAGATAAGATGCCTGATGTGAATGGCATTTTCTTTTCTTGTTTGGAATTAGAAATAATAATAAAAAAAGCCTGGTTGATTAAGCTGTGAGCATTTAATCAATTATAAAATTATAAAGTTATTTATGGAGATAAAAGAGTATAATTCATTTTATCTATGTTTGAACTTACAATTTTAATTGTCATAATTTTTTTTTTTTTATGCCTTTAAGTGGTTATAGGTAAATTATAAAAAGACTAATTCCAAAATGTCAAAAATGTAATGTTAGCCACAAATAAAATGAGTAACTTACTAATTTGTGTAATTATAATTGATGGTGTTACTACTATATGTGAATCAGGTAATAATGTTTATACTTTTGTTTCTCGGTAGATTTTTTTTTTATACAATTCCTAGAATATTTAATTTTGTCAAATGTTTATACAATAATAAAATATTCATATTGATATGCTTTAATGGTATATTTAACTATTAATTATTTTTATTTTAAAGATATAATTTCTTATTATTTTATTTATAAAACATAGATTATATTTAAATAATTTAATAATTAAGAGCACCCCATTATTTGTTTGAGTTGGGTTTATGGCTTCGATCTCCCCCTAGTTTGGCTCAAGGTTTTCTTGTTCTTCATGCCCTTCTTGAATGATAATTGATTTTTTCCTCAAAATTTTTTTATTTTATTGTTAAAAAATTGTAAAAAAAATTTCATTCAGAATGTATTTTAATAATTTGTTAAAGATTTTTCATTCAATTCTTACTTTTTAAAAATATATTAACCTATATAAACTTATATGGCATAGAGTTAACTTAAATCCTAATCCTTGCACTTCCTTCACTTGTTTACTGTTCCAAACGGCGCCGTAGCGACAGAACGTATGTCTTATATACACACTTTTGTATGCGTATTCGTTCTCTTTCAATTATTTTCGGCTTCCAGCCACCAGGAGTCTCTCTCTCTCTCTCTCTCTCTCTCTCTCTCTCTCTCTCTCTTCCCTTTTCTCCGGCGACGTATAAATCAATAAGCGAATCGTGTGTGCCATCATTCTATAATTTCTCCGGTGGCCCTTCTTACTTTTCGCTTAATTTACCGGTAGTTATTTGAGTCGCTTGCACCGCCACGAACGAGGTAAGCTCATCACACCTCTAATTAGTAATTTCCTTATCAGACGTATAATTCTGTCCAGCTGAAGATATGATTCGTGCCAACATTAAATTATTTGGGTAAACGACATTGTTCTCTGCTTCTTTTTCTTTGAAATTCGTGTTCGTTTTCCCTGTTTCCGTTCGTTCTTTTGTTTTTTGGTTAACGGTTGGATGAACTTGCTTATGTGAGAATCTGTTTTAGGGTTTTCCTACTTTTTTGTCTGTTGCTAGTTCTTATTTGAAAAAACCCTTTAATTTAAAGGGATATGAATATTTGATAGCGCAGGAGTGTAAAGGCAGAATGAAAATAGGTGGAACTTGATAAATGCCTTTGGGCCTTTTTACCCTTTTGACGGCCGGCTAATCTGGACGGGAGGATTTATTTAGAAGTTCACCGATCTCACAAAAAGCATATCAATTCATTGAGGCAACTAGTGTCTGTAAGGTTTACCACTGAATGAGAAAGGCCCCCAATTTAGCTCTTTTCAAATCGACAGCTGCCATATAATTCTTTTCCTTGTTGATTTTGAAGCTCTCATCATTAGTAGTTTCACTAATTTGTTGTTTGCATAGCGAGTTTCTGTGATTGGGTTCCCTGACTTATGTGTACTCTTATTGTTATTGTTTTGAGATGGTGGTTATGTCGATAAACTTACTGTTTAGTTTTGTGATTACCTTGCTCCAGTACTCTTACAAAAACCATGTAATTAACAGGTTTATTTCTTTCAAATTTTATCAGTGAAAATGACTCTGTCTGATGAAGAAATTAAGAGGCTATTTAGAATACGACGGACTGTGATGCAAATGCTCAAGGATAGGGGTTACCTGGTTGGGGAATTTGAGATCAACATGTCAAAGGAGCAATTCATTTCAAAATATGGCGATAACATGAAAAGGGAAGATCTTGTTATCCATAAATCGAAACGCAACGATAGCTCGGATCAGGTATTCATGGACTGTTTTTGGATTAATTCATATATGTCACTCTATCTTTTGTGTTTGTAAGTAGTAGCTTCAGGATTTCGGTCCCCTGATACTTCAATGAAGCTTCTGTGAATTGTGACAATATTTGGAAGCTATTATGACCTATTTCGCTTGCTTTTTGGGACTATTGGAATGAAATTTTTTGATCATAAGTGAGCCATACTGTTTTTTTTTTTTTTTTGGGGTTACATACTGCTCAAAATTGACTTGCATCCTTTTTCTTATAACATAATGAGTTTATATAATATGAACAAGCATAAAAATTAAAACGTGTCAGTATCAGCTTTGTATTTTCATATTGAATTTGCATTAACATGATGTAATTCATGTATCCTACTCTTTGATGTGATTTGTTTGAAGAACTGTAGAAAGAAATACAAATGTATCAAACTTGTGAAATTTTGTCTTGATATTGTAATTGTTGTATTCTCTCTCTATGTATTGCTGTGGTGTTTTGGATTGTTTTGCTAATCACTGTGGTGTTTTCTTTGTAACAGATTTATGTTTTCTTTCCTGAAGAACCGAAGGTTGGTGTCAAGACAATGAAGACTTACACCAATCGCATGAAGTCGGAGAATGTTTTCAGAGCAATCTTGGTTGTTCAACAAAATTTGACTCCTTTTGCTCGAACATGTATTGCTGAGATAGCGTCAAAATTCCAGTTGGAAGTTTTCCAGGTAACTGCTATATTAAGCCATGGAAATGATATTGTTGCATTACAGAAAGTGTGATTCTTAATTGCTATGCAACATAGTGCCAACTATAAGTATCATATTCATCAAACTAATTCTATAAACTGAAGGAGGCTGATTTCATTTTTTTCGGGTCAAATCTCCAATGGATTGTCAGTATTGAATATGATTTGATTGTCCATGGATTTTCAAGCCATGTCTCAGATTTCTATTTGCTTTTCACCTCATACTATAACTTCTGTTGCCTGATTTCATAACATCTTATGGCTTACATTTAGTCCACATTTTTATTTGTAGCATCCTGATTCATTCCGGATACGGAAAAACCTGAGAATTCAGTGATGATGTTGCAACCTCACTGCCTTTATGTTACATGCATTCTTATTAAAATTTCTGGAAAAATATTAATGCCTTGCAACTCTACTTCAGGAAGCAGAACTACTGGTCAACATCAAAGAGCATGTTCTTGTCCCTGAGCATCAGGTGCTAACAACTGAAGAGAAGAAGACGTTGTTGGAGAGATACACTGTGAAAGAAACACAGGTTCGGAAATTTTTTAAGGCATGAGATTTTTGCACGTTTTTATTCCTTTTTTTTTTTTTTTTTAAAGGTTTAAATAAAAAATTTGATCTGTAATATTTAAAACTGTATATATGTATAATGTTTATGCCTTTTATACTTTGTTTTTAATGTTAATTGGATTAGATATAGTTAGGGCTTGAATAGATGTTCTTTTTCTTGTTACCAATAACCGATAATTACTGCATGGAGAACATAAGATTCTTGTTTTTGATGTATGTCAAACTCACTTGAGTAACATTTGTGATAAGTTTCCAGAAAATCTTACATGCAACCTTGAATATATACATTGATCATTCAATGGGCTATTTCGAGATTACAAGTTGTTATGATGATCAAACATTCTCTGTAACTTAGGAAAAATGAATGGAGATGAATATGAAAACCTCAGATGGTGGTTGTGATCTTATTTGTGGCTGATATCATCAGAACTAGGGGATTTTTGGGCATGTCCATGATGGGTTTTTTTTCCCCCTTGGGTATATACATGTGTCGCCCAGTGTCTGTGTGTGAATATGATGTTCAACTATTAATTAGAAAATGTCATACAATTTTGAATTAGGGTGGGTTATGAAATTTGTGAATGCATATTTTCTGTTCTCTGTCGAAAGTGCTAGTGGTGTCTAATGCTATGTTGTTATTACACAGTTACCTCGTATTCAGATTACTGATCCAGTGGCTAGATATTATGGGCTGAAGCGCGGGCAAGTTGTGAAGATTATCCGGTCAAGTGAAACTGCTGGACGATATATAACATATCGATACGTTGTATAAATAAGTTTTTTAATTCATAGAATTAACTCAGAAAGTGTCTTGAAGGTATTGAAAATGGTTTTTTTACGTTAAGTTGTCATGATGTGGTCTTGGAATAGTTCAAGGGATTTCTTTCTAGTTTTGTTGTAATCTTTTTTCTTTTTTGCTTGTGGTTTTTCAGTAGTTGATGTTTATTCTGCTATAGTTCTTGGATTACAATTAATGCTGTTAATTTTTGTTGATGGTCACAGCATTTGAGGAATATTTACATTCTTATGTGTTCGGTAAGGGTGGAAGAAACTCCAATTCTCACCAATTTATGTATTTATTTTAAGTTTTATTATGCATTTTAATTTTATTATCTCTAAATAGAATTTTATTTGTAAATACTTTTCTGTATGTAATTTAGTTATAAGTCAAATTCCAGTTTCTTTTCCTTTTATAGTGGGGTGTAATTCTCTCTTTTAACATCCATTCAAAAAGCAATGGAATTGATCCGATTCAGTATTGTATAACTATGAAAAGCACTAAGAATCTTGTGAAAAAAAAACAGGACAAAAGGGAATATCGTCAAATGATATATTGTTTGTTTTCTTTTTCTTTTTCTTTCTTTTTTTTTTTTTTTAAATGAGAATCGACGATATTCTCGAAAAGAATAATAACATCTGAATTAGAATATTATCTTGTCTACTAGAAGAATAAACCAACTAATTCGTACTGCTTTGCTTGAGTAAAAAAAAAAAAAACTAATTAAGATTTGATCCGAATGTTACTTTAAGTAATATTTTGAAAAAAATTTAATTGGAAGACATTCACTTAAATTTTTAAAATATGCATATGATCAATCTGGGACAAATTTACCAATCTATATCTTGAGTTTGACTTCTAATTTACTTAGAAAAATTCTACTTGGAAGACAATTTCTGTAAATTTTTAAAATATGCATTGTCAAATCTTCTTTAGCAGAGATGGTCACCCCAAACCTCTCAACAACTAGGTTAAAAGAAAATTTGGGACCAATTCCCGTTTAACTATAACAGCATGTTTGTTTTGTGCGATAAAAGGTGGGATAAGAATTTTTTATCCCATGTTTGTTTTTATGATGGTGGGATGAAATAAAAAAACTCAATCCCATCTTACCCCACCAATTTAATCCCACCACCCCCCATGTTATAAGAGTAGAATAAGGGATTAGCGTGTTGGTATCGACTCACGTATCTAAAAAAAAAAAAATTATGACTCATATGTCCTACCAAACACATTTTATTATTTTTAACATATTTAGGAGTAATATGGTAAATTACATTGTTTTATCTCTATCTCTATCCAACGTATCAAACATATCTTATATTCTAAGTGTCTCAATCCCAACATTTATTCCTATCTCCATTCCAATCTTTTCTCCCCATTCTTATCTCAACCCTTATCTCTATCTCTATCCTCTTAAAATACTAAACACTCCGTAAAGCTTTTCCAAAGAAGAAGAAGAAGAAAAAAAAAACCACTCCGTAAAGCTTTTCCAAAGAAGAAGAAAAAAAAAAAACAAAAAAACGACGTGTTTTTGCTTTGGGCTGAAAAGAAAATCCAATGGAAGAATTAATTAGGATTGCAGCAGAAAAAGCAAGAAAAAAACTAATTTGTAGAATTTAAAATTAACAAAAGAATTCCAGTATATACGCCATATCCGTTCCAAATATGAAAGATGCAATTGAACTAAATTGGGGTTGATAAGAAATTCAGTATACAAAAAGGGAGTTGATAAGAAATTCCATTACGTTTATACTTGGAAGTTGGAATCTTCCTCTTTCTTGCTTTCTGGGGAAAAAAATTTAAGAAAAAAAAAATGAAGCCGCAGCAATTTGAAAGCTTTTTAGGTGATCTTGAACAGTTCTCCAACCCAAAGGTCTCTACTCTCTTCTCTTTTTCTTTGAGCTAGTAATTATATCAATTGCTGATTCACTTCTTCTCAGTTGGAACTAGAGCAGTACCCAACTAGACTGCACATTGCTTCTCGAATGCTTTATACTGTCCTTTCCTGCTTCATTACTGTTTTTATTTTAATCAAAAATTTTATGATTCATCTCCTCTGTATTTTGTTGAAAATTATAATTCTTTAACATGGTAATGTATCCCAATCAAGTGATGTGTAATTGGGCACGCGGAGAATCCGTTCGGTGATGTGAGCAACAAGATAGTTGCAGATTTTGGTTGTGCGTGTGGCACATTGGGTGCTGCAGCAGCTCTTTTAGGTGCAGAGTGAGTTGCTTCTTCTCCCCTGTTTGCTTGCTTGTTTTTAAATTCATTTTGGCTGTTCAATGTAGATTGATATCCTCGTACTTTATGTTAGCCAACTCAAAGACATTAATTTGTGAGTTTCATCTGTATGCTGAGTAGTGTTGGATTGTTTATCTGATTGTTTAGCATTTTGTCTCTTATCACTTTGTATTGCATTTGCAATAAACAGGTTTTCGGCCTTGATGTTGATTCTGAATCTCTGGAGATAGCATCATTAAATGCAGAGGACCTTGAGGTATTTTTTCTTTCTTTGTTTTGGTACATCATCATATGTATATAGATGCATTCGCAATGTTATTTTGTAGATGCATTTGCAATGATATTATGTAGATGCATTTGCAAATTTATTTTGCTGAATAGGTTTTGCCTTTGGTTTTGAAATGCTGATTGATTTATTGTCGGTTCTTCTTCAAATGCCACATAAACTGATATACATTTGCTTGTTAAATGATTGAACCTGCGGTTGGACATAAATTTTGTTCAGTGTGACATCAGGAACTTAGAATTAGAATGAGTGGGAATTTTATTTATTAACCACAATATATGATAAGGGGTTTACCTTGTGGGATGGTTGAAGAAAATATTTCTGTTGATATAGTATTAAATTTGTTCACTGGGTGTTGGCTTTGAGTCTTCATCTGATGGTTTTGACAACTCTTTTAGGTCAAATTGTTGATACTGTTGTGATGAATCCTCCATTTGGAACCCGAAAAAAAGGCGCTGACATGAATTTTCTATTTGTAGCTTTACAGGTAGATATTACTGCAGATAGTTTCTTTTTAATGTAGAAATGCATTGTAATGTGATCTAACTGCCATATGTTCCCTTTTCTTTTGGAGTCAGGTTGCTTCTCATGCAGTTTATTCTTTGCACAAGACCTCTACAAGGGATGTGAGTTGTTTGATGTTCCTAGCAGTTATCGTTGACACTTTTCTCTTATTTAGCTTGTTTTGGAATGTAATCAATTTTATGCAGTCTAAGGGCAATCAAAAAAGAGAAAAATAAATTTGGTATTTATTTTCATGAGAAGGTTGTAATCTTATAAAATGATTCTGATGTATTTATTAGGTTGATCTGACTTCGACAGTTTAAATCCTTGACCTGATGATACTAGATACTTAAATGAGTGTTGACAGTACCGGACACTTTACATCATTTAGTTTATGTACAAAACTAACAAGTACTAAAATTTTTCAACAGAAACAAAAAGTCTGCTTAACTAATGCGCATCAGCCTAACTGTTGCTCGTCGGGAACACCTTGGAACGCTCGACAGTTTCTCAGAAACTTCGAACAAAAACTCCGCTGCACAATCTTCTAGCACTAAGTCCATTTGTTCCAACTGTGGTGCATTGTTCCGTAAGAACTCTACCAAACTGTATACAAGCTTACAGTCAGATTCTTGATGTTGCTGTGAAAGGTCTATCATCTCGATAATCTTCAGATGTGGCATACAAAATTGAAGAGAGGCCTATATGAACTCCAGTGGTCCTCAATCGCTGCTTTATGTTGCTGCAATGTAATCATAAGCTTCTTAAGCTGTGGTGATATTCGGAGTGCAAATGCAATTCCGCGGAGGTATTCAGCAAAAGGAGGACCAATATTCAAACCCAGCGTCTTTATCAGCAGATATACACATTGCACATTTGAAGCCAACAGAACCTATGAACACGGAAAAAAATGGAAATTTTCAGAAAATATCTTAAATATTATATGCAAGTGGAGATGTTACATTCGTGAGAAGTTACAATCTGGAATTGTGCGCCAATCAAAACACAGCAGCAACTTGCTGATATTTTTACAAAACCAGTTGCAGCACCATCGTTCAAGACTATTGTACAAGAATTAGTTCTGCATCCCTGACAAGATCGGTCTCACGAAATATGCATGCGGATGCCATCCAGGTTTCATGCCCAAAGCTGGTGGTTCTTGTTTTGGAATCTTTAACTGTTGCAGCAATTAGATTCAAGAATTTCATGAATCTGGCATCTTTGGTATGTGTGACTCTGAGTTTTGCTTTTGGGTCTGCTGCAAATTTTGTGAGGTTGATTGCTGAGGGGCTGCAACATGTGGAGGAGCTCAAATTGGGAGGTTCGATTATCAAGGTATGTAACTTCTCCAAGACTTAATTTAATTAATTATTAAGTCAATATCTGCTGCATTGTTCACTTCCATAGTATGTTTGAAGGTTCTAGGTGTCACAGGATGAAGAAAGAATCGAGTCATCTGGATGCTGAGTAGTGTTGGAATGTTTATCTGATTGTTTAGCATTTTGTCTCTTTTAGGAATTGTCGATGAATTTAAGGAAGCTCTGAGGAGACATACATTTGGAATCGAAAATAAGAACATGGACATGAATCCATTGTTTGTGCCATCGTTTCGATAGAATTCCAGTCTGAATAGCTTGTTTGATTGAGGGCAAAAAGGAGAGAATATGCTGAATGAGGCAATCCGGCAAATCACTGATTCGGTCCAGCCTATTGCTATCCAAGACTATAAATTATAATGGGAGACCAAAACTCAACATATTAGTAAGGATAATTTACAAAAGTATCACTTTTTTCATCAATTATATCAAATATATGCTATGCGCTAAATCCCTTAAAAACTAATTCATATTTTAAGCTCCAAACATT
Source organism: Euphorbia tirucalli (assembly GCA_039660915.1). Classification (NCBI taxonomy): domain Eukaryota; kingdom Viridiplantae; phylum Streptophyta; class Magnoliopsida; order Malpighiales; family Euphorbiaceae; genus Euphorbia; species Euphorbia tirucalli. Next base: position 72,160,456 of record CM077634.1, on the reverse strand, counting down.
CTTTAATTCCTCTATCTTATTCTTTCTCCTCTTTTATTATTTAAACGTTATTTTTCTATTTATCTCTCAAACTGTTCATTTTTTCAACATTTCGTTTTAGTAAGTTCTTTTCATTTCTTTTTTTTTTTTTTTTTAATCTTCGAATTGATATTAATATGTATATATTTTTTCTGATTTTTTTTCTATTCGTTAGAAATGTATCAGAAATGTATCCAAAATGTATTAGAAATATATCAACAAACTGACATTGATATAACTCTTTCTGCAGTTTTAAATACAATAAAATGTATCATAAATTTAGAAAAAAGATAACTCTTTGTGCAGTTCTAATGACAAACACAACACAAGATGAATAACTAGAAGAAGACATGCAAGAATATCATTATACAATAATGTATAACCAAGAAGAAGAAGATGACTGCCAACTTTCGATAAGAAACATTACAAACAACATAATTCAAGAAAATATATAAATAAACGAATAACACATGCAGACAACATATTAGAAAATATAAAAAATGTATCACAAAAGTATGATAAAAGTACTATAAAAAGTATCAGAAATATATCAAAACTATATCAACAAACAAACATTAGTTCAATAAACTTTATTCTATATATTTTTTTTTTTTACTATAGTTAGCTTTTATTTAGCTTTCATAACAATAAAAAAAATCAGTTGAGATAATCTTTTACTACAGATAAAACATGTCAGTGCGCGAAATATCAGAATTGTATCAGAAATATACCAAAAAATATCAACAAACAAACATTAATACAATATACTTTATTCTATGGTTAGTTTTTATTTAACCTTCATAACAATAAAAAAACCAGTTTAGTTCCTCACTACAAATAAAATTATTTTTGATACAATTCTAATACATTTCTGAAAATAAAAAAAATGAGAAAAAAAAATATATATATATATATATATATAATCATAAAAACATTTTAAAGTAGCGTGATAAAAAAATTAACAGATTAGATATAAATGAAAATTAAAGTTAAAAATATAAAACATGAGAGAGAATCCCATGAGAAAAAAAAAAGTAGTTAAAAACAAAATTTAAAATTAAATTAGGTATGTCAAAAAATGACACAACGTACGTACAAAATAGAAGGTATTTTTGGTAATTTTTCAATAAGTAATTATTACCTACTTCGCAGCATAATGTGCAACCATTTATATATATATATATATTGTGCGTGTGAATCAACCAAAGGATATTCTCAAAAAGAATAATGAGATTGAAATTAGAATATTATCTTGTCTACCAGAAAGAATAAACCAACTAATTCGTACTGCGTTGCTTGAGTAAGAAAAAACTACTGTAATACTAATTAAGATGGAACCAATTTACCGATCCATATTCTGTGTTGGGCTGAAAGGAAAAGCCAATGGAAGAATTAATTAGGATTCCAGCAGAAAAACAATAAAAATAATTTGTAGAATTTAAAATTAATAAAAGAAATTCCAGTATATACGCCGTATCCGTTCCAAATTTAATAAAAGAAATTCCAGTATATACGCCATATCCATTCCAAATATGCAAGATGCAATTGAACTAAATTAGGGTTGATAACTTGGAAGTTGGAATCTTTGCTCTTTCTCGCTTTCCGGGTAAAAAAAATTTAAGACAAAAAGATGAAGCTGAAGCAATTAGAAAGCTTTTTAGGTGATCTTGAACAGTTCTCCAACCCAAAGGTCTCTACTCTCTTCTCCCTTTCTTTGAGCTAGTAATTATATCAATTGCTGATTCACTTCTTCTCAGGTGGAACTAGAGCAGTACCCAACTGGACCGCACATTGCTTCTCGAATGCTTTATACTGTATGCCTCCTTTCCTGCTTCATTACTGTTTTCATTTTTTAATCAAAATTTTTGTGATTCATCTTCTCTGTATTTTGTTGAAAATTATAATTCTTTAACATGGTAATGTATCCCAATCAAGTGATGTATAATTGGGCAGGCGGAGAATTCGTTCGGTGATGTGAGCAACAAGATAGTTGCGGATTTTGGTTGTGGGTGTGGCACATTGGGTGCTGCAGCAGCTCTTTTAGGTGCAGAGTGAGTCGCTTCTTCTCCCCTGTTTGCTTGCTTGTTTTTAAATTCAGTTTGGCTGTTTAATGTAGATTGCTATCCTCGTACTTTATGTTAGCCAACTCGAAGGCATTAATTTGTGAGTTTCATCTGTATGCTGAGTAGTGTTGGAATGTTTATCTGATTGTTTAGCATTTTGTCTCTTATCACTTTGTATTACATTTGCAATAGACAGGTTTTCGGGATTGATGTTGATTCTGAATCTCTGGAGATAGCATCATTAAATGCAGAGGAACTTGAGGTATTTTTTCTTTCTTTGTTTCGGTACATCATCATATGTATATAGATGCATTTGCAATGTTATTTTGTAGATGCATTTGCAAATTTATTTTTCTGAATAGTTTTTGCCTTTTGTGTTGAAATGCTGATTGATTTATTGTCGGTTCTTCTTCAAATGCTACATAACTGATATGCATTTGCTTTTTAAATGATTGAACCTGCAGTTGGACATAAATTTTGTTCAGTGTGACATCAGGAACTTAGAATTGAGAGGTAACAAAATGAGTGGGAATTTTATTTATTATCCACAATATATGATAATGGGTTTATCTGTTTGGGATGGTTGAAGAAAATATTTCTGTTGATATAGTAGTAAATTTGTTCACTGGGTGTTGGCTTTGTGTCTTCATCTGATGATTTTGATAACTCTTTTAGGTCAAATTGTTGATACTGTTGTGATGAATCCTCCATTTGGAACCCGAAAAAAAGGCGCTGACATGAATTTTCTATTTGTAGCTTTACAGGTAGATATTATTGCAGATAGTTTCTTTTTAATGTAGAAATACATTGTAATGGGATCTAACTGCCATATGTTCCCTTTTCTTTTGGAGTCAGGTTGCTTCTCATGCAGTTTATTCTTTGCACAAGACCTCTACAAGGGATGTGAGTTGTTTGATGTTCCTAGCAGTTATCGTTTACACTTTTCTCTTATTTAGCTTGTTTTGAAATGTAATCAATTTTATTTTATTTTATTTTTTTCTGTATTTTATGGAGAACTTATCGTTGCCTGCATATTTTGGATATTGGAAGTCACATGAATTAGATTATTTGTCAAGAAAGGAGTGTAGGGTGCTGTAACTGATAACTGAATGCATAGTTTTCCACCTTCATGGGGGAGTTTTTCACCATCCCTACCTTTCTTAATACCAATTGCTGTGCTTTCAGCCTTGAATGGTTTTCTCGTGTATCAGGTGAAATTGTGGATGTTGGGTTATTTTGATTATGTGGCACTTGCTGTGTTTGAGTTGATATGCAAAATTTTACTGTGAAAATCTATAGTAAAGTGAACCATAGGATATAAAAGATACTCGAGTCATAGAAAAGTTTATGTTTTTTCCCTAAAGCAAGTCCAAGATAGTTTCTGACTGCTTGAACTTAGATTTAATTTGTGGATGACAATATGTGCTCAAATTCTTTTTGATAAGCCTCTGAACTTGGTTTTTCCATCTGTTTGATTCATGCTCTGTCATTGTAGATTCAGTTAAATTCTTATGAGTGTCTCTCTTGTGACTTTTTTGCTTCCTGTTCTGTCTTTCCTGCAGCATGTAAAAAGAGCAGCGCTGCGAGATTTTGGTGCTATCAGTGCTGAAGTTTTATCAGAGGTGTGTAAGCTGGTAAAGAACAATGCTTTTTCAATCACATTTTGATTTTCAATTGTGTTTTTATGCTTGTTTCTATTTTCTCTGTCAGCTCCGCTTTGACGTACCCCAGCTGTACAAATTTCACAAAAAAAAGGAGGTGGATATTGCAGTTGACCTTTGGCGATTTGTTCCGAAAAATAGTCAGGGAAAGAGCAGTTGACTCTGGATGAAGATTATACATGTTTAAACATTACATCAGATTTGCAGACATTGTTTCTTTTAGCTAGCAAACCTTTGTGCAAAAAATGCATAATAATTTTATAGCAAGATAAGCCAAGTTCTCTGTTCTTTCATATTTGTTGGGCCAAAATCTTGTAAGGGCTGAAGAAGCTTCTATATATTCACTAAATATTATTTTTGTAAATTTCGGTTTTCATCTTTGTGCTTATATTTGTAAGTTATACACCATACATCAGGAATCAAAGATGCATACTTATTTGAATTGATATCTATTTAAACTCAACAAGAAAAATCCTCTTAAAGGAACTTATCATTCATTTGTTTTTTTTTCATATTGCAGAAGAATAATTATGACATGTTTCTCTTTTCATCTTACAAAATGACAACATCCAGTGTTTTAGCAAGTCATAATTACGAGTTAAAGCTGCAAAAATTTTGCGGGTGGAAAAAGAAGATAACTCCGCTTCTATGAATACAAAAATAATCCTCTCTGTCATCCAAAATTAGTTCCTGCAACATTTCCCAGCTGTAATGCTTCAGAATCCAACTCTGTTTCGCTTTGATGTCTCAGTTTTTACTCTCTAACTCTTCTCTCTCATGCTTCAGTCTTGGGTTTAGCATCTCCGGTGGATTCCCCAAGAGTGAACCGAACGAATCGGCGGACTTTTATGTTCTCTCCTAGAGCAGCCACTGTCTGCTTCACAAGGTCTTTCACCAAAATGCTGTCGTTTTTAATGAATGGTTGCTCTAGAAGAGCAAGCTCCCCGAGTCTTTTAGAGATCCTACCATCAACAATCTTCTCTCTTATGTGCTCTGGCTTGTTCAATAGGTCCTCTCTCTGCATTTCAAGCTCTTTCTCCTGTTTCACAATGCTCTCTGGAATATCTTCGATGGACACAAACTGCACCTGCGGGCTAGCCACAACTTGCATTGCCAGATCGTCAACCAGTTCCTTGAAATTTTCACTTCTACCAACAAAGTCTGTTTCACAGTTGACCTCAATCAGAACTCCAATGCGGGAATCATGAATGTAGGAACCGATTCTTCCTTCTGCTGCCAGCCGACTTGATTTCTTGTCTGCAGCTGAAAGACCTTTCTTTCTAAGATATTCCTGCGCCTTCTCAAGATCCCCTCCGGTTTCAGACAAAGCTTTCTTACAGTCCATCATCCCAGCTCCTGTTTCTTCTCTGAGTTGTTTAACAAGAGCTGCAGAAATTGCTGCTGCTGGTCTGCAAAAGAGTGTAAGGCAATGTAAAACTTAAAGAAAAATTCAGATACATGATCTGTACTTCAAGGACATAAATATAACATATTATGAACAGAAATAGATGTAATACAGCAAATATTGATCCCCAAAGTAACAGTTATCACATAACTGCTATTTTTAGTTGTTCCTAGCATGCACATAAGAGAACTGATTCCACATTAATGAATTGATCATACTCAAAATATCACATTTCATTTCTTTTTTCAATCTTTCAGCTCGGTTTTCTCCTCCAATAAAATTTCTCCGTGAAATTTGCCTTTTTCCTGTTTCCCTCGTACCCTTTTCTAACAACCCTTCCCCATTATGCTATTCTTCTCATCTTTCTTCTCTTTCCTAAAGCACTCGACTCTAATTTTGTTAAGAAATAACATGTTAGATTACTTCGTAGCTTTAATATACACATACACGGAAAAATGAAGGGCACTAAATGTTGAGATCGCTTACTTCTGAGAAGTTTCCTTGGCTTCTGCTGAAGCAGACTCCTCTTTTGCTGGTGCTGCAACTGGTTTTGCTGCAGTTTGGGCGGCCACCTCAGCAGCAAAATCCTGACTTTTCTTTTCCAGGCCCTCACCTAGATTGTAGCGAACAAACCTTTTCACTTTTATATTTTCTCCAATAGTTGCAATTGTCTGTTTCACCCAGTCCTTTATCACAATCTTGTCATTCTTAATGTATGGTTGTTCCAGCAATGCGAGCTCTCCAAGTCTTTTCATGATTCTTCCTTCCACTATTTTTGATCTGATCTGCTCAGGTTTTGACAAGAGATCCTCCTTCTGCATCTCAATTTCTTTTTCCTTGGTCACAATCTCTTCAGGAACGTCTTCAGTGGCAAGATACTGTACTTGAGGGCATGCAGCCACTTGCATAGCTAAATCATCAACCAACTCCTTAAAAATGTCACCCCTGGAGACAAAATCTGTTTCACAGTTCACTTCTACCAGGACACCAATCCTGCTGTCATGAATGTAAGAACCTATTCTTCCTTCAGCTGTGGTTCTGCTAGCTTTCTTTTCTGCACTGGCTAATCCCTTCTTCCTGAGGAACTCCTGAGCTTTCACAATGTCACCTCCAGACTCCGATAAGGCTTTTTTGCAATCCATCATTCCTGCTCCTGTTTCTTCACGAAGCTGCTTCACCAGAGCTGGTGATATTGTTGCTGCAATCCATACAAAAAGTTAGAGAAAATAACTACATGGAGATGCAACTTTGCAAAATATCTACATCAGATATGAAAATTCAGAACTGGTAAAACATCCTTGAATGAATTATTAATAATGCCTCCTGTTTCTTGGGCATCAGCTCCGTTTACTTCATGGTACAAGACAATGTCCATAGTATCTTAAGAAGTTATAAAGCCTTTTGTACAACTCATGAATTTTTTATTTTTTGGTTTTCCTTCTGTCGCAAAATACATCTTCTGCTTGATGGGTGTACTTGTGACTAAAACAATATATATTCTTCGGTAATGTTTCAAGCGTGATGTAGTTACTTTTTCTTTTTTTTTTGAAAATTCTTGACTTAAGTTGGTTGTGCCCTGCCATACCACTCTATCATCGTACTCCAGGAAATGAACCTTGACATAAGCAATACACATCCTTCAATAATGTTTCTAATATGTAGTTAATTGTGTCATAGTTGTGCCCCACCCTATCATTCAATTAAAAAGAGAAAGCCTTTTATTTCTGATGACAAGATAGATAGTGACCATTGAATTCCCCAAGACAGAACAGCTAGTAGCTACAATATGATCAAATCACCAAGAGAAGAAAAGTTTTATATTTCTCTTTTTTCTCCTTGTGTTCTTGGGGATTTGACCAGTGACATGGTTTGATCGAACCAGTGATATGATTTTATCTAACCTTGTATTCAGGACTCGATCAAACCGGCCCTCTTTTGGCCTCTCATGGTATTATTTGATCTTTCATCTCCATACACTGTAGGACTTGGCTGTATCACATGCTCTTATTGCATGAATCAAAATATAAAGTAAAAGTTGAAAAATCCCAAGTCATGTTTTAAGCGGATAATAGATAACAAAGTACTGCTTATTTTGTGAAGACGGGGATTAGACTCACACCTCTTCTTGCTTATCTCCAGAAAGACCAGACTTTTTTAACCTAAGTCTTATGAAGATCATAGAACTCATTTGAAACTACAAATGGTGTATAAGGATCTCCAAAATTTCTAGGGTACAATATATTGTGCACTGCATTTTAAATGTTACGAGTGGATTTACCTTTGGGGGAAGCACTGTTGCTTTGTCCATTTGAGTCAATCGCAGTGGCAACTTTCTCAGGAACAGGTTCTACTTTTTCATTTTCAATTTGCAAGGTGGAAGGAGTTTCGGCCTCGGCGACAGATGCTTCAGTTTGTAATTCATTTACAGCACTTTCAACTTCGTGCTCAATTACACCAGTGGATCCAGATGGATTAGAATTTTCATTACTTTCTCCCCCATCTGTACATAGAATAAAAGTTCAACAAAACAACAAGACTTAAATAATAAGAACAATAATATAAAGAAAAAACACGATAAACAACATCAAAGACCTGCATATACAGCTAAAAGTTTCACTATTGCCTAAACTGCTCTTCACTTTCTATGATAAGGAAAAAGTATTGTTTACTTGAGAGGACATTTAATTATTTTAAAATTTTTCTCAAAGACCAAATCTTAGCTCTTATGGAAGGTTCAACTGGACACCTTCAGTATCAGGGGCTGGAGGAACATCCGCTTGCTCGCCAGAGCCAGTGATACTGCCATTTTCATCAGGAGTCGTTGTTGCCTTGTCTCCATTTTCATCTGCTCCATCAGATGAAATTACAGTTGCTTCTGTAGGAGTTTGGACTTGCAATCCTTCTGGAGTGGCATCACCAAGCTTGCTCTCTACACCATCATCAACAGGACTTACAGGAGATGAAACTTGATTGGATATTTCCCCAGATGAGTCTGATTTTCCATCACTTTCTGTCTCATCAGCTGAAGAAGCCTCTTCAATTATCTTATCTGCAGCACCCTCTTCAGGTTCTGAAAATTCAGAACTTTTTGCTGCTTCTTCCTCTACAGTTTGTACTGCACCTTCAATATTTGATGAGTAGGACTCTGTGCTTTCTGGCTTCTCATCCTCCTCTACTGCTTCAACCACTGTTGAAGAGACACCGGCTGAAATCTCATTGCTGCTTGAAGGCTGGTCCTGCACTTCTGGTATATCAGACACAGTTTCACTTTTTGCTGCTTCTTCCTCTGTAGTTTGTACTGCACCTTCAATTTTTGATGAGTAGGACTCCGTGCTTTCTGGCTGCTCATCCTCCTCTACTGCTTCAACCAATGTTGAAGAGACACTGGCTGAAATCTCATTGCTGCTTGAAGGCTGGTCCTGGACTCCCGGTATATCAGACACAGTTTCACTTTTTGCTGCTTCTTCCTCTAGAGTTTGTACTGCACCTTCAATTTTTGATGAGTCAGACTCTGTGCTTTCTGGCTTCTCATCCTCCACTACTGCTTCAACAACTGTTGAAGAGACACCGGCTGAAATCTCATTGCTGCTTGAAGGCTGGTCCTGCACTTCTGGTATATCAGACACATTTTCAACCTGGCTGACCTGTCCTTCCACTTTAACTGAAGTCTCTGGTTCCATACTTTCTTTCACCACTTTCTCCCGCTCATCCAAAAAAGCAGATATTTCCTTGTTCTTACGGAAGGCCAACATAAATGGATTTGTTGCAGCATGGACAACACTTTGGCTGAGCTCCAGGTCCAATTCATTATCTTCTTCTTCTTTCTTCATCGTCAATGTAACCTGTCCCCTTGCGAAGCGCAATACCCTAACACTAACTTCTTGGCCAACCTCTAGAGATGATCCTCCCATCATGCTTCCTAGTCCGTCATCGGCTTCTTCTGAATGGGGAAGGAAGCCTTCCTCCCCCTCAGGGAGAGAAATGAAACAGCCAGACCTGGTCAAATTCTTGATTGTACCCTGTAGTTCCTGCCCTTTAACAAACTTTGACGCTTTCACATCTTGTCTTCTCTGGCCCGATTTTTGTGCGCTCCTCCGACCAGACCTTGGTTTGTCACCACTTGCAGTAGCAGGAGTATCTTTTTGTTGCTGCAACTTACTGGTATTATCATTTTCACGCATTGTAAGAGAAATACGACCTGTTTCAGTGTTGGCTTCAACCAATCTTACTGTCACCTCTTGTCCAATAGATACAACAGTTCCAACATCCTTAACAAAGCTATCACTTAACCTGGAAACATGTACCAGACCATCTGTAAAAGCTCCAAAATCCACAAAAGCACCAAATGGCTGGATTGACCTTACTTTCCCAGTAAATGTTGCACCTGGAATGAGTTCCTCATTCTTTACCGGCGGCATTTCACTTTTCCTACCAGGTCTTGAACGTTTTGATTGGGCCGGAACACGATTAGCATCTGATGCCGTGGAAGACTTTTCACTTGTTTCAGCTGCATCTGCTGGAATTTCTGAAGATCTTTCTTCTGCAACAGTTGGTTCTGACTCATCTACCACCACATCAGTTTCAGTCCCTGTGGCTGATACAGTATGCACTCTAGATTTATGATGCCGAGCATAATCAGCTCTGCATTTTGGAAACAATCCAATGGAAGTTGGAAGAGGTAATACAAATCTTTGTGATGATAGTGTATTTTTCCGAGATTTCTTTGGCAAACTGCATCTTGTGAGATAACTGTTCTTCTTTATTGTGAAGGCAGTTCCAGGAATCAGAGAAACAGTGCTACTAGAACATGGGACAATAGTTGTCATTTTCACTTGAATCTTAAAGCAGAGTTTACACTTAAGACAAACTCTTCATCCCGAGATTCCCCTGCTCACAGCACATACACTGTCACAATGAGCAGACCAGATAAGTTTCTTCTCAAGTTTTTCAAATTTTATGAAATGTCAGACACCCACTATGCTAAAAATCTGGACAAGGAAATGTAAAAATAATTAGGAAAAATTAAACAAATCAGATGAATTGGAATACTTTTGCAATCATATGCACATATAATAGCCCTAAAGACTATTATCACAAACTCTCATGCAATTGAACCAAATTATCAGATAAGGACAAAGGTATAGCGAATAAGTGCTTACAGAATAATTAGCACCACCTAAGCAGAATTACTGATTTTGCCTACAAACTTCAGCACCTACTGTTAAACAGCAACAGTAATTTGCTTGGCATATTTAAACAAAATGATAACAAAAGAAAACACTAATGATATCTCCACTTCCAACATATTTTAGAAATAAAAGTTTTTGTAAATTGGAAGGGATCCTTTCACTAATAATTTTATCACATGCAACCATATTAAGTAGGTGAAATGAACTTAACCAAAACGAGTTACTTCATACTACTTTCTTTATCATCCGAAATTTCCCAAAATTTGAGTATAAAATTCATAGTAACAATGTTGTCATTTTCAGTATAATTGAACAATTCAATTAGGGCAACCTCATTTTCAAATTCAACTAGAATGCAAGTCCATGCTGAAAATAACACCATATTCCTAATTGTGAAACACTACAATACTCAGTAAGAACCACCTAATTCAAATGAAATCACTTGCAAAAAGAGAAAAAGAAAAGGTCTTAGAAGCTGGAAAGTAATCCCCAACTCCGGGGCCAAAATATCCATTGACAGAACTCTCAATTCATAAGCTAGCACTAGGAAATAAACACATTGAACGAGCTTTAAGCCAACCTTTCTTCTCCAATTCAATCGATGAATATTCAAGTTTCAGCATTAAGAGAACTTAAAATTAAACGCCCACAGAAACAAAACAAACATACAATAGACAGAGGAAAGCATCAAAATGACATCAATTAACCAAGTAGAATCACAAGCAATGGTCAATTAGCTGATAATCAAGTTGAGAAATTACCTAAAAATCTCTAATAAGTGGAAAGGAAAAACGAAAACCCAAAGTGATTATGTTGGTAGAGGTGATAGAGCGTATTCATGAAATGAAAGGTGGGGCTTTAAATCCTTATCTTATGGCTCTGGTTTTTTTCTGGTTCCATAATCCTGTACTAGACAAACAATCCATACGCAGTCACATATACTGTTAGGCTCAGCTGGCTTCAACTCCTTAGCTTGGCTTGCCTTCACTTAGGACCTACTTTTGAAGCCCAATAAGAAAAGAGACCGACTTAGCCGAGCCAGTTCCTCTGTGTTTTCATATTTGAGTGGGCCTGAAATTTAATTGAATTGGGCTTTTGTTTGAGGCCCATTACATTAATTATCTCCTTTGCTCTTTTGGATTGTCCTGGAAAACTTGATATTTTTCTAGGCTTTTTAAGCAACTAGTTTAATTCAATACTAATGTACACCACAAAACAAAATATAAAATTAAATTTTTAATGTTTTAATATTAAGATTTTTTGGACACCAAGTGATTATCAATGCAAAAAATAAAAAAAAATAAAAATTTAAAATAAACTAAAAATGAATAATGAATAAAATTGGCGCATATTTATAAATATTTATTTAAAAGAAGATCAGGGTAAAAACAAAAGCATGAAATTATTCAAATAAATTACTTTGCATAAGAACATAATAGATAGTTTCTCCAAGTTTTTTTTTCTGTTCAGTAGAAAAATAAAATGTACAAATAAGAATTTATTACAGCAGTTGAGAATGATTTTTTTTTTCTTGTAATTAATTACCATTGAATGAATATTATTAAATTAATTAGTAAAACATGGATTACTAATAATTCATGTAAAAGAATGCGGATAACTTATAAAGGACATACATACACTTCCCTAATTTGAAATAAAATGAATCGAATCAACTACATTGCCATCAATTTATTATATATATATATCTCTATATATACAGTTCTAAGAAAAAAAAATCATGAGTACAGTTCTCTTTTTATCATCATCATTACCATCATCATCATCATCATTATTATTATTATTATTTCAAAGTTTATTTCCATTTAGTTTATTTCCTGCTAACTCAATTTGAAAACGCTAAGCACAATGATTAAGGAATCTTAAGACAGAATTAAAGTAAACACGGTACAATAATGTTGTTTTCTGGACCATATTCTCTATTCTCTCTAAGGTTTCTTTCTCTTAATGCCAGACAGAATTGTCCAATTTAATTTCATTAACATATCAAAAACTTGTCATTTTCTCAATAATCAAAGTTAAACATATAATTATTTTATTATTGATTCATATAGTTTTATATGGTGATTTTCCAATACTATATGTCGTTCAAATAATGTTAGCATTCAATTTTGTAAACTAGTTTTTTTTTTTTCCTCACACAACCTGCATTCTGACAAAAAGATCAAAACAGTAAAGATTACAATTACAAAAAAAATGGATTGGTTTAAAATAAATAAATAAATAAAAATTCAAAACCCTGACTAAATGCATGCATGCAATCAACAGGATTTGCACTTTAATTACAATAAAGTACAATATTAATTGTAAAGTTAAGGGCATAAATATATAATAATTAAGTGAATTCCATTTTATAGATTCATAAAAAGAAGTAATAAAATATAATGGAAGCATGGGGTTGAAGAATTAAAAAAATAATACATTGATCTGTGACCTCATCAATACTTGGATTACACTGAACCAACAATTTAAAGTTTTTAAGTTTCAATTTAATTTGTCAAACTAATTAAGGGAACATTATAACCACTATAAAATTTATATATATATATATATATATATATATATATATATAAATATATCATTTCCCAATGCTAACTGCATTTTTATTTAATTAAAAAATTTTGCCCACGTGGGCACAGAGTGACATATACATAAATAATCCAATCATCTTTGTAACTTAAACAAAAGTAGTGATATATGGGTAAGGATAAGGGTATATAATTAATTAACTTTACTAAGTAGGATCAAAATTCTCTAAACTGCCTGTATTTCTTGTGGCTAAAGTACCTTAATTACCACTTCATCCCAATAATATATTAAATTAATGATTTATATCGAGTGAATTCAAAGAAATTTTGAACATTATAAATTAATATTTTGTTTTTTTAAATCACATATAGTTTAATCTCAATTCGAGCTTAAATCATAATTAAATCTCTTTTTTCTTTTTTCATTTTCATGCGGATGTATTTAATTAGGTATAGTATTAAATTCAAGGTCTGTTCTTAATTATAAACTTAATACGTGTTGCAAATTAAATGATATTTTTTAAAAATAAACAACTTGTAAATGATATTAATTATTTGTTATAACAATATTGTTCCAAGTTTCTACAGGTATACTAAAGAACTAATTTACTGTAAAGTTACAAACTGAACTCAACCAGATTTAAATTAAATTATAAATCAGATAGCTTTGAATTTGTTTAATTTTTGGGTTTTGGGTTTTTGATTAGTTTTGCTCATCCCATGAATCAGTTGACTTAGACTATGAGAGAAATTAGCATATAAATTAATGGGTTTTCTGATTTTAAATTAGTTGGTTGATTCCTTTTTGCTTTTACTTTTGGTTAAGTTGTAGAAACAGAATCTGAAAAGCTAATTGGGCATCTCTAGATCAACTTTAGGATGGATCACTATATAAAATTAAGACAGATCATCAAATTTTATAGAATAAGAAGAAAATGAGAATTTATATACATACAAATTAATATAATAATATCAATGATGAAATCAACCAAGGGGTATAATTAATATTATATGAAAAGAAGATCACAATGTTCCGATTATGAGGATTCGTAAACTGAAAATTAAGTAAAATCATTGAGATTTTTAATATATACATATAACCATATCCAAGATAGATCATATATATTAATAAAGCAATTGGGGATGTTGGTTTTTGGTTTCAAAGGCAAAGGAGAGACAATCAGGGCCAAATGCATTATTGGTGTGCCACATTTTGCCTAGTCATCCGTGGGATCGCCCTTTATTTATTTATTTCATATGTACACAACAAATTATGTGTATCATTTAATTATAAGGGTTTTTGTTGGTATTAAACTTAATACTTTTTTGAAGTTGAATTTAGGAATCCGCTTAATTGAATATTTTTACTTCACATAGGAGTAGTAGATTGGTAATTTAAATTTTCGGAGAATTAATTAGGAATAAAAATATAGATTAGAAGTTTAAAAAAACCAAATTTAGGATTTGGCCTCTTTTGATTGAACTAGGTGGATATAAGGGTTTAACTGTTATACATATATATTTGTATTGGTTGAGTTGGTTGCATTAACTAACCGGATCATACTAGTGTTGACTAGTATTGAAAGGGGTTAGTTAATTATGATTAGCTCAATTAATACAAATGTATTATATTCATTAAGGAATACAGAATATAGCAAGCTTGATGGACCATCTCTAGCTAATAACTTTTCTCTCCTGCTAACTAGAAAGTTAGTTATCTTTACCTAGTATTTCGGCAGGAATAAAGGTAGATTAGAGCCATTGATTTTAGTTACATCTAATAAACTAAAATCCTTATTGATGAATAGAAGTATATGATATAAGGTTCTTCGTTGTATTCATTTTTAATAGAAGAATTATAATAATAAAACTTTTCTCTTCGTTTTACATTAACATTGTTTTTTACTCTTCAGTCGGATTTGTGAATTGATTACTTAATTCGAAGTCTAGCTCATATAGTTGGAAGAAGAAATTGAATTCAAAAGTTTAAATTGATAAAATTGATTAGTAGAATTCAATTATAGCTTTGTATAACTATTAAGTCTAATGTTTTGTTGAAAAATAAACATCTTGTTAATTAGGAATGAAATGAGTATATAAAACAGTCTTTTTAATTTTCTTGTATTTGTAAAATTATGGAGGAGGGTGTAATGACACGTATCCAAAAGCAATGAGATAGAGCCAAGTGTCAAATCCTGCAGCATCTCCACATGTGGGACAGAATCAGGAGGTACCTTTGTGGTTTCCGAGGACCCAATTACAGTTGTCTTCCAAACCCTAGCTTTAATATTATTTTTATTCCTAATTATACATTTCATAGAGACTTCCTCTAATAATTATTCTAGTATAATAAAATCTTCTTTATATATTAAACTTTTAGATATCTCAAGTCATGGTGGTATCTCTTCCAAAAAAAAAAAAAAAAAAGTCATGGAGGTATAATTTCTAATTATTAATTTCTTTTGGCTTAGCTTTAATTTACAACCTCTGAGAAGATCTAGGTATCTATAAAGATTCATATCAACTCAATCATGCACATTAATTAATTAATTTCATAACCTAAAATATTAAACATTAATATTTGTGTATTTTACATTATACACCAAACCAATCTGTTTATTGGGTTTATACGTATATAGCTTTTGTGCACATGCATACGATAGTATATTTATTGTGGATAGATTTTGTTGGGAGAAATGATTTCTTAGCTAGCGTTGACAATATTTTGCTGAAATTTGTTGAAGGGAAAAAAAATAATAATAATTGAAATGGAAAGGGAAATTAAACAGAAAGAATAGTCCCAATTAATGATAATTCCTATAGCAGTTGGATAAGTTAATTGTAAACGAAAAAGAAAGTAACAGCTGGAAAGGAAATAGAAATAGAAATAGAAATAGTTACAAGTGGAGGGACTAATTAGACATTTGTTACATGTGGTTGGTGCTTGACATGCTCACCACATGATATATGTGCAAACAAAGGTTGGTTCAGTGGTAATTAAGCATTTTACGATTTTGACATACAAACTTCCAATATTTTGTATTTGTATGAGTAATTTTCCAGAAAAAACATTGTGAATTTTTTTGTATCATATGTATTCTTAATTTTTTTTCAGAACTAGAGTTTTATTTTCCCATTACTATATATTACTGAAATATTATTGTTTCTAGCATCCTTGAATTGTGCCTCATGTTTGATATGAGGGAGAATCTCCTCCACTCATATCCCAATACCCAAATTCTTTGTAAGTTTGAAAATCATTATCATAAAGTCTATAGTATTAATTACAAAATGTGATTAATTTTATGATTCTTTTACGGTACAACATAATAATAGATGTATGCCACTTGGAAATATACATTGTATAAACTCAATAATCCTAAACAGAATGTTAATGAAAGTTGTAAGGACGGCATCATACTGGGCCACCATCAATCTTTTTCAAGAATCTTACAGATACTTGTTTTTATACTTTGCCAGAGATACCCTTTAGCACTCGTATCTTCATCGTACACACAAAAATACACCCACAAACCCTATATCACAAGTTGATTTTAAAAAAAAAAAATGAGAGAAGAAAAATTAACTTAAAAAAATGTCCTTATGGTTTTTTTAAAATAGCAAATTTACCCTGTGATACGATATAGAATGATACAAATTACCATAACATATTTTAGAGATTCACTAATTACATTCCTTCCTAATTGCCTGTGGTCTCCAGCCATTTGTTCAAGAATCAAATGACACATCCGGATTTCTGCCACTCATCAGTTGTACACAATTGAAATGCGTGACGCATAACACTTCTAAACTTACTTAATGCATATGATCGATTATCTCATATGCCAAAATGACTAGCTTATATCTTCCAAGCAAGACTATTCTTTGTTGTTCTTGTTCATCAACTCTCTTTCTTCATCGTTCTTTGTCGTCATTCTTGAAGAAGAACAACGAAGAGAGAGAAAGATTTTTAAGATTTGGGAGTTAATGTCTGCATCACATACAAACAAATCATGTGCAACGGTTGGATTTTAGAATGTCATATCATTCCCTTTAATTAGGTATATTTGATGAGGTGGAGACAATTTGAAAAAGTATTGCTAGTGAAGTCTAAACTTGTTCTACCTTTGAAAAGCTGGGATAACTTTGTACTACTCCATACTATAGAGATAATTTTATCAGCCATCTTTTTTTTTTTTTAAATGACTTTGAAATTGGATTAAGAAAATCTTGAGAAAAGGTCAAACAAATTACAAAAAGAGAGAGATAGTGTTAGCAAGTACACAAGGCAATAAAAGAGATATGATTATGTTTATATTTGATAAAAAAAAAAAAAAACCAAGCAAAATGAATACTCTTGTAAAGAATATCCTCTGAACTAGAAAGAGAATCGAAAACCTTCTTGTTCCTTCTTTTCCAAAATTCCAAGCAAAGAATCATCCATAACAAAGTGCAAAAGTCTTTTTGATAGGTACCATGGAAAAAACCAATCTAATGAGTAAAGAAACCACTGTCATGAAGAGAAATTACCGGCGTGAAGAGAAATCACCATTTGAATCCCCATCTAAGAGAACAAAGATCTCCAAATAAAATAACTATCATGATAATGAACCAAAGCATGATCCTGAATTTCAATCTGATCACAGTTAGGACAAGAAGCATTATCAAACGAGATGATATTGAAGCGAGCAAGGAGAGATCGGACTAGTAGCCGGTCAAGCACAAGCATCCAGAGAGAAAACTTTACCTTAGGAACACAAAGAGCCTTCCAAACCAAAGAGAAAGTAACCACCTACGATTGATGAGCAGCTGCTAATTGCAGCGCAAAGCTAGTAAGAAAATACACCGGAGAGCAACCAGTGCCACTACCACAATTCCAAGCACACTGGTCCTGAGCTTCAACGGGAAGAGTAGCAAGAAGAAGCTGGCGTAGGCAAGCTAAAGCAAGCTGGTCTGTTAGGCACAAACTTCTCTTCCGAAAAGGGCGACCATTCACTGTAAAAATAAACTGCAATCATAATAAAAGTTACTATTGAACTTTACCTTTAATTTAAACTTTTAAACTAAATAGTTTCATTGTAGTATATTAGAGTCTATCTTATATCTGAAGATAAAAGTTTTGAATCATGGTAATTTTTGAATTGCATTAATCACATTTTCTTTTTTTTTTTATCTTCATAAACAGTTAAATCCTATTTCCGTCTAAACTATTTTAATTTTTCCTTGCAGTCAATTGTTAATCAAAGCTAGAATAAAAACCAAAAAATATAATTTCCCTTAAATTTTAAAATTTATGACCATTTTTTTTTTCCTTCAATTGCTGTGACCTAAAAATCTTTTGTTGCATAAAGAGATATATTCATACCAGAGACTTAAAAATAAAATTACTAATAATTTAATATTATTTATTTATAAATCTAAATTAGATCGAGAAACCTAACAATACATAGAAGAAACAAACTCAACAACGTCATAAGGTATTTTAAGAATGCATAAATATATTAATGTATTTTCGTTATAATCAAGGAGTACATAATTATTTATAAAAAGATTTTTGATCTTTCAATTTTCATTGAATAAACTCTTAATTGATCTTTCAGTTTTACACAATGAAATATATAGGTTGAGATTTATGTTAGTAGGAAAAACCTCAAACTCAGTTAACAATAGTGTGTGATTTATTTCTTATGTGTGTGACATAATGATTTAATTTTACAAATAATAATAATAAATTGGCTATTAGAGAAAAATAATTCACCAAATTTAAAGTTGAATGTATATATTTATAATTTATCGAAGTTTTC
The DNA here is from genome assembly GCA_039660915.1 of Euphorbia tirucalli. NCBI lineage: Eukaryota > Viridiplantae > Streptophyta > Magnoliopsida > Malpighiales > Euphorbiaceae > Euphorbia > Euphorbia tirucalli. The sequence continues at coordinate 72,141,770 of CM077634.1, read as the reverse complement.
TGTTTCAATTAAAAGATTAACAACTTACTGAACAGCAAATTAAAGTTCTTAATCAAATTTTTTTGGAAAAAATGTGCATATACATAGAAGTAAAATTGATGCAATTCCCCTGGCATAAACTATGATTGAGTCGTGATAACATTAATATCAGAATAAATAAAACAATAAATTAAATTTGTGGTGGATAGAAAGAGAGCGTCTTAATAGGGATTATATTGTTTAGGAAATCATGTGAAGTAATGCACGCCCTGTAAGCTCAGCTCTGCATGTGCCCACAATCTACTCTAGATATCTTATTCTCTACCTTCTATCTCTTCCCACTCATCTTTGTCTTTGTTTTTCTCTTTATTTTTCTTCTTATTTAATTATTTACTATTTCTATTTTAATTATTTACTTTCTTAATTAAACAATTCATCACTTATCAAACCCCACCTAATCTATACAATCCTTTGTTTTATTCTCTTGTTTTCCTAGCTTCATTAATAATCATTTGTTTTTTCTATCAAATATATATATTTATATATATAGTTTTTGACAATTAAATACACTGTATAGTTTACTTTCAAATACGCTATTTACCCTAGAAACTTCTAAAACTTGAAATTAATTAATTAATGGGTTTATATAGTACTTTAATTGTTGATGAAGAAATAAATGTATGGCTATGCTATATTACAATAATTTAATATTGATTGCTACATTAATAATTAATTATACACATTGTCAGCAAGAATATTCAAACATGTCAAACTATTACTATATCTTCCAAAGCTTTTTTTTTTCTTTTTGTTCACAAATATTAGGAGAGGAGGGCTCTAGCTAGTTTAATTTAAATTATTGTTATTTTTTTATGAATTTTAACTTTATTTGGTCTGAATCATATGATTCACGACATGAATTAAAAATTTCTTGAAACCAAAAACTAATATATTAATTTAAACATGTATACTTACTACCTGCTAGTATTGTTTAACTTTCAAAGTAGACTTCCCTCTCACAGATTGCATCAAGCATTGGTAATCCAACAGTTTTATTAATTAATATAATTGTCTTGTAGACCCAAATGAATTTAATAAGAAATAGGCAAACAATATCAGTGTTACCTTTAATTTTTTTTTTTTTTTTGGTAGAATATATATGTACACTATAAACAATCTAAAAGAACAAAGTGCACCACTTGAGATGAAGTTAAAGAATTAACTAATGAAAGAGCATCAAATTCTACTATTACTCGAGTGAAATATAGATGCTTCAGCCAGCATAACGTTTTTCGATTACTAAGGGCCTCTGCCAATTCCAGAACGCCACTACCATCAACTACAGCACTTCGAGTAGCAACAAAATCTATATTCCAATAATTTCGGACCACACACCCATGGCCTAGTCCTAAACCATTGTCAAATAACCCTGTATTAATATTGCACTTAAAAGTGCCAAATGGTGTCTGCTCCCTTCTAATTCTAAAATAAACTTTAGTAATTTTTTTTATCATACTAGTTCAAAATGACATGTATCAATATAAAATATTGACATTTGTCAATTATATACAAACACATATTACTTTTAGAATAATTTGACTAAAAATATCAATTTATGAGCTACATTAAAATCTAAAGTCTATTTTGAATCAAATTGATTCTACAAATTAAGTTTAAAAAATTTGACATAGAAATGACATCGGATTAAACATTTTTAAGTATCCTACATGAACCTAATCCTACAAAGCCTATAGATTGAATTGGTTTTGGGACGGGAATAGATCTCAAGAAGTATATTGTGACGATACAGATAAGTCATGAGTATATTGTTCACGAAATCTGGTACACGACCCATAGATACATACATATATAAATAAAGTTTGTTATTAGAATATATTTAACTTTATTAGTAAGTTCATTTGAGTGTGTAATTTTTATTAAAATAAATTTGGATTTATTTGTTGATTTCTTAAATTTATAATCTAGTTTTTATTAAATGAGTAATTTATGTAATGAATACTCGTAAAGTTATTTTGGGATAGAAATGAATAGTCTAAGTGAACTTTTAAACATATTTAAAATATGCCTGATACCATATATTATAAATACATAGATAAAGCAATCATATTTATTTTTCACTATTTGACCTAATTAATTAAACAGTGAATAACTAATTAACTTTGAATGTATATATACTATTGAAGATAAAAAAAAAATTAAAAAAAAAAAAACTATTATTTTACCTCTAATAATAATAAAAGAAAGTCCATCTAAAATGAGGCGATTGTAGTGATTGAAGTCTTTAGTGGAGCCTAAAGTTGCAAGAGGAATATGCTAAATAAACGTAGCTATGTGGGTAGGCTTCATTAAGGTTTGAAAGCATTACCTAGCTAGCTAATATAATTTATTATAATGGGCTTTTCATAGTCATATCAAATATAAAAATCATGAGTTAATAATTTGTTGTACGAATAATATGCGTTATTTTTTTTTGAATAATTCTGTTTGAAATTTGGCCGCAACTAAAATTTTTCATTTCGTCACGTAAAAATAATTGATAAATGCAAAATTTAAATTTTTTATCTATAAATTCAACTTGCTTTATCAAATAGTTTGTAGATAGGAATGTAAGTAGGATGAAAATTCGAAGGATAATAATTCCCCTATTTCTATCCTTGTGAATTTCGGAAAATCTTCATAGCCGGTTATGGATCGAGATAAAATTTTTCTTCATCCCCACCCTATAGAATTCACCACAACGACAAGGATATCATAGGAACTATATTTTATTTTTTTATTTTCTTAAACTATTAATTAAAACTTTAATTTATACAACAAATGTATCAAATTGATTAAAAAAATTATAGTTTTTTTTATAATTATAATTCTTTTTAAGGGTATAGTATCTAGCATTAGTAAAACTCAAATTATGGACTTCCGAATTGGGGGAAATACTTTTACCACTAGATTATAGTTGGATAGATAAAATAAAAGTTACAATCTTTTAATATTTAAACTAAATGCAAAAAATATTTTTAATTTTGTGAATTGGGATTATAATTAGACTAATTAAGTATAAAATTAATATTAATATTTAAAAATAAATAATTAAAAGAAAAATTTTAGGTACGAGAATTTAAGATTAATTTCTGCCTATATTTACATCCCTATCTGTAAATATAAAAATGAACTAATCAATAGTGCAAATTAAATAATAATTTTTTATAATCAAATTGAATAATTAAGTGTAATGAGTTGATGTAAATTAAGAGACAAATGGCACGCTTAAGAAAGGGATTTAATAGGAGTATTTGGTAATTGCATGTGTTCACATGCTGGTATAAGAAATTAGAGGATTCTCGCTTTCCACCACAAAACAACTCATAGAATATGACCCACAAATCATGCGTTAAACAGCTCAACTAGATTTGGTTCCTTGCATTGATATCTCTCTCAAATTATCGCTATCTTTTTCCTCTAAATTTAAACATTTATTTTACATTAATGTCCCCCTAATTAATGTAATTATTCTTATCATTATATACTTTATCTCTATTGTTTTTAAATTTTGTCTTTTTTTTTTTTAAGAAAAAAAAAATCTACTTTTTTAACATGTCTCTTTCAAATTCAATGTGAAAGAATTGTTAACAATAAATAAATTAATAAGTAAAAATTAGTATTAAGTTGAATGGAAAGAGATTTAAAGTGCTTAAATACTATATTTTGAGTTCGAATTTATGTGTACAGAAAAATTCAATTAAGAAAAATCATCTAAAAATTATTTAATTAAGTTAAACTTTTTTTTTTTTGACAAAATAATTATTACTCCAAAAAAATGAGAAAGATTCATCTGAAAATTATCTTATCAGCTTTAAACTTTTCTTTTTTATTTACGAAAGAACTATTAGACAAATTCACTAAAAAAAAAAAACTATAGTTAATTTATAATTTTCAACACATTGAACTACATTTATCATACTCTACTTGACTATCCGGTTACGTCATGGTGGTAAATGCATCTTTCATCTATTAGGGTTCAAAGTAGGACTGAGCATAAGAGCCAGTTGTACTGGACCTGATCGAATATCCGAAGTAAAAGATTCAAAGTTGGACCGAGCTATTTAATTTTTTCAAAGAACTGGACTGGATTGTACTGGACCGTTGATTTTTTCCAAAGAACTGCGCTGGATTGGACTAAAATTTATCTAGAACCGGACCGAACACCGGATTGAATTGGATTGGACCGATAACCGGACTGAAAAAACTTAGATTATTAGTATTGAATTTATATTTTATATATAAAGAGGTTATTTAGTTTTAGAAATTTTATAATATATGTATAAAAATAATTATAAACATGTAAAATAATTTATAATATTTTTAACCAGTTAGCCAATTAAATTTATAATATTTTAGTAGATGTTATTTGAATTTGTATTTTTTTATTTGAAACTACATAAAAAAATATTTATGTTTTTTTATTTTTTGATTTATTGTATATATTTTAATTGGATTGGACTGAATCCCCAAATGCTCGAACCAGATAGAAATGGATCCGAATCTCCAAATACTTGAAGTGGACTGGATTGAAATTTTTGAGATAATCCAATTTTAGAGATTTATTCCTTCAATTCAATTTTGCAGATTTAATTTTACAAATGTTCAAAATTCAATCTAATTCTAGAGAACTTTAAATCTCCGGATTGAATTGGACTGTGACCAGTCCTAGTCCAAAGTTTAAATTTCATTGATAGTAAATATTACACCTTCAAAATAGAATGAGAATGGTAAAAAAAAAAAAAAAATCACTGTATTCCCTCCCTCCATAGATCTTAAATATATATCAAAAGATTAATTAATTAGCCAATTTTAGTCCTCGGTTTTGTAATTTTAGATTAATAAAAAAATTAGTTTTAGTAGTTATATGTATATGTATATATATATAAAAGAAAAAAAAAAATTTAAATTATATTATTTAAATTTCTCAATTATGCAGACATAATTTACGCGTTTAATAATGATTTCAGGAAAAAGAGTACGATAATATATATGGTATAAAATATAGAAAATATTTAGCATTAACAATGGAAATTCCTTTTAATTAAAGACATTCAAGATTTGGACCAACTTTCGGTTATAAAGCCGAGAAATTTCGGTTTCTCATCAGAAGACAATCCCTGAGAAGCTGTAAACAAGATTTCTAGAATCTATAATGGTAAATGCCATTTGCTCCAACATTTATTAATTCTATTATTAATTTTCTCTTTTTTATCCTAAGATTTTTTTATTTTATTTTATTTATTTTTTTTACAGCTGGGGCTGTTCTCTGATGTTTAAAAAAATAAATTTGAAATGTCTGCAGGGTCAAACTGGAAAAGCCACATGTGAAATGGGGCCACGTAATTAAGTCCAAATTTTGATAAGATTTTGTATTATTTTAATAAACATACAGAAGATGGTTGCAATACAAAAAATATTTTGTTATACATATTAAAATATAATACCTTTGATTTCTACAGATTCATAAAAATGCTTATTCCACCTTCTTTAACTCACAATATTAATTAAAAACATCAATATACTTTCTTAACTGAATCCCCAAAAAAACATATTATTTTCGTCATTAACGAGTTAATTTTTTTCTTTTTCCTTTTGAATGAAAGCTCCTACGAGTTAATTATTATTTAAAATATGCAGACATATTTTCAAATATAATATTATTAAAGCCTAGTAAAATTAATTATTTACATTCATAATATTAATTAGTTACACTCAAATTTCAAATACTTTTTAAATAGTTTTTTTTTTTTTTTGGATATTTAGAATTTTGATCTAGCTAATTTTACGCAACATTTGCATACATAATAGTTAGTTAATGAAGGTGTACTATATTCTAGAAGTATTCTAAAATTTTACTACATGATATTAGTTAGCGAATTAATCGTAATGAAATATTAGAGAAATTATATTACAAGCGCTATTTATAGGATGTATAGAAATGAAATCCGATATTTTAGATTTATTTAGTAAGCAGATCAAATATTAATTGGTCTGAAATTTATTGTCAAATAGTTTTTAGGTGACATTTTTACCAATGAAAATTTGCTATGTATATTAAAATTCGAACTCCAAATCATAGTTTTAAATATTTTAAATCAAATATATATATATATATATATATATATATATATATATATATATGCCATTTACAGTATTTTGTATCATAAGTAGGGATGAGCAAAACCAAACTGCAACCCGATAACTGAACCGAATCAAAATTAGTTTGGTTTGGTTTTGGTTTTGAAAAATGTGATAGTTTTGTTTTCGATTTAATTTTAATTTTTCATAAAAAAACCAAACAAAAATGGAACCGAACTAATTATAAAAATTTAAAAATTATTTATATACATGTATAAAATACATTTTATTTGATATAATATATATTTATATTATTATATAATTTATATTTATGAGATTTTAATAATATATATCTAATATAGATAAATTTTTTGACAATAATCTATATATAATTAATAATAATTTAATGATAATAATAATAATTTATTTAAATTTAAAAATTTAAAAGGTTTGGTTTTGAACGAACGAATTAGAATCAAATCGAACTGATTCGGTTCTATTCAACACAAACCAAATATATATTGGTTTAGTTTTGATTTTTACAATTTTTCTTATTTGATTTTTGGTTCGATTTGGTTTTTGAACCGAACCGTATTTTGTTGGCCCTAATCACAAGGGATTAAATCAAAGACAATCGTTATCAAGTCATAGTCCAAAAAGTCCTTCAACTAAATATAATATAAAAAGAAATAAAAAATAATTTTTTTTTTTTTTTTATGGAAGTTCGAAAAGAGAAAAAAGAAATAAAGAAATAGAGGGCAAAACAGAAGGTGGAGAAAAAAGAGCATAAAATCTAAGTATATATTTGTAATAAATCTGTACACAATCTGATCCAGCGATGCAATAATTAGTACTAGCAAACAGCTTAAAAATGGGTGTTTGAAGATCTCTGATTGCTCCCAATTTTTTTTTTTAATCTACTATAAGAGCAAATCATACAACTTGGGATTTGCAAATTAATCTCATTCTTTCTGCTAATTTCTCTCTCTAAATCTCTCTTTCTCTCTCTAAAATTTGAAGAAGATGAGCAGCAGTTACTATGGAGAAGCAAATGAAAGAGGAAGTGGTTCTTCTAATTCAAGGAAAGGGAAAAAAAGCAATTCAGATAAGCCTAAACAACCACAAAGAGGCCTTGGTGTTGCTCAGTTGGAAAAGATCAGATTACATGGCCAATTACCCAATAATACCACTTATCATCCTTCCCTTCATACCCCTAATTACCCTTCTAATTTCAATCAGGTAAAATTAATCAATTTCATAATCAATTCTTCTATCTATCTATCTATCTATCTATATCATCGTATATTGAAACAAGCTATAATTGGTTGGAGCGATTTGGAGCTCCTTCCCGTTAAGCAGGGTAAAGGTCTGTATGTATGTGTTCGAGTATCGTGTATGATGAAAACATTTTTCTTTGGCTTGAAATCGGATTTTTCAGAACCAACACTTTTGTTTATCTATATCATCATTGAAACAAGTAGTAGTTGGTTGGGGGCGATTTAGAGCTCCTTCCCTTAGGCATAGTCTATATGTATGTGCTCGAATATTGTGTATGATGAAAACAATTTTCTTTAGGCTTGAAATCGGATTACTTGGAACCGAGATATTAAAGTTTTGTATATCTATCTCATCATATTCAAACATGCTATAATTCGTCGAAATGATTTAAAGCTCCTTCCCTTTAAGCAGGATTGGTGTATATTTGTGTTTGAGTATTGTGTGTGGCCAACAGTTTATCAGCTTGAAAACGGGGTTTTAGGTGAATTTTAATTATAGGGTTTTGAGTTAATTAATAAATTTGTTGATAAAAATATATGCAGGAAGATCATATGAGAATGCAAACAGCTTATTCAGCCTTGCCATCTTCTTCTTTTTCTTATTCTTCATCATCTATGGCTTCTTCAGTTTCCTATGGTTTCTCCCCTAATATCATGGTATGTATTTATTTTAGACATTGAAAATCAATAATTAGATTTGTACGTCAAGAATTTGGATACAAAATTCAAACTCAGCAGGTTTTGTCATATTCGGGCTAGCACAACATTTTTTTTTTTTTAATCTAATTAACATCTATATTGTAGCATAAATTATAGTGATTCTAATTCAGTATATAATTTTGAATGGCTGAACTGAGTTTTCATAAAAAGCAACAATTTTAAAAATTCAATTCCAAACTGCTAAATTTTACATACAAGATTTTTTCAAAATTCTGAGGGAGATGGTTCCCCCTTGCCCAATAGCAGTAACCCTAAGTCAATTCTTCCAATACAATATATAATAGGAAGATTTAGGCTTCACCTAATTTACTAGGTTTGAATGTTGGTATTCTTGATTAGGCAACATTCCATTTGCCCAGCAAAAAATTCTACTGTGTCCGAGAGTAGACTACTTCCAGCCAATCACATCCTGTTATGTCAGCAACCATACTGACATGGCGGAATGTGATTGGTTGATTTCTATAGACAGGGTAAAATAGCTCTCATCAATTGAAGAATGAATGTATACAACTTTATGACTTAATAATTAGTGTTAAAAATAAAAAAGCGTAAATTACTCTTAACCAGTCACATCCTACCATAGCAACCACTCTGGTGTGATCGACCAGTTCATATAAACCTAGTGCAACAAATCCGACCAATTAAAGAATAAATGTATACAACTTCATGATTTAACGATTAGTGTTAAGAATAGAAGTATATATGTCTCATCTTATAATGGTATGTGATAAAATTTTTCGATAACTAACAATAGTTTTGTCTCATGATAATTATATGATGGCAAGATATTAAGGATGAATTTGAATTTGTTTATATATTCAAATATATTTTCTGAATAATTGCAGATGGGGCAAGAAGGAACAAACATAAGATATGGTGATTGTCAACCCTCCACCACAGCCAGGTAATTCATTTTCTATCATCTTTTGCATATTCTTAAAATAGGCAGCAGGGTTTAAATTAAAATTCTAGCTATATTTTTTAGAAAATCTTGATTTGCATCTAAAAGAAATTAAATTAATGAAGAATTGAATTTGCATTGAAGCAGTTGGAATCCAGGGAATAGCTTTTTAGAGGCTCAATATTTTGGACAGCCTGCTGGATCAACCAGACACCTTTTAAACCTACAAGTTGAGGTAATTCTCCTTTTTTCGTCGATCATTCATTTTCTGCATTGAGATTCTGTGACCAAGTTGTTCAATAGGGCTATCCATTTATGTTCTCAATATATTCCATAAAAATGCAATAGAAATTATAATTATGTCAGTTGAAATTGTCACAAACGAATTTTGTTCCAAAAAAAAAAAATAATATATCAACAAATATTTAAAAATTGTTATATGTTAGCAAAATTATGTCAAATTTTACTGTAAATTCATACAGTTACAACTTTAGAACAAATATGCAACAATTTTTTAATTGTTGTCAAAAGTTATGAAAGCAATTTTATTGTTTTGGTGGAAAAAAATATTTAGTATTTGTTATAATTAATGCGGGTTGTTTCTGTAAATCGTGTTTTTGAGACTTATAGTTTTTTATGCTGACCCTCTTATTTATTACAATGAAATAGGACATGACACAACCAAGAAAGAGCAAAAAAAATAGAAGCAATTCAATGGGATCAAGCAGTCAAAATTCAGAATCAAGTGACTCTCAAGAACTAGATTTGGAACTCAGATTGTCCATTTGAATTATTGGAATTCATCAGTTAATTAATGCAGGGCCTTTTTTTTTTTTTTTTTTTTCAAAAACAAAATACAGTGAGGAAATTAAAGTTGTTTATGACTGCAATTACTATTAGGTTGACTTTGCAAAGCTGCAGAATGCGGTTATAAAAGCAAGGGTGTGAACTTGTTTGAAGTTTCATTTGTAAGAGATCATGTGTAATCAAAGATATTGAAAAAAAAAAAGGTTGACTTTCTGCATAATACAATGAAATGTTCTTCTTGTTCATCAAACTGTGAAAAAGAAAATTAAGATCAGTATCTGACTTATTATTTACCCCTTGTCTACAAACAATTATTTTGGTGCATTATGGAAAAATTCAATTCTATTTTCTATGAAATTCATTGTCTAGAAGAACATCAACATCCCATTTTTCTTTCCTAAAAATAAAAATTTTGCTGCTGAAAAAGTGTCATATTTATATAAATGACATCAAAATTAAATTTAATTTTGCTACAAATAACATATAATTACAATTTTAAACTTTTTTGTTACTGCTAAAAAGTATGACACCACCTTTTATACTTTTTGGCACATATTTTTTTGTAGTGTCATTTGGTGAAATTATAGAATAAATCATGAGATTTATAATTGAGGTTAATTCTTGCGAGAATTTGAATTTTGAATTGAACAAATCTGATTTCACCAGTACTGGGAAATTTTCTGTTGTATTTTGCTCCTCAATCGTTCAATAATTCTAACGTATATAATGTGTATAAGTTGAAAGGGAAATTAATTAAGAGATCGACACATCAAAAGTAAACACTGGCAAATTGCTAATTGGAGTTTCTTCAAGTTCTGGATATTTGAAAACCAAACTAGTTTCTATTTTTTCACTGATGGATTCCTTAAAATTTGTATGACTTTATTTTTTCTTAATTTAAATGAAAAGTAAAATTAAGGAAATATATTACAATATATTTTAAGAGTATTTTAGGATATATAATAATAATAATAATAATAATAATAATAATAATAATAATAAAATGTATAATTAATTTATATTTAATACAAGTTCTTTTCAGTAAAAAAAAAAAATGGATTTAAAATTAACTTGAATGAATTTTATGATAGATTGAAACCAAACATAGGGTTAAAGAAAATTTGGACATTTGGGTAAAACTTGTACGGATCGATTAGAATATTTTGATGTTGTTGCTGATCCTAAAAATTTACTTTTAAATGCTGTACTGCATGTACAGAATAAGATGGAACCAAAAGTCTAAAGGGATTAAAGTTCCCTTAATTTTTTTGAAATTATTTTAATGGAATTTCAATGGAAGTGTGTTTCTCAATCAATTTCTTTAAAGATATTCAAAGATTGAGAGCATTATTCCAAGATTTTTTCCCTGCTGCCATATGATAAATTAAGATAAGCCAATTTTTGCCTGCAAATAGAAATATATCTATGGTATACTCGAACTTTAGAGGCATGCATCAAATCCAAAAACCAAGAATTAGCCCTTTGGAGTAATTTAGAATAAAAATATATATGTATATGTGTGTGTGTATATATATATATAGGGTTAATTTCACTCATGGTATACCAACTATCTCTCTAATCACAGTTTGGTATACCAACTACCGTTTTGCACACTGTAGTACCCCAACTTCTAGGTGACCTCTCATTGTGGTACACGTGACCTGTTATTGCAGGTTAACTGTGCCACGTCAGTACTTTGTTGGGCTTAATTTCACTTATGGTATACCAACTATCTCCCTAATCACAGTTTGGTATACCACTTTATACGTATTGTTTCATTTTTTTTTTTTAAATAACAGAAATATATAAATCAAATTTTTTTTCTTTTATATTCTTTGATTTATATATTTTTGTTGTTTTTTTTACAAAAATAAAATGAAACAATATGTATAAAGTGGTATACCAAACTGTGATTAGGAAAATAATTGGTATACCATAAGTGAAATTAAGCCCAACAAAGTGCTGACGTGGTACAGTTAACCTGCAATAACAGGTCACATGTACCACAATGGGAGATCACCTAGAAATTGGGGTACTACAGTGTGCAAAACGGTAGTTGGTATACCAAACTGTGATTAGAAAGATAGTTGGTATACCATGAGTGAAATTAACCTATATATATATATATATATATATATATATATATATATATAAATTACCTTTTGTATTTTTATGGAAATACATTCAATTGTTTAGAGATGGTTGAAGCTAGGTAATTTTTTTTTTTATTAAATTATAATACACCCTTTTTAACTTTTTTGGACTTTCTTTTTTGTCGTTCCGGATTAGGTGATTCCTTTGATTAGTATTTTATAACTAGCAACTATAGTTTTTATTTTTATTTTTTTTATTTTTTTTTTAGTGTTTGCCTTTTACTATAGTTGTAATTAAAATAAAGTTGACTACTTTAATTAGTACTTAATAGGCAGTGTTACAGCTATGAAAAGGCTCTTTACAGTTATGCATCATGGTAAAAGAGCTTTTATATTAATGTCAATCAAATGAAAAGATAATTAAAAATTATCACCATTTTTGTAGGACGGATTAGATAGAGTTCAATGATCATTAGATATTAAATATTTAATGCCAATTATTTAATTTCACTGTTACTAATTTGTAAATATCCAATAAGGGTAATGAATCCTGAAAATCAGTGAACATTTTCATGTTAGCACCAAGATGAGCATTCTATATTTATCCTCCACCCTTGGTCCACATTTCACTTCACAATTATCTCTCCCAACCTCCGCTATATATTATTAACATTTTAACCTATTACCTATAATTATAATTATATCTAGATAGATAGACATTTCAAATTGCCTATTTGGTTGTTATATATATATATTGCTGTCAAATCTCTCATCTTTTTAGTGACAATGTTACTCTCTATCAAACAAGATAAGTGTTTTCAATGGATAAATTATGTAAAATTAATTAAAATATGTATGTTATGGTGGTATCAAAACTAAAAATGAAAATGGTGATAATATTTCTATGAATACGAAAATGTATTTGGTTAAATTTCAAAGAAATTTAAATTATTTTATTCCTTAAAAAGTAAAGCATTTTAATTAGTTTTTGGAGGTAAATTATTCCGAGAACTATTATATATTCTCCTTAAATAATTATAATAAGTTGCATTTCTTTTTTCTTTTTTTCTTTTTGTGGTTGGTATTGCCTTTGCTGCTACAATGTTTTTTGGAATTAGCTTTATGACTCTTTTGTGTTCCGTACAATTAAGAATGAGCCTGCTGCCTACCATTTGTGAGACACACCACTATATATATACAGTTTGACATATGGCTATTAAATTGATTGACAAAGCCCAAAGGTTAATTAGTGAATCATATGTGAATTGAACGAGTCGAATAATTTCTTTTTCTTTCAAAAAAATCTTTCGAGCAATCTATTCCAGGGGAGTGGGAGAGACAAAGTAGAACCCACAAAATGGATGTATAATATTTATCTACTATTCGTCCCTAAAATTAATCAATTTCTTCAATTAAACTAGCAAGTTAGAGAACTATTGAAGATTAACTATGTAGTTTTTCAGTTTTTCTATAACTGGGCTGGACACTAGCCCGATCAGTCCAGATCCATTTTATAAATTAGTCCAGTCCAAACTTGAATCATGAATCCAAAATTTAATGTTAGACTTGAAATTTATGTAAATATCTAAGCCTAACTCGATTAATATATACTTATATGATTTACTTTCTATTTGATTTTTGTTTATACTCTAAATAAATAGCTGGTTGCTAAATATATTCATCAACATATTTACTTAGTTCATTTAAAGGATATTTGTTCTGTTATATTACATAATTATATCACATTTTTAAAATGTTTTTATTTTAGTTTGATTATTAAAAAAATATATATATTTGAATAATGAAAAGGTAATCAAATTTTGAGGGTGTGTTTGGATTGAGCTTGAAATTGGTACTTTTAGTGTAGTCCGAGTCCAAATTAATTTTTATATGTACTGGGTTTAACTTGTACGAGGCTTTTTTTTTAGGGAAATTATCAAATTTACGTTAGATTTGGGCTTTTGTTTTTGGGCCTACCTTTTCTTATTTACTGAAATACGTTATTTTTTTTTTACTTTTTCGGGGTCACGCTTTTCTTTTATACGTTTTTCATTTCTGTATTCCATCGTTTCTGCTTCGTTTTTTCGTTGTTCTTCTTCCTGCTTTTTCTTCGATTCTTCTACTGCGTGATTTTTCTTCGTTTTTTCTATTTTCGGCGTTCATCATTTTCTTCTTGGTTCGTGTGGTTTGTTCGTGGGTTTGTTCATCATTTTTTTTGCGTTTGTTTAGGTTTTTTTTGCATGCGTTTGTTTGTTTATTTGTGTGTTTGTTTTGTGATTTTTGTAGTTTTGTTTGCAGTGTTATATTTTTCTAAAATGGTGAAAGGCACAAAGAACACTGGGTCTCAGAAGGGAAAAAATGTTAAGAAGCCTCTTGTTGTTTTCAAGGACAAATCCAGGGAGGATGTTGTTGCTGGAAAGTTTGTGGTAAGTTTTTTTTTGTTTCATTTATCCTGTATTTTTATAGTTTTTGTTATTTTTTCTGTGTTTATTTTTCTGTTACTGTATTTTTATAGTTTTTGTTATTTTTTCTGTGTTTTTCTGAGTGTGTTTATTTTTCTGTTACTGTAATACTGTAATAGTGTATTTTATAGTTTTTGTTTTTTGTTTTCTGTGTTTTTCTGGGTGTGTTTATTTTTCTGTTACTGTAATAGTGTATCTTATACCTTAGTGTATCCTATTATACATTAGTTATACCTTAGTTATACGTTATTTATACCTTAGTTATACCGTTATTTATACCTTAGTTATACAGTGTTTATACGTTAGTTATACCTTGATTATACATTAATTATACCTTAAGATAAATTATTATTCCTTAAGATACACTTATTATAGACTTATTTATACTGTTTTTGCACTGATTATACCTTATTTATACATTTTTATAGTGATTATACCTTACTTATACGTTAATTATATCTTATTTATACATTAGTATGCACTATTACATTCATTATACATTTAGATAGACTATTATATTGATTATACATGAGTTATACATTTTTTATACCTCACTTATACCTTAAGATATATTATTAGAGTGATTATACCTTAGTTATACCTGAATTATACCTTACTTATACTTTACGATATACTGTTATAGTGATTATACCTTACTTATTGATTAATTATACCTTACTTATACATTAATATGCATTATTACAGTCATTATACATTAGTTATACCGTATTTTTTGAGTAGTTATACATTATTTATACTTTAGTTATACATTGTTTATACATTACTTATTGATTAATTATACCTTACTTATACATTAATATGCATTATTACAGTCATTATACATTAGTTATACCGTATTTTTTTAGTAGTTATATCGTATTTTTTGAGTAGTTATACATTGTTTATACTTTAGTTATACACTGTTTATACATTACTTGTACCTTAGTCTGCTGTTTTGTTACTGACAGATTGGTTACACACTGATTATACCCTACTTATACATCATTATAGTGATTATATGTTAGTTATACCTTAATTATACCTTAAGATTCAGTTTTATAGTAATTATACCTTAGTTATACCTTAAGATACGCTATTACAATGATTATATTTTGATTTTAACTTTGTTATGTTTTTGTTATATTTTAACAGACACTATTACATTGTTTATACCTTAATTATACTTTTAGTTGTACTTTTTGAGTAATTATACCTTAGTTATATGTTAATTATACCTTTCAGATACACTATTACTTTGATTATACCTTTGTTATACCTTATTTATACTTTAAGTTGCAGTTTTTCAGTAATTATACCTTAGTTATATCTTAATTATACCTTAAGATGCACTTTTTCAATAATTATACCTTAGTTATTTTTTAATTTCTAAGGTATAATGAGTGTATAACCAAGTTATACACTGATTATACCCTAGTTATACCTCAATTATACCTTTTTGATATACTATTACTTTGATTATACCTTTGTTATACCTTATTTATACACTGATTATACCATAGTTATATCTTAATTATACATTTTTGATACACTATTACTTTGATTATACCTTGGTTATACCTTAATTATACCTCTTTGATACATTATTACTTTGATTATACCTTTGTTATACCTTTTTTATACCTTAAATTGCACTTTTTCAGTAATTATACCTTAGTTATACCTTAACTATACCTTAAGATGCACTTTTTTAGTAATTATACCTTAGTTATTTTTTAATTACATTTTTCAGATTGGGAGACCTATTTACAAAAAAGGGGAGTATTGGGGAAGTCATCTTTCTGTTTTCTCTGATTACGATCTGCTCACATTCCTGAAGTTAAATCTGCCTGATCGAGTAATTCGGATGTTTAAGGAAACCATTTTTGGTTATTTCTTGGATTTACCTATTCTAAGGGTTACAAAGCAGCTCATACATTCTTTTCTGCTAAGGGAGATTTATCAGGAGGATGAAAATGATTCAATTATTGTTGAGGTAGCTGGCACTGAGCTGAGGTTTGGTGTCGAAGAGTTTTTGTTAATTTCTAGCTTGAAATCAACTGCTGATGATGATTTTGTAATGTGTTCCACTGGTGGGGGTTCTAGATTATTGTGCTCCTACTTTCCTAATAAGACTGAGGTGAAGAAGAAAGATATTGAAGAAGTCTTGAAGAAGGATTCTCATGTTTTTGATGATGATTGTGCTGAAGATTGCCTGAAGATTGCACTGATATATTTCATCAGCTTCTACCTAATGGGTATAGATTTTTGGAAATCTATTCCAAGTTTATATTTTGATGTGGTGGAGTCAGGTGACTACGTGAAGGCTGCATGGGGTTGTGAGTCTTTTGATGCAACCATACTTTCTTTAAAGAAAACTGGAATTTCTAGATCGAAGCCCAAGTCTTATCGGGTTGAGGGCTGTCCCATTTTTTTCCAGTTATGGTTCTATGAGGTTTGTCCTGCATGCAGCAGACTAATTTGCGACAAAGTTATTAACCAGAAGGCTACAAATTTTCTCCCTAGGGTTTTCAATTGGAGGACTTATGTTGAGGATTTTCGAAGGGAAAAGTTGGACAAGTTTTTATTCAACAAGTCAGCCAAAAGCGTATGTTATTCCTCATTTATTCATTAATTATACTTTTTTATACATTTTTTATACTATTATAATGATTATACCTTAGTTATATCTCAATTATACCTTAGTTATACCTTAGGATACACTATTACAGTGATTATACCTTAGTTATACCTCAATTATACCTTAGTTATACCTTAAGATACACTATTACAGTGATTATACCTTAGTTATACCTCAATTATACCTTAGTTATACCTTAAGATACACTATTACAATGATTATACCTTAGTTATACCTCAATTATACCTTAGTTATACCTTAGTTATACCTTAGGATACACTATTATAGTGATTATACCTTAGTGATACCTTAGGATACACTATTACAGTGATTATACCTTAGTTATACCTCAATTATACCTTAGTTATACCTTAAGATACACTATTACAATGATTATACCTTAGTTATACCTTAGTTATACCTTAAGATACACTATTACAATCATGATACTTTAGTTATACCTTAATTGTACTATAAGATTCACTAATTATACCTTAAGATACACTATTACTTTGATTATATCTTAATTATAGCTTGTTGTACTTTAGTTATTGTTTGTGATACACTAATTATACCTTAGTTATACCTTTTCTCTTATTTGTTTTTTTTTAGTTGGGATTGAAGAATATATATGCTACGGATGAGGAGATTGAGGAGCTTTGTTTGGAGAATTTTTATACGAAAAGGAACTTCTCCTTACAAAATTTGGTTGAAATAGATGATAATCAAGTTGAGCCTCCTATGGAAGAAGCTGATAGTGATGATAATCAAGTTGAGCCTGCTATGGAAGAAGCTGATGGTGTCCATGTACAGGTTGATGATGATAAGAATGATGTGGAAGTTGATGAGTTGAAAGGTTCTTCTTCTCAATCTCAAGCTTCTAGTCAAGGAGTTGTTCTATCTGAGATTGCATTGTTGAAGAAATACATGGAGCAACAATGTGGATTAGTTATGTAGAAGTTGGATTATATCAGCAGCCTTGTTGATAAGCTGGTATTTCTATGTTTACTTATGATTTTATTCTTATATATATTTTTTCTATTTTTTAACTTTTGTGTTTTTATTTTTTGTTTTTTAAAGGAAACCTCAAGGGACTTTGTGAATAAGGTTTCGTCTGATGGGGGTGATAAGGGCGATGATGATATGGATCATGAGGTTAGTAAATTGATCATCACTATTTTTTACTATTTGTATCTTACTATACATGAGTTATTTTTTTGGGATAAACTGATTATACATTGGTTATAGATTCTGATACATTAATCATACTTTAAGTATACTTAGTTATGCCTTAATTATACCTTAAGATACACTGTTACAGTGATTATACCTTAGTTATACCTTAATTATATTTTAAGATACACTATTATACCTTAGTTATACATTGATTATACCTTAGTTATACCTTGATTATACCTTAAGATACACTTATACCTTAGTTATACAGTCATTATACCTTAGATATACCTTAAGAAACACTATTTCATGGATTATACCTTAGTTATACCTTAATTATACCTTAAGATACACTTATACCTTAGTTATACAGTGATTATACCTTTGATATACCTTAAGATACACTATTTTATGGATTATACGTTAGTTATACCTTAATTATATCTTAAGATACACTATTATACCTTAATTATACTTTAAGATACACTATTAGAATTATTATACCTTATTTATACCTTAATTATACGTTAAGATACACTTTTATACCTTTCATTTATTTATACATTTGTTTTGCTTTGCAGTATGTTGATAGTCAAGCACAGGAGGATAAGGATGAGAATATGGAGGATAAGGAGGATAAGGGTGATGGAATGGATGCTGAAGATAAGGAGGATGTTGGTATGTAAGGGGGGTTGAAGACTGATGGATTGGATTCTGAAGAGAAGGAGGATATTGTTGAAGGAAGTTTCAGTTTTGATGATGTGGTGCCAGAGAGGGCAATAGTTGTGTATAAACCTCCTATTGTTCCACCAATAACAATGAGGGATCCAGAGTTTTATTGCACATGCTATTTCAACTTCGATGCTATCACTGCATTTGCTGATGAGGTTGTATTGTCTTTGGGTGATCAATTAGAGATCCATGACGTTGCTAATAAGGAGAATGCTGTTAAGGGGTGTGAGCAAGAGGGTGTTGGTGTTAATGAGAAGGGTTCTGTTGTTGGTAATGAAGTAGGTGCTGGAAAAGGAAATTTGGATTCTGACACAGAGCACCAAGTTGTTGTTGCTCTTGAAAAGCTTAAACAGGCTGTATGTTTTTCGTATTTATGATTTTTGTCTTTTTTATACTTTGATTATATGATGTATTATAATCTGATACATTATTCATTGTTATACATTTATTATTCATTGTTATACAATCTTTATACACTGCTTATACATTGTTTTTTTACACTGTTTATACATTGTTATACACTTCTTATACATTGTTATGAATTATTTATACACTGTTTTTACACTTCTTATACACTGTTATACACTGTTTTTACACTTCTTATACACTGTTATACACTTCTTATACATTGTTATGCATTTATGAATAGTTTATACACTGTTTATACACTGTTATACAATGTTTATACATTGTTTACACATTGTTATACACTTTTTATACATTG
Source organism: Euphorbia tirucalli (assembly GCA_039660915.1). Lineage (NCBI taxonomy): Eukaryota > Viridiplantae > Streptophyta > Magnoliopsida > Malpighiales > Euphorbiaceae > Euphorbia > Euphorbia tirucalli. The sequence continues at coordinate 72,122,123 of CM077634.1, read as the reverse complement.
TTATGCATTTATATGTTGTTATGAATAGTTTATACACTGTTATACACTGTTTATACATTGTTTATACATTGCTTATTTGAATATAATGATTATATTTCTGACTTTAGTGATTACATGTGATAAGGTATTGATTCTATGTGTTTCTTAGACTTTATTGATCCTAATATTTTGGATGAACTTGAAGTTGAGGGTTATTAGAGAGTATATTCTATCAAAGATGTGCGTATGTTTTTTTTTTGTTTATGTCGGGTTTTTATCTGTCTTGTTGTTTTCTTGTTTTTTCAGGATGATGATATTGTCGTTATTGAGGATGAAGTTGTGAAGAAGGGAATTTATAAAAGGAGGAGAAGAGTTGGTGGTAGTCGGGCGGTTTCTTCACCTTACACGACTAAATTTGGTTCTGATGAGAAGGTGTTGAAGGCCGTTACTGGATCATTTGTGTTGGATGATCTGTGCGAGTTAGGCGAGTATCCTCGTGATGATCAACTCACTCGTGATTTCATTCGATTTATTAACAAGAATAAATACGCAGCTAAAAAGCAATTTTTTTTCTTTTTCTTCTGTTGTTTCTTTTAAGTTTTTTTTTTTTGTATTTTTTTTATTTATGTTGTGTCCTTTGGTTTTTTTTTTCCTCTTTTCCAGTTCAAGGAACAACTGGTATGCTCCCAAGAATAAACTGTTAAATCCTCCTTTGTGTTATGGTGTTGCTACAATCGATTCAAAGACTTTCTTCCTTGAATTGTATATTCCTCGCGAGTATTTAAGTAGTACTGTAAGTATTTTTGTCTCTTATACATTAGTTATATTTCAGTTATACCTTACTTATACTTTAAGATATATTACTAGAGTGATTATACTTTAGTTATACATTAATTATACCTAAAAGATATACTATTATAGTGATTATATATTTATACGTTAATTATACTTTAGTTATGCGTTATTTATACATTATGAGGGATTATTACATTGGTTATACATTATTTATACTTTAGGTATATAGTAAGATGCACTATTATTATATATTATACAAGAATTATACATTTTTTATACATTACTTATACATTTTTTTGTATATTTGTTTATGATACACTGATTATACAATTATTATACTTTAGTTATACACTGATTATACCTTTGTTATACCTTTTGGTACAGTGATTATATATTAGTTATATCTCTAGTTTGTTATTTTTGTCATGTACATTGATTATACACAGTTTATACCTTAATCATACATTATACACAGTTTATACACTGATTATACACAATTTATACCTTAATTATACATTGTATAATCACTGATTATACTTATAAATGATTTTTTTTGTTAGCATATGGATGTAATCATGTATTATCTGAGAAAGAAGGGCAAATATTGTGATCGCATAACATATAACTTCACAACTACTGATATGAGGTTTGATGCAAGTGTGAATTATATGTTTGGACAAGTGGATCCTATTCTTGGGAGTGGTGGGATTTTTAATCAGTTAAGATTTGATGATACCATCACCAGATTCATGATGGGTGCTGATTTATGGACCGGGAGGCTATGGTCTGATATAGATGAAGTGTTGATGCCAATTCATGTTGGACAAAATCGTTGGGTTTTGGGAAGGTTTTGCTTGAGGTTGAGGAAGCTCTTCATACACGATTCCTATTTGGGTAGATGTAGTGCTGATTCAACTGCTGAAGGGGCTAATGAATATGCTGTAATTCTTCCATACTATCTGCATCATTGGTCAATTCTCAGTGGCAAGGTTGATCTTCTGGAATCTGATGTGTACAGTGTTGGGAATCCTTTACGTCCTCTCGCAGTGGAAATTGTCGAAGGTTTACCTCAGTAGTCTGACATGTGTGTTTTATTTATTTTTTGTCATATTTTCATTAAATGTTATTTGTTCTTTGTAATACAAGGATCATACATGAGTTATACTTACTGATAAACTGATAATGAATATGCTGTAATTCTTCCATACTATCTGCATCATTGGTCAATTCTCAGTGGTAGGGTTGATCTTCTGCAATCTTATGTGTATAGTGTTGGGAATCCTTTACGTCCTCTCGCAGTGGAAATTGTCGAAGGTTTACCTCAGCAGTCTGACATGTGTGTTTTATTTATTTTTTGTTATATTTTCATTAAATGTTATTTGTTCTTTGTAATACAAGGATCATACATGAGTTATACTTGCTGATAAACTGATTATACCTTAGTTATACTTTCTGATTCGTTATTTATACATTTATTATACCTTAAGATTCACTGTAACAGTGATTATACATTACTTACATTAATTATACATTATTTATACATTAAGATATTCTATTATATTGGTTATACGTTAATTATACCTTAGTTATACTATAAGATTCACTAATTATACCTTTATTATAATTTAAGATTCATTGTAACAGTGATTATACATTAGTTACATTAATTATACCTTATTTATACATTACATTAATTATTTACCTGAAGCATCTTACGTGTAGGCTGAGATGAGCGTTCCACTATAACATGTTCTGAGGAATATGGCATCAACCACAACAACTGGTTTGCAATGTTTCCATCCTTCTATTGAAGCTTGCATTGATACAAATAGGTACAAAAATCTTTTTTCTTTTGTTTCCAGACTGATTTTTGTTCCTGGGTTTGTTTTTTGCAGCATATAGAGGTAGCTTGGTAGCATGTTGTATGATTCAGATGGTGAACCTCTTATTATTTTGAGTGCTTCTTCTTTTGAACGCTAGGCTTTTTGGTAATTGATTTCTGCCCCTATGTGTTCTTTTATGTCATATATTATATCTTTTGCTGTGTATATTCTTTTCAGTCTAATGTATTTGTTCTTGATGATGCTTGCCATAAGTGCCTTTGTTGCCTGTCTTTTATCACCATTCCTGTCATCAATGTTGCATGTGTGCTTTTCATCATACTTTCTTATTATGAATCTTTCTGTATTTTTTTTCCTTGATGCGCTGAATCTCCATGTACACTGTTCATCAATGCACTGCAGGAAGTACTATTTTGGACAGGATTTTTTAACCTTGAATTGGAAATTTTTTCTTATTGCATAGAGACTAATTGCTTCTTTGAGTGTCTTTTTGTTTGTGTAGATTTGTCCAGCTTGTATGTAGTCAACATTGGCATCTGTTATTTCATTGTCTTCTTCTCCTCCTGTAATTGTGTTTGCTTGTTTTGTGCTGTGTATTTCTTCTATTGTTCTGTCTGCTATGTTTCTTATGTAAGTTACATGGTCATCTTCTTCATCTTCTGCTTCTGTGTTGTACTGGTTGTACTCTAGTTGGTACATAGATTCTTCCATGTTACTGTTGTGATCCTTTTCTTCACTTTCTATAATATATACACACAGACACACACCTTTTACATATCAGGTTATACATAGATTATACCTTATTTATACATTGTGATAAACAGATGTGATACCTTACTTATACATTGTGATATTTTTCGTACGACTTACTTATACATTACTTATACTTGAATTATACATTAGTTATACCTGAATTATACCTTAGTTATACCTGAATTATACCTTAGTTATACTGAGTTATACATTAGTTATACCCTAAGATACATTATTATTGTGATTATACCTTAGTTATACATTCAGATACACTATTTTCACTGATTATACCTTAGTTATAACTAATTTATACCTTAGTTATGCTGAGTTATACATTAGTTATACCTTAAGATACACTGTTATACCTGATTTTATACCTTGGTTATACCTTAAGATACAATGTTATTGTGATTATACCTTAGTTATACTTTCTGATACATTAAGTATACCTTAGTTATACATTGATTATGCACTATTTTCACTGATTACACCTTAGTTATACTAAGTTATACATTAGTTATACCTTAAGATATACTGTTGTTGTGATTATACCTTAGTTATACTTTATGATACATTAAGTATACCTTTGTTATACATTGATTATACACTATTTTCACTGATTATACCTTAGTTATACCTGAATTATACCTTAGTTATACTGAGTTATACTGAATTATACCTTAGTTATACTGAGATATTGTGATGATTTTACCTTGTTCATCTTCTATTTCTCTCTGAATTATTGTTATGCATCGTGGATACTGCATTAGGATATTGCTTGCGCTCTTTAGCTGTAAATGGGATCTAATGGACATGTCGTTCATTATATCCATTGGCGGATATCCTTCTGTTACTTGGAATTGGATCTTTAAATCTTCTTTTTGTTGATCGATCTTGATGTTTACTTTGATAGTTTGGTTGAAGTCATTGAATGTTGATGTTGTTGGTATTAGGACTCCACTTACTTTGTAATTGATGAATCTGTAATCTTCAGTCCAACTTCCATTATGATGGAGTAGAATTGCGATTTCTTGCATATCTCTGTGATCGATTGAATTGCTATGTTTGTTTTGCAGTGATCGATTGATTTGCAGTGATCGATTGAATTGCTAGGAGAGATCGATCAAGTTGTGCGATCCTGATTTTTGCGTCTCTGATCGATGTTGATGTGTTGCAATTTTTGGCGAAATTGATCTGCGATTCTTGGCGAAACTGATCTGCGATTCTTGGCATTTGGGAGTTTTTTACGTTTGGGAGGTTTTTGAGAGGGTGCGATTCACGTATTTTAGAGATTTTGGTTTTTGTTTTTGTGATTTATTGTTACAGATTCACGTAAAACAGGAATTTCCTGTTTTAGGTATTTTTGAAATTTTAGAAAGTTTTTAAAGTATTTATGCAAACTTTTCCTTTGTAAGTAAAAAAGTTAGATGGTGTCAAAATGTAAGTATTTATGTAAAAAGCCCTTTTTTTTTATTATAAAGCCCAACATTTCATATTATATAGAGAAAATTACCCCATATGTCTTTAGGTTGGTAAATAAATACAAAAGTGTTTTTCCTTTTTTATGACAGAGTACTCAAAATTTTAACTAATTATGATTTTAGACTTTTTAATTTAAACACTTTTATTAAATTACATTTATGGTATATTTGGTAAATAAGTCATATTCTTTTATACGTATTTTAAGTTCTCTCCCCAACAAATTTCTCTTTCCCTTATCCACTACTTTTCTCTCTCTTATTTTATAATTAAAAACTAATTTTTCATTTATCTTTTTATCCATTCATTTTTTTATCGTTTCGTTTTAGAAAGTTTTTTTCGTTTTCTTTTTCTCTTCAAAATGAGATCCATATTCATATTTTTTTTTATTTTGGTTTTTTGTATTAAGATTACATAGTATAAAACCAGTATAATAGCAGTATGAATGCAGTATAAAACCAGTATAATCGTATTATTTGCAGTATAAAACAAGCAGAATCACAGTATATTGCAGTATAAAACTAATATAATCTTTGTATACGTTGCAAAATATAATATTAGTATAACCGCAATCTACGTACATTATATAATCATTTTTTATAAATTATGTGCAATATAAATGTCAAAAAAGAAGGTAAAAAGAAAAAAAAATATGGAAATGGATTTTATTTCAAAGAAAAAAAATAAGAAAAATATTCTAAAATAGAATAATGAAAAACTGAACATATATAGGGATAAATGAAAAAATTAGTTTTTAATTATATAAGATGAGGGAGAAAAGTAGTGGATAAGGAAGAGAGAAAAGTAGAGATAAGGTAGAGAGTAAAAGTGGGGTAAGAGGGAGAAAAAAACCATTATTATAATTAATATATTGCCATACGACATTTTTAATATTTATTTTTTAAGATATCAACTGCTTAGTTTTTGAAATTATTAGTTTTTTTTTTGTTGTTGAAAACCCTCTTATACAATATATATTTTATTATACCAATGGCAAAATCGGAGCATTACTTTGGTTTTTCGTTCTTTGTATGGACTCCTTTACTAATCCTTATTCCTAATGTCAAACTGACCTTTTTCTCCATATATGTATATATAAAATTATATATATTCACACAATTCAATTGTCAGAAAGAAACAAATACATGAATGGCTGACTCAGGATGATTGTTACAAAAGATACACTGACCATATGTTTGAATATGCCTCCGCTGAAGGGCGTCCATGGTTGGAATGCAATCTCGAACAACACGCCAAAGCAGGTTCAAACATTTCGGAGGAGCTTTTATTTGCCAAAGCAACTTCCACATCCCAGCATCTTCCTGAGAAAGGTTCTGAACAGGCCCAAACGATCTGAGTAAGCCATACCCACTCCGGACTGTGTACAAGCCTTTCTTTTCTGGAAACCAATAAAGCAAGTCCTCTCCTCCTCTCGAGCTTAATGGAACCTGCAAAACCTCAGAGATATCCTCATTCAACAGCAAGATATTTAGTTTCTGGTAGTCCCAAGCAAGGCGTGAATTGTCCATAAGATCAGCCACTACCAAAGTCTCTAATCCCTCAATTATTGGAGAAAGAACGAAGGAGCGAGAAGGCGATATGAGCCATGGCATGCCCCACACCTTCACTTTACTGCCATTCCCAATCCTCCAACGACAACCTAATTTTAAAAGGTTGGAGGCTTGTAAAATGCTCCACCATATAAAAGATGGGTTCTCTCCTAGAGTAGATTGGAGGAAGGAAGTGTCTATAAAATATCGAGCTTTCAAGACTCGGGCTATCAAACACTCAGGATCCTGTAAAATTCTCCAACCTTGTTTTGCCAGCATTGCTATATTGAACTCGTGGATTTTTCTAAAACCTATACCTCCCTCATTCTTCCGTTTACACAGCTTTCCCCAAGTGAACCACCGGATTCCTTTCCTTCCTTCTCCATTTCCCCACCAGAATCCATTCATAATTTTCTCAATTTCATCGCATAAACTTATAGGTACCAAGAACAGCTGCATAACATAGGAAGGGATCGACTGTAGAACCGATTTGATCATTATCTCCTTCACGGCTTGTGATAGGGGACGGGTATTCCAAGCTTGAGTCTTTTTAATTATTCGGTCCTTTATGTAATCAAAGACTGCCTTCTTCTTTCTCCCAACTGATACTGGTAAGCCCAGATAAGTACCGTCGTTCTCCATCTCGCTAACTCCGAGCTCACTGCACAATCTAATCCTTAACGCTTGACTAACTCCAGCACCAAAAAAAAAACACTAGATTTGCTGAAGTTGACCCCCTGCCCAGAAGCCTTTTTATACAAGTATAGCAACTCCTTAACCCGTAAACATTCCTGTAACGAAGCCCTGAAGAAGAGATATGTATCATCAGCGAAGAACAAGTGAGAAACTGCTGGAGCCTCTTTGGCCACGTTACAGCCATGTAATAAGCCTCTGGAAATTTGCTTCTCAATCAGCGAAGAAAAGCCCTCTGCACATATGATAAACAAGTAGGGCGACAACGGATCCCCCTGTCTAATGCCCCTTGTGGGGATAATCGGGCCTACTAGTTCATCATTGACTAGCACATTATATATGACCGATTTAATGCATAATGCCATCAGGCTAATCCAACCATCACAAAAGCCAAGACTGTGAAGCATACCTTCAAGAAATCTCCATTCGAGTTTGTCGTAGGCTTTTGAAATGTCCAATTTGAACGCCACCGATCCCTTACGTGCAGATTTCTGTCTTTTGAGGTAGTGATGAACTTCATAAGTGATCCCTTAGTACTTTTGCTAAGGAGGTTTGGTTGAGATCTGGCGTTGGATTCTATTCTGACAATTCGGTCAATATGAGGGAATGGCTATTGATGATTTTTATATTGATGCCTAGCATGAATTGGGGCAAAATGGTGGCCATTGTTTGGGGGATTTGGCAACACAGAAACAAGGTTTTATGGGAGAGACATAGGCTAAATAGCTGGGCTGTGGTCCATAGCTGTCTTTCTTTTCTTGCTAGTTGGTTGGAGGCCAATGCGGGTGATGCTAAGCAGCAGATTGTAAAGGTAGCAGAAAAATGGGAGAGACCTGCTATTAGATGGCTGAAGTGTAACGTTGATGGAGCCATCTTCCGTGATTCAGCAGCTGCCAGTGCTATTTTTCGCGGTGCAGAAGGACAGATGAATTATGCGTTTATACACCCTAGGCTGTCAGTTGTTCATCCTGAGTTGGTGGAGGCGATGGGTATTAGAGAGGCTCTAAGCTGGATCTGCGAGAAAGGTATGCAACGTGTGCTGGTGGAATCGGACTGTCTTCGGGTAGTCAATGTGATTAATATACAACAGATGGACCGATCTACTTTTGGCAGTATCATCGATGATTGTAGGCATATTCTTTCAACTTTAGTTAATGTAAAAGTTGTTCATATTAAGCGATCTGCGAATTTGGCAGCTCATACCCTTGCTAAGGCGGCTAATTCTATGCCAGATTTCCATGTTTGGGATTCGTTTTCCCCCCAGTGTATTCAGACCATTTTGGCTGCTAATTTAGTTTAATACAAGTTACTTTTGTTTGAAAAAAAAAACTGTCAGAAAGAAAATTGATTTATAATTAATATGGACAACTGAGTGCTACTAATTACATCCGAAAATAGAACAATTAATATGGACAGTCGTTATTAGCTCAATATGATAATTTAAGGAAATCTAATAATAACACTCGTATAAAAACGAAATCCACTTATCTACTATTAACTTGTTTGGTTCAACTATTAGCTAATAATTATTGTTGTTGCTGTTAGTTATTTGTTGTTCATGTTAGTTGTTTAGTTGTTTGCTGTTACAGTAAACTGTTAGTTGTTAGCTAATTAATTGATAGGGTTTAGTAAACTTATGATTAGCTGTTGTTGTCAAGATGTAAAAAAAATTAATATATACATATATTTTATACTAATATACAATAATTATACAAAAATAAATATATTATATAAATATTAGTAAATAATTAGATAATTTAAAGATAATTTCAATTTATTATACACTTAAGAAATTATTATATTCATTAAATAGCAACTTCATAAGTATATAAAAAATAATTTAAATTCTAGTTTTATCTACATAAAATGCATCAAAATAATATGTTTTTTAATCTTTGACTAAATTAATATATATAATTGAACAAAATATGAAACTTGCCTAAATAAATTGATTTGAAGAATTGATCTCACTTCATTTTTCATTATTTATAGACATGAAAAAAAATTCATAAAAAAAATCTACTTATTTATATAAAATTATAATTTATTGTTTTGGAAGGATTAAATTTGTAAAAGCCAAATAATTATAAAAAACTTTTTGTGAAAAACTCCAAAAAGAAAAAAGCATTTTGTCAAAAAAAAAAAAAAAACTGTTTTTTTTTTTTCCTGTAAAACAGCTAAAAGCTGTTGCCTAATAAATCTAACCAACCACTTGATTTTCTCTTTTCGATATGCAAAGTTAAAGACTGTTCTGAAAAACAGAAACAAACACTTTGTACATATGATTAATTATTATGACAAAAAAACCATTTAGACCTCCTAGTCTTTTCAATTTCTCAAGATTAAACCCCTAGCCTTTCAATTAACACATTGTGAGCGGACGACGCGTTTTCGACGGAACGCGAGACTCCCTTTCGGAATGGGCGCCTCGATCTCGGGCGGGCCCCTCCCTCGCGTGGGGTTTTTTTTTATAAATGGAAAATCGGTTTTGAAAGATAAATGGAATTAATTCCTAAAAGAACCGTAGAGTCGCCACCCGGCTCAGCTCAACCGGGAAATTTATAATGTAGCTGAACCGGACGAACGACCACTACACTATCCAGAGATTCGGGTCCGGACAAGTCCCTTATTTCGTGTCTAATTAAAATAAAATTAGTCAATGTTCATAGACGGTATTTCATAATTCTACAGGTCAATTTTATTGAAATAAATAGACATACAGCGCGCATACAGGTAAAATAAAATAGTAAATGATTAAATTCTTACAACCCGATCGAATAAAAGATAAAAAACTCTCGCCTCACTTTTACAAACGCCTAGAATACACGATTTATCTAAAAAAATACTATCGCCTAGGATACACGTATTAATCTATTAAATACATCAAAAATAAAAATAAAAAGCTGCAAAACAGAGGCTAGCACAATATATAGCATGCCACAAATAAGACTCAAATAGGACAGAATTGGAAAATTAGGAATTGGGGGCATGCATTTAGGGGATAACCGAGTTGGCTCGGCTAGCCGGCCAAGGTTAGACCTGGAAAACGTTTTGAAACGTCACTGTATTTTTGGTTTTGTGAGAAATTCATTTTTGAAAACGATTTTGCGGGTTACATACATTTTTTTACATGTGAGGTGGGTCGGTTTCCAGGAGAACTGGGTCTTCGTCGTGGCATTTTTCTAAATGCAATTTTACTGAAAATTGAATCTATGGTCCTGAATGCACACAACAAAATTCATTTTGATGATTTTTGGGGTTTTCTGAATTTTTATGGATTTTTGGAAATTTTTAGGAATGAAAACGGAAATTCTGATTCTGGAAAATAAGTTACAGTTGTGCAACTGTGACTACAGTCATACGACTGTAAATTACAGTCGTGCGACTGTAAGCATTCCAAAGTCAGAATCTCACCAAAACTTTATTTGAAATAAACTGGTGAAAATACCTGGAAATCAAGAACACTCGTACGACTGTATATAAAGTCGTACGACTGTTCATCAAATCCAAGAACAGTCGTGCGATTGTTCCTGATTTCCAGAAACAGAAATAAGGTAAAAATGCACAAAAATCACATCCAGCACGCAGAAAGCAGGAAAAAAGTGAAAGGATAAGGGAGTGCCTACCTTTTAGAAGCTTATCCAAGTCGTTTTTACCCCTAGCGTCGCTCCAATCCACGCGAATTTGCACTTTTCCTCTTGAATTGGGGTTAAGAGCTTTGTGTCCAAAAATCCAAAATGCTCGAGATTCTGATGATTTAAGTCCGAGATTTTGATTTGTTTGTGAGGTTAAGTGATTAACCTAAGGATTTCTAGCAAGTTTTAATCTTAATTTTGAGAATTAAAGAAAATAGAAGAGGAAAAAAAGGAATGGTGAGTTTGGGTTTTTCTTTCTTTTCCTTCTCTCTTTTCTCCTTTCTCTCTCTAAGTCCCTTTCACCAGAAATCAAAAGCTCTCCTTTTTCCTTTCCTTTTCCTTCTTTTTATTCTGCTTTTCTGAGGTTCCTTACTACAAGAACGGAGCCATTAATACTCCTCCCTCTCTCCTCCATTTTCTACTGCAGAGGTATAGGCATCTGCAACTGCCCCTACATTACAGTCGTACGACTGTAACTACAGTCATACGACTCTTCTCTTTTTTTTTTGAAGTAAAATTCTGGTGCTTACAGCTGCCCCTCGCGTGATCAAATTCACCACCCGATCTTAGTATGGGATAGTTGATGTGAATTTGAGAAACGCGACTCAAAGCACCGCAAACACAGGAAATAAAACATGCAAGTGAGTTGCTGAAGCTTCACTGCTGTGGTGACGCGTTAAGTTGATTGGATGGAATAAGCCGATATCGGGTCTATGTTACCCGAGGCAATGCTGGAGATTTGAATTGGCTTCCATGATCTTGGTGTTGGAAATGCCCTAGTCCCGAGGCATTGGTCCTTGTATTTGTACTATACATTTATTGGATTTATGTGTTGTACTCATTTGTGTTATTAATAAAGGCATCAATTCATTTATTATATCTATCTTGTGCAATATATTAAATGAAGTATCCAATGGACATATCTATATCTATGATGACAAGTGTCATGTACTTGGCAGTAAGACCATGGATAGGGTAAACGATATGACCATAAATAGATCCATAGTCTATTCCAGTCATGGGAATGAATGGAACCATAGACTATCATCAACCTGGTTGTATGGCGATGTCTTACCGGCCATTGGACATGGAATGTCAACCAAGTTAATGGGTACATGCCTGGGAGCATGGTACTGGATAGATCCACTAAATGAGTAATCCACATGGTATGGTATCACAATGGATTCTCGTGTAGTACTTGTATGGATCCTTTGACCTGACCATATGATGGTGTTACATGTGAAGTCGCATACTTAGGGGTACGCCTAAAGGGCCTGTAATAGGGTGCCAAGTATGGGTGCTTTCGGGTATGTCACTGAACATGGTAATACTATGGATATGCAGAAGGGATTTGTCACTCAGTAACCCACTGAGAAGATATCACCGGCCACTTGATGAATGTGACTGATAAGAGTGTGGCCACACCCAAACAAGTTGGAACTTGTTTGTGAGCTTCAGTACATTCGGGATCAAGTTAATGTCCGAACACAAAAGACGGTGATCAATCCATGCCTCTGTGTTGGACATCGATATCAATGACATGGGATATACAAGTTTAAACTACAGGGTTATGATATCAGTTAGACTGCCATCTCCATCTTAATTGGGGGCTGCAGTGGCTTGCTAGAGCCCAACTGCAGTCTGTGGGCCATGGGCCCACTGCCAACATAAAGATGGGCCCACGGGATCGTACACATAGAACGACTTAATGCAGACTTAAGGAATCACAAGTATACTTGGAGTATACACAATGGAGGGAGAAGTGTGTGTATATTAATTATATTATAAAGATCAATTGGATTGGTCATGATAATGAAATTAATATATTCAATTGGCTCTTCATAATTAATTGGATTAATTATGAGATTATTTCCTAGGTGGAAATATTCATATGTATAGGTTTACATATGATTTTATTTTGTGTAGATTTAATTTTAATTTGATGGATTAAATTAATTGTCAAACTAATTTTAATTTAGATGTAAATAATATATTACTTGGAGTAATATATTAAATACATGGGTATATTAAAATTGGGCTTGAAATTAATTTAAACCAGAATAATTAAAATTAGACTGGGCCTAAATTAAAACATGGAAGCCCGCACAGAATAGAAAGGAGCCAAGATGGGCCTGAATTCCCCTAAGGGAATTCGGCCAACCCTAGGTATAAATACCTAGGGTTAGGAATTTCGGCCAACACAAGTGTTGAGCCTCCTAGCCAAAATTCACTAGCATCCTTCTCTCCATTGTTTCGTTTTTCCGACGCTAGCACGGGTTGCATTCGTTTGGCGTTCATGTACGTGAGAGTGGAGGGATTCTACATTGAATTCTGCAGTCTTCATCCATCTCTAGAAAGAGATTTTCTGGTAAGAAAATTAATCCCTTTCTATTTAATTTTAAGTTTTTCAATTTCCATCTCAATTGCTCCTGGGACTGGATTTGAGAAAATCACCGCGTTCTTCCGCTTTTATCGGGTGATTTCCGGTGAAAAATCCCAACACTAGGATCTTGCTTGAATCGGTCTTCAAGAATCTGAAATCTGACTTGGGCGATTTTCAAGGATTAAGAATCAAGCTTGAAGAGGTTTCGAGGATTTAAAATCACGCTTGAGGAGGTTTACAAGGATTGGGAATCATGCTTGAAGAAGTTCAAGGATTTGAAATCTAGCTTGGAGAAGTGTTTATCAACGATTGGGAATCTTGCTTGAAAAAGTTCAAGGATTCGAAATCTAGCTTGGATGAAATAATGGGTTTGATGTAGAACTAAGCCGATATCGGGTCTAGGTTACCCGAGGCAAATCTGCAGAAATTTTGAGGATTTGAAATCTTGCTGGAATTAGATAGACTCGAAATAATGAAATAAGGGATTCAAGGATTTGTAACCATGCTTGACATGATGGAGTTCAAGGGTTCAAAATCTGGCTTGAATGAAGAAAAAGGGTTCAAGGATTTGTAACCATGCTTGAACGCAATGGAGTTCAAGGATTCGAAATCTAGCTTGAATGGAGAAATGGGTTCAAGGATTTGCAACCATACTTGAACGCAATGGAGTTCAAGGGTTCGAAATCTAGCTTGAACGAAGAAAAGAGGTTCAAGGTTCTGCAACCATGCTTGAACGTAATGGAGTTCAAGGGTTTAACATCTAGCTTGAATGAAGAAAAGGGTTCAAGGATTTGTAACCATGCTTGAACGTAATGGAGTTCAAGGGCTTAAGATCTGGCTTGAATAACGAAAAGGGTTCAAGGATTTGTAACCATGCTTGAACGCAATGGAGTTTAGGGGTTTGAAATCTGGCTTGAACGAAGAAATAGGGATAGCTTTAGAAATGATAATTTTGACGTTGGCTGGGGAATGAGTATTTATCTCTTGATCGATAATTTTGGAAACAAAAATTTTTGCCCCTTCGATCAAGGATAAATACGGCTTGATTGTTCTGCCCCTTGGAGACTTGAAATGTTGAGATTTGAGTTTGTGCTGATGCTTAAGGTCCAATGGATGCCCCGGCATTGTGCCATCTCTGCTTTGAGAGCGATCCTGGTTTGGAATAGTCCGATGATAATGATGGATACCTGCGCTTGGGTTGGTCGTGATCTGTTTGTACATGTATGCATATATGTTTTGAATGCATGTATGTGTTTCGATGTGTGCATCTGCAAATGGACTTTAGAAAATGCATTTCATGCCATTTGCTCAATATTGACATTCCTGTTGGGAATTAATCGCACAAAACAAACATAAAACGCAGCGGATAAAAGATTAATCCCCACCAAGGACCCATGTACATTGCATTGAATCGGAAGGAGGGTTAAAGAATTACCTTAATTCTTTGAAGATTGAATCAAGCAGGAACCAAAATAGCTTCCCTCTACGGTTGATCCACACGGAGCAATACGTCCACCGCGTGCTAGCGCCGGATTTGAAGAACAATTCTTCGAACGAGAGAAGAGAGAGCAGAAAATCAGATTTTCCCTTTCTTGTGGAGGAGAGTTTCGGCTGGTTCACTTTGCTTGTGGTGGCTGGCCGAAATCTGCTTCTTAACTTATGGAGCAAAAAATAGGTTTTCAGGTTTTTATTTCCTTAAATATAAACCCTATTTAGTTAATTATAATTATAACCTAATACACCTATTAGTTATAATTATATATTAACCCACACAATTTAATATTAATTCTCAATTAATATTAAATCAATTCAATTCTCCATGATACATATATGTATATATAATATTATAATTAATTATATCTCCATATAATTTAAATATAATATGTAGCATACTTTATGCAATATTAATTACATTAATATTTATATATACATACATAAATATATATCACTATATATATTTATTCTCTTTCTCATTCATAAATTATTATCCAATAATAATTTATACCCGATAAGATGAACTTCATTTTGCTCTTGTGTGTGACCCCATAGGATCATATTAATTGGCAATAAGGAAATTACCATAATATCCTTATAGGTCACAAGCGGACTCTAGCAAGCCATTACGACTACCCAATTAATATGATTGGAATGATCCAATACCTATTTATAGAATGTCATATTCCCTTTTGTCTCTTTGATATCAAGATTAATTATAAGACATGGTACACTTGTCAATCTTATATAATTAATCATATGCTTTCTCGATCTCAAAGTAAACTGTTCAGACAAATCAATTGATACTCTTATCAATTATTTGAGCACGGCCATGCATTTAACAGTCTTACTTATCGAGGGGCCCAGTGATATCGCTCTCTTGTTAGAGAGGGACAAAATCCCATATCTGTCACTCACATCCCTAAGCATGAGTCATATTGTACCCAACCACAGCCTTTATAACTACTCTGTTACAAGCAGCGTTTGACTGCGTCAAAGCACAACATGAATTCATCCCGGAATCCATGGTGACCTCAGGTCAAAGGAATCAGCTGATGACACTACTATAATCAAGATCAGTTGTGACACGTGACCATGAACTTGATCTTATAGTGGGTCTCCAGCAACATGTTCTCTAACACATTGCCCGTGAGTATAATCTGTATCTGTATACACTATATTCATCTTATGAATATCCATTATCACTCACACTAGTCTTAGTTTGTTATTATTCCCATAATAACAATCGACTAGGGAAATTTAGAATTACACAATTAATTCATGGATACATTATCATAAATACTAACATACAAATATATATGATAAAATAAGTCTTTATTAATGACTTAAGAAGATTGTTTACATAATCCAACATTGGCTTAGGGCACAATCTCTAACAATTCCAGGTTCTTGCTGGGGAAGATATGTCATGTGACTGATAGTCCATAGTTGGAAAAGCAACATTTTGGGTGCAATGTAATTCTTGCGATCCTGTTAGGGATATATGATGGCTAATGCGGAAATATAATGACTGTTGGAGAGAAAGTGATGATGTTCTTGGTAGCGATGTCGTTGAGAAATAATGTAAAGGATCTCATTGGGGATTAATGAAATGTTCCTACTAGGGGAACGACGGAGAGGTTTTGCCTTCTCTGCTCCTAGGCTTCATGAATTTGGAAGTGCACTAAATTTTGCCTGAGCCGCCCAAAGTGGGTTTTCAACTCAGCGAGCCGCTCTAACTTTTGCCTAAGGCGCCTTTTCGGTTTTCACCTTAGCGAGCTTTTCATATGCCCTAACTTTTGCCTAAACTGCCCAATATGGGTTTTCAGCTTAGCGGGCTGCTCTAATTTTTGCCCGAGGCGCCTTTTCGGTTTTCACCTCAGCGAGCTTTCTCTTTTTTTTTTTTCTTTTTTTTTTTAAAGATGTTGTGGAATTAAAATAAGACTTCCAACTCAATACACCCTCTGATGATGAGATGATTGTAGGAAGTCTTGTAGGATTTGGTTGCTCAATCACTGTTGCTTAAGCTCACAGGTGTATAGCCATATATGATGCATGATATGAATTCAATTTCAGGCAAAATATGGACATTTAAATGAACAGGGCAACGCATTCATTCATTCATTCATTGATAACGTTTTAGCATAATGCACATTACATATGAAATGAAATTAAAGACAAGATGAGATGGGATCCGTCTCGACCGAACCCACGACTGCCACCAACTGGTCCTTGCGAATTTTCCTACCAATGGTGCTTACCTCACTGTCCTAACTTTTGCATGGATTGCTTATAGGATTTTCAATCCATTGGACTCTTTTTTTTGTGGAAACCTGAGCCTGTCCCGATTGGAAGGGGTTGACGACTTGGTCTCTGTCTTTCTTGGTAAGACCGCTTTGATCCTGCAGGTTGATGGCTGCACTTTTTAATGTGCTTGTTAGCTGTTTGTACTATCGTGCTGGCTTATAGGTGGTACAGAGGCGATGCATGATGCCTCTCTCTTTTATTCTAGAATAGTTGCACTATTGCCCCAGAACTTGCGTTCTATTATCGGGGATGATTTGGTGCGAAACATCATATGATACAGATGTATTCTTATTTTGGAACTTGAAACCATGCTTATTTTGTTTTGTTTTGTTTTGTTTTGTTTTTATCTATGGAACTTCCGCTTAGCTGGACTTGTCTTTCGGATTCTTTGTAATTCCGCATCTTGCCATCCTTTGTCGATGCGTGCCGTCATAGGACTATGCGAAGGTCTTCCATGCTTTTAGGCATTTTGTAATTTTTCTTTCTCTTATCAGCCGTGAGGTCTTTCAGGATGGATATCATTTTAGATGCTCATCTGTCCTTAGGTTCATTTCACGTAATAATGTGTCACGTATGCTAAAGACATTAGATGAATGTTTGTATGCATGCACAGTGTTCCATCCAGGAAAATATCACACAAATAATTGAAATCAAATTACATTATATTAAACGCCTTGTGGGCTGCATTGTTCACAAAACAAGATAAAGAACAAAATAGATAAATCAAAATAATTAACATCCTCCACATGCGGAGGGTCTTCTTTTGTTGCTGCATCGCCCACTTCGATTGGACTAGTCAAAGCTGGGCAAAGGATTGCTCTGGACATTGGTCTTCAAGGGTGGCTCCACGATTTTCCCATCAGCAATCAGTTGACGAATAGCCCTCAGTAGTTGCTTGCAATCAATCGTGTGGTACCCCACCGTCACATGATAGAAGCATATTTTGCCTTTGTCTATCTCAGCCGGCTTCTCGAATGGCTTCAGAGAACTCAAGAGGCCACCATTCCTGCATTTCGCAAAAATCTTGGCCAGAGAAAAGGTCCATGGGGATAGGCCTCGATTTTTCGAATCTCAAGCTTGATCTCCTTGTTGTTGAGACACTACAACAACTTCAATCGGCTTATCCTCTGGGGATTGGTAACTTTTGTTTGTAAAGCTGAAACTGGATCCACTGCTTGATCCGATGGCAGTTGTCGATCGATACCCCAGACCGTGCTTGAAGCTTCTGCCACCCTTTTGACTGGTCACTTTTTCTTCCTCGTCCCTCTCAACCTTCATGGTCATACTATAGACCTCGCTGAGTTCATTGAAGGCATGGAATTTCATGTTGTCCTTGTAGACATCCCTGCTTCCCTCAATCAGTTTCTGAATCAGCTCGTCTTCATCGGGGCGATTCTTCACTAGGATCATCTTGTTCATCCACCTTTGATAATACTCATTAAAGGGTTCATTGAGCTTCTGCTTAACCCTTTCCAAGTCATATAGCTTCACTTGGATCTTTGTGTTGAAGCTATAGTATTTGATGAAGGCCACTGACAGTGTTTCCCAATCCGACTGTACTTCCTCTGTCAGAGAGTTGTACCAGTTCAAAGCACCTTCTTCTAGTCTTGTTGGGAAGAAGTTGACCAACTGCTGTTTGGTAGCACCTGCGGTCAGCATTATATGGGCATAAAGGTTGATGTGAGCTTCTGGTGATCCGAGCCCTCTGTAAGAAGGAATTTTGGGGACTTGGAACCCCACGGGGAATGTCTCGATGCCTTTGTTTATCATGGCATCCATATTGACGCCCTGCCTGGAACCCAAACTGATATTGGCTCCCTTTTTCAGTTCAGCTAGCATCTCATCCAGCTCAGAGTATTTGGCCTTCATTTTCTGTTCCATAGCTGCTTCGATTTCCTGTAACTTTTCTATACTGGCTGAAGCATCAGCCCCATTTTGAGAGGTCTCCCCTTCTTTTTCTTTCTCGGTTCCACCATTACCAGCTTCACCGCTTTCCCTAACAACAGCCTTTAGTTCTTCCTTTAGCATATCCCGGAAGTCTTGGGATCGGAAGAAATCTTTCAGAACACTAGCAATGTTTGGCGTTTGATCAGCCATTACTACTTCTCCAGACTCTGTTGCGCTGCTTGATTCGACTGATCTTTCGCTCTCACGTGCTCTTGCAGACTGTGATCTTGTTCTCGGACGCCCCAGCTTATTCTGCTTTAATGCAAATAAAGAATGTTAGGGTTAAAAAGTGCATGGTTGGATGGTATGGATGCTAATGCTTGGATGATGCTTCATGAATATGGATGATAATGAATATGACCTTTTTATTCTTATCCCTTTTTTTTTGACATCCGAGTGAACCCAATGCTATGCAAAGGAACACGTGCGGACTGCCACACGAGCAAGGGTTCGGCACCTTTGGAGCACCTAATGAATTTCGTGAAATGGTCGCGTGTGTACCAACACACGGACAGAGTTCAACACTTTGTAGGTTTATGAGATGATATGAAATGGTCACATGGGACCGGCCCATGGACAGAGTTCTGATGCTTTTGAGCATATGAAATGAGATGATGTCGTAAGAAAGTCATGTGCCATAGGAGACACAGATAGAAGTTTGGCGTTCGAGGAACACCTTTCATGATTTTGGATGTTATGAAATGCCCCTACATGTGTACTAATCCGACACTCGGGGAGCACCTTGAATGATGTAGTAATGTCATGAAGTAACCCGATGTGGATCACAGTGCTATATAATATTTATGATGGATGGATATGATGTCATGAAATGCATAATGTGAATTGTCACACGAAAATATACCTAGGACCATTGTGGTCTCTATTGAATGAAATGATTTGGTGGAATGGCCGAATGCAATCCGGTGCATTGGCAGAACACGGGTATTTTGGGATACCCGATACATGATGGAATGATATGATCGTGGTGGGCATCCTTGGAATGCCCCTAATTTAATTTAGGCGATATGTCATGAATGCTTATGACATACAAAATGCAAATGGCTGCACAAAACGTGGTTAGGATGCATGACATACATAATGATGTTATGTATGCTATGTGAAAAAATGCTAATCACGCAAATTTAATGTTATGGCTGAAAAAGAAATGGTTAGTATGAATGGCAAGCGAATGATTTAATGATTGCATACGAAAATAAAATGCAAATGGCTGCATAAAAATGTGGGTTAGTATCACACAAAATGTTCGATGTATGGAAAATGTCATATGTATGATAAATATGAATTATGGTATGTCGTGAAATGTCGAGAATCGTGTAACACGTAGCACACGAAGCGAATTCTTCCAACCTTATTTCTCTAAGCGTGGTCAGTCTCAAAAGTTCTAACCGAATCCTAGGTGGGGTTCACTTCGATCACCAACCGAGGGTGATGAAGGCGCGACTTTATTTTATTTACACACGATTTATTCTGATATCCTAAGGGAATCCAACTAAGGCTGCCTATATGAGTTCGGTCCAAGTCGGGTTAATAAACAAGGTTCCCATAGCAAAATATACTCCTCACTTCTCCCCACTCAAGGGTCCAAACGAAGGGGTTCGTACGAGACTATGGGTGGTGTTTCGTATCCGTGCCCCTAAGACCATGAGGAACAAAGGTGACACTTCAACAAGCCATCGCGCTAAAATGGAATATTTAACCTAATGCAAGCATGTCTAGCTTAAGATGCAAAATGAAATACCAATCGAGAATTATCCACCTTATTTTAATTAGACACTTTTCAGGGCTTGTCAAATTCTTTTAAGTTTTTAGGAAAACTTTTTACTAAATCCCCAGCAGAGTCGCCACTGTGAGCGGACGACGCGTTTTGGACGGAACGCGAGACTCCCTTTCGAAATGGGCGTCTCGATTTGGGGCGGGCCCCTCCCTCGCGTGGGGTTTTTTTTTATAAATGGAAAATCGGTTTTGAAAGATAAATGGAATTAATTCCTAAAAGAACCGAGACCTAAGTCTCGATGAATATTGTAGAGTCGCCACCCGGCTCAGCTCAACCGGGAAATTTATAATGTAGTTGAACCGGACGAACGGCCGCTACACTATCCAGAGATTCGGGTCCGGACAAGTCCCTTATTTCGTGTCTAATTAAAATAAAATTGGTCAATGTTCATAGTTTCATAATTCTACAAGTCAATTTTATTGAAATAAATAGACATAAGCGCGCATACAGGTAAAATAAAATAGTAAATGATTAAATTATTACAACCCGATCGAATAAAAGATAAAAAAACTCTCGCCTCACTTTTACAAACGCCTAGAATACACGATTTATCTAGAAAAATACAATCGCCTAGGATACACGTATTAATCTATTAAATACATCAAAAATAAAAATAAAAAGCTACAAAACAGAGGTTAGCACAATATATAGCACGCCACAAATAAAACTCAAATAGGATAGAATTGGGAAATTAGGAATTGGGGGCATGCATTTAGGGGATAACCGGGTTGGCTTAGCTAGCCGGCCCGGTTAGACCTGGAAAATGTTTTGAAACGTCCCTGTATTTTTGGTTTTGTGAGAAATTCATTTTTGAAAACGATTTTTCTGGTTACGTACATTTTTTTACATGTGAGGTAGGTCGGTTTTCGGGAGAACTGGGTCTCCATTGTGGCATTGTTCTAAATGCAGTTTTACTAAAAATTGAATCTATGGTCGTGAATGCACACAACAAAATTCATTTTGATGATTTTTGGGGTTTTCTGAATTTTTATGGATTTTTGGAAATTTTTAGGAATGAAAACGGAAATTCTAATTCTGGAAAATAAGTTATAATCGTGCGACTGTGACTACAGTCGTACGACTGTAAGCATTCCAAAGTCAAAATTTCGCCAAAAGTTTATTTGAAATAAACTGGTGAAAATACCTAGAAATCAAGAACACTCGAATGACTGTATATACAGTCGTACGACTGTTCATCAAATCCAAGAACAGTCGTGCGACTGTTCTTGATTTCTAGAAGCAGAAACACAGAAATAGGGTAAAAATGCACAAAAATCACATCCAGCACCCAGAAAAGCAGGAAAAAAGTGAAAGGACAAGGGAGTGCCTACCTTTTAGAAGCTTATCCAAGTCGTTTTGACCCCTGGCGTCGCTCCAATCCACGCGAATTTGCACTTTTCCTCTTGAATTGGGGTTGAGAGCTTTGTGTCCAAAAATCCAAATTGCTCGGGATTCTAATGATTTAAGTCCTAGATTTTGATTTGTTTGTGAGGTTAAGTGATTAACCTAAGGATTTCCAGCAAGTTTTCATCTTAATTTTGAGAATTAAAGAAAATAGAAGAAGAAAAAGAAGGATTGGTGAGTTTGGTTTTTCTTTCTTTTCCTTCTCTCTTTTCTCCTTTCTCTCTCTAAGTCCCTTTCACCAGAAATCAAAAGCTCTCCTTTTTCCTTTCCTTTTCCTTCTTTTTATTCTGTTTTTCTGAGGTTCCTTGCTGCAAGAACAGAGCCATTGATGCTCCTCTCTCTCTCCTCCATTTCCTGCTGCAGAGGTATGGGCATCTGCAACTGCTCCTACATTACAGTCGTACGACTGTAACTTCTCTTTGTTTTTTTTTTTTTTTTTTGAAGTAAAATTCTGACGCTTACACACATTAAGTGTTTGCACATCTTAAAAACATAGTTACTAAAAAGAAGTTATTTATGAATATCAAAATCAATCAAAAGAGTTGTTTATGTCTAAAATTACATTTTTAATATACATTCAATTAAATATGATTTTTTTTCATAAAAAGATATAATTTTCCTATTAAACTGTTAATTCTATTCATATAAAATGAATATTTTCTTCTTTTTAATTGAGTTTTAATTATATTTCGCTCAAAGGTATGGCTAACATGTACATACTCATTCATTCTTAACAAAGTGTTGAGGGTTTGATATTCCCCTTACTCCTTGCAGCAGCCTTGATATTCCTATGCCTGTTGTCTCATCTTTTAAGGTGCCTACAAATAGGGTTGTCAATCAGATGGCAGCGACGGGAAATCCCAGATTAAGATCCCCGCGAGCAGGGTTAGGAATAAATTTATTCACATTTCTTAATCGGGGACATGGATAGTAATTGCTTTATCCGCCCTGCGGGCTCTCGTCCCTATCCCTGTTTAAAATCCGCAGGGATCCCCGATAAATTCCCCGGTTAAATACCCAGATCTACGACAATTCCATCTTTATGTTTATTTATTATTAATATTATTACATTAAATTATTATTATTATTTATTATTTATAATTTTATAAACTAAAGTAAAGAAGAAACTAATTTCTCTTATGAATAATTGTTAATTATATGTTAGTGTATTCGAGAATTTTATGGCTATAGTTTAATACATATTTGGATAAGTTAGAGAGTGAAAATTGAAATTTTTCAAGGTTTTTTTTTTAAATTGAAAATTAGCTTAACGGAGATGGGGATCCCCGCGGGGAACCGATTCCCCACCAGGATCGGGAATGGAGACGGGAAATCCCCGATTAAAATCCCCGCGGAAAAGGTACGGGGAAAAATTTGTCCCTGTTTCTTAATCGGGGACGGGGATGGTAATATTTACCCTCCCCGCTGGCCCCCGTCCCCGTCCTTGTTTAAAACTCGCGGGGATTGTTGGTAAATTTTCCGGGTTAAATACACAAATCTCCGACAATTCCTCGTTAATATTTCTTTATTATTAATATTATTACATTATATTATTATTATTATCATTTATATTTTTAAAAACTAAAGTAAAGAAGAAAACTAATCTCTCTCATGAATAATTATTAATTATATATGTTAGTGTATTTGAAAATTGAGTTTTGAGAATTCTATGCCTATAGTTTAATGCACATTTAGATAAGTTAGAGGGTGCAAAGTAAAATTTTATAGGTTTTTTTAATAAAATTGAAAATTAGCTTAACAGGGACGGGGATTCCTGCAGGGTACCGATTCTCTGCCGGGATCGGTAACGAGACAAAAATTTATCCCCGATTAATAAGTGGGACAGGAAAGAGGATGGGAAGTGCAATCTCTGCCCCGTTTACAACTCTACCTACAAACCAGTGCAAGGAATTAGTCATTGTAACCCACAAATAGATACTTTTAAATATGAAAAAAAAAAAAAAAAAAAAACTAAATTTTATGTTTATGGCTAGCTTTTTTAATAATTAAAAATTCATTTATGCGACAAAAATAATTTAGAGTTCAACGCATTAAATTGAAGAATTATAACAACCGCCAAAATAATCAATAATGACCTCAAAATGCTTTTAACTAATTATTATTTTATTGGAAATTCCCCAAAAAGAATACAAACATTTTCTAAATATGTTTGATTTTAGTTAGCGGCCGCAAATCAAATATTTATTTATCATAATTAACTTTTTTTTTCTCCAATCAACCATTAATTTTCTCAAAGAAGAAAAAGACCATCCAACTCGATTTCTTGTGGTTGATCTCTAAACAAGGAACAGAATTCTAATTTAGTAAAAATCATAAATCAACAATCTCCATCTATAAAAGACCAAAAGGAAACAAAGATTAAATATAGCTGGGATTTAAAAAATATTCCAAAACCCCCCAAAAAAATAATAATAAAAATAAAAAGCTTCCTTCAAGTCGGAAGCTTAACATTTTCCAGCTATAGATGAAATAAAAAAAAAAAAAATTTTTGTGTTCGTAAAATCATAAATTTAAAAAAAAAAAAAAAATGGCGGTGCTGTTAAGATTCTTGTGTATTCTCCCTCTTTTATTCGAATTCAGCACTGCTCATGAACCTCCGAAGCCGAATGAAGTAATTATAAACAAAATAAACAAAAATCTCGGTAACCATGAATTGATCGGAGATGTATTTGGAAATCCCAACGATTTTAAGAAGAGAATACCTGATGATTTCGGGACTCCGATGGATCAGGATCTCGAAATGGCCCCTCAGGCGAGTCCGGGAGCAGGCGGAGGCAGCGGAAACAGCGGAAACGGAAGTGAAAAGGGAAGCGGACTTGAAAAATCTGCGGTTGCGGCTGTTACACCGACAGTTCCTTCCCCCATTGAGCTTGGCTATAAAGGCGAATGGCAATTGGTGTCGCAAAATTCGGGGGTTTCAGCAATGCACGCAATGTTGATACCTGTTGTTGATAAGGTTTTAATGTACGATGCTACAATTTGGAAGATTTCAAAGATTAAATTGCCTAATGGTGAATGCCGTTTGCTTAATCAAACTACTGGGGAAAAAGATTGCTGGTGCCATTCGGTTTTATTTGACATTAAAAACTCTAAACTCACCCCTCTCGAGGTAGTTAAATTAGATTCTTTTAATGATTTTATGTGTATTTAATTGTGGTTTAATTAATTACTGTTTATTGTATGTGAAAATGCAGCTTCATACAGATACATGGTGTTCATCAGGAGGTCTTGATGTTAATGGAAATCTTGTGAGTACAGGTGGATTTCAAGGTGGTGCAAATACTGTCAGATATTTGGCTAGAAAACCTGGTAGCAATTGGAGGGAATACCCTACAGCTCTTGCAGATCGCAGATGGTATTAATTATTTAATCATTTTGGATTATATTTCAACCGTTCAATGTAAAATTTTGAATCGTTGAGATCTAATAACTAATAGATCTTGGTCTGAGCGGAAGGAGATCGGATCCGACTCTTTTCGTGTCCGAAACCTTTGTAGACATATAATATTCCTACAGAAAATGTTTTTACAATCACAAAGATATTGCCGGACTAACAGATCAAACTCATTCGAGATCATTATGATTATGTCACATCAACAAATATACTCACATGAAATAATCATAATATTTTTAGACTACACACCAAATCGATTTCAATTTGACCGTAATATTTCGTAAAAGTAAAAGCAAAAGCTCTTTGATTGGAAAAAAATTTACAATAGTCTCGTCATATTAAAAAGTAGTCACATTAACTAATTGCTATATATATATATATATGTAATTTCTGCACATCATTGTTTCTTATTTGGAATTTATTTATGTAAGGTACTCAACACAAGCAACATTGCCCGACGGCAGATTTATCGTGGTCGGCGGCCGTGACGCCTTCAGCTACGAATACATCCCGGCGGAAGGAAAATCCAATGCAAAGCCTTACTTCTTCGAATTCCTTCGCCAAACAAGTGATCCAGAGGAAAACAATTTATACCCATTCGTCTACCTCTCCACCGACGGCAATGTCTTCATCTTCGCCAACATGCGCTCCGTCCTCCTCAATCCAATCTCCAACAAGATCGTCCGTGAGTTCCCCGTGCTCCCCGGCGGCCACCGCAGTTACCCCGCCTCCGGATGTTCCGCTCTTCTCCCAATCAAACTCCACAGCGTGAACAAAGCTGTAATCCCCGCCGAGGTCTTGGTTTGCGGCGGTTCTGCACACAAAGATTCATACTCCAAAGCCGAGCATCAAATTTTCTACACAGCTCTTCAAGATTGTGCAAGAATCAGAATCACCGATGCCAAACCTGTGTGGAAAAGAGAATTGATGCCGTCGCCTCGAATTATGGGAGACGCTATGCTTCTCCCCACCGGCGATGTACTTTTACTCAACGGAGCGAAAAGAGGTGCCTCCGGCTGGGGTTTCGCCCGTGAACCAAATTTCAATCCGGTCAATTATAACCCTAGGGCTAAAAGAGGAAGCAGATTTACTGAATTAGCTCCATCCAACATTGCTAGAATGTACCATTCAGTTTCCGTCGTTTTACCCGACGGAAAAATTCTCGTCGGTGGAAGCAACACGAATAACGGTTACATCTACGATGCAATGTTCCCGACAGAGCTGAGAATTGAGAAATTCTCACCTCCTTATTTGAACCCAGCCGTTGCTAATCGCCGACCGTTCATTTCAAAGCTGAATACCAAGATCACATATGGAGCAGCAATGCAAATACGATTCAAATTAGCCAATGCTAATGTGATTCAACGAGATGTGAAAGTCACAATGTATGCTCCTGCATTTACTACTCATGGAGTTAACATGAATCAAAGACTTCTCGATTTGGGAATATCAGAAGTACAGGCCAATCCTTCGTCGGGAGTGCACACAATTTCAGTCACAGCACCGCCTTCCAGCACCATTGCTCCGGCAGGTTATTATTTGCTTTATGTTGTTTATCAAGGAGTTCCCAGCATTGCAAAATGGGTCCAGATCGTTTGAAGCTGATGACGATGATGAGTTTTTATGAGGATTTCCTAATCCTATAATTTGTCTCTCTAATTTTTATGTTGGTTGATTAATTTGTTTTTTTTTTCTTTGTTTAATTTTTAATTTTTTTTGGGGACTAGCTTAATGATTCCATCAATTTCTTGTTTAATATACGGAGAAAAAAATTTTCCTTCAGTGTTTGTGTGCTACATTTGCTGTACTAATTATATACTATTATTATTATGTTGATTAACATGCTAATTAAGTTGATATACTATTATAAACTTATCGCGCGGAACCGAGATATACAATATTGATATTGTGATATATTTAAGTAAAAATATTAAATTAAGCATGATTTTTTTTTTTTTTAGATGACAATAATTAATCCTTTTCGGCTTTGAGGAAAAAAATAAATCATGTATAATCTCTAATATATTTTTTTTATTACGTTACATTATCATTGAAATATATCTTATATGTAAGTAATTACAGAAAAACTAATATATCATCTCTTATTTGGAAAAAAATAAGTTATATAAGTGGAAGTCAAAGTTCAGCACAAAATATACTGAATATCTTATAAATTCGTTCTATAAATAATTATTAAAATTTATTTGTTATTAGTGTTCGATCATTTTTAGTTGTCTAATCATCGATTGTTTAGAAATTTGACTCAATATATGTTTTATATAGAAAAACTCTAATATAAAATTCATCCAAGACGAATAAAGTATGAAACAAACAAATTATATATGTTATAATATAATATCTATTATTTTTATTAATAAAATTCTGTTTTTATTAATAAGATTAGATAAATTTTAATTGACGTGCCTACCTTTTTTTTTTCTTTTTTGAGGGAACTGATGTGCCAACTTTAATTTTCTCCATTTCATAATTAATGGCCTAATTAACTTCATCTTCAAATTAATGATGTATGTTTGGGATGTTATAACAATTTATATAACAAACCAACAAAACGGGTAAAGCAACAGGCATATGAGTTGATTGATTAAGACAATTTGTATCAGTGACACATCAACAAATGATGGTATGATACTCTCTTTAAAGGTTTTTTGAGCTTAGCTATTATATATTTATATAGATATAGATAGATAGAGACGTAAATACATGTTAACTGTATATATATTAAGTATCTGAAATTATAAAATTTAATGTGTAAATAATCACTTATCAATCTAAAAAATTTGTTTAATCAAATTTCAGTTTTGTAAAGCAATTTGTGGCTCATTTACTAGTTAGAAAAACAAATTCTTAAATTGGTAAATCATATACACATGATTTGGATTGATATAATTAAGTGATAGTGACCATCTCCTGTTGTTATATATGAAGTTACTGTATAATAATGTTTCTTTTACTTTAGAAGAAAATGAAAAGCTCTAAAGTACTGTTACACTACTTTTTAATCTCTTGGGTGTTTTTTTTTTTTTTTCTCCTGTTTCTTTCTTGTCTTTGGTTTTTTCTGTTGTTTTCCTTTCCCTCCTACCAAAAAAATAAATAAATAATAATAATAATAATATTTTAGACTTTCACCACAATGTCTCGGTACCTATAAGACTCGTGTAATTGACTATGCAACGCAATATTCTTGAGGGAATTGCATTCAACAATATTGAACGGCATTTGACATTATATTAGAAAAAAACAAAAAAAACAAAAAAAACAAAATTCATTTTGTAGTTGGGAGGAGTAAGGCTAAAAGAATCAATTAGCCTCCAAGCTATCCTCTAGCTAGACCCTAGGTGTAGTTAATTGTAAATTAACTGATAAATAATTTGTTACACTATATATATACCTCATTTAATTTGTTTTTTTCTCTTATGTCAGAAAAGCTACAATATATAGTTGAAAAAAAAAAAAAAAAAAACAAACTGTATCAAATGTCATGCTCGTACACCATCAAGAGAAAAACTTGGTTTTACATAATGAAAGAATTTCATTGATCGAATTTTGCAACTTCAATAGATTTTATTTTATTTTGATCCGATCTATTTTAGAAGTATATCAAAATAAATAATACATCGATCTGATCCTTAAATTTATTTCTGAACTTCGAGGAGCCGTATGAGATAAGAATCTTATGTGCGTACTTAAACACTAAACAAAAATCAGTAAATCTAATGTTTGTTGAGAATTGAGTGGCAGGAAAATTTTAGAATTCTCATTGGCATGTATTCCTTAAAAAAATATATGAGTAAAAGAGTTGTTGCTTGAAGTTTTTAGAAGTAATGTAAAATTTCTCACAAAACTAGACCCTGACGCAACACAATTATGCCACTTGGCACTTCAACCAATACTATAACATTATTTTGGAGATTAAACTAGTTATGCCATGTGTGAAAAGTGGGGCAATTTTATTGGCTTCGGCATAAGTAATAGGAGAAAGGCAAATTTGTGGGCGGAGTATTAATAAATAATTATAATTCTGCAACACAAGTCTTTCTAACATGCTTGGCAAAATCTTCGGGACTAAAAGTTCAAATATTCTAAATAATTAATTGAGTAAAATTTATATCAAAATTTGAATTAACTTGTCTTTCTTAGTCCTGGTCTATTGCCACCTAAATCTCAACAAACATGTAATAACCATACTATGATGCATTTCTTATAAGTATCATATCAAAAAACAACAAATGCAAATACAAGTTGCTATGTTTTGTAGCTTTTTTCTGATATAAGAAGTAGTACATAGTGTCATAAATTATTTTATCCATCATATAAACTAACCTAACGAAAAGGAGAGGATTAATTTAGGGACCAATTAATTTAGCATTAATTCCTTCTTCCAACTTTGCAATTATGTGTTTTTTTTTTTTTTCTTAATATGATGTCAAGTTAATACCATTTAGATATTTTGCTAGATGTTTAGGGTATAATAGGATAAGCTAGTACCAAAATATTAAGAACAAAGTTCAGGTGGAAGTAAAGAAATATTTTAGTGGGCTTGTAATGGGAAATTCTCCAATTTTTGTGGTAGTTTTATTCATATTTGTAGCAGTATTTGATCTGAGTTTGGTTGATGCAAATTTCCCCAGGAGCATGTACATCTTCTGGGGTGGTCATCATTCTTCATTTTCAGGAAATGGCGATGAGCTTCAACTTGTGTTGGATCAATCTTCAGGTACCAAATTTTTAATTTTTGCCGGTATATGTCACCGATTAATTAGATTAATTATAAGTTTTTTTTTTTTAGTAATTTTGATTAATCAGTTCGAAATTGTACATATATACTTGAAGCGTAATTATTATAACTATTTTGATGCTTTTGACTCTTCATGATTTTGCAAATGGTGAATGAACAAGAGAAAATGAAGCCCAATTTTTTGCTTCACATAATTTAAAAAAAATTACATTGTAATATCAGCGTCTGGTGTTAAATCAAAAGCATCTTTCATGTTTGGAAGCATTCAAATGCTGATGAAGTTGGTTCCTGGAAATTCAGCTGGAACGGTCACTGCCTACTATGTAAGAGCAATCATTATAAGTTTAATCATGATCATACACAAGTCTTTCTAAGTCATTAGTCTCTTCTTGCCTTCATGTTACTAAATTTTATTGTAATAAATAACTAAATATCAGCAAATATATTAATTATTATTTGATTTCAAGTAAATAAAAATTATCATTTAATAGAGAGTTACGGATCCATCAAAAGAAAAACTGGAAGTTTTGGTTGTTATCATAATTTTTGGACTTTCTTGATCTTCTAACCCATGAAGGTTAATTGAACAAAGGAAGCGTGGATCTCAATTTTTGTTGTGTCTGAGTTTTCTAGGATTTCTATAACTGTCCCAATTTTACAAAATCGACTAATGAAAAATAGACACATAAACAATACATGTGTATATGCTCATTTCATTCGTTCGGACCGGACCGTTACAGAATTTTCCCGTGCTTTCCCCTTTATCATCCCCAAAAGCACAACCGGTATCCATGTAGGAAAGATAAGTTCCCTCACCGCACATAATCAAGGGGAAAAAAATATCCTGCACTCAAACAGAACATCTATCCTGTAACACAGATTACAGATATATAAGATATGTTTAATGGATTAATAACACTCATAATTTATGCAGGTATCCAGTAATGGGGACAAACGAGATGAAATCGACTTCGAGTTCTTGGGTAATGTCTCAGGACAACCATACATTATTCACACAAACATCTATGCCCAAGGTAGTGGAGAGAAGGAACAGCAGTTCCACCCCTGGTTTGACCCAACTGCCGAATTCCACAACTACACTATTCATTGGAATCCTTCCATGGTTGTGTAAGTCAGCAGACTATTATCTTGTATTCTGCTATTGTACTATCCTTAACTAAATCATTACCACATATACAGTCCCATGAAAGATTCAACGGATAACGATCAATTATACCCTTAACGTTTTTTATGGTGCAATTTCAGCTCACTGTTTTGATGTAACTCAGTTTTGCCTTGATTCAAGTGAACAAATTTACTGACCAAATACATAATGAAAGGGCGAATTTGAGCTAAGTAAAAAGAATGAGGGTAAAATTGTATCCTAAAAACGTTGAGGGTATAATTGCACCTCCTCAGATACTCTTTCTTGACACTTATCTCTAAAACTCAATGTACACACCCTAAAGAACTGAATAAAAAGATAAGAAAAAGAGTAAGCTCCTCCTGAGAATTCTCCTAAATTTTGACTGAATTGTGACGTTGGCATCTAAATCCTCACTGATCTAGACAGCAATGATGCTTCACCTTTATTAATTCATCATTGCAATTTCAGGTGGTATGTTGATAGTGTGCCGATCCGTGTATTTCGTAACTACCAAAACGAAGGCATTCCTTACCCAAACAAACAAGGGATGAGGGTTTACTCCACCCTATGGAATGCTGATCAATGGGCAACTAGAGGAGGAGAAGTTAAGATTGATTGGAGCAATTCACCTTTCATAGCAAGATACCGCAATTTCAGAGCAAGAGCCTGCAAATGGAGGGGACCAGTCAGTACCAGTCATTGTGCTTCAAACACTACAGCTAACTGGTGGACATCACCAGTATACAGTCGCTTGAGTTATGCCAAACAGGGTCAGATGAAGTGGGTACGAGAGAAATTCATGATATATGACTACTGTAAGGATACTAACAGGTACAACGGGCAGATGCCAGCAGAATGTAACAAACCACAGTTCTGAGATGAAAGTGCTAGTGTGGTATCCAAAGAGACAAATATATGCAGGGGTGGGGTCAGTTTTTCTCCTATTACCAGCATACAACAGAGGAATCTATTTTGTAATGGTGTGCTTCGTGTTTCGTGTTGATTTGATTTTTCCCTTTCTCTTTTGGTTTCACCATCTTGTTTTTTTCATTTCATTACATCAATAGAATGGAAGTTAGTGAAAGAATGTGGATTGCCAAATACATCAAGTAAGAGGGCCTCTAGTCGCTCAAGTTAGCTCTAGAATCTGATTCCGTTGTATGCAACTGGCCTTAGCTGGGAAGGGGGCAAGCAAAGGATGATGATCAACCTTGACGGATTAATCAAATACAATCCAAAAATTACACCAAACAACACAATCATTTCTGTCTTTAACTCGATTAGGGAAATTCAAATCCTTCAAACAGGGAAACAAACATTAAGAAACAGAATGCTAATCATCGATTCAGGTGACAATAATATATTAAGAAATCACCAGTAATGTCCCAAAAAGACCAAAACAAAGTTATCACCTTTACCAATTTCTAAAGCAGAAAATTTCACCAAATCACAATATATGCGGAAATGTAAACAGCATTAACTCTATATCATAAATTACTAAAGCATAAATTACAGAAATCAAGAAACTTCAAATTATTTCTGAAATCCAATAGCTCAACAAGCATGTAGACAGAATTTGTTCAATGGTATGATATGAACAAACAGTAAGCAATGAGAACTTAACAACAGCAACAGCTTTAATTAGGGCAAAGGCAAATCAAACTCTAAATGGAAATGATAAGAAATCAATAATTGAACAATTCAATTACGAGATACAAAGCCAAATACCAGCCACAATAAAACCCGTACCAAGCAAGGCGAATCCGATCCTGGTCTTTTCTCCTAAAAGCATCCCGAACACGGCAGTAGCGGCGAACGTTGTCGCATTGGTGACCGGAACAGCAAGAGATATCGGCGCATCGCTAAGAAGAGTGAAGAAAGTAGCAGAGGCAGAGAGATTGAGCAAGAAAGGAACAGAATATTGCCAAAATAAGAGAAGAGCAAGCAAGTTCTTAAGCGAAGAAATTAATCTCCGGCGGAGATCCGGTGGATTGGATGAGGAAGATGAGGAAATTTTGGTGGATCGCTGGTCCCAGAGCAGAGCTCCACGGCGAATCAAGGAGTTGGTGGCACCCCAGACTAGGCCTACTGCTACCATCTTCTCTATATCTCTAGCTATCATCGTTGATGCTATTCCAAACTGGAACTGCCGGTTTTGGAAGTGTCACGTAAACGACTTCGTTTTCGACCTTATGGTGCTTGCGGGGACAGTTAATTAATTAATTAGGCGGAATTACTTATTCAAAATGTATCATTTGGTACATCATTGATTTGGTCCATTTCGTCACAAACTTATTGAAATTAAACGCATTTTCTTGATCTAAACATGCCAATGAGTATAGCGTTTTCTAAATTATATATACATTGGTGAAAATAAAAAATTTGTAATTTAGAATATGTTATATTTACATGTTTGAATTGAGTCAAATATCTATACTGGATCAATTATTCTCTATGAAAAATAAAATTGTGTCAAATGTGCTTCTTTACAATAAACTCAATTGCAATAATTGAGAAACCAAATGTTCAAAATTAAGAGATGATATACTAAATGGGTACATTTTAGATAGTTGAAGATTAAAAAAAAAAAAAAGGTCTTTTTTTTCCTTAATTAGACTATCAAAGATCAAGGTCCAAGACGTAGTTATAATATAATTGTGACAACTAAATAATTATTTTAATACTGATAATAAATTAATAATAATAATAATAAAGAGAGAAAACTCATAAAAAATATGAAATTAAAAAAATAGCAGGCTTATTAAGTAGTTGCATTTGTAGTGTTATAGTATGCTAATGCATTATAAATCACGAATTGATCATCAATTTCACCCTGTGTTTATTATAAACGGAATAAGAGGGAAAACAATAAATCACACTTTACAAGATTTGTATAAATTTTCAATTAAGGCAAAATACATTTATCTTGAAATTTGAAATTAATTTATGTACTTCTTTCTTCTATCATTAATAATAAACTCACGTTACGTGTCACTAACAAATAATCCTACTATGTAAGTTGAATGTATAGATATCACAAAGAATAAAAAAGCCAAATATATATTTTTAGTTGGTTGTTATAGGGCAGAAATGTAGAAATGTTACAGTTGTGGATCCTATAACAAATAATTATTGACCCAAAAAAAAAAAAAAGAGACAACTTGTAAAAAACGAGGACAATTTTAATTCATGTGGAAAATAGCTAAGCTTGTCATTGTGTTGGGATTCCTCTTTGAAGCAGGACATGTTCAAGTTTTATCCATACAAGCTACTGTTCTCTGTATTTATTAAAATAATTTTTTGTATTCTTGTTTGTTCTTAGCTAACAATTCCTACTCTTCAAATGATTGGATTATTGATTAATGAATTTGTAAAATTTTAGTAACGACTGACAAGTAAGGATTTGGATCTATAAAATTTTTAAATTTATAATTTTTTTCAAAATTAAGGGTAAAAGAAAATCTAATGTGGTGTTAAAAATTTTGGTACGGTGGCTAAAAATATAAAATGATGTGGTGATGATTTGTTAATAACATGTAACACTTTTGACCGAAATGAAAATGAAGAAGCGTGTTTAGGCGGCTTATTAAAAAAGTTCAAAAAATTATGAAGATTAAAATATAAATTTTACCAAAATCATTTCTACTAGTATTTATTTAAAGGAGTGTCAAAATAGGTTGGTAGAATATATTGCATCGTGTTGACTTGTTTTTGTGATTTGGTTAAGATGAATTATGATAAAATTTATTTGATAAATGGGTTGATACGATATGAATATTAAACAGCTTGACAAGATTGACTAAGTAATATGGGCATTTAGCTCGATTAACTTTGCCAAAACAATTATATCTAAACGAATGAGTTGTAAATCTACTAACCCATTTAACCTCCAACAATTTATAAGTATTAAATCAATATTCTAAATCAAATTAACAAACTTAACAAAAATTAAAGACACACAAAATAATAAAATTATTATCCAAAATATTTTAAGAGTAAATAGCCTACTATAATAAAAATTTGTACTATTTATAATTGTATTGAAAGATAAATATATCAAATGAATCATATTGACACAGCATGCCAATATGATAATAGTTATAAGTGTTATATGATGTATCGATGAGACAATCCACTGACATGATCAATTTATCTCACAAGTTAAATGTATTAATTTATTTTTGCTCTAAATTCACTTGACAACAACTATGATTGATTTAATTTAAAAATTACTTAGGTTTTATTGTTGTGTCGTGATTCCTTTTGATAACCATAAAAGTGAAAATGAAAATTGATGATGTGTATATAATTTAACTTCTAAATTAATATTTTTAAAAAAACTAAAGCAGTTTAAAAGTGTTGTTTCCTTGATAATTTTTGTTATTGTTTAAATATATTCATATTTATGCAGCTTAAAACAACAATATAAAAAAGAAAATCAATTAAATTTTAATTATTTATTGAATGTTTTATTTAAAACGTTGAATGAGAATGAAAATCAATTATTCCATAGTTTTAGTTTCTTGAAGGATATGTGAGTCCTCAATTTTGGGAATGAATGATTCTTTTTTATTTTCACACAAGTCAACTTCTATTCCCTTTCTTTAGTAAAATTAATCCAAAACAATTAATATTCCACATTTATTTTTCTTACTTGTCATCCATAATCTCAAAATTATAGTAAATTCAAAACTTTTATTTTTTTTTGAAAAAAAATTGCTCATCCATTTTCTCAAAATTATAGTGAATCCTAAATTGTGCTTACCATTATCCAATTATATATCTATATATTTTGACATTGAACCGGTTTCGTTCTCTCACACATATATACATATTTTTTTTACTTTATTGTAATGAAGTATTTACATGTTTGTATCGTATTAATATTTAAGTAATATAAATTATAAAGTAACATAAATTATAAAATATGAGTATTATATATAAACAAAAATAATATAGAAGAGCAAGAATATATATAAAAAAAAATGTAACTATTCTTAATATTGTATTTTACTTAAGTTAGTTAATAATATAAAAGAAACAATAAATATAAAGAAAATGAAATTTTGATTTTGAGTTCAGACCAAGCTAACCAAATAAAATTATTAAATAATAATTTTAATTTTAATTTTAATTTTAATTTTATATTATTCTAATTCTAATTGCTATTCCAATTTTCAAATTTAAACCAAACGGTTAAGGAATAATTGCTTTTAAATTTCATTCATTTGAGATTATTTTTTTTCTTTCTATAAATAAATAATCTTTGCCCTTTCGCCCTGCAGGCGTTTTTAGCCTGACAAAATTGTCATCAGTCAACACGTCAAGCCGTCAGCGGACTCGCACCTAATCCCAAATCCCGAAACTACCCCTGAAAAATTTCCCTCTTTTATCCTCACCAAAATCAATCCTTCGCCACGTCTCCTTTTTCTCTGTGTCGTCTGTTGCCGATTTCGGCTTTCTGTGTGGTTTCAGTTGCTCATAGTTTTTCATCTCCAATTTCTAGTTTTATACTCAACAGCTTTCTCCATCAATCTCTCTACCTCTCTCTTTGTTTTTCATGCTTGTTAGATTCGATTCGATTCGCTGTGTGGACTTTCATACTAGTTGATTAAGAGCTGATGGAACGGATCGTTGGTGGCAAGTACAAGCTGGGCCGGAAGATCGGCAGTGGATCCTTCGGTGAAATCTATCTAGGTACGGTTTGAGCGTTGATTGCGTCTCTTCTTTTGCGTTTACTTATAGCTGATCGATGATTGTGAATTTATTCATTTGATTTTTCTTTGCAGCTACGCATATCGATACGTTTGAGATTGTTGCTGTTAAGATCGTAAGTTTCATTGACTTTTCTTGTTTAATTGTGAATTTTTTCAGTTTCGATTTTAGGTTGTTTGGCAGAAATCATGATCTGATCAGTTAGCTACTGTGGCAATTGATGTTATACGTGGCTTGAGCAGTTGAGCTCCTATTTTAAACTTTAATTGTACTATAATTGAAGTTGTTTACTTATGTGGTTCTCAGGAGAACAATAAAACAAAGCATCCGCAATTGCTTTACGAAGCTAAGTTGTACAATCTTCTTCAAGGAGGCAGTGCGTATTGTTCCAATTACTGTGTATTCTTTCTCGTTTTGTAGCATTTAGAAGTGAATTTGCTGATTCTACATCCGGTATTTCAGGTGGTATTCCTAGCATAAAGTGGTCTGGTGTTGACGGGGAAGACAATGTACTGGTCCTGGATTTGCTTGGACCTAGCCTTGAAGACTTGTTTGTGTATTGTGGGAGGAAATTCTCGCTTAAGACTGTGTTGATGTTAGCTGATCAAATGGTAATGTCTTGCTTAAAATATTCTCTAGTCTCCCTAGTTACTCAACGGTTAGTTGGTTTTTCCTCTCTTTCTCAACTTCTTGTTTCTCCTTCAGATAACAAGGATAGAATACGTGCATTCTAAAGGATTTCTCCATCGAGACATCAAGCCTGATAACTTCCTCATGGGGCTTGGTCGGAAAGCAAATCAGGTGATGGTTTTGTGCTGTTTCTTTCAGTAACGACCATGGGGTTTGATTTGTTCCTTCGCTGTCGTAGAGTATCAGTTTTCTCATGCTTTGTTCTATCAGGTTTATATAATTGATTTTGGCCTTGCAAAAAGATATCGAGATGCCACAAGCAATCGCCATATTCCTTACAGGTAATCTCTCAGATTCGATAGTCTTACTTGTCACTGAATTTCCTTCTCTCACATGAGGTCGGCAATTTTTCGCTCCAGATACATTTTTTGGGTCACGACCATGCTGTGATATCATATCTATTGCTTTAATTTAAATGAAGAAAAATTATTGATGGGTGGGAACTCAATTCAGACCAATGCATTAGATATATCAGCCTGCTAATCATCTTCTTTTACAGGGAGAATAAAAACTTGACCGGAACTGCACGATATGCAAGTTGCAATACTCATCTTGGAATTGGTAAGTAGGGAAATGTTATGTTTTGATTTCTGCCATCTATCTTTCCATCCTTCCATCAACAATTATATCTGTATTAGTCTGTGTATTTAAATTTATGTGTAATATTTCTCAATTTGGTTTTGGATGGCCTTATCTTGTCTCATTATTTTCTTTGGTGCAGAGCAAAGCCGGCGAGATGATTTGGAGTCACTTGGTTATGTTCTTTTATATTTTTTGAGAGGAAGGTATATGCTGGATTTATTGAAATATAAGTATTATATTTCTGTTAGCTTTGAAATTTAACTGAATTTTATGAAAACCTGTTGGGGTCTTCAAAGTGACAAGTCTTCCAATAGCTTTATGTGTTGGGATGTGTGGGATTTATCATCTGATTTTGTATACCTATCTCCAGCCTTCCATGGCAAGGTTTGAAAGCTGCAACAAAGAAGCAGAAATACGACAAAATATGTGAAAAGAAATTATCAACTCCTATTGAGGTGAGTGCCTAGCTTTACTGCCGGCTTTGAAAAGGTGAATCTTTGGGTCTAGATTGATAAAGTGCTTCTCTTTTTAGGTTCTATGCAAATCACATGCAGTTGAGTTTGCGTCATATCTACATTACTGCCATTCGCTGACATTTGATCAACGACCAGATTATGGATTCTTAAAGCGCCTGTTTCGAGATTTGTTTGCCCGTGAAGGTATCTAGTTATGAAAAAACATGCTAGAGTACAACTTCATATTGCTCAAGTTATACAGCTACATCCTTAACCATGATACAATACAACCAACTTTTTGGGATAAGTAATACATGAAATAGATTCATCATATATTTATCATTTTTTAATGGAATTGTACGTTAACTAATAATAGTTTAAAGTGCTTTTGAGTTGATGAACAATGCTTCTCTTTTGGTATCCTTGAATCTGTCTAAGAAAAAGGAAAACATGGACAGCTTTTTCAGTTCTTGAAACTTGATCATTATGGAAATAATAACTTGCGAATGTTTCAAGGAATTTCTAAATTCTAATGTATTTTCCTTTTTATTTCTTTGTGGCAGGATATGAATTTGATTATGTTTTCGACTGGACCATCATAAAGTACCAACAGGCACAAAAGAATAGAACTCAACCTCGCCTATCTGTTAGTACTTTTGCTACTTGTATTTTTTTTGGCAAAGTATTTTTCTCCACGTCCTGCCTTCCTGGCACCTCATATTAATAAGCACTTCGAGATCCTATTGCAAAAGGTTTTATATGTCTTATAGTTAAGAGGTTGGGATATTGATCTTGACATGGTTCAACTTCACGTTACAGCCAGTTCCTGGAGCAAGTAGCAGTCACATATTTCCAACAGATATGGAGAATCATCAAGGTTAGGTATTGCTAACTGTTTTGGTGTATTTCTATGTCTGAATCTTGTGAAGTGCAAGTCCTAAAGGATTTGCATAGGTTGACTTTGAAGAGAAGATTATTTTTAATTCCGGGCTTTCTGTATTCAATTTATCATAGTTTGATGGTAATGTTGATTTAGCTAATGATACCTGTACCAATTTATCAGCTATAACTGGTATGGGGAGAAAGTTTTCAGAGTAAGTCAACATATTTTTAAAATTGTTTTATTCAAATTATTGATGCTGGAAAGTGAAGGACAAGAAAATGCCCCACTTAGAGGCTGAGTTTTGGTTATCAATGTTAAAGATCACTTGAACTCTTTTATCTAGGTTATTGGTGTCTTAACATTAAGTAAAACAACATTTTGATTCAATTGAAATGGCAGGAAGTAATAATGCTCCCTATTCCTCTGACTTCACACGATCTGCTGGTCCTGTGCGCATGCAATTCAAATCTATGGGCAAGAATTTGAGCTCTGATAATCATCTTGATAAGAATGTAAGTCTTAAGCATTAATTTAGTGCCGCTGCAAGTGTTTTCTGTAGAAATGGAAGATTTCAAGAACTTTTTAGTTTTGGAATGTTATGTCATTTGAAATTGATATTTCTTTAACAAAATTTAGTTTTTCATGCGGATTCTTTTGTTATCCATTTAACTTTGATGCTATCTTTACCTGCATTATATTGCCAATGTGTCAACTAATGGAGAAAATCAATGACCAAAATTTTGTTTCTTAGGTTGCAAGTGATGGGAACATCCCATCTACTTCACTTCCATTCGCTGGGACCTCAAAGAGAAATGCTGCAAAACATGGTTTGCCTACTGAGTCTGTTAATCCTGGTCAGGGGCACAGCAACAAAGTTGGCCCTTCAAATAGCTGGATTTCATCATTGCAACGTATTCATTCTACCAAGTGATGAACATGGTACTTTTTGTTGCCGTACATTAGTAGTATGTGAAGTAAGATACCTGTTGTTGGGAAAGCTTACTGTGATGTTTAACATTATGGTTGACAAAATGTTGCACATTATGTTTTAGCTTTGGATCTGGTGAGGAAGATTCTAGTGAATACATCTATTGGAGGCAGCAAATATCTTTGATGGCTGGTGTCATACCTTCAGCTACTTTTCCGTTAAAGAGGCTCCAATGTGCTTTCTTCTACTGTGAAAGTCCGCGTGGGTTATTTTTTTCTTTAAGGTGACTACATTCACATTGGTTGTTATGGAATGCCAACTTCCCATAGGTTGATCGCTGAGCTGTACATAGTTGTTATGAATGAAAATCACGCTGTATTTTTAGTTCAATGTAATGTGGAGCTTTTGCCCCCTCTTCCCAACTCCTAACTGGTGATGTTGTTCCGCTTTACCAAATGGTTGTTGTTGATGGCATTTTTTAAAATTATTGCTTGATTGAAGTTCTCAGTTCATGGTGTACTTTTCCTATTTTGATATCATAGTGTTTGGTCATCATAACTCCAAGGAGTATTTTCTTTCAAATCACCAACTCTTTGCATGATAACATCTAAGATGCTTATAATCTATGCTTATACATATAAGGTCCCTCCTGTTACCTTCGGTGCAGGAGAATTTTGTGATTATAAGCTTGGGTTAATATAAATGATGGATAAGAAAGAGTCTATATAGCCAACCCCAACTAGTTGGGAACAAAGCTCGGTTGGTATTTTTGTTTTTTAGCTTCTTGACCTAGAAGATTTTGTAATTTCATTTATTTAGCCATTGTTCATGCTGGTAAATTCATCCTTCATCGGTTGATCTTGTTCATGTACTAAACATTACTTCGGATAATTCGCATGGAAGTTATCACTGAAGGAGCTCCACAATTGCTGATAAACACTAGCTATAGGGTGAAATATATTGTGCACATAGATATACATGTTACAAATTCAAACATGAATAAATTACAACCTATTATGCATAAGACACCCAATAGATCTTTGAACTGTCATCTTGTTTTCTAAATGAAACTTCATTTGTAACTGTTTTGATTCCACTACCTGTAAATGTACTCTGCTTGTCTCTTTTTTTCACTAGGCTGTTTACTGAATGTGGTAAGCTACTCACAAAAAGAAATTTGCTCCAAAGTTGGCTTTTGGAGTGCTTTCATGTGGGATAAGGTTCCTACCTCATTCCCTGCCTTCTTTTCTACATAAAGACTTGCTTTAACCTTTATAGATGTTCTTTGATCTTATCATAGGCACTGAAACAGTAAGATATGCATGTCTAACTGCCTATTTGCAGATCCATGAAAGAATTCCAAGGATCTTGGATTTCTTTATAGCTTCACATTCATGTTTCTAATTTTGAAATTCAGAGAATCATTTCTGCAAGTTTTGACATGTAGAAATATCATTGTGTTAGATTTTGAGGTTTTTTTAATATTACGTCACATAAGCATGCAACTCTTCAAGAGCTTATAGCATACCAAAATCATATCATGTAGCATTCCAGATAACACTATCAGTTGTCAGTTCATTATTTGTACCTTGCAGGATTTTTTTTCTCCTGAAGCATTAACTGGAGGAGCAAATGTATCAGTGGGCTATCGTGCAGGAATGGATTTGAAGGTTGTAAAAGATGTCCTTCTGGGTTCTTACTGCCACTCATCTAGGAAGAAACTGTCTAAACATCATCTGAGGAAGATGTTAAAATGAAAATTATTGCGGTGCTACTGTTTCATGGTCATCTAGAACTCCGCTTTGCAGGTTGTTTAGAGCCTGCATGCATAGTTTGTTGCATGCCAATTCAAATGATGAATTGGGATTTGTGATGCTCTTGTCAAGTAGAAGTAAATTCTGCAGATGGTACAGCTAATTTCTTGAGCTGTAAGAATCACTGATCAAGCTGGTTTGTTTAACGATGCTGCGTGATTTGGATCAGCATCATTATTTTTCTGTGATTTTGATTGCCGCTGCTTGCCAAAATCCCTACATGAGAGTGAGTAGTGGGATATTTCTTATTCATTTATACTTCCTGTTAGATGACATTATGCAGATGTTTACATTTTTGGAAGGTCTCCTGCTTGGTCTAGTTGCAAGTTCATCTTCATTCTTGATTGCTATATGACAGTGACATTGCTCTCTGGCAAGGCTATTCCATATCTAATTATCAGGTAAGTGAGATTTTGGCTTCAGAAAGCATCGTATTCCGGAATTTCATTCGTTTTTCCTGGTTGTGCTTTTGCTTATATACTTTCTCTGATTCTGTTATGAGATATTTGAGCATAAAATATCATTTGATGTGATGGTACTGTGGAATCAGTTGCTGCTTCTTGTCACTTGTGGTAGCACGCTTGAAGTTTTCAAACTTCTTGCTGTATTACCTCCTCTATGATATATTTCCTTACAAAAAGTCTAATTGTACATATCAAATATATGATGTGAAGTCTCGATTGGAAACCATATCTTCTATTTTAATGCTGAATGTGATGGCTGCACTCTGTTTGAAGGGTAGAACTTCATTCATTGCCCTTGAAATTTTCACTAGTACATATTTATACTCTTGAATTTGGATTTCTCCCTCAAAAAAACTGCAATTCTCTGATAATATCAGAATTTCTTTTTTTTTTTTTTTTCCCCATTATATTAGCAAGAATTCTTATATGAATTTCACCATCATTTTTTAGTCATTTTACTAGGTAACTATTTAGTATATTGACTCTTAAGAGATGAATGAAGGATATTGATATGCAATATCGATTTATTCTGAGTCCAAAAAGGTTCTAACTTGATTAAGGAACTTTCTTCCTTTCTTTTCTTTTCTCTCTTAGTGTGTGCACCCTTTTACATGTTGGAAGTTGGAACATGCATGCAAGGCATAGTCCATAAGAAAATTGTACAGAATTTGATTATTTTGATTAAAGGTAAATACTATACGAGTGAAGTAGGATATGAGTGAAGTAGGCATAATGCAGATGTTTCTATCAATTTCCTTTTGCTTTCCAGCTTTAGCATGTGATAGCAGAGGTTCTCTAATGACGATTCTGACTTCTGCTAACTTGAAATTGTCATCAGGAGTTCACAAACTAACTTTTATTGATGACTTGAATGCATTTAGTTCTCATTCAGTCATACTCAACACTTGCTGCTCTTACAGCACTTGTCATTTCATGTTATCATACTACAGACTGTTCATTATGGCTGTTTTCATAGTCAATTCTAGGGCTGTTCAATGAATGGTCCAATAGTATTTGGATGATCACCCAACTCAATCCAACCGTTGAAGCAATGCATGAGTTGGTTGTCAAAAACTACCCAACTCTTAAATTTTCACACAAAAGTTGGATTGGGTTGGTATTTATTCGTGTAATAACATATATATTTGAAATTTTTTAACTAAAAGTATGGTTTGTATTTGAGATATGTTAGATTAGTTGATAGAGTTGAAGTTTTTTGTTTTTTTTGGCTGCCATCTTTTTTCTTCTTTCCCTTTTTTGTTTTGTTTTTGTTAATTTTTTCCTTTTCTTCGCCTTAATTTCTTTTTCCAATTTTCCATTTTTTTCTTTCATAATTTTCTTCTTTTTTTTTTGTTTTTTGTTTTTTGTTTTTTTTTTTTCGTTTTTGTTCTTTTACTTTCTATTAGTTTTTTTTTTTAAATTTAATTTAACCCAGGAATCCAACCAATAAAAAGAATAAAATTAGCCCATTCAAAGTCAACCCTATCTATCCCTCCTGATTATATTTTTTGTATGCCTAAGGTCATCTCAAGCTCTACGCATAAAATTTTCACTTCAAATTCAATTTTCTGAATAATTTAGGAGATAT
The DNA here is from genome assembly GCA_039660915.1 of Euphorbia tirucalli. Classification (NCBI taxonomy): domain Eukaryota; kingdom Viridiplantae; phylum Streptophyta; class Magnoliopsida; order Malpighiales; family Euphorbiaceae; genus Euphorbia; species Euphorbia tirucalli. The sequence continues at coordinate 72,077,631 of CM077634.1, read as the reverse complement.
AGTTTTTTTTTTCTCCAATTCTTTATTCTAAATTTCCATTCCAAATTAAAATGTTATTACTTTATTCCTTTTTACCTAATTTTTTATTATTATTATATTCCTTTTTATATATATTTATATTATTCATATTTTTTTTATCAAATCTTCAAAAAAATTTTAATATTAATAATTTAAAAATAAATATATTTAATTACATAATAATTTTTTAATAAATAAATAATTTAATTAAATAAAATTGTATTGGATGAAAGTAAAAATTAACATATTAATATATAATAGATAATATATGTATTAATTAAAACTGGAATACAAAACTATTAAAACCCATTCAAATACAATAATACGATATCAATTTCTATTTGTTTATTTAATATATATTTTTAATATTAATTTTATGATATTTTTAAGTTGTATATGTATTAATATTTTTTTTAATTTTCACCATTTTAATTTGTTTTTCATATTTTATCATTGTCAATTAATCAAATTTTAAGAATTTGAGTAAAATTATTGAAAAAAATTCTAGATCACAAATACACATAAATTAAATCAAACATACAAATTAATATAAACACATAATCTAAATACCATAAAATAAGTACATATTTTTAAAACTAAAAAAAAAATTGAAAAATAAAAGAAATAAAAAAAAAAAAAAAAGAATTGGAGGGGAATAGTCTCTGCCAAGTTGGACGGGACACATTCTCCTACAATAATTTGGAGTGAAATTTGGTAATGGGTTGAAAATTACACCACCAAATTTTGGCTTTCCAACCCAATTTGGCGTTGGGGTTGGAAATACCCTAAAATAACCTATACAATTAAGTGCAACTCATTCAAGATGATTATTTGGAAGTTGAACTTCCGATTTCATATTTCATATTTTGCCAAGAAAATTTAGAGTTCCTCGAAACGTCAAATCCAAAAAAGTCATGCTCGGACGGTGTATATGCAAAACATATGCACAAATACAAAATTGGTGCATACTTGGTTACTGTGCCTGTGGATCTGTGTAAAGTAAATCCAGCAAAAATAATAAAAAAAAAAAGAATTGGGAACTACGTACAATCAGGTCAGGGATTAAGCTTTTTGTGCAACTAGACCTGTAATGTGAACTATAGTTCTGTTATCTCGATTGTCATTGCTGATAGTGCAAAAGCAAAAAGCGTCCAAAAGTCCAGCATGCATCTGAGATGTAAAGCATTCGGTGATGGACAATTCTCTCCAACCATCTTTACCGAGAAAAAATTCCTGGTTCAACCTTTACCTGAAAAAATTGGAATGCAACTTTTGACAGGGTTATCTCATTTGTGGTATGCAAAGATAGGCCTATTAAAACCAGCTTTGCTGCCTGACAAGGCTGAAGTGACGTCCTCGACCTTTCTAAAACCAATCTGCATACATTCAACATATCGTCAAAAAAAAAAAAAAAAATTCCATAAAAGATGACAAGGTGCTCGATCTAACATTACCTTGTCAAGGAGAATTTCCTCAAAATGCTGCGGTCGGAATATGATATTTCGATAATTCATTGCTGCTGTCTGCACGCAACACAAAATAAAATGCCTCAAAGGAGGCACCAAATGAAGGAGAAACATGAACCGGTACAACGAATTCCAACCCATCCGTTGTAGATATACTTCACCTTTCTTATATTTATTTAGGAAAAATAATAATGATCTCGAGGTTCTTGACCTTTTCGATTTTAATTGATTAAACCCTCTTATTTTTCAATTAGACGAACACGAACATTGAGCTCCTAACTGAGCTAAAAAAATATCAAATTTGTTTGAAAGTATAACCTATTTTATCTACGTCTCGAAGTGAAATTTTGATAAATTATCCTCCCTATTTGAAACAATAAAGAATCCCATCATTATTTCCCCATAGCCGCATCAGACATATAAATCCTCCTTCAAATTGTAATCACAAGCGGATGAAACTAGCCACATGTATTATAATCGAGTTTGATATCTATTCTGCTGGTCAGGGGTTCAATGTGTGCGCTTAATACTTATAATTCATCAAGAACTCGATGTATGCGCTTCCTGATGAAGTCTTTTTTTTTTTTTTTTCCTTTTTAATTCACATAAACACCAAAGTACTGGCCAGCAGGTGGCCAACTACAGTATTCAGTATTTCTTTTCGCAAAACCTCTTTCCGATCGTTGTAAAATTGACAGAATAATTAGTATAAGAAGGAATAGGGAAGATAAGTATGTAATGAAACTACAATAAAATAAGGGAGAGTAATTAATACCTCAGAAACAAGACGATTGCTTTCATATGACTTCCAAGGTTGAGGTTCCAGCACCAGAATCCCACCCTGTTCAAAGTAAGAATTGCAGTTTAAAAAATGCTTGGATAATCTGTAGAAAGCGATACCGACATATTTCTTCAACAATCACCGGTCGCAGAAGCCTCCATATTTTTGAGAATGACGTAATTAACCCTTCATCACCCCAGTTCAAATGAATCCACTTTGTCACGCTCAGACTGCAATTCAAGGGAGAATTACGTTACACAGCATGTTCACAATGATAAGATCAAACGCTTACAAAACATCGTAGCTGAAAAATGCCATTTGTTTCAGTATAAAGCAAGCAAATATTTTCTGGCAAACCAGGCAATAAATTCCTGCTACATAATCTTTCTTCAAAGAAGTCTTATTAGGGAGAGCAGTTGTTCCATAAAACTAAACAAACATTGATTCTAAAAATGAGATATACCAGGGTTGTTTAAAGCATGTAATCTTTCAAGCTCATTATTTTCAACTCAATTAATACTTAGCTACCAATAAAGATAGAGAAATAGAAGAGAAATGGGATGAATCAGACTTGATGATTCATTAAATTAATGCTCAAAGCTTTCTTTAACTATTATATACGGGGAATCTCTACCATTTCATCCTCAGCACAAAAAAGGCGGATACGAAAACTTCTGGCCCTATGTCTTCAAATGAGCTTTACAAATAAACTCAATTGACAATAATGAAAAGACCATTTTCATTATGTTATATTCCTAAATCTTGCTTTACCCATAGTTTCAGTTTTTTCATTAAAGGCAACTCGAATGAGGAAACTCACCAAAGAATTGTATCATATTGCTCTTCTTGACGACACCAACTCTGAACAAAATTCTCCTTTTTAAAAGACACTATATCAAATAGATCTATTTCATCAGGATGTGAACCATCCCCCTCAGTCTCCTTTTCCTTAACTAACAATGCAGTGGTAGAATGCTGCGAATCTTTCATATCCCTTGTCACATCTGGTTCACATGCTTTTGTACTACCCTTTCCAGCCTGTCCAGCTCTCACAGTTTTCCGCAAGTGCCAGTATGCATCCGCTATTCGATCTGGAAGACAAAGAAGACTGTTGGTTCAGCAAGTTCAGAAAATATCTAAATGACATAACCCACCAATGATTGAGTTCCTATTCCTCCAAGCCAAACAACATAACATAAACAGCAAAGAATTGTGATTCTCATGACATTTTTGTTTTACCTTTTTGGGGTCAAATCAAATACATGGACATATATGTGCATGCATCAGAGCAATTTTGAACTGAATGACTGGACAAATTCAAATTACGTCTTATTCTTGGCTCATCATCAACTTCTTGGATGCCCAAAACAAGAGCAAAGTAAAAATAAAAGACGTTAACATGCACATAAGTTGAGCCAATCTGATCAGAGTAACATGCACCAATGCTTTTACTGACACTACAAATTCTTGTATCCTGATGGTTAGAACGTTTACTATATGATACTTGGCATGTGTTCCGAAATCTGAATTGCATTTGCTAGGTCTGATGTATCATCAATAGTAAAGCAAGCATATCGGATAGTGTGTGCATACTTCTCTGTAAGATACTCATATTATGTGTCAAATCATTCAAGATTTTGGCCCCAGTGGCAAGGGAAGAGAAAGTGCAATGAATTCACCCTATAAAGAAGCATAAACTGATAACAATCTCAAGTAATAATGTTCCACATTAACACCAGGTAAAGGCAAAAGTAGATCCCAGAAAATTTTTAATAAACTCAATGCAAGACCTCGGATTCTCACAATTAAAGAAATGAATAAGGCTTTTTTGTATCGTACTATCAGCCTTTTGGTTCCCATTTCATTAATATCCTTTGTTTGCCCCTTTGAGCCATAAGCAAAATCCATTATAGACAATTGAATGATGTATCATTTGTGTGCCATATGCACATAGTTGATTCTTAAGAAGTCTTGCAAGTCACTCATACACAAGCCACCGATTACTGAGCAATGCCATTACCCTTTCCAAAATTTCGTAAGCACAACCAAAATAAATGAATAAATGTTTACTTTCCCTCAAATGCCAACAATAGCAAGCAACAAAACCACATAGAAAAGAGAAATATGCTGATTGAATCCTCACAAAGTGCAATCAGAACTAAAATGAAATTAGATCCTTTATTCAATAAATTCCTGAAACAAGAACCTTACCAGAGTCAATATCAATCCCAAGGATTTTCCGGCAATGAAACTTCTTTGCTGCAGAATAAAGAAATGGCATTATAACCAATACTAACAATGAATCAGAACTTACATATAAGTTGAATAAGTATTCAAATTAAACGACAAACAGCTGATTATGATTAAAGAAAGCAACGTGCGTATCCACAAGTAAATCATTTCTGTTTGTTCAAAACAAATGCTATAACTCGAACAAACAAAAAATAATATAAACCTCAGTCTTAGAGTCTTGGTAGTTACAGCAGTCACCGTAACAGGAGAACAGCTGATTTAATGCTTATACTATAAAATTTCTTCAAACTACAAAAGGATCTTTGTATTCGTTCATGCTATATAATTTCTTATCCACTAGTAAATGATCAATAGTATCTAAGAAGATAGACGAGAAAAGCAATGGTAAGTGAAGCTAAACAGGTAAATTTAAGATATTCATCTAGGGATTTATTAAGAAAAACTGAAAATTAATAAACGGATTACCAATCTGGATAGTGACAATGCCGCTATTGCAGCCAATGTCTAAGCAATCCTTGCCTTCAAACCATCTCCTATCAAAAACCCTAAGACGAGGATCTTCTTCCATGCCTTGGCCAATCTGAAACATAAACGTTCATCAGAATCAAAATAATTGAACAACACATACATTGAAGGCTAATATAGGAGAAATAGAGAAATAGATTACTCGATATCCATAGTAGCTTCTGTAATTTCCAAAAGGAAAAACTTCTTTACGTTTTCTCTTTGTCTTGTGATTGTTATTCACTTGTTCGGTATTTTCCTTAATATTCAACTTCTCCTTCTCGTCCTCCTTCAATACTTGATTCTTCTCCTCAATTTCATTTTCCTTTTCCTTTTCTACTAGATTTTGTTCCTGCTGCTGCTTGTTCTTCCTCTTCTTCTTATTCTTCTTCTCCAAGTTTTTTTCATCTTTATTATTCAATCGGTTCCCTTCTGTCATTTCTTTCAAATCTATAAGTTCGAGAGAGAAGCCACAGAGAGCAGAGGGAGGAAGATAATTGGATGGCGGCAAAATCCTGTTATCGATTTATGCGTTTTCTACTTGAAGAAAAGAAGTTCAGACTCATAGACCGATAGAAGAAACGAAATAATTAGGTCAAGATGAATGCTCAAAATCTCAAAATTTAGATGTTTATATATGATTTAATATTTTATTTTATTCTTTAATACTATTTTAAAAAAATATTTATACATTTTTTTATGTACTTAGTTATTAATATCAATTATTTTAATGGACTTTTTTTTTTTTTTTGGGGGGGGGGGGGGGGAGATGGACAATTTTTTAAGATAGGATATATAAATTTTCAGTTACAATTTTCAAAATTTTTATATTTTGATTTTGTCAAACGTATTTTCTCATAAAAAAATTTAATAATTAAATATTAACGATCAAATTATAATTTTCAAAAACAGTTAAGAATAACAATTTAATAAATGGTATTTTCATGATCTTTTATTAAACATTAATTTTTATATATTCATAATTACGAGTTAAGACAGAAAGTTCCATAATAAAATATGTAGTTTAATATTTGAAATATTTTCTTCCTTTCATGAACTTGTTAAATTTATAAAATTTATTTACTCAATTTATAAACTACTTGATGAAGGAAGCTTATTTTACATGAGGGGAAAACCAAAATAAACAACAAAATAACCTACCCCCCAAAACGAGGCAACTATAAACTAGTTGTTGGTATTTTTTTTTTTTCATATAAAGGAAAAAGAAATTTGTTGCTCCCGTTCCATGTGGTTTTCAAGGACCAGTTATTAAATCAGCAAAGCTATCAGTTTATATAATTAGAGGCGAACTGATATAAAACTGCAGTCAAACCAGTTTTCACTAGGGTTGAATCCAACTGGACCAGGCTATGGTTCCTGTCGGATCGGTCCAGTTTTCAAAACAGTTGAAGAACAATTCCTACTACAATATGAACACAACAAATAGCAAATGACACACAAACATTACATATGTGTTCATTTGTCATTGATCATATTAATATAGACCTTAGGGGTGTACAAAATCAACCCAACCCAACCCAATCCAACCCATATATTCTTTATCTTAATGGTTATTCATTGGGTTGGGTTGGGTTGAGTTGGATAAAATGGGAAAAGTAGTTGGGTTGGATTGGATTCAAATTAACCGTCACATGTAAAATTCAATTTTCTCCCTTTGAAAATCATCACTTTTTTGTACTATTTTTCATCAATATTCAATATTATCCCTTTGAAAATTTTCACTTTTCAATTTCATGTTCATAAATTGAATCCATAATCTGTGAATAAATTACAACTCGTATGCTCTAAGACTTAACTCATTTTAATTATTAATTAAATTTTTTTTTACATTATTTCTTTTACACTTATAATCTATTATTTTTCTTAATTAAAAAAAGCTGAAAAATCTTCACTTCTTTTTTACATTATTGTGTCAAATACTATTCTACTCAATTACTATTCTGATTCATGATACTATTTGATGCTATATATATATATATATAAAAGCAATGTATAAAAAACTGACTAATTTTATTTTTGGAACTTTAAATTTCATGCTTAATTTTTTGTAACTTCAAAACCAAACCAATATGCATTCAGTGTGAATTAAACCAAACCGAACCAATTCAGTTTGGTTTTGGTTCGGTTCAATTTCAAACCAAAATTTCCAAATGTTAAAATTTAAATAAATTATCATTATTATTATCATTAAATTATTAGTTATATATAATAATTTTTAAATATTTATAATTACTTTGGTTTGGCTCGGTTTGGTTTTATTTGGTTTTTCTATCAAAAATAAAACCAAACCAAACAAACTTTGATTTGGTTTGATTTGGTTTTCTGCTCGGTTCAATTCGGTTTGGATTTGCTCACCCCTATTTTCATCCAGTAAACTATATAATTTTATGAATAATATTCAACCAAACCCAACCCAATCTTGTGTGAGTATTCATGAGTTCGATAAATTTTTTACAACCAACCCATGAATTACTTTTATTATTGGGTTGGGTTATCACCCAAATGCTATTTGGCCATTCATTGAACAGCCCTAATAGACCTAAACCATTCAAGAGTTTTCCAATTATGGGAGAAACTGCAGCTTCGGAGGCTCCAACAACAGCACAGCATAAAATGGCCCCATTTGAGGGAAGATATTTTTCACCACAGAAAGACTAACAATTTGTGATTTCTTCCCAACAAAAAATTATCAACATTTCTCCATGGAACAACAATAATTCTGGAACTCAAACAATACAAATGACAATTTTTTTTTTTTCTCTGTTTTTAGGGGGGCAATACCCTCAATAGAAAAGTGGCAGAAGATAATTAAACAGATAATAGCACCTCTAACCTCTTTCACTATTGCATGAGCTCCAACTGAGATGTTTATTGACTTTGTCACTGTGAAATAGACTATAACTTTTTATCTACAAAATGGGATTTGATCAATTTATGTCACAGGTTGTCTCAATCCTTTTTTCGCCAGTGATTGAAGGTTCTAATTCTGCCGGGTGCAGCGCTTTGGAACAGTGATCTTCTCTACTCACTCCAATTCCTTGAGAAAGTCGATATTGTCTACGAAAACCTGCAAAAAAAGAAAACGAAGCTGTAAAGCTAAAGAAACTAGACAAGAGCTACCTGCTTCGCGCCAAATAAACCGAAATACATAATGCTGCATTTGGATAACAGGAATATAAACCATGAAGCTGTGATTTTTTTCATTCAAATTCCCCAAGTTTAATATGCGGGCTTGAAAATTATGCCTCTCGTGTATTTAATTTCATCATGAGAGAAATTTCCTTATTCGCCATTAATCTACATTGCCGAAGGAGATTTCTTTATATGCATAAGACTAACATAGCAACCATAAGAGAGATGCCAATTGAAAACACTAATGAATTTATGTGCCACAAGCAATTTTTCACCGGATTTCTAGGCTTTTAGTCTTGCACAACCCAAATCAAGCAAATCCTACACGGCATACCTGTTAGGACATCCTCCCTCTAAGAGGACTTAAGTTTTTTCTTTTTTTTTTTTTTTTTTTTTTTTTTTTTTTTTTTTTTTGTGGTAAGTAAAAGTTTAGGAGGGTAGGCCTACCCAGGGCAAACCATAGACCTCGATGAGGGTTTATAGTGGAATTTACAAATAGCGTACCAACAAAGGCAAAATTTTGACAGTGGCGAGTTGTACCCCAAACCTGTCAAGCGAGGTTCAAAATCTAACCACTCGGACCAACCCTTGTTGGCTCCAAGAGGACTTAAGTTAACTAAGTGGTATTGCACCTGAAAAATAAATTAATGCTCAAAACCCATTAGCTATCAACAGCTACTACATCTAAGTTCTAGAAGCCGCATCAACAAATTTTGCATCATATATTAGGCAATCAACTTAAGCAGCATTGTAGCGTCACACTCATTAATGAGACAAAGTCATTCTGAACAAATGGATAGACACAAGATAATTGAAGCATACCGTCTTCCAACCGTCAGGATCCAGGCATGCAGTTATCTTAGTATTGATGCCAGGTAATGGCCCAGGTTCCCGGGTAATCTTCCCACCAAACAGTTTAATTGCTTCGGCAGTTTTATAGACATCATCTGTGCCTATTGCTATCTGTTAGAATAAAAGTAAAGTCTAATGAGAAACATTCAAATATGCAGCACTAGATTAGTTTACATAGAACAGTTAATACAATGCTGAAAGGGAAAGATACCACCTGAGCATAAGCATTTCCTTTGTCATATTCAGTGACCCCATAGTTGTACGTCAACTCCAGCACAGCACTTTTATCTTCAGGTCCATAACCCATCATTGCTATAGTGTACTGGTAATAACAAAAGAAAGAAATAAATCAGTTTGCACAATAAAACTGCTTGAGACGAATTCCACAGTACAATTTTTTTAATGACTAAAATGAATCCAGAAATTCAAACAACAGCTACACATACGGTATTTAAAATAAAATCCAACTACAATGAGTACTCTTGTTAAAAGGTGCGGCAAGGAAAAGCCAAAAGGAAATTTCCAAATGGCAGTTTCCTACGCACGTAGCACGCATAATGATATAAAACACTGAGTTCCTCATGGTGAGATTTCAGAAAGTCCCAAATTTCCTTCCAATCTAACAGTCCGACTATCATTTTTACATATTAAGTCTCAAACTCCTCTTGCCGCTTGTTTCTCCTTTTTGAGGACCTGGCCTGTATGTGATGTGAATGTCTCACTAAGGAAGCCAATTAAGAGCTATAACCTTAAAAAAAAGGGACGTTTGGCACCTGAACATGAAGAAACTAGAAACTCAACCAATATTTTTATACATTTTCTTTTCATCCTAAATTAATGAACATCAGTCGCAAGGCCAAAATGCCATCCAAAGTCAATGACTGAACACTTAAAGAAATGAAAGGAAATGCACTCACACCATAAGGACTAACTTATAGATAAGAAACCTATTGCTCTAATTTTCCCTATAATTTCTAATTATTATAACACTTCTCTTTCCTCCATTGTTTACAAGGTTCATAACCTATAACACAAGGCTAAAACCCTAGAACTCATCTAAGTGTATGAATATGATAAGAAAAAAAGAGAAGGAAACAATAGAGGAGCAAGACAAAGAACTCAAATATCTATGGCCCAGAATCACAGATTCAAAATTTCTACATTATGTCAAGAAATCCAAGATACTAGCTAAAAATTCAGATATTAAATTCACAAAGTTGTAGTTAATTCACTTTAACATAAATATATAATGGAGACTGAACAGATTGAATTCTCATGAATCCACAAAACTTAACCACGGAGTCGTTACTTCATGATTCATCAACAAGCAGGTTACAATTTCATAGGCAAAGACTTCAAAACTACTAAAAAAATCACACTTTGGGACTTTGTGATCAACCACAAAGATCATGAAGTTGATTATCTTCTGCAATATCTTGTTTCTGGTTTCAACGAGAAACAAATCACCAGCCACTTATTTCCTAGAATGAAACTGTATTTGACGTTTGGAAAGTGTATGCAGAGAAAGAGAGGGAAAGAATTAATAGTATCAGCACTAGTGACAGCTCTACATGTATTCTGAGCTCAGAAGGTATAGAATGGAGCTTATTTTCTATTAGGGAGTCCGTTGACATCAAAACAGAGTGGATGAACCATCTGAATCCCACCTATCCAGCATTCGGGTCCAGGTCTTTCCATACTACATGCTACAATCTTTTGAGAAACATTAACAAAAGAAGCTGTTCTCTTCTATCCTCAATCTTAGTAAACTAGGTTCTAATGTATAAGTCAATAGAAAAAGATAGAACAAAGAAACATCAATTATAACATTATAATTTCACAAATAATGTCCACGTGACATGAACTCTATGCTTCGTTTATTTTGCAATCTGCAAATGAAAACAAATTACCTTGTACTCTGGATTATCCCGTTTACGAAGGAGCTCCATGCCAAAAGCCTAGATTACAAACAAAGGTGGAAACTCATATAATCATAATACACAAAAGTATAGAACAAAAAAGCTCAGCCATCAGCAGTTCTAGGTCCAAAATTGTCTTCTCCAATACATGATAACACTCACCTTCTCATAAAAATTTACAGAACGCTCAAGATCTCCAACACGGAGCATGACCTGACAAAGAGGCTCAGGTGTAGGGCCCCTTTCCAAAAGTTCAAACTTATAACCATCAGGATCTTCAATAAAGGCAATCACTGTTTTGCCACCTTTCACAGGACCAGGTTCTCTAGTTACTTTACCACCCTTAGCCTTTATGAGCTCCACTGTCTTGGCAACCTAATCAAAGAAATAGACTAATGAATGCCAATTCATTTTGGTAATGGATAAGGAGTTCAGTAAATGGTCTAAGGAACATGAGCAAAGAACAAAGACAGCATATGAGTAATGCTAGGTCATCGCAAGAAATATATAGCACAATAGGCAACTTAAATACAACAATGAAACTTAGAGGGGAAGATCTTACATCCTCAACTGCAATGCCAAAATGTCCAAATCCAGTACCAATATCATACTTGTCAACCCCATAATCTGTCAGCATCAAACAATTTGAACCCAATTAGCGAAAGATATATCAGATAAAATGAATTGTTGCAAGATGACAAAATTATGCAACTGATAAGAATTGTACTTGTTATGATGTGCCAGTGCTTAAGAGGTTCACTGAATCAAACATTTTTATAAATAAAAACTTAACAGATTGAAACTATTCATAATGCATATGGCTTACTGTAGGTGAGTTCAATCACAAAGTGAGAATCTTCTGGTCCATATCCAAGAAAAGCATTCGTATATCTCTCCTCTGGTATGTCTCGTTTCCTGAGAAGCTTCATTCCCAGGCACTCTGTATAGAATCTACATTACCGTTTGTGCTTAACAAAGTCAATTACCATCAAAGTAAATACAAAAGATACGAAAGTTTGTCTATTTGAGTTTGATATTATGTACTTTATGGTCCTGTCCAAGTCTCCAACACGATAGACAACGTGTAGCATCCTTCGGTTGTCAGTTTTGACCCACTCAAGAGCATTTTCTTGGGAAGCAAATGTGCTTGCTTGTGCCATATTTCCAGCTGCAGCCACTACAAAGCTGTTATTCTCTCTTCTCCAAGGTTTAGAATCTTTCAAACCAAAGAACTGTGATTGAGGAGCAGCTGCAAGATGTAACAGATACGCAGGCTGTGAAACTATCTCATGCGTTATTGACTTATTGCATTAACTATCACATAAAATGAATTACTACCCTAACTATAGCAGGCATCAGATAAGTTCGACTATTGGACTAAGTAATACCTATAATACGAAGAAATGAAGTTCCAAAATCATCCATAGAAATGGTAAAGAAACGCCAGAACCCAAATATTCATATCAGTTAAAATAGATCAAATCAATTCCAAACGACACAATGCGACAAAATTAGCTAGTGCGAACGATTTCATTTCACAGATATTTCGCCAAATAAAACAACTACAAGCAAAGTACACTAGAATAGGTCCTTACAAGTTCCAATTATGAATAAAACAACGTATACAATTTCACACATAATAAAATTCACAGTCGGCAGCTACAAATTCGAAAAACAAAAACAAAAACAACAAAGAGCACATCCATGGCCTAATTTACAAGTAAATGAAACAAGAAACCACAAAATTATTGTAACGAAAAACGAGACTGTACCACTGCCGAGACAAGCGAATCTGCGAGAAGCATTAAACGGGAAAACAGAAACCGAAGAACGACAAGTGCTATTACAGAGTCTGAAAGACAAAAGAGAAGGTCGAATTGAAGACGCCATAGGTATTATCCTCACCATTTACAACTAAAACCTGATTAAAAAAAAAAAAACTAAAGAATCCACAGCTGCTGAGCCTGTTATGCCTACTGATTAGAAATATGGAATTGGAATTTCGGCTTCTTTTGTAATTATGTCCGAAGCTGAGGAGTGAAGCGAGCGCTTGGAGAGAGAGTGAGACAGGGGTTTGCTTTGTTCCAATGGAATTGTAGATATTCGAAAAAGGCGAATTGCAGGGAGGGACGAGGATCACGAGTCCTACATCTGTCTTCACTCTCCCTCATAGAGGACCCAGTATTGCCACCGTTTGTTCTCTGCTCTTTTCTTATCCGTTTCACGAATAATTCTCGTGTTTTGAGCCAGGCCCATTCAAATTCCACTCACCGGGCCCAAATGTCTTCACCGTAGGTACTAGAAAACTAGAAATTATATTAAAACTGGATATTTAAGTATTATATGTATTTTTATTTTTATTTTTTTGCAATTATTCTGGTCGGACACATTTTAATTGATGCTATTTTTAATAAATGTTTGTAAGTTAATTTTTTTTAATCGAGAAAAGTTTGTAATTTAATTACTTAAAAGTACAATTATTTTATGAAAAATATTTATTTTAGAAATTAATTATAAAACAATTAAAGTTTTTATTGTTTGGCATGAAAAAGTTAGGTTTTAATTCAATAATTGGAAAATAGTATAGTGCTCCATATTAATTTGTTTTGATTCAAATGAATGAAAAACAATTTATTATATTCAAAGGAAGAAATGTTTTCTCTTCAGTTGAGTTTATTCCGCCAGGAAAAATATTCTTTTAAGAAATATTTTATATATTTTTTAACTTTTAGAGCTCTATAAAAAATAAGTTATTTCCCGTTCTCTGAATCAAAGAAACTAATAAGGGGCGTCATTCTTTTTTTTTTTTTTTTTTTTGGAGTGGACGTTATATTATTTTTTAATCCTTGAATTACATAACTCATATTTATTTATTTATTTTGAAGCTAAACAATGTTAAATATGTTATATTCCTAAAAAAATTTTCCTTTTAAAAATATTTGTAAGATAAATTATTTTATGTGATACAAATAAAGCCTTAATTTTGGATTATTTTTCATTAGTGAACAGCTTATTTCTTTTGACTTATTTTATTACAGTTCAAACATCATAAAGAAATCATAACGTTCGTCAAATAAACAAGTAAGCTAGTACATATATTTTAAAAATTTATCAAGGATGAAAACCAATCGTAATATGGACTTAAACTAGATTGATGAGATTAAGCCGGACTTTATCAATGTGCACAAAGTCCAAACCCAACATGCAAAAAATTATTTAGACTAAGGGCCAGTTTGAAATTGCTGTTAGTGAAAGTGTTTTTCTCCACAGTTAGGTTTCATTGCTTTCTTTAAAAGTAGTTTTAAGTATTTTTCCAGTGTTTTTCTGATTACAATCTGACTTTTATCAATTATACATTTGAGACTGTTTTCCACAGCCCCAAAAATAACTTTCAGCCAAAGTAATGTTCCCCTTACTTTAGCTGAAAGCTGCTTTCGGGGCTTTGGAAAGTAACCCCAAACGCAGCCTAAGACATATCCAACTTCCATTTTAAATCGAAACTGTCCTATTCAGATCCATCTCATAAACATGTTTAAATGAAGGTAAGCGAATGAATTATAAACAAAAGCTTCTTTTTATACTTGTCTTGTATCCCAACTTTGATGGTGACATTGCATTACATATAATATGATAGATTTTCATAATGAATTGCTTCTGATAGTTGCAAAATGTACATATAACAATAATTACTACGCGCATTTGCTATCATTTTTATATATCACTCCTCTCATTTTAGGAAAATTAGTCGTATCATAATCTAGTATATGATCACATTAAACAATTGTTATTTCTTTAAAAAAAGGAAGATGATTTAGATGAATAACGTAATTTTAACAATTGTCAATTCACAACTAAAAAGATAGTTAGTTAGAGAAAAAGTTTAGGGAAATAATGTAATTGGAAAACTTCATTATTTTTTGTTCATTCTTGTCACGAATGAAATCACGATCTTGATTGGATTGCTAATTTCACAAGATTTTTTATGGGTTATCATGAGTTTTATGTGTCTATAGGTATCCGATATGTTATTTTTGAAGGCATTTGTGTGCCTTGTCCATCTCGAGAAACTAAGGTGGCAAAAATGACATCTTTTATGATTCGTTTCATATTCTTCATGTATTTTTTTTCAAAAAGACAGTTTTCTTTTGTTGGTTTTTTTTTTCGGACTTTTGCATTCCCTTATATAAAAATACTATCAAAATCGAGTCCATGGGTTTAATACGTAAAATCTACCAAGTTAATGGCATCTCAATGGTTTATTCCAGCATTAAAGCACCCATGTATATTATACTTCGTGCTTTTATAAATGTTTACTAATTTTTTTGTTAAAAAAGTTTGGGTTAAGGGGGAAATTTTTAGCTTGGAAAGAGGAAATATCTCAAAGTGACAAAGAGAATTCACAGCTCCAACAGTCATAGGGGAATTCGAGTTTACATGGAAATGCTATAAGAATCCTTTTTCTACCGTTGAGCCCATCCTAATTCCTGATAGACTAAAAGGGGTGTATTGGATTAAGACTTTTAATGACTTTTACATACTTTTAAAATCCGGAGGTATTCAATTAAGACTTTTCAGGAGTCTTTAAAAGTTATCAGGTATTCAATTATGACTTTTTAAAAGTCTTTAAAAGTCATCAGGTATTCAATTATAACTTTTTCAGAGTCTTTAAAAGTCATCATGTATTCAAAAAGTTATTGACAATTGATGAGAATGACTTTTATAGACTTTTTTTACAAAATATAACTCAAAATCGTTAGAAAAAAGTCTTGCATCTATAAGCAAGACTTTTTATTTATCATTTATCGTGAAATCCATAATCATCCGCCCTTTCTATCTCTGGAAACGATTGACCTCCACCCTCTCTGACCTCCATAATCACCTGCCCTTTTTCGTTCTGCAACAAGCGCAACCTGTTGTCCTCTCTATCGCCAAGTTCAAGAGGTACGATATCTTTTCCGTTTGTTTTTTCTCGTCGGTCTTAGGTTTTTCAGTGTGAAACTAGAATTGATTTTATACTGAGATCTCCATCTACTTTTTCAACTGTGGAACTTATTAATTAATTGAATAATCAATTATCGGTAATGGGAGTTATCCCTCCTTTCCTCTGCCCCTGCGGACAGCTGCCTTTTACACTCATCAGTTGCAGGCACAATTTAGCTTCATTGCTTCTTATTTCTCTATTTTGGGATTGGGCAAACCATGATACTAGGGGTGAGCAAAACACAGTTTGGTTCAAAAACCGAACCGAACCAAAAACCAAAGTAGAAGAAAAATAAAAACCAAAACCAAACCAAAGTTCATATGGTTCGGATCAAACTGAACCGAACCAGTTTGGTTCAGTTAAAACCCAATCAACAAAAATTTTAATTTTGTAATTTTTATTATCATTATTTTTTTATAAATTACATATAAAGTATTGCTTAAAAAGGATTTACAGGATTTTAATGGGCAAGGTCGACATCCTAAAGATGCAAATGAGTTATTTAATCTTCGTCATACTTCTCTGAGAAATACAGTTGAGAGGTTATTTGGTATTTTCAAATCAAGATTTACCATCTTTAACACAGCTCCCCCATTTCAGTTTGACACACAAACAGAGCTAGTCTTGGCTTGTGCAGGATTGCGTAATTTTCTTAGAAAGGAGTATCGATCAGATGAGTTTCCAATTGAACAAAATAGTAAGACTAATTAATCTACACCAATGTCAATTAATGAAGAAGAAGATTTTGAACTATTTGTTAGAACACAAGAGCAACAAATAACTTATGCTAATAAATGGAGAGATAGAATTGCTACTGACATGAGGAATAATGTTGAACATATGAATGATAATGAATATTAGAAATTTTATAGCCAAATTACAATTTTTTTAATTAACATTACTACTCAATTTTTATATTACCATTTTAATATTTTATTTTTGGCGATTGTTGTGGTTATTTATGTGGTGTATTATCATTGCACACATGAAAATTGTTAATATTTTTTAATAAGTCTATAAAAGTCTTTTAAAGTCTATAAAACTCTATGAAATAAACTTTTTAAAAATCATCAATACTTTTAAAAATTCTCTGTAAGATATTAAAAGTCACTGAAAGTCATTAAAGTCTATAAAAGTTATTCACTCAAAAAAAGTCTATAAAAATATTAATCGAATACTACCCCTAAATATTTACTAATTAATGATATATGGGTGTATTTAATATAACTAACAATTGAGAGATTGACGGGCGGGCTAAGACATCTAAATGCGGGAGAAGAAGAAAGTTTGCTTTTCATGTCTCAAAAGATGAAGATGAAGGTGAAGCAATAAAGTTGGCAAGCACATAGTGGTGCGGCGGCCCTGCATTTACGTAAAGCTGATCGCGACCTTATGCTAAAATACGCCTCTCTAAAAGATTTTTCTTTTCTAACAGTACCTCTCTGAAGACTGGGGAGGTCACACGTGCCAAGCCATGCCTGTCCACTTTTCTCCTTTTTTTTTTTTTTTAATGCCAACTTAAGTTGTTTTTATTAATAGTCTGATTGAGCGATCGTAATATAACCATGATAACTAAATATATATTTATGTTGAATAACTATGAATTCTTTAAAATAAATGCTCCACCGATCGAGGTTTATAAAGGTATTAGTTTGGTTAAAAGTATAAATTTCAAGTTGAATCATGCATTAAATTTTAATTGGAAAAAAATTACTTAAAAATATTTCACCAATTTCATACTTAGTGCTAGGGATAAGATGGTTGTGGCAGTGGCGGAGCTAGGACTCCAGCACCGGGGGTAAAAACGGACAGCCATCTGCAGGTCGTCACAGTAGTAGACCCACAGACGACGATAGAAAGAAATCAAATAATAATCCACACTTATAGAATTATAAATAACCAAATATATAAATAATATTTTATTTGGTATGAATTATATTCATAATTACAAACAATTGAATCCCATTTTTTTGAAAATATATATATTTTAAATTTAAAAATTACAAATATAGAAACAAAAACAATGACAATATATATGACGATGCCCAAAAAAAAAAAAAAACTACGTTAGAATAAGAAAATTTGAAAATATCAGGAAATACAACTCATTTCATATCTAAAAAAAGGTGACATTTTATTGACGAATTATATACACTAATATTTGTTGAATATACTTTAAATCAATTTAAAAATATATGCACAAATTGAAATTGAGAATATGTTCTCTAACTAATACCCTAAGCCCCTAGTAAAAGAAGACTGGGCTGGACTAATTTATTTTTTTAAAAATTTGAGACTGGCCTGTCTTCTTCTCCAGAAGTTGGGAGGACAATTGCAGCATCTTCAACTTCTAAAGAAAGGGTGGCTGCCGTCGGAAGCACCCCTATTTGAGGTGTTTTCCAGCTGCTGTGGAGGTAAGTACCCCCGACGCTATACTTGACTGTGGATGGCTATGACCACATTGTAATTTTTTATTTTCAAAAAAACTACATGCAAAAAATAACAAATAATTAAAAAAAAATTAAAAGTTGGAAATAAATTTTTGATCTGTCTTGTCTTCCAATTAATTTGTTGTTATTGAAGCATATTAATTTGATTTTACCATATAAATTCAATACCGCGGGTAGAAATTATGACTAAATTTATCTTTTATCCTGTAAATATAAAATTGAGCTAAAATATTTATTACAACCGTATATACAATTTGGATTATTAAAAAAAAAAAAAAAAAAAAAAAGAACCACTGTTATTTTCAAAAATTTGGGTAAATATCAGTCTTATCTTTTTTTTATAAAATAACTTACCTATCACAATTTGCATACTTTTTATTTTTCGATAGCTTAGCTTACCAATTGGAAAGCTGTAATTTTTTTTCTCTTTCGCGGTTAGTAACCTTTTTTTGTTACAACAAATTATGAATTTAACATTATTTGTAGGAAAAGAAAATTACAAAACTTTAAGGGCTGTTTAGTTTTAGAAAATATTTTCTATTTTCATTTTTCAATTTTATTTTTCTTTTACCAGTTTTCCAAATTTCTATTTTCCAAACTGAAAACTAGAAAACTGAAAGTATGTTTAGTTTATTTAGTTTATGTTTTCTAATTTTTGTTTTCTCCTTTTAAGATTTTAATCATAATCTAGTTAATATTATTTATTTCAAAAAATTTTTAATTGTAATACAAAATTTTTAATAAATTATATCAATTCAAATATACATTTAAACAATTAGTAATTTAAAATTAAAAAATCTTTAAAATAAAATTTCAAATTTAATTGAAACTTTATTTATAATTTATATTCTTCTTTTTTCTAGTTTTCCAATTTATCATCTAAAAAAAAAATTGCAAGTATGTTCCTTTAAATTTTTAGTGTTTTTAATTTATCATTTCTATTAAGAATTATATATAATTTGTAAATATATTTACGAATAAAATCTGTAATTAGTTTATGAATTAATCTTAAAATCTACGTTAACATTATATCAAATTTAGTGTAATATTGTTATAAAAATAGCAAAAACAAATAACTATATTATATTTAAAATGAAAAGTATTAATAATTAAAATTAATTATAAATGGGATAATACCTAATATATATATATATATAATTATTCCCGAAAAATAGTCGTGTTTTCCACAGCTAAACAGGACCTAATAATGTCTATGAAAGTTCTCTATTTTGAATTGCATAATTCTATTAAGACTTAAGAGCTTGATTTGATAGTATCCTGGTCGCTGGATCTTTCAATTAAAATCGTTAAGACCTATTTCAAATAAATAATTAATTATCAAATAATAATAATAAATAATGATAAGTCGTTGTAGACAATTGAAATCATGGTCTACACCTAATCCATATAATATATAAATATACTAAGTAGAAAAATTATATTAGTTATATATTTATTATTAAGTTATGTTTGGAGTTATTCTAAGACGACAAATAATAAGTAAATTATTTTAAATAGATTTAGTTAAATCTATAAATTTTTTATTCGATTGTCGGTCAAATAGAAAGCAATCAAACATGAAACTTGTAGGTCATGATCTATAGAAGTCCAACGGCAACAACCATGATGAACCATATAAATATTAATTACAGATTGAGAATCCAATATTATTAAAAAATATATATATTATTTTTTAATAGTGAGCATGGGTTCAGTCGGTTTGAATTGAAATTTGAAAAGCGATCCAATCGAATTAATTAAACTATTAGATTTCGTTTTGCATATGAGGTCCCTTCCATTCCTCAATTTCTCTATTTTATACTTCAAAATTTTTAAACAACTAAACCGAAATTGAAAATTATCCCTTTAAATAAAGTCATCAACCATGTTGGTTCAAATTTGAACCTTTTTAAATCTCCAAGATATTGCATGGGATGTCTTTCTCCGTTTTTGTATGTTGTAACTTGCATGCTATGTTTAGTTCATGGAATAAGAGGAGAATAGAATAATTATTTCAAGCGGAGTTATTTCAATGTTTGATTCAGTATTTAACAATGGAATAGTTATTTTATGGAATAGTCGTTTCTCAAAGTAAAAAATAGTTATTATTTGTGAAACGACGCCCATACCCTGCGTCTAGGGTTTTCTTTCGTACCTACCCAAATTAGGGTTTAAGCTTTATCGTTTCTTCTAGTCTTGTTGATTGCTACGATGGATTCATCAAACATCAATGACCTGGCCAATGAGTATCTTCACCTATCTTTGGCTGAGGAAGACGAAACTCAGGTGGTGGTGCCGGAGGAGGAGGAGTCACCAAGTTACGATTTGCTTTGGAGTTGTGTAAGAAGATTTGTGACAGATAGAGATATCAATGTTGAAGGTATGAAAATCACCCTCTCAAAGCTATGGAGACCAGGGAATGGGATGTCAATTGTACCATTAGAGAATGGGAGATTTCTATTCCAATTCAATCATGTCTTTGATGTTAACACTGTAATGAATGGCGGTCCTTGGTCCTTTGACAATAAACTCTTGGTTCTCAAGAGAATTTCGACTATGGAAGAACTGAATACTGTTGAATTGAATGCGGTAGTGTTTTGGGTGCAGTTGCATGACCTGCCATCAGGATTTCGTACTGAACGAGTGGCAAGATTGGGGGGCCAACATATCGATACGGTATTACATACGGATCCAAAAGATTATACAGATTTTTACCCAGGTTATGTCAGGGTCCAGGTTTCTATAAATGTTCGTAATCCATTGAAGAGGCGTATGAAAATGGGTAAATCGAACTCTGATTGGTTTTGGGTTAATTTCAAATATGAACGGCTACCACATTTTTGCTTCTACTACGGGGTAATAGGCCATAATGAGAGAGATTGTGTCGCATTTAGAGCTTTGAATGATCCTGATCTTCCCAAGAGTTATGGCCCCTTTTTAAGAGCGGTTCCTAGGCGTTTACAAGCAAATCGTTCTCCTTGGCTTAATGATTCACCAAAGCTGTGTTCTAAGGATGGGAGCGGAACCAGTAATCCATCTGGTTTTGTTAATTTATTACAAGCTCAGGAGCATCGGGCCAGACAATTGTATTCTGAACAAGACATTAATGTGGTTATGGACCCAAAAAGAAAGAGAGTGGCTCAGGTTGAGAAGGAAACCGAATTACAAGGGAACACGGGACATTCTCCAATGGAAGTTTCTGTTCAAGAAACCGAGATATCGGCGGGACCTGTTGAACAGGCCTGCCGGAAGCCATGAATTGTTTAAGTTGGAACTGTCGAGGCCTGGGTAACCTCGAGACAGTTCATGAGCTCAAGGAGCTTATATATACCTGAAAACCTTCCATTATCTTCTTAATGGAAACTATGATTTGTAAGAATGCTATGGAGGTTGTTTGTAATCAGATTGGTTTTTCTCACTGTTTTGTTATTGATAGTGTAAATGGAGGAGGGGGTCTTGTTTTGTTTTGGACAGCTGATGTGCAGGTGCATATTCATAAATATGGAATTAATTTCATCGATGCTATTGTTTCTTCTGATACTTCCAGCTCTTGGCGTTTCACGGGCTTCTACGGCTTTCCTCAACGTGCCCGTAGACAACAATCTTGGCAGTGTATGAAGGATTTGTATAGGATCTCTGATTTACCATGGTGTCTAATGGGTGACTTTAATGATTTATTATTCAACAATGAGAAGAGAGGTGGAGCTCGCCATCCTAGCCGATTGTTAAATGGCTTTCATGAAACATTGGAATATTGTGGATTAACAAAGGTCTTTATGGTTGGATATCCGTTCACTTGGGCTCGTCGCCGCAATGGACAGGAATTGATTGAAGAGAAACTCGATCGGGTGTTATCGTCGTAATCATGGTGTGATCAGTTTTCTCAGGTAGTGGTTCATAATATCTTTGCAACCCAATCAGACCCTTCAGCATTATTGTTGGAGACATCGCCATTTATTCCCGGGGTAGCTACTGTATTCAGATACGAGAATGGGTGAGGCAGTGAGCCTGAATGCAAGCGTATTGTGTCTGATTTGTGGCAGCAAGGTGGGACGTCCAGTTGTGTTGAAAGGTTACAGCAGAGCGCAACGGCTTTACAGGTGTGGGGGCAGAAATTCAAGTAGCAGTTCCGAGGTAGAACTAAGCAGTTAAGGGGTCAATTAGAGCGTTGTCGTCGGTAAGGGAATACGGAGGATTTGCTGAAATTAAGTGAAGAGTTGGATCAAACTCGTTCAGCTCAGGAATTATATTGGAAAAACCGGGCCAAGCAACGTTGGCTGAAGGAGGGTGACAGTAATTCCCGCTTCTTCCATCTAGTGGCATCTGATCGGAATAGGAGCAAAGATTTCTCTAAATTGCATAATGATCAAGGAGAATGGTGCCATTGGAATGACGGTCTTGCAAATGTTATCCAATTTCATTTTCAGCAGCTATTTACATCCGAAGGTTGTGAGGGGTTGGATATGGTCCAGTGGATAGATTCTCGATTGACTAGGGAGCAAATAAATTTGCTAGAAGCAGTGTATACAGTGGAGGAAATAAAATCAGCCGTCTTTTCCATGCACCCGGATAAAGCTTTTTGTTTGGATGGTTTAAATCCAGGTTTTTATCAACAACATTGGTCTATCATTGGTAAGGATGTTGCTGATTTTTGTATTCAATGCTTGAACAATGGTCAAATTCCTGGACACTTGAACAAAACTAATCTCATCCTCTTACCGAAAAAACTAGATCCTGAGGAAGTCACAGATTTACTACCCATTTCCCTCTGTAATGTCATTTTTAAAGTAATGACTAAAGTAATTGCAAATAGGCTGAAGTTAGTCCTGGATTCGGTTGTGTCTGAAATGCAAAGTGCTTTTATTACAAAGCGTGCTATAACCGACAATATCATGATCGCCTATGAGTTGGGTCATGCTCTAAAAATAGGGAAAGGAGGTCAGATTGGGTATGCTGCTTTTAAAGTCGATATGGCTAAGGCGTATGACAGGATCAAAGGCAGTTCCTTCAAGCGGTATTATTTCAGATGGGTTTTCTGAGCAGCTTTATTGATTTGGTTATGTATTGTGTCACTTCTGTAGTATATCAGATTCAGAATAAAAATGCAACTTTTGATCCTTTTACTCCATCTAGAGGATTAAGGCAAGGGGATCCATTATCGCCCTACTTATTTATTTTATGCGCTGAAGGTTTAACAGCATTATTTCAAAAAGCGGAAAGAGAAGGGTCCATCTATAGGTGTAAAGCGTGTAGGGGGGCACCAGCTATCTCACATCTCCTATTTGCTGATGATAGTTTCTTTTTCTTCAAGGCTGAAATCCCAGAATGTGAAGAAGTGATGAGGATTTTTTCCACTTATGAAAAAGCTTCGGGGTAAAAAATAAATTATTCTAAGTCTAAGGTCATGTTTAGCAAATTTGTGCCTGCTACTCGGCGTGATGCAATTCAAAACCGCCTTGGGGTCGCTGTTGTTGATTACCATGATCGCTACCTCGGTTTGCCTTCAGCGGTGGGGCGGAATAGAGGGGTGGTTTTCTGATATGTGGTTGACCGTTTGAAACAGAAAATACGAGGGTGGAACGCTAAGAAGTTGTCTCAAAGTGGTAAAGAAGTAGTTATCAAAGTGGTTGCTCGATCTCTTCCATCCTATATAATGCAGGTATTTACACTGCCAAGGCATATTTGTAAGGAGATGGGGACGCTTTTGAACAAGTATTGGTGGGGTAGAGGAATTAAATGGAAGGCTTGGGAAACTTTATGTGTTAGGCGTGCTTGGGGGGCCTTAATTTTCGGAGATTTCATGAGTTTAAAATGGCCTTGCTTGGGAAGCAAGCTTGGAAATTCATCACCCAGCCATTGTCATTGGTTTCACCCCTTTTCAAGGCAAAAAATTTCCCCGCTATACATTTTTATGATGCACCTAAGGGCTGTAACCCAAGCTTTATTTGGTCGAGCATCCGATCAACTCAATCTTTTATCAAGTCGGGATTGTTTCACCGTATAGGGAATGGGTGGCATACAAAAATTTGGGGTGACAGGTGGCTGAATTCAGTGACGGGTTTTCCAAATATCAACTCTTTGATTCCTGGCTTGGAGAATCGAACGGTTGACAGTCTTAGGTTTGAGTTGGAGGGGTGGGATGTTGATATCTTGCATGACTTATTCTCATAAGAGGATTGCCGTAGTATCATGGCTATTCCGTTATCTTTTCGTGAGCTCGAAGATCGGGTTTGTTGGGGGTGGGATAAAAGAGGTGTTTATAGTGTCAAGTCGTCTTATTACAAACTGGGTGAGGAGTATCCTTCTCCAATGGAGGTAATTCGATTGGCACCTTGGGTTAAAATTTGGCAATTAAATTGTCCACCGAAGATTAAAGTTTTCCTATGGCAAGCGGCTTGGAACATTTTACCAACAACTCAAAATCTTCAAATTCGTCGTGTTCAAATACAGAATCGATGCCCCATGTGTAATGAGTCGGCTGAGACGGAGCTCCATGTTCTAGTTAACTGTCGTGTAGCCCAGCAGGTGTGGGAAGCGTCTAATGTTGCTGCTGCTGTTCGGTCTGTGTACGGTTCAAATTTTTGGGATTGGTGGCAGCAATTGGTTACTTTATTTGACAAGATTTGGTGGGTGTAGCTGCTGGAATTTTATGGTTTATTTGGTATTGGAGAAATGAATTGGTTTGGAATGGAAAATCTGCAGCTCCTCATCACATGGCCGGTCGTGCTCTTGCTATAATTGTTGGGATTTTTCACCGGAAATCACCCGATAAAAGCGGAAAAACGCGATGATTTCCTAAAATCCAGTCCCAGGAGCAATTGAAGTGGAAATTGTAAAACTAAAATTGAAATAGAAAGAGATTAAATTCTTACCCTAAATATCTCTTTCAAGAGATGGATGAAGACTGCAGAAATCAAATTAGATTCCCTCCTCGTTCTCGTACACGAACGCCTAACGAACACAACTCGTGCTAGCGTAAGAAAAACGAGCAATGGTGAGAGAAAGGGGGCTAGAGAATTCGGCTATGGTGTGTGTTGTTCTCCTTTGGCCGAATTCCCTTAGGGGAATTCAGGCCCAGCTTAGCTCCATTCATTCTGTGCGGGCTTCCACCTTTTAATTTAGGCCCAATCTAATTTTAATTATTCTGGTTTAAATTAATTTCAAGCCCAATTTTAATATACCCATGTATTTAATATATTACACCAAGTAACATATTATTTACATTTAAATTAAAATTAGTTTGACCAATTAATTTAATCCATCAAATTAAAATTAAATCTTCACAAAACAAAATCATATGTAAACCTATACATATGAATATTTCCACCTAGGAAATAATCTCATAATTAATCCAATTAATTATGAAGAGCCAATTGAATATATTAATTTTATTATTAGGATCAATCCAATTGATCTTTATAATATGATTAATATATATATACCTCTCTCTCCATAGTGTATACTCCAAGTATACATGTGATTCCTTAAGTCTGTGTTCAGTCGTTCTATGTGTACGATCCCGTGGGCCTATCTTTATGTTGGCAGCGGGCCTTTAGCCCGCAGACTGCAGTTGGGCTCTAGCAAGCCACTGCAGCCCCCAATTAAGATGGAGATGGCGGTCTAACTGTTATCATAACCCTGTAGTTTAAACTTGTACATCCCATGTCATTGATATCGGTATCTAACACAGAGGCATGGATTGATCACCCTCTTTTGTGTCGGACATTAACTTGATCCCGAATGCACTGAAGCTCACAAACAAGTTCCCACTTGTTTGGGTGTGACCACACTCTTATCAGTTACATTCATCAAGAGGCCGGTGATATCTTCCCAGTGGACTACTGAGTGACAAATCCCTTCTGCATATCCATAGCATTACCATGCTAGGTGACATATCCGAAAGTATCCATACTTGGCACCCTATTACAGGCCCTTTAGGCGTAGCCCTAAGTATGCGACCTCACATGTAACACTATCATATGATCAGGTCAAAGGATCCATACAAGTACTACACGAGAATCACTTGTGATACTATACCATGTGGATTACTAGTTTAGTGGATCTATCCAGTACCATGCCCCTTATGCATGTACCCATTAACTTGGTTGACATTCCATGTCCAATGACCAGTAAGACACCGCCATACAACCAGGTTAATGATAGTCTCTTGTTCCATTCATTCCCATGACTGGAACAGACTACGGATCTATTTATGGTCATATCGTTTACCCTATCCATGGTCTTACTGCCGAGCGCATGACACTGGTCATCATGGATATGGATATGTCCATTGGATACTTCATTTAATATATTGCACAAGATAAATATAATAAATGAATTAATGCCTTTATTAATAACACAAATAAGTATAATACAGAAATCCAATTAATGTATGATACAAATGCAAGGACCAATGCCTCAGGACTAAGGCATTTCCAACAATAATCCAGGACTAGCGTTCGGCTCAAGCTCGGCAAGCTGGTGTTCAGCCATCTCGTCCCTACCTGCAGCGGTGGCAACCTCCCATCGTTGGCTTGAAGCTGAATTTTGACGCAGCCATCGATGAATTAGCGGGCAAGACATGTTTGGGGTGTGTTGTTAGGGATTGCCAAGGCGAATTTATTGCTTCTCGTGCCCAATCCTTGCCTTGTGTTTTTAGTCCCGCGGTTGCAGAAGCGAAGTCTTGCCGGGAGGCTCTTAGTTGGATTAAAGAGCGTGGTATCGAAGTTGTGACGGTGGAAGGCAATGCTCAAATTGTTATTTTAGCTCTGAAAACAAGGACGATACGGATTGTTCGGGCTTCAAATTGATTGTTGAGGATTGCAAGGTCATAGCTAGATCTCTATCTTTTTATGATTTCAATTATGTCAATCGGAATGCCAATAGTGTAGCTCATGCTTTAGCCCGTATGGGTTTGTCATTCACTTCTCCTGTTATTTCAGATTCGGTTCCTTCCACTCTTGTAAGCCTTTTTGCAGCTGATTCTATTCATTAATGAAGCATAGTCTTTCATTAAAAAAAAAGTATTCTCTATGTAACAAGGTAATAGTTATTCCATACTTCACTATATATTATATTTATTTTTTTTTTTTTTCATTTTCTCCAATTTTTCCATTTTTCCTTGATGTATAGTATTCCTTTATTTTCTTTCATGTGTTTCAATGTTTTTCTATTTTATTTGTTTTCTCGGTTCCTTAATTTATTTGTCTGTTTGTTTTTTTCTCAATTATTTCTGAAATTTATCTCTTTTTTTCGTTGTTTTCTTCATTTTCGTTCTTTGATTCTTTTTTTTTTCTTTGTTAAACCCGATTTCACCCAGTTTTCCTCGTTTTCTCATTTGAATATGACATATTCTATATATTATTTCAGTATTGAACCAAACATTGGAATATGAAAAAATATTCTATATATTATTTCAGTATTGAACCAAATATTAGAATATGAAAAAAAAAATTACAGCCATTTCATTTCTCATTTATTCCATTTCATGGAATAGCTATTATATTGTCACCATATTCCATTTTGTGAACCAAACATGACTGTAGTGTGCATTTAGTTGGAGGAAAGAGTGGAATGAGAGAAAGGAACTAAACGCACATGAAGCCTTTCTTTCTCTAGTAAAAATAAAAATTAAATAAATAATTATATTTATGTATTTAATCTGGTTTTATATATTTTTGTTCAAAACAGTTTATTTATTATTTAAAATAAGATTGATTTGAGTTGTTAAGAATCTCAACCTACTTAAGCTATAGATTTAGAGTTTGAGTCATGATGTACACAACAAACTTTAATTAAAAAAAAAAACCTAAAGAATATCTTACTAGTCTCTAATAGAGTAATCATGATAATTTGAGGAAAATAAAAAAAACACTAGCCACTAAATTAGTGCGAGAATATACTATACAATTTTCAGATTTATATTGTTATGGAAAAAATTAGTCTTCATCTTTTAATATGCTTAAGATTCAACTTCCACTTTAATAGATCCTTTTAATGCTTTATTTAATGCAACTATAACTTTAATAGGTAATGAAAATATCTCATACTAAATGAAATTACAATTTTGTAACGGAAAACTTCACAAAAAAAAAAAAAGACAAGGCCAATTTTGTCTATAAATATACACTATGTTAACAATTTTGTAAGAAAAAAAGCTCATAGTCTAACAAAGGATAAATGGAGAAATGTATAAATTACATAGATAAAATATAAAAAAAATACTAATGTATTTGATAAATTACGAAGAATGTTATAGTTATTTAGGGTTAATTTCACTCATGGTGTACCAACTATCTCCCTAATCACAGTTTGGTATACCAACTACCGTTTTGCACACTGTAGTACCCCAACTTCTAGGTGACCTTCCATTGTGGTACATGTGACCTATTATTATAGGTTAACTGTGTCACGTCAGCACTTTGTTGGGCTTAATTTCACTTATGGTATACCAACTATCTTCATAATCACAGTTTGGTATACCACTTTATACGTATTGTTTCAATTTATTTTTTATTTTTAAAAAAATAACAGAAATATATAAATCAATTTTTTTTCTTTTATTTTCTTTGATTTATATATATATATATTTTTATAAAAATAAAATGAAACAATATGTATAAAGTAGTATACCAAACTGTGATTAGGGAGATAGTTGGTATACCATAAGTGAAATTAAGCCCAACAAAGTACTGACGTGGCACAGTTAACCTGCAATAACAGGTCATATGTACCACAATATGAGGTCACCTAGAAGTTTAGGTACTACAGTGTGCAAAACGGTAGTTGGTATACCAAACTGTGACTAGGGAGATAGTTGGTATACCATGAGTGAAATTAAACCTAATTATTTACCGCGTTTTAATTAAGTCTAAACTTACATTGGAATTTATTCATTTATTTCTTTAATAGGATGCATAAGTGTTTTGTCTTTTATTTATATGTTTTTTAAATAGTCGCATAAATTTAAAATGTAATAAATGGGAAGACAAAAGAAAACGTCACAACATAGTTGTAAAATGTGGCAAATGTGAGGCCATAGAGCACAAGAAAGCATTGGATCTCTATCCCCAAATGAATAATGAAAAAACCGGGACCATGCACTGCATTAATTAACAACAGTGGAATGAAAATTGAATTCAAGAATTGAGAACGCGAATGACATGCGAGGGACCACTTCTACAACGCAGCAAAATTGCCAGCATGGAGGGCCTCCCTCTCTCTTGTGCATTGAAGCCGGACGAGGTGCCAAAAACTTGAATAATTGTTTGGACCTAAAGTCTTGTGTAATTATAATATTTAGACTTTGGTTGTATACATGTTATAATTTTAGTCATAATAATAATTTTTTAACAAAGTCTTCCTAAAAAAAAATAGTTCATGTATGATTGGGCTAATTAAAATATTATTTATAAAACTACATTCTTAAAAAATATAATTATCGATAAAAAAAATAATTTCAAAAGTATTTGTTGAAAATATAAATTTAGAAGATTTATATTTAGAAAAATACAATTTATTATTTTCATTGCATACTTTTGAAATTAATTTATATCATTTTTAATTTGTTGGAAATTTGATAAATATTGGATTATGTATAAGTGACAATTTGTCAACTTTGAACCAAATTATATTATGAAAAGAAAGCTATTAAATCAAATTATTAGTGTCATTATATAGTACGTAATGTGAGCTTTTCAACAGTATATAATTTATCAAAAACGGACAAGTAATGAATGAGAAATAGTTGTTTAAAGTTCGTCTAATGAAATGGAATATTTGAAAAAAATTTGGTTTAAGTTAACCTATCCCACATGGGAAAATAACGAAAAGGAAATGGTGTTTATATTGAAACACACTTTTGTAATGTGTTAACTTGTGTAAGCCAAAAAGCTCTTTTTTGCAGCGCAAGGGAGTGCAAATCCTAGCCCTGAGCTTTCAAAGGCCCAATACGCACCGAAACGAGCCAAAACGGGTCTGTCTAGTTTTTGCCCTGGTCCGACTAATTTTCTCCATATATTTTTTGAGCCTCTTCGTATTTTTGTCATTTTTGAATGAAATATAAGAGAATTAATCCAATGTAATTTTCATTTATTTCCGAGCTGTTACATTCTTCTTTAGCCTATTCTGCTCTCCATCAGTTGTAGAAACACTAAAAATCCGAAATTTCTATCCTCCTTCTCTGCAATTCTGATTTTTTCAAAATAGGCTGTCCATTTTTTTTTCCGGTGATAGTCTGCTTTACATGGTTGAGTTCGCTTTTGAGAGCTGTTGTATCCTGGCAGACAAATCGTCAACTACGGACAGATAATTGTTTTAAGAAAACTATGATTTCAGACCTCAGCTCTACTGTTTCTTTCGTTGTTAGGGTTGAAAAGTATTTCGGTATTTATTTCCTTCTTCAATTTATTTGATTTCCGATATTTTGCAATTACCAATTTATCCATATAAATTATATTTGAATTTCCTGTTTTTAACATGGTCTTATGTCACTCAATAGAAATAATTAGATAAACGATGAAATTAATATATATATATATATATATATATATAAAATAATGTATCAATTTTGATTTAAGTATGTATAAATTTTAATATTTATCAATTTATCTAAATAATAAAATAAAAAAATTGATCCATTTAGGCATGTAAAATTAAATCTGATCAATGTTAATTAAGCATTAGGATATTATAAACCTTTTGAGAAATTATGATATCAATAATCAAATAAAAATCTACTACTAATAATTCGTGATTAAGAAATACGTAATTAATATAAATCCAATTACCAAGAAGAATAGCACAAGTGATATTCAATGGTAGAATAAGGATAATTCAAATGGAGAAAAAATATTTTGAAAATAAATCAGAAATCTTAACAAGGGGTATAATAATATTTACATGTGGTATAAAAATATGTTAAACAATTGAGATAAAAGTAATTATCTGTTATTTAATGATGTCTCCGGAAGGAAATTGAACTCCACGCGGTCTTCGCGGGGCGTAAAACCGCCTGGTCTTGCCTGAAGGCCGAATACCTGGAAAACGGAAAGATTGAGAACCGGGTGACCTCTGGGTCCACTCCGATGCCTAAGTCAGAAAATCTGGAGAATGAGAAATAGAAGAGTAAAGAAAGTGTGTTGAGGGAAAAGAGATACCTGGGGACTCTTGTATCTTCCCTTTTTATAGGGGGTTAATTCGCGTGGCCTTGTCAGGCTGTTATGTACGGTCTATTCTCATTGGTTGGATGTGGTCCCTGGCATAGTTGTGCGGTGGACTCACCCTGCTCTTGTTTCCGTGGCACTCACACTGTATCTGACCTCTGTGGCATTCACCCTGCTCTTGTCCCCGCGGCACCTATTTCTGGTACAACATCATGCCCTTACACGTGTACAGTAGGGATCCACTCACCTGTCTTTTGGGTTAGAAGACTTAATGTGGTATAAGTTGTTTTAGCCGGCGTTTCTCGGGATCCAATCTATTAAGGAGCCGGTCTTATCAGGGGTAACCGAGTGCCAGGTGGACTACTGGGGAGTCGACGGATGCGTTGACACGGTGACAAGCCGTGTGGTTCACGCGGTCAGTTTTATAGCTCCATACTATCATTTAATATACGTGATTTATTGATAATTTGAGAACATAGAGAAACAACACGTCAATTAAAAGATTTGTATCACTGTAAAAGTAAATGTCTTTAAAGCGATTTCTTATGCATCTTTGTCACACTCCAAGTTGGAGTATTGAAATGACCCGAAAAAAGTATTGTAAGCAGAAGAATTTTGTCGAAGTTTAATTAAAAAATGAATTATATTTTTCGCGGAAAAACTTGAAACGTCTCGAAGGAGAGAGTGGAAATCGTGGAGTATGATAACCCAAAAAATAAGGAAAAAAAACGAGATGTTAATATAAAGTTCTCCGTTAATCGATTAAAGTTGACTTGAATGGAAAGGGTTAAGTTAATTAAACTAGAGATTTTAAGTTCGAATTCTAATATATGTAAAAAACTTTAAATGGGAAATGAACCACTTAAAGAGTGTCTGATCTCAAACCGAATAATCCTTCCACTTATATAAACTAATAAAACTTGACATAGAAGGATTTTTTTCAATTAAAATATCAATTAAAAAAATGGAATAAAAGAAATTTGTAAAATAAAAAAAATTGGGTTCAATCCCGCACCGCGCATAGTTTAGTTAGGAATAAAGATCATTTTGGGTCCTGATTTATTTATTATATGCCCAGTTAATACCTGATCTATTAATTTAGTCCTTTTGGTACCTCACCTATAGAAATTAAGAACATCTAGTACCTGAACAACAAAATTTAATGAAATTAATGATATTGATGGTTTAAAGAGTGGTAAGAAATGATCGGTCTATTACAATAGCGATGTTTGTGTAAGTTATTATAATGGTATTAATAATTGACTAAGAACCAAAATATTCTAGATTTTAATAGGTCAAATACTAAATGTTCTTGATTTCAAACCATTAGGTACCAACATGACTATATTAATATATCAGATACTAAATAGGCAGATTGTAGATACGTCAGGTCCTAAAAAGATTTTTCTTCCATTTATTTTTTAAAACATTTCTGAACACAAATTACACTAAAAATAAGGCTAAACTCAATAGCTTTCTAATGTGGGATAAATTATGTAAAGCTTTATTTTCATAAACATGTCTTGAAAAAGCACAACTAGCCATATTATCCAACTTTTTGTGCATGTTGCAATTTTACTTATAGTCTTACTGATTTAATTAAACTAAAATTGGTAATTTCAAGTTTATTTCTCCCTTTTCACAAAAGAATTTCAATTTAAAATTAAAAAATTAATATGTTTGATCCAAGAAAAAAACCATTGTAATTCTTTAAATAGTTAGGTTTTAAAAAGAAAATAACACTTTGAGGCCCATAAATTTTTCAAGTGTTTTGTTGATAAAGTTTATGATATTTTTCTGATTTTCATAGTAGTTTTTAGTTTTTTACTCCGAAAAAAAGAAAATCTAGTGTTTTGTTATATTTATTAAACAACAACTTTTAGCTATTTTGTATGAAAAAACAGCTTTTCACGAAAAGCTTATTATTGGAGTTTTTCATGAAAAGTTTTTTATAATTATTTGACTTTTACAAATTTAATCTTTTCAAAATAACAAATTATATTTCTATATAAATATGTAGATCTTTTTTTGTGTCTATAAATATTGAAAAATTAAGCGAGATCAATTCTTCAAACTAATTTATTTAGGCTAATTTCACATATTTTTTTTTCATTTCATATATATTAATTTAGTAAAAAATTATGGACATATTATTTTGATGCATTTAACGTAAATGAATCACTATTTAATGAAAATAATATTTTTTCAATTATATAATAGCTTAAAATTATTTTTGAGTTATCTAATTATATAATTATTTTACTAATATTTATGTAATATTTTTATTTTTGTATAATTATTGTATACTAATATAAAATATATATTTATATTAGTCTTTTTACATCTTAACAACAACAGCTGATTATAAATTTATCAAATATTATCAATCAATTAGCTAACAGCTTACTACAACAACAAATAGCTAATATGAATAGCAAATAGCTAACAACAACATATATTAGCTAACAGCTGAACCAAACAGGCTCTAAAAGTAGTTAAAAATGTATTATTTGTTTTGATCTACATCTACAGTTATATTTTTTACTATTCAAAACTAAATTTTTACTAGTTTGTATTGGCCCCAAAATAGACTAGAGACACATTAGAGGAGGGTGAATAATGTGTATCACCGATTAAAAAATTCTTTTATTCAAACTTTTTCAGTAAAAATAGTTTTTTCTAATAATACGAGTTTTACTTAAAATATGGAATTAATTTGACTGTAAAACTCGTGAATATAATCATTCTGATTAGTTTAAACAATATCTAAACAAAGACTAATCCTATGCTTAGAATGTAAAGAATGTAGGGATAGAGATATTTAGGACACAACGATTTTATACAGGTTCTGCCCAACCGGCCTACTATTGTCCCCAAGCCCACTACTTGAGATTTTCCACTAAGGATTCCTTTACGGACAGGAACCAAGCTATGATTTTTCTACGGACAGAAATCAAGCCTAATGTTACTTTTTATGAGTTCAAGTAACAAACTCAATACTTTTCTAGGCAAAGTATCAAAAGCTCTACTGACACTTTTTACAAACTCTAGTGCCAAACTTACAAATGTTTTATAGCTCAACAACAACTATTCCGATACTTTTTACAAGATCAAACGCCAACTTTTTACAGTTATTATTTTCAAACTTAACAACCAAACTATCACCACACTTTTCAAGATTAAGGGTGAAACTTTACAATTGGTTTGTTGAAATCATCACAACAAAGCTCCCCCTCACACAAACCTTATTGTGTGAATTGCAATTCCCTTTTGAATGAGTAGAATTAATTGTATAAGAAGTAATGAATACTTTAATTCTTTGAATATCTCTTTGAAAGCTTATTGAAAAAGATTCTCTTTGTATGCTTGTACATGTAATTTTGATATTTGTCTTCTCCTATTATGAATGATAGATTTGTTCTCTATTTATATGTGAATGAGCAAATATAGCCGTTACTCACAAGCATTGGTTTTGGAGCTTTTTGCACAAATCTGTCCAAACTCTCCAGACCTCTAAAGCTGCTGTTTTATATTGGTATAGCCTTTTGTATAAGCTTATAATACAATGTATAGCCTTTTATAGCAATAACTCGAATATCCTCCGGCCTTAAATATGGTCGTTATACAGTATATAGCCTCCTGTAGGTGACCGTTATACTTTGTACAGCCTCCCATAGGTGACTGTTATATTTTGCACAGCCTCCTATATGTGACCGTTATACAATGTATAGCCTCGTGTAGGTATGTAACTTTTTGGTTGTAAGAGTCTTCTTTTTGTATCTCCAAGTTTAATAACCTTTTGTATGCTATGGTAGTCTTTCCATTTTTTTTTTTTTTCAAGATTTGTTGTATGTCTTCATCTTCAATAATGTGATACTTTTTGTAACTTGAATAAGATTATTGGTTAATCTAAATTACTTGAGTATATATTATTCTTTTTCTTCTTTCTTTATTTTAATGTTGATAAAAATCATTATAATAAAATATCTTTATATAATTTCAATTAAGATTATTATACACTTAATCTTCATTTAATTATTTGAGATTATTTTATTATTTTCGTCTTCCTTTTCTTTAATATTATAATCATCAAAATTTGATTCAATAGTTTGAAACATAACTTTATAAATGAAATAGATGACATTTTTTTAACCTAGCCTAATATTTTTAGTTAACTTTTATGTTAACCATTAGCTTAATATTTGCAATTATCATTGACCAATAGATCAATATATCAAATGAAACCTTATGAACAAAAATTTTAAAAATTAAAACCTTCCAAATCCTTTTTTTTTCATGATAATATATAAGTAAATATTATTAAAAATTAACTACTCTTTAAAAATAATAATGTCAAACAAAACAATGCATTGAATATTTTTATACTAATTTGAAACATGAATTTTTTATTTTTGTGTACACGTTTTTTTTTTTTTAAATATTCAATGCATTGAATATTTAAAACAAAAAGTGGTAAATACCTTCTTTTAAAACAAAAAGTGGTAAATACCTGATTTTCCGTAAGCAATATCTTGTGTTTATTTATTATAGCTCGAATCTAAATATAACTGAATAATTTAAACAAAAGAAGTTTTTAAAACCAATTATTTAAACAAAGAAATAATGAAATTCAAAGTAGTAGTGAATATAAAAGTGTGAAAATGGACTAAATACCTTTTTATCCCCTCTGTTATCAACGGCTTACTCTATTGCATCCTGTTCTAATGACGTTTCTTTTTCACCACCGTGGTATGTAAATATATTTCAAAATAGCCTTTAATAAATATCTTTCCTTTCAAACCTAACTATGGTTGAGATGGTAAGGTGTCTTTATTCTCTTTGTAACGATAGATTTTTGTCATTGAGTGCTTTTCAGTTGAAAATGAAAGTTTATGACAATCTGTTACTAAAATATGTTGATAGGGACTATTTTGGAGTGAATTTGCATACTGTTGAAGGCTAATGGGTAACTAGCATACTACAGGAGAGAACAAGACAAACCGTGATAACACTGGAAACAAAAAGTCTTTAATCATCTTGAAAATGGATTGTTGTGTCATATGGATTTGATGTAATCACACATATAAAATCTAACACTAATACAATTTATTTATTAGCTCAATAATTTCATCGAATTAGAGTCAGTTTAGGACTGCTGTTAGTGAAAATACTGTCAGGAAAAGATAGGTTTCATTGCTTTTTTTAAAAGTAGTTTTAAGTGTTTTTCCAGTGCTTTACTGAATATAATCTGACTTTTACCTATTCTGAATTTGAGGCTGCTTTTCGCAGCCCCAAAAGCAGCTTTAGCCAAAATAAAATTCGCTATACTTTGGCTGAAAACTATTTTCGGAACAGCAGAAAACAACCCCAAATTACCCTCCGTGTCTCACTGACCCCAGTAATAATGTTTGTAATGGGAATGGAAAAAGTACGATGAGAGGGCCATATATTAGATAGATAAAGCTGAGTGAGAGAGACAGACCTCTCCCTGACCGTCCACACATGCACTGATACGTTCAATCTTCATATCCATCTCTTTTCTACTCTCTTTCCCAATTCATAATCCTTTTTATTTCTTCTTCCTCTCTCTCTATCTTGCGCTCTTCGCGCTCTCCTCCCCTTTCTCTCTCTCTCTCTCTCTCTCGCGCGCGCGCATTACGCACTTGTCTCCGCTGAATTGCCTTCTGCTAAAATACGCTGCGTTTCCTCGGGTTGTTAACTGCAATCCCGAGTTCTCAAGATTTCAGAAAGGAAAAAAAAAAAAAAAAAAAAGAAAAAAAAAGGAAAGAAAACAGAAGGAAAAAAGAAAGGGAAGGGCTGGCCTCTAGAATCTGATCACATGTCTCCTTGCCTGCTTCAAACAATTCAGCTGCCTCTTCTTTTTTTTAATCATTTATAATTTGACTTTTTCAGTGTGAGTGTTTTTTTACATCTCTTTTACTACGTTATTCGTCCTCTATTCTATTCTGTTCTTCATCTATTTGTTGCTATAATGATGGGAATAATGTTGTTCTTAATTATGGTGAAATAATGATAATGATAATATTGGATTCTGTTTTGCTTTTTTGGAAGAAATTGGGTTTGTAATCGTAACGGTTTTTTTCTTTGCGAATAGTAGATCTTAGCTAAACAGGAATCATTTTGTAATGAATGCGGGATTTTTGTTGCTTATTTACCATAAATTCCGGTTTGCTGTTTTTGGCAGACTTTTGAAGCAGCCAAGGAGACTGAATTGAGATTTGAAACAATTACCTCCATGAATTTTCACTAAATGGGTTGTGTTTACTCGCGAGCCTGCATCGGCGAGGTGTGTGTACCAAAGGAACAACGAATTAAGCAGCAGCATCAACAGCAGATTCTGAGCCATCATCAGAATAGGCCTAATGCCGGAGGAGCTGAGTTCCCTGTTTATACTCCCCAATTCTCTTCTCCTGATTCCGAAGGGCGTGATCAAATTAATCAGTTAGACTCTGCGGTAGACCGGGAATTGGGCATTACCAGGTTAGCTAGGGTTTCTTCTCAGTTCCTCCCGCCAAGTGGATCGAGAAACGTTAAGGTCCCATCGGCTAATTATGAATTGAGATGCTCATATCTGTCTCAACGAGGTTTCTACCCGGATGCACTCGATAAAGCAAATCAGGATAGTTTCTGTATCCACACGCCGTTTGGGACGAGTCCAAATGACCATTTTTTTGGGGTTTTTGACGGGCATGGAGAATTTGGAGCTCAGTGCTCCCAGTTCGTGAAGCGAAAGTTGTGCGAGAATTTGCTGAGAAATAGCAAGTTTAGTGTCGATGCAGTGGAGGCTTGCAATTCGGCATTTTTGACTACCAATTCGCAGTTGCATGCCGATAGCTTGGACGATAGCATGAGCGGGACGACAGCGGTAACAGTGTTGGTGAGGGGAAAGATGATACACGTGGCTAACGCGGGGGATTCAAGAGCGGTTCTAGCAGAGAGAAGAGGGAAGGAGATTGTTGCTATTGATCTATCAATTGATCAGACTCCGTTTCGAGCAGATGAACTAGAGAGGGTGAAGCTTTGTGGAGCTAGAGTGCTCACTTTGGATCAGATTGAGGGGTTAAAGAATCCTAATGTGCAGTGTTGGGGAACTGAGGAGCAGGATGATGGTGATCCTCCAAGATTGTGGGTCCCAAATGGGATGTATCCAGGAACTGCCTTTACTAGGAGTATTGGGGATTCTATTGCGGAGACAATTGGGGTGGTGGCAAATCCTGAAATTGTTGTTCTTGAGCTTACCCCTCAGCATCCTTTCTTCGTGCTTGCTAGTGATGGGGTGTTTGAGTTCCTCTCAAGCCAAACTGTGGTTGAGATGGTAAGGTATCTTCATTCTCTCTTCTATAGCAAATTTTTGTCATTGAGTGCTTTTCGGTTGAAAATGGTGGTTTACTAATAAGCTAGCATGTTGAAGTTTCATGAAAGATTTCATGCTGTGGATATTAATTATTAAAACAGACTGACTTTTCAGTGAAGTTGAGAATGTGCGAATTTGAAAACATAGGATTTTAAACTATATAGATTTTGTTTGGATGCTGATGAATATATGTTTGAGAAGTTGTAGTTTGAACTTTTAAGTACATCCTTCTGTATTTGTTGGAAACTTGTTATTTACATCCTATCTGAACACTCCCTAAAAGTGTCTTTGTGTGTTTTTTTTGCTTCTCTAGTCTACTTGGATAAAAGGATATTATGTGACAATGATAATGCATACTTTTAATTGGAAAAAAAAAGGAAAAATGTGAATTTATTTTTGCACCTGCTGTTTTGTAGAGTTTAGTACTTAATTTTGTAAAATTACTGTTAATATGCTCGCCAGCAGTTATGAACTGAATGCATTAAGGGGCAATGTGGGAACTTTAGGAATTCCTTGTTCATTTAGTGATAAAGAAATTGCAGCAATAAAATCCAAAGTTGCCCAAATAAGAAATCAACTTATAACCCTTCAATAGCATGGATCATACATCTGAATGCTGGCTTTTATGGCATCATCTAA
Organism: Euphorbia tirucalli; assembly: GCA_039660915.1. Classification (NCBI taxonomy): domain Eukaryota; kingdom Viridiplantae; phylum Streptophyta; class Magnoliopsida; order Malpighiales; family Euphorbiaceae; genus Euphorbia; species Euphorbia tirucalli. Next base: position 72,038,077 of record CM077634.1, on the reverse strand, counting down.
GTTTGTTTTCTCTGTTCCTTCTTCCAAGGGCGATTTGCCTATGATAGAAATAAATTAGTATCTTATACCATCATCAGGCTATGTATAAGTGCTTGTTTGATGAAATGGCTCTTCTGTTGTTAGAAATCTCTTAAGCAAATAAATTATTATGCTTTTTTTTTTTTCTCTTCTTTTCTCCTCTTGTCTGTTTTGGAGGAATTAGTGTCACTTTCTTATTTTTCTTCTTTTAGAAAGTAATATTATCTTTGCTTATGTGGCTGTAAAATAAACAGGTTGCAAAATATAAAGATCCAAGAGATGCTTGTGCTGCAATTGTGGCCGAATCATATCGCCTTTGGCTACAGTATGAAACTCGTACTGATGACATCACTGTGATAGTTGTGCATATTGATGGGCTAACCAATGTAAGTGAACTCCTAGTTTGTATATAGTCATGCTTCTTCCAATAATCTTTACTGAGTGGGGGTTGAAATCTCGTCTTTCCTCTCTGTCTCTCTCAGGGTGTTGTTGGCGAGTCAACAAGTCCAGGTACTGTTCTAAAAGCACCTATTCCCCAAGTTGTAGAGGTGACGGGGAAAGAATCTCCTTCAACCTTTGGCAGGAACTCTCAGAACCAGCGTGTGAGGCATGATTTATCTCGGGCACGTCTTCGTGCCATTGAGAGTTCACTAGAGAATGGGAAAGTTTGGGTTCCTCCATCTCCAGCGCATAGGAAAACTTGGGAAGAAGAAGTAAATAATCTCTTGTATATGTTTTATGCCTGATTTTCTGCTTGATCTAGTAGCTCGTGGAAGTGTTAAAATTTTATTAGTGATTTCTCACTTGAAATTTTAACGTATACTACGTCCATACATGCACTTATGCTGACAGGCACAGATTGAAAGGGCCTTGCATGACCACTTCCTTTTCAAAAAGCTTACTGATTCTCAGTGTCAAGTTTTATTGGACTGTATGCAAAGAGTTGAAGTCCAGCCTGGAGAAGTTGTAGTTAAACAGGTTAATTCTCTTTGTTATTCCTGTTTGGTAATTTGGGGTGCATGCTCTATTAGGATTCTTTAATTGATGAAGTGTTTGAAAACTCATCAAAGTTCAGAGGAAGCGCAGGAAAAAAGAATTATCGTCTATGCTTAATATGTTATGAAATATATACAAGAAGCACCTCAATTAGTGAAACCATGAATTAAAAACTTCTGACCGAAACTGAGATCTGATTGCAAATTTGCAAACTTTGTGTGACATATTTAATCCATGCTCATGCATATGTACATAAATAGAAACTGCTGTTAAATTCTGAATTCTGTTCCAAAGGTTGTGTTAAAAAGTTTGACACCACAGGAATATATTAGAGTATATAGTAAACCTAGGTGGTTTTAATCATCAACGATAGAAATGTGATGATAATTTTTGAATGCAGGGTGGTGAAGGCGATTGCTTTTATGTTGTCGGTAGTGGAGAGTTTGAGGTGTATGCTACCCAGGTTGCTTTTTTATTTTCTTAGCTACATATTTATCTTCTTTTTTTTTTTTTGGAGCTAAAGTTTGGTTATGAAGCAATTATCTGACTACAGGAAGAGATAAGCGGAGAGGTGCCCAAAGTTTTGCAGCTATATACAGCAGATAAGTTGTCGTCCTTTGGAGAGTTGGCACTGATGTAGGTTATATTTCAGCTTTCTATTTTAAACGTGTATTTGCTTTTAGCTCCCACAATCTCTTTGTTCAAAATTTGAATATGATATTACCAGTTGTGGTGTAATTAATTGTAAACCTAGAAAAATTAATTCAGTAAATGACAGCGAACACCTCTTGATCACAACTCGTCCCATGTGCTTGTTTATTTTCTGGGTTGTTTGTGCAAGTTGATTGATCATGTTCTCCTTTGTGCTAATAGTTCCATAAAGTCCTTGTTTCTTATGGTTCGATAAATGACTTCAAACACCTCTCCTTTCATGTTCTTGTTTATGTCAGCATATTTGTGCAAGTTTTGGTCTCAATCCCCTCGCATATGAAGTCTCTTTCTTTGTTTGATTATTTTTTTTCATGTTAATGATGATCTTCTTTTGGATGTATTGCAATGTAGGTATAATAAGCCACTCCAGGCCTCGGTTCGTGCTGTCACTAGTGGAACATTATGGGCTTTAAAGAGAGAAGATTTTCGTGGGATTTTGATGTCAGAATTCTCTAATTTGATATACCTGAAGCTGTTACGCAGTGTGGATCTTCTTGCTAGATTGACAATATTGCAGCTGAGTCGCATTGCAGATTCTCTTGCTGAAGTTTCCTTCTTAGATGGGCAAACAATAGTTGATGGGGTAAAGTCACTTCCACCAAAAACATATGCATTATTTTTTTTCTTTTAATATTCCTTCAATATAATCTAGCAGAATGAGGGGGCAACTGCATTATACATCATTCAGAAGGGACGGGTGAGACTTACCTTTGATGCAGATGTATTAAGTAGTCCAAATGTTGGAAGTTTGAATTTTGAGAATCAGAATGAGGATGGTAGTCAACTGAGTGGTAAAGTGCTCTCATTGGAAAAGACAGAGGGTGGCTATTTTGGTGAGTGGGCACTTCTTGGAGAAGACATTGGCTCACTGAGTGCAGTTGCTGTTGGCGAATGTACATGTTCCATCATAACAAAGGAAAAATTTGATTCAGTTGTTGGCCCTTTGACGAAGCTTTCACTTGACGGCGAAAAGTATGTTGTCATCTCAATTAAGAAATATTTAATTGGATACTTAAATTTCTCATATTCTGTGGGTGATGCAGGGCTTTTATTTTGTATTCGTGTTACATATTTTGTGTTAAATTTATTGGAGTAATTAAAATCTTTTTTTCTGAAGTATTTTATGTTCCTAAAATCTTGGAACCAAATTGTTTAGGTCAAGGAGTTCTTCTGCAGATTTTTCCAAGGAATCCATTGGAAATACTGATACTTTAGCTCATCCTAAAGTTCACCTCTGTGATTTGGTGAGTGGTTTTCTTTCCTGTTGTATTGCATTTTTCTTGCATGATCTAATAGTATCTATGATATAGGAGTGGAAGACTTGTTTGTATACCACTGACTGCAGTGAGATTGGGCTTGTACTTTTGAAGGATTCAGGTTAATCTCCCTTTACACCTATAAATTTCTCTTATACTGTATGTATGTGTGCATATGTGTTTGTGTGTGTGTGTGCTTTCTGCATAGGTGCATGAGGGATATCTGTTTGATCAGTGTGCCCTTTTATGTGCTTGTATGAAAATTGGATACTGAATTTGAGATGTGATATGAAAATTATGGTAATCATACTAAATGTTTTTTTTTTTCCTGAATCTGCTTGGCTGTCTGTTAGCAAATTTTTTTAGCTTGAAAAGATTTTCTAAGGAGAAGATAAAAAAACTGGGAAAGGAGGCTCAAGTTTTGAAAGAGAAGAATCTAATGAAGAGCATGAGCCCTTCAGCTTGTGTGCCCCAGGTTCTTTGTACTTGTGCAGATAACATGCATGCAGGCATATTGTTGAATGTGTGCTTGGCTTGTCCTTTGGCTTCAATACTTCACACAGCGCTTGATGAACCATCTGCACGCTTTTGTGCTGCTTCTGTTGTTATTGCCTTGGAAGATCTACACCAGGTCTGTTGGTTGTTTTTTCTTTTTCTCCTTTCAATTCCTCTGCTTTTCTGTTATGGTTCTTTTGTTCCCTTCATCTTCATCTTCTTTATCTGTATATATTTTCAGAATGGTATTCTCTACAGAGGTGTGTCTCCTGATGTCTTAATGTTGGACCAAACAGGACATTTACAGGTTGGTTCTATATATTGTTTTGATAGCACTGTTTTCAGATATCTAAATCAATCTCATGCAGGTCTTGAAGTGTATATCTTGTCCTTGTTACCAAAAATTGCATGGGCTATGTCCAAAAATTGCATGGGCTATGCTCATTGCTCAAGTTATCTTTTTTAAATTTTCCTGTTGCTTTATTGTAGCTAGTGGACTTCAGATTTGGGAAGAAGTTGTCTGGTGACAGAACGTTTACAATTTGTGGGATGGCAGATTCTCTGTCTCCCGAGATAGTGCAGGGTAAAGGTCATGGTCTTCCTGCTGATTGGTAAGAGTCTATAAAGTTCAGTCTATTACTTGAGCAAGTGCGTTACTGCATTTTCTCTTTAATTTATTGGTGAAGGCTCTTACTTCCTCTTAACGAAGTTACTTGTTTCGCTATCTAAATTGAAAGTTGAATTGAGAAGGTCATTTAGTAGAAGAGTGCAGATTTTAATTTGGGATTTCTCAATCCTTTTTTGTCCCACACTTCGCATGGCATAAATATGTAAAATTTCAACTTGACAGTGTTTTGGCGGTGAGCATCTAAAAACTTTGAATTAGAAAATTAATCCTCTTTACCAGTGTCAGTTGCTACTATGCGTATCAAGTTTCTTAGTCCTACTACTGCCAACTGGATATGACAGTTGTTAATTTTGTGATACTTAATTTATCATGTGATCGGCAATTTTAAATTGTGTAAAATAAGCACATTATCTTCTGAAATGATGAGGTATTCATATTTGAATTGAGGACTGTATTGCTTGATTCTGGCAATCTTTATTATACCAAAAAAAGACGTTTTACAATAAATAGAAGACTTGTCCTGATATGACTGTGTTCCATGTTAAGAGCAGTTGGAATTTGGGAAAAGAAAATGAACATGGAGCTTTTACGACAAAAAGTTATCCATGATTTTAATGTGTTCCTTGTAATTACATTTTATCTTCCTTTTCTTGATCATAGCACCATTGAAATTTCTAGAACCACCAGATGAACAAATTTTAATGGCAAATATCTAGGTGGGCTTTGGGAGTTCTGATCTACTTCATGTTGAAAGGTGAAATGCCATTTGGGTCTTGGAGACAAAGTGAACTTGACACTTATGCGAAGATTGCGAGAGGACAAATAACCCTTCCCCCTACATTCAGCCCTGAAGCCGCTGATCTCATCACGAAGGTTTTGTTGAATTTATTTGGTCCAAATACTTTTTCCTGACTTTTGGAAACCTTCTTTTCCCCTATGCCATATATAATTTATTCTCTTTTGTGATTAATATTTTCAGTTACTTGAAGTCAATGAAGATGCCAGACTTGGAAGCCTTGGTGCTGATTCTGTTAAAAGTCATCCGTGGTTTGAAGGTGTTGACTGGAAAGGAATCAGAGAGCGAAGCTGTCCTGTTCCCGATGATATAACAACTCGAGTTACCCAAAGTTTGGAAATTTATTCTGAGGACTGTAGTGATCCTCTTCCCTCTCCATCCCAAGACGCAAATGAACTGGATGCCCCCGAATGGCTTGACGATTGGTAGAAGAATCATCAATATGAAGATTTAACTTTTTTGCTACTTACTGGGGAGTACAGTTGTCTTCCATATTTGCTTGAACACATTACAGAGAACCTGTTAAATCTGGGGACCGATGTAGAGCAAGCTGCTGAGTTGAATCTGCTCGGGAGGCTATATAAGGACGGGATTGCATCGGTGGTGGAGTATTTCAACGGGTAGTTATACTAACCAATTCTGCAGAGAAAGAGGTCAGTCAATTGATTCTTATTTATAATTTGAATCCTTTTTTTGGTGTATGTTCCACTTCTGTAAATACGTATATATGTAAATGATTTCCTTGTGCTCTGGAAATGAAATTCTAGCATTACATCTTATTATTGACTGCCCATAGTAATTTTATCTGGCAAATGTTCACTTATGTTGCATTCCTCATTTTGTACCCTCTCCTGTAGTTGATTTTGGATAGATGATTGAATCAAAATAATTCCTTTCGAAAGTTTTCTTTCGTTGAGAAAACTTCTTATCGTTTCTTGCTATCTTTTGACAGTACTCAGATTATATCGTCTTTTACCTGAACTATTGAAATGAAGCATTTCCTCTTGCTTTATCAAATTTAAAATAAACTAATCCAATTTATATGGAATTTTCTAAAGTTGTCGGATTTGGAAGTATTAAATATTAAATTCTTATTCAATTTAAACGGCGTGAGAATATTCCGTTTAAATTGGACTAATGACTCCTAATTTGGATATGTCTGGGCCAGAAGTTTGATTTCAATACGATAGGGGTAAATGCTGACATTTTGGATAAACCAGGAGCCAAATTGGTCGATATGCCTTTGTAACATGTTGCCATGTGGGACTTTCTTGAGAATATTAAGGGCTAGTTTAGGATTGCGTTTAGTGAAAGTACTGTCGGAAAAAATTAGGTTTCATTGTTTTTTTTTAAAATAGTTTTAAATGTTTTTTTTAGTATTTTCCTGAATACAATATGATTTTTACCAATTATGCAGTAAGATTTCTCATGCTTTGGCTGAAAGCTGCTCCAAACTGGCCCTAAATTAAATGATATAATTAAATATGAGTCTTCCTTGAATAAGATGAAGCATTATTTGCCCCGTGGAATTATTATATAAGGAGAAAAATTTTGTTTTAGAATATTTACTTCAATTGAGATGCAACATTATAGCTCTTCGTGACATCAACTGCTTATTATTTGCCCTGTGTTCTATTGACGTTGTGTTGTCACCTTTTTACTATTGGAAAAAACTCTAAAATGATATAAAATAAGTATATTCTATCATATTTCATTATCACTTTTGTCAGAATATGATAAAATATATGTATTTTGAACTATTTTGGAGTGTTTTTTTTATACCATACAGGGCAAATAGATAACGTTGTACCACAAGAAGCGAAAAAGAAACAGTGTCAAAACATCATAGTAAAAAAAAAAAAAATTCTTTTAATGTGTTTTGAATGCTAGTGCCAAATTTATATCCTATTCAAGTTGGTGGATCATTCTCCATCATCCAGTTACAATGCTGCAACACAATTTATAATAATCTACTGTCAAATAGAACATTTAATATATAAAAGGAATTTGCATCTGCATAATGCACCCACCATCAAATTTAGTAGGTTATAGATGTAAAAATTGTAACCTTTTAAGTTGGATTTATACACAAAATTTTCATCATTGTATAGACCAATTTCACCCACTTTGATAAATTGGTATTGATAATGTTTTTATCTTATTAAGACTTTTTATTAGCTCAACCCTTACTCCCAAATTTTGTCAAAAAAATAAGACCAATTTACTAATTTCAGTCATGATTATTTCAGTCTCTGTTTCTTTTAGCACTCTCATGGGTTTTACCACAAGAATCAAAGTATTGTCATGAATTAGTTTTTTTTTTTTTAATCTTATATCTAAGAATTTAGATAAATTAAATTAATGAGCAATAGTGGTCCAAAATATACCTACTCCATCCAATTATAAAGCAATAAAATTGCATGAATAGCTTAGAATTTTGTGCTAAATATATTATCTTTGACTTCGAATATAAGTTTTTTTTTTTCAACTTGTTCATGTATTCTTATTCATATTTGAACATCGACAAATCAAGTATAACCTAGCTTAAATGGCTTAGGTATGACCCCAAATCAAGTGACGCTTAGCATGAAATCAAGTATAACCAAAATACATAGTTTATTTTATTTTAATAAATAAATACGTAAGAGAGGCAGCGACTTGGTTTTTTTTTTAATATAATGCAAAATAGAAATGGCAACTTTGTAAATAAAGACAAGCAAAGCAAAGTCAGCACTTACGTCAACGCCCTCCCAAATGACAAATCCGAAAGCAGTGCTTTTGCCAGCATTTATGGCTGCCTTTTTCCTTTTTTTAAAAATAATAATGTAAACATTAATTTAATTTATTTGTTTAATTACACAATATTAGTATAATATGATAGCATCATGACAAATTCTGGATTATTTATTCGCACACCAATTTAATATGGAATTTTTCTTCCCCAGAGTTAAAATCGTTTTCTCATTTTCTTGATGGTTCATACTTCTCCATTTGAAAACTCCCTTATTGATTTTCTTTTTTTGAAGAACCTATTGATTGGCTTAGCAATTTCTTGTTGCTTTATTAATATTTTTTAATTGTTATTTACAATTAAGGAGACACTATTTTGTGCATGTAAAAACAGATAAATCAAGAAAGAAGACCGTAGTTTATCTTGGTATTTAATAAAGAAACTTGATAAGCGCCATGATTGGAATTTTTAATTAAAAAATGAAAGATTGAAATCTTTAGGTTTATTTATTTATGGATTTAAACACATACATCAATCACTTTCTGTCCTGTGTTGTAATTTGTTTCATCATTTTGGCACAACTCCATGCAAATAAAAAAGCAGAAAAAAAAAAAAAAGAATGATGTGTTTCTGTTATTATTCAATTTCACTTACAATTATTATCTACATATGTTGTATAGCCTATTTCACAATCTTAAGTGTTAATCTAATTAATTTCTATAACATCAAATGATTATGCAAATCAGGGCGAAGCCAAAACAATCTTTTTCTTTTTCTTTTTTTTAATATATATATATATATATATATATATATATATATATATATATATAAAGAGGAAATATCAACCTCTCACCTCAACCATCGAGCTATGTTTCTTTGGTAAACAAAATTTTTAATGATGACTAAATAAATAGAAGATTGAAGTAGCTATAATTGGAGGTGTTGAAGAAACTCCTCATTGAGCTAAACAACTATTTTCGGAGAGAATTCTAATTATTATTAGTTAGTCGAGGAGTCACTGATCCAAAATCATATTCGAAAGGATTATGGTGGGTTTGTCAATCATACTTGCTATAGAGATATTGGATAATCTACATGGAGAGAATAGCTACAAATGTAGAACCGAAACTCTATAGTTGCCTCGTACCAAATAACGAACCGATAGATACAAATTATAGCGGTAACTTCAAACCAAGCTGCTACCGAAATACAATAGAAACTCTAGTACACCCCACCCACACCCTTAGATCCGCTTCTTTCTTCACACCTTTAGTCATAGCTATTTCAACTTCGTCTCTTTTTAAATCTCCAAAAAATTTTATTCCAAATCCGTCTCGGCGCAAACCATCCATGACCATTTGCTTTGCTCTCCCCTCTTTATCTATAATTGTCAACAAAACAAGAAAGAGAAAGAAATTGGACAAATCCTTTTACACATGTAAAGTATGTCTTGAATCATCATCATCATCCATTTGCGTTCTTCTCTCTACTAGCTAACCACTCAACTCTATTTCTCGCAATTGGCAACCAAATGCTTCGCAATCTTTCCTCCTTCGTCTTTTTTGAACTTTCCCCTCTCCCAATTCTACCACCAAATCTTGATAAACCAGTAATTTCCGACACCGATCTTCTCTCAACGGAATTCACAATCCTCGATCTATTCTCATCGGAAATTCCATCGGATTCCGATGTACAAGGATCCGACTTCCGCGGAATTCTGTCCCCAAACAGCCTCTTCATCTCCATTTCCTCCTTAATCTTCATTATTTTCTCCGAAGAAGAATAATCGAATCTGTAGCTTGAAACATCATTAATCAATTCAGAGCTCAAAAACATAAGATCAGAAGAAGTAACACTGCTCCATCGGCCATTGAGAGCAAAATCAGACAAAATAATCCTGTGATTATACTTGTCATAAACAGCTTCTTCTTGTTCCATTAACGCTTCTTCATCAATACTAATTGCCTTTTCTACCTTTCGAAAACTGCTTCCGATATTAAATCTCGATGAATTAGGCCGGCTTTCTTCCCTCTGAATAAACAGCTCAGATTGATTTGCCAAAAACCGCATACTATTCGAGTAAGCGAAAACCGTTGGATCATCTGCACTTACTTTTGTTCTGCAGAGAGGACAGCTCGAGTGTTTTTCGAGCCATTTATCAACACAGTTAATGTGAAAAGCATGTTTGCATTTAGGCAGCAATCGAAGAACTTCAATGTCTTCGAATTTCGACAGGCAAACAGCGCATTCGAGACCTTCTTTGGATCCTTTTAAGGAAGAGAATCTGAAGAAAGGAAGCGATTGAATCACAGTCTGGTCGATTCCGGAATATCTTGAACCTGATCGAACTAGAACAAAATTGTTCGGCGAATCGGCATCGAAGGATCCTCGCCGGTGACAGAATTTGGCGTAGACAAGAAGAATGAATGTGAAGAAAAACATGATACAGAGAACACCGATTACAACAGCAAGGCTTGGTTGGAAACTTGAGACGGCATCTTGTGAAGCTCCATCCATTTGATTTGAATTCAATTAAACAGATGAACAAACAAAGATGTGTGTTTCAGTTTATTGCAGGAATCATATTGACAGAAATATACGATGAGTTTTCTGTTTTTTAAAGGTCAAAAGAGGGGTTAGTTTAAGATGAGATTTGAATTGCATCACCACCTTTTTTAAATATTTCACTCTCCATATCTCGTTTATGCAAATTTTTTTTTTTTTTTTTTTCTGATACAGTTTTCAATTTTAATAGAAATATAATAAAAATTTCAATTTAATATAAATAGAATATATTCAAAAAATTATCTAATTTTGGCATAAAAATCAATTATCTAATTCTATTGATATATTCATATAGAATATTATGTCATTCACTAATGGGTTCTATCAAATTGAAATACAATAATTAGGTTTTAACAAACTTGTTACAAAGTGTAAGGATAGTAAGTAATTGTGATTTTAAAATTGCCTTTATTTTTCGTTAGTGAAGGCATAATTGATATTTTTTTTTAAGATAACGCTGGGTTCTTAATTGATCCATTTTATATGTTAAAGATAAAATTCAACATTTCCGCCGATATTAGGGAGTATTTTGCTGATCTTATTTTCATCATCATCATCATTGTTCATTATCGTCGTCATTATTATTATTATTATTAATATTATTATTATAATTTCTTGAGATGGATTTCCTTTAATGTATAAATGTGAATATAAAAAAAAAAAAAAAAAAAAAGAAAACCTTTCTTTAATCCTGGTGTCATTGTTTTAAAATAAAATATTTGGAATTTGGTAATGATGGAAAGGTGGAGACTTACATAAACTTTTAAACAATGTTAGCTTTTGATTGGGTATACGTTTTCTTAATTAAGGGCTTTTTTTTTTTTTTTTTTTTGGGCAAGAGCATTTTTTAAATTAAAAAAACAGAAGCAACAGGCCATATTATGAAATTGGAAGTTTTTATAATATAAAATTTATGCGGACACCAATAATAATTTATGCATGCCATACAATTATTATGGTATTTAAAACCTATGATTGCATTTGGCACTTTCAGTTGTAGCTTCTTAATTCAACGAAAAGTTAACCTTGTTCATTAATTTGTTTTCTACGCTGTCTGTGATTACATTCATCTTTCAACAGACAAATAATAATAGGTAAAGTACTAAAACAACCTTTGATAAAATAAATGCATGCTTATGATAATAAATTTATAAGATTTGAAAATTTTAATTACGTTGAAGAAACCATTTTATTCATTTTGACATTCAACTAATCGTGATTTGATAAAAAAAAAAAAAATCATAACCCATGAAAAAAAATTAATTTATATTCAAAAGTAAAAGAATTACATGTTTTGGGGAATAAATTAATTCATTTTCAGAATTTAAAGAGGAAAGGATCGTTTTAGGAATGCAAAATTCTCCTAACATGTTATTTTCCTTCTTTAATCTGAGTCATTCAATTGAATTTGGATTTGAGTTGAAATAGATTTTTAAAAGGGTAAAGCTCTCCAACAATTGTTTGCTTGCTTAAAAGATAAAACTATTTACTTACCATTCCGATCAATAACTTGTTGTTTAACAAGTGAGTTATATTACATACGAGAAATGAATTCTTTTTTTTTTATGTATACGTGGATCGCAGGTATGCTATTGGAATGATATTTTTCGAGACTTAGTCACGATTAGAATAAATAAAATCTTTCGAGAACCAATAATTTGTTACTGATATAAAAATTTTAAAATATAAATTTTAGAAGTAAATTGGAAATTAGAAGTCAATGGTCAGTTGGGCAAAAAAAACCCAAAAAAAGTCAACAAGTTCCAACTCCGGGTGTGAAAAACAGATTGGTATGGTAGGTGATCTCAGTGCATAAATCATGAGGCGTGGAGTACAACAACTGCTGAAAGCTACAATTTTTTTATTTTTTTATTTTTCATAATACTCACACTACGTACTCCTCTATTCATATCCTATCATTTTTTTTTTACTCTTAATTAAATTAAATAAGAACCAAGTAACACATGGATAATACACGTATAATGCTATCATCAGATCCTCACCAAACCAATTGCATCCTCATAACCCCGTAATATTATAAGGGGGGTGTCTGGTATACTAAAAACATGCTATGTAATGAAAATAAGAATAGTTGTTTTCTTTTATTGTTGTTTGTTTAGATAAATTTCACAAAATAATGGAAATGAGATTCCCCCGTATATGGAAATCAATCATTTGCCACTATCTTATATCAATCATCTTCATTCCACCACTATTTATTTTTCTTTGTTTAATTTTCTTACTTTTATAAGGTTTTTTTTTTTTTTTTTTTTCCAACCATCAACGATACAATTTAGATTTCATTAACACCCACAAATGTTTTTTCTTTCGATCGAAATTCTTCAATGGAAATGTAAGACCTTTCACTTCCAATAGACATACATATATAATTTTATATTAATTACTGTAATAATAAATAATACGTAATAGTATATAAAATAGTTTAATATAATTTATAAAAAAAATACTATAACAATTATATAGTATTATTATTATCATATAATTTAATAATAATTTATATTTTAAGTGTATTTTTTATTAGAAATATTGAAAAAGTTATTACTATTTTGGTTGATACTAAAGAAAAAAAAAAAAAAACTGCTGCAAATTTGATTTCAATTCTGAACTAACCAAACAAAATTGATAATGGTGATTCCGATTCCAATTCCGTATTATTTCCTTTCCGATTCCTAAGTGTAAACCAAACGCCCCCTAAATATATATGTAGCTAATCAGACTAATTAAGCCTTATTATCTACAGTCGAATTCCATTTTAAAATTTTGCTTTAAATTTCTCTACAAATTTCAATTTTCTCAGGAGTGAGAGCAGACTATTCATTCACATTAAGATCAAGATTTTGGACGGGTAAATAGAAAAATAATGAAATTTATTTGTGGCCCTTAATTTGTCTCATAAAAATGATGAGTTATTAATTTAGCTGAAAAACACAAGGGAAAGAAAGGCATAATTGACCAATCCACAAATTCTGGAGAGCAAGGTTGGAACCCTAGGTCACTCAAGAACTATGATTTAATATGACATTTCACTGTTTTATGCATAAAAAATTCTAATTAATTACTTTACGAAATTGAATTTTTGATCACTAATTTTCGGCATTGTTTGATTATTAATTAGTAATTTGAGCAGTTTATTTAGATTGATTTTGACATTTTATTCAAAAATATTTGAGAAAAAGAGAACATAAAAAATTTAGTGAAAAAAAATCTTGTACAACGCTAATCAAAACGATTATTCACATACAAAAGGATTCTTGAAATATATAGCATTTAGGATACAGGCTGTTCACTTTTATTCTCTTTGTTTTAATAATTTGAGGCATATGCTTTACATGACAACTTTAATCATTTCATGGCCACGCAACTCTTTAAAATGTTGGAATAAAACGTGAGCTTTTTTAAAATTTTTAATTTCATACATTTAAGTATTTTATGAATTTTCTAATACCACAAATTGAGTTTCTTAATGTTTAACTCATTACCCACACAATTAAAATAACGTTACTCAGGTCACTTCCTATGTCACCCTTTTCCAAAGGATAGTTCGGTAAGTCTTAGTTTCTAGTATGGCTAAAGCATTAGTCCTATCTCTATCATTAGGGTAAGGGCATTTACACGGGTTTAAGTTTAAAGAGACAAACAACCACTTAATGTATCCATGTGTTTAGATGATCGGGGTATTAATCTCTAAAAAAAGTAGAGAGACTGACAAGTAAAAATGATCATATCAAATGGATAATGTATTTTTTTAAAAAAACCTTTGTGTGCAAGTGACAAAGTTGTGAGCTATATTTAAAAGTTTAATAACTCAAAACTTAGAGTGGAATAAGGCTGCTCTATTCCACATATGCTTGCTCATGTTTCACGCATGAAAAAAAAAATGAAATTGCAAGGAAAGGATTAATGTTTTTTATTGAGAGACGTTCCAATTTCCATAGCCAAATTGGGAAATCAACCTCTATGGAACAAACATTTTACAACATGAAATCCGGCAGTGTTTCCTCAACCTTCACATGTTCATAAAAATTATTCTAAAGTCAAAAATGACAATAACATCCGTAGCTATTACGAAATTCTTTTGTCATTGCTACACGTTTTTATAGCACTTCTACAATTCAATTGAGATAATAATAAATCAATAATTATGATTCAGCTTTTCTTGACAAGGTTTCTATCTGAAATTTTGTTCATATTTTATTCCAACTATGGGTCAGAAACATTGTATATTGGCAGTTTGATAGAATGCCTTCAATTATTTTATATGTTTCAGTATATAATAATTAATAACTTGGCATGAGTCAATTTGCTCTGTTAATTTGAAACTGCATGCTGATTCCATTCCTCGAAAGAGTAATATGTTAGGCTGCTATATATATATATATATATATATATATATATATAAAATCAGGAATAAGCTGCTATCCTTTAAAATATTATGAAATACTTAAAATTTGATTCAGCCAATGAGTTTTAATTTGACCATATATTTTACGAATTCAGATAGATTTTGATTCCATATTTTTCATTCCACATTGACATAAAAAAAAGGGATAAATTGGGCCGAAGCTAGCACAATAGCCAATAGGTACATTTACTTTTTATATTAGTTATGCTAATAATGCAAATTAATACCTTATCCCTAAAGTATTTGATATTTAAGTCTTAATATTTATCAACAAATGGAAATATTACTTCCACTTTGGTTAATTAGTGAGTCATAGATCAGATAATCCTCCACTTTTAGGTAAACCTGTCTCAACATAATATTGGAACCATCAATTTCAATGGTGAATCACTTACACATGTTTACTTCACGCTCCAAATTGCTTTGGACATGAGGTAAGTATGTCAATAATCTCACAGTAGTTAATTACTACGCCATAAATTAAATCAAAATCGGCCTAACGTTATATAAAAGTAACCAATATGAGCCCATTTTGCCAAAAAAGCAAGATAACATTGCTGACTGGGATGTCACATGGGATATGTAGACCAGTCAGTAATCAACATGTGTCAAAATGAGCCTATTCTGGTTTTTTTTATACAACTTTAGGCCCATTTTGGTTCAATTTAAAAGGTTTCAGCAAATTTAAATTTCGTTACAATGTTGGGAGCTTTTTGGTACCATTTCCCAAGAAAATTAATCAAATACTGGTTTCTAAAAGCAGAGTGCAAATTCAAACATGATCTCATTGTTATCAGTAAAAAGAGAAGATTAAATTGAACAGAACAGAACACAACAAACAAGAAAAGCAAACTCCACGGAATACAACCTCTCCATACTGCCTTATCATCACAAATTAAAGCACCACACCCTTGTGTACCTCATAACCATAACTGAATCTTTTGACATAGAAATCATCAATCATACAGGCATGATGTCTTCAACATAAATGGAGAGTTGGAATTTTAGATTTAGTCAACTATCAACCCCCCTTCACGTTAATGCGAAACATTTTATCATGGCCAAAAACACAATCATTAAATACATCTGCAACATTTGATTGCAGCTTAAGCAGATAGAAGCAAGGAAGCAAATAAAGCAGCAAGATGGAGGAATATATATCGTATTTAGGGGTCATAAGTCATAACCTGGTTTTGCATGATCAGGTATTCTGATGTTTGGTCCAAGAATAGAAAGATAACAACTTTTTAGCTCTGGGCAGAGGCAGCAGAATTGGTATTTGGAAATGAGGCTAAACCACCTCCATTATCTGGATCAATGTTTTCTTCGCTTGCATGCCTAACAAACTCCTCGGGTGACATGTGGGAACCATGGCAAGCACAAACGATTTTGATTTGGTTTGAGCTGAATTTGTAAGTTACACCGGAAATTGTTCTGCCATTTGGGCCGGTACCGGTGGTAGAAACCCATGGCAAATTTGGGTAGGAACCACAACCTCCAAATTTCAGATCTGATGCTATACCCGGCTTTATGGCAGAAAAATCAAATGAGGCACCTTCTGTTGTTGATGGCCCAGATGCATCTTTTGCCCTAAGGTTCATGCTGCTTCCTTTTACGTCATCTTCAGTCTGAGTAGAGGAGCCTTCTTCCGTAACATGCTGTTTTCCATCACCCTTGACCCGTTCTAATGTCCTCCCATCATACAGTGTAGGTTCTGATGAATTTCGTGAAATGACTTGCATGGTTGCTACATAAAATAAGATGGACAAGAAAGTAATTCAGTAGGAATCATGACCCACTAAATGAAAATCATAATACAAATATTAGCATCCAATGCAACAGTGAGTATTGAAGATCTATTCTGAGCAACGAGAAAAGGAATAGTAGTAGAATCAATCCCAATGGTAAATTTCAGGAGATAACAAATTATCTTATTTGCAGTATCATACACAGGAGTCTCATGAGAAGATGATACTAGTTATATAAAGATGTGTTCCATGACCAGACCCATTTTTTGGTTCAAGTGAACAATTTGTAATTATAGGCCATCTAACAAAGCATCCAGAAATAAAGATGCAACATAAACGGCATTCTAGTTGTGAGCAGTAGATGCTAGTTTTTTCAGCAAGATACTAATTGGAGCAATAGAAAAGTGCATAAACTCGTGAAAGAAGCACATTTTCACCAACAAATATTAGATATTTCCAAGTGTTATCATGCTGTAAAAGAATTTGAGATGTAAGATAATAGCAACTTACCTGGAGTAACCCTCAATCCATCGTTTTGCTTATCCGAGTTGGGTGGACCTCTGCCGGCATAGGCAGGGTGGACCTGTTGAAGATGAGAAACCAAGCCCCATGAGTTATCCTTATCCAATGTTGGGAGCTGGATAGATGAATAGCCAAACATTACTGGCAAACTCCCAGGATTTGACGATTGTGTGCCCATTCGCTGCTCACTGTTAGAAGTAGGTATCACTTGCATCATTCCTTGCATAGTATGCCCTGAAGTGGCAGGTGCACCAATAGAGCTAGATTCTTTTATGGGAAATGAGTATGACATATTCATGATATTTGCAGGTCGGACTGAGAATGGAACTCCGTAGTTCAAGTTCGCATGGGACATATCAGTTTCTGATGAACCATTATTCCTCTTTTGTCCTTGTAAGTCTACAACACTGGAATCAGAAAACCCGCAGACCTCCTTTGGAACATCAGAAGAACCACCAACTCCAATAAAACGTTTGGAGCCATCATCATGATGAGAGACCAACAGTGACGTTGAACCTTCAACATCAGACTCCGCCACATCTTCGTTTTCAGCAGTAGATCCATCTTCGGTTGTTATAGAGATATGTGATGCTTTCTTGTCATGGAAATCAGAATGATGAACATCCCCCTGATGCTTCTTCAGATTACTCATCTCATCAATCAAGAGTTTACGTTTGTTACCAAGCTCTGGTCTTTTTTCCTCTTCAATATCAGCAGGTCTACTGCTTGAAACCCACAGCCCCCTACTGTTCAAATTCATTGAAGCATCAACATCGGCATTTGCCTTAGAAAGATCATTAAAGAAGTTCTCCTGAGGTTTCAGTGAATCACTTATTTGAGACCCAGCACTTGCATCCTGCTTCTGGGTGCCAGCATGAAGGAAGCTTTTGAAATCATCCACCAATTTGTTGCCTCTATCACCTTCCTCCATCCTATTATCTGATGAACAACCATTTTTACCTTTTGATTTAGCAGATGATCCTCCACAACCAAGACCAAGGCTAAGCTCAAGACCGTTTTCATCCTCCATATCACCCATCACCATCAATAGATGTCAACCTGGTGGACTTCTAAAATCCTATCTTTTACATAAACTGCCTTTACAGGTTGCCCGAGAATGAAGAGCTAAACACCTCCCAATAACCTGGAAAAGAAAAGAGTTGATTTTGTTAAAAGAAGTGAAAAGAAAAAAAAAAAAAAAACCAATAAAATTAATTCCAACAAGAATGCCATAAATAAAAAAGGAACAAGAAGCAACATTTAAATAGTTGATACTACAACATGATTTGTATAATTGCACACTATATCCGTTAATCAAATAGCGACTTAAGCTCACTAAGAAAGAACATTGTTGATTTAATTAAAATGTTGATAGAGGAAAATTTTCATAGAGGAGAATAATTTTCTCATTCATGTTCTTAAATAGGATTCAGCAAATACAATAACTCACTCAAACAAATAGTTGCATATTTATGGCATTAATGATCAAGCAAGAACAACTCTGTTGAGTTTAAGACATTTCAAGTTGAGAAAGCAACAACTCAAAGAAGAATAGCACATACAATTCCCAAAGCAAAATGTTCGCATGTCCTTCATATTAAGGGGAGTAAACAAATCATCTTTCAACCCAATGTCTAACAGCCATCAGCAAGCATAGATATAAGACCCAAATTAAGTGACATCTTTGTTTTCTGAGTAAGTTGTAGTAGTAGGAACAAACAAATCAGACCCCAATATTCACTATCCCACCAAAAACAACTCGCTCATATGGTTTAGCAGAGCTGAATAGTGAATCCAAACGAAGAGTAAACAAAAACACACAACACAATTCCACGAATTTCATTTTCTACCGTCTTCCTTCTATTTCTCAGACATCAATAAAAAGTAACCAGATCTATTCAGCATCAAGTTATCCATGGCAGACAAAAACAAAATACAAAGTTAAAAAAAAAAAAAAAAAAATTGAACTTATGCATATAAGTAGCACGCGATGGGAACTTAGAATTAGCTCTCTAATCAAATTCTAATCAAGAAACAATCAAAGGAAATCATCACCAAACTCTCACAATTTCAATTTGAAAAATTCCAAAAAAGATTCCATAAGATCATAATTCCTTAATTGGATGAAGAACACAAGTGAAAGAGGAAGTAAGAACGAATAATACCTGAGAAAGAGGATTCGAAAACGCAGGGGCAAGCGATCCTCCACAGAGAGAGAAGGGTAAAAACAAAACTAAAGAGATGATTTTTGGTACGCAGCAGAGAAAGTGGAAGAATTGTTCAAAATCAACGCCAACCTAATTTTTTTTTTTTTTTTTTTTACTGTTTCTTATTTATTGCTACATGTGATTTTCATGCAGATTGGATCCTCTTTGGCCCAGTTTTTATTTTTATTTTTAATATTTACCATCTCCTGACTGTCTGTTCCAATTTCCAAATACTTTGGCTTATTTGATGGGGTATCTGAGAAAGGATCAATTTTATTTAAAGTAAATTTTTAAATATAATTTAATTATATAATTTAAAACCTTTTTTTTTTTTAACCCAAATTAGCCGACTTTGACTTTTATTATTTACAATATGCTTATTATTATGTAATTACCGAATTTTACAGTTGTTATTACCTAATATAGGTAAATGTCACTATTAACTGATTTAAAAATATATTTATTTTCACTAAAAAAAACATTTCAGTCTATTAAGTTGCAAAAACCAGGTTTAGTACCGTGTCAAAAAAAAAAAAAAAAAAAAAAAAATCAGTTCAATGCAAATTATAAAGCTACAATTGCCATTTTTGTCCCTGGTTATCAAATAAAAAAATAAAACTAAAATTACATGTAAAATTTAAACGATTAAAAATTTTGAAACAATTTTAAAAATCGGACTAGATTGGTTGGTTAAATTAGGTTTGTTTGGAATAAGCGACACGTATAATCTAAAGATGGCCAAGCCCAAGAGAAGCTAAGAATTAGCTGGTCACACAAACAAACCACAAAATTGTTTGATTATTTCTCCGTAAAAGGCTTAATTTTATTTTGAAAGAAAAAATTACTGTCATGCGTGGTGTGTACGATTTGTTGAAAATGAAAATAGAAGTGAGAATAACTTAAAAAGTTGTTGAAAAATTAATTTCCAAAAAAAAAAAAAAAAAGCAATAATTGTGACTCAACCTAGCCCGGATGTGGGTGTGCTTGTGATATAATTTTCAAAATATACAAGCAACACATTTCAAAACCTTGTTAAGCGAAATCAAGTGACTATTTGACTCTACTGTTGCTTTTGTTTATTTATTGATGATTGATGTTTCCTGTTTGTTAATTGATAATTAATATTTGGTAATAATATTATATATTTTTACTATTATAATATAAATAATTAATACAGAACAAATAAAAATAAGTATTTATCGTGTAAAACATGTTTTCTATGCTGATGGAAAACAACAATTTTTTTTCGTAAAAATCCATCAGCAACTATCAATAAAACCTAACCAAATACCTATATTAAATATCAAACAATACTTGAAGCATAAATATCTAAACGGGTCTAAATACTTCCAACGTGGGATAATAAAAGCAAATGCAAGACACTCCTTTACATATTTTTTTACACTTATTTCGTGTAGGTTATATGTCCGGCTTTATATAGCTCTATAATAATGTTCTAAAAATTTAATAATGTTCTAAAAATTTAATAATGTGTTTGAAATACTTAATTAATGACTATAATTTTGTTTGAGATCTTTAGTTTATTAAATTGCTCTTGAAATGTTAAATTTTAACATACTATATGACGGTTCCAAAATAGCTAGCTACAGTACTAGAGGGGGGTGAATAGTACTGTAGGACGAATAAAAATTTTTGCAAACTCTCTTTTAAAAATTCTCTTTGAAGAAACACAAGTTTTATAAAAATGCGGAATTAATTAAAATAATAAAACTTGTTAACATAAAATTGCTTTTGTAAAAATGGTTTTAAGTACTAAAGCAATTAATTTAAATTGCAAAAATTTAAATAGCATAAAAATATAAAGAGCGTAGAGATAGAAAAATGCAAACGCCGAATTTTATCCTGATTCGACCCAACCGGTCTACGTCCAGTCCCTAAGCCAACCTCTTGAGATTTCCACTAACTTTTCCTTTACGGGGAGGACACAAGCCTGCGTTATTTTTTGCGAGTTCAAGTAACAAACTCAATACTTTTGCAGACTCAGTATCAAACCTATACCGTTACTTTTTGGAACTTAAGCAACAAACTCTACCGATGCTTTTTTGAAGCGCAAACACCAAACTTTTAAAGCCTTTGTTGATCTCACCACCAACAAAGTAAAACCCCTTCACACAATCTTGTGTGAAAATAGAATTCCCGAATATGTGAATATTTGAATGAACAATATTTTTCTTCTTCTCTTTGATCTCTTTTGGCAATTAGGAAGACTTATGAGTTGAAAGTTTAAAGTGTGAGTGTTTCTTGATTTGTCTTCCCTTGCCTTCAAGTCTCCTTCTTCTTCCTTTTTATAAGAAAATAGAATTGTAGCTGTTTGATACACCTCCTAAAGGATGATGACCGTTAGCTTCAAGTCATAAGGAGTATATGGCCTTTAGTTTCATCACTTGAAGAAGAATGAGCTTTGGTTGATGTGAATCGAGACAGCCTGATCTTTGGTTTAACTTGTCTAATCAGTTTGGTTGATGCAAAGAATAATAACATCCTTTCAGATGCTGATTTATGGAGAATTCGGTGCAAAATGAAGCTTAATAGTTTATTTGTGAGGAATGTATGAGCCCATTAGGAATCTTCTGGGCCTAATTAGACTTCTACGTATGAGCGAAGGATAATTAAGTGTTAGCACTTAAGGCACCCATAGGGAATATGTATGGATTTCGAATTGGGCTTAGATATCCATATTTAATTGTTGTTTTTTTCAATAAGTGAGTTGTTTTGGGCTTAAAAATCAACCCATAAACAACCCTCAAAAGGGAATTTCGTTTTTCATCCTTATTGCATAAGGATTAGTTTTAAGTTTTCCTTATTTGTTTTTATTTAAGCTGTCCTAGTCCGACAAGGTTTAAGTTTTCTATTTAAACACCAATGTAATAGTTAAAGAGGATGGATGAAATTTAATACAATTCAGATTTTTCTCTCTTTGTTGAAATTCCAGCTCGGGGCTGATTTTAAATTTTGTGAGTTTGTGAGATCGAGTTATTCATTCTTACAATTTTATCTTGATTATGAACAAGTATTGTGGTAAGGTACTTGTGAATCATCCAACATTCAGGTTCTAAGATTGCTTAATCGAAGGTGTCAGGTTTGAATCCCTTTCATTGTCGCTTAAACAAATTTCCCAAGTCTATCAATCAAGGTTTGAATCAAGGTTTGAATTTTTATGCTTTTGTCTCAAGGCTGCCAGCTCATGTATAACATCAATTATTCCTTTTTCTAGCTGAAAATCAGCCTCATTTTCCAGAAATTCCAGCGTAATATTATTATGCATCACCACCTGCAATTTATCTTCTTTTGACAGCTCAAATACTAGTTCTACTAGTGGATCAGTAACATCAATGCTACATACGGAAGACACATCGTTAGGAAATTTCATCGCATCATATACATTAAATTGAACCGTTTTACCGTCGAACTCCATGGTTAGTGTTCCTTTATGAACATCAATTTTTGTTCGAGCGGTAGTTAGAAAGGGCCTTCCTAACAAAATTTCCAATGATTCTTTAGAGCTTTCACCGTATTCCATATCAATGATGTAAAAATCTGCTGGAAAGATTAATTCACCCACCTGCACTAAAACATCTTCTAACAATCCTTCAGGGTAAACAATAAATCTGTTAGCAAGTTGAATTACTACTCCTGTTTCTTCTAAGGGACCAGCATTTAAAGATAAATAAATAGATTTAGGCATAACATTAATAGATGCACCCAAATCACACATTGCCTTATTAATGCTAGTTTTTCCGATTTGACAAGGAATAGCAAACATACCTCTATCTTTACATTTTTGTGGCATACTACCTTGAAGGACAGCAGAAACGTTAGCGCCCATAGTTATCTTTTCATATCTAATTTTCTTGACTTTGTTAGCACATAACTCTTTCAAGAACTAAGCATAACGAGGTATTTGACGAATAGCATCAATTAAAGGAATATTTACCTCGATTTTTTGAAAAACTCAAAAATATCCCTATCCTCTTTCTCTTTTTTAGATTTATCAAATCGAGAAGGAAAAGGAGGAGGGATAGTGATATTTTTGGATGAGGACTTACCTGTAACTGGAAGAGGCAGCAGCTGTTCGCCCTCTTTTTCAATGCTTTCTTCGTGTTTACCTTGCTGATTCTCCTTTACCGGTTGCTCAACTGTCTTGCCACTTCTTAATGTAATGGCACTGGCATTCTGCTTTGGATTTACCTCCGGTTGGGAGGGTAATTTCCCTTGTGATTGGATCGAGCTTAAAGCATTAGCCAATTGCCCAATATGCTTCTTGATCTCTACGATTTCAGCATCTTTCTTTTCTGAATTTGCCAACAACGTTTGAAGCATCTCTTCCATTTGTTTGTTTGGATTTACACCAGCATAATTTGGTCTAGGCTGCAAGTTTGGTTGCCTTGGTGTATAGCTGAGATTTGGATGTTGACGCCACCCCGGGTTATATGTATTTGAATAGGGATCATTCAATTTAGGAGCTTGTCCTTGAAATCCACCGAAAGCATTCAACTGTTCCGAACTATCTTCTTGCAACATTGGGCAAGCCTCCATGTAATGAACCGTAGCGGCACAAATTCCACACTTCTTAACGGGAGCCATTTGTCCCATAGCTAAAGTCTGCACAAGATCAGTTAGTTTATTCAATTTATCTTCAATATTAGATTCTCGTACCTCACAAGCTTTTCGCGGGATCTCTTGTTGCCTTCCGAATTGTTAAGAAGTTTCAACCATAGCTCGAATCAACTCTTTTGCAGCTGTAGGTGTTTTGTCCAGAAAACTTCCGCCGCTTGCAGCATTCACCATCTTCTTTTCCATGGTCAACATTCCTTCGTAGAAATATTGAATCAAAGAATTTTCAGCAATTCCATGTTGTGGACAGCTTCCACACAACTTTTTGAAGCGTTCCCAATAATCATGAAGGTTCTCTACATCTCTCTGCTTGATTCCGCTGATCTCTCTTCGAATATCCGCAGCTCGGGAAGCTGGAAAATATTTTTCCAAGAATAATTGCAGCATGTCGGGCCATGTTGTAACTGTTCCGGATGGTAAATTGAGTAACCATTCCTTTGCCGAATCCTCCAATTAGAATGGAAAAGCTCTTAATTTGACTTGCTCTTCGGTTATTCCATGAGGACACATACCCGAATATACTATATGAAATTCTTTAAGATGCTTGTGTGGGTTTTCGTTTGCCAACCCGTGGAACTTAGGAAGTTGATGAATCAATCCCGATTTGAGCTCAAACGCAGCATTCAGGTTCGGATAAAGAATGCACAGGGGCTGGTTGTTTGTTTCCGGTGTATTCAACTGCCTCAACGTTCGTTCAGCCATTGTCGCTTGTGCTGGAACCTTTTTTTCTGGTTTGTTGCTACTATTCCCTTCTTCTTTGCTATCGCTTTGGGAAAATTCTTCAATTAATTCCTCTTTGTTGGGGACTGAAGATGAGGCAGCTTGTGCCTTTTGTAATTTTTCCTCTTTCCGGAGCTTCTTTTCAGTCTTCTCAATTTCTGAATCAAAAAGAATGGGCTCCGAAATATTGTTCCTGGTCATAAAAAAAAAATTAAATCAAGTTAGAATAACTCCCCGGCAACGGCGCCAAAATTTGACGTGAGTCGAATCCGTCAAAAATAAATTAATAATTCTCAACCTATTCCTTGCAAAATTAATTTGTAGATAGAGTAAGTGGAGGTCGAACCCAAGGGAATTAACTACTCAATTTAATTAAAGATTATGACCTAATAAAAATAAATAAAGAAGAAAAAAAAAGGATTTGAGATTGTGAAATTAAAATAAAACAGTTGTAAGAAAATAGGACTAGCAATTAAATTAAATTGGAGATTGATTGAGAGAAAACTTCAGCTAAAGGAATTTTAAACAGCAATTCATACCATATTGATCATTGATAGAAATTATGACGTCCAATTAATTATACCGGATTGGTTTGGGATATTCTTCCTTAATAATGAATTAATCAAGTAAGACTGTAACTAATTCCTAATTGACGGATAACCTCACCTTCGCGGTAGAGATTCAATCAATCAAAAGCATGAAGATTTAGAAGAATCCAATCTTGGCTAACCGATTCAAGCGAATTCGATTCTGAAACCAAATTATTTATTCATTCAATATTATAAATCTCCTAATCCTTATATTAATGTCACGGTGGAATTAACCCGATTTTGTCAGAAACTGATTAATTTTCCAACATAAAGAAAATTCGAAATATAATTATTGATTACTACCTTCAATTGGTTCAATTAAGATTACGATTAATTTCCTCAAATAGGAAATTGTTAAGTAATTCTAAGAACAAGCCATTATCATTCAAAGATTAAATAACAAAATTAAATCTCCATGAATAAATAAACGATAAATTAAAAGGAGAAATTAAAGTGAAACGATCTCACAATATGGATGAATAAACCTTGTCGATTAATCCCTTAGCCGAAATTAAAATTTTAGCTACACATAGCTAAAAGAAAATAATACATGAAGAGAAAAATAATGTTGAAGAAAAATAATAGAACTTGGAAGAAAGAAGGAGAGAAGGACGTTCCAGAGAGAGAGCCAGAGATTGACTCCTAAAACTCTCTTAAATACTATCCTCTTGAAAACCTACTTTGAATCCAACTCTCATTAGGAGAAATAACAATACTCCTAAATAAGAAATATAACTAATTTAGAAAGTAGTAAAAATAATCAATTATCCTAAATTAATGCTATCAAAACTTCCTAAATAATTGCTGGAAATTGGCTTCCATGATAAGCCTTTTTTCCTTAATTTCAGTTCTTCCCTCTTTTGCAAAACAGCCCCTGCCGCAGCTCCCTTAGCCTTGCGCAAGGCTAATTATGGTTCAGTTCCAAAAGACCCCAAATTTTCCAAATTTTGTCTCCTTTTCTTCAAAACATTCCTGAAAACACAAAATTCACTGAAAGCAAGTAAAAGGGCCCAAAATTGTGAATTTAAAAATCAAAATGAAACATATTTCATAGCAAAATACCAATATAAAAACGAGTTATCAACTTGTCTAATCAGTTTGGTTGATGCAAAGAATAATAACATCCTTTCAAATGCTGATTTATGGAGGATTCAGTGCAAAATGAAGCTTAATAGTTTATTTGTAAGGAATGTACGAGCCCATTAGGAATCTTCTGGGCCTAATTAGACTTCTACGTATGAGCTAAGGACAATTAAGTGTTAGCACTTAAGGCACCCATAGGGAATATGTATGGATTTCAAATTGGGCTTAGGTATCCATATTTAATTGTTGTTGTTTTCAATACGTGAGTTGTTTTGGGCTTAAAAATCAGCCCATAAACAACCCTCAAAAGGAATTTCGTTTTTCATCCTTATTGCATAAGGATTAGTTTTAAGTTTTCCTTATTTGTTTTTATTTAAGCTTTCCTAGTCCGACAAGGATTTGTTTTCCTTTTCAGTTTAAGGTTAGGTTTAAGTTTTCTATTTAAACACCAATGTAATAGTTAAAGAGGATGGAATTCAGATTTTTCTCTCTTTGTTGAGATTCCAGCTCGGGGTTGATTTTTAATTTTGTGAGTTTGTGAGATCGAGTTCTTCATTCTTACAATTTTATCTTGATTATAAACAAGTATTGTGGTAAGGTACTTGTGAATCATCCAACATTCAGGTTCTAAGATTGCTTAATCGAAGGTGTCAGGTTTGAATCCCTTTCATCATCGCTTAAACACATTAGGATTGGTTTGTTATCACTAATCTTTGTGTCATGCTTGTGAAATTCGAATTATATATTGCTGTCCTTAGTGATTATAATTCATTCTTCTATATACTTTGCTGCAATTGAATAAATTCTATTGAACAAGTACCTAACCCTCAAATTCTGATTCATTGTTCAATTTGTTTTAAATCCTTCCAGATAGATCGGGGAAACTTGTTGATTTCGGTTTCTTAGCCGATATCACATCATTGGTTATTAAGTGATAAGCATCCATAAGAAAGATAGCCGTTGATCTCAAATGTTTTATGGCCGTTTGTACTTTTGATACTCAATTAATAAAGCCATAAAGCAAAGTATAGGTGAGTTCTTTACATAATAATGTCATGTGACAAAATTTGAAAAGAGAAAAGCATGTGTAACCTAAGTATCAAACTGTGGCTAAAGTTTGACTATTGATCCATAAGTGATCTCAAGATGAGGATACTTTTAGCTTTGGTTTCAAACTCAAGTTATAAAGTCACATGTGGTATGACTAAAAAATTGATCTCAAATCTTTTCACCTTATAAGTAAACATGAGTTCAATTTATAAGCATGTATGTGGCCGAATTGATCTCAAAACATTTCACCTCATAAGCAAACATGAGTCAATATATGTAGCCGAATTGATCTTAAGAACTTTTCACCTTATAGTCAAGTATGAGTTCAATCTTGTAAGCATATATATATATATATGGCCGAAAAGATCTCAAATCTCTTTAACTCATAAACTATCATGAGTTCAATCTTATAAGCATATATATATATATATATATATATATATATATATATATATATATATATATATGTGTGTGTGTGTGTGTGTGTGTGTGGCCGAAATATAATGATCTCAAAATCTTTCAAGTCATAAGCCAACATGGGTTGAGCAAATATGGCCCAACAAAATAGATTATCAAATCTTTTTTATCTCATAAGCTCATATGGGCTCATATATATATATATTGATGGATTCGGTAAAATCCTCTGGGTGATCCGAGTCCGATTACTGCTTTGACCGGATCTAACTTAGTTCCTGCAAGACAAAACGATGAGACACCGGAAACCTCTGGGGTATACTCCGATGCCTAAGTTAGTATGCTCCTGTGTGTTGGAAAGTACTTTTAGGAGAATTAGGAATAGAATTCAATAGCCCTTACCTCAGGCAGAGTATCCTCCTTTTATAGGAGGGAATAGTAGAGTTGGATTGATATTGAAAGAGCTTCCACGTGGGTGGTGTTCCTGCCCTAGTGAAACACGGAGGTGGATTCCTAGTTGGACACCACCTCTTCCCCTAGGATCTCTCCGCGGATCCAAGGAACTTATCTGCTCAGGGGCGGTTGGGATCCGGATGCGGGAAGCAGTTGCTTAAGCCGGGTGATGTGATACGGATCTGGACTACCGGACTGGGCCGGGTGTACCGGACCGAACCGTGAATACGGACCGGATGCCATCAGAAGCCCCCCCTTAAGTCTGAAGTAAGCCCTTTAGGGTTTAGCGCCTAAAACCCTGCCTGGGAACGCGTGCTCACCCACTGTCTGCCACGTACTGTGCAGCCACAGGGACGCGACCTTCGATGCGTCTTAAATGCTGCAACCTTTCGATTTCCCACCAGCGGGGTATTTAAGTCGCTGATTTCTGCTCTGGGCGTCATTCCATCATTTCAGGCGCTTTCATTTCTCAAAAATCCAGTAAGTGCTCTCTTCATCCTTTCTGCTATTTTCCTGTGTTTCTTCAGTTCTTAGTTCTAGGGTTACTGTTTGGTATGGGTTCTTCGAGCTATTCGTGGACCGCGAGCACTGCTCCTCGCCCTGTGTCCCCTTCTGTGGAGGTGGATTCTGACGCCGCGAGGCTCTCCACCTCTGAATCCTCTGAAAGAACTTGCTCCGCCGGAGAGACCAGTGCACCAGTCAACCTCCCTGAGTCATCTCGGTTGGTCAGAAGTACCTCAGGGAGAACCCTTACCCCCAGGATATCCCAGATGGCCTCCTTTATTGCTTTCCGCAAGATACATCAGTTGGTTTCTGATTACCCCTGGTTGGAAGCCTGCGAGTGTCTCATCCCTGCTTCTGACCAGCGGGTTCATCGACCGCTGCCCGGCTATTTCTCCATCTATCTTCACCACGTTGTGGGTGGCTTCACCTATCCACTCCCGGAGGGGATATGCTCTGTCCTGAACCGGTACGGGGTATGTCCGGCCCAGTTGCACCCGAATGTGATGGAGGACGTGTGCGCCATGTATTGGTTGTGCTGTAACCTCAGCATTCAACTGACCGGTTCTCTCTTCCGGCATATCGCCACCCCGGTTCTCCGAAACTCCAATAGCGACCATCTGACAATGGCTAAGGGGCCTCTCTTCCGGTTTTTCTCTGGCCGCACCTCTTCGGTGAAGGGGTTCAAGGGTCTGTTTTTCTTCATCAAGTTGAAGGAAAATGTGCCAACATTTCCCACCGCCTGGTCTTTCCGGCCCGCGAGCGAGATGAGGGGGGAGAAGGATAAGCTCTCCCCCCGGGAGCAAGCCAACCTTGATCTGTTGACGGCGGTCCCGACTCAGTATTGGAAGCTGCAATATGCCACGAGAGCTTACCGCCAAGGGTTGCCTCTGGCAGCGCTTGATGACCGGACCGGTCTCCCTGTGTTCTTTAATGATCCCTTAGAGGGCCAAGGTATTGATTTACTTATTTTTGTATTCTCACTCTGTGGCAGGGATGTCACTCGCTGATACTGTTGCAGCCTTGCGTGCCCGAAAGAACGGATCAAAGGCATCTACTACCGCGCCGGCTCCGGTTCCTGTAATCAATCCGGCCGTTCCGGGTCCTGTTGCTCCTGTAGTGAACGCGGAGCCTGTAGGAAAGAAGAGGCCCGGTGCCCTTGCATCCGGGATGGATAAGGGCAAGAAAACCCGAGTGGTACGTTCTTCACTTTTTTCCTTTTAGCATGAGACTCCGGATTGTGCTTACTTTTTGTTATGCAGGAGGTGGTACCTGACTTCTCGGGTCCGGTGAACACTGATAGCCCGATACGGGATATTCTAATGTCCAAGTTTGGCCAAGATGCAAGCCTTGTTGATCCTTTAGTGCAGCTGGAGCTGAGCAATGGCATGTATCTCCCTGCTGACTCCTCCCGGGTGAAGACTATGTCCAACCGGAGCATAGGGACCAGAGTCTTGAGCAAGCTATACACGGTAAGTCCTAGATTCTTTCCTTTACCTTCTGGCTGTATCTGACTGTTTCTCCGCAGGCCATTCCCTTCCTCTACAAGGAGTTGAAGAGGGTTGAGGAAGCTGACCGGATCCTCGATCAGAGCATTACCGGTGCTCTGGAGAGGAAGAAGCTGGAGGAGAGCCTGGCGAAAGCGAAGGCTGAGGCAGAGTAACAAAAGAAGGCGCTTGATGATATGACTGCCGAAAATGTGGCCCTCAAGCATTCTCTCGAACTAGCCGAGGCGGCCCTCGAGCAGGAGAGGAAATCCCGTGAAAGTGACCGACTGGCGGCAGAGGAGAAGTTGAAGGAGAGGACCCTTACCTACGGGCGTCTTGCCTTACTGTATGGGGACCGTATGCTTCAAAGGTGCTCTGAGGTCTACCCGGATGTTGCTTTCGGGGACATAGAAGTGGATTTCCCGGATGAAGCCGATCTCCCGGACGAGGATGATGATGTCCCTCCAACCGCCTCAGCGCCTGAAGAGGGATCAGCTGAGGGGTCCGGCAATCAGAATAGGGATTGACATTTTGTACATGTATATTTTTCCCATTAAGGGCATTTAATGAAACAAGTATATATTCTCTTTCGATGCGGTTCAAGAATTATTTCTTTGTTTGAATGCAAACTTAACGCATCTGTTTATGGCCACCCTTTTCAAGCCGAGTCTAGATTCGGAATCGAATGTTAACCCAGGACTTAAATTTTAATCGAATGCGAATGGGAGGGTCGTGCATGCACTTATTCGAAAGCGAATTAAAATGGCCAAGTACCTTAAAAGAAATATTCGAAAGTGAATAATAAAATGATGTATTCGAAAGTGAATCTCCATTTAATATAAAGTTGCAGCATTAAAGTTACAGTACTACAACTATAGTTGCCTCATTAAAAACCTCGGTAGGGAAAACCCTGTGGGAAAAAACCGCTATCGAGGGAAAAAGAGTGCAACGTGTTCTACTAGTAGTATTTCCTAAGTGCCCTGGAGTTCCATGTGCGTGGAATGTCTCTTCCATCCATGTGGCATAGTTTGTATGTAGCCGGTCCAAGGACCTTAATGATCCGGTATGGTCCTTCCCATTTGACTGCCAATTTTCCTCTTCCTTCTCTAGCCTGTGAGGCCTCCGCGTCTCGTAATACTAGATCTCCCTGCTGGAAGGCGACAGCCTTTATTTTCTTGTCATGGTACCGGGCGACTTTATTCTTGTATGCCGCCATGAGGACGAAGGCCCTCTCCCTCCTTTCCTCCAGTGAGTCCAAGTGAAAGCACAAGTTGATGTCATTCTGGGCTTCGCTGTAGTAGGTAACTCTGTCACTTGGAGAGCCAATTTCTATCGGGATTACTGCTTCGGTACCGTACGTTAGGGCGAAGGGGGTTTCCCCTGTGGCCCGTCTTGGGGTAGTTCTGTATGCCCATAGCACGCTGTTCAATTCATCCACCCATGCTGCTTTATGCCCTTCCAGCATCTTTTTGATGTCGTCGCATATGGTGCGGTTGGTGACCTCTGTCATGCCGTTGCTCTGCGGGTGGGCAACCGAGCTACACCTATGTGAGATGTGGAAGCTTTCGCAGAAATCTTTGAATTTTCTGGAGGTGAACTGAGTCCCATTGTCCGTGATGATGGTATTCGGTATGCCGAATCTTCCCAGGATGTATTCCTTGACAAAGGAAATCACTCTCTCGGGGGTGATGGTAGAGAGGGCTTCTGCTTCTACCCATTTGGTGAAGTGATCAACCGCTATGATTATCCACTTCCTCTGTCTGCTTGCTTCCGGTAACGGACCCACGAGGTCGATCCCCCATGTTGAAAAGGGCCAAGCCGTTAGGATTGGCTGTTGCTCCGCCGGTGGTTGGCTGGTTTTCTTTGCGTGTACCTGACATTGGTGGCAGGCATAGATGTAGGCCTCTGCGTCTTCTCTCATTGTTTCCCAGTAGTATCCCATGAGCATTGCTTTACGGAGTATGGTTAGGGCGGCCTGATGTGACCCGCAGATCCCTTCGTGGAGCTCTCTCAAAACATAATTGCCTTCTTCTGGCGGGATGCATTTCATCCAGGGGCGACTAAAAGACTTGCGGTAAAGTTGCCCGTCTATGATAGCATATCTTGAAGATTTCCTCGAGATCTGGCGAGCCGTTGGTTCGTCATCCGGTAATTTTCCTTCCTTCAGGAAGTCCATGATGGGTGTAATCCAGCAGGTTTCATGGTGGCCTACCGTAAGGACTTCGTTTTTCTCAATGCTGGGGTGAGACTGTACTTCATACGGACAGTGTAGATATTGCCACTCTTCTTTGCTGGAGGCAGCTTTAGCGAGTTCGTCCGCAAGGCGGTTGGCTTCCCGGGGGATGTTTTCAATCTTCCACACTGTACCTCGTGCCTCAATCTGTTTCAGCAAACCCCGGACGGTGTCCAAATATCCCTTCATGGCCGGGTCTCGGACTTCAAAGTGTTTGTTTATCTGGTTGGAAACCAATCTGGAATCACTGAGTATCCGGACTCTGTCTGGCCCTATTTCTTTGATTAGCTCCAGGCCTTTGATCATGGCTTCGTATTCTACCGCATTGTTCGTTGTTGGGAAGTCCAATTTCACTGCATAGGAGAGTTGGATCCTGTTCGGTCCTTTGATGTATACACCTGCTCCGGCCCCTTCTTTTGACGACGCTCCGTCCACAAAGACGTCCCATTCTTCAGATGGAGGTGTTGAGTTGTGCTCAAGATTTTGGAACTCTGTTACGAAGTCTGCTAGGATTTGGGCTTTTAAAGCTTGCCTAGGCTCGAATCTGATGTCAAATTCCCCCAGGCGTATCGCCCTTTCCGCCAATCTCCCGGATGTTTCGGGCCGTTGCAGCACCTTTCTGAGTGGGAACCCGGTTCTCACGATGATAGTGTGTGCCTGGAAGTAGGGCCTCAATCTATTGGCCGCCGAGAGCAGGGCCAGTGCCATTTTTTCAATGTTGGGGTATCTTGTCTCCGCCCCTCGTAGTACCTTGCTGGTGTAATACACCGGATACTGTTGCCCATCCTCTTCTCTTACGAGGACCGATCCGACAGCTTCCTCTACCGCTGCCAAGTATACATACAATTTTTCTCCCGGTATTGGTCTGCTCAGCAGCGGGGGTGATGTGAGGAATTTCTTCAATTGGTCAAACGCCTCGTGGCATTCCTTGTCCCACTTGAAGGCCTGCCCTTTTTTGAGTGCTTTGTAAAATGGCATGCATCTTTTTGCCGAGAATGAGATGAACCTTCCTAGGGCTGTGACCCTTCCATTTAGCTTTTGGATGTCATTGAGGGTCTTGGGTGGAGCCATTTCTAGTACTGCCTTTATCTTCTCCGGGTTTGCTTCAATTCCTCTTTGTGAGATCATGAATCCCAGGAATTTGCCGCCCCGTACTCCGAATATGCATTTTTCCGGATTCAGCTTAAGTTTGTACTTCTGGAGGATGCCGAATGCCTCCCTCAGATCCCTGGGGTGATCCTTCATTGTCCGGCTCTTGACAATCATGTCGTCCACGTACACTTCGACAGTTTTCCCAATCAAATCTTTAAACATACAATTCACCAACCTTTGGTAAGTAGCTCCAGCGTTTTTCAATCCGAAGGGCATGACCTGGTAACAGTATGTTCCTCTGTGCGTAATGAAGGAGGTCTTCTCTTGGTCCACTGGGTCCATAGGTATCTGGTGATATCCTGATGCTGCGTCCAGGCATGAATATATGGCGTAGCCGGCCGTCGAATCCACCAGCTGGTCAATGTTGGGCAGTGGGTAACTGTCTTTCGGACATGCCTTGTTGAGGTCGGTGAAATCGACGCACATGCGCCACTTTCCACTCGCCTTCTTCACCATCACTACGTTCGCCAGCCATTTGGGATATTGAACTTCCCGGATGTGTCCTGCGTCAAGTAACCTCTGGATTTCTTCCTCGATTGCCCTCTGCCTTTCCGGCGCATACTTTCACCTATTCTGCACTACTGGGGTTGCTTTCGAATCTACATTGAGTGAGTGTTTTATTATTTCTGATGGCACCCCTTCTATGTCACTAATTTTCCAGGCGAAGGTGTTCTGCTCCTCTTTTATTGCTTGTATAATTTGTTCTTTGATGCCACTATCTAACTCTTGGGATATCTGCACGTTCCTGTCCGATGTGACTGTTAGCGTTTCAAGTTTGTCCACCGGCTCTGCCTTCCTTTCTTCTTCCTCTGGGCTCCTCTCTGGCTGTAAGGAAGCGAGGTATGTTCTTTGAGCGGCCTGCTGGCTCCCCCTGGCTATAGCCCATCCGGAGGCGGTAGGTATTTGCAGTGTCAGATACCGGATCGACAAGACGGCCTCTGGTTCCGAGAGAAGCGGTCTACCCAGTATGGCGTTGTATGCCAGAGGGGAGTCTATTATGGTGAAGTCGGCTTTTGTCCTCCAGCGCTACCTGACCTGTTACCGGTACAGTGTGCCCGCTAAGGCCTACTAGTGGGGCATGAACCGGATGGATTCTACTGGGCGCAACTCTAAGCTTTTCTATTGCATGTCTTGTGATGATGTTTGTCGAGCTTCCCGTGTCCACCAAGATACGTTTGACCAAATAACCTTCGATTTCTGCCTCCATGACCAGGGCATCGGCGTGACCCGGTGCTATTCTGTTCTCCGAGAGGGGAGGATTAGGCTTAGCGTCTCTTTCGGCATTCCTTTTGATCTTTTTAACCGGCGGATCTCCCCCAGCTATTACCATGACCACTCCTTTCATTTTTTTAGTCGGTTGACAGTCTTCATCAGCAGGTCTCTTTGATTCCTCCTTGCCTTTTCTTTCTACGAACTTTCGGAGTTTGCCTTTCTTGATCAGTTCCTCGATGTCCTCAGCCAGCCATTTACAGTCATTCATGTCGTGGCCGTTCACGCGGTGATATTTACAGAATGCCTTCTCGTCCTCTCCCATGATCTGTCCTCTCCTAGCTTCTGGGTAGGAGAGGCTCTTCTTGTCCCTGCTTTTTTCTACCGCTACTAGTACCTCACCTAACGGCCGGTTGAGGGGTGTGAATTCTTTCGGTCTTCTGTGGTCCCTTCTCTCTCTTCTGTCCCTCCTGGGTCGCCTGTCCTCTGATCCCCTCTCGCCATCTCTATGGTGCCGGGTTGGCGCGCCTACTTCGTCTAGTTCGATGAATGTTTTTGCCATCGAGATCATCTGTGTTACGTTTTGGGGCTTCCTCAACACGAGGTCGGCCCTTAACCTTTCATTGGTTGTGTTAGCGATCAGTGCCTCTAAAGCAGTATTGAAATCCAGTCTCCGAATCTCCACTGTTGCCAAGTTGAATCTGTCCACGAACTCTCGGAGGGACTCTCCTTGCCTCTATTTTACGTCGTGTAGGGTTCTACTAGCCGTTCCGGTGGGGACCGAACCATAGAACTTCGTGCAGAATTGCTCCCGGAGCTGTTCCTAACTGTTAATCGATGCTGGCTCTAACGTCTCGAACTAATAAGAGGCCGGACCCACCAGCGTTGATGAGAATAGTTTGCACATCAGACCCTCATTGGCCCCTGCTATCTCCATCCTGTTCTTGTAGTTTCTGGAGTGGACATAGGGGTCTGTTTTCCCATTGTAGCTTTCGAAGTTTAGTTGTTTGAATTTGGGATCACATGGCATGCTCAGGATCCGATTGGTGAAGCAGGATCCTCCGCTTTCTAGTAGTGGCTCTTGTATGGGCACTGAGAATCTGGAAAAGTAGTGTTTGAACAACGCCATCATCTTTGGGTCGTCTGCTCCTTCCGGCGTGGGTGTTGCCGCTTGTGTTGGGGGTGGGCCCAGCATGTACCCGTGGGTCGGGTGATAACTTGGCGGAGGTGTCTGGACCAGGGTTTGAAAGTTGGGAAGCCTGGCCTGTGATGTCATTGGAGCCAGTGGAGCCCCGAACATCGCATGTTGAGCTGTGGGATCCCCAAACCCAGGGAATGTGTTGGGCTGATTCATCTGCCTGGTGTCTCCTGGAAAAACAGGAGCTGGGTTTTCGGTCGAAGGGACCCTGGTGTATTCTGGTAGCGGGAAAAGGTTCCGAGCTATCCCCATTCCAAAGCCGTCAATTCCTGTGATCAGAGGGGATGTGCTGCTGCTAATGGTTGGTCCAACCATGCCCTGATTCTGAATCTGAAGAAACGCCTGTCTCAGATCTCTGGCATCAGCGGGGCTCAAATTACTGGCTATTCGATTGATTATAGCTGCCTGGGGAGATATGGATGAGTTCAACGTCGCCTGTGGAGTTGTGGTTGTGAGAGAATCTCCCAAAATGTCTGAAGTCATGTTAGCGGAATTTGGAGTCATGATTATCCGTTCCACGCTCACCGCACCAAATGATGGATTCGGTAAAATCCTCTGGATGATCCGAGTCCGATTACTGCTTTGACCGGATCTAACTTAGTTCCTGCAAGACAAAACGATGAGACACCGGAAACCTCTGGGGTATACTCCGATGCCTAAGTTAGTATGCTCCTGTGTGTTGGAAAGTACTTTTAGGAGAATTAGGAATAGAATTCAATAGCCCTTACCTCAGGCAGAGTATCCTCCTTTTATAGGAGGGAATAGTAGAGTTGGATTGATATTGAAAGAGCTTCCACGTGGGTGGTGTTCCTGCCCTAGTGAAACACGGAGGTGGATTCCTAGTTGGACACCACCTCTTTCCCTAGGATCTCTCCGCGGATCCAAGGAACTTATCTGCTCAGGGGCGGTTGGGATCCGGATGCGGGAAGCGGTTGCTTAAGCCGGGTGATGTGATACGGATCTGGACTACCGGACTGGGCCGGGTGTACCGGACCGAACCGTGAATACGGACCGGATGCCATCATATATATATATATATATATATATATATATATATCTTATGAGTTGAGGATCAACTCTCTTGACCATGTTAAGTTTATATCATAAAGGAATGATATATGCATATATTATTGAGCTCATATTAGCTCATGAGTTAAAAAGATTTGAGAATCAAGTTTTCTGAAGAAGTGAGCTTCTTACCTTTAAGGCTTTAAGCTCATAAGCATATAATGGCCGAATATATGTATCTCATTTAGCTTAAATCTTTCACCTAATAAGCTAATATCATCTTTCAATATCTTTCACTTAATAAGCATATATCAAAACTTTATATTATGCACTTTTCTCAAGTCATAAGCAATAAAGTTGTTGATCTCATTATAAGTCATAAGCTTAGTATAAAGTATGCCAATAATTCTCAAGTAGTAAGACACTTTCTTCAAGACTTATTATCATAGTGTTAAGCTCATAAGCTAAAGTAAGCATACAGTGGCCGCTTATAAAAAAATATATATCTTTTATCCCTTAAGTCAAAATCTTTTACCACATAAGTCAAGATCTTTCAATTCAACTAAAAGGCTAAAATATTTAAACTCATCTCATAAGATAGAATCTTTTAATTTATAAACCAAGATCTTTTCAACTCATAAACTATTATCTAGCATATATATCAATCCTTTATAAACTCAATATGGCAGAGAGAGAGAGAGAGTTGGTCCTTAACTCATAAGGCAATCAAAGTGTATATATATATATATATATATATATATATATATATATATATATATAAAACTTATTATGCCATAAAGAACCTTTATTAAAATAAAAACATTTTAACTTATAAAGCTCTTTAACTCAAGGATAAAGATACTCATTTAA
Organism: Euphorbia tirucalli; assembly: GCA_039660915.1. NCBI lineage: Eukaryota > Viridiplantae > Streptophyta > Magnoliopsida > Malpighiales > Euphorbiaceae > Euphorbia > Euphorbia tirucalli. The sequence goes on along the minus strand of CM077634.1, from coordinate 72,000,378 downwards.
ATTAAATTAAATGTCAACTTGTGACCATCAAAACCAAAGTCAACATTATAAATTTAAATGATAAAAATATATCATTATTATTTTAACATGAATTCTGGTTCTGAATTTAATCCGATTAAACTTCTAATTTTTAACCTTCTTCTTTTACTAATTTTCGATTTTAGAAACCATTGTCTTGCTTTAGTTAGGGATTTCTAGTTTGAATTTTAATATAAATAAACTTTAACTAGAATAAAATCTTTTAATGTCTAACAAGTTTCGAACCAGTTAATTAGATTAATTTTCTTTTTAATCAGATCAATTAGATTAGTTATAAATACAATTATGTCATTCTAATTTAACAATAAATGGTTTTTGGTAATTTTGTATTTTAATATGTTAGAAACAGCATATATACGTAGGAATAAGAAATGAAAAAGGAGCTGAATTATATTGATAATGTTATAAACTTAAATTACAAAAATAATGAATAAACCTTAAACAAAAGAAAAATAAAGAATGGTATGCTGAGGTCCGAATAGGATCAATCTTCCTTAGACAAATTAATTCCCATTGAACTTCTGCCTCCCAAGATACAACAACAACAGAATCGAACTTAACCGTGTGTTAGAAATATCACCATATTAGAACTTAGCAGCAGCTTTGAATTTCGAAAAATAGAGAGAAAAAACTTTTTGAATAATAATGCTACAGGATGAGAGTTAAAGAAAATAAATGACAATTAAGGATAATTGTGTTTAATACAATTAATCTATATAAATATTTCTATTGAGAAATTCAAAAGACTATTTTAGAGGAAAAATAAACGGACCAGAACAAAAGTAAACAGGCCAGAATTGGCCCATTTCAATTTGGTATTCGTGTCGTGTGGGTGCACATTAGACCTGTAGAATTTTGTTTAGCTATTTTTTTTTTTGGCGCGCGTTGGCCCTCCTAATTCCAATCCACGCCTAAAGCTTCGACAAATCTAGCGTAAGCTTTTAACTTTATTTTATTTTTAGCATTTTTTTTAATTAATCTTATAGGTTGTGTTTATATTATGTTTTATATTTTTTTGTATTTGTGTGTTATTTTTTTATTTTTCTTAAATAATTTCACATTTTTAAATATATTTCTATTTTTAAAAACTTTTATTAAAGTCTATAGTGAACTTATTATTTTATGTGTAAACTTAATTATATATTAAACTATAATTGTATAAATTAAATTTTGATTGCGAAAATTTAAAATTTAAAGTCCTTTTTCTATTTTTTATTATACGATGTTTTAGGTTTTTCATTTTATTCTTTTTTATTTGACACTTTACATTACTAATGCATTTTTTACCGTGTTTTCTTAGATTTGCTTTTATTCAAAGTACGAGAGATGTTCATTATTTAATGCAAAAAATACTATATTAAGTTTTGATAATTAAAAAAAAAATTTTTTTGTATGGAAAATAAAGTTTTAGGAGAGAAATATTAAGGGCAAACTAGTTATTTTAGTAACCTAATTAATATTTCATTATTCTTAGAGAACAACCTTAAACATCATATAATAAAAAACAGATAGGTATAATGTAAAGTAAAATATAAATAACAACTTAGAAAAAAAAGGTGGAAATAACATAGACATATAATTTAGATGGTAACCTTGAAAAGATGATAGTTAATATAATAAGTAAATGATATGTGTAAAGTAATGTTTCATTCGAATTAGACCTGTTCATGGGTCGAGTTGGGTTGGGTTACATCGGGTTTGACATAAAAATCTCTTGTCCAAACCCAGCCCAACCCGTACTAATTTTACATCGGGTTCGGACCGCGCTGGGCCAAGCAATTGAAACTCATTCCCAAGCCCAGCCCAACCCGCCTATCAAAAAAATGTTTAAATTTTTTTAATATAACTTATATTAAACAAATTTAATTTACGGATAGTATTTATAGATAATTTATAATCAAAACCACCATGATCATGTTAAATTTCATTATAATATTATAAGTTGAGAAGTACTAATTATAATTACATAATTTAGAGTTTAGACCATAAGCCCGCCATCTAAAGTATTAAAAACCAAAAAGACCTCCCAACATTATAACCCACCAAGTGCCAAAACTATACAATATTGCTTGAATCCCAGTATGCAAAAAAAGAGATTTAAAGAAAAAATTATGGCACTATTACAAACTATTACCCAATATAGGGTAGAAATGAAACTAATTCCAATTTTATGGTGTTTTTGTCAAAGTCCGCATATCACATTGGCGGACATTCCTTTTTTTTCTCCCGCCGCAGGTCCGCCAGTCAAACTAATGGACCCAAAGAGGTCCGCCTATAAAAATAGCGGACTAAAAACGTGCGCCCATAAGAGAGGCGGACTCTTAGGTCCGCTTTCAAGGAAAGCGGACCTAAAAGCTGCCTTGTCCCAGTTGATGGGACAAGGCAGAGTCCGCTTACAGCGAATGCCGACATAGAAGTCCGCATTCCAAAGACGCGGACTCATTTAAGTCCGCGTCTTTGAAATGCGGACGTCTGTGTCCGCATACCCAACACGCGGACAACATGCAGAATCCGTGTCTCCCACCATCCAATCGACAAATCCCAGCCATCCGATCAAAATGTAAAATAATCCCAGCCGTCCGATCAAATTTTATACCTTCATCTTACCTTCATCTGCTTTGTTCAGCTCATTTATACGTTTAGTAAAAAAAACACAGATTTGTTCTTCCTCTCCTTCTCCAACCTTCATCTGCTTAATCAAAAAAATTGATTTCCTTCCATCTTTAATATTTTAGAAGTTAAATTTGTTCAACATTATATCTCTTTCAAGTAAGTTTCCTACCTCTTTTAATTATCAATTTAATTAATTTTTAGTAAGTTTTTAGTAATTATAATTTTATTTTATATTTATATATATTTAATTAAGTTCTTAATTTTTGTTACAATTTTTTTTTTGTAGGATTAGCATTATCAAATTAGGAACGAAAATACTAACAATAATATAACCACCAAATAACAAATATTGTGAAGTATTCAACCCAAGAAAGGTAAATACTAAAATTTTTTGCAAATTTTATATTTTGTAGATTTTGTAGAAATTATGTTGTGAATTTCTATAAATTTTTGTAGTAATATATATGTAATGTGTAAAAAAATGGAATATGTATAAAATGTTCGTTTATAAATTTATATTAGATGTATAATATGTGTTTAATTAAATGTATAAATTTTTTGTATTTTATATATAGGATTAGCATCAACAAATTAGAAACGAAAATCCTAGCACCACAATCATCAAATAGCAGCTATTGTCCTCGTTTATTAAACGTAATATAGGTAAATAAAAAAAATTTATGAAATTTTGTAATTTTTGTATTTTTTTGAAATTATGTTGTGAATTTTTTTAAATTTGTGTAATATATATGTGATTGATGCATGGAAAAATTGAATATGTATATAATATTTGTTTATAAATTTGTATTATATTGATTTTTGTGTAGTATATAAGACCATCTCCAACTCTCCACTCCAAATTTCCAATTATAATAAAAATATTTTAAAATTATTCCTTTCCACCTAACATTTTTATTATTAATATATTTCTTTTTACATACTATATAATATTATTAACATATTTTTTATGAAATTCTTAAAAAAAAAATTTAATGTTAATTAAATATAAAAAAATAATTTAAATTACATAATAATTTTTTAATGTTTATATGTTTCGAAAATCTTAAATATATGATATAAACTATATAGTTTGTATTAGAAATGTCTATTTGATTTATATAAATATATATATATAAATATATATATATCTGCATTTATGTTAGAATTAATTAAAAAATATCATAATTTTATTTAAGATAATTTTTTACATATTTATATTGAATGATTTTTAATTATATGATAGAATAATGTCGACTTCATTACCAATATATATATGATGTATGCAAAAATAGAATATGTATATAATATTTGTTTAGAAATTTTTATTAGATTGATTTTTGTGAAGTCAGTATATAAGACCATTTCCAACTATGCAGTCTAAATTTGCACTCCAAATTAAAATATTTTTAATTTATTCCTTTCGACAAACATTTTTATTACTATTATATTACTTTTTACATACAATTATATTATTCATTGTTTTTAATAAAGGCTAATTCAAAACATTTTAGTGTTAATAATATATAAAAAATTTTAATGGACTGGGTAATGTTTTAATAAATAAATAATTTTATAAAAGAAAATCGTATAGGATATAGTTAAAAAAAATTAACATATTAATGCAAAAAATAACACTTAATGATTCAAAAATAGGATATATCAAATTTTATGATAGTTCCAAGTTGTATATGTATTAATATTTTTTTGAATTTGCAGCATTTTAATTTAGTTTTGACATTTTATCAATATTAATTTAAAAAATTTTAAGAATTTAAGCAAAATTATTAAAATAAATGAAGATGACAAATACACATATAAATTATCAAACACACAAATTAATAAAAACCATATTTGTGAAAACCGAACAAGACCGGCCGGTCGGACCGGGTTCGACTGGAACCAGAGGTCAGGCCGATCAGTTTGGATCCGGTTCGACCAAACTATTTTTTAAATCTTTTTTTAAATATAAAATATAAGTTATTATTTTGAGGTGTATTTATTTAAAGTAAAATATATTTTGTATTTTTAATTGTAAGTACAAAACCTATATTTCATAAATTGAGCTTTTTAATTTACTATATTGTGTTTGAAATGCTTAATTATAAGAATTATAATAAAAATGTTCAAAGTTTCGTATATTATAAATATAAAAAATATATATTAATATATTTACAAAATCCGGTTCGATTTAGGTTTATTACAGTTTAATCTGAAATCCATGAATCCATCCCTTGACCGGTTCGATGACCAGTCCGGGTCTGAAAACCATAATAAAAACACATAAGCGAAATACTGTAAAAAATTAGACATTTTGAAAAAAAAAAATTGACACTGAAAGAAAAATGGAAAAGAAACTAAAATAACACTAAACATCAAAAAAAGAAATTGGATATTGGTGGTGGGTTGGAGATGCCCTAATGAATGCTTTTTAATTACATGACAGAATAATGTCGACTTCATTGCCAATATATATTCATTGGGGTGGTCAAATCATAAGGAATCAATTTGGAGTTGATTATGAGAATGGATGTTGCAAAGTAATATCAATGAATGGTTTATTCAATCTTAGTTCATTGTTTGATAAGATTAGGACTGTTATGAATATACCAGCGACCGAAGATTTGATTAGGGTGCAATTTTGAAACCCAATTGCAATGAATGGAGTACAGTTAGTGTATAAGTGTTTTGATCTGTGTGACGATGATGATTTGAATATGATGTTGGGGATAGTCAGCAGTTTAGGTCATACCTTGTTCTGTATTGAATTATACGTCGAATGCAATCATAATACACCTTCTACACACACGAGGGATATAGCTGGACCTTCTAATTCTCAAGCTGTTGATTATGATGTTGGTGGTAGTGCTGGACTTGGTGGTTATGGTTGTGATGATGATGATGATGATGATAGCGATGATTATGAACCTATTGGTTTTAACGGTGGTGGTGGTGGTGGTGGTGGTGGTGATGGTGATAGCGAATCGGATGATGATGAAGAGGATGATGTTGATGGTGATGATAGTGAATCTGAGGATTATGCTGATGCTGATAATGATCATGATGGGTTGCACAATGAGGATGAGCTTCAAGGGAATTATAGGGCTTCTTCTTCAAATGTTGATGACACTGCATTATACAATAATTATACCCCTACATTTTTCCCAAATATTCCCCAGCTTACCCAATTTGATGCATCAGCTATGACAGTCCATGATATTGATCAAACCAGGAATGCTATAAGATGGGATTCGTCAATGGAACTCTCAAAGGGGATGTTATTTTATTCAAGAGAAGCAGTTAAAAATGCAGCTAAGGAATACTCAATGAGAATACAAAAAGAGTTTCGGAGTAGGGAGACAAGGATGAATACTATCACATTGGTATGTCATTATTATGATGAGGGATGTCCATGGAGGTTACGTGCGACGCTGAAGAAGAAGTCTCATCTGTGGGAGATCACAAAGTATGTCGGTGAACATACTTGTCATGGGCTGAAAAAGTCTCAAGACAACCGAAATCTTGACAAGGCCTATATGTATCCCATAGTGGAGGCTATGATTAGGGAGGATCCCTCACTAAAGGTCAAGGTCATTGTTGCAAACTTTGATCAAAGATATAAGATAAAAATCTCTTACAAGAAGGCATGGTTGGCAAAAAATAAAGCCATTGAGAAGATATATGGAGGTTTTGATGAGTCATATAACCATCTTCGCCCTTGGCTTTATGCTGTAACCGAAATGAACCCCGTCTTAATCTACCATATTAGTGAGTCTAATCACTTTGTCGATGGTCGTTTTGTGCCAGGAGTTAAACGTTTTGAGCGTCTTATATTGATTCTGAAACCATGCATTGATGGTTTCAAACATTGTATGCCAGTGTTGTACCTTGATGCCACTTTTTTAACTGGAAAGTATAAAGGTGTAATACTAGTAGCATCAGCGCTTGATGGCGACCGAAACATATTTCCGATAGCATTTGGCATAGCTGAAGTTGAAAATATTGCAAATTGGGAATTCTTCTTGCGTTGTGTACGAGATTTTGTTTGCCCAGACATGCCCGATGTTTGTGTCGTATCTGATAGGCATGTTGGAATCTTAAGAGCCATGGAGTCTGAAAAATGGAAGATGGCACCTCATCGATTCTGCATTCGCCATCTAGCAAGCAACTACAATAAGCAATTCAAAAATGAAGAAGTTAAAAACTTTATCATCAATGCAGGTATTTAAGAGTATTGCTTTTTCAATTACCGTAAACCTAAACCATAAGGATCAAGTATACAATTGTTTAACTCATTATGCTTTCAAATATGTTTTCATGTTTTTTTAGCATATCAACATCAACCTCGGAAGTTTAAACGGATGATGAGGTTGCTTGAGGAGAAAGAACCTGATAGCTTTCAATGGTTGAATAGGGTGCCAAAGGAGAAATGGGCTCTCGCTTTTGATGGTGGTTGTCGATGGGGTAGTATGACAACTAACATTGCTGAATCAGTAAACGGATGGCTGCTAAAAGATATTCGGGGATTGCCAATAACAACAATGATGGAAAGCCTTTTTTTAAAATTGGTCGATCGTTTCGAAAAACACAGACGTGAAATTGCAGCCGAAATGCAAAAGGGATTCTCATATACTACATTTGCAATAGACCTATTGAGGACAAGGTTTGAAAAGGCATCTGGACATGTAATACAACGGTTTGATACGAGGAATGATGTTTTTGAGATTAAAACTGCCCGTTGGAATTCAGGAAGGAAGGGAGGACACAAGCAAGTGGTCAATCTGAAAGAAATGACTTGTAGTTGTCGAAAGTTTCAACAACTGCGAATACCATGCTCCCATGCCATTGCTGGGTGTTTGGCATGTGGCATTGACCATAGACAATTTATTCATCCAATTTATAAATTAGAAAACAACTTGAAATGTTGGTCGACAGCATTTACCCCACTTGGAGAACGTGACAACTGGCCAACAATCGATGGACCATCACTTATAACAAATCCGAATTTGATGAGAAAAAAGGGTCGACCAAAAACAACACGGATTCGGAATGAGATGGATTGGAAAGTTGCCGGTGCTAACACCTCCAGTTTTTGTAGTAAATGTGGCTTACCCGGTCATAACACTAGGACATGTGGGCGGAGTTAAATATGTTGTAATTATAATGACTAATTTGTAATGGATTCTAATATGTTATTTGGGAATGCAAACTACTATGATAATGTGTGTTTTGTGACTATATTGCTTTAATAGTAATACACTCAATTGGTAAACCTTATTAGTATGTTGAAATCTTAATGTGTCATTTTATTATATTGACATCAAATGTTTGTGTTGTTAGGTATGTCAGGTAATCCACGACCACAGCGAGCATACATTGAGCCTGGGCCGATTGACCCTAGCGTTTTACATTCACAGAGATCACATAGATCGGAGGCAGTATGGTTCAATGAGGTGCAAATATATCACTTTCTATTTACATAATTCAACTATTAATTAAATATTGTGTGATGAATTAAATTAATGTTACTTATGATAATAATGTTGGGGAATTAATCACACAAAACAAAACGCAGCGGAAATAAAAGGATTAATCCCCACCAAGGACCCATGTACATTGCATTGAATTGGAAGGAGGGTTAAAGAATTACCTTAATTCTTTGTAGGTTTTGAATCAATTAGGAACCAAAGTAGCTTCCCTCTACGGTTGATCCACACGGAGCAATTCATTCACCGCGTGCTAGCGCCGGGATTGAAGAACGATTCTTCGAACGAGAGAAGGCCAAAGTTTCGAAAACCTTGGGAGATGGAGAAGGGGAGATTTCGGCTGGCCCCTTGGAGGCTGCAGAAAATCTGCATCTTATGTTAAAATGACTAGGGTTAGGGTTTTTAGGTTATAAAACTTCCTTTTATATATCCTTTAAACTTAATTATAATTATAACTTAATACCCTTATTAGTTATAATTATAAATTAACCCACACAATTTAATATTAATTCTCAATTAATATTAAATCAATTCCATTTTCCATCATACACATATGTATATTTGATATTATAATTAATTATATCTCTATATAATTGAATTATAATATGTAGCATACTTTATGCAATATTAATCATATTAATATCTATACACATATATAAATATATATATATCATTATATATATATTCATTCTCTTTCTCATTCATAAATTATTATCCAATAATAATTTATACCCGAAAAGATGAACTTCATTTTGCTCTTTGTGTGTGACCCCATAGGTTCATATCAATTGGCAATAAGGAAATTAGCATAATATCCTTATAAGTCATAAGCGGACTCTAGCAAGCCTTTATGACTACCCAATTAATATGATTGGAATGATCCAATACCTATTTATAGAATGTCATATTCCCTTTTGTCTCTTTGATATCATGATTAATCATAAGACATGGTATACTTGTCAATCTTATATAATTAATCATATGTTTTCTCGATCTCAAAGTAAACTGTTTAGACAAATCAATTGATACTCTATCAATTATTTGAGCACGGCCATGCATTTAACAGTCTTACTTATCGAGGGGCCCAGTGATATCGCTCTCTTGATAGAGAGGGACAAAATCCCATATCTGTCACTCACATCCCAAAGCATGAGTCATATTGTACCCAATCACAGCCTTTATAACTACTCTGTTACAAGCAGCGTTTGACTGCGTCAAAGCACAACATGAGTTCATCTCGGAATCAATGGTGACCTCAGGTCAAAGGAATCAGCTAATGACACTACTATAATCAAGATCAGTTGTGACACATGACCATGAACTTGATCTCATAGTGGGTCTCCAGTAACATGTTCTCTAACATATTACCCGTGAGTATAATCTGTATCTGTATACACTATATTCATCTTATGAATATCCATTATCACTCACACTAGTCTTAGTTTGTTATTATTCCCATAATAACAATCGATTAGGGATATTTAGAATAACACGATTTATTCATGGATACTTATCATAAATGCTAACATACAAACATAAATGATAATATTAATCTACACTAGATTAATCTTAGAAGTCAAATTACATAATCCAATATTGGCCTTAGGGCACAATCTCCAACAATCTCCCACTTGCACTATGGCCAATCATACATGTATCTTATACCCATTGACCTACATGACTTTCATGTATTCACTCGTGCAGGAGTCTTTGTCAATGAATTATTAATTTTCGCTTCCGTTGCTACTTTACACATATTCACTCTCTCTTTAGAGACAGCCTCTCTAAATTAGTGAAAAACGCCTAAGTATATGCTTGTGTCATACAAGGTTCTTACGCATTGAACTATTGTCCCTACAATAGTCTCACAGGATAAGCAATGCTTAGAACAAAAACATAAAATTTTGATGAACTTCTTCATTCAAAATTTCTTTACATCACATGTAACTGTATACTTTGGCTGCTATTATAGATATTTAGCTATAACGTTTTATTTTGAACCTTTCAAAATCATAACTTCTCTTTTAAGAGAATACTAGATCTCGACTGATATATTGCAACTAATTGCAATCAGTTGTATATGTGCAACTATTTACACAGTTAACATAAGCAAGCTTCTATTAAGTCTTTTATATTGAACGCTTTCAATGCTTTGACTTAAGCCAAAACATTCTTTTAGATCTATCTGTATAGATTCCAATTTCAAGAATACAGGCAGTCATGCTTATAACATTAACTGAAATTACTTTCTTAGCCAAGATTTTACTTCTTGCAAGGTAAGAATGTTATTTCCAACAAGCCATATGTCATCCACATATAGCATTAGGAATACCGATATGCTCCCACTGATCCTTTTGAAACACAAGATTCATCATCCTTTTGATAAAATCAAACCATTTGATTTCTTTATCAAAACTATGATTCCAACTATTTGATGCATGTTTCGATCCTTATGAGAATCTTTGAAAACTTGCATACGCTATTTGAATTCTTTGGATGCTCAAAACTTTGGGTTGTGTCACGTACACATCCTCAATCATGTTTTCACGTAAAAAATAGATTTTGATATCCATTTGCCATATTTTATAATCATATTATGGGGATATGGCAACAAGAACTCAATATGACTTGATCATGATTAATGACTAAAGAGGATTTCATCATAGTCCTACTATGAATTTGTTCGTATCCTTATAGTCACTAGTCGTGCTTTATAAGTTTGAAGATCACCATCCATATCGGTTTTCAATTTGAAAACTCACTTGCAACCATTGCATATGCATCTTCTAAAAGACTTATCAAAGTCTATACTTTGATTGTCAGACATGGACTTATCTTCAACCTTTGTAGCATCAAGTCACATATTAGATTCAAAATCTAACATTGCTTCTTCATAAAAGAAGACTTACTTCATCTAGTAAAATTACATCATGATTTTGAGAAATCCATATCTCTCCTAATCATGTCGTATTCCACTAGACTTTCATTGGACTTGTGTAATTTCAACAATGATCATGAAACCATTTCCACGTTCCTCTTCAACGTTAAATGTCACTTTTGTGAATTACGAGTTTTGTAGGTGTACCTTACTCCCACTAACTCTACTAGAAATTAACTCCCTCTTCAAGGGGAAACCATTTCTAGCTACAACTACTTTGTATCCCAAAGAAACACAGGAGTAACAACTCCTACTTTCCTTTTGAGTAATCCACAATACGATATTTAAATTTAGGTGCCAACTTATTCGAAATAAGCTTTACAGCCCTAAACTTATTCAATGAAACAATTTGGGTCTCTTACCCAACCATATCTCATATGTTGATTCATGAATTGTTTTAGACGGAACAATATACACAGCTGCTTTAATGGCATATTTTTGAGAAAACGATGATCAACTTAACTTCATCATAGATTGAACTATATCTTTATAGAGTTCGATTACTCCCTTTTCGACACAACATCCTTTGTGGCGTACTTGGAGGAGTCAATTGTGAGACAGTCCCACAATTTCTAAGATGATTGTCAAAATCTTGACTCAAATATTCACCACTCGGATCATATCTAAATGACTTTACTATCTTGTCAAGATACTTCATACTCCTTTTACAAGCTTTTGAACACTTCAAAAGTTCCAAACTCGTGTTTAATTAGATACTCTTATCTAGAGAAAAGTTCCATAAAGGTAATGAAGTATTAAAACCTCCTTTAGCAGTTGATTTATAATTCATATACATCCATATGTATAATGCTTAATAAATCGATTATTCTTTAACTACTTTTAGCAAAGAACAACTTTATCATCTTTTACAATAAACAACATTCGCATGATTCAAGATGATTCATAATCTCATGAATCCAAAAGTCCATTCTCATGGAGTTTCGTAATGCGACTTTGCTTATGTCTCCAAGAGGACACTGCCAAAATAGGTTGAATCAACTATTTTATTCGATCCTTACAGTATTTATGTTACAGATGGGCTCCACATATAAAGACAATTATGTAAATCTACATTTCATAATCATGTCTTTATAAAGTTTATAATTCACAATTATAAAATAAACAACATTTGTTTACTCAAGCCAACAAGCTCAATAGGCAACAAGAGTTCGTAACTCACATGTAAAAGTTCATAACCTTTGAGTAACAACCTTTGCTTCTCTTGCATATTCGCATTCTACCTTTCACCTTCATAAGGTTTCTATTCAAATTGCGATTCATCATATTCTACTAATATGAGATTCATAACGGTATCTAATACCTTTTGATATAGAAACAAGAGTAGAATAGTTAATAAATACTTAAGGTGGCAGTCTTACTGCCTTTCATCTTCTTATAGTTCTCCAAACAAGGTTTGCTATTTCTATTCTAATGAACGATTCATTCTAGAAATGGCAACACCCTTCTTTTGGAGATCTCTCTATGCCAACAGCTTTGGTCTTTAAAACATGTTTCACCCGAACCTTTCGGTCTTTATGCTTTTCGACCTTCCTTTTATCCTTTCCTTTTGAACCATAAGCACACAATTCGAGGCGGGCTTATCCTTTATGGATAACTTAACATTCTTTTGCATCCTATGCAACTAATTCACAATTTTCCCCATGTCATTCAAATGATAGTTCATCACCAATGACTATCAAATAATGAATTCAAGATCACATCTCAATGCCTTTTTGGAGGCCAATGAGAAATTGTTGCCTCAAACACTTATCTTTTCTTGCTCACTAACTGATGGAACATTTCCATTTGTGATGTATCATATACCTCAAGTAAAAACTTCCACGTGCGGAAGAATTGGTGGCAAGTGTAAGATAATAAATTTTAAACAGAGTCCCTTCGATGCTTCAAGTAAGCATCTTTTATACTCATGTTACAATTGCTAGTGGTTCATTGGGCAAAAGGATTATTGAGAACATATGATTCCTTTTGATTTGAGAACAATTCTCAAAGTTCAATAACAATCGAGATCATGGTAATAGCAATCATAACTATAATAAAGCGTGTAAAGATTTTTATTTAAATGCTCCCACTTAAATTATAAAACCCTTTAAAATATTTAAGTGGGTGAAGATCCAAAATCCATACTTAACCATAGCACTGCTTTGGCATGTCCCTATGATTAAATATAATTTCGGTAGGCAAAGACTCAAAATCATGCTTTAAACCATTTAAACATATTTTGGATGTGCACTTCTTTGCCAATTGCATCATTATGCAACTCTTCTAATTTATGAGATGCATGATATCATATATCATATTTAATTGTATGTTACTCATCTCATCTTTGCCTCGGGCTCAAACACCGTTTTGATTAACCCTTTGTTAAACCAATTACAACACAATGAGAATCACCATTTCTCATATTATCGCTTCGCTAAAGTCACAACATGCGTACCCGCTTTGGCGTGGCTACCATGATGCGAACATAGTACTTGACTAGTGTTATACGTAATTGGGTGGCAAAAATATAAACTTCATAAGTTTATTTAGGGTTTATTAATTCCTGTGATTAAAATGTATCTCATACAATACATGGCATTAACATTAATCTTTCTAAGTTAATATTAATTCTAGCATGGCATCCAATGTCATACATTCATCTAGCATGCATATATCATACTTAGCATGGCATCACATGGCATCAAAATATAAAACATGCAATAGACTCGAAAGACCGTGTTATGGTATGGTTTTATCTACATTGATTTTCACAGGCCAATATGAAAATCAAAAGGTCATTTCCTAGGTGGTTGTAACCATCGCATGGTCGCAGCACAGCCGCATCCCTTGGATCCGTCTTCACGTCTTTGTTCCTTGGCACCATCTCATGGATTTACATACTTTACAAAATTGTATCCTATACAATTTTCTAGTAAATAAAATTTACAAACAATAAATTGCATCCTATACAATTTATCTAGAAAAATAGGATTACATAAATACAAACGACTCGCAGGCCGTATTTATAAAACCTTACATTCACCAAAACCAAAAGAAAAACAAAAAACATCCAAGGGTCCAAAACCATAATAAATAAAATAAAACATTCACAGGGTCCAAAACCATACCATAACACCATGCATAAAATTATCGACAATAATTTTATATCTAAAATATTTAAGGTTCAAAGTGGTAAAATACAATCACATTGTATTTAGAATTAATTAATTTGGAAAAATTCGTAAATTTGCAGAAATAATTTTCCACACTTAAAACGAAAAAGGGGTAAAACTGTCGGACAGCATGCTAGTCGGGCCTCGCACTGCAGTATCCAATACTGCGCGCAGCCCGACGGGCTGCGCAACACGTAGCTGCGCAGCCCATGCTGCGCAACACGCAGCTGCGCAGCCCATGCTGCGTAAGCAGCATGCTGCTTACGCAGCATGTGCAATTGCAATTGCAATTGCAGTTGCGCGCAATTGCAATTGCAATTGCATTGCGCCCAAGACTTATTCTGGGCATTATGCCCAGAATAACGACAAAAAAACATTTTTTTTTTTTTAATTTAAATAATTGAAACAATTTCAATAAAAACCATGAATCAAATTCATGATTCCTACCCCTTAAACATTTCAAATTATTAAAACAAATCATTCACAATGATTCACATTAAAATCAAATTTTAAACATGTTATTCACAATAACATTGAACCCTAAATCAAGAACATACAACCCTAACATGCAATTTTGATCTAATCAAAATAACAAATCCAATTCAACCAATGCACAAGTGGCTCTGATACCACTGTTGGGGAATTAATCACACAAAACAAAACGCAGTGGAAATAAAAGGATTAATCCCCACCAAGGACCCATGTACATTGCATTGAATTGGAAGGAGGGTTAAAGAATTACCTTAATTCTTTGTAGGTTTTGAATCAATTAGGAACCAAAGTAGCTTCCCTCTACGGTTGATCCACACGGAGCAATTCATTCACCGCGTGCTAGCGCCGGGATTGAAGAACGATTCTTCGAACGAGAGAAGGCCAAAGTTTCGAAAACCTTGGGAGATGGAGAAGGGGAGATTTCGGCTGGCCCCTTGGAGGCTGCAGAAAATCTGCATCTTATGTTAAAATGACTAGGGTTAGGGTTTTTAGGTTATAAAACTTCCTTTTATATATCCTTTAAACTTAATTATAATTATAACTTAATACCCTTATTAGTTATAATTATAAATTAACCCACACAATTTAATATTAATTCTCAATTAATATTAAATCAATTCTATTTTCCATCATACACATATGTATATTTGATATTATAATTAATTATATCTCTATATAATTGAATTATAATATGTAGCATACTTTATGCAATATTAATCATATTAATATCTATACACATATATAAATATATATATATCATTATATATATATTCATTCTCTTTCTCATTCATAAATTATTATCCAATAATAATTTATACCCGAAAAGATGAACTTCATTTTGCTCTTTGTGTGTGACCCCATAGGTTCATATCAATTGGCAATAAGGAAATTAGCATAATATCCTTATAAGTCATAAGCGGACTCTAGCAAGCCTTTATGACTACCCAATTAATATGATTGGAATGATCCAATACCTATTTATAGAATGTCATATTCCCTTTTATCTCTTTGATATCATGATTAATCATAAGACATGGTATACTTGTCAATCTTATATAATTAATCATATGTTTTCTCGATCTCAAAGTAAACTGTTTAGACAAATCAATTGATACTCTATCAATTATTTGAGCACGGCCATGCATTTAACAGTCTTACTTATCGAGGGGCCTAGTGATATCGCTCTCTTGATAGAGAGGGACAAAATCCCATATCTGTCACTCACATCCCAAAGCATGAGTCATATTGTACCCAATCACAGCCTTTATAACTACTCTGTTACAAGCAGCGTTTGACTGCGTCAAAGCACAACATGAGTTCATCTCGGAATCAATGGTGACCTCAGGTCAAAGGAATCAGCTAATGACACTACTATAATCAAGATCAGTTGTGACACATGACCATGAACTTGATCTCATAGTGGGTCTCCAGTAACATGTTCTCTAACATATTACCCGTGAGTATAATCTGTATCTGTATACACTATATTCATCTTATGAATATCCATTATCACTCACACTAGTCTTAGTTTGTTATTATTCCCATAATAACAATCGACTAGGGATATTTAGAATAACACGATTTATTCATGGATACTTATCATAAATGCTAACATACAAACATAAATGATAATATTAATCTACACTAGATTAATCTTAGAAGTCAAATTACATAATCCAATATTGGCCTTAGGGCACAATCTCCAACAAATAAGTTGCATTATTTTATAAATTTATCCAAAATTTTTACTTAAAAAAACTTTGTCCTCTTTAATATATTAAGAAATATATTAAGTTCATTTAAGTGTATATTATTTTGTTATATTTGTTACTATGTTATTAATTAATATAATTTTTCGTAAAAATATTAGGATGAGGAGACAACCCTTACTTGCAGGAGGGACGGTACGATCCTACGTGAGGAAGAAATTGATAAGCGACTAGAACAAGTCTTGAGACAGACTGGTTTCTATGGAGTTGCACGGTTGGGTTTTTTTCAGTTGGACCATCATCTCATTATGGCTCTAGTTGAGAGATGGAGACCGGAGACTCATACTTTTCATCTTCCCGAAGGTGAGGTAACAATTACACTGCAGGATGTTGCTATTCAAACTGGATTGCCAATAGATGGTAATCCATTGATTTGCCCACTTCCTTTAAAATGGGTAGATGAGTGTGAACGACTATTAGGCGTTCGTCCTCCTTGAAATGCCTTAAAAAAAATATGCTGCAATTGAGTTGGTTAAATGCTACTTTTCCTGCAATGCCGGCTAATGATAACGAAGAAGACATTGCACGGTACATCCGTGCATACTTGTTGCAACTATTATCGGGCATATTATTTAGCACAAAAACATCAGGTTATGTCAACCTTTTGTTTCTACCTTTGTTGGAGAATATTGCAACAATTGGTCAGTATAGCTGGGGCAGCGGGTGTTTAGCATATCTTTATAGAGAGCTATGTAAAGCCGCCCGACACAACACTGCACAAATTGGTGGTGCTTTAATTTTGTTGCAGGTTTGGGCATATGAGAGATTGAGAGATATATCGCCGAACCTACGGAGTGGAGTTATCACGCCTGGTTTACCACTTGGTCTGCGGTACGTATACATAACACTTATTATATATATGTATTAATATTTGTTTTCACATGAGTCATATATATATATATATATATATATATATATATATATATATATAGAGTGAGAGACAAATCATTGAAATTACAAATAAGCAAGAGAAATCAATTTTGCTCTCAAAGGAAAACAAAATAGAATTCACATAGTTCCTACCGAACAGTTAATAAAATACAACAACTTAGGGTATACGATGCCGAACTTGTGTAATTTAGAATTCAAAATTACTTACGCATAGTTATATTTCGTTGTTATGATATAGTTCTACAATTTTCTTATATGTTTACCATGTAAATTAATATCTCCTAATTAATTACAGATGGAGCACACCTAAGGATTGTACTGCTGTGCCAACTCATACGCTAAGACATATACGATATGTACTTGATTTGGCTGACAAAGATTCTGTAAGTCATACAAATTAGGCATGCAGTCATGTTAAACATTGTACGAAAAAAATATTTTTTTTGGAACGGTAAAATCATATAAATATATATGTTATTTTGTGTTGCTTGTAGTTCACTTGGGAGCCATACACAGATGAAATCCGGGCAACATTACCAGAATATTGCTTTCAAGGAAATCATTTATGGAGAGCTGTTGTGCCATTGATTTGCATGCACATTATGGAATGGTATCAACCAGACAGAGTTCTTCGACAATTTGGTTTGCAACAACACATACCTATTGCGCCCATGCAAACCAATGAGCTGCATGATATTGAACTGATTCAGGTTAAAGGTTCCATTATGCAGAAAATGGCCTACTGGGTCGCAATATGGAATAATAGGGCAAATTTGATATTTGCAGCTCAACCATGTGCCGAACCACTCCATTATCATTCCGAGTACATGGAATGGTATAGGCGAATAACAAGGAGATGGATTTCTGTTAGAGGTGCTGCCCATGGTGCCACTGTAAGTCATTAAAATTGAAAATTCATGTGTTTAATTTTTTTATGACCTGTACATAGTAATAATATATATTATGTACAGGTTGATGGAATGGAGCAACTGGCCTTGGTTAGAGATTTGGATGCTATGAACAGGATAAGAAACAGCATATGCGGGGCGCTTGGGGAGGAACGGCGTTATGTTCGGGGTTCCCAACCTCCTCATCCAGCTCCGTCTGCTATTTATCCAAATTTTGAAGTGGATGAAGAGGCACCCGTTGCTGCCACTGGTAGACGCCGCCAACGTACCACATCGAGGAGACGTGAGGTCACAAGACCAACAGATCCTTCTTGTGACATTGTGCCACATCCAGTATCATACCATTCACATGATCCATATGGAGCAAGCACTTCACAACAATCACAACCAACACAGCAATATTCATCATGGGTTCCTAACCCATCTGCTCCTGGTTCATTTGTTAGTCCAAGTGGTCCACCACAGTATGGGTTTAACACTTCTCAAAATCCATTTACACAATGGAGTGGGTCGGGCCAATCACCTTGGGCTATGCATGGTATGGGTACACCACATACTCCTTCTAATATGATATTTCCATCGTTTGCGCGGCCATCTTCAGTGGAACAGTGTGTTGGTATGTCTAGTATGTACTCTCAGCAACAACCTCCTTTTCCATATTCCAACTTTGGAACAACATCAAATGTTGAATATGATCCATCACAGTACACTGATCCATCGCAGCCTTCCAATAGAAGTGGACGTAATATTTGATGTTTCTTTTTAAACAATGTATAATATTTTTATGTTTTAGTTCAAGACTTATATCTTTGAATATTTAGAACATTGACTATAAATAAAAGGTCATATATTTTTTTAATTGCGCATTCCAATTCCTTTGAAATCGAACGAGTTGTAATTAAGATTAATGAGCTTAATTGTCAAATTAAATTTCAATTTTGATGAGCTCTTAATTTTTTTTTTCTTTGTAGTTATTAAATTCTAATCATATCATATTTTAAGAATTAAAAATTTAACTCTAGAAATAAGTCTCCCAATCTTAAAAGTACAAAATTAATTAAAAATTAAAAAAATTTGAATTAGAAACAATTAAGAAGAAGAGCAATATGGTTATTTGACATGTATTTAACAACAAAAATACCTTTAATACTCATGGAAGACGATTATACAAGGACAAAATAAAAATATAGAGAGGTTGAAATTATTGTTCAAAATCAAATTTTAGGGAAATTTAAATTGTTAAAATGGGAGACAAGAATGCGTAAATTTGTCTTTTAAAACTTGCCATTTCATTATTTTCAACAAAAATAATCAAAAACAAATGAAAAGATGTTATAGCGTAATAAATATATAAATTAAATTAATGGGTAAAATAAAGAGAAAATGATTGACCAAAATGCAAAAAGTCCGTAATTAGTTACTCTTTCATAAAACACTCTCAACATCCAAAGCAATAAAAAAAACCATTCAATTAATTTTTTTTTCCTTTTTTTATATAGGATTTTTCTACATTAAAGTGAATTCTTCTTCATGCCTTTCATATGGTTGACAAGAGTCCAAAATTTGGATGATATAAGGGAAATTAGATGGCAAGGGTTGAATTAAAAAGGAAAAAGTTAAAAGAAAGAAATTGCAGTGAGAAATCTTGCTACGAATTTCAATACCAAATTGCAGAAATCCTTTAATTGGAATGATTGTTTGATGACATCTTTTGATTAATTTCACACTTGAAAAATGTTATGGTAAAATTGGCAATATTAAAATTGGAGATAGAAAATGATGCTAATCACTTTTCTAAATGCAAGCTCTTAACGAGTGGTCATAAATTATTTCCATATTTATTTTATTTTTTCCCCCTTTTACTGTTATTAATAATACCATGATAGTAAAATTGTATATTTATTTAACGATTGTTATAACTCTAGAGTTCATTTATGTTCTATATAATTAAAGGACTTTACTAAAAATATTAACGCTGAATTAGATAATCATAATACTAAATTACATTATAATATTAAATTACATTATAACACTAAACAACAAAAAAATACATAAGTTACATAATTATAAAATTAAACTACTACTATAGTCATCACCTAATCTTAAATTTAAAACCATTCCTAGCGTTAACTTTATTACAATAGTCTACTTGACATATTGGCAGAGTTTCTAGAACTTTGCCAACCAATTCTTGGGGTAATTTTATACATTCATTCTCCTTCGTAATTAATATTTTTACCATATTATCATAATCTACAGGTGATTCGTCAAAAATCTCATCAAATAAGCGTTGATAACGCCAAGATAATCCATTTCTTAGCATCCACATTTGTTCCCTCGTTCGCACATCAAATTTGTAGCCAGACATTATTATGTCTTGTAATTTTTCGTTCATATTTAGCAGGTACTCCAATAACTTTTTTCCCCTTCTCATCCGAATTTTTTTAAAATTTTCTATTTTCTTCAATGCAAATTCCGGGAACCGCATAATCTTTGGGGTCAGTATTGTTTTAACCATCTACAGGTTGCATAAAAAAATATTAACCTTAATTGAACCATTTCAAATACACATTAATTAATTAATTAATTAAACAACAACTTAAATAAAATATTATATATCACTACACCAGTTTTCTATTTTAAACCCTTGTAATAATAATAATATTAATATTAATAACAACAATAATAAAAATAAAAATATAATTTACAAAAAAATAACTTGTATTAAAAATAATAACAATAACAATAATAATGATAAAAATAAATATAAAATTTTACACCAAATTAAAAAAAATTCTTTTTTACTAGCTCAGTTTTATTTTTTTTTCCAATATTCTGTAAAAATAATAATATTTCAAATTTTAATAACAATTTTTAAACAAAACTTATAGAGATATTTACTAACTATATAGTTTATATCATATCTATATGATTTTTCAAACATATAAATATTATATACTAACTTCACAAAAATAAATCTAATACAAATTTATACATATTCTATTTTTTCATAAATCTCCTATATATATATATATTATTCCAGAAATTAAAAATTTTTACAAAAATTTTATATTTACCTTTTTTCCTGTTTAATACTACAATAACTGTTGTCTGGTGGTTGTAGTGATAAAATTTTTTGTTTCCAATTTGATGCTGACAATCCTGAGAAAAAATTACAAAAAGTTGATTAATATTATTAACAAAAATTAATTATATAATTATAAATATAAAATAAAAATTACGGTTAATAAAATAAACCTACCAAAAAAAAGAAAAGAATGTAGAAGGAGCTGAAATAATGAGCTTAAAAGGAGAAGAAAGAAGAAGGAAGGTTTAAAAGGAGAAGGAAGGAGAAGGAAGTTGAAAAAAAAATTTCTCTGATTCACAGATTTGTGTTTAGAACGTATAAATGAGTAAATATATAAATTCATCGGACGGTTGGGATTATATTTACATTTGATCGGATGGCTGGGGGGGGAAGATTCTGGATGTCAGTCCGCGTGTTTGGAATGCGGACACAGGCATCCGCATTTCAAAGACGCGGACTTAAAATATGTACATGAGTCCGCGTCTTTGGAATGCGGACTTCTATGTCCGCATTCACTATAAGCGGACTCTGCCTTGTCCCATCAACTGGGACAAGGCAGCTTTTAGGTCCGCTTTCCTTGAAAGCGGACCTAAGAGTCCGCCTCTCTTATGGGCGGACGTTTTCAGTCTGCTAATTTTATAGGCGGACCTCTTTGGGTCCATTAGTTTGACTGGCGGACCTGCGGCGGGAGAAAAAAAAGGAATGTCCGCCAATGTGATATGCGGACTTTGACAAAAACACTATAAAATTGGAATTAGTTTCATTTCTACCCTATATTGGGTAATAGTTTGTAATAGTGCCATAATTTTTTCTTTAATCCCAAAAAAAGATTCAAAAGGGGATAACATAATATTCACAAAAACAAAATGAATATCTAATATCTGTAATATATAATTATATAAATAAAGATATAAAAGTATATGTTATAAAATTATTTGGGCCGGACCGGGCCAGTCCTGGGTCTTATAGTTATTCCCAAGCCCAACCCATCATTAACTTGGGCTTTTACAGGTTCGGGTCGGATTTAAAGTAAAATATGTATGTCCAAGCCCAACCCAGAACGGACGGGTTTGGGCGGACTTCGCGGGCCGCAGGTCGTTTGCACAGGTCTAATTGGAATTGGAGAAGAGGTACTCTATCAACTTAATAATTAGAGTTGATTAGGTGAAAAATGGAATTAGGTGAAAATAATGAATTAGTAGACTGGGAATGTTCTAATTGTAATGGGACATAGTAGTTATTTGAAAAGTAAATTAAAATGTAATATTCTAAAACTAAATTTTAAATAACTTTAATCTTTGAGAAAAATAAAAGAGAAAAAGGAAGTCTGTCTTTTTTTCTTCCTCCATTTTTAATTTTAATGTATCTTTTTATCGAAATATTTTACTGAAAGTCAATGTAATAATTTTCTTTTATGTTATTACGTACAATGCATTGACATGTTTATTTGCAATTCTTGTATCTATAGCGAGAAAAAGTAGTAAAAACAATTAATATTTCTTCTATAATCTAATCTATCATACACGTAATACTTTAATTGAAAAGTGAATACCACTTGAATGATTATGATGAATCTTAAACCGATTAATCCAATCCTTAACCGGAAATATTTGTTTCCATAATCTCCACAGATTAACACCATTTCTTTCACCATCGTCATCACTCTACATTCTCCTTTGGTTGTTCTCTTCTCCTCCCTCTTTCTTTATTTTGACTTGAAAATAAATTAAATCACCTTCAATTTTCAAATTAAACTTATAGACCATTTAAATAATATTAAAATCATGATATGAGTCAAAATTTTATTTTGAGTGCAAGCACATTTTTGTTTTCAACAGTAAAAGATGTACAATTTGTTGTATTTTACCATGTTTTGGTACAAAAAGTTAAAATCAGAGTTACAAAGTATTAACTGTAACTATAATAAAATTTTAATTCGACAATATAAAAGTTAATTATTACGTTTCACAAAATTGAAGCTCAATATTTTTGACATTAAATTCTAACATTTTCGGTCAAAGAATCATATGATTTTGGTCATTTTTACACAGGTTTACATAATTACGTGGAGTTCGCAATTGTCGCACTAACAAAGCTCTCTTCAATCCATATATATATATATAATATTTTTAATTTTCAATTAACTTATGTTTCGTAGCCAATTTGTAAGAAAAATGTAAAACCAAAAAATAGTAAAAAAATCGTTTATGACGAAATGTTATTCGCAAATATGGCTCGGTAAAGTTTGTGACTAATATTGCAACCAACTTCACTGGTCGCAAACTTTGCCATATCTATAGAAAAAAGTGGTAAACTGTTATCGACCAACGCTTTCCTGGCTGAATAAAATTCGATGACAAATCCAGAAAAACTGGCTGCAAACATCGATTTGCTACGGAGTCGCGAACAAACTTTCGGTAACTATAAAGGGCATTTTTATTGTAGTCACCAAAAGGGTTTATAAGACGACCACGCATGTAATGTTAATAAGGGTCAAGTTATTAATTTGAAGAGGAATTGGTTGATGTTATATCATCATGCTAATTTTTGCTTAACTAATTTGATAAAAACACTGCTATTGTAAATTTGGTTTCTGAAATAAATTTATGTGCGTGTGTGTGTGGAATTTTGGGATTTCTCCAATTGAAAAAGAGATTGGCTATAACTTTACTTTAGTAAATCAAATATTGTAAAACACCTTATAAAGAGAAATTGAAAGTACTTTTAAGAAAATTATATACATCCTCCTCCAACTATCAGAAATGGAATAATATTACAATAAAACTTTAATTTGTAAGGCAAAACTTCTTATAGTTAAACTTTTGATTCATCTGTTATCCTTTTACCCGGAATCTATCAAATCAATCCGCTAAAAATGTTATTTGGAAGCTAAATTATTAAATTTTTTAAACAAAAATAAAAAATATTTAAACTTTAATTAGTTTTGTCACTTTAATTTCACGGGTCGAAAATTTAGTAATTTTAATACTTACGTGTTATTTTTGGTATTCCGGACAAAATGACAAAATAAGAAACAAAAATCAAATTATAAGAAGTTTTGTGTTACAAATTAAAGTTTTATAATAATTTTATTCTATTTCTTATAATTGAAGTAAAATGTATATAATTAACCCTTTAGGAATATACTCAAACACTAGTAATAAAAAAAAAAAAATTGCACTAATAAAAATAAGACGTGTAACAATTTGTAAAGCCTATGAAATTATGTGGAATTTCGTAATAATTGAAAGATAACTCATCAAAAATTAAAAATATTGCTGTATAGTTCATGCATGAATAGAAATATTTTTCATATAGTTATTATTTATATAGCAGTTTGTAAGGTAAGTCCAGAAGTCAGCAATTTTACATTTTAGGGTATAGCAGGTCGTAATTATCTTCACCTACAATGATATTATTTATAGTATGCTATATTTGTTGTAGGATAAAAATTCTGATACATTACCCCTTTTGATTTAAACATTAATCAAAAATATATATAGATCTAGTTAATGAAGAATTAGCTAATTATTATATTTTTAATACAAATATAGAAGTAATTAATCCAGTTGCGCTGATTATTATCTAACTTGTACAGCAATGAATGACTCACAAACAACTATAAAAAAATTACAGACCTGATCCAGCTCCACACATTATCATCATTATCCATTAAAAGAGGGGCCCAAAAAAAAAAAAAAAAATAAAGTTAAGTCCACGTTTGGAAACATTAAATCCTATTTTAATAAGCAGTAAATGTAATCCATATCCAATTAATTAACCAAATAAATCCCACTTAATCTTTTTTGTTAAAACTCTATATATATATATATATATAGTTTACAATTGGGTAAATTTTGAAAAATTAAGAAGTGAAATCGGAGCTACTTGTTTTTGAGATCTTATTTTTTATTTTTTGAAAAAAAATCTGATTTTGTGTAACAAAAATTATCTTCTTTGTTACCAATTGAATCGCTCTTTGGTAAAATGGATGTGTAACAAATGTTGGCCAATTAAGAAAAACAAAAGACTTTTATTTTCTGGCCACTTAAATAATCACTATATATATAGAAATGCTGCAACTTCGTTTCTTCCAATCCAATTCAATAGCTACTGTATGTTTTTTTTTTCTTTCTTTCTTTCTTATTTTCTCTTAGGATTTATATAGATCTTTTTATCAATTAGAAAAACTACATTTATATATAATTGAATTTACCCAGCAGAAGGAAGCTTGAAGAAAAATGGCAGGAGGAGCATTCACAGATGGAGTAGACCCTAAAAGGGCTCAACTTTATGAGTATAAGATCACTGGTTACTTCATATTTGCTTGCATTGTTGCTGCTTCAGGCGGAGCACTGTTTGGGTATGATCTCGGAGTTTCAGGTTGGTCAAATACATCAATAGATTTTTCATGTTCTTGGCTCAATAGACCAGACAAATGAGTGACATACATTCATTTTATACCTTGCTTCTAGTCCAATAGTCTCCATGGATAAGAAAATAGATAGACGTACTACTTCATGGTTAGAATGAGTATTGAAAAAATAAAAAAGTATGTGTTCTTTTTTTTTTTTTTTTGTGATCCAGTTCATATGGACTATACATCATACGTTTCTTTTTTATTAATCGATTGCATTTAGACTGGGACGAATAAAAAAAATAGATATACATGGCCACTTTATACAGTGGTTTTGGAGCAACAAGAAATAAGCATGTGCATCACTCAATGAATAAAAAGAGTATTTAAAAAAAAAATCATTTTTATGTGTTTTTTTAATTGGTTATTTTTTTTTTAATTAAGGAGGTGCATCTAAATCGAGATTATTTTTAAAATTTATTTGTGATTGTTTTTATACAATGGCGTTGGATTTTCCGTGTATACTAGTTGATATTTCATATTTTCAAAATGTAATTTTAATATATGTTACATTGTTCTTGGTTCATTAGACTGGATATAGACATACATACAATTTGTACAGTGGTTTTAATCCAAATAGACCGGATAAATGTGAAAATTGATAGGCATAGCACTCCATGAATGAAATGGGTATTAAAACAACATTTTTTTTTTTTATTGAACGGGTTCATATGGACTAAATTATTCTATGTTGATAAATCATTGTTTTTGTAGAGAGCTCTATTTCTGTGCGTGAGTCGGGTTGGGTTTTCCATTATAGACTCCAAAGATTAAGTCAATATGAGTAGGATTAATAGGGTGAATAATGAGAGAATTTAGCGAGAGAGGGGGAAGAGAGAGAGTGGGGTGAGAGTTATGGTGTGCTCTTAAGCTTCTTCGTGCTATGATAGGGAGCTTCTATACCTTATAGAGTTGGAGTCTAGAGGCTTCTGGATATCATATGGCTCGCTAAGCATATGGATAATGGCCTTAGATCTAGGGGCCAAAGAAGCCTTACCCATTTACATTTTTTTTTTGTTGTAACACATGTTTCTTTTTTATTAATCGACTGCATTTACACTGAAAGATGCATGTATAGCGCTTCATAGATGAAAAGAGTATAAAAAGAGAAGTTTTAGGGTGGTCTAGTTCAAGACTACTACTACAATGATGTTACATCACCAGTTATAACGTGACACCATTATAGTAATTTTGGTTAGGACAGCGCTCGAAATTTTTCGTAATTTTTTTAGTCAGGCGCATGTAAATTGGGACTATTTTAAAATTTTTGAGTTGGTTTTTTCAGGAGGAGTGACTTCAATGGATGATTTTTTGAAAGAATTCTTTCCAGATGTGTACGAGAAAAAACATGCACATCTTCGTGAGACAGATTATTGTAAATATGATAACCAAATACTTACTCTCTTCACTTCTTCTCTCTACTTTGCGGCACTTATTTTCACCTTTGCGGCGTCATATGTTACCAAAACTAGAGGACGGAGAATTACCATTCTTGTCGGAGCTACAAGCTTCTTTATAGGGGCACTTTTCAATGCTTTTGCTAAGAACATTACTATGTTAATTCTCGGCCGATGTTTTCTTGGTGTAGGAATTGGCTTCGGCAACCAGGCAAGCACATTGCTTCCATTTCTTAATTATATATATCAAATGATAATTTATCCTTTATTTGGTCAAATTAGTTCAAAACAATATGTTAACATATATATTTGATATGTTAAAAAAGGGCTAATCGGTTACTTTTGACTTAATATGACAAAAAATGAAGCTATAGAAGACTAAATTGATACTTAAAATTTATTTTGGACCAAATTAATGTTGCATGATCAATTTATTCTTATTGTATAAGAAAAAGTGCAATGTTGCCCAATTTTACAAAAATTATGGGCATACTTGTTTGGAGATTTAGCTATAACCTAGAACTAATTAGCTTCATGGAACTTATTAGTGTAAGAATAAAATTGAATTTCCCCAATAATGTCAGAAACAAAATCGACCCTTATCCCTTTATTCTATATCAATCACTTTCTTTTATTATTACTTTTAATTTAACTTGGATCTGATTGATTTCCAATGTGAGCGCAGGCTGTTCCATTGTACCTTTCAGAAATGGCACCAGCAAAAATTAGAGGGGCAGTGAATCAGTTATTTCAGCTAGCAACCTGTTTAGGAATCTTAGTAGCAAATTTCATAAATTATGGTACAGAAAAGATTCATCCATGGGGATGGAGATTATCTCTAGGTTTAGCCACTGTTCCTGCAGCTATAATGTTCGTTGGGGGAATATTCCTTCCTGAGACACCAAACAGTTTAATAGAGAGAGGTAAATTAGATGAAGGAAGAGAAATACTTGAGAAAATCAGAGGAACAAAACAAGTTGATGCAGAGTTTAATGATATTATTGAAGCCAGCAATGCAGCTAAAGCCATTAAAAACCCTTTCAAGAATCTTCTTAAAAGGAAGAACAGACCTCAATTGGTGATTGGGGCAATTGGAATCCCTGCATTTCAACAACTCACTGGAAATAACTCTATCCTCTTCTATGCTCCTGTCATATTTCAGAGCTTGGGGTTCAGCAACAATGCAGCTTTGTATTCATCTGTTATAACCAATGCAGCTCTTGTTGTTGGCGCACTGATTTCAATGGCTCTTGTTGATAAATTCGGCAGAAGAGCTTTCTTCCTGGAAGCCGGGGCTGAAATGTTCATAGTCATGGTAACTGCATTCGTCAGCTGTATATACCTGCAATTTTTATGCTTTTCTGATCGGTAACTAAGATGCGTTTGTTTGCAGGTAGCAGTAGGCATAACTCTGGCAATTGAATTTGGGGGAGGAAAATCAATCCCAAAAGGGACTGGGATTTTCCTTGTAGTCTTCATTTGCTTGTTCGTGTTGGCTTACGGACGGTCTTGGGGTCCCCTTGGCTGGCTAGTTCCGAGCGAGATCTTTCCGCTGGAAACAAGATCGGCTGGGCAGAGTGTTGTGGTCTGTGTTAATATGGTCTTCACTGCTATTGTAGCGCAGTGCTTCCTTGTATCCCTCTGTCATCTTAAATTTGGGATCTTCTTGCTGTTTGCCGGTTTGATTTTTCTCATGAGTCTCTTCGTCTTCTTCCTCTTACCTGAAACCAAGCAAGTGCCAATCGAGGACATCTATCTTCTCTGGGAAAATCACTGGTTCTGGAAGAAAATAGTTGGAACTGGCAATGGTTACCAACAATAAATAGTCTGAGGGTTATATTGAACGCTGATTTCCTTTATTTTTCTAGAGTTGCTGTACTATTTATTTCAACACACTGTGAATATAGTTCAGTAGTGCATTGTCATGAATGATTTTCTGAAGTACTTCATCATTTCAGATATTTTTGTAAACTTGCATTGAAAAAATAATGAAAAAGAGGTACTTTGCCATCACGAACCACAGAAATGCCAAGCAACAGATAAAAATAACAGTAGAGGATGGACAACAGGACATGTCAAAAAATTAACTCTATTGGAATCAAATATGGGCAAGACATGTACAAGTAAGTCTTACGCTAGTAATTTAGCAAGTTCATCAAGTTTTAGGCTTCCCTGTGGCGCCAAATCCGTGTATTTTTCCCTAGGTTTCTTTCTTCCCTCTTTAGAACTCCGCTTCTCGCTTTTAGCTGTCTGGGAAACATCGGTAACTTCAACTTCTAAAATCTCATCATCTTGCTCCTCACTCTTTTGAATCGCTATCTTCCTGGACCGGTGTCTGAAAACAGGACCAGGTGGAGCAGATTGCGCAAAGGCAACTGCTCTTTGATAAATGGTATCAGCATCCAAACTTGCGTCAACCAACACTGCACTCCCATTCTCAACAGCTTCTTTCTGCAATCTGAGAAGTTCATCCTCATAAGGCACACTCGACTGCACTGGTTTACTGAGATCAAACGAACCATTTAAAGAATCAAGGAGCATCTCCTGTCTTGTGCTTGCAACATCTATTGTGATGTCAGGACCCTGGGACTGGGGTACTGGCATTTCATCATTGCAAATTGCTTCATTACCGACTACAGTGTCCATGACTCCAGATTCATTAACAGAATAACTGTCTGTGTTTTCTGTAGTGGGATTATTTTCACTTATCCCTATAGTAGAACTAGCATCCATGGCTGACGAGAGCCCATCTGTTTGTGTGGCAGATAGATACTTTGCTTGCACTCCAGAATCTGCAAGCGTTGTGATCGTATTTGGCTCACTGTCAACATTCTTGAGTAAGACCATTTCAAACGGTTGGTCTTCCAGAGATGGTGCAACAGCCTCAGCAGTTGCACCATTAACATCAGATCCCTCGGCTTCCTCAGAGTCATTTTCTGGTTCTACGAAGGATGATTTCCACTCCCTTCCCCTCCATACAAGTATGTGCTCAGCTTCAAATGAAATTAGCACACATGGGACAAGATCCTGTGATGTCAAGAACTGGGCACTGTAATTCTCAAAACTATAACTTCATAAAATGAATGCAATAATAGTAAAAAACAAAAACTTGACAAACCCTGAGTTTTGCGCCAATTTTCTTGTAATCACTTCCTTTTATTCCTTGACAATTTATTCTGACCAATTCGCATTCATTAAATGCTTCCCTGACATGTCTTACTAGATTAGAATATACACCGTTTTTTGCTGCAATGCAACATAGACAAAACACATGATCAGTTTGCTCATGGATATATTGGTTGTTTCTATTCTCACTTTTCAAATTCAACTGAAAAGAACAGCAATACGAAATCTACCTAATTTGCATATTGGAATCAGTTTCCTGCCCTTCTTGCGCATTTCAGGAGCTTCTTCTAGTGTTAGTCCCTCTGGAACCCGTTTAATCAGCCTTGGATACACAGGTGTAACAGGCTTCCACAGCATAAGAGGATAGCGTGGGCGAGTTTTGTAGTTGTAGTTTCGGCCTCGAAAAAGGTATACAACTCCTGCCTTCCTGTAAATGATCTTTCCCCCAGTTTTTTCCTGGCATGAAAAGCATAAATCATATTGTAATGCCAGTCAAAGCATGCATCCGTTTTCTATCATATTGCAGGAAATAGTTGTTAGATGAACAGCAGAATGGCTTCCCATCACTCTAAATATGTACAAAAGTTTCACTCCAGAATAAATGTTCATAGCAGTCTCAAAACATTAAAATGTTGCATAGGTAAGTTTTTTCTAGTTGAATCTACCTACATCACTTTAACACACGAAGCAAGAGAAACAAGAAGCCAAAGACTCAGTTATACGGAAGCAGGAACCACACCTCCAATTGCTGGCACACATTGTCCATATCGACCGTACATACTCCTTTGCATTTAATTTTGCAAACTCTCCTCCGCTTCCAAAGAGCATGAATATTATCCAGCATATTGTGTGTGAAACCATCTCTACCTGCAAAAAGAAATGAAAGCACTCAACAAATTTGAAAGATTCATCCTTAGAATAAAAAGACACTATCTTTCATAAGCAGTCCCTCCTTATTCTCAATATATACCCCCAAAAACAAAAACATGGAATTGAGTTACCTACTGATCTACCACATTAAACAATCTCATACGCCTTAAATTCCAATCCTTAGCAAGCAAAACTGGGAATTGACCTAGAAGAATTCTTCACAAGAAGAAGAAATGATCATGAAGCTTACCCATATTCAGCTGGCGTTTCGTCTTCAAGCACCCTTCGATCAAAACCTTAATCTCCTCCCGTGTCAACGGCTCCCCAAGGATCTCCTCCCTCTTGTACACATACCTCGGACCCGACCCAGGAAGAAACGGGCCTGGTGACTGAACCGGCTTCACACCTTTCTTATCAGGCGGAGGTAACCTGAATGAGTCAAATTCCTTCAACTTTTTCTTACTGGCTGGTAGCGGAGCACGGCCAGTCCACGGCCTGGACATCGTGGTGGGGCCGAAAGGGGAGAACGGCGGCTCCCTCAATTTCACTGGCTTGGTCTTAGGCGTCTCAGTGTAGCTGTACTTGAACTCAAACGGCGCCCCTTCAACAACAAAAGAGAGACCATCTTCGGAGAGTTTGAGCTCTGCATTTCTGTCAATTGGTCTCTCTTCGTGGCTTTTAGGCTGAGTTTTAGCAATTCTCGAGATTCTTCGAAATGCCGGGTGAGAAATTCGGGTCTCAGGTTTTGAATATTTGGATCTTTTGCCCGGGATTGATGGCCTTGAAGGAGATGATGGCGTACCTATGGATTTGAACTCCCCAGTTCTCTGGTTCGCCGTGGATGGGTCATAATTTTCAGCGATATTTGTAGCGGAATCGAAACGCCGGTGACGACGGATGTCGTCTTCGATTTCTTTCTGAGCTCGCCGGCGTTCATTGAATTCCCTGGCGTTGGCGTTGTTCCACCGCGAAAACCGGACCTCCGACGGCGGGCGCTGGTGAGGCGGGTATACATTCTGATTTGGACTCGGATTCAAAGGCGGAGCAGATATTGGAAATGGAATTGGGAATAATTTTAGCGCCATATCCGATAAATTGAGTACTTCACTGTAAGAAAAAGCCCTAACAGACTGAAAGAACATAAGTTTTTGGAGCTGAAAGCAACTACGACACCGTTTCAAACAGTGCAGTGGCAAATGTGTAATTGAAGTGAAAGAAGAAGGACAAACAACAGATATTTCCCTCTTTCAGACAAAAAAACAGATATTGCTACAATGAGAGTGAAGCAGCTGAACCCATAAACACTAAAAATGGTAAAATAGACATCTATTGTTATTACAGCTTTTTGTTCTGAAGAAGGAACATAAGAAACAGACAGCTTTTCAGTTTTTGTTCTGAAGGAAAACTGTAGTAAGAATTTTTTCTATGTAATATTCTTTTTTTTTTCTTTTTTTTTTTTAAAAAATTTGAAGAAGGTTATAATGTATGAACTGCAGTTCAATTCAGCCAATTTATTTGAATCAAATCGTTATTCCAAAATTTTTCTTCATAATTCAGCATCAAATAGTTATTGTTGACTTAATTTTGTTTAAAATTGTTGCTTTTATTAAATGGATTTCACTTCACTATACCAGAAATTATTTCTGGTAGAAATTCGAAGGTTGCTGATGATAATCAGCATAGCTATTATTATAGCCGCTATTTTGCAGTGTTCTCTTCTTCCCTATAAGAAAATATTCCCCCTTTCACCAGCTGATGAGGGTTCTATTTCTATAGCTGTGCTAATCAGCAATTCCACTATCTCTCATAGTTTTGGATTAAGCCCTAATAATCTGTCTAGTGTTGTAGCAAATGGTTCTTATTCGTCTTCTATGGATGGCGAAATTGGAGATCAAATTGAAACAAAAGGTCACCTAAATACTGACCATGTATTGTCACTGCATTTGGATCCACTGCTTGGTAAAGATGGCAATTTTCCCCGAGCAATAGACAGAGAAAATGATCATGGCAACATAACTCAGCAGGTGGACATTGGTTTGACATTTGAAGGAGTTCGAGATAGAGATGGCGTTGTGCCACTCGTATTGCCAAGAACTTCTAGTTCATTATTGGCTGCCAATGTAACTTCAGCAGACAGCATAACAAAGACCGCAAAGATACAGTCCGAAAGTAGTACTGTTTCTGTTAAGAGGCAGGAGAGGCTACCAAATTCAATATCTGAGATGAATTCACTCTTGCTACAAAGTCATGGTTCATCTCATTATGTGGTAAGAGTTACCACCTTTTTCTGATTAAGAACGACATGGAATATATCTAACATGAAACCTGTTATTAATTTCGTTGGTAATAGAGGCCGCGATGGTCTTCTGTACGTGATAGTGAACTTCTGTCTGCAAAATTGAAGATAGAGAAAGCTCCTATAGTAAGAAGTTATCCTGGACTTCATGGTTCTACTTTTCGAAATCTGTCTAGGTTTGAAAGGTAATCCTCTTTCAGTATTTCGGCTTAAGCTTTTTCGTAGTTACTTTTTTGTATCAGTGCTGGCACTTGTATAAGAAATACCTAGCATTTGTGACATGAAAGAATTTAGCTTATAAGGACCTGAATCATGCAACGTTGATTACGCTGCTAGTGATGAATTTCTGCAAAATTTTTATATGTTTGCTGGCAAAGAGCAATGTGTGTGTAGTGTATGCATATTGTTTATTCCACCAGATGTCTGGAGACAAGGAAACTCCAGCTATATTGCTTCATGATTTATTATTTTTTCAGTATGCGGATCTGATTATAATCTGTTCGAGGTTTGATCAATCACCCTTTAGGTCGTATTGTTTCATGATTTTGTACCCATGCACTCAGAAAATTTACTATGTTTATGTGTCCAACGAATTCAATTTCCTCCTAGCTGAATAAGACATTATTTCTGTCCTCTTGGGTCTTGAGTGGTTGAGCTTTGCTTGTATCCTCTTCACAAATTGCCTAATATGATTGATGAGCTAAAGCTATCTTTGCAGGAGTTATGAGTTAATGGAACACACGCTTAAAATTTATATATACAAGGAAGGCGAAAAGCCGATATTTCATCAGTCCAAGATGAGGGGAATATATGCATCAGAAGGATGGTTTATGAAACTGTTAGAGGGAAACAAAAATTTTGTAGTCAGAGACCCTAGAAAAGCTCACTTGTTTTACTTGCCATTTAGTCCACTTATGTTAAGAACAGTGTTATTTGGGCAAAAGTTTCATAGCCAGAAAGCCCTTGAAGGATATTTGAAGAACTATGTAGATTTAGTTGCACATAAGTATAGTTTCTGGAACAGAACAGGTGGAGCTGATCATTTTCTTGTTGGCTGTCATGATTGGGTATGCTTTCGGATCCACTGCATCATTAGATTGCAATTGCCTTTTTTCCGTTGTTGCTAATTATATCGCGTGATCCTTTGTGCCTGAATCAGGCTCATTTGATGTCGTTTGGAATTGCAGGCCGCTCGAATCACAAGACAGCATATGAAGAACTGCATCAGAGTTTTGTGCAATGCCAATGTTGCGAAAGGCTTCAAAATCGGAAAGGATAGTACTCTGCCAGTTACATACATACGTTCCGCTGAGAACCCTCTAAAAGATCTCGGTGGAAGACCGCCTTCAGAAAGGTCCATCCTAGCCTTCTTTGCAGGAGGTATGCATGGGTATCTGCGACCGACCCTGGTGCAACATTGGGAGAACACTGAACCTGACATGAAAATCGTTGGTCCAATGCCTCGTACTGTAGAAG
The DNA here is from genome assembly GCA_039660915.1 of Euphorbia tirucalli. Lineage (NCBI taxonomy): Eukaryota > Viridiplantae > Streptophyta > Magnoliopsida > Malpighiales > Euphorbiaceae > Euphorbia > Euphorbia tirucalli. Next base: position 71,965,402 of record CM077634.1, on the reverse strand, counting down.
GGAAAAGATTATATAGGGAGTACATGAAGAGCAGCAAATACTGCATATGCGCAAGGGGCTATGAAGTTCACACTCCTCGCATAGTTGAGGCCATTACATACGGTTGTGTTCCGGTCATCATATCAGATAATTACGTGCCTCCGTTTTTTGAGGTACTGAACTGGGAGGCATTTTCGGTGTTTGTAGAAGAGAAAGAGATTCCGAATTTGAGAAACATTCTGGTGTCAATACCAGAAGAAAAGTACATTGCATTGCAGTCAAGTGTTAAGATGGTGCAACAGCATTTTCTTTGGCACAAAATACCTGTCAAGTATGATCTATTCCATATGATCCTTCACTCTGTTTGGTACAACAGAATCTTTCAGATGCAAAGTTGATGATGATGTGTACTATGTTTCTGAATTTGGAAAATTTCTAATATGGTTCCGGAGCAACACATCAGCACATCATCAAACGGTCTGGTCTGGGAACATGCTACACTTTCTCCTAAATTTGTAGTACCGGGAAAGCCAAAAGTGTCAAAGAAATAAGAATTTGATTTACAGCTGTAATTGTAAATAAACCAATTCAGATGAGTGCTGTGGACAGATTAATTCATTCCATTAATTTTTAGTTCATAGAAATTATTTTATTAGAATCTGAAATCCATGACTTCATTATGTTTACTATCACTTTAGAATTAATCGGGATCTATAATCATTACGATTTTTTTTTCTTTTTTTTTTCTTTTTTTTTTTCTTTTCTGAGTGATTTTTTAATTTGACACAATATTTGTTCTTTTAAAGTAATAAAATTGTCAAGTAATTTATTTAGGACTGAAAAGTGAGGACCAGAGACGTGAAGAGGAATGTAGTGATTCAGAAAAATTGTAAATATGTCCAAGAAATTTACGGTTAGAAAGTTAATTTTATAGAGGGGGCAATATATGAAATACGTTCATGCCCATATAAAAATTAAAATTTTATAAAGTATTACGATGGAATAAAACATTTACATCAGTTGATGGTTAATTATAATTTTATATACATGAAAGCTAGTTATGAACTTCAAATTTCGATTATAAATGCTTTACTTTTTTTTTTTTTTTTTTTTTATTATCTACATTTGAAGTTGCATTTTTAACTGTTTGAAATATAGAAATTTATATATTTGATGTACTTATTGAGAAACTATAAAAATCTTATTTATAAGTACAAAATATATATAAAAAAAAAATTCAAAATGTAAATAAAATGAGTTACACACTTATAATTATGTTTAATGTTTTCAGCTAATTGTGTTGTTAAATCGAAAGTTAATATGTGATTATAATTCATGAATATACCAAAAAAAAAAAAAAAGAATGAGAATCCATGTCCAAACTCAAAAGTTGAGTATTCGATAATTTTATGACGAAATTAAATTTGGATCTTGATTTGCAATATTTCAGTACTAATCATTAGGTAATGGGTATAGTTGTCTGGTAAGCTCATGTAATTAATAGTAATAATGCACAAAAGGCTCTCAATCTGTTGATTATGCTAAGTTCAATGTTTTTGATTTAGAAGTTTTATTTTCTTTTTATTTTCTTTTTTTCTCTTTTTTTCATGCTTGAAAATAGGGGTGGCAACGGTGCGGGTGCGGGGGTGAATTCCCCACTCCGCCCCCAATGATTACGGGAGCGGTTTCGGTGATTCCCCATTTAACATTTCGGGGATTTTTTCACCCCCATCCCCGCCCCGCGCGGGTGCCTATGGGTTTCGGTGAATCCCCGCCCGCCCATATCCAATAAATAAAATAAATTAATATTATTTTAATGACCATTTTAACATTCAATAACCAAAATACAAATTCTACCATAAATGTGGTTTAACATTAAATATTCAAAATACAAAATATATCCAATATTACAAATATTTAAGTTCCAAGTGAACTTTCTTTGAACAACTTGAAATTGAAGTCCAATCATTTAAGAGCTAGGACTTGGTTTTGTTGTTTTGTTGTGATTCGTATTTTCATCATCCTATAAGAAAAAAAGCAAATATTAGATGCATAGAATAATAAATAAAAAAACTAAATATCAAAAGTTAAAAACTACATGAAGAACATCCATATCTTTGTTCATGTTCCACAACAATGAATCCATAACTGATTTAGAATCTAAAAACACAAGTATTCATTATATTAAAACATGTAATACATAACTTTGAAGTAAAGTAAATTAATAAGTAACCATTTATAAGTATAATACCTTTTACTTCAACTTCTAACCAACTTTGAGTGCACATCAATGCTTCTACCATCTCAGAATTAAGACTGTTAGGAGACTCACTTATAACTCTACCACATGTACTAAAAGCTGACTCTGAAGCCACAGTTGACATGGGAATTGCAAAAATATCCCGAGCAATTAATCGCAACATAGGGAACTTGGGGAAATTTTTTCACCAACCAAGTAAATCAAATTCTTCTTTCCTTGGTAACAAACGCTCCTCCAAATAATGATCAAGTTCAACCCCAACATTTTCAATAGATTGTTCAGCAACAAATTGTTCAAAAATGCATATTTCTCCATCTCTTTGAACTTGGTGAGTTAGCGATAATTCATTATTTTTTGGCAATAATTAGCTTGACCTAATTAGGAATTAATTAACCTTTCTTTATATATATATATATATATGCGGGTTTTATACGGGGATTTATTCGGGAGCGGGGCGGGTATCCCCACGGGGCGGGGATAGTACTCCCCGCGCCCACGCCCGTTTAAGTACTGGGGGTAAAAAAATCCCCACCCCCATCCCCGTGGGGGATAATATCGGTTATTTCCCACACCCGCCGGTTAGGATCCCCACGGTTTTCGGGTAATCCCCGCCCCATTGCTTATGAATTGGTATAATTATATCTGTATGCACAAAATAATTTATATTTATGATATAAAATAGAGATTTGAGCCTTGAAACATTCAAACATGGAAGCAGAGGCTTGACAAAATCTTATACTTTGGGTAGGGTTGTCAACGGGGACACAGGGCCCGTTTCCATTGGGGATCCGTCCGAACGGGGACGGGGATTCCCCGTTTAGAATCCCCGCGGGAAGGGGATAGGGACAATTTTGTTCCTGTTTACTAAAAAGGGACGAGGATGGGATTTACCTCCCCCGCCCCGCGGACCCGTCCCCATCCCCGTTTAGTCCCCGACGGAGATTTCCGTTAAATCCCCGTGTATTTATTTACTTAATTATTTATTTAATTATGTATTTATATATATACATAAATAATTAAATTTTATATAATAAAACTAAAATTAAGAATTGCTTTACATCTCTCTTTCACTTTTAAAGTTTCTAACAATCAATCATATATGCTTAATTGTTGCTGCTGATACTAAATATAAGCAATTGTGTGCTGATATGCAGAACTTCTGACTAGGTGCAAACTTAAAATTTAGCCTTTGCACTTGATAGAATTTATCAATTTAGAAACCTCTAATTTAATTTATGTATATTGAACTCATGTACTCTATTTTGAAATAATAATATTAGTAGTTTTAATATTTTAATTAAATATTATTTTCTTATAAGAAAAATTAAATGATTTACTAATTAAAAAATTAAAAAATAAAAATAAAAATAAAAAACCACTAGAGAGGAAACCAAAACGATGACGTGTTACTTTGCGCCCTTGCCGAACGGCAATTGACATTTTTCTTTTTGATACAATTAAGACAAAACGCTCCTAAGCCCTTGAAGCTCTTTGATCAAATTTTTAAGTGTATATAATTTTTTTTATTTTTTATCCACAATACTCATTATAAACTTAATACTTCCGTCTCGTATGAAATTCAGTTTATATTAACTAATATGTGATACATATTTCAAAACTACGTAAGATTAAATCAAAAATATGATTTAGATCCATAGTTTTAGACATACATGTATCAAAGTATAGTTCAAATCCTTTACACGGAAGTTAACAGATGTTATAGTCCACACCTATGAAGCTCGGACACAGACACGGCAAACGAAATTTTTCAAAGATGTAAGACACGTACAAGGCAGAGACACGACAAATATTTAAAAATTATAAAATATATATAAATATATAAAAACCATAAATAAGTATATCGAAGGACACGGCAAATCATAAATAAGTCAATGAGAGAGGAGGAGACGTTGATGGTAGCTGAGTTTGTTGGAAGGAGAGTTGCTGAGTTTCGATAGAATTAGAAATAAATGCAGAGCAGCAAAATTTGTCGATAGGTTTAGGTTTTTAGTTTGTAATTTTTGAAAATTACAGAATAACCTCTCCTTTAGAAAGTTTTTCTCAAAAACACTATTAATTTCGTGTCCCCTTGTTTCCATATCGTGTCCCAGTTGTGACCCTGAAAAAAAGGCGGGACACCATTTTACCGTGTCGGACACATGTCCAGGTGTGTCCCATGTCCCCGGAGCATGCGACACGGATACGGTGATCCCGGAAAGTGTCCGTGCTTCATAGGTCCACACAAGGCAAAAAAAAATGTTCAATCTCCAGCGATTATAATAATAAAAACAGGATGATGTACTTTTTCTTTTATATTAAAAAAGTTAACCAAATGGTCAATTATAAAATTCAAGAAAACTCAGGGACTCTGAATGCAATTTGACTACAATTAATGGCTATTTGCAATCATACCATACTTTACTATTTGTTGCTTACTCTTTTTAAATATATATATATATATATATATATATATAAAATATACTTGACATAAATAAGATTCTCTCACCGATTTTTATTTCATAAATGTTAATTCATTACTTTGTCTGATATAAAAATAGGAAGGTAGTAATTGGCCAAATGCTAAAGCTTTCATTAATTGTGGTTCAGTTGTCATCACTGTCCTCTTCTTCAACTTATTACTGAGGTTAGAAGGGAATCTTTCAATTTTCTTTTAGCTCTTCTTCTTCAACTTGCAGAAGTTCTTCTCTTTTTAAGTAAGGTTTTGTTTGTTTGGACTCCATGAAATATAGTTGATCTTGCTTGAGCTTTCTTCTTCAAGTTTCTTGGGAAACAAACAGCAAACTTTTCATCATTTTTTCAATTTTATATGTACTGTTATGTTCTGGGTAATCTACGGAATATTCAAATTCTTGAGTTTTACCTGTTAATTTTGGTTAATTAGATTATATCTGATGTCACTGTGAGTAATTTGACACTAATCGGGATCACCTCCTTGAATTTCGTTTCCTTTCTGTTTTTTTAGCTCATAGCAATTAAACTGTGGGTCTGCAATCTGCATATATATATACTTTGCTTTAGCTTTGAGTTTGCCATTGCACATTTTGATTCCCATTTCATGGTAACTGTTGCAGATTTTATGAAAGAATTTGCACAATGATTAGCAGGTGACCTCTGATTTCTGAATTACTTTCAAGTAGTTGCTGCCTTTTTTTCTGCTATGGAGTTCCGATTTCATGTTAATAAACTGTGGCAAATGGAAACCCGAAAATGGCTTCTTGTAGTGGGAGCTATGGCTCTAACTCACATACTGTTTCAATTTCTATTGCTTCCTTATGGGACTGCTCTTCGGTCTTTGTTGCCCAATAGTCATGATCCATTCTTTGATAAAAGCAGCTTTCCACTCTTTCAATCTTCTGCAAAATATGCTACAGTACGGAATCCTCTTACAGTTGAGAGCTCAAGCTTGACTACAGGGCTTGATGGCTCAGTGGAGAAAGCTGCTGTTCATGACAATGTATCAACGAGAAATGGTAAAGAAAGTGAGAATGGTTTTGAATCTGAGCATGAAGACCTGGATAATCTTATTGAGTTTCTAGATGATGATGATGATGATGATGATGATGATAATGGAGATAATGATAGTTCTTCTGTTTCTGGGAGTGAGGTTTTGGAGAATCCTTTTATGCTTGTTTTGGATAGAAATGGAAGCAAGGGTTTCCCAATAAACACTGTGTTGAACAGAAATGCCAATTCAAAACAAGATTTGAAATTCGCATCTGGAGTTGAAAATGGCCATGATCTTGATCAAAGTCTGAAATCAAACCATGGAAATCTGCCAAAGAAAGAGTTACAGCATGCTGCTTCAGTAAGAAGGATCACCAATTTGAGATCAAATGGAAGTTCTTCTGATGGTTCTGCTATCCAACTAAGAAATTTGGCATCTTCAACGAATAATGCTACTAAGACGGACAAACCTGGCAGGAAAAAGATGAGGTGTGACATGCCTCCAAAATCAATAACATTGATAGATGAGATGAACCGCATATTAGAGCGACACCGTCGGGCTTCCCGTGCAATGGTATCTTGTTCTTGTGCAAAATGATGAAACATTTCTTATTTAGTTCTTTAGTTAGAGCAGGAAATCTGACCCACATTTTTTGCTTTAGAGACCAAGATGGTCCTCCCCACGTGACCGGGAGATTTTGGCAGCAAGGTCGCAGATTGAGAATGCTCCTAATGCTATCAACGATGGAGATCTTTATGCTCCATTGTTTCGAAATGTTTCCAAGTTTAAAAGGTATGCCTATTTCAATGCATGGATTAGTGGAGGAATTGGTCTAAATACCATTTAATGCCTTCTCAACCATCAGATTGGAATTGTAGTGTTACGCAAACATTGATTTAACAAACTCTCACGTGGATAATAGTGAATTAGAACAATGAAAAGTGCAGAACCTAAAACAAGGAGAGAGCAAGGATCAACTGACATTTATAATGCTTAACAAAGTGAATGAGTCTCTTTAATGGGGAAAATGCCCAGTGTTAGATGTATAGATTGTAATTTCAGTTGAAGTACTAGCAGGTTTTGGCAGGTCGAAGTTTATCGAAAATTATTTCTTGCCATTGCATGTTTCGGGAATTCCTTTCACACGTTTGCTCTCTCTTTCTGATATACTCTTAAACTGAAGATTGTATCTACTAAAATTTTATCCATTTGTAAAACATTTTTACCAGCTTGAAGTGTTTGAGAGTCATACTTATGTCCAGCTGTCATTTTCTGACTTGGTTACTTATATAGTCAAGAATGAGAGTAAGTATGAGTTGAGTCCAAATCCACCAGATTCGGTTTCACAAAGATGTTATAGAGGTTTTGGGTAAGAAATAAGTTTAACTCCAAATTTCTTTGGCAAAGTTGAACGAGAGACTTGCAGCTCTAGATAAAATATACAAATTTGAATTCCTTAGTTTATGATATTCAGAATTGACAAAATGAATTATGAAATGAGATACCGAGGGTTCCACAGAATTGTCAACTGAGCATGTCTTGCATGAGCCTGGACTTCGATTATTTTTTCTAACCAGCTGACTGTAGCTAAGTGGAGCTAGTGATTCGAAATTGTAGGCTAAAGTGTACACAAGTTGGAATGAAATGGTTGGCTTTTGTGTCTCAATTATATGTTATGTGTCTTGAACTTTTCATGCCGATGGCCTAATGTTGTGGAAATTGAACCTGGTTCTTTAAATGCTTTATCATTATGTTTTCATTTGGCTTTATGGTTTGGTAATGAAATTCAATAGCTGATGTAGCTTTCTGACGTCTTACAATCTTATACCCTGCTTTCTGCCATCTTCAGGAGTTATGAACTCATGGAACGCACACTCAAAATCTATATCTATAGGGATGGAAAAAAACCTATCTTTCATCTACCAATATTGAAGGGATTATATGCCTCAGAGGGATGGTTTATGAAGCTGATGCAGGGAAATAAACGTTTCATTGTGAAGGACCCTCGAAGGGCCCATCTATTTTACATGCCATTCAGTTCACGGATGTTGGAGCACACCCTTTACGTGCGCAACTCTCATAATAGGACAAACCTGCGCCAATATCTGAAGGAATACTCAGAGAAAATTGCAGCAAAATATCCTTATTTTAACAGAACTAATGGAGCAGATCATTTTCTAGTAGCTTGCCACGACTGGGTATTTTTCCATTTGATTTCCTTTCTCTTTTGTTTGCTTTTAATGCTTATGTTATGATGCATATTGTTGTACTCTTTCAATGATATGGGTTAAGAAATGGGTGTAATCCTGAAATTCACAGCTTAAATCTCAACCAAAAGGTCTGATGTTCAAAGTCTAAGATGGGTTGAATTTAGGAACTCTCATGGGAGAGGGATATTCCCATTATGCAACTCAGGAAAAAAAAAATAGAGATTAAAAAGTGCGGGGTGAGATTAGTATTTTATGTTTTGTCCATAGCATGCATTCATAGGTCTTAAATTGAGCCTTTCATTTATTTGTGTTTTCTCTGTATTTATTTGCCATATGACAACTGAAACTCTTACAGGCTCCCTATGAAACAAGGCATCATATGGAGCAGTGCATCAAAGCCCTTTGCAATGCTGATGTCACTGCTGGCTTCAAAATAGGAAGGGACGTGTCTCTTCCTGAAACATATGTCCGATCAGCCAGAAATCCTCTGAGAGATCTCGGAGGGAAACCACCTTCTCAAAGGGACATTCTTGCTTTCTATGCTGGTAGTATGCACGGATATCTTCGACGTATCTTGTTGGATCACTGGAAAGACAAAGACACTTCAATGAAGATTTTTGGTCCAATGCCGCCCGGTGTTGCTAGCAAAATGAACTATATCCAACACATGAAAAGCAGCAAGTACTGCATCTGCCCCAAAGGTTACGAGGTCAACAGCCCCAGGGTGGTTGAATCCATATTTTACGAGTGTGTACCTGTAATTATATCCGATAATTTCGTGCCACCATTTTTCGGAGTCTTGAATTGGGAAGCATTCTCCATAGTCCTCGCTGAAAAAGACATCCCTAACCTGAAAGAAATATTGCTTTCAATCCCAGACGAGAAGTATCTTCAGTTACAACTTGGAGTCAGAAAGGTTCAGCGTCATTTTCTTTGGCACGCCTACCCAGTGAAGTATGATCTCTTCTCAATGACCCTTCATTCAATATGGTACAATAGAGTTTATCAGGTAAAACCAAGATAGAGTGTCATCAGCAAGCAATCAGGAAAACAAGAGCAAATCTGGATAGGATAGCCTGTGAAATTGAGGCGAAGTGTTCCTGTCAAAGAAGTATGGGAGATTTCATTGTCGAATTCGAGTGCAGGTATTGCATCATCAGTTTCCCTGTATGTATCTTAGTAGCTGCATTTCATTTGTAAAAAGCATGGGACAATAGAAGTTAGCCTGATCCTGATGTTTCTTGACAATAAAATCAGCTTTAGGGACAATTTGGTATGTGCAGCTGATCTGTTTTGCTGCTCAAGTATGTCTGTGGTTTCTGCATGGTGTTGATTTGTCTATACCCTTTGTGTAATTGTGTATAAATAAAGCTTCAAAACTTGAAAATATTTATGTAAGACCATATATAGAGAGAGAACTCTTCGGGCATTATGTATCAGGATCAAGAAAGTTTCTGGTGAAGTATATTATGTTGTTTAGATATAAAATTAGTAGGCAAAATGCTATTTTTGGTCCTTATTTAATCAAAATTGCCCTTTAAAGAAACATTTGGGCCTCGGAAAATGCTTGTTTAGGCCTTGCCCAGTGGGCATCTTTAACAAACTACAGATTTTGGGCTGGGCTAAAGTACTTTCTTTTCAGGATCGTCTCAGCATTTTTTTTTTTTATTTTTTTTTTATTGTCATTATTATTATTATTATTATTTTTTGGTGAAAATTGAATATATATCTATATTTATAAATATAAAAAATTAAAACTAAAAAAATATGAACTAATATATATAAATAATTAAAATATGATATTTTATTATGTTGGCTGGGGCTAGGCCGAGTTGGGCTTTGAATTTTTGTATAATACTAGGTTCAGCCCATAAAAAAGGTATGGCCGGATTGCATACAAAATAAATGGTTTTTTTTTTTTTTTTTTTTTTTTATGGGATTAAGATGGAAACTATAGATAATGATAATATTAAACCAGTAAAATAAAATTTTTAAAAAATAAGTTTTTAACTTTTTTAACATTATATCACCAATTTAGCTTTGGAGTTTAGTAAAATTGAAAGAACATACAAATGTAACATGTATAAAAATGGAAAAGAAAATTTAAACATGAAAAGTCTAAAATTTGGTGTAATATTGTTAATATTTATTAAAATCGATCAAATTCTATAAATTTCTCAAATAAATGTAGCCAAGTTCAGCACAATGATTACAAGAGCGGTTGAGTTGAGCAATTACTCAAACTCTCGAATAGATCTAATTTTAATTTTCAAATTTCGTACATTAAAAAGTTATTATTTTATAACTGAAACACAATTTTTAACTCGGTGCGAATATCACATTCAAATATAGTTTGATTTAATAAGAATCTTGATCACATATACTGTCAAAATCAAAAGTTAAATATTAATGTGCTTTCCGTGTTTTTAGTTTTCTTTGTTTTGCCCTTATCAGACAACTTTTTTCTTACTTTACTGACTTTGTTGCCTTAAAGCAGCTTTCAAGGAACACTACTGCACTCCAAAATGCAACATGCAAGAAGCTAACAATAGATACGTGCCTAACCCTGTGCTTGCTATGCAAAAGTAGATACAAAGTGGCATCAATTTTATATTATCAGAAAGCATAGGTGAGTGAGCAAGTTTATCCTTCAATCATACCATTTGAAATTAAAAAAATTGAAAAAAAATAAAATGCATGACAAACACAACAGAAATGTGACTTGCACGGTTCTTTTTTCTGTCAACCCAACTTGAAACTGAAGTATGTCAAGTTTCTTGCAATTGCAGAATTTTGCAAAATTAGTTGGCCTTATCTTAATTATAACCAAATCTAGTTGCGTGGCGTGGCCACAGTAATCATATCAACAACTACAATTAATGTTCCTCCACTTTTCCAATAATTAAACTATTGAAGTTGGACCTCTGCTAAATATTTATTCTAATATTTTTCTCGCTTTTTTTTTAAAATAATGGAGTTTTCCTCATCATTAATTAATATTTAATTATGTTAATAATTTCACTATAGTTACAATGATTAAAGTGCCTCCTACAACTAGGCCAATGACTCATAATTTGTAAATTTGTTTATCTTTGAAATAATTGAATTCAGATTTATATATATTTAAAGAAAGTTGAATTATATTCACATATAATTATATTATGTTGGTGTATTCCATCATTTGGTTTGCGGTTCATCATGCATTTTTTAAGACAGAATAATGAGTTAAATTAAAACTTTAAAAGGTTATTGTGTTAAATCTTAGAATTAAAGGGGCTGAATGCATTGATGTCCGCTAAAATTTTTCATTTCGGTTTTCACTAAAATTAATTTTGTACCCAGAAAATTAATAAATGCATCCTTGAAACTTTCACTTGAATGTTGATGGTCAATAGAATTTATTTTGTATCGATAAAATTACTAAAATTAGTTACGGTGTTGAAAAAAAATTCACTATAACCGAATTTGAGACTAACCATAAAGCTGTCAACTCTCATCATCATACATCTTCCACGTTTTATGAAAAAAATTTGAATTAGAAAAAAGAAAAAAATTAAAAATAGTTCAAAAATTTGAAATCATTATAACTTAAGTGATAATAAAAGATATTTAGAATTTAAAATATAATAAAATTTTGAAAAAAGAAATTAAAAAATTAAAAAAAATTTAGTTTTTAAATTTTTGAATATTATCTAACCAAAGAATATGACTATGACGTGGCAATGAATGGACAAGAAGAATTTTAGGGTTCACTCACGAATTACTATTCCAATTTATTATGTTTTCTTAAATTCATCCCATTATGATTTTATTAAAAATTCTATTACTTTTATTAATACAAAATTAAAACTTTAGTAATATCAATATATAATTGCAAAAGTTCAGTTCAGTGAACACAATTAATACATTGAACCGATTATATTCAGGGTCTGTTTGGGATTGCTGTTAATGAAAGTGTTGTCAGGAAAAACTAGATTTCATTGCTCTCTTTAAAAGTAGTTTTAAGTGTTTTTCCAATACTTTTTTTGAATATAATTTGACTTTTACCAATTGTACATTTAAGGCTGTTCAAAACAGCTTTCAATCAAAATAAGATTTTCCATACTTTAATCGAAAACTGTTTTTGAGATAAAATTGGTCCTTATTAGGTTTTAAGGATGCTTTGATCACTACAATCAGAAATTACTAAAACTATGTTTGGTTGGAGAAAACTTACCATGAATGAAAGTATTTGTGGAGTACGGATCGCAATTCTTTTACTTTCTGTCGCTCTTCATTTCAACCAAACACACAAGAGCATGTTTAAATAAAAAAAAAAAAAAAATTAGTAAGCAGGTGCCAGAAGAGAATTGGTCCCAGGTCGCCACGTCTCTCCCTTGTCCTAACAAGGAAAAGCAAATGTAATGTTATCCATTTAGAAGTAAGGGCCCCCCAAGCCACCCACACTGTGACTGATCCCACTTTTGCTTCAACCTTCAACTTCCGCCCCCAAATTAAATATTCAGTAAAAACCCACTTCTCCTTTTCTCCTCCCAAATCTCATAATCGGTTAAAATTTTTAAATTTCAATGGAAGTGGGAATAATAAAAAACGAAGAAACTTTGCTTTTCTCTTACGGTGGGTCCATGGCAGATTTTCCAGATTAATTAAGGCGAAAGAGGATAGCTATCTATCTAATCTATTGCTCCCATGACTTTCTTCTGATTCGGTTGCCACTATTTCCAACATTATTTATTGCTTTCTTTCTTTTTCTTTTTTTGATTTCCCTTTTTTCTGAAAATGGCCACTATGATTGCTCTTTTTCCTTCTATAAATTTGACTGGGTTTTCATTCTAATCAGTTTTCTGTTTCTGTTTATGCATGTGAAATCTCTCCTCGATTGTTGGGTCTTTCGTTTTCTCTGTCTCATCTATGTAAGTCGGTTACTCTGCTTTTTTATTTTTTTCTCTCGATTCTTTGAATTACTGGTTCGATCAATCTGGTTTTCATGGATGTTCTTTCTTTGCTTTAGTTCTGGAAGGATTAATCTGTAATTTCGGAATTGTGTGCAAAATATAACTTCATATTAAACTGAGTTTTTGTTTCTTAAGTTTGAATCTACTGAATGTGGGAATGGCAGTGACTGTGATTTATGTTCTTTTGCAATAATGTGTTTATTCGTATTGTCAAATTTGTGCTCATTTATGGTTAATTTACATATTGTATTTTAATACCATTTGTTGGTTGGAGTAGCTGGGAGCGTTTTGTTTTAACTTCGGTCTCTCTGGCTTCAAGCCTTGTGAATGTCAAAAACTTTTATTCGGAGAGCTTTTAAGTATCTTACATTAACTAGCTATAGAGGCAACGAGTCATTATAAATATGTGGCAACTCTCCTCATTCGAGGTGATTTAAGTCAAGTTTCTTAAGACTTTATCCGTCTGAGATCTTTATGATTCGAATCCAGATTCAACGCATTTTAAAAACTAACAAAAAAAGAAATATAATAGTTTACTTGCTATCGAGTCAAGCCTGAAGCTTTAGTTATGGCAGATTTATAATATGCAAACCCAAATTGAAGTTTGAAATTAAGGCTTGAGGTTAGTGAAATTGATCATGTCTCGCTTATCAAAAAGTTGCAAGTATGATATAGTCAGTCAGTCCTGCTGCTATTTTTCGTATGCTTTGTAAAGGACCAAACTGCTTCCACTCTCTAAGTCATTTTAATGATCGTTTCTCAGGATAGGAAAAATTTATGGGAGACTTGTGTGTTAATGGAGATGTAACTGATTGGCCTTCAACAGTATGTACTGGCTTTTTTTTTCCTCTTTTACTTTATGAAATACTTTTATCTTTCATAACCTTGTGTATTTTCTTCTTTTTTTATACATTGAAGTCACTCCCGGTGGCACTTGCGTCAAGTGAATATTATCTTTCAGACAGACATGTTGACCAAACAAACCAGGTATTGAGACTAATTCTATGTATATTTATTCAAAGATATGATGTGTCAAAAGTTAATGTCTGGTTTACACAAGTTTAAGCATGTTTATATGTGTATCTGCTTTAGACATTCATGGACATTAATTTTTTGCTGCTCATGGAAGCTTTTTTCGATGTACAATGATATAAATTAGTGCGTGTTGCTGCTTTGGACAAGGATTTACTAAGTTATAAATCTGGTGCTTCATAAGAGTTTGTACTATTTGAATCTGAAACACTGATCAGTGGCGTAATCTTTTAATTTTATTGATGGATGAAAAATTCTTCTGCTTTAAACTCAAAATTTTGGCATCCAAGCTCTAGTCAAGTTTGATATGAAAACCAATTTTTCATGCATCTAATTCTATATCCTCTTATCAGGCAGTTCTTGCCAATTATGATGCTGTGAGTCTTCATGCTGATTCTTTGGGGATCTGCTCATTGGTGGATGGTTTTATCACCCATCTGCTGAAACTGACCACTTATTTAATGCACCGATTCATTCGTTTTATTGGTGAGTTCTAAATTTTGATCATTTTTCCCCACTAACTTGTAATTTGCTGCAACTCCGTTTAGTTGAATTTTATTTAAATCTTCCCAGTTTTGGTTTAATCCATTAAGTTCTCTACACATTGTCGTACTTCAGGAAATTAATGGCTGCATTTGACACCAAATTGTTTAATTTTCAATTGAGAAATGGATTGCTGCAATTGACACTTGTCCTTTTTCTTTTTCTTTTTCTTTTCTTTTTTATTTTTTTCTTTTTTATTTTTTTACTTTTTTTATACAGAGGATCTTGTACTTAATGATAGCAATGCATACTCAGAAAATTTGGAGCCCTTTTCCTCTGCCCTATTATCAAGATCTTCCAGCAACAGCTCATGTAAATTTGATGGAGAAAGGTATTCATCATCTCCTAGGTATTATACAGATTGTACAAGCTCTGAAATACATGCAGGAAGAGCCGTGGACAATGGGGAAGAATTACTTGTAGATACAACATATGGAAGTATACAAACCAGCCACAGGCAACAAGGCATCTCCTTTGTTACCCAAGGGTATTTTATGTTTTTAATGAATTTTTCTATAATAATGTATGTCAACTTTTCAATACTGACAAACTAAATGAATTTATCATTACTTGAAGGTTTTTATTTCCAGTGTTTCATAAATCCCATTCTGTTTTTTTTATTGATGTGTTTTAACATCTTGATAACAATATCTTATTTTCCATTTGTATCATCAGTATCTGATTGTTTATTTTGTGAACCACGTGTTGAATTCAATGCACAATGCGAGGTCGGTAGTATACATGCACTATTGAACTGCTATCTTGCATCAAGATTTCTTTCGCATACTCTCGGCTCATGCACTGATTTGTTTTGTGTTCATTTGTTCTTTGCATTCCATGACAAGATTGCTTCGGCCATATGCAGGTTGATGCTCCCATTTTTTGGTTTTCAACTTGCCTGGAGACTGACATTGGCCTCCTGGAGATGTTCATTCAATTGCATCAGATGTGCTCTAGCTGAAGTTCAAAGGTAAAAGGAAGGAATTAGTTTTGAATTGTGACATTACCTTAAACTTTTTTCAAGGGATTGCTGAGTACCATGTCATTTTATCCAAAAGGAAAGATAACAGTACATTTAATAACTTTGAATACCGATGGATGAGGAAACAAAGATGTGGTGTTTTTTCGGTGAAGGATATTATATCCATAACTAAATAACCAGCAAAGTAACGTCTTTCACACGCTGCGGAGGTTGAACTGATATGCCAATGATCTAATCTTTGAATTCTTAATTCTGAAGACCTTGAGTCTAAGATTCGTGATTCAGTTGATTGTTTGAGAACCATGGGAACATGTGCAAACTTTGTATCAAAATTCCTACCTATGAATTTCTCTTTTCTTTTCTTTTCTTTTTTTTGTTAATTTTCTTGGAGCTGGATGGAGTTGATGAATGCTGTGGCCCAGGCCTGGTTTCTCTATGCAAATTAATGTTATAGGAGAGTCTAGGAAAGTGTAATTTTGTTCATGAGCTGAAATTATCTTATCTCCTGTTTTATCAGCTTCATTTATTTGCATTTTTCCATTTGGCATCTTCAGTATTAAATGTCGAGTGCATAAAACGCTGCGTGGTTCATCTGATGATATTGGATGGTTGCAACGTACTCCTGGAATGGCTCCTACACAGGATGGTACAGCTAGATTTTTAGAGCTGCTGGAAAGCATAAGGTATCATTAAAAAAACCTATTTTCGATAATTTACTCGAATAATTTTTAACCACGTACAACATGCCAATTTATTGCTTCTTGTGTTTGTTTTTTCCTTGGAGGTTTTTTTTTTTTTTTAAATAATATATGATAATATGGGTATCTTGAGAACATTTTCCTCCTTATGCTACAATTTGAAATAGTTGCTAAGTGCCTAACCTGTTATGCACTTTGAGAAATTGTAGTTTAAAGGATTAATGCACATATTCACGTAGTTCTTTTTATTATAGCCAATTCCGGTCCAACTAGCAGGGATTAAGGCGTGCTTGCTTGTATAGTTATTTTTAAGTAGTATTGCTCGTTTATGTTTCATTTAAATTGCTCTAAATCCTACCCCTTACAAGAGAGTTGAACCTGACACCTCAAGGCCATAGGTGAGAGTGTTTACTATTGAGAAATTCCTGCTCACTTTTCTTTCTTATTATTATTTAAATAATATACGTCTTGAAAACAATTCACATTACTATGGTACAGGATCTGTTTTTTAGGAATAAAGTTATATTTATAATCCAATGAACATGGAGGAAAGTTTTGTTTCTACATTCATGTATTCAAATGTTATAACTCTTTGACTTTGAAACTTAAGTCCTAGTTTCTCACGGAAAATTGTATTTATATCAATTACTTCCAATTTTAGGTTTATTGGATCATTTCATCGTACGATCAGAATTTTGGATGTTTGCTATATTTCTTATTTGCAATGGATCTTGTCACACTGTTGTGTTTCATCGTTCAGGAATGGAGAGCAAACGCTTCCCAATTCATTTGTTTATCTATTAATACCAGGTATAGCAACTCCACTACACTTGTGATCAACTATACATTCATTTCTATTTTTTTGGATTCGGCAACAAAAGATCATTTGATGCGACTTTGTACCTTTTCAGGGCTTTTTAGTAATCTTGGTCCCTTGTATTTTGTGAGTACTAAGAAATTCTTTTCTAAGATGGGTCTAGCTTGTCACATTGCAAAAATTCATAGTGAGGTAATTGGTTTTACTTTGTGGATTATGTATGCATAGAATGTGTGAACCAAAATGATAGTATCAGGAATTTGTTCATCTTTCTTCTTTTTTTTTTTTTTTTTTTTTTTTCTGGGTAATAGATAACTTAAAATAATCTCTTCTCACATACCTCGATGAATCACACTATGGATGTTTTGTCTTTCTATATGAAGGCATCAGTCGAGCACAATGCACGTGAATTGAAGCATTACATTGAGGAACTTTACTGGGGTTCTGGGAAGCGCGTAATGCTGCTCGGGCACAGCAAAGGCGGGGTTGATGCTGCAGCTGCTTTGGCATTGTACTGGTCCGACTTGCAATATAAAGTTGCTGGTCTTGCGCTTGTGCAAAGCCCGTATGGTGGAACCCCTCTAGCTTCTGATATTCTCCGTGATGGCCAGATAGCTGACAAAGAAACCCGAAAGATCATGGAATTTTTGATATGCAAACTTATAAAGGTATTTGTTGCCCAATGGCTAGGCACGAAATCCATTATTCTCCTTTTTGTAATAGATTGGATTGATCATCTTGTTGTAGGGTGACATTCGAGCATTGGAAGATCTAACGTATGACAAGCGGAGGGAATTCATCATGAAGCACAAGCTCCCCGAAGAAATACCTCTTGTCTCGTTCCACTCTGAAGCAAGCATTGGCCCAGGTGTCCTCGCTACAATGACACAAGTAGCTCAAGCAGAACTTCCTTGGCTTCCCCTTCCGAAACTAGTTTCGGAGTCTGATGATGTTCTTCAGGCAGGATACCAGGTGCCTGTAGTGATTCCACTGTCTGCTGCCATGGCTATCTGTGCACTCCACTTGCAGCTTAGGTACGGCGAAAACAGTGATGGATTAGTCACTCGATGTGATGCTGAAGTTCCTGGTTCTGTCGTGGTCCGACCAGACAGAAAGCTTGACCATGGTTGGATGGTTTTAACTTCAGGTAAAAAGAATCCGGAGGAGCCTGATTGCAGCGAAATGTGTCAAGCTCTTTTGACTATGGTTGTAGAGCTTGGCAAGATTAAGGAAAGTGATTCAGATATCAATGGCTTGAGTGGGTGATCTAGTTTCATTATAAATGCAAGAATTTTAGACCCATTTTCTGCAAGAATCTCTTGAGAATAACAAACTTTTATTTGCATTTATTTGAATTTTTGTGCTTTATGTTAACACTGCTATGTATTGAAAATTCTTCAATTCTGAAATGGCATTTTTGTTTTGATAATGATATAACTATGAATTTTCATTGAAACCTTAGTTTTCAGCGTAAGGTAAAGTTTATATTAAAAAAATATATATATATTATCCTTACTAAATAGAAACTCTGTGATTTTATACGTAGGTGTAAGTAGGTGTTTTTTTTTTTTTTTGGTTAAACTATGTATACCACCTTAAAAAGAAAAAAATATGTATACCAAATATATTAGAAATTCAATAAGAATATGCTAAAATAAATGAAAATAATCAATTTATTCAAACATCCTTGGGTTTGTTACAAATGAATTTATTAAAGAAATTAAGAAAGTAAGTAAATAAATTCGAAAGGTAGCTTATATTACTTTAAACTATATATTATCCATTTTATTTGAAGGAAATGTTTACATAATTCATGATAGAATTGAAAAATATATACATACCAATGAAATTATATTCCAACTGATAAAAAAAAAAAAAAAAAGGACCATTCCTTGACCAAGTGTTCCTAAATTATATTCATAACGGAATTAACTCAATTTTGATCCAAAATTCTAATTCACTAACTTCATGTTGTGATTGTGGACAGCATTTACTTCTAATACAAATATTAAAAATATTTATATAATTTTTTATTAGTAAATCGACTCTAACTAAATTCAATAAATTATTTGTCATTATAAAAACCAGCCTCAATTAACCTAAAACTAATTTAACAAAAAAAACCAACTTAAATATTTTCCAACTTCAAATTTCAGATGTAAGGTTTGTTTGGATCGTACAATATTGTTTTTATTTACGCAAGATGACAATTTTTCTGATAATAAGTCCAATTTAGTGTGCTTGAACAGGAAATTTTTATGAATTATATATTAACATTGCAAATAATTCAAATATAAAATTACAATATATACTTCAATTCATCAATGTACTCTTATACCCCTCTAGTTATTTAAAATAATAATAATAATAATAGTACTAACTAAAAAATTGCAAAACTACAAAAGTACTCTATTAAGGCATAGGTTGTATGACAAAGAAAAAGCCCCCAAAAAATTGGCAATAGAATGTATTTTTCATAGGGGAGTGTTTTTTTTGGATATTATAAGAATACTAAATTAGGTATATATATGTATTTATTTGTGCATTGAGTCCAAGTACGTAGTTGTAGCATATACCATAGCATCAAGTAGATTTCTGAAATTTGGGTATTATGTAAATAATTTATTATAATATATGGTCCCTACAAAAGAATTATGTATCCAAATTAATAAATTGATAGGAAATGGGTTTTGTGTCCATTCATTATTTAGGGGCCTATTTAACTTATTCTTAATTTTAAAGCCCAATTTTTATTTTTTTATAAGAAAATATAAATAGAATTCAATTTAATTGGACATTTAATTTTGGTAGGCCCATTAACTAATACCCTTAAATTCTTTACATTGACAGTGGCCAGCTGAGCTGACGACATGTCCCAATCAAATGCATAAATATAATTTAATTAAGTGGCCTTTTTTTTTGACATTTTGGTAGCTTCTGTAAATCACAAAACTTTTTGCCATTAATCTTCATCTGCATATGTCTTTCTTGCTTCGTGAAAGTGATGCTTCTTCTTGCTATAAATTAATCTTTTTGCAAAATACAACTAATTAAATTACCTATATTTCTTTTCTTTTTCTTTTTTTTTTTTCTCATCGTACCCATTAAATAGTCTAAAAAAAAATATAATATACATATATATTTTCACCAATATATATATATATAAAACAACGTTTTTGGTATCTAGTTTTTATTACACACTTGTGCCATTGGGCCCTTTAATCTCATTTTTCTTTCTTTTTCTTTTTTTTAAGAAAGACTAAAGGAAGATTTCCAGCCAAATATAAGAAAAGCCTCCAAATCACAAAAAGATTTACGATAAATCTCTCATATTGCTTCACTTATGAGAACTTCAGCGAAGATAATTTTTTTTTTTTTTTTTTACTAAAAATTTTTTAACACCATGTATGAACCATGAAAAAACATAGATTTCAGTTACCCTCAAACAGAATTTGTTTAAATTTTGTCCTCGTTGTTGAAATCTTAGCTTAATTTTATCATTTTCTAAAGAATTTTGCAGTTAATTTTCATCAGCTTTTACTTAGAAAAATGGTAAATTCGAACTAAATTTTCCACCACAAGAGTAAAATTGAGATAAAATTACCATAGGACAAAATTGGATTTTTTATTTTTTATTTTCTTTTATTTATTTATTTTTTTTTTAGCACTAATATTGGGCTACCTTGTACTATAACAATGGAATTTCTCTTTCCCAATTACCTAAGGGTAAAATTTGGCTTTTATTCCCTTTTTTTATCGTACTCGTGCGATTTATGCATACTTAATTCCCCGAAATGAAAAATAGTCTAGCTAAAAGTTAATAAAACAAAATTAAAACAGAGGAGCTCAATAGCATTGCTAAATAAAATTTAATAACTTGACATATGTTTTGTCCGAATAATTTGAGTATTCTTTAAATTTTAATTATTACTGATGGATTCGGTCAAATATCCTTCAATAGATCTGGATCTGTGCTGGGGAAGCTCCTGCTTAATCCTGATTCCTGTAAAAGAGAAAGAACGTGACACCAGTAACCTTTGGATTAATCTCTGATGCCTAAGTTAGCCTTGACTTTTGAATCAATATCTGACTATATTAGCTTAATTGTCTATGTGCCTCCTTACATCTACATCCTCAGTCTTTTATAAGGTTAGTAGTAGAAATCGAGATGGATTGAGAATACCCATTATCCTTATTAGAGTTGTGTTAGGAGAAGAGAACTTCTAGCCCATAGGGAACCTAGGAATCCATCCCGGACACGCTTCTCAAGAGAAAGTAGATGTGGAAGAGTATTCTGCCTTCTTCCTTCTAAAGGGTCCCCTAAGTGTTAGGTTCTGATGGCCGGATCCAACCCCTGGTCTCCACCTGATGGATCAAACTGATGAGCCCGGAAATCATCAATTACCAACTCTGAAATCTTTATATATATATATATATATATATATATATATATATATATATATATATATATATATATATATATATAATTTCATGGTACATTTATAAGCTGATGCAGAACAGTTAATAAAGAGTAATATAAATGTGAAATAACATGGACCATGATATATGCCATGCCATAAGGTAGCAAGAACCTAGGTACAACAGAAATACAATACTAAATTACTAATTACTAAGTATTAAATTTAAGGGTTGAAGCTAGCTAGAATGAAGAAGCAAGCATCAAATGTTGTTGATAAATTTTCAGATTTCATCAGTATGGGTTGGCACATGAGTGGCATGTGATTCAACCAGAATAATTAATTAAATCTCTTTTCTACTTTATCCTTTTAATTTTTTTCTTCCCCTTTGAAAAATATGAAAGATATCATGTGCTTCCATTCCTTTTATTGAGCCTATATATAGGTTTTACATACTTCAATTTAATTAGTTTTTATTTCCTTTAATTATCTCTACAATTCTTAATTAATGAGTACTTGCAGAAGGAATTTTTTTTTTTTTTTTTTTTAATATGATATTTGTTCTTTCCTCCCACAAAAATAGTTCTATATATGTATAGTCCATTTTTGTTTCTCTTAAGTTATAATCCACTTTCTTTTTTAAGAATGGTATTTGATTCTTTAGTTGTCTGTAAACATTCTTACCTCTTAGCAATTGTTATTCTGAAAACCTTAAATTAGTGTAAATTTTTTTCTCATAATGTAGTAATAAATTTATTTATTTATCATTTTGATGATACTATGTTTTTTCAAAATTTATCTATGACTATGCATGTATTTTTAATTTACTTTTTATAAATAAATATAATTCCAAAATACTTGCATGTCGTGGCAGATAAAATTGTCGTCTGTTTTGTAATTGCTAATTTTTTTTATAATACCAAATAATTGTGCTATTGAAAATTAATAAATGTACAAAAAAAAAAAAATCTAAAATCAGTACATGCAAAAAGCAATTTCAATAACCTTGCTTTACCCAGAATTTATTATAAATACTTTTAAAACCATTAATATAATTTAACACATTAGTAAAATAAATGAACATGACAATATATTTTATTTTAATATTTGAATACTGGGAATTTATTAAGTATATTTATATATAAACTCGTAGAGCATGTGGTTAATTTTAGTCAAACTTAAGTACCCAAATCAGTGCCCTAAATCCACAGATCGAAATTAAGAGAAAGTATGACCAATCACAGCTGGCCACGTAAACACAAGCAGAGAAAAGTGTAACCAATGAAAATTCAGAACCTAGGGATCATTGCATTTACATATCAATCTCAAATCAATCACCAAAATTATGTTTAGGCGTTCACATTACCTTTAATTGTCATTTGTCACATTACTTGTCTACAGACAAAATAGTATTCATATAGCTGTCACCACGAAGTTTAACAATAGTGGACTATTGAAAAAAATAAACCTTTTTTTTCAAATAATATAAAACACTATAATTTAATTATTATTCATAAGTTTCGCATATTATTTAGCTTTAGCATAATTTTTTTTTTTTTTTTTGACTTAATTCATATCATTCCGATATATGGATTTATTGTCTCACCATGATAAGTATTTTTTTTTTAAAAAAAAAGGCATGAATAAATAATTACTAGCAGTGTTTTTTATAATTTTTATTTTTCAAAAACGTGTAGTATTTGAATCTCTCAGCTACGGATTGATCAATGTCTTCAAATTAAGTGAAAATTTTAAATATATATATTCTATTGATTACACATTTTAGCTTAAAATACTTTTTCATGTCATGATTTGTTGAAAAATTAGTATGTGATAAAGTGATTATTTATCAACTTTATACTTAATTATATTGTGGTTAGATTCCGGTTCAAATAAAATGAATTGTGTCATCATATTCTATGCAACGAGATTTTTTTAACGGTATATAGTACGTCTAAAACAGATTAAGTATGAATGAGAAATTGATGCTTAAAGTAAGCTTGTAAGAAAAGAAATTGTAGAAAAAAACGAGATATAATTCTCATATCCCACGTCCCTTTCTTATTTCCACATTCATTAAGCTTGTCTATTTTTTTTTTCCTGATAATTAAAATATATACGTATTTATATGTCAATCAACATTAATACACATGTCAATATATATCTAAAAAAAATTAAGTAATAGTATATCGTGCAGTTGACTGGATGACAAATTACACAGAAACTCTTCCTCTGAGTCGTCGTAAGTGTGATGTGCTTTCTGCAGGTACCCAAGACATTTTATTTTCAGATTTCTCCAACGCCTCGGCTCATTTCATTAGCTCTTCACATGTATTTTTTTTTTTTTTTTTCCTAAGCCTAGTGTATTCCTTGTAACAAAAAGAATATATCTTGTTAATTATTAATTTCATTGTTACTTCTCATAAAAAATATAGTTGAAATAATAAATTTTCTAGCTAATAATGTATATAGATATGGATACATATATCTATATTTATTTATTATATGTTCCAATTAATTACAATTGAATAAATAGCATGCAGATCATAATATATTTATAATAAAACATTAATTAATTATGAATATGCTAAGAATTGAATTGTACTCTCCAAAGCAAAAGTGAACAATCAATAGCCGGACAGATAAGAAAGGAAAAATAAATTTATATAATTGCGAGACAAAAAGACAATTTACCGATACAAAAAATTTGAACGACACCCTTGAGATATATATATATATATTTAAAAATCCGATGAAATTTAAGCTAATAAATAAGAACAAACCCATTCATAATAAGTACAATCGATCCAAACCCCAATTATATTTAAAGGAAGAATATAAGAGATGTTACATTGGAATATAAATGAAACTAAGAATGACGCCTTATAAATTGCTTCTATGTCATTTACATGGATTCAAAATAAATGCAAACAACTTTCGTGAAAAGCTCTAAAAGTAAAATTATTGCAAACAACCGGTTTTCTTTCCAAAACAGTTAATTTTAACTTTATATCGTAACAACCATTATATTATCATCATTTAGAGCAAGATTCTTTTTTTTTTTTTCTTTTTAAATAAAAGTTTAGAGATCGAAAATCAGAAAAAACTTCATGCCCACAAAACAAAATAGTTAAAGACAACTTTTAAAAAATTATAGTTGAATTACACACACTCTTCCCACTCCTTACACCACTTGGACGAGGAGAGAATAACTTATCAAACTAGATAACTAAAAGAAGTGATGCAATTTTAATTGAATCTAATATTTATCAGCTAGCTAAAGAATTTATGTATTCACAATAAATACTTGTCTTTGAAGGATGAGCATATTTAATATTTATAATAGATTAAGGGGTCAAATATATCAATTTAATTAACAAAAATAAATCAGGATCTCATGATTCTTTTTTCCCCGAAAACAAATATGCAATGGGATACCTTTTTGTTATATTCTAAAAAACTAATTAAAATTAAAACTTCCAATTTCTACATTAAAAAATAAATAAGTCCGAAAATAGTGGGTTTTTTCTCCTATGAGAGAGAAATTTTAGAATACTCCATAGTTATAAAATGTTATTTATATTTTTTTATTATACCCTAAAAAAAAAAACAATAACCTTTTTTGCTAATATATCTTACGGGAGTACCATACACCGGGGTTTTTTTAAAATTTTTCCCTATGAGATTCCTTTGAACGGCTAGGGATTTAAGTTATTCATGTTTAAAGCATAAAGAGTCCATCCAATATTAAATCCATCATTATAAGGCAATTACTAATATTATCCAATTATTCAACTGATTGGTTATCAAACAAATACAGGTTTTTCTTTATTATTTTCCTAAAATCTCCAACAGAAGAAAATAATCAATTGATAGTAAAACCTAGGAATTAGTAATTATTTCCATAATAGTTGTATTTTTTTTCATGGGATGAGATAAATTGTCATACCATTGATAAAAGTCCAATTATTTCTGTTAGTACATGTTATTAATATAGGCCATTGGGGGGGTCCAAAATCAATAAAGAAATTAGTTAAATTCTGATTATGGTAGTTAATGAAAAAGAATGGTAACTCAGCTCAGCTGACAACTTTCAATTCCAAAGGAATTAAACAACCTATTGAGTATTAATGTGTAAAAAAAAAAAAAAAAACACAGTTATTATTAGAATTAGCAAATTAAACCCTAAACAAAGAAAATCCAAAATTAAAAGCTTTTAAAATGTTGACTTGATGTATTAAAATTTTAGGAACAACCCACGATACAATCACACCAAACAAAACCTTAACTGGCACAGATTATCATCAAGCCAATCTCTTTATTTTATTTTTACTGTTTTTGGCTTCAACATATATTACTAGTAAAACTTGTCATTTTCTTCCACTAGGTACAGAAATTCAAATTAAAAAAAAAAAAAAGTTAATAGCGACCCATTCATTTGGGTAAATTTATAAATAAATATTTAAATAAAAGGGTAAATCTTTCTAAAATTTTTGATTAAATATACATCAGTAGATTTTTATAGTTTAAAAAACTAATTTATTTTACATGATTTTGTTTTTTAAGTATATTATTGATTACCCGGTTTGAGATTAATAAATCGCCTTTTATATTACTCTTCTCTCAATTAAAAGTTTGTTTATACTAGTTTGTGAATTCATTTGCAAATAATATAGCTTATACATAAAGTAGCGTATTATTCGATAATTTAAGAAGTTTGGTTTTATGAACCACTTAATTTTTTACCATTGGATTGTAAATTGACATTGATTTAAACAAATTTTTGCCCTTCAAAAGAACTAATTCACATTGCTTATTGAATAGATGTGATTTCTCATGTTGTTTAATGAAAAAGCTATATAAATAAGACAATCTTTCTTTAAAATATCTTTTTGGTGAAATATTAACTAATTCAGGCCTTTGCTTATAATTTCTTTTTGACTTCATTTGATCAAATAGTGAAATAATACAACTTTTTAATTATTGTATTTTAAATAAAAACTTAGAAGAAGTATGATAACTCTTTTTTTACTGAATGATAGACAAATTAAAATACAAAAATGTTCCTCACCAAAAAATATCAAAAATATTTAAAAACAGTTTTGAAAATAGGATGACCAAATATCATAGATATTTAAATTATTTAAAAAATATAAATAAATACAAAAAATAGGATTGATTACAGTCCAATCCAATCTGGAGATTAGAAATCTACAAAATTGGATTGGAATTCGGGAATTTGTAAAGCTAGATTTTCAGAATTGGATTGGAGGAATAAATCTCCAAAATTGGATTCCCCTAAAAATTTCAGTCCAATCTAGTTCGATTACTCGGGATTTGATTCCTATCTTATCTCGTTTTGGAGTTCAGAAATTCATTCCGGTCCAATACAAATACATAAAAATTAAATAAAACATCATAGATATTTTTTTGTACAATTTCAACTAAAATACAAATTCAAATAATATCTATCAAAATATTATAAATTATTTTACATGTTAAATTTTATTTTTTCACAAACATTATAAAATTTCTAAAATTAAATAACCTCTTAATATGTAAAATATTAATGTAATATTGATAAATTATTGGTTCCTTTAGGCTGGTCATAGTGCCAGTCCAATTCAATTCGGTTTAGACCAAATTTTGGTCCAGCCTTTTTTTTTTTTTTAAAGTTAATAATCTAGTTTAGTCTGAATTAACAGTTCGATCTAATTCTATGTATTTTTATTCGAATATTTATTCCGATCCACCGTATTTAGTTTTCATGTCCAACGCTACATGGAAACAAAAACAATTACAGATATAGTAATTGTACTATATATTATTAATAATTTATTATTATGGTATATTAACTACAGTCGAGCCTTAGCCCATTCTACCATATAGAATTCAACCATTACTTCCACTTACAGGCGGCTCCGCCAGCTGTCTTACCCCCCTTTTCCCTCTATACCCCTCTCTTTCTCCATCTAGATCACAGTTTTTCGTAAATTAAAACAAACTGATTAATTAATCAATTAAATATTGTTAATACTAAATTGACGATGATTAAGGGTTAATTACGTCAAGCCTTCTCTTATATAAATACCCTCCACGTTTTCCTTCCTTACATCAGTTTGACTCTCCAAAAAGAATCCATCTTTCTTCCTCCTGCATTTTCCTTTGCTGCTTTGTAACTTGTAGATAATCATTTTTTACATATATACACAAATTTATTGCACAAAAAAGTTTGCTTTTTTACAGATATGGCGGACTCGGTTCCAGAATCTGAGTCCAGCTTTAACTCCTCCTCTTCTTCCTCCTCATCGGAATTATTGTCTCCGAACTCTGTTCACAGACCCGACCCGGATGAGAATCCAAGGAAGCTCAAGCGGGCCAGGGATAACAGCAACAGTAATAACAGTAAGCATCCGGTTTACAGAGGGGTCCGAATGCGAGCATGGGGAAAATGGGTATCCGAAATAAGAGAGCCCCGGAAGAAGAACCGGATCTGGCTCGGTACTTTTTCCACACCTGAAATGGCTGCACGTGCTCACGACGTGGCCGCGCTTAGCATTAAAGGTAACTCAGCGATTCTCAACTTCCCTGAACTCTCTGACTCGCTCCCTCGACCCGCCTCTAACTCGCCCCGAGATGTACAAGCCGCCGCTGCTAAAGCCGCTTCAATGGACTTCAACGTTAGTAACAATAATGCGCCGTCCCCATCGCCATCTTCGTCCACTGCGGAGGTGACGTCATCGCCGTGTGACGTGGCGACACCAGAGGAGCTGAGTGAAATAGTGGAGTTACCGAGTTTGGGAACGAGTTTCGAGGAATCGCCAGAGTTGAGGGACGAGTTGGTATATGGAGATCCATGGCTATATAATCCGGCTTGGTACGAGGATTATTTTTGTGATCAGTTGTCAATTATGCCAGAAAGTGTGATTAGTAGTGGTTTTGAGCTTTTATTATGGGAAGATTAATTAATTAAATTCAATTAGTCTTCTAATTATTTTTAGTGTTTTTCTTTTCTTAATTTTAGTGTGTTATTTTTTTTTTTTTTATCCCTTTTTTCCCCCTAAAATCTTATTTAAGGGCAAAAATACTGTCTTCTTACTTGTGAAAATGAGTTATATATTTCCAATCTCCATCTCTTTTTTCTTTTAAAAGAAAAATAAATTAATTGCTTTATATATATATATATAAAATCAAATTTGTAACGGACATGATAATTAGGCAGCATTTTTTTTTTTTTTTTTTTGTGAAGAGGAATATATTTATTTATTTTTTTACTGGAATATTTTTCTCTCCATCTAAAAAAAACTGCATAAACCCTTGCCTATTTCTAAACAAAGTATATTCTAACTAATATGATATTTACAAATGGAGGATGTGTTTGTCTCCAATTGTGTACAAATATTATTAATTATTATGTACGTTTAGTTGGCCATATTCTCCATTTCTAGATAGGTAATAATTGAATAGGGAAAAGATACTCATGAGTATGAAAGATTTGGAATTATTTCACAATTGAATAAGTTTTAATTAGTTATCAAATATTAAAAAACAAGTTGATTACATTTGGGCCTTAAAAAATTAATTAATTAAAATTATCAAATAATTGTACTAATCCAATTTTAAATCAGTCAATAGTTTTGTTCTACAATATTTATATGAATGATATATATATTTTTGGGGCCATTATTTGTTAGGATGGGGCTTACTCCATTGACAATTGTGTTTCAACGACCACATTCCAAGCATGGTTGTAATGCTCTTGGTAGGACTTTACACGAAAAACGGAAAAACTGAAAAATCGTGAAATCTAATCAAAACCGAGCTAAAAATATGATTAATCAAAACCGATGGACTAGTGTAATGTTTTTATTTTTAGAAATTAACGGTTACGATTTAGGTTTCGATTTTTATACCGAAAGTCCATGTGGACTCGCAGTTAACCGACCATTTGTAATTATTATTTTTTAATTATGTAATTATATATATATATAGGTAATGTGAATAATAAGTAACACTTTTTGGCTTTTGATATTATTTTATTTCCTTACTATACAATAAAAAGTAGTCTCGGTCACTCCCTTCCGATCTCATCTCATCTTAATTTTTAATTTTATACTCACTGAAAAACGAACAGCGAATAATAATTTCATTAATTAATTTTGATATTGTACAACAATTTCTATGTCTGAAAACTTTTTTTTTTATTAATGTTTTAATTATTGGAGTTTATAGTTAAAATATTATTTTAATTAATAATTGAGACTATGATTTGTAATTTTATATTTTTATTTGACATTTGAGATTTATAGTCTATTTATTTGAGGTTTAAAGTATTATAAATTTAGAAAAATATAATGTCTATTTCGTAAATGGTTAACCGTAAAAAAATGGTTAACATACCGAAATTAATGGTTAACCGAATTTAAGGGACAGCGT
Organism: Euphorbia tirucalli; assembly: GCA_039660915.1. Classification (NCBI taxonomy): domain Eukaryota; kingdom Viridiplantae; phylum Streptophyta; class Magnoliopsida; order Malpighiales; family Euphorbiaceae; genus Euphorbia; species Euphorbia tirucalli. The sequence continues at coordinate 71,935,606 of CM077634.1, read as the reverse complement.
ATGGTTAATAAATTAAAAAAACCGTTCAAATGGTTAACCGTTTATAAAAGTTCACATGAACTGGTTAACCAACCGTGTATACTTCTACCTCTTGGTGTAATTACATGTTATATATATATATGATTCTTTTTAATTAGTTATAACTTCAAATATAAAATTAACTTTTTTTAATGCTGTATAAGTATTACATTTCTTATTCCAGTTTTTTTTTATAATTATGTTCAGCATATACTATATAAAAAATGACATGACATTTGATCATATTTAGTGGGGTTGATGTGATTTTCCTTTACTATTATGAATTTGGGCCTCCTTTAATTAATAGACTTTTATATATATTTATGTATATATAATCTGTGGTATTAGAGTCAAGGAAAATATCAAACTCTGAGCCAGATTTTGAGTGAGTAGACATGCCTTAATTATGTCAATAAGTACGAATGTATACATTATAGAGGTGGGCCTTTAGAAGGACAAACAAAAAATTATAAGAAAATATATAAAAAAAAAAAACTATATATATATTTGGGCATTTTACATAAATACATAACTTTTGGTACCATATAACATTTTTACCTTAAAAGAAAAAGTTTGCTTAAATACCTTAAAAACTTTTCAAAATTTCAAAAATACCTAAAGCAAAAATTATCCTATTTACGTGATTCTTTCACAAAATAAACAACAAAACACAAATCAAAATCTCCAAAATACCTTCTCTACTTTGTCCACGTTTCTCTCTCCTCTTTTTATAATTTTTAATTTAATTTCGCATTTATCTCTCAATCCGTTTATTTTTTTGTCATGCGACTTTAGAAAGTTTTTTTTATTTTTTTTTTATCTTCGAAACAAAGTACATATGTATATACTTTTTTCGACATATTTTTTTCACTAAAGTATAACTAATTATGCCTTTGTATATTAAGGTATAACTAAAGTATAATTAAGGTATAACTAAAGTATAATCACTGTAATAGTGTATCTTAATGTATAACTAAGGTATAATTAAGGTATAAATAAGGTATAACAATGTAATAGTGTATTTTAAGGTATAACTAAGGTATAACTGAGGTATAATCACTGTAATAGTGTATCTTAAGGTATAATTAAGGTATAACTAATGTATAATTACTGTAATAGTATATCTTAAGGTATAATTACGGTATAACTAAGGTATAATTACTGTAATAGTGTATCTTAAGATATAATTAAGGTATAAAAAAGGTATAATCACTATAATAGCATATCTTAAGGTATAATTAATGTATAAGTAACGTATAATCAATATAATAATGTATCTTAGGGTATAAATAAGGTATAAATAAGGAATAACTAAGGTATAATCACTAGAATAGTGTATCTTAAGGTATAACTAAGGTATAAAGAGTGTATAAACAGTGTATAAACAATGTATAAAGTGTATAAACGGTGTATAAATAATGTATAATAATATATAAGAAGTGTATAATAATGTATAACAATGTATAAGAAGTGTATAAATAATGTATAAATAATATATAAACAGTGTATAATTTATAAACAATGTATAAACAATGTATAACAGTATATAAACAATGTATAAACAGTGTATAAAAGTGTATAACAATGTATAATAAATGTATAAACATATAACATTGTATAAAAAGTGTATAATGCATAACAATGTATAAGTAGTGTATAAACAATGTATAAGCAATGTATAACAGTGTATAAGAAGTGTATAAACAGTGTATAACAGTGTATAAATAATGTATAAACAGTGTATAAACAGTGTATAATGTATAAAAAAATGTATAAATAATATATAAACAATGTATAACAGTGTATAAATAATGTATAAACAATGTATAAACAGTGTATAAAATGACTGTACCAGAAAGCACTACAATAAAGCCGCATATTTTAGATATAATGCTACCCATGCTTTGACCATCCCAATCCTGAGATGTATTTCACCATTCTTAATCTCAGATCAGAGCCGTAAAAATTTCTCTAATTTAGGAACATTGATCTCAAATCTCCTGCATGATTTCGATTTTCTTGAGAACCAACCAGAAAACCAAAATTTTTAAGAAAATAAATAAAGAAATAAATAAAACCAAAACCAACTACAGATCTGAGAGTGCGAAAGTTAGAAGAGAAAAAGGGGGATACCAGATCTGAGCAGCGGTGGAAGAACGGAGGTGGTGGTCGACGAGTGAAGGCTGAAGAGAGTGGTGAGGTTGGCGTTGGACTTTGGAGTGAAACACTCAAGATTGCAGCAATTAGAAAAATGAAAAGAAACACAGAATCGCAGAAGAAAAGAAAGATGATGAAAAGAGAAGAAGAAGATGATGAAAAAAGTAAAAAAGAAAAACATAAGAATTTAAAGTAATGAATAAAAGAATTAAAAAAAAAAACGTAATTTAGTAAATTCTTAAAGGTATGACTTGAAAGCAAACTTCTTTTTTGGGGTAAAACCGATAATTTCCCTATATATTTTGGGGAAAAAATATATGTATAACTTCATAGGTCTTAGATTAACAATAAATTAACTACGTCAACATGGACTTTTTTTCTAATTTTGGGGAAAAATATTTTCCCGTGAACTAATAGTTTCTCAGAAAAATATTCTATAGGAAAGTAAAATATTTCTTCTTGTATTTTGTTGATTTATTTCTCTTTAGGTAATGGCTGAAATTTCCTCTATAAAATTGAAGTCATTTTTTCTTATTTTGTGAAAAAGTTTTTTACTAGGAATTCATACTTATTGATTTGTTTTCCTTCTACATTTTATAAGAAAAATATTTTCTCAAATAATATTTTTATACGAAAATTCATAGCCGTTGGTAAAAAAAAAGTTTATTGAATATATATTTTTCAAAAGAAAATATTTTATCTAAAACTATAATATGTTTCCCTTTCTGGATACAAGTATTAATTAGTGTATAACTATATAAGAAAATTATGATAAGTGCATAAAAGTAACAGTCTCCTCTCTCTTTCTTAGAAAATAACTTTCCTTTTGTAAAATAAAAATTTTCTTTCTTTTATTTTGAAAAAACTTTTCTTTCACTATAAATTATTTTTCTTTGAATAATTTTTTAAATTACAAATACCAAAAATTAAGTAAAATGTTTTCCAATAAAACAAACAGAGTATGATATATTGACTTTTTACCCTTAAATATTATTGAGAAAATAAATAATTGTAACATATTTAGTAGATTTTGAAGTCGGTAGTAAACTTTATGTATTTGCCGACGTCGCCTTCATCTCTTTTGAGTATTTGGAATGAGCCAATTAGCTGATAGCTATATTATAATTTAATTTTTGGCTACATATATGAATTTTATTTTCCACTGGAAAATTTGATCGATTGAGCATTTGAAATCTAACCAAAATCTACATATATACAAAATAAATAACTTTTTTTTTAATTTAATTTGTCCGATTTCATGGCCTTTAAAATAAAGTTAAATTTTGGCAAGTAATGTTTACATACTAAAACACATAGACAAACTTTTTTTCGGCTTTTGCCTTCTCCTATTAGCAAATATATATATATAGCATGTTGATTATGTTATACTTAATTAAAATACTACATATATCTATTTTTTTAATATAAAAAATAACTGTATGGCACTTAACTTGCTGTAAATAATTAAGTGAGTGTTAATTGATGAAGGCAATAATATACGATACCAGAGTTTTGCTCCAAAAAACATATTTAGCAGCAAAATTTTATTATATTTTCACTGTAAATACTTATAGTCACAACTTTATAGCAACAACATGCATTTAGTATTTTGTTAACTAATTTTAATGATCTCATACGTTATTGCTATAAAGTTGTGACCGTAAATATATTTTTGATTCTAAATATGCTTTTTGGTATCAACTTTTGTATATTACTAGTAAATGTGTTTTTCATTCTAAATATGCAAGATTTTTGTTTTAATGTTTTTCTATATTATAAAAAGATTGTGAAAAAATATATCGCATGTCCTAATTGATAAAAAGAATTATAATAAATTTATAAAATAAATTGATATTTGTAGGTAAATACATGAAAATATAACAAATAAGTTGTTGGTTGGAGCAATAAGAATTATTTCATATTAAGTAAGCTCTCAAGTTCAAGTTTTATGAATGAAAAAAAAATAGTAGTTGAAAGAGTTTCACTCTTAGAGGCCATAGACCAAACAAAAAAAATGCAAAAATAATATAAAATTTTAAATAATGATTAGCTAAATTTTTTAGGCTTCAAAATTGAACAAAAGATCGAATTAAACCAAAATTTTGATGACCGATCCAGTTTTCTTGTTTAAAATCAAAATTTATTTACCATTGATAATTAATCAGGTAAATGATTATGAAGTTTAGTTTTTTACCACTGAGTTGAATTACTATTCTCGGGGAAAAAATTTCAAGGAGATAAAACCTATCTAAAAATTGTCTTAACTCGTTACTAAAACCAACGATTTTAGGTAAGAAAAAAGTTGAGCTCATAACCAACAATTTAGTGATAAAATATCCCATTTCGGTATTTTTTCTAAGTCAGTCGGAGATTAATTAGTCAAAGGCTGCATTTGGAGCTGTGGAGCTTTCAGCCAAAGTAAGGAGAATCTTACTTTGGCTGAAAGCTGCTTTTGGGGCTACGAAAAGCAGCTTCAAATGCACAATTGGTGAAAGCCAGATTGTATTCAGGAAAGTAGTGAAAAAACACTTAAAACTACTTTTAAAGAAAACAATGAAATCTAACTGTGGGGAAAAACACTTTTACTAACAGCAATTTCAAACTGATCCTAAGTGTGATATAATATAATGAACTGTAAAATGCTTTGACAGTAGAGATGGACTAACTCAATTATGATGTAGCTTAAAAAGGAGTATACTTTATGCTACAATTATTTCAAAAAGAAGTTTAACTGTAACCTGTGGGATTAATCCTTTAATCCTTTAAGAAAATAATACACATTTAATGTCAAAAATGGTATGGAAGTCAAACCTACTGTGACCCATTCACTAGCTTAATAAGATGTGGAGATGTGAGAGCAAAAAATAATGAAAGACCCGAATTATTTGCTGGCTACTCAAGCCTTTGTCTTTTTATATAAATAAATATAATATTAGTTTATTTATTTATTTTCCTTTTTTAAATTATTATATGTATGACGTCTATATGATGTTATATTGGATACCACTTCATTATTATTAAAATATATTTATAATATTAATTTTGTTCTGATTAATTGATCAGGGCAAAAAAGTATATGACAAATCTTTAAATAATTCACAGGACGGTCATCGATAACATGATTAAATTAGTTAATTACTTGAGGAATATTCAAATACAAGACATTTCGACTCTCGTCATGGACTTATATTATATATATTGTTGCTTTTTTTTTTTTTTTTTTTTTTTGGGGGGGGGGGGTTATGGAAATATAATATTGCTGCTTAATTATGCTTCATTAGTAAATCTAAATCACTCGGAAATTAATTAAATCAGTTCACACCTGCAATCTTAATTACAAAGTTGACCTTTTGCAAATAGAATTTACTCGAAAATAACAAAACTAACCTTAAGCACATTTTGTAATCTGTGAAACTGTGAAAAGGCACGTGTTCTTTGCATACTCCAGGTAATCATATTTGCTTTTCCACTCAATCAAACTTCAATTACATTAATTAATATAACTATAAATATGATTATATTTCAGTTTTAGTAACTAATAATTTACTAATTAAAGGACTACATATATGTACCTTGCCACATGATGCATATATATTTAGTAAAATAAAGTAGTATATATTAATTGGATTATTTAAGTATAATTCGTTTAGTGTAAGTGTGAAGATGGCTAAGCTGAAGAGGCTTTTAAATTCATCAAAATACTTAAATAATGAGAATATAGCATAATTATTTCCTCAACCAAAATAAAATTATATGTTGACTAAAATGGTAGTTTCCCACAATTTAATGCCAAATTTCATATATTGGAGTATGTTTTTCCTTCATAAAATAAACAAATACATAAACAAGAATATTAGTCAAATTACATCTTCAATCCCTAGTAAAGACTAAAATTGGTTAAAATATGTGTCCTAAGTATTTTATTTACTTGAAATTGTAACTTTTACAATTCAAAATGTAGTTTTTTTACGTACTTTTTAAAAATACTTATTAATCTGGACCGTAAAAAATAGACCTTGCATTCTTAATCGAGATTAATTACAATAAGCTCAATATATACTATTATAATTGATGGGAAGCTAAATATCACAAATTGAAAGATTATGACTCAATTCATAAAAAATAGATGAAGAGGCTTATATGTTTAATAATTTTTTTTTTTTTTTTTTTTTTGTGGTACTATGTTTAGTAAAATATCAATTAATCATGATTTTTACTAAACCATCCTCGTTTTAGACACCAAATATAGATTTAGATTCGATCAAACGGATACTCAGAAAAAGATTTTAGTTGTCGTATCAATCAACTAATGATTATTCCAAAATTGTGATTTAATATTTAATCATAGTACGTTGATCCTCATTAATTAATTATTAAACATTTTTAAAAGACGTCTCGTGATTCGCAGTCAATAATTAAGGTAATCAGCAATTTTAATTGTATATGGATTCCATACGCACATGCTGCTATCGTAGCACAGTTCCTCAAGCCTGATACAACTCATGCTGTTTGCTTTGCTAATTTTTTTTAATTAATTATAAATTAATAAATTATTAATTACAATTGTATATTTAAATATATTGTAAAATCTGTTTGATTATGTATATTTCTCCTAATATACGTACTCCTGATATATAGGCAGCTTCCAACTTAATGGGGTCAATTCCAGTAGTTGCCTATATATATAATTAATCAAATTTCTAGTGATTTATTAATATACTTAATTATGGGTTATAATAATAATTAATATCAGCTTGGATTAATAGTTATTTTAAAACTTCTTCTGTTGCTAAGTTAATGACCTCTGTATCAGACTTTGAGGAAATGTTGTACAGAGCACCATGTGGATATGACTCATATGAGTTCCATATAAAATTAAATTGCTGATAATTAAACCTTATATATATGTATAAATATATGTATGTATGTAATTCCTATAATCAATTAATTAAATTACATAAATGTCAAAATTATTATTATTTTTTTTAATATGAGAATCTACAATATATACACTACAACAAAATGCTAGTTTTAGCAGCAAATTTAACATCAAAAATTCAATAGTTAATGCCAAAAAACATATTTAGCAGCAAAATTATATCAATTTTTTATTACAAATATTTACGGTCACAATTTTGTAGCATAAATTAATTTTTTTTGCTGCTAAATGTGTTTTTTAGCAGCAACTTTTGGATATTACTGCCAAAAAGCATATTTAGCAGCAAAAATCCCATAGTTACTGCCCAAAAACACATTTAACAGTAAAAAAATTAATTGCTGCATGTTGCTGCAACAAAATTTTGGCCGTAGATATTTGCAACAAAAAAAATTGATATAATTTTGCTGCTAAATATGTTTTTTTGACAACAACTATTGGATTTTTGTTGATAAATATGCTCATTTGCTGCTATTTTTTTTTTCTCCTAAATATAACATTTGTTATAATAATATATATTTGGTAATATATATTTCTTTCGCTTTTATCACATCCAAATTTATAGAAACTAGGGTAATCCTTTAACTAATAATAAAAATATTATATTAATTGATGTAACATATATAAATTAGAGAATTTCATCCACGAAAATTATTTGGACATAATCAGACTATAACAGAATTAGACAGTGTCCTATAAAAAAAATAAAAGAAAAGGGACAAATATGTACAGGACATGTTAATTAATTTCATTATAAAAGGTTAGTTTGAAGTGATATTATTCAGTTCTCTTCTGCGTTTGTTGGGATTTTGCAAGTAATATTTGAGGCCCCTTCACTTGATCCCATATCTTCTCAAGATGCCTTTTGTTTTTCTTTTTCTTTTCCTTTTTCTTTTTCCTTTTCCTTTTTTTTTTTTTTTTTATTGACTATATATACTTTCAATTATTCACTCAATGTAGCGTTGGATTCCAATATATATGAGATCAATTAATAATTTCTAGTGTTTACTATTAGAATTTGCTAATTTGGGAAATTTCATGTTAAATTTGGCGTTACTCACCTCAAAATACATATTAAAGGAAAAAAGTATACATTGTGTTTTACTGCTAGCAAATATAGAATACTTCACATAAACACCTAACTTCAATGTTGAATATTTAGATTACAAAACCTACATGATTGAAAATTTACAGACGACTTAATGATGGATTAAGTGACGTTTATATCATATACGAAATTTGGATCCAACCACAAAAATCATCTTAAAAAGGAGTAGAATGACTCGTGCTTCGATTTGGCCTTAGTTAGCCTATGTACTTGTAATTTCTTTATAATCAAGATCATGATTATTAACAAATTTATCAAACATATCTCTTATATTCGTATCAAACACATTAGATGATTAATCTTCATAAACAATTATTAGGAAATATACATGAACAAATTTGTTAAACTGGAACCAAATTATCCAAAAGTTATGAATTATGGGGTAACTAAAGTAAAAATTGTATGTGCAAGGCACTAAATTATATGGTTTTTTTTCCACTTATATATAAATAATTCATTTCCTTTTATAGTAGCCAATAATTGGTATGCATTATAAGTGTCAACAAATAATTTCTTATTTACAGATTAAAATGAATCGATAAAGTTTTACATTTATGTGATAGTTGTCACTAAAGTTGATTTTGTATCAATAAAATAATTAAGGTTTAGCTAAAACGTTAATTAAGTTATTTTTGTCTAATTTGAAAATAAAAGGTTAATAAAAAAGTCAACTTCATGGGTCAACCAAAAGTCCAACTAATCAACTTATTGATATGTCACATTCTTCCATTACGTGGCTTTAAAAAATAAAAAAATCTAAAAAAGCTTATAATTTTAAAATTTTAAATTTTATAAATTAATAAACATTTAAGAATTATTAAAAGGTAGAAAAGAATAATAAAAATAAAATTTGTAAAATTTTTTAAATTATTTAATTTTCTTTATAAAATTTATTAAAAATTCTTAATTTCCAATTTTTTTTTCCTTACCGCCCTGTGGCGACAGAATGTTTTGTGGTGATTAGTTGATAATCCATATTCATATTTGGTTTAGTGTTAAGTAACCCTAATTAAAATCATAATTGAGCTAATTCTTCCTTAATTAATACTAGTTAATATAATAGTAGGAGAAAGATGAAAAAGAATTGTTGTGTTGTGAGCGAGTGTTAAAATATTAGGCGCCGGGGGATAATGGCGAAACAGAGACGGCTAGCCGTAAGCTGAAGTTACAAATAAAAACAAAAGTAATTAAAACCATAATTATGAATTAGTGACCCATCTCAACTGTAATCTGTCCTCAAATTGCATAGAGGGATCAGCATTTACGAACTTTCATATCAACTAGAAAAAACCCCCTCGCTCCGCTTCGGGAATTCGCTTTTTGAAATTAATTATATTTATGGGAAATGTATAACATTTAATTATGATTATGAAGCGGATAGTTAAATAAGAATATTTTAATTCAATTTTTTGGTAAAGTTTCTTAAATATTCATATTTTTTTGACCTTTTTTTAATAGTTTTTTGTAAAAAATGATATTGGCTATAGGAGGAATTTCAATTTATTTTTGATTGATAATAAAGATATAATGTAGTATTACATAAAAGTAGTAAATGTTCTGATAAAATAGTTTAAGAGAAAGGATTACACATATCACTATATTGTTAGGTTGATTTCTTCTCTCCGGATGTTGCAGCTGATGACCTGTGAAAAAAATTTTGTTAATTTTTTATAAGAAGGTGAATTTTATGAGGAAATAGTTGTTGTCAGTAAAATGTTGAATTACCCTATTTTTCGCTTTTTAGATGGTATATTGGCAGTTGAATCGTCTTTGATATCCAATGAACGGTGTGCTGTAGCGGTAATTGCATTGATAGAGGTTAAACATTTGAGATGGGTTGTCGGAGCAGAAACTGGGCATGGCATTTCTTTTTTGGAATTTCAGCATCTTCTTTAAATATGTAAAGCACTTTGAATATAATTTGTGAAGGATCTTCAATTGTATTGCTTAGCTGAATTTGGAATATTTTTGTGGTTCCACATATTTTGGTCATTGATGGAGGAATTTCGTGGCGTTCTTTAAAAGTAGAAGTTAAGGTGTGTGCCTGTACTCCAATTAGTTCTTCAGCAATATTTCCAAAAACAATAAATGGAATAGTTCCAGTTTCATCTTCCACGATTATTTTTATTCTGTACCTGCAAGAGAGTAAAAGTATAGTGTTTTGAAAAAGTAGGTAGCAATTAAAGTTGTGAGTAAATTTAGTTAGTTGTTACCATGGTAGAGGAATTTTTTCTATGAATCTGTGATTTTTGCACCAAATCTGATCCTTTGTAATTTGAATTCCACTTTTACAATCAGGACATGCTCGATACCACCAACCATCAGATGCATCGATTTCTTTGATTTTTGCCTTACATGTAAATTTGATATCCTAATGTAAAACAATGAATTAGAAAATTTCTTATTAAAGTTTTTCAATATTAAATGAATCAAACCTTATCTGTATGAATATCAACTTGTAAGAGTTCTGATATCCCTTTTCTATTGGTCATTTTTTCTGTTTCAATGTCAAAGACTTCTTTTAGTTGGTGTTCAACCTTTTTTAGCTTTGGGAAGGGAGGAGCGATTCTGGGATAAAGATCAAGGAGAGAATGTTAGTTTTAAATAATTAGGGGTTATTAATTTTAAACAATTTGAAATTTACTTTTTTAAGAAAGCAGTGATTTCGTCAAGTGGTAGGTTGATATAGATTTTTGTTCCATCATTGCAAATCCAAGAAATTTACTGCCTGTAATTAATACCCAACCACCATATCTTGTTTTTCTATTGTATTAAATGAGGCCATAAATTTTTAGTACATAGAATTTAAAGAATCTGTTTTTATTAGTGCAGTAAAAAAAAAAAGCATAAAACCAATTTTATACATATTTTGACCAAAAAATAAATAAATAAAAAAGCCTATTAATATGGCCTATCAGAAATTCACTGTATAAGGGTAACATTGTCCGAAATTGGACAAAATATTCCAATTTTTCTATTGTATTAAATCAGGCCATAAATTCTTAATACATAGAATTTAATAAGTACCTGTTTTTATTAGTGCATTAAAAAAAATCACAAAACCAATTTTATACATGTTTTGACCAAAAATAAATAAATAAAAAAGCGTATTAATGTTGGTTATAAGAAATTCACTGTATAAGAGCAACATTGTCCGAAATTGGACACAAAGAGAGAATGAACACATAGCACGTATGAAGAGGTCAACGGGCAGCAAGGGAAAAAGATAAAAAAAAGGAGGGTAAAATCGGCACTTCCATTTCTGAGGGTAACATTGTCCGAAATTGGACAAAAATTGGCAATTGAATCAAATTGAGGCAGGAGTTTTAATATATAGAATAAAGAATAATAATAATAATAATAATAATAATAATAATAATAATAATAATAATAATAATGGTTAACATACACACACATATATGTGTGTGTGTAAAAGAGAAATTAGAACAAATAAAGGCAGTAAGAACTATTTCTGCAAAAGAAAGGAATTACTTAGCTTTTATGTGAAAGGAAGAACGGTATAGCTTTGGTTAAAAACAAAATTTGCTGTATGAAAAAACAAAATCAAATGAGTGATTTTAATATATACTATAATTATTATATACATAATTATATATATATATATATATATATATAATTGGTTACTTGTGCATAGATAGTTAAACGGACATATTGTTCTCATTTGTGAAATAATAACCAAAGTGCAAAGTAATTGTAAATTTCAATTTGTCACCAATCAAATAAAAATAAAGAAACACAATATGCACAATTTAAGCATTGAATTTTCTCCAAATTCAAAAAGAAACAGAGTGAAACAAAAAACCCAATGGACTTCAGCAGATTAGAAAAGCCAAAAAAAGAAAGAAAGCAATAAGTAATATATATATTTTTATATATATTATATAATTAACTGTTCTGTAGAGTCTCCTTCAAGTCAAGCCAACGTAATTAATTGAACTATTAGGTTTCACGTCTTAAATCTTAGGAAATTTAGCAAATTTATATGCATAAGGACTCGAAATGCTACACGTATAAAGTTAACGATGTTACTATTTTACTATACTTGAATACAACTTATAGGTTCCAAGTTCATTCTGCACAAAAAAATCGGTAAACTACATGCAAAGAAAACAAATCGATATCCAAAGAGCTTGGATTGGTCCAATTCCATCACAAACAGTACATTCTATGCACAGAATAAGAAAATAACAATTTGCATAGCAAACAGAAATATAAAGCATTTTTTTTAAAAAGGAAGAACACACATCTGAGAACAATCTTAACTATGTACAGAATACTACTAATGAACCCAATAAAATTTATATTTCATGATGGATGAACACACAACTGTCCAATTTTATGGGTAAGAATACAAATGCAGCTTATTTCAATTTTAAACTACCATTAGAACATAAGTTGCAAAACTAACCTTTCTTCCATTCTTCGGTGCATCAAGAAGATGACAATATATATCAATCAACTGCTGTATATTCCTCTTCGTTGCGACATATTGAAAAAAAAGAAGGTATTATGAGCTATCTATAGAAAATCCGGAATGGAAAACATGAACTATAAGTAAGTACCGAAATACATACATTTAAACAAATCATCAGGAATTGGACAGAAAGTACTGCGTTTCTTTTCAAGTGAATTAAGCTGAAATAAGAGCAAATCAAAACCCAATCAGACTCGGGGTCAGCTTTGATGTCATTAAGTTTTTAAGGACAGTGAAGTTCCAAGTTAAAAGTGCCCCTACGAAAAGAATATCAAATCGTCAAACAAATAAAAGAAAATTAAGAATAAAATATCACTATTAGAGATGGAGTGAATGCGACAAAGTGAAAAATCTCATTCTATAGTGAGGCGAGTTGAGAAGTACACGGAAGCAAGAAAGCACTTGGAGCGGAAATCTGATACTTAATATGAACATAAAATGTAAGATAGTGTCTGACATTGAGAAACAATAGAGATGATGAAAGAGATGCAACGAAGAGGAATATACAGCAGTTGATTGACGTATATTATGATGCTCTTGATGCGCCAAAGAATGAAGGAAACGAAAATTAAGGCTTACATTCCTCCAACTAACTAATTAAAAATCGTATAAACTATATTAATTAATTAACTTCAGAACTTATTTGAATTTTAAAGTGTGTTTAAAACTTAACATAAGCGAATTAATTAATTAGGAATGTTATAGACTCTATCAATTAATTAACTTCAGAGCTTATTTCAATTTTAAAGTATCATTAAAACATAACATAAGTTGGAAAACTAACCTTTCCTCCATTCTTTGGTGCATGAAGAGCATTATAATATACGTCAATCAACTGCTGTATATTCCTCTTTATTGCATCTCTTTCATCATGTCTATTGTTTCCCAATGTCAGACACTATCTCACATTTTAGGCTGATATTGAGTATCAGGGGATGGGGGAATTGTTCAGCAAGTTGTTATTCATTTTACAGTGTTTTTTTTTAATGGCCAAGTTTTTATGTTTAATAGGGAATTTCTTTTATATTGTGGCCTATTTTTGTTCCTGGATTTCTAATATCAAATTTGCAGTTAGCATTTTATTTATCTACTATTTTGTTAATCATGTTAGATTGTTCACCATTAAATAATTGACATCATTTATATAAACATAGTAGAGTTTAAACTCATGAAAACAATTTTCGGATGTTAAATGAGACACGTCAATGAAGAGAAGGGAGTGAAAACACATATAAGAACTTCAAAGAAAGTAAACCAAAAGATAGTTCTTAAACATAAAAAAACGAATGTGGACTCTCTATTTGTCATATAGCGACTGAAAATATATCCAAATTCAACAAAATATGCATGTGAAATCAGGACCATAATTTGAGCACAAAAGTGGGATAAGTATGATGAAAACCAATGTCTACAATGTAACAAAGCTTATATCAGCACAGATTCTCAAGAAAAAATATCAGAAGTTTGACATACGTTCCATTGTGCACTGCCAAAAGTATTACTTGCAAATACATCTATGCACATGTAGACATCATATTTTCTATTACCAGCAACAGAAGCTGACATTTTTGGATACTGATTAATGGCATAGAGATTAAAGACACTCTTCAGCGCAAATATGAAACACAAAAAATAGAATTAATAAATAGCTTTCTTGCTGCAAACAAAAGAAAAAAAGAAATAGAAGAGAGAGTGAGAAGTGAGGAGAGGAAAACAGAAAATAAAAATGAGAAACTGGTCATTGATCTTTATGGATAAACAATGATTAAACCTATTTACATTATATAATAAAATTAAGTAGCCATTATAGCCCAATAACATGCACTCCACTCAACCCAAAAAAAAAAAATCGAGCAACATCGAAGCATGTTCTTTATGAAAGTAGGATTAGGTCAATCATTCATGCACATCTGATAGGTCCATAACAACAGTTCCTAAAAAGTAAAATAAGCAAAGTTATAATTATACAAATATGTGAAAAATAGGCTATGAAAAATAGATTATAAGGATTCATAGAATGAATCTATTGTAGGATATAGGTCTATTAGTACGTGGCGTTGTTTCAGACTGTTAGTCTAGCAGAAAACTGCATCGACTGAGTGCCAGCTGTCCAGCCAATATACAGTATAAGACCTCAATCACTACGATAGGTCCATTCTACGTCATCATAATCACAGTCTAAACCTTCAATAGATTCAAGGTATTCTCCTAATTCTATCCTGTTCAATTCTATACTTATAAAAGCATCTATCAACCGGTTGAATCTATTCTAGGATATAGGTCTATTAGTACATGGCGTTGTTTCAGACTGTTAGTGTATCAGAAAACTGCATCGACGAACTGAAAACTTATCGAAATACCAGCCTAAATCCAGAACAACGAAGCAGAGATCACATCATCACGGTGTAAGAAGGAATCGAAGCTGAAAATGAAAGGGTATCTTACCGTACATGTCCTAATATAATAAATTGCCCTATGTAATCAATCGAAAACAGTAAATACATTCGATTCCAAAGGGCGAAAACCAACAAATGTAGAAGAACAGAAGGAATTTTGCCATGACACCATTCAGACAGTAACAGAGAGCGAAAATACAGATAATACAAAGCAAACAAATCGGCATGTTAATGTAAACAAACCTCTATGCCAAAGAATATCAACAGGACATATCAACAATATTTTCAAAAATAGGAAGATCAACAGTTTCTCATTGTGTTATTATGTGCTGAAATCATTGCAATAAAAGACAAAATTAAAAAATATTATTAGGCCCTAACAAAATGAAACACAATAAAGAAAAATTAAACACAGAGAAAAGAAAAATCACTACAAAAATGAGAAAATAATGACGCAGTTTGATAAAACCTTACCCTTGTGTAACATAACCGGTAGAAAACACTTCAGGCAAAACAGAATAGGACAGAAATTAAAAATGTTCAAGCAAAAAAGATCGAAAAGCAACTGCAATACATCTGTTTTGTTGGTAGTTACTTTATTAACCTCTCTAAATAGAGATCAGCATTAATTAAATGAAAATACAGAATATATTGAAGAACCAAACAATATTGAAATCAAACAATATTCAAACACTAACTGGCCTAACTTCTAAACATGACAGATTTATCCTATCAACAAAATGCTACAGCTTGAAGCAATCACTAATCTCATATGTGTAGGCTTTTTCTTTTTGTGTGTGATAGCTATAATAGGAAGTCCATCAAAAACAAAACCACAATATCTAACCATTCTCAAGCATGATCCTCAGACTTGATACTATGGAACAGAAAAACAACCATCTTCTGTGCAAAACAATACCAACCAAGTAAGTACAATTCACTTATTAAATCCAATTGGCAAAAACTGGAAAGAGGAGAGTGAGGAGAGAAGAGAATTTGAATAAAGCTCAAAACTTGAAAAAACTAACAATCTAAAAACACACACATGTGTACTCAAATCATCGCTGCTGAACTCTGACCTTTCCAAATAACCAACAGCAAACTCCAGCAATTGTTGCACAACTGCAACAACTATAGTGTCCGACTGCTCCACTGTTCAGCAATCACACCACCAAGAATAAAACAAATATAAAATATATTCACAATAACATGTACCAAAAATATTACACAACACAACAGTTCCTAAAAAGTAAAATAAGCAAAGTTATAATTATACAAATATGTGAAAAATAGGCTATGAAAAATGGATTATAAGGATTCATAGAATGAATCTATTGTAGCATATAGGTCTATTAGTACGTGGCGTTGTTTCAGACTGTTAGTCTAGCAGAAAACTGCATCGACTGAGTGCCAGCTGTCCAGCCAATATACAGTATAAGACCTCAATCACTACGATAGGTCCATTCTACGTCATCATAATCACAGTCTAAACCTTCAATAGATTCACGGTATTCTCCTAATTCTATCCTGTTCAATTTTCCAAATAACCAACAACAAACTCCAGCAATTGTTGCACAACTGCAACAACTATAGCGTCCGACTGCTCCACTGTTCAGCAATCACACCACCAAGAATAAAACAAATATAAAATATATTCACAATAACATGTACCAAAAATATTACACAACACAACAGTTCCTAAAAAGTAAAATAAGCAAAGTTATAATTATACAAATATGTGAAAAATAGGCTATGAAAAATGGATTATAAGGATTCATAGAATGAATCTATTGTAGCATATAGGTCTATTAGTACGTGGCGTTGTTTCAGACTGTTAGTCTAGCAGAAAACTGCATCGACTGAGTGCCAGCTGTCCAGCCAATATACAGTATAAGACCTCAATCACTACGATAGGTCCATAACATAATGAACAATATATATATTCAGAAAATGACCGTAAAATAAAATAAATAAAGCAAAGCACTAATTAAGTTTTTGAAATCATGTGTTTTTTTAATTAAATAACAATTCTAGGGCAAAGAGACAGTTAATTAGCCACCGCTGACACCAATTAATCAAAGGAGATCGGTTTAAAGTCCAAGCTCCTAAACAAACACTAATAGTCAGCAAAGAGAAACCAACAAACAAAGAACTTAACCAAAGAAAAAGAAGAGAAAGTTATAATTATACAAATATGTGAAAAATAGGCTATGAAAAACGGATTATAAGGATTCATAGAATGAATCTATTATAGCATAGAGGTCTATTAGTACGTGGCGTTGTTTCAGACTGTTAGTCTAGCAGAAAACTGCATCGACTGAGTGCCAGCTGTCCAGCCAATATACAGTATAAGACCTCAATCACTACGATAGGTCCACTCTACGTCATCATAATCACAGTCTAAACCTTCAATAGATTCAAGGTATTCTCCTAATTCTATCCTGTTCAATTTTCCAAATAACCAACAGCAAACTCCAGCAATTGTTGCACAACTGCAACAACTATAGCGTCCGACTGCTTCACTGTTCAGCAATCACACCACCAAGAATAAAAAAAATATAAAATATATTCACAATAACATGTACCAAAAATATTACACAACACAACAGTTCCTAAAAAGTAAAATAAGCAAAGTTATAATTATACAAATATGTGAAAAATAGGCTATGAAAAATGGATTATAAGGATTCATAGAATGAATCTATTGTAGCATATAGGTCTATTAGTACGTGGCGTTGTTTCAGACTGTTAGTCTAGCAGAAAACTGCATCGACTGAGTGCCAGCTGTCCAGCCAATATACAGTATGAGACCTCAATCACTACGATAGGTCCATAACATAATGAACAATATATATATTCAGAAAATGACCGTAAAATAAAATAAATAAAGCAAAGCACTAATTAAGTTTTTGAAATCATGTGTTTTTTTAATTAAATAACAATTCTAGGACAAAGAGACAGTTAATTAGCCAGCGCTGACACCAATTAATCAAAGGAGATCGGTTTAAAGTCCAAGCTCCTAAACAAACACTAATAGTCAGCAAAGAGAAACCAACGAACAAAGAACTTAACCAAAGAAAAAGAAGAGAAAGTTATAATTATACAAATATGTGAAAAATAGGCTATAGAAAATGGATTATAAGGATTCATAAAATGAATCTATTGTAGCATATAGGTCTATTAGTACGTGGCGTTGTTTCAGACTGTTAGTCTAGCAGAAAACTGCATCGACTGAGTGCCAGCTGTCCAGCCAATATACAGTATAAGACCTCAATCACTACGATAGGTCCATTCTACGTCATCATAATCACAGTCTAAAAAATGATAAAATAATAATCGTTTGTTTAAATGAAATTGTTTCTCCCTTAGACGAAACTCTAGTTATCACCTATGCATAGATAGTTAAATCAGCATACACCCTTCTCATCTAAATAAACAAACAAAGAATCCACCTGATAGAGATCTGGAAGCAGAAACGATAGCGAGACCTAACGAAACAACTGAATTGATCTGAGAATCAGTCCAAAATTGGAACCCTAAAGTCTTCTTCTTATTGTGATCAGTACTATGATCAACATCGTCAGATTTAATCATGGAAACAGCTTGATTAATGATGAGATAAAAGAGCTCGAGGCCATGCTTGACGGAATTATCAGAGCGAATTCTGAGAAAGAGATCGGCGGGAGTCAATTTCTCTTCGAAAACAGATAGATGAAGTACGGTCAGGTGGTCTGCCATAAGAGACACGGCAATGGCAAAAGAAAGTGATTAGATCAGTAATAAAATCAAATAAATACACACTTACACAGTCAGCACTAATAATCACAAATTAATACGTGAGCAGCACTTTAATACCTTAGAGTACCCAAAATCACAAATATCTTCAAACGTGGAGCTGAACTACCATCCAGCAATGTGTTCTCCAACTTTAAATCACGATATGGCGATAGCTAACTCCTAATCTGAGTTGCTGAAAAAAGAACCGAGCCTGAAGCAGAAATCAGAATTAAGTAACGGTGCAAAAAGCACAAATTTAACAGAAAGAGAAAATTTATAAAGATGCAGTATAAACCTCATCCTCATCATACTAAAACCAATTCGCTCAAAGAACATGTTACAGATTGAAATAAACAGTAATCCCATCAGAGTGAAACAAATTCAAACAAACGCACAAATAAAGAGTTCAAAACACAGAAATCTCATAAAATCGAAACAAATTCACGTGAAGAACTGACACCAAATGAAAATACAGAATATATTGAAGAACCAAACAATATTTAGACACTAACAGAGAGCGAAAATACACATAACACAAAGCAAACAAATCGGCATCTTAAGACATCAACAGAGGCTGAAAACTACACTTAGTAAAGAAAGGCCTACCGGCCTGCGAAAGTTTATGGCTGAAAGTTTACGGAGAAGGAAAACGGTCTACCTTTTGCGTAAAACAAATGAAGATCTGATGACACACAGCTCGGTCAAGTACGAATCTAAACCCAAACATAAGAAAATTACTGTGTAAATTCCTTAAAAATTTTCTCACGAACCAAACAGTGGAAAAAGAAAACAAACCGGAAAACATCCCAACACTGATGAAGACGGAAATAAGAAAGACAAAAACAGAGAAATTAAAAACAAACAGAAAAAATCGAAACTCACCAGCACCGATGAAGGCATGAAGCGGCAGAATCAGAGGTTCAAAGCTAGGTTTTTTCTTGGAAATCAAAGAGACGAAAGAAAATAAGAAGAAGAAAACCTAGGGTTTACACAGATCACAAAGAGAGGACACAGAGAGAACGAACCATTCCACAGCTAGGCTTTTTCTTGCAATTTCAGGAGGAGATGCAAATAAGAAACACAAAAAGAGAGAGATCGAGAAGCAAAAGAAGAAATCGAAACTCACCAGCACCGATGAAGGCTCAGCGGCAAAATCAGAGGTTCAAAGCTAGGTTTTTTCTTCCAAAACGAAGACAGGAAAGAAAATAAGAAGAAGAAAACCTAGGGTTTACACAGATCGCAAAGAGAGAAGACAGAGAAAACGAACCATTCCACAGCTCAGCTTTCCCTTGCAATTTCAGGAGAAGATGGAAATCAGAAACACAAAAACAGAGATATTGAGAAGAAGAGAAGAAATCGAAACTCATCAGCACTGATGAAGACATGAAGCGGCAGAGAAAATCGAAGAGAGGAGAAGAAGAAAACCTAAAAGAGAGAAGACAGACGGAACGAAGAGAGAGAATGAACACATAGCACGTATGAAGAGGTCAACGGGCAGCAAGGGAAAAAGAGAAAAAAAAGGAGGGTAACATCGGCAATTCCATTTCTGAGGGTAACATTGTCCGAAATTGGACAAAAATTGGCAATTGAATCAAATTGAGGCAGGAGTTTGGGCAGCAAGGGAAAAAGAGAAAAAAAAGGAGGGTAACATCGGCAATTCCATTTCTGAGGGTAACATTGTCCGAAATTGGACAAAAATTGGCAATTGAATCCAATCTTGGCAGGAGTTTTAATATATAGAATAATATGTTGCCTCGTCAATTTTACAACATTGATTTCTTTTATACACGTTTATTTCCTGGATATATTAATAACAATTATAAAAAAAAAAAAACATTTAAGGCCCCTAATATTTTTTAATTGAATTCTTTATTTTTCAATTTTATATACTGAGCTCCTCACTAGCAATGACTTAGAGCCGGTTTGGGATTGCTGTTAGTGAAAGTGCTATCAGAGAAAACTAGGTTTTATTGCATATTTTAAAAGTAGTTTTAAGTGTTTTTCCAGTGTTTTCCTGAATACAATCTGATTTTTATCAATTATACATTTGAGGCTGTTTTTGCTTTGACTGAAAACTGCTTTTCGGGGCTGCTTCTTATAGTATATTTTTTGTTTACACCTGACATTGTAATTTTTCCCTTAACCACATTAGACATGTAAATACTTTCTTTCAAATCGTAAAATTATTATGTCACACAAAGATTAAACAAGTTTCATGTTGTTAATTAATTGAATTTGATATTTGTCTCTTTATCCAAAAGGTTTGATGTGTAATTATAATTGATCCAAAATCTAATGTGCTAAATTGAAAGATAAATGCTTTATTTGAAAAAAAAAAAAAAAGTGAAAAGATTGGGAGCTTGTATATTAATTAATAAAATTTTGTTTTTATGTGATTGTGAGCCTGTGGCTGGCCCCAATGTACTTGAATAGTTTTTCTTTGCTTTATAAGTTAGGCCGTCAACTTACTAGTTATGGATTATGACTAATTACGGTCGAGTCTCTAACGGCCTATTTGGGTTCAATATTCAAGTCATCATACCACGTGGGTGCGTTTATTAGGGGTTGGATTTGCACTTCTGCGCACGTAATCGAAAGTGAGATTCGATCCCAGGTGGAAATGCCATAAGAGTTGATTTCTTATCACTGAGTCCACTCTTATTGACCCAGTACTAATAAGAGCTAAGAAGGCATGAGCCTCGCAGGTTTTCCATGTTGGTTTTATTATCAAATATTAATAATAAATAAAGTGGGCTAACATATTATTGATTAATTATATTGGCTATTTATAGTGTTTGACCAAATAAAGTGATCATTAAAGTTAAGATCTAAATAAAATCCTAAAGGATATAGACTAAATGAGTGGAAACCAGTTGGACAGTCCAATAAGAGATTAATGAGGTTTCTGATTGGATGCCAATACAAACATATGAAAAGACACGTTGGTTTATTGTGAAAAGATACGTTGATTTATTGTGAAAAGACACATTGGTTCGTCGTGAAAAGATGCGTTGGTTGATCCCCTATACATTAAAGTCTAACTCAGGTCTTAGGAATTAACAAAAAAAAAAAAAAAAAAAAAAAGAATTTCTACCCTTTAGAGAAAAACCATAAAGAGACTTTAATTGAATAAGACATAACCGACAATCTCCGATCTGATTCTATTTGATTCAATGGATTCAGATACGCCTCTTTTAATAATTTGATGTGATTTCTTGGGTTCTAACAAGTGGTATCAGAGCCACAATCACATTAAATTATTAGAGTTCTTATGGAGTTTTCATAATTTTTTTATGAAATTTTCGTGATATAATTTTGTTTTGCATCTGTCAATTTATTATCTGTAGGTGAAAATCCAAGTATTGGGGTCGGTTGATATATGGATACTAAGAGTTTAAATTATCAATAAGAATTCAAAGTATTAATCAATTAAGTTTTTGATTTGTTAATAGTCGGTATAATTTCAAAACTTAATTGAGGATTCACATTATATTGACGCTGGTGAACGATAGGATAATTTTCAGTCTTATGGCTTCAAACAAATGATAATTAGCCCACTTAATATTTGAATTATGATTTAAATTCAAAAAGATTATTAAATAAATTGCAATCACTGCAATTATGGCTTGTTAAATGAATTGCGACTGTGTTTCTCGAATTTTGTATGAAATGATTTAAAAAAATGGCAAAGTCGGATGGTTTCAATTTTTGCTACTGGTTTCGGCAAAAATTGTAAAGACAATAAAATGCATTTTAAGAGTAATTGATTCAAGATTTTATTAAAGAATTATTAATTTACTAATTAAATATTTTTTCTCTTAATTATGGTTATTGTTTAACAATTATAATTCTTAAATCATGAACAGTAATTTGTTAATGATGATGAAGGCCCTTGCAGGCATATAGATTTTCAGTTTGATTCAATAAGTTTAGTTGAATAATTGGGCTTTTGTTGTTTAATAATTCAATTTTGAGATAAATGTGAACTATTCCCCGTTACGTAATCAAGTGTTATTATGTGTTTTAATTATTTAAAGAAAATAAAATAAAATCTCAATTTATTTTATTTAAATAATTATTTTACACTTGATTGTCATGTATTTTTAAATAAATTAATTGATATAATATTGTTGCCAAAATAACCTTTGTTATGAATTTTAATTTATGTTAAAAATATATAGATGTGTATATCTTTTATTTATGTGCTTAACAATCGGTCCAAAGGAAGGTTGTTATTTGGCCGAATTATTGGTATACATGTGGTAATAAAAATGTGACGATATAAAGTTTCCATGTAAATAATGGTCAGTCCAAAAAAAGACTATTATTTGACAGGTTTTATTGTCAATATTTGATTACTACGCGAAGAGTACCAATTACAGTTAATATTTTTAGTCCAAATACTAAATATTAATGTTGTGCTAGGTATCATGTTAAATGGACCACCTTGTTTTGAAATGATCATGTCATACATGCAATTATTATTGTTATTAATTTATTCCTATGGTATGACATTGAGCATGTGTTTTTAATTTTTGTTCAATTCACTTTTTGCTACTGCTACTAATGTATCTGCACAAATTAATATAATTCCTATGTTGAATGGGACGAACTATGCCATATGGAAGGAGAACGTGGAAATCATTCTCGGCTGTATGGATCTGGACCTTGCGCTTGGGATGGAGAGACCACTGAGGGTGATCCAAATGTGGACAAAATTAATAAGTGGGATCATTCTAATTGCATAAGTCTTATGATCATGAAGCACTCTATTCCAAGAGCCTTTCAGGGCTTTCATCACTGAGAGCACAAGAGCCAAGATATTCCTTATTGAAATAGAGTAGTATTTTGCTAAAAATATAAAAGCAAAAACGAGTAACCTCTTAATGAAACTCGTTAACATACGGTATAAAGGAAAGGGGACCATATGAGAGTACATTATTGAAATGTCTAATCTCACTGGAAAACTAAAGGAACTAAAGTTGGAGCTTTCAGATGATTTGCTCGTTCACTTAGTACTTATTTCTCTTCCTGCACAACATGGATAGTTTGTGGTGAGTTACAACACACAAAAAGATAAATGGACTCTTAATGAGTTCATTACCCACCATGTGAAAAAAAAAGAGAGACTTCAGCGGGATAAGACTAAAAGTGCTCATTTGGCATCCAGTTCTCATTATAAGAAAAGAAAAAGAGTTAAAGATACTGCAGAAAAGGGAAAGCCAAAGCAGAAGAAACAAAATAAATAGGATAAAGGATTTCCCTGTTATTTTTGCAAGAAGGTAGGACACATGAAGAAATAGTGCCTTAAATATGCTACTTGGTGTGAAAAGAAAGGTATGACTCTCGCTTTTGTTTGCTCTGAAGTTAATTTAACTTCTACACCAATGAATACTTAGTGGTAGATTCTGGTGCTACTACTCACATAAGTATGTTTATACAGGGTTACCTGTGGAGCCGACCACCAAATGGTACTAAAAGATTCATCTTTGTGGGCAATGGCACTAAAGTTAAAGTTGAAGCTGTAGGAACATTTATATTACTATTGAAAACTGGTGTTTATTTGGATTTTGTTAAAACTTTTGTTGTACCATCTTTTAGATGGAATTTAATTTATATTTCCTGTTTGGACAAATTTGGTTATTCTTGTTCTTTTGGAAATAATAAAGTTTCTTTCTATCATAATTCAAATATTATTGGTGCCGGTTCTTTGATTGATAAACTTAACATGCTTGAAACTATTACTTTAGAAAATGAAATTTTGCAGTCAATTGCTAAAGGTACAAAGAGAAAATTAAATGAGGATTCTGCCATTTTATGGCATAAGCGTTTAGGACATATCTCTAAACAGAGAATTCACAGGCTTGTGAGTGATGGAATCATCGGACCCCTAGATTTGACTAATTTTCAAGTTTGCATTGAATGCATAAAGGGGAAACAAACAAACTCAAGAAAATTAGGTGCCACTAGAGCTACGGATGTCTTAAAAGATTCATACTGATATATGTGGACCATTTCCTACCCCTTCTTGGAATGGTCAATAATATTTTATCACGTTCATAGACAATTACTCTAGATATGGATACTTATATTTAAAACACAAGAATTTACAATCTTGGGATGTATTTAAGGAATTCAAGGCCGAAGTTGAACTTCAACTAGGTAAGAAAATTAAGGCTGTTAAATCTGATCGTGATGGTGAATACTACGGTAGATATGACGGATCAAGAGAACAATGTCCAGGACAATTTGCTATTTTCTTGAAGGAGTATGGAATTGTCCAACAGTACACCATGCCGGGCAAACCTAGCATGAAATGTGTTGCTGAAAGGCGAAACCACACTCTTAAGGATATGGTGAGAAGTATGATCAATCATTCTTCTTTACTTGAATCACTTTAGGGAGAAGCATTAAAACCTGCAGTTTACATTCTTAATCGGATGCCAATAAAAGCAGCAAACAAAACCCTTTATGAACTATGGACAAGTAAGAAGCCTAATATTAGGCACTTACACATTTGGGGTTGTCTAGCTGAGGCAAGGGCTTACAAGCCATTTGAAAAGAAACTGGACTCAAGAACGGTTAGTTGCTACTTTGTTGGATATGCTGAATGCTCCCGCGGCTTTAAGTTTTGTAATCCCATTACAAGATATTTCTTTGAGACAGGAAATACGAGATTCCTTGAGGATATTGAGTTTGGGGGGAGAATAAAGTTAAGAATGTTGTCTTTGCGGAAGATGATTTTGTTTCTCTTCCAAATATTGTTGTTGATAATGATCATGTCTTAGCGCCTGTCATTACTCCAGATGCAACTCTAGTAAAAGACAACAATGAAGTTCTCCCATAATATTTGCAGAACAAACTAATAACCTCAAGAAGTGCCATTAAGAAGATCTTCCAGAGAAAGGAGAAGTGCGATTTCGGATGATTATATTGTCTTTCTCCAAGAACATGAAGATGAAATAAGAATAAGGGAAGGTGATCCAATCAACTTCAAACAAGCCTTAGAAAGTTCAAATTCTCAAAAGTGGATTGATGGCATGGAGGATGAAATAAAATTCATGAAAGATAATGACGTTTGGGATCTTGTTGAGTTGCCTAAAGGAGTGAAACCCATCGGGTGCAAATGGATATTTAAAACCAAAAGGGATTCAAAAGGCAACATCAAAAGATATAAGGCCCGTTTAGTTGCTAAAGGATTTATTCAAAAGGAAGGCTTCGACTATAAAGAGACTTTCTCTCTAGTATCCTTGAAAGACTCTTTTAGAACAATTATGACACTTGTAGCTCATTTGGACTTAGGCTTACATCAGATGAATATAAAGACAGTGTTTCTTAATGGCAACATTGATGAGACAATTTATATGAAATAACCAGAAAACTTTGTGTGTGGAGACCCAAAGTATATGGTGTACAAATTAAAGAAATCCATCTATGGTCTCAAACAAGCTTTTCATCAATGGTATCTCAAGTTTCGTCAAGTAACCACCTTGAACAGTTTTAAGGTGAATTTGGTGGAAGATTATGTATACATAAGTACAGTGGGAGTAAATTTATCTTCATGATTTTATATGTCGATGACATATTACTTGCCAGTAACGATATATGCTTATTGCACGACACCAAGAAATTTCTTCACTAAAAATTTTAAGATGAAGGATCTTGGTGACGCCTCTTTCGTATTAAATTCAAATACTACGAAATCGCTCTTATGGTACTCTTAGGTTATTACAAAAGAGTTATATCGATAAAATTCTAGATAGATCTGGCATGAAAAATTATACATTCAGAGATATACTGATAGCAAAAGGAGACAAGTTCGTCTCACACAGTGCTCCAAGAATGAACTTGAGATAAAGGAAACGCAAAAGATTCCTTATGCCTTGGCAGTGGGAAGTCTTATGTATGCTCAAGTTTGTACTTATCCCGACATAGCATTCATAGTCAGAGTTTTGGGTAGATACTTAAGTAACCCAAGAATGGATCATTTGTGAGCAACCAAAAGGGTTATACGGTACTTAAAGAGAATAAAAGATTACATGCTCACTTGTAGGAAATCAGACGACTTGAGATCATTGTGTATTCTGATTCCGATTTTGCTAGATGTCAAGATAGTAAACGATCCACATCAGGTTATGTTTTTATGTTGGCAGGAGGAGCTATTTCTTGGAAAAGTGTCAAGCAAACACTTATAGCTTCTTCAACCATGGCGGCTGAATTCATAGCTTGTTACGAGGCATCCAATCATGGAATATGGTTACGGAATTTTGTCACGGGACTGTGAATAGTTGGAGGTATTGAAAAGCCGCTAAAGATATTTTGTGACAATAAATCAGCAGTGATGTATTCCAATAACAGGAAAAGCTCTATAAAGTCGAAACATATAGATATCAAGTTTCTAGTTGTTAAAGAAAGAATTCAGAGTGGTAAGATTTTGATAGAACATATTGGGACAAACTATATGCTTGCGGATCGGCTAACTAAGGGTCTAGTACCCAAGGCCTTCACGAGCATACTGCTCATATGGGTGTCATTTTGTTAGATGACACGATGGTTTAGTGGGAGTTTGTATTTGGTGTTTTATGTTGTGCACATTTGATAGTTTATATTCTGCAGAATACAGTTGATAGAATTATTTTAAAGTTTTACTCTGAATGTATTAATTTTCCTTTTAGCAATATTTGCATTATATTTGGAAAATTATATTTGATATATCATAAAGAATAAAGTAGGACCAGTTGGAAATAGGCATGATTAAGTTCACATTGCATGTAATTTTTATGCCACTCATTCATTCTTGATCCATTGCATTGAATATGTTGGTACAATGATTATAGATGGTTTAATCGCTCTATTGTAACGATGAAAGCCACTATGTTCTCATACTAATATAAGAGATGGACCGGATTGTTTTTAAATGGATTTTAAATAACCAAATAGCATATGGTTGTGCACTTCAAAAGTTTATGAATATAATTGAATCATAATATGTAGCCCAAGTGGGAGATTGTTGGTTTTATTATTAAATACTACAATAAATAAAGTGGGCTAACATATTAATGATATTGGTTATTTATAGTGTTTGACCAAATAAAGTGATCGTTAAAGTTAAGGTCTAAATAAATTCCTAAAGAGTATGGATAAAATGAGTGGAAACCAGCTTGGCAGTCCAATAAGAGATTAATGGAGTTTCTGATTGGATGCCAATATAGACACGTGAAAAGACACGTTGGTTCATCGTAAAAACACACATTGGATCGTCGTAAAAAAACGCATTGGTTGATCCCCTATATATTAAAATCTAATTCGGGTTTTAGGAGTTAACCAAAAAAAAAAAAAAAAAAAACACTATACCCATCAAAGAAAAATCATAATGAGACTTTAATTGAGGAAAACATAACCGGTAATTTCCGCTCCGATTCTGTTTGATTCAATATATTCATATACGTCTCTTTCGATAATTTGATAAATACGTTGGACTCCGTGTTTACACCCTTAATTGTATCATTAAGTCCTTAATCATTACATTTTGTTCTTCATTAGCACCCAATCACATTGCAACAACAACTACTCTTCAATTAGTATAATATCATTTGTGGCCACGTGTTCCGCTAAACATATTTTGAAGTGGATAATTGAGATTTTTTTTTTTTTTGGAAAAAACCGACACTATATTTATTACTATATAATTAAACTTTCATTATATAAGTAATTGATGGGAAAAAGACTTCATGAACTTACGATCTTTTCTATTTTTATGGACTATATGTTTAATCGTTTAATTTAATATATGCAACCTTCAATCAATTGTATTTCCAAACATTAAGGGCTAATCTGGGATTGCTGTTAGTGAAAGTGCTGTCAAAAAAATGTAGGTTTTATTGCTTTCTTTAAAAATAGTTTTAAGTGTTTTTCCAGTATTTTCATGAATACAATCTGATTTAATCATGCATTTGAAACTGCTTTCCACAGCCCTAAAAACGGCTTTCAGCCAAAATAAAATTCTCATACTTTAGCTGAAAACTATTTTTAGGATTACAGAAAGCAGCCCCAAACTAGCCCTAAGAGTGGATTTGATAAGATAGATATCAGTTGGGCTCAAAATTTGTGCATTCATCATCTTCCACCCTTCATTCATCCAATTAAACTTATTCTAGCCGTGTTTGGTTTTGCTTTTCATAAGCATTTTTAGCTTTTTTTTTTTTTTTTTTTTTTTTTTTTTTTTTTTTTGTCTCAAAAACTACATTTAGTCATTTCAAAACAACAATCGAGAGGCTAAAAGTTGTTATTCTTTAAAAGCTCAAAACTGCGGCTTTTGGTAAAAAAAAAAAGCAAAAAGAAAAAATTGTGTTAATCTATTTAGACAAAAATGTTCTTTTCAAATTATAAGAACAACTATTTAATTTCTTTCAACCTTTACTATTTTACTAATCTATTTGACTTTCAGATTTCAGAGTTACACTAGTAATCTCTAATTTTTTTTTTTTTTTTAAATATCATATATATAAGAAAAATCAAATTGAAACTCAAAAGTCTAAGTATGGAGATTATTATAAATGAACAATACCAATCTGATCTTACAGTAAGTAAGCAATATAAGGAAATAGGATAAGACAGAGATAAAATAATATAAGACTTAATTGGTAATCGGAATGATTAAAGCATAACTAACTTTTCAAGAGGAAGAGTTTAAGTTTGTCGTTTAATTAGAAACCAAAATTAGTGCCAAGTTTGATAATTAATTAGCCATCGCAATCTGTCATTTGTGTCTACCACAACAATCTTTTCAACCATGCATTCCAATTGTGACCTTTGGCTAATAACCTTATCTACTTTCTTTGCTTAGCCACATAATTTTTTTTTAATTTTTTTTTTTCATGTTTTTGTTAGTTAAAAAAAAAAAATCATGGGCAAATTCTACATAAAAGATAGTAATTTAACAGTAAATCTATCCAGCTGGTTTCCTCATCTAAAAGTCAACCAAATTACTTGATGAAATGATTTTTTTTTTTTTTTTTTCACTTTTTATGTAGATGTCCAAAACGTTTCCTATTTATAAAAATTATTTCTCATTTTTTTTAGATAGGATTAAGGCCTCTCTTTTTTTCAATCTTAAAAATTGCACTTTCCTAATTTTAGGTCAATTGTTTATATCGTCGCCCTTGAGCCTAATCAGCACAGACTGCCTCTTTCAAGAATAGCTACTTCTAAGCAAATTTCTTAATTATCTTTGATATCTTACCTCGTTCTAGGGGTGAGCATGGACCGGTTCGGTTTTAAAACCGAACCAAACCGAAAAACCGATCTAAAAAACACTATATTTTATAAACCAATCCGATCCAAACTAAATTTTAGTTTGGTTCGGTTTGGACTAGGTTGATCCAAAAACATCAACTTCTTTGAAAAAAAAAAATAAAAAAAAAAAATTTTATATAAGTAGTTTGTTTAAAAAAAAAAATACAAAAAAATTAACTTAAAAATCAGTAATATTAAATAATACTATTACATCATAATAAAATACTAAAATTCTTTACTTTTTTTTCAACTCTCAAGTTTTAACAACTATAAATTAGCATCCAAAAATCACAATATAAAAATATAAAAGAATATAATGTCTAAAATTTTCTACAATTAGTATATAATAATTTTATAATTAATTTTAATATTTTACCAATTATTCGGTTTTTCGGTTTTTTTGGTTTTGAACCGAACCAAACCGAATCGAACCGAAGTCCAAACTTCTTAATAATTTAAAACAAAACCGAACCAAAATATAAAATGGATCGGTTCGGTTCGAATTTTTGGTTTTTGAACATTGGTTCGGTTTTGCTCACCCTTACCTCATTCATTACTTCTCAGTCATTTTTAGAGGTCTTAATTGACCACTGAGATTGAATTCAATTGGAATACGAAAATCTTTGAAACTTGAAAATCTAATTGAATATGTTATAACCAAAAGAGGGTATATGCTATAAATATCAATGAAAATATAATTAATTGACCATTTATTGTTAAAATAAATGCATATGGAAGATTGTGGAATGGTATACACCTTATTTCTGCTTCATTGACAGCTGGCATCAAGGAGATTAGAGGGTTTTTTTTTTTTTTGCCGCCAATTTTGTTGAAGTATTTCTAGTCTTCTCGATTGTTCTACAGCCTTGTATAAATAGACTAGTTTATGGCTCTGTGATCAAGCTTTGTTAATCATAATAAAGAATTCTATACAAAACTCACACTGAGTTTCATATTTATCATATATATATATATTTTTATTATAAAGAACTAAAAACAAATTAACTTTTAGATTTTTTTTTTTTTTACCGAAATTTAATATCTTTAAAGAGATTAACGATTGAATCCACAATCTTTCACCTTCATATTTGGAGATGTACCAATTGAACTACATCTAATTGGTAAATTAACGTTTAGATTAAATTCATCTTGTCCTTAAACATTTCAGGAACATGTACATTTCTTGACCCTTAATTTATAGAAATATACTATTGTACTTGTGTACTCCAATGTCAATGAGTGGGACGAGGACGGAGCATATAATTCTCTTACCAAACATATTATATTACTTATCCTTGCCTCGTTAAGAAAAAAGGGGATTGATTTTGTCCCTGTTCCCACGCCAATAGGGTTCTACGTACAAATAAAGTATAATAAAAAAAATTAGAAATTAATTAAAGAAAATAATTTAATAAATATAATTGTAAATATATTAACACAAAAAAAAAAGTTAATCGTGTACAAGTTAAACATAAATGATCAACAACACAATTGAATTTAATTTCACATGAACAGTACCAAATTTCAAATTGAAGTTAATGTAGAACAATTATGTT
Organism: Euphorbia tirucalli; assembly: GCA_039660915.1. Taxonomy (NCBI): domain Eukaryota; kingdom Viridiplantae; phylum Streptophyta; class Magnoliopsida; order Malpighiales; family Euphorbiaceae; genus Euphorbia; species Euphorbia tirucalli. The sequence goes on along the minus strand of CM077634.1, from coordinate 71,903,868 downwards.
TGTACTCAATTTAGCATATAATGATGATCTTTTATATTGATACTTTAATTGAAAGAAAAAAAAAAAAAAATGAAAGTAGTGTAGTTTATATAATAGTTAATATAAAAGCAAAATAGCACAATATAAGATTGTACTTTTTTAGAATAAAAACTCGGACTTTTAAAATTTTAGATTAGAAAACGTCGTGGCTGCAACTCTTATAATGAATATATGGATAATTATAATATAATTGACTATATTGTGATATACTTCTAAACTACAAATAATAACAACAATAAAAAAAATTAAATTAAATTCACAATATTTGCACAGTGTACGGTTAAAATATGATGGAGTGCTGTCACCTACTTCTAATATAAAAATAAAAAAATTAAATTTATTCATAATATGTATAATATTTGAAAAAATTTATGATTATAACAGGTATTCCCATGGATAACTGGACGGGGATGACAAAACCGTCAACACCTCATATCTGGTAACGGATATAATTGTTATCCCCACCCCTGCCTTACGAGGCAACCTATTTTACTTTTATTTTGTGTGGGAGTTCAAAATTATGTTATGTATTACACTAAATTTATCTTTTCAGTCAGCTCTTAGATCCAGAAAATTCATGGCGTGGAGGAAATATCTCCCACATAATTTGAATTTGAGAATTTTAAAAGATAATAAAATAAATTTAACTATTTATGAGACCATTTTTTCCAATTCCTATTCCTTTTTCTTTTCTTCTTTTTTTTTTTTTTTTTTTTTTTTTGAATGAGATTAATGCCTTTTATAGTTCTATTTGCCCTGCAAAAAGAGTATCATATTAGGTTTTTTTTTTTTTTTTTTAATCTTACTTTTTTTAAAAAAAAAGGGCTTGTTTAACTTGGCCAGATTAAATAAAAGTAAAAAACTAATGGAACTTTGACATTGGCTCAACGAAATAATTTACAGACTGAAAGTTGAAGAGACAAGTCACGTATGGGTATCTCATCAAACAAAAGGTTCTTTCTTAATTATTGTAAACTTGAAAGTTCAAAATTATTCCGGAAACAAAAAAACCCCACCAAATACACATATAATGCATTGACTTAAAATATTATTTTTATCATGAAATATTTAAGTATATTACTATTAATTTACATATATATTAAATGATTTAGCTAATTAAATGTAAACAATTAATTAACAAATTAACAACTTTGAATTTCACCTCTCCAACTATAATCTAGTGATAAAGTCATTTTTCTCCAACTAAAAAGTTTAGAGTTTGAATTTCATTGAGACTGGATATTATACTATTATTAAAAATAAAAATACTAAAAAAAAATTAAAAATTGTGAATCTCAACCATTTCCATTATACCTAGATATATATCTCAATTGGCAATTTCTCGTAATAATAAGGATTTTTGCTTTTAAAATTGTTAGGAAAATTTAGTTTTATCTTTAACGCATTAAATTGTTTAGCTTTCTATAATAAAAGTCCTAACTCAATTTTATTATGTTCTAAATTAACCGGATCAAATTACTTACAGTATCTGTTGAGAAAGATAAAACTGAGTTAGAATTCTTGTGATACACGATATCATGATCTTGTCTTTTTTTTTTTTTTACATAAATAAACCTGCAAAACTAAATCAGTATTAAATTAGATATGATTAAAATTTATAAACCTTTAATGTAAATACTCCTTTACGAGCAATTTATACATCTTTAAAATTACACAACTTTGGAGGAGTAATAATTTTGATGATTAAAAATTTAAAGAATTCAACTTATATTTGTTTAAGTAATCTCACTGAAATTTTTACACAGATATGCAACAAATTAATTAATACTACATAAATTATAAAATGCTTTGTGTTCTTAAGGGCTTTTCTTGATTTTGAATTGGAAATACCCACACCGTATTAAAGAAAAATAATACTAAACATATGAAAAAATCAAATAAATGATTGAAGAGTGAGCGAGGCACGTGGCGTACAGGGCTGGAACAAAGCTAGGAGTGGCCGTACCGACGGCGGAGGAACCGCTAGGCAGATGGCGGTGACTGTCACTGTCCTTCTAAAGATAAAAAAAGAATAAAATAAATTACGGACAGTGGAAAACATTGACCAATGAAAAGCGACTGTCGGCATACGAAAGTCACAGCCACGTGCAATAGCAAGTGTCCAACGCGCGTCAACTCTTCTTCTGCCATACTAAGATTTGCGTGGGCTCCGCTTTTTTTCATTTTATTGAACGCTTTTCAAGGTTTGCGGCTGTCTATTTCGTTGAATAATAATAATGTATGAATAAATAAAATAAAAAATTGCCCACAAAAGTTTATAGGCACATATAAAAATAATCATAATCCATGGTTTAAACAGAATATTCTCCATTGTTAATTATATTCTTTCATAGAAAATAGATCTTAAAAATAACTGTATAAAATAACACATTCACCAGGACTAAATTTCGTTATTTACAAATAACGTTTGTATTTATTATGTTTAATTTAAAAAAATATAAATTTAAAATTAATTTTTGATAAAAAAAATTTCAATTAAAATATAAAAAGAAACCCTTTTAAAAATAACAGAAAAGTAATACAGCGATGTTTTATTCTCATTAAAATAAAAAAAAAATTTATAATACCCCTTAAAAATACATTAGTAAAAAGGATTCTTACCGGAAAATTTACGAGTACTTATAGCGTATGGTATTTCCCTAAAATATATTAATAAAAATGGTTGATATATATCATTTAAGGGTATAATATAAAATACAAAAAATATTTTATAAAACTTCTTGTAACATACACTTTTATGATATAATACAAGAATACAAATTTATTTTTATAATAAAAAGAGTATATACTTCTAAGAATACTATAAAATTTCTCTATTAAAATTGAATGTTATTCTAGAGAAAATGAAAAACATGGGGTAGTAAAACTTACTCCTAGGTTTAAATGTTGATGATCAAAGTTATCAACCATAATCACATTAAATTATTAAACAAATCACAAGTTCGGGCTGAATTCTCATCTTTCAATATTTTAATGATTCATTTATCTTAATTAAGTATTAAAATATTTCCTACTAGGGATTGAGGAGTAAATTTTTAACTTTTCTTTTTTCATTTGTTAAGGATAATAATTAAATTATGAAGTGATATTTGATTATTTATTTAGTAAATGGGAATCCAGTAGGACCTATGCATAGATCACTTCTCCTCTCTGGCAGACAAAGTGCAGATTGTCTGGCGGGAGGAAGAAAGAATAGTTTCTTTCTTGTGAAAAAAAAATCAAGAACAGTGTTTTTATCAATGTTATCATAACCGTACCGGACATCAAACCGGTGAAGCTAGTGGTACGTGGTTTACCGGTTCAACCGGTGGTTATACCGGTGGTTATACCGGATTATTGATTTTTTGAAAAAAATATTATTTAAATAATAAATAAGCTTATAAATTCATCAAACATAAGTTTTAAATGTTAAATATTCAAAATAACTTCACAAAATATTTTAAAACTTAATTAAATACAAGCCTTAAATAATAAAAATAAACTAGTAATAGCAAGGGCAAAAACAGAGACTAGTAATAGTAAGGGCAATACTAAAGAAATAAAAGGTACTACTGCTAGATTAAGCAAGTAGTAAACTGGATTTTGAATGAGAAATTAACTTACAAAATGGTAGGATTCAATAAAACATAATGAACTAATATAGAATTTTCAGTTTTATTGTACTATACAAAAATTCATAAATTCAAATTCAATTTATGTACGTTTTTCAAGATTAAGGACGAAAAGTGTCATTTTGATTTTATTATTTTCTGATATAAGCAAATAATTTCATGAAAATGCTTTCTTTATGATACATTTTTATTTAATTGATATATTAAAAATTTAAGTAAAACCCATCAGTAAAGTCAGGATGGCCCAGTGGTATAAGATGTCAAACTTAAGTGAGGGGACATGGGTTCAAATCCTACTTTCAGCATTTTCTTAATTTCAACTTAAAATTGGTCAAGAAACCGGTTTTTGACCGGTTCGCCGGTTTACCGGTTTTCCGCGGTTCGAACCGGATTTGACCGGTTTTTGACTAAACCGTTGAATTTAATTAAACCGACCGGACCAATGGCCAGTTCGCGGTAAAACCGGTCGAACCGGCCGGTCTGGTCCGGTTTCAATAACATTGGTTTTTATCTTTTAGCTTCTTCCTCTAATTCAATAGCATCATTTTCAACTTTAAAAAGAAAAAAAATTCTTTTCAATGTTTATTTGCAGCGTCAAAAAATCAAAGAATCCCATTTTCTACAGCAAATATGAGGGTGACTTGCTATATTATTATATCACAATAAAGACTATTAGACTAACAAAGATGCTACTTATAATTATATATTAATTATTATATAACATTTTACCAAACAGCACCCCTCCCTGCTCCGCTAGGGTTTGTTAGCATTGGTTAGGGTTTCTTTTCTGCGTTTTTTTGTGTTAGTGATACCGCCCATCCTGCTTGCGTTACCTTCCTGCTCTATGGCGTCCCCATCTGCAACCATGACTTCAGCCATCGAGCGCCTCCGTCTGTCTGAAGAGGAGACGGCACCTGTTATTCTATCCGAAGAAAGTGAACAACAACCTTTCGACCTCAGATGGAGTTTTGTAGGGCGGTTTATGACCACCAAAGAGCTAAATATTCCGGCTATGAAGTCCACCCTATCTAAATTGTGGAAACTGATTGACAGCATGTCTATATTGGAACTGGGCAATGACAGATTTCTTTTCCAATTCAATCACGGACATGATTTGAACCCCGTTCTCCGGGGCAGTCCATGGAGTTTTGATAACCGACTACTGGTTTTCAGCCGCATATTCACTATGGAGGAATTGCATTCCGTTGAACTTAATCACACTGAAATCTGGGTACAGCTTCATGATTTACCGACAGGTTTTCGTTCGGAAAGAGTTGCTAAGGCTGCTGCCAACTTTTTGGGGACTTTTGTTCAAGTAGACCCCCAAGATTATTCCTTGTCTTTCCAAGGATATCTACGAGTCAGAGTTGTTATAGATGTGAGAATGGCTTTGAAACGGAGGATGCGAATGGGGAAGTCTGCCAATGACTGGTTTTGGATATCATTCAAGTATGAAAAACTGCCGCTCTTCTGTTATTTTTGTGGTATATTGGGGCATAATGAATCAGAGTGTCCTCTTTTTCGTGCATTACAAGATCCAAATCACGAGAAAATGTTTGGCCCTTTTATGCGTGCTGCTTCCCGCCGTATGGAATCTGTCTCATCCCCATGGTTATTGTCAAATCCAACGTTGGCCAATCCTGGGACAAATACGGGGTCGATGGCAAGTGGTGGCTTCGTACGGCTACATCAGGCCCAAGAAACGGTGGCTCACAACCTGGACTTGGAATCCCACCAGACTATAGCAGACATACCCAAGCGAAAATGACATACTACTGCTATTACTGAGCCGAAAACTTCTGCAATGGATATTTCTGTCTCACAGGTTTCATCTGACATTATATCGGCCGGCCTGAATGAAGAGGCCCGCCGGCAACAATGAATTGTATTAGCTGGAACTGTCGGGGTCTGGGCAACCTCGATAGAGTTCGTGAGCTCCAGGAGTTGGAGAATAATTTTAAGCCTGATTTTATTTTTTTTAATGGAAACTATGGTTAGTAATGTAAAAATTCAATTGATTCGTAGAAAGTTACATTTTGCAGGAGCTTTTGGGGTGGATAGTGTCAATGGCGGTGGGGGTGTAGCTCTCCTCTGGAGAAATAATAATTCTGTCTCTCTCTTAAAATATGGCCCTAACTTCATTGATGTAATTATTCATCATAACTCTGATTCTTGGAGGTTTACAGGGTTCTATAGCTTTCCGAAGCGTAGTAGATGTAAGCTTTCTTGGCAGTGTATGAAGGATTTGTACAGAATTTCACAACTCCCTTGGTGTATTATGGGTGATTTTAATGACATGTTATTCACCTATGAGAAGCGAGGAGGGAATCCACAGCCACATTCTTTGTTGCAAGGTTTTGCGGACACCATTTTGAGCTGCAACCTATCTGAAATATTCATGGCAGGATATCCATTTACTTGGACAAGACGTACGCATTCCCATTTCTTAGAGGAAAAGTTGGATAGAGGATTCGGTTCCCCCTGGTGGCATCAACTCTTTCCCAATGCTGTTATTCAGAATATTTATTCTTCCGGTTCAGACCATAGCATCCTTCTTCTGCAACTTACCCCATTCACTCGTGCTTCTCCTCACCAGTTCCGGTTCGAAAATGTATGGTGCCGTGAGGAGTCTTGTAATGACCTAGTTAGGCAAAGCTGGTTGGAGTCTTCGGGTCAGAATTTCCTAGATCGGTTGGCAATCTGTGCGCAGCAGTTGGAACAGTGGGGGCAGCAGCATCGTAACCAGTTCCGGTACAGACTTCACTCAGTCCGCCGCAAAATCAGATTTTTAAGGGGCAGAAGCGATGCCAGTGCTGTAAATGAACTAGAAGATGCCAATTGTGAATTAAAAAATATTCGGCTAGCACAGAAGACATATTGGAGGCAGCGGGCTAAACAGAATTGGTTGAAGGAAGGTGATTGCAACTCCCTTTTCTTCCACAAATCAGCGTCTCACCGACGGAAGCAGAATCAGTTTGATAGCCTCAAAGATAAGCATGGCTACTCGTTTACTTGGGAGATGGGTTTGGTGTCTACTATTTAGGAGTTCTATGTGAAATTGTTTACATCAGAGGGCTGTGATATGGGTGACATATTAGACCATATAACTCAGAGACTCTCAATGGACCAAGCCGCTGACCTTACTCGGCCTTTCACTACAGCGGAGGTACGTAAAGCAGTTTTTTCTATGCACCCGGATAAAGCTCCAGGACCGGATGGCCTTAATCCTGGGTTCTATCAGCATTTTTGGGCTCTTCTAGGTGAGGACGTGTCTGCCTTTTGTTTGCATTGCCTCAACTCGGGTGACATTCCCACGGTCTTGAATATTACTAATATTATTTTGATTCCTAAAAAGCAAGACCTGATATAATTACAGATTTGCCCCCCATAGCCCTTTGTAATGTCATCTTCAAAGTCATCACTGAGGTTATTGCTAATAGATTGAAGCTGGTTCTTCATTCTTGCATCTCGGAAATGCAAAGTGCTTTTATTCCCAAACGCTCTATAATTGATAATATCATGATTGCTTTTGAAGTAGGCCACTATATGCAGCACAAGAAATCTGGTTTGATTGGTTGGACAGCTCTGAAGGTCGATATGTCTAAGGCCTATGACAGAATTGAATGGCACTATTTGGAGTCTTTGATGTTAAGAATGTAGTTCCCTGGGCAGTTTGTTCGTCTTGTTATGCATTGCGTCACTTCTGTTCAGTATCAGATTAAACATCAATTGGGTCAGTTTGAGGTCTTTCAACCGCAACGAGGGCTAAGACAAGGTGATCCCCTTTCGCCTTATTTATTTATTTTGTGTGCTGAAGGTCTTTCTAGCCTGTTTGCGTATACGGAGGAACGGAGTCTTCTCCATGGTTGTGAAATTAGCCAGAACGCCTCTCCTATCTCCCATTTGCTTTTTGCAGACGATAGTTACTTCTTTTTCAGAGTAGACAGCATTGAGTGTCAGTTGGTCCATTCACTCTTCGCAAATACGAGAAAGCCTCTGGTCAACGGATTAATTTCTCAAAATCTTCCTTGGCTTTTAGCCCGAATGTCTCTAGCGAGACAAGTTGTCATATCTGCCGTGTCTTAGGTGTGGATAGAATTGATAAACCGGACGCTTACTTGGGATTACCAACAGTAGTAGGGCGCAATCGGTCCACCGTGTTCAGATTTCTAATTGATAGATTGGGGCGTAAAATTCAAAGCTGGAGGAGTAGAAACCTCTCTCAAGCCGGTAAGGAAGTGGTCGTTAAATCTGTGGGTCATGCTCTGTCTTCCTTATCCCTAAGACTATTTGCTCTAAAATGGAGAGAATGCTCAATGCTTATTGGTGGGGTCGAGGGGTTAAGTGGAAGGCTTGGGAATCGTTATCTCACCGCAAGCAGTGGGGTGGTATGAATTTCAGGCGGTTTCATGAGTTCAATGTGGCTATGCTGGGCAAGCAAGTTTGGAATTTGTTGATTAACCAGAAATCTCTTGTGGCCCGTTTATACAAAGCGAGATATTTCCCTAACAGTGATTTTCTGAAAGCCAAGAAAGGTATGAGACCAAGCTTCATTTGGACAAGCCTTCGCACTACTCAGAGCTTATTAACTTCAGCGTCCACCTTCCGGATCGGTAACGGATTATCCACAAGGATTTGGAAAGACCATTGGTTAACCTCAGATTTGGGGCTGCCAAGTGGGGACGTTCCTGACCCAGATATGGATGACTCGGTGGTGGCAGGCCTCTTTGCGGCTTGTGCAGGTTGTCGGTGGGACGAAGATATTCTTTCTGATTTATTCTCTGCAGATGATTGTCATCGGATAAGAGCCATACCCCTGTCCAATCATGATGTGGATGATAAGTTGATTTGGACACTTGAGAAATGAGGGAATTATTCAGTCAAATCTGCGTATTATGCTCTTATGCAGCGCCATCCGTCTCCCTCAGATTCAATTTGTCAGTTCGAATTTTCTATGGCGTTTATTTATGGGCTTTCTTCCAACTGCTGCTGCTCTTAGGCGTAGAGGAGTCCGGATCCCTTTGACCTACCCGAGTTGTGGTGTGGGGGAGGAAACTAGCTACCATTGTTTCGTTGTTTGTCTGGTTGCGCAAGCTGTCTGGGCCTCTTCCCCTTTCGTTCATCTGGTGCATGAGGAGGGTAATTTAATTGATTGGTGGATGAGCTCAATTCGGAATTTTGGCAAAGAAATGACTGGTACTTTCTCGGGTATTCTGTGGTTTCTCTGGTTTGCTAGAAACCAGTTGGTTTGGCATGATAAGAGATGGTCTCCTACGGCAATTGTGTCTGCTGGATAGCGGTTAGTGATGGAGTGGCGAGCGGTTCGGTCGGCTCCTAGTGCTGCTGCTGCGGTTCAGCCTGCTATGCCTTGGGTGCCGCCGACAATAGGTTGGAAGTGCAATTTTGATGCAGCGGTGGATGCGGACTGTGGCAAAATTGGTGTTGGTTGTGTCATCTGGGACTCTGCAGGTCAATTTATTGCATACAAATATGCCTCCTCTCCAAGCTCCGTTAACCCTACCATCGCAGAAGCCATCTCATGCCGGGAGGCTCTTAGTTGGTTAAAGGATTTGTCTCCTCCCCCGGTGACAATGGAAGGTGATTCTTCTATAGTTATTTCGGCATTATGTCAACAGGAGTTTATAAATGATTCCCCTTTGGGTCTCATCTTAGAAGATTGTCGATCTATTGCTTTGTCTTTTGATCAGATTACTTTTCATGCTATTAGGCGTGAGGCGAATAAGGTCGCTCATAGACTAGCTAAATTAGGTTTATTTTCTCTCACTCCTAGCACTAGTGTCTCTCTCCCCCCTTCCACTATTGTTAATGATTTGTGTTTTGATCTGAGAAGTTAAGCCAGGGGTGCCATCCTAGTTGGGATGCTTGGCTTTTCTCCTTTTTGCAATAATATCATTTTTTATTCAGTCAAAAAAAAAAATTATTATATAACATGGAGTTTGATAGATAAGAGGTACTATTGCACACCCATAGACTATATTATATACTTTGCATATTTGTTATTAAACCCTCCTTTCCCTTCCTAAAATCATGGTCAAATATATACACGGTCCCTTCAACTTTAATTTTTGAGCCGCTTGGCCACCTCAACTATTTTAGCAATCTATTTAACCCCTCATCTAAAGGTAAAATACATACATAGCAGCTTCAATTTTTATTTTTGAGTCGTTTGGCTCCCTCAACTATTTTAGCAACCTATCTAACCCCTTATCTATTTTAAAGTGGTATTTTTAAACTTTTGAGTGAAAATAACCAGACACAACAGAGTACCATGCATTACACGCTTCTGACACTAAAGACATATAGGACACACGCTGGAAACTATCTTCTATTTAATTAATATTACAAACTATTATAAAGTGAATATTTCCCAGCAATTAATAAAACTCAAGAGGAGGAAGAAATATGATTGCAGAAGAGACAACAAAGAAGAACGAAGAGAGTTTAACCAAAGTGAAGAGAGAGGGAGAAAAAAATGCAGATAATTTTTTTATATAATATTTACAAAATATTACCCTTATAAAATCGTAAACTTCATCCCAAAAGCGCTGAGATTTCTTTTACCTCCAGGTCATATGACACATCGGCATTCAAGTGTCTAAAAATACCACTTTAAAATAGATGAGGGGTTAGAGAGATCGCTAAAATAGTTGATGGGGCCAAGCGGCTCAAAAATAAAAGTTGAAGGGGCCACATATGTATTTGGCTTTTAGATGAGAGGTTAGATATGTTGCTAAAATAATTGAGGGGGCCAAGCGGCTCAAAAATTAAAGTTGAATGGGCCACATATGTTTTTGGCCTAAAATCATCAAATATGCATGCATTTGACATAATCACATAAAAAGAAGTATTGGCGATTTTTAAATTTTTTAATTTATGGTATAAGTAATTCCAGTGGGGGGAGCTTAGGTTTTCGTTTTTTCATACCTTTGTCAAATAAATAAATAAACAAATATACATTTTGGGCTTTTTAAACTTTTATAAATATTATACGATTGTTTTTTTAATCAATTTTTTAAACATATTGAGTATATGATTATTCTATTTTAATAATATTAGCTCCAATCTTGATATTTTTGTCTTGCGTGAGCTACAATATTCGTCAACTGATACGTGGCATAATTTTTAAGAAAATATTGCACTTTGAAGTTCATTTGAGTGATTTGAATCATACTTTCTCTGCAGTCATGCCATAATTATGAATATGAACTATACCTCTAATTTAGTCTCATGAGTCTGTAAAAATCGTGTCACATGTCAATTAACGAATATTACAATTTATACTAGAAAAATGTGTCAAATTTAGAGTTAATACTATGAAAATAGAAAAATTATGTATTTAATGCGTTGAAAAAATTGATTACAAGATCAAATACGCGTTTAAAAAAAAAATAGTAATTTTGGTAAACGGTCATGCAAATCTACAAGCAATTATATAATCTAACTTTTCATTTTGAGACTTGTAATAATCGCTTAACAATTATTTTAAAATATAAATATGTTCGGTCCGTTAATAGTAACCCTTTAGATCTCATCTTAAAGTAGCGAAAACTTTTGATATTTAACAACTTCAATTTATTTGTAAAGAAACACTCAAGATGTAAGATACTTCACGACAAAAAAAGTTATTTCTGATAACTGTAAATTTTTTATTAAAATAAATTTTTCTATTAAAAAACTAATTAATATAAAAAAATTAAAAAATTACTTATATACGTATATTAACAATAACAAAATTATATAAAATTTTGTTACAAATTCATATAATCACAATTTAATAATAGGAATACACAATAAGTTTTTATTGCTGTTTTGACAGCTAAATTTTATTGCTGGTAATTTTAGTATTTTTTTAAGCGAACACATATGAAAAACTTAATTCTCTAATCAAAGTATAGTACACGTTAATTCACTATTTTCATGACATTTTCACTAAACCTCTTACCAATGTTTTATTCTACTTCATCAATAATGAAAAAAAGTAAGAAAAATTTAATATATTAACCATTAAATCTCAATTATTAAGACATGATAATATGAAATATGATGTTTGTCGACATGGATACGATAGATTAATATTGCTGTATGTCTCTAATTTTTTTCTTTCATTGATTGATCAGACTCTAAAGGTTATTAGAGTAATAAAAAATATTAAAGATCAGATAAAGAAATACTGTTTGAGGAAAAAGACAATATTTGTCTGATTAAGAAAAGCAACCTAATAGTTATTGCTTTGTCTTCTATTTCTCTATTTCTTAGTGGAACAAGAAAAGACTAATCATTTCATAAAAGAAAAAAAAAAAAAAAGAAAAAAAAGAATAGACTAATCAAACCGTCACCAACCTACAATTTCTCAAGATTTCTAGAGCTCTTTTATGCTCAATTATTAGTATAATTAATTAACTAACCAATCAAGCCACAAGCTAGTTAAATTGATACTAATTAAGGAATTAGTGAAACTTTGTCAGTTTCGACTTAGTTCTGTCTATCGGTTAGGTACCGACCTATTTTTTAACAATCATATTTGAACATACATTTTCATGTGAAGCACGAGTCTGATCAAATTTGAAGTTTATGGGTTAGAATAGGATTTATGTAAATACCAAACTTAATTCTACTAATATATACTTATATATTTTATTTTTAATTTTAGTAAATTTCATATAGATAACTTTTAAAATTTATTGCAAACTTTTTTCAGTAGATTTATTTAGATGATATTAATTTTGGAGTGTTATATATTGATTATATATATATTTTTTTGTCATATTACATTTATTTTAGTTCATTATTAAGAAAAATCAATTTTAGCGTATGTGATTAGGTCAGACTTGTTATTGATGTTCTAAGTTATGCCGCAACACAAATTAATTTTTATACGGTTAAATTGGACTTGGAATTTTTTTTTTCTTTTTAATTATCAAGCTCGACAGGGCTTATCAAAGTCCGCACATTGGATTAATCTAAGTTATTTTTTCCTTAATTAAAAATTAGCAATATGGTCTAATTTTAAACTAAAGTTGATTCCTATATCCATCTAACTAAAGCAAGAAATTGCTTTAAGCCTTTTTGTTTGTAGATTATATTTAAAATTGAAATATGTGGAATAAAAAAGGTTAAACAGCATATATTCTCCAGTAGAGAATCTGAAAAAGAGGTCCAAAAAAAGTCTTCTCCAATTGAAACAATGATGGAGCTTGTCACCTACCATTGCATATATAAATATTAATAATTTCCTTCTTTAATTAATTAATTAATTAATTAATAATTTATTTATTTATTTATGCAGTGGAAAAATTGTGATTCTTTGGAAGAAAAATAATAATGCAACTACACATATCTAAAGATATGAAACAGACCTGTAAGTTGGGGTCCCCTGGTGCCGACCTCAAACCAGTAGCAATGTGCCGACCTCAAATTTTATTAAATTTAGATTAATTATCAAAAACATAATTTATCAATTAATTATCAAAAATATCTATGGAAATGCATATGTTTTACGGTTAATTGAAACCACATTATTCCCAAAATCTAAAAAACATTACAAAAATATTGAAAAAGTTAATTTGTAACGGTAGGGTTAATTGAACCTATCATTCCCAAAGTTTTTTTTTTTTTTTTTTTTTTAAATGACAAAATATCAAAAAAGTTACTAATTTTTAACGGTGCATGTACTCCCTAAATTTTTTTATTTATTTGAACTGATTATTCCCAACTCCGAAATTTAAAAAAAAAAAAAAAAAAAAAAAAAAAAAAAGAGAAAGAAAGAAAAAGAAAGAAACATAACAAAAATACCATAAACAATCGAAACAAATTTACAGGGACACACACAGTCAGTGCAAACAATCAAAATTTATGGGATTTAATATTGGTAAGAATACATGGTTTGTAATATTTTTGTTACAAGTATGAATCTTTCTCGAGAAATTTTATAGTGGAACGGGTCTATGTAGACCGATATAATAAAAAACTGACACGTAAGTAATATCAGTATTGAAAAAATGAAAAATACTTATGTGTCAGTTTTCAATTGGGAAGGTCCACATGGAATGAGTCAATTGCATAATTTATTAGGCTCGATTAATTCCATCCCAATTAAAGGAAATGGGAGAATTTCGGGAGTAATTAATATAAGTAAATTAAAATTTATGGATAAGTTTACTCTTATGAATTACTCTGTCTTATAAATATAAACAAAAATTTACATTTTTGACGTGTCATTAAATAGTCACAACTTCTATTTTTACCGTAGTTGTGCAAACCAGACCGGACCAGCCAGTCGGACCGCGTTCGATCGGAATCAGAGATCAGACCGGTCGGTTTCTATCCGGTTTTTACTTTGGTCAACAACCGGTCAATGATCGGTTGGATCGGCCGGTCAAACCGGATAACCGTAAACCAGACCGGTTTTCCGGATCGACCAGACTATTTAAAAAAAATTATTTAAATATAAAATTTAAGTTATTATTTTTAGGTGTTTTTAATTAAAATAAAATATAGTTTGTATTTTTAAATTATTTTAAATTAAATTGATATTTAATTGTAACTATAAAAATTATATTTCATAATTGAGTTTTTTTAATTACTATATTGTGTTTGAAATACTTAAACTTAAAGAATTATAATAAAAATATTCAAATTTTCATAAATTATAAATATAAAAATAAAAATATATTAATATTTTAATATATTTATTAAATCCGGTTCGATTCCGGTTTATTCTGATTTAATCCAAAATCCATGAATCCATCCCTTCACCGGTTCGATGACCAGTCCGGGTCTGAAAACCATGATTTTTACTACAAAAATGATCATTAGCTTCCTGTTATTCTCCATTTACTATGGTTAAAAATTACTAAATATAAAATAAATTTAATTTATTATGTATTAAATAACTTTTAATTAATTGAAGGTATATTAGAATTTTTTGTTTAATATGTGAATTTATTTTTATCTATTTTCGTGGAACTGCGGCAATATTATTATTATTTTATTCTTTTAATATTTCAAATCAATTTTATAAACAATGTATTTTACATATATTTGGATGATTGAGAATGGTGGAACGTGGCATGGACCGTCGGATTAATTACGATCACATCAAAAGTGGGTGCGTTGGTGTTACGGGAGAAGGGTTGGGTCGGGTCCCCAATGGATTTGCGGCTTCTACTGAATCTTGATCACAGTCACAGACAGATTTTCAAATACAATATGACGCCTCGTCGCACGTGCATTTTTCATATACCTCACGTGTCATTGTTTTTGCAGACAATAACATTCAATCCCTTTTTCTTCTTATTTTTCTTCCTTCAATTCCAATAAAATTTTAAAGAAAATTTTTTTTTTTTCTTTTGGTTAGTGGAAACATTGTGATATGCGATATTCAGGTGGAGCCTCTTTTGGAAAGGGATAAACTGTTCTTTCTTGCACACATTATGTTGCATTCAATTTTTTTTTTTTTTTTTATTAGTTTACATCAATAACGTAATGAGTCATTATAGATTTAGTTGAGAGATGATTCTTTTTGGTACATTAATCTTACAATCAATTTGAGGCCCATCAAATACTCTTTAAGTAGTTTGTAAAGTTAAAAAATTACGAGATATTTATTAATCTTGACACGCCAAAAATGTCTATGAAAAAATGCTTGTAGTAAGGATCTACCGTTTGGTGTCCTCTTTTTACAAGTGGCCCATATCACCGGAGAAAGAGGTCAAAGAGTTGTCCATCGATGATGGATGTCTATTTTATGGTAGAGTACTTCAAATGATGAAAAGGACTATATTCTTTCTTTGCCATTGAGTTTGTGTACACTAGAAATCAAATTTAAAATATAATTTAAAAGACTAAAGAATATTTTTGCTTAATCTAGTATTAAAAAGTTGATTAGAGATGATTAATCATCATGTTTTAGCATATGTAAGAATGGTGTATAGCATATGTTATACACCATTTTTGGAACTAAGATAAGAACCCTGGAAATTATATGTTAAATAACATATACTCCTCCAAATTTGATAGGTAAAATTTCTATTTTTGATGTCTAACAATATAGATATTTTTCAATGTCTAATTATTAATTAAGTGATAAATTATCTAGCCGTTTAAACTAAATTTTAAGATTGATTATAGATGTATGTAAAATAGTTTCAGGAGGGAAGGAATTCTTAAGAAAATGTTTGATTAACCTCAAACTTACTAATCAAATATATATTTTTCTAAAACAAATGCTTCAAATTAATATTAATTCAATTATTAACGTTTTGAGTCATATTTAATGAGATTGGTTATATAAGGCCCAAAATGTGTAACTTATGAGATAGGGCAACAAAGGAGACAACTTGAAAAAGACATGATCAAATTATGACATGACCATGATATGGGGAGAGATAATTTATTTTAAGAAAAAAAAAATTCTGTAGAATCTGAAATCAATCTAAGATGAACACTTAAAGAAGGTGAAACATTCTTAGTGACTGTTTTTACGGTTAAGGCTCAAATCAGAAACCTTGTTCAAGAAGAATAAGTTTCTTACAACTTCAATTTATAACTACTACTAATTGCATGATAAGTAGATATATAATTGTGGTTTAAGGACCATGAGAGAGAAAAGGAAAGCACCGAAAGATTAGGTAATATATTTGTGAAGGATTAAGGACAAAATGAGATTGGGATTGGCAAAGCAAGCACCGAAAGATTAGGTCTAATTAAACTCGAGCAATCATAATCCAGCTCAAAGCCTTAAAGATTTCGCAGTCAGGAAGCAGACAAGGATTGTCCAAATCCACGTGGAACTAATTAATTAGTCATTAACCTATGTTATAAGCAAAGCAGGACAGTTAATTTTCTCAGATGAAGCAATCAGCATCAGATTGCACATGGTACTTTTCATTTAATTTCAGACAAAGGGCTGGTCAATTTCGCCTTACGTTAATTGTTTTGCGACTTTTGTCTCTAGTTTTGTGCTTATCTGTTCCAAACTATCACAAATTAAGGATTAGATGCATTTGCTTAAAGACTGTTTAACTGTGCAAGTATTAATTTGATTGATGTTTGGCAATTTTGAAGTGATTCACTGGATATAGATATCGCCAATAGCCGAAAATATAGTAACTAATATTGCACAAAAGCCCGGAAACAAAAATGGAAACGGATAAAAAAACTGAAATGGAAATAGATAACAGGAAACGATATTTGTAAAAAATATAGGACACGGAAACGTGTAAATAATAAAAATATAAAAATATATTTATATATTTAAAAACTATAAAAATGTAATTTTTTTTAATGTTTTTATATATGTACTTCAAAGAAAAAATAAATATAAATCAATTAAGAGAAGAAAAGAATGAAATTCAGAAAAATTGCTGTTGAATTGGAAACCGAGATTATGATTCTGGGCTCATGCTCAGAGCCCAATAACGAAAATATTCTCCAAAGAGAGAAATGAAAGACCGATCAGGAAAACGGAAATTTACATAAAAATACACTCAGTAAGTAAATAATTACAAAAAAAGAAAATCCTTTTTATTTTTAAGTTTTTCTCTTTCATTTTTTATAATCTTCAATTCTCTTTGCTTTCATATCACTTGGTGTTTTTAAATTAGTTGTGTAAAAAGCACCAAAGAAACACTGTCTCAACCTAGAATTTGAATGGGCCAGGTTTAGTCTAAGAATTTGGGCCTTAAGTCAAAACATGGATCCACCTTATTGCCACAGTTATATGAACAGAAAGGCAAATTTTTCCCGGGCCGATGGACTCTATTCAACCACCGATGGTACTCAATAAATTGTGGCCGCACGTCTTCTTTTCTCAATTTAATCTGAGCCTTCAATTCCGTTTTCATCTTGTATAACTTACAAACACAAGCGCGCTTCTTCTTCTTGGTTCAACTCTCAACGGTCGAAAAAGTTGTAGTGGGAAGACAATAGATATGCTTTAGCCAAAGAGTTACTCTTGCGCCGGTAGTAGGGAAAGCTGCTGAATAGAGAGAGAGAGAGAGAGCAGTTTATAGATTTCTAGTCGGGAATAGGATCTTCTGGTTAATAAATTTTGGCGCCGATTTCACTTATGTCTAAGTTGTTAACTCCGATCTACTACATCTTTGCGATTTTTCTGAGTTTAGGGTTTTAAATTTAATATGTTTTCCTATTAACAAAGATGTAGTAGATCGGAGTTAAACACAAGCGCCACTTAATTTAGACAACTTAAACTTAATTTAGACATTTAACCGCCACTTTGGCGTCTGATTTTTTGAATTGATCTTTTCTGGTGGTAAAAAAAAAAAAAACAACTCTGTGTATTTACATTTTAGCTATTTAGTATTTAAATGGATGAAATTGGGCATCAATGAACGGTTAAATGTCTAAATTAAGTTTTTTGAAACTTTAAGGTGCCAATTTAATGTTTTTCTGAGTCAAAATAAATAGTGAAAATTTAATAAGACACTGAAATAATTTTAAAAATGAAAAATGCATGATGGCATATAATTAAATTTTGATTTGTGGTAGATGGGTTTGTTGTACCTATTCATTTATGGAAACAACAATCTCAAATTAATTATAACAACGCTTAAGAAATTATGTTTACAAAATTCTGCTGGAAAGATTAATTGTAGGCAAAGATTTAACCATAACTCTCTAATTAAGAAATACGTAAAATTTAACAAAATTAGTAATTAAATTTTTTTTTTCCACATTCCTCTCTACAAAGCCAATTTTAAATTTTTGTTTTCGATTATTCCATTCCATTACACTAACACATATTATTATTATTATTATTAAGCATATTATATATCTAACTAACATACAAATGCAAACAACTGAAATCTCTAAATTGCCAAAATTAAATTAATTAATGACTAATCAATAACTGTAAAATTATATATATAATATTTTGACAATATTTCAATATAAATAAATTGAAAAAATTTGTCAATTACTTTTGGTAAAAGTTGTCAACTGTCAATGTTTTTTAATAGGTTTTATATATACAGTTGGGGAGGGTTATGGCTTTTGCATCAATGGATTTGCATGCTTTACCAACTAATTAAACTAATGCCTAATTTATTTTTTTTTTTCAAAAAAACGTAACCACCTGGCCATTCAGAAAATTAAAAAGATTATAGAAGAGAAAATTAGTTAATGATTTTTCTGAGTGACCTAACTAATTATGTATCTGGTGATCAATAATTGGTTTTGCCAGAGATCTTCAACCTTCAAATCATTGACAGTATACCTGAATTAATTTTCAAATCACAATATACATAATTCCAATTTTAGAAATATTTGTAGCAGTGATAATAGTATTTATCATGATGGTTACTTTTATGATTGTTAAAGAATATATTCAAATACAAACTATTTTTATCATCGTTGAGAGTTTGTACCGTTAAATAATTAACATGTTATAATAATTAGGTATCAATCATTCTAAAGTATAAACCGCGTGATTTGTGTGCGGATCACAGTACCTAAGATATCTGATTTTAAAAGGAGATGTCTTATATATCATGTAAGTGATTGAATTTATCCTTAATTATATCTTGTCATTTCTTGTTATTAAAGTGATATAATCTCATGCTTCAAGTAAATATATAATATTATCCAATGTATTCCTATTGAAGGAACAACTACTTAAATACATAGTAAAGAATATATAGAAAAAAAAAAAATCATTATTCTGGCGGCTGGGAATAACGAATTTAACTTAAAATTAAAAAGAACAACCAAACCTGGAAAATGAATATATATTTATCTAAATAATAATAATTTTATCAAGTCTCCACTTTCACAAATATGCTTAGATAATAACCTCGTTAGATATCTAAACTAATGGTTTTTAAAAAAAATTATCAAATGCATAAACAATTTTAAATATTATTATTATTTTCAGATAACTCTTAATTTTTTATATTTTTGCTCATTGCTAAAATATAAATCTTTCCATGTGAAATAAGTTCGATCAATTGATAAACATATTATTCTGTGAATTGCTTTTCTATGTTTACTAATAATTATATGAATAAAATATTAATTAAGAAATCTAAAATCTGAATATATTAATTTATCAATATATATATATATATATATTTTTTTTTGCCGTAGAGTAATATTTTATAGAAGTTAGTCTTAAGAGGATATTTGTGTTGTTGTGGTTGACATATTATGTTGACGTTTTCTCCTTTTGAAAAAGTCTTTTATTTATTTAATGCCAAATACAAACAACTACCGCCTCCGCCTCCACCTCATCAACGCTCATTAATTTAATGAGTAATATTAATGACAGATTTTTTTTTTTTTTTTTCTTTCCTTCACAACGGATATAATTTTGAATTTCATTATAATTAAAATTTATTTATCTTATAGATTTCTCCCAAATTTTTTATATAAAGCCGTGAATATCGTAATTACAGTTTTATAAACTTAGTTTTTATGTTATATATATATATATACTTATAAATTTATTGAAAAGTACTGCTATCAGTACTTTAACAAAATTAAGCCAAATAAATACAGATATATAATTTTTTTTTTTACCGTCATAAAATACATGAATTACAGAAAAGTAAGTCAAATGAATCGAATATATAGAGTGAAATGTTTGGATTTAATCCTCGTATTTGATTATGGTTTTCAACTTTCAATTACTTCCAAATGTTTATTTATCTCTTCAAAATATAATTTGTTTCGTATATAATGTAAATTTATATAATATATAGAAAAAAGAAAAACCAAGTTAGATTTGCCTGCCATATATGTGTATGCAAATTTTGTCCTCTACCTGTGGCAATCCTTGAATGGTTTGACAACCAGATGTATTAAAAAATAAAAAAAAAATCACAGTTAGTTGATTTCTGTTGCCTCATAATCATTTTTTAGTATTTGGCTTTTATTTACTGTTTAGAATCTTTTGAGCTCTTTTTTCGGATTATTATTTTTAAAAAAAATATATAAAACGGCTTCATTTTGATTTGTTCTTATTGATATATAATTCTGATTAATTAATTGAAATTTGACAAAATACATTTTAAGCGGTTTTTAATCAAAATTTATGGAATAGATTGGAAAAAACTCAACATTTTATTTAAATAATAAACTGATTAAAAGGCTTCTTACTTAAGTCATTGTTAATTACTAGGTGGCTAATTAGATTTGATGTCTAATGTTTAAGAGTAAGATTCTTAGCTTGATTACAGCCAGTTGCAAATATTCTAATTAATTATTATTGGGCTATCTTTCGGAGAGGAGTGAAAACATTTGGAAAAATCAGTATATATAATAATAATAATAATAACTGTTCAAAACTTTGAATATTTCTACACTTTACATATACCTTACAGAGACAAACTTCTTCATCATTACGTATTTATGATAACTTATCACTCTTATAATTATTATTATTTCTGTTGAAATTTTTAGTACAGAAAAGGAAATTTTGACAAACAAGCAGTTGGTTGGTTACCTACAACAAATAAAAAATAAATCATGAGCTAAAAATAGTTTAAATTAAAATTTTCCAATTAATTGATATTTTACTTAAAAAATCATTTTTATTATTCTGCTGAAAAAGTTTCTTAAAAAATAAGTTAAGGTATGATTCAACGATTTAATTAGTTCTTGAAGTTATAAGTAACTTTACATTATTCTTTCGATGTATTACTATAAAATAATGTTTTCTTATTTAATGAAATTGCAAAAGTAATATTAAGCTACTCCTTAAATTACAGAATTTTTGGCACCTAATATGTGCAATTACACCGTAAAAAAAAAAAACAATTTGCATTATATGAATAATGATGCACATTTTATAAGTTAAAAATATATAATTATTTCAGTACTTATAGGTTGACATTTGAGTTTGTACGAGAAAATTAGATTTTTTTTTTTGGGGGGGAAAGAGTTGAAATATTTCTAAATTATTAACGGTCCGGTAATTTCTGGACAGTTTATTTCATTTATTTGAATAAAAAAACGTTATAAAAGGAAAAAGACATTTAATTGGTTTAGAAGGAGTATGAGAAAATGGTTTCACGAGCGATGAGTGAGGCTGAGAGCATCGAATTATTGCTCCCACTTTTCCACACTGTTTTCAAAGTCTTTTACTTTTCTTCTGTTCTTCTTCAACCTCCGACTTTTCTCTCTCTCTCCTTTTCTCGGTGGCATTCCCATATAATAAAATACGCACAGCGAAAGTTCATAACTTTTTTTTTTTTTTGTTGGTCATAGTCTTCTTTCTTTCTTGATTGATTGACACTGAAATCATGGCTACCGTAAAAGCCAAGCAAGAATAACACAACCCAACCCAACCCAATCCAATCCATTATCTTCTCTCTCACAAATTCATCAAAAAGCAACTACCCAACCCCACAATTTTACAATAGTCTTCTTCTTTAGCCCTATCCCTTCTTCCCTTTTCCCCTTCTCTGCACTCAATTAATGTCTCACATCTTCAGAGATAGTAAATCTCTAGGTGATTCCAAGGGACACGCCCAATCCCCTCTCACCATGCCTGTTTATCCAATTCACGATTTTCAATCCCCTTTTCCTGATGCTGCTCCTAGTTTGTCCGATTCGGAGCTCCGAGAGTCCGCTTATGAGATTCTAATAGGTGCTTGCCGGAGCTCCGGGAGCAGGCCATTGACTTACATACCGCAGTCAGAGAAGAATGGGGATAAGGCTTCGGCAGTTCCTTCGTTGGCGCCTTCTCCTTCTCTGCAGCGGTCTTTGACATCGACGGCTGCCAGTAAGGTGAAGAAAGCACTCGGGATTAGGCCGGGTTCAACTAAGAGGAGAAGCGGAGAGGCGGTGAGCGATGGGAGAGCGAACAAAACTGTTACGGTTGGGGAGTTGATTAGAGTTCAGATGAGAGTATCCGAGCAAACGGATTCCAGGATTAGGCGGGCTATGTTGAGGATTGCTGCTGGTCAGGTTCGTGTTTGACTGTTTCTGTTTAATTAAATTGAAAATTTGATAAACAGAATAAAGTTTCATGTTTTAATCATTGAAGACAAATTTTATTTTAACGTTTTCTGAAAAAAATTTGGACTGGCTTTAAATTATTATTAGGATTACTTGTTATCTAAGTTCATTGAAATTTGTTTGAA
This sequence comes from Euphorbia tirucalli, assembly GCA_039660915.1. Taxonomy (NCBI): domain Eukaryota; kingdom Viridiplantae; phylum Streptophyta; class Magnoliopsida; order Malpighiales; family Euphorbiaceae; genus Euphorbia; species Euphorbia tirucalli. The sequence goes on along the minus strand of CM077634.1, from coordinate 71,881,073 downwards.
AAAATGATTAGCTAAGTTCCATGGCAAAATCTCATTGTTGGCTTTTATGACATAAGCATAAGTTTAATCTTTGATCAGTTTGTTTTCGTTCAGTGTGATTGATTCACTTAAGCATACTCAATTTTGGTGCTTCTTTGTAACATTAATACCAGCTTGGAAGGCGGATAGAGTCTATGGTTCTGCCTTTGGAACTATTGCAGCAGCTCAAGTCTTCAGATTTTCCTAATCAACACGAATATGAAGCGTGGCAGAGAAGAAATTTGAAGCTTCTAGAAGCTGGACTCCTTTTGCACCCTCTTATGCCGCTCAATAAGACTGAAACTTCCCCACGGCGACTCCAGCAGATAATTCGTGGGGGATTGGAGAAACCTATTGAAACTGGAAAGAACACCGAATCCTTGCAGATTCTCCGCAATCTCGTTATGTCACTTGCTGGCAGATCATTTGATGGGTCTGTTTCTGAGAAATGTCACTGGGCTGATGGCTTTCCGTTGAATTTGAGACTTTACCAAATGCTCTTAGATGCTTGTTTCGATGTTGATGATGAATCAATTGTCATTGAAGAAATTGATGAGGTTATGGAACTTGTAAAGAAGACTTGGACAGTGCTTGGAATGAACCAGATGTTACATAATCTCTTGTTTTTGTGGGTTTTGTTTCATCACTATGTTGCAACCGGTCAAATTGAGGACGATTTATTATTTGCCGCCAGTAATCTGTTGATGGAGGTTGAAAAAGATGCAAAGACGACTAAGGATTCAGATTATTCGAAGATTCTTAGTTCCATTTTGAGCTCGATAATGGGTTGGGCAGAGAAAAGGATTCTAACTTATCATGATAGTTTTCATACAGACAATATAGAGTCAATGCAAAGCGTTGCTTCTGTAGCTGTCGTGGCAGCAAAAATACTAGTAGAAGATATATCTCATGAGTATCGTAGAAGAAGGAAAGATGTTGATATTGCTCGTGAAAGGATTGATACATACATTAGATCATCTTTGTCGGCTTCATTTCATCAGGCAAGTTTCATCGTTTCAGCAACTGTAAATTTCTTTGATTAATGTTGTATAGATTATGCTAGCTACAGTATAACAATGATCATTCTGTTTGTTCCTCCTAAAACAGAAAATGGAGAAGGTTAACTCAAGCAAGCATTTTAGAAACCAGCCTAACCCCCGTCCTGGCCTGTCCATTCTTGCACAAGACATTTGTGAATTGGCTTTTAGTGAGAAGGCCATATTTAGTCCAATACTTAAGAGATGGCACCCTCTTGCAGCAGGTGTAGCGGTGGCCACCCTTCATTCGTGTTATGGCAATGAGCTGAAGCGATTTGTCTCGGGCATTAGCGAATTGACACCTGATGCGATTCAAGTGTTGACTGCTGCTGACAAGTTGGAGAAAGATCTTGTGCAGATTGCTGTTGAAGATGCAGTGGACAGTGAGGATGGTGGAAAGTCAATAATCCAAGAGATGCCTCCTTATGAGGCTGAAGCTCTAATTGTCGATCTGGTGAAGTCATGGATAAAGACTAGAGTCGACAGGGTGAAGGAATGGACTGATAGAAACCTCCAAAAAGAGGTATTGAAGGGGAACGAAACATAGCCCTTAGATGAATATTGGCATATGAAAAAGAAATGTTTATCCTAATTGGTGAATTTGATACTTTGATAGTTTTCCTTAAATTGATCTTCCAGCTCTTTGATGTAGGTATGGAATCCAAAGGCAAACAAAGAGCAATTTGCACTCTCTGCAGTTGAAGTTTTGCGGATTGTTGATGAAACTTTAGATGCCTTCTTCCTGTTGCCAATACCTATGCATCCGGTCTTGCTTCCTGACTTGATCGCTGGGCTTGACAGATGTCTGCAAAATTATATATTGAAAACAAAATCTGGATGTGGTATGACAATGGATTTCTTAAAAAATTCTTCATTGAATTGGAAGTTTTAAACCTCTATTGTAACAAAAAAAATCTATTTCATGATCTGCAGGAAACCGGAATACTTACATTCCTACTATGCCTTCATTGACTAGATGTACAGCAGGATCAAAATTTCGTGTATTTAAAAAGGAGAAATCACACGTAACCCAAAGGAGAAGATCGCAAGTAGGGTCTACAAATGGGGATACATCGTGCGGGATACCCCAGCTCTGTGTACGTATTAACACTCTGCAGCACATTCGAATGCAATTGGGAATTTTGGAAAAGAGGACAGCCATTCAACTACAGAATTCTAAATCGTTTCATGTTAATGATATTGCTAATGGGACAGGTAAAAAGTTTGAGCTTTCAGCTGCAGCTTGTGTTGAAGGGATCCAACAACTGTGTGAGGCAACAGCATATAAGGTTGTCTTCCATGATTTAAGTCCTGTTCTTTGGGACGGCTTGTATGTTGGAGAAGTTTCGTCTTCTAGGATTGAACCTTTTCTTCAGGAGCTTGAACAGTATCTAGAAATTATTTCAACTACATTGCATGACAGGGTCAGAACTCGTCTTATCACCGATGTGATGAAAGCTTCCTTTGACGGGTTTTCATTGGTGTTGCTTGCTGGAGGCCCTTCTCGTGCTTTCACTCTGCAGGATTCTGAAATAATCGAGCAGGACTTCAAGTTTCTCAAAGATCTGTTCTGGTCTAATGGTGATGGATTGCCAACCGAGTTAATAGATAAGTTTTCAATCACTGTTGATAGTATCCTCCCACTTTTTCGTAAGGAGACCGAGAGTTTAGTTGAGCAATTCAAAAGTCTTACTCTCGAGAGTTACGGTTCATCCGCTAAATCCAGGCTGCCATTACCTCCAACTTCAGGCCAGTGGAATCCCATCGAACCAAATACACTACTGCGAGTTTTGTGTTATCGGAGTGATGAAACAGCTGTGAAGTTCTTGAAGAAGACATATGACTTGCCTAAGAAACTGTAACAAGCTGAAGAACTTACGTCATCGTTCTATCAACCCTAGCGGGGTCCGAAGCTCCAATCTGGTGGCTGTTTTGGGGATTTTGGTGGCAACTGGACCCATTGGAAATAAATTATGAGTGTTGTATAGTGTATTTATTGATTTGATTCATTGAGTTTGAAGCTTGAAGCTTTTCACCAAGCTGTTACCAGAGAACTCCATAGAGAGGGGGAAGGGGGGCCGCGCGCTAACATTTGTGTACTTACAGTTCCTGAAGGAAGGCTGCAGGAACAGGCTAATCTAAAAATTTTATGGTGCTTGACAGTGGTATGAATTCGCCTATTGATTGCAAAATGAGAGACATCCAAGGTGTGGTGAGGCGAGGGGATTCAACTTTTTTTTTTTTAATTATTTTTTATGATTTGCTTATACTGGAAATCTGTTGACTACGTTGACAATCTGAGCGTGAAGAGAAGTATATGATCTAATGTTTGTAAATTTTGTAGAATGATTGAGCAGCATTGGTTTCTTCTAATGGATCGAATGGAGGCTAGTGCTCTAACTCGCCACTGCTTAGTAGACCAGTTTGAAATTTTGAATTTAATACTATAGTTCAGATTAATAATAAGCATAAATTCTTCTAAAAAAGATAAATAAAATAGTTCAGTTTCAGTATCATATATTTGGTGTATGTGAATATTTAGAAATGGTTTTGATTAAGTTCTTGAGAGATTTTTCAGGCAAATATTTCGTACAAACTATTATCTAGATTTAAGAGTGACGTATCGAATTATTTTGAACTATTTTTATGCCAAAAATTGCATGTGCAGACAGAAGAAACTAGTGGAAAGCGACGGGACTAAATTTAATCTCTGTTAGAAACGAGTTTGGAGGACAAAAAAAGGATTGTAAATAATGTAATTTTGTATTGCTCACTAACAATTCTTAGGCATTGTCCAAAATTGATTAGTATCTACGAGGATACAATGTCCAAAGAAAATACAAGATCATTTAAAACTAGGCAAAATCTTTGGTCGACCATTTTCTTCTATCTCACTAGTAAAATCATAAACTGCTCCTGCATCCATCCACATTCAAATGCTTTTGCTCACAAATTGTTGTATCAAATACATATCTAAAACCACATGCCCCTAAACTGTTAAACTTAGTGCCACGGATTTCTCTTGGTAGCTCCACTCCTTTTTGAACTAGTTGAGCTTGTTTTCTGCCATGGAAAATGTAAAACAAGTTAATGATAGAGAATTAGGCTAAATCAAAAACATATTCATACATACCGATTTTGACTTTTTCGCCTTTGCTCGGATTCTGTTCTTTGGAGGTTTCAGTTTGTATATGCGGACCATCCAATGATGAGTTGTGAATACCTAAGTAAACAAAAACATAAACCATAGTCATGGGGAGAGTCACAGGCAACCGTAGTTGCCCAACTTTTGCTATTTTTTGACTTCAGTTACTAAATTACAATATCATGACTATTAGGAGTGTTAGTTAATGCAAATTATGCCAAAGTGTACATTTGGATTATATCTGACTGACCTCCTCAAAATGGGTAAGCTTGAAGTATTTCTTCCCAATTTCTGTTCGCCTAACTCTATCAAAACCTTTACCATCAGTTTCCACGAACCTGTTAATGGCAAAATTGCAGCGTTAGTAGATGTTCAGTCCTGCAACCTATTCTACCGTTTTCATTGAACAAAGTAGGTTTAAAACATAATCAGACCTGAAATATGAAAGTTTATACATGAGACAATTCAACATGGTTGGTGTAGCTTGAGAATCAATCCGATACTGGCCATCTCTCTTAGGACAGAAAAACAGGTAGCAAATAGTTAATGGCGATAACAAGGAAGCTTAAGCAACCCTTAATCTTGGTCAAAAGACATACAACAGTAACCACACACATGCCAAATGATTTTCATAGACAATGTAAACCAGCTTGTTGAAAAAGAATCAAGATATAAACAAAAACTCTCAACCATATGCACCCTAAATGAAATAGCTTACCAGATAATCTGGCTCTTTGATATGGGGGAATACACCTCCTCCAATACGAACCATCCACAAGAACTTGTTTATATCATCGCTTGGGTAGCCAACAAGACCTTTTCAGTTAAGCAATCCATCAGAATCTCGTTATAGTTTGTATATATTTACCTGCAATCAGGGTGGCAGGGTGGGGGACAGGATAATCCCAGTGAAAAAAGTTAGGAAAACCAACCTCCGAAGACAACAAGAACATATTTTACATCCAGGGAGTTAAAGATTTCCCAGGCTGCCTTTTCAGGGGAAGACATGGCAGTGCCAACAGTTGCAATGTGTGTGTTATTCCAAGTGTTATTGTCAACAATAACAGTTCGGTTAGCCATAGCAGTTGTTTGATAACCATAGTCCCACCATGATGCAACCTGAAAGAAACAAAGTTCAACAACGTTATCAAATTTACAAAGTAATATACATAACTCAAAAATAAAATATCATGCTTCTGAAGAGTGAACAATAAAAATATCACAAATCAGGATGATATGAAGCTGTCTTGTCCTGGATGAGGAAATTTTACGCCCAAGTGGTTGCATGATTACAACATAGAGTCCTATGCATCTGTTGTTAATTGCAAAGCAAATGAAAATACCTTTTACTAAAATTGGAACCTCAAACAGATATAGTTCTCCACAGCCATGTTCTGGAATATTTTTAAAAGGAAACTAGTATGGCATAGGGGGGCGCATAGAGGTTCTTAATTCAATTGACTTATGTAGCAAAATTGCTGTTATTAACGGAAAACCAACCAGCATTCTCTAATATCAGCTATGATATTATCGAGCTCAGAAGATAATGCAAAACCAAGTTTAGAATTTAAGAGGAAGGCCAAGACTACAATGATAAATTTGATGAAAAAAAGATGCAGATCAAAAGTAGTATCACGGTGCAGATTAAAAAGAGTATCATGGCATATACTGTGTGGAAACTTTTCAAAGATAAAAGCCATTACCGCTACACCTAGAACAGTTGTGTATTAAACATGGATTTGACATATGGAAGTCATCATATGGTGGGAACTCACTTTATCATCCACCTCAGTGTTGTGGCTTAACCATGCATAGGCCTCTCTGAAATCATCAAAAACATGTAGACCACCATCTTGTGAATAAGAAGTCAACACAATCGATGGCGCTGAATAAGCTTCCGCAGCTGCCCAGACACAATGGACCTGCAGCAACAGATGTTACTTGTATTTCTAATTGTACTTAAATTAAATCAACTAGCAAGTAAAAGGATCAACTGTTGAAAAAAACTGCACATAGAAAGAAATAATGGTTTACAAATTTCCAAACAAATACAATTAATCACTTAAATTTAATAAAACTCTATATGGAAGCAATAGGATGACTTAAGATTCTTCCATTTGGAAAAAAGGAATGAACATAAAAACAGCTTGGCTCCCAATGCCAATAGACGATCGTACACAAACTGGTACAGAAAAGAAATATATTTCACATTTGTTTAAGACGAGTTCCATGGAATACTAACTCAAACAAATTGTTTTTGTCATGTGGTCATTGTGAAGCAGATCTACCTGCTGAATGGCAAGTTAAATAAAGGTACTTCAACCTAGCGGCTGGTATTTATGCTCACACTTTCAAGTGGAGCTGCATAGCTGCATACATTAAATAACTCACAACCCAAGTGCTTACAATTGTCAATATCCAAACATATGATACAAGAAGCACTTTGGTGCCACCACTATATAGCAAACCAAGGAAAACAATTTTGGTGAAGCACTAAATTTCGGTTTCTAAATAACTAACAGAACCCTAAAAGATCATGACATCCTGTGCTTTTTGGGTTTTCTTCTTTTTCAAAAGCAACATTCTAAATAGGTAGCACAAACAATATACAATGCAGATATGTAAGATGGGTGTAGAAGGGTGAATCTAATATTCGTCCGTATACTTAGCAAGCTCATACTATGAGTAAATCTGGGACATATAATTGCTTCCATAAGTACATATCAGGCTTTTAAACAAGATCACTTCCAAAAAATTTTTTGGATGACACAGCATCATTCATAAGCCAATAACACAACTATATTACAAATCCCAAAGCATTCAGGGAACCAACAGTGGGATATGAGAGCAATATGACAATACATAAATTATAATTCCATTCACTGATATGCCACAAAGGTATGAGTGAGCATCTACATACCACATAGAAGGCACCAAGCAACACAAGTAATAGAACACCGATAATGGATGCCTCAAAAGGTAAAACGAGAAGCCTCTTTTCAATCCTGGATCTAACAGATGGCTTATCCACAACCTCTTTCTCTTTCTTCTTATTCTTCCTCGAAGGTCGTTCTTTTGCTGTATCTTCAGTTTTTTCAGTCTTTCCAGCATCATCTTGTGCCACAATAGTACTTGAACTAGCATCCCCAGACTAAGAAGTCAAAAGTATTAAGAGTTTAATAACTCTATCAAGGTTGAAAGAACATGATTCAGAAGTAGATTGATGAAAGACATGCATACATTAAGACGGTAACTGCCTGATACTCCAGGCAGCTGAAATTTAATTGATTGAGTGAGAACACTGAAAGCTTCAGAAAGGGCAATTCCAGACATGATGCATGCTGCTGGAGCAAGTACAAGCATCAGACGCACCTAAAATGTTTATATATATATATATATATATATATATATATATATATATGAAAAACACAGAGATCAGATAATATACGTACAAAAACGAAAATAAAGAGAAAACTAGTCATCCCAAGATTCTCTCACCATGACTCCAGAAAAATATACTGATGTCACAATGTAAAGGACCACAAATGAGCTTGCATCAGACAAAGGCAGAAAACATGCCTACAACAAAGAAAGACAATGATGAGGCAAGTGCACATATAATTGTAGTTCAAGAGATAAAAACAAGGCTCTAGTACATGTAACTTACAATAATCCCAGCAGGAACCAAGAATGCTAAAACGTTAATATCCATGAAGTATGATGGCCATGTTGGGGGTTGATGTTCACTAACGCTAGCAATAATTGGTATGTATTTGCTTGCATAAGTTCTGTCACAGTACAATAAAAATGGAAAATACAGTGTAAGAAATTGTGTCTGAACTCTTGACTTGTCATTATGTTGGCTTTTATTGTCAATTCTCGAAGTTGTGTGTATATAACTTTAGTGATACATTCTGTTTATGAATTTTTAAGCCTCGGTACATGAGAAATATACATTTTAGCATCTTATGGTACATGCTCAAAGTAAAAAGTTGAAACACAGATTTTTCTTCTTATTTCAGAAACATTGCCATATGGCTATGTTTTCCATATCTTGTACTGATTACAGTCTTCAAAGATTCCCGAATGCAATATATGATTTCAGAAGTTCGTGGAAACTTGTTGTGACAGTTTTATATTACCAGAATAGACTTGACATGAATGGCCAGGTACTTACGGATCAAGTAGACTCAAACTGCGTCCACTCCATCCCTTTGTTGGGCTGGAAGCCACCATTGCTATAAGAACTGCCATCACTGCACAGCAGACTGCCCTGAATAGTACACAATGCCAAAGGGCAGAGATCATTCATGTTCTATGACAAACAAGCACTGGGTGTATTTAAAGAAAAGAGAAGGCACATTCCGCACCGCATACTTTATATTGCCCCACTACTGTATTCAATAATAAAGCACATATTACATAAAAGATAACAGAAAACAGAAAAAGATGATGATGGAAGCTTACAGGCCAACAGATATCACAAGTGTAACAGCTACTTTAAACATTTTTGGAGACAGAATCCCTTTAATATAATATACAAAAGCCACCACATGGATAATAATGAAAACCTGCAATAGAAAAATCAGCAACAAGAAAATGTTAAACGAAACAAAGTAAATGATAATTTGCAACCATATGAGGTTAAACATAAAAAGCATAGGGAAAAGGAATCTTTTTGGGGGAAAAAAAAAGAAATAGGTAAAAGAAAAATGACTTTCAACATACGCTTAGGGCACATTCTCTCTCTCCAAAAAAAGAAAAAAAAATGAAAGACAAACTGCTAAACCTATCGACACCACACTGATGCAGCAATGCTTATAGATAAGCTATAGATGCTGCTTCTTGTATCTTGGGTGGCACGACTTGCTATCAGCTAGAATGACTGAAGCTGATTTTTGCAATTCAGTGAAAGCTCTTGAAGTTGTTCATAAAACTGACATTTAAAAATCCGTTGACAAATAACAAAAGCTTAAACCAAGTGAATGTTGATTTGTTCAAACTCAAAAGCCGATCCTATATTGACATTGATAAATTTTAACTTTTGCTTTTAAGTTTAAAATGCATTAATTTTGTTAAATGTGCAAGTAGTACCTAAAACCACCTAACAAAACAAAACATATGTACATCCCTATAGTAACATTATTAGAAAAAGGTTGCACAATCTACCAGTAAATCGTTTTTCTAAACATGAAGTGAGGTTAAGAGTACTGGTATGCTTAAACAAATTCCTTGAAATTTTATATACAGCTTAGGTCCACTAAAAACTCCACCACTTAAAAGACCTACTTAAAAGATGAGCAGATGCAAAGCTTGTATTCAGAGCTCATTTAGTAGACAAGAAAAGGCTAAAACTGCCAGGCTTGACTAAGCGTACATCAATCTTTTGCTAGTGACAGATTAGATCATTGCTTAAGATTATATTCACCTACTGGTCAATAGATTCAAATGTCCAAGGGGTACCAAAGAAATACAACTTGGATTTTACAACATGAACAAAATTTTTGTACGGAATTTCGGTTTATAGAGGGAAGGCAGAGGGGGATCACCAAAAATGAAGCAAAATGTTCCGATGTCATGACTGCATTAAAACCAACAACAGGCACCAAAGCAGCCAACAGTGTCCCCAAGACAACCTGCATTAATAAGACATTTCCATCAAAATTCAAAAGAAAACATCATTCATGTGAAGATAATTAAGTTCACATAACATCTAAATAAACAATACATTAACAGGGATGCACGAAGGGTAGAAGAGATAAAAAATAAATAAAAAGTTCTAGCATGTTTCTGAAAAAGAATCCTTCAAGCTCCTAGCTTAAATATCTACGGAAACGCATCATATATGATACAATGAAGGTATCTGTTGCATATATTTTGTTGAAATATGATCAACAAAAGGGCTTACCTCATCCCATGTCATAACTAGAAAGAAATATAAAATGATTTAGTAGATGAAAGTTGAGAAAATTTGATAAAATCAATCATCCTCCCCCATGCGAGTTCTTCAAAGCAGTACCATAATAACATATACACGGCGGGGAAAGTTCAGACCTTCATCCGTATTCTACCAGTTTTTTGTGCTCACCAGAAAACCTATTTTCTTATTCTGCTATTAATTTCCCAAAAAGAATGACTACAATAATTCTGCTAGACCAAAATGATTTTTAATTTACTTTCCATATGATCAAAATACATGTAAACCATAGTTACTTACAAGTGGAGCATATGCAATGTACAACCGGGAAGAGTACCGACCAGTTACAATGCAGAGAAGCACGTGCATCGGAATGAGATTAATTATAAATGTATACCCTCCCCATGAGCACACCTGAAAGATGAAATATAATACAATAAGCATATGCATATCGTATGTTGGTTTAAACAGCCAATCCAACAGTAGCAGAAGAAGTACCATGTAGAAGTATGCCAGAGCATTTAAAGTGGCGTAAAAGAGGGATCCAGTATTCAACGTCTGCAGATAACAGACTATCAATCAGACATAAATACAAATTATCTGGAAGCCAATAAAAAAATGACTTTTGCAATGGCAAGTAAATTAGGCTAAGTACAATTATCACACAAATAAGCATTTATTTTTTGTTTGAAGAGCGAGCTCAATTTGTTTCTTATATCAGCACCTAACCTTTATATAAAGATAGAAAGTGAAGATTAAAGCAAATATAGCTACAGCTTCATTATCATAACTTCCAGCCACTGATCTTGATATATATGATGGAACCTGCAACAAAACTGCGCTGTTAATTTATTTGTGTTAGGCATCAGTACAGCATAGTCAGATAAGTAAACAAGCAATCTTTTATAGAAAAAACATCTGTTCATTTCCATGGTATTTCTCTAAGTAAAACAAGTGGTGATCTGCACAACATTCACACAAAGTCCATCTTCCATGTGGCTCTTCACTGCAGCCACACCAACATTCTGCCAAATACACCAAACCAGGGCAGCAGTTCCAATAATCCAATGAATAACCAGCCAATTGTACCCTTCACCCAATCATTATACGCATACCTAAAAACTTTCTAATCTACTCCCTAACAAACATGCAGCTAGCCTAATGCCTATATTGACTTAGTGGCACACGAATGAACCTTTCCACATCTATTGATAAAAAGACAATCAATCATCCTAACAAAACCAAAGTTTCCTTCCATCTTTGTTTAACTCCTCGGCTGCAATATGAATTGACTAAATTATGGCTAAGCAATCTAAGATATAGGTAGGAGTATAAGGAGAGGTTTTCATGCTAGCTTTTGATAACATTGTCACTCTTAAAGAATTTACCAATCAAGTAACCTAAAAAGAGGATGAAGTAAGTCAAAAGAAAGCAACTAACTTGATCATCTGGTTTCAGCTTCATTTTTCATTTCTTGGCAAACTTCTATTGAGACACTATTCTACTACGAATGGCTCACTAGAGGAAGTGACACATACCCACTTCCCAAAGTTGCACCTGTATTATGTCGCTTCTCCACATTACATGTCCAACAAAGTAGTCCACAAACTCTTTACATTGTCCAACAAAGGTTATTGGTAACACCAATTATGAACTATATTTTTTTCAAAGGACGCTATGAACGACCATGAGCAACAAATAATAAGAACAGTCAGGTTACTTTCCAACGACTTCTAATTTTCACAGTCACCCATCTCTAACTGGCCATCCACACATGGTAGAGAATTCTGTCATCCCCTGCCATCTAAACAAATATGAGGATCACCCATTCCACAAACCAACCACCATAAAAGATAGAGCTTTGCAACGCCCAATCTCAGTATTCTCATAACCTCATGGCTTCTCGCTAACTAGGTGTGTACTATAAGAGAAGACAACTCATTAAATAAAATATATTCATTCTTTATATATCACAGCTCTTACAACCAATTCTAACCGAAACAGCGAATGATAACTCATCCAAGGTTGACATATTCGACGGTACTTTTGCATCCCTCATCTGTTCTAATTTCATGCTGCAATAGAATCTACTGATACGAAAGAATAATACTCCGAGGGGTCAACACCAGCTCATGAATTTAAAAGTACACTATTTACCCAGTTCCACTTATTGAAACAGAAACTAATACCTCGAAGGAAAAAAAAAAGACTCGCTACATCTTAATATTATTTAATACATCACCAACCAGAATACTTAGGCAAAGAATCAAATGTTAAGCTATGCAAGTCATGGAAGACTTTTCACAAAAAAGAAGCATCATTGCAGCTATACAAAAACTAAAACTTATTATTTTAATTAATACTGATAAATCACAAATACCCGTTGTGTGATTTACCATGGCCAAAAGAGCTGCAGCTGTCAGGCCAGCACCAGCACCTTTAACTTCCTATCAGAAAACAATTGCACACCATCAGCGAATCCAAATTCAATATTCTAGAAGTAGAATTATCAAATCACATAATAAACAAACCTTGGTCAAAAGGTAAGTAGCCCATGAAGCAAATGCAGAGAAAATTGGTGCAGTGAATACACAAACAGTCTCAACAGACAAAGGAATATTTAAAGAATTCAATAACCTGAAATTGGAAAGTAATGACTCAAAAGGCCATCAAGCAGTATAATAAATAATACAAGTTACTTCAAATGTATAAATTGGTAGAATATCTCTTACTATCGACTCTTGAGATGCTTACCACCACAGTGTTCCTGCAGTCAAGGTCAACCCAGGATAAACAGTTCCACCAATCACACGGCCAAGAGGATACCTTTAGTGAGATATAAGAAAAACTAGTCAGAAATCAGAAATCACATAAGATGAACGAATTACATGGGAGTTTATCGAGTAGAAAACAAAATAATTACCAGGTTCTATCATCAAACCAATTCCAAAAGTCATATATCCCATTCTTCGTTAAGAACTGAAATCAGAAAACAATTAACTAAGTCATTTTCTATATAATAATTTGAACATGAAGTGGAACCAACTCAGGAATAATTGTAAGAGGAATTGAACCTGAGTGACTCTGTAATTGAAATAAGGATCGAACTCATGAATAACACTTTCGTATTTTATAACCTGGAAACCAACAATGTAGCAAGTCAATTTAATTATCAAGAAAAAAAATATGTTTGCTGGAAAAGAAACGAACATAATATATACTCAAAATGCTCCAAGAAAGAAACTGAAACTAAGAAAAGTGAGCTTTAAATTCTTCAAAACTAATGCCTGCTTAAGTCAAAGTCAACCTGTTCAGGATAAAAAGAATCAAGCCAATTTATTTCGTATTCAGCAAAATGTTAAAGCAAAAAAAGAATTCAGAGGTGTAATAGAGTAGTTCAATGTTAATTCCGGTAAGCCACAGCTACAGAACTTATTAATCGTATCGTGTTCTTTAATCACCAAATGTGACTGGTAGTAAGACGATCGGATCTACAAAGTTGAGGAACTTACAGAAAAAAGGCGGATCGAGAAAGCGAGAACGCCGATCAAGATTAGGATGAAGAAGGAGAGAACATTGCCAAAAGCGTATCGCAAGTTCGTTCCCCCATGGGCGACCTCAGGGACCGCCATTGAGAGAGAGAGAAGCGCTCGGCTTGAGCAGGAGAGGGTTTTTGAAGGTCGTTGAGAGAAAGAGAAGACTTTGGAGAGTGAAGTGCGAGGAGCTGATGGGAGATAAAACAAAGGAAGCAAGCGTATTTGCGGGAACAACAAAATTTACATTCCAAATGACGAGAATGCTCTCGGGTATATGAAGTAGTTGACAATCCTGTCCTTTTCCGTTTCTACGTGGCTTTTTTTTATTGCTCAAGGAAACGGATTGGTTGACATACGTGGTGCGCCACGTGTTGTCAATTGATTCGTCGTTTTTATATGTACTAGCCGTATAAGAACAATTAATAGGCTGAGCCGCTCTAGCCAGCCCAAAACCTTTGTTCTTTTGAGGGATATTATAAGAAATACTTTGATTTAAGAATTGTTTTAGCATGGCTTTATAGAAAAAAACCGAAAAACTGTGAATCTGAACAGAAACTGAACTAAACATATAGTTAACCAAAATTGATAGGCTAGTATATAGTTTTTATTTTTTTAAATTGAACGATTTCTATTTCGATTTTAGTTTTTACACAAAAAATTTATATGGACTCGGTTAACCAATCGTTTGCAAGTGATTAAAAAAATATTTTATATAATTATATACATATGTAATTATAAATGAAATATTAAAGACCTTTGATGTAATTTTAATTCTATGTTCAGGAACTTTTTTTATTAATGTTTTAATTATCGGAGTTTATGGTTATACTGTTATTTAAGATTTTTAATTAATTATTAAGACTATGGTTTGTAATTTAAGATTTTCATTTAACATTTCAGATTTATGGTATATAATTTTGAGGTTTAAAATATTATAGATTTGGAAAAATATAATACATATTTCGTAAATGATTAATCGTAAAGAAATGGTTAATCAAATGAAATTAAAGGTTAACCGAATAATAGTTAACCGGATTTGATGGACAATGTATGGTTAGTTAATTAAAAAAACCGTTCAAACGGGCAACCGCTGCGTAAATCCTGTTAACTGACCGTATGCACTACTACTTACTAATTTTCTTAAATGCATTATTTATCATGGTCTTATTCATGTGTGATTATTTGATTTTTCTCGGTCCTCTTTTTATAAGTTTGACTTAATTTTGTCATTTATCTCTCAATCCTTCATTTTCTAGTCATGCGACTTTACGAAGTTGTCTTTTTTTTTTTCTTTCTTTTCGAAATGAAATCCAAATGTATATTTATTTCCTTTTTTTTCATATTCGGTTTTTGTATAAATAATGTATATACAGTATATCAATACAATATATGACAAAAAAAAAAAAACATATGTATAACAACAACCAACTATTAATAAGCATTAGATACTTTATTGCAATATATATTATTGGTTATTATACATTTTTTATGCATTGATATCGTGTATGTACATTGTTTATTTCTTTTGTGATGTTGTTTGTTATGCATGATAGTTTGTTTATACATTGTTTATAATGTGTTTATATATTGTTTATACATTTTGTGTTATTATTTGTTATGCATGATACCGTATTTATATATTGTTTATACATTGGTGATGTTGTGTTAATACACTTGTAATATTGTGATTATACATCTGTAATACTGTGCTTATATTATCATTTGAATACATGCATGATGCTATACTTATACATTGTTTATACATATTATGTTAATTTGTGATTGATGATACATTGTTCATACACTTTTTATACACTGTTTATTTCAATATATTGTGTTTATACACTGTATATATATATATATTTTTGTTATATATGTTTTTATTGCTATATACGTTATTTATATAATGTTTATATATTTTTCTGTTATACTGTGTTTATCCGTTATTTATACACTGTATACAAATTTCAAAGATGAAAAAAAAAGGAAATAATATATAAATATGGATATCATTTCAAAAAGAAAAAAAAAACTTATTAAAGTTGTATTACAAAAAAATGAACAGAATGGATTGACAGATAAATGAGAAATTAGATTAAAATTATAAAAATGGACAGAGAAAAATGGAACAATGTAATTGTCAAATTATTGAAAGTAATTGTACGTACTTTTAAAATTTTCTTCGTAAAACTTGAAGATTGAGTTATTTTGCACGTATTTTTGTAAAATGCTTTTTTTTTAAAAAAAAAAAAAAAATTTATAAAGGAAATTTACTACAAAAATAATTTTATGAAAAACTAGCTAGATTCCGGCGCGATGCGTAGATAATAAATTAGTAAAACGTGTTTCATAATATTTAAAAAAAATGACTTAAAGCAACCATAAAATACTTTATTATTATTATTATTATTTTCAACACATAATAGCTTTTATGTAATTATTATTTCATTTCTTTTAACTTTTTATTTCACCTCGTAGATTAGAGAAAATATAATTTCCTTACTTGGTTTTAGAAAGACACTCTTTCAAATGCTAAATAAAAGGTTATGATACTAAACTGCCCACAAGGTTTCTGGACGGTTATAAATTTACCCTTAAGGTTAAAAATGGTTTAATTAAGTTTTTAAAGTATTATTTTGGTGTAATTTTGGACCTTTTAACGGGATTGAACGCAGATTTCGTTAAATTTTCCACGCCAACTGTTATTTGTCCATGTCATTATTCGAGGTGGATAACTGATCCACTGATCCGACGATACGTGTCGTCCAATTAGCGATGTGACACTAATAAACCCAATAAATCTGACATAAACTCAATAAATCTAATTAAACCAATCTCTCGTTTTAATCCAAAATTGTACTAAAATAAGATCTTAAAGGTTTAATTGGACTATTTTTAATCTTAGAAGTAAATCCATAACCTCCTAACAACTCTGGGGTAACTTGATACCTTATCTCTGAATAAAATACTCGCACGCACAAAAAAAAAAAAAAAAAAAAGGTAATTATTATATTTTATCTATATATTAAAACTGTACTTGTATAAGATTTCTGACAAAATTGTCAAAAGTCTACTATACTCAGGAACCAATGCCACATTAAAACTTCTCCAAAATTGCACTGAGAAGACGAAGTTTAGCCATTTAATCTTTCCCAATTTATAACACAAATGTCACAAAATTAATAAAAACCCAATTAAACACTTCAATTTATATTCTCACCATATTCTTTTAGTCATCGATCTTTTATCTGTCTTATATACCATATGTACATGTTATCATCGAAAGGAATATAATAAACACGTGGAACATTAACAACAATATTTCATAACTAAAAAATATATTGGAAAAAAAAAATCAAAAGTTTATATTTACAATTTCCATCTCATTTTTAATTGGTTTATTCTTATTTTGGCCATCTTTCCTCCATGGTTGAAGATAAACTTGAATTTCTTAAACCTAACTCCAAAACAAATAACAACCAAAATACCGAAATAAAATGACAGAAAAAGAAATCCTTAAAATTTCGGGAGCCAGAGCAACTCAACAAACTTATAGATAGAAAAGTACAAATAAAACTAATAAAAATAAAAGAGTAAATAATTATGACCTCCATGAGGTTTAATCAAATACACTAATACCTCCCTGTGTTTTACATAGCTAATTTATACCTCCCTAAAATTTGTCTTTATCATATTATTACCTCCCTTGATTCTTATTAAACATTTTTCTTTCAAAATTGTTGATGTTGTTATGATTTATGATTAAGATCAACCTTGTCTCCTATCTAATATTGATTTTGTGAGGTCCTTTGTTACAAAATTATTTTTTTTTAACTTATTATAAGACTTTTTACATACCCTTTAAGTTGTGATTATATTAGAAACAAGACATTAAAAGGGTCTAATTAAGAAAAACTTGAATGTAAAACATTTTAAGAGATGATATTAGTCCGTAAACATATATCACGTTAATAATTTTGATGGAAAATCAAACATTAATAAATAGAGGGAGGTTATAGTGTGATAGATGCAAAATATAGGGAGATACAAATTAGATACATAAAACATAAGAAGGTACTAGTGTATTTGACCAAACCTCAGGGAGGTTATAATTATTTACCCAAAATAAAACCATCAAATATTGAAGCCAAAATCAGGGAGACTTAACTTTTTAAAATTGAAGGTCAGAGTATGTGAAATAAATTAGTAATAAGTGAAATTATTACATTGAATAAATTGTAAATGCTTGGGTGGAGAAAATAGAATTTTGATTAAACCGAGAATAGTGTAAACTGACCACCAAAAAAAAAAAAAAAAAAAAAAAACTGCATAGTTCATACTATTAGTTGAATCCCATTTTTCCGCATAAGTAAATCAACAATACTTATGAAGTCCTAATATCTAAATCAATATTTATTAGAATTTATTAAAATTGTCAAGAAGAAAATAGAATCGAGGATAATTTTGGCCCAACATTATTGGAGACATGTAATTACAACCAAAAATGCAATTATACAAACAAATCTCAACTCAAAACACTGTTTGAACTCTGAAATAATACCAATGAAGATTATTGATAAAGCAAAACCTTAAATAAAACAAAACCGATTGGCAATTACAAATAAATTTCTGACAAATTCTTAAAAAGCGACATATTGCGCTCAGAAAGTAAAGCACGACTGCTCAGAAGCATTTTATTTTTGACTAGAGATGTCAAGATAGCATCATGAGAAGACCGTGACACATAAGATGCAGGATAATAGTCACAAAAACTTTGTCAAGTGTCAACCCCCAAAAATAAAACACAGTGCAAAAAATGATGCAAAATTCCATCAAAATTACATTGCGTTAACAAAATGCAGAACTTTGGCACAAAAATAGCTCCAATTCTATTGAAATCTAGGAAGGTATGTGGGCGGACTACTCACCAATATTAGCTCACATTGTGAACTTGTCTTGTTTCAATATCATGAAGCCTTAGCGTTACAGCTCTCTTGTGAGCTTCCAGCCCTTCGACTTCAGCCATCTTTGCCACGTATGGACCGAGCTTCTTCAGGCCTTCTTCCGACAGAGATTGAATAGTCATGTATTTGAGGAAAGAATCAAGCGACACTCCGCCATACATCCTTGCGTACCCATATGTTGGTAAGACATGGTTTGTGCCGCTTGCATAATCTCCAACACTCTCTGGTGTCCACTGCCCCAAGAACACAGAACCTGCATATCCAATCATTCAAAATCTAAGATCCTTTTATTAGAGAGGTGAAACACTCTATGACTGGATTATTATGCATTGGAGGACAATTTTTATATTTACTTCTTACACTTTGGGTTAAATTGCAGAAATGCTATATGACAAAGCACAAACAGGCATGAATTCAAGATTCCACGTGAAAGCTTCAGGACTCACATGCTCAATATAGCATATGCACAGATTGAGTTCTCATTAAGAACTTGAAGAATCTTTACCAAGGACTAACTGCCATATAAATCCTAACTTCTCATGCTTTTTCAGTTTTGTCCTGGCCTTTTGAATTTATGCATTTCGTTTCGTCTCTAAGTTTATTAACAATAACGTTAGCCAAATTCAGTAAGAAGTATGCAGATACACATTTGAAGTCTATAACTGATATAAAGGCTTCTTCAATATTTACATTATAAAAAAGTCCAGTAAGTAACCGATTTTGTCAATTCCTGCATCAGTTACTATATTCAGTTCAGTTTTTCATTACCAAATCGGTCAAATTGTTGTCAATTTCGAAAGTTGGAATATAATCGGCAATCTTACAATAACCAAGCCTTATTTCCAACTAGTTTAGACAAATATAAAAAACAAGCCACCACTTGAACACCACAAAAAAAAGAAAAGAAACAATCATTTAGCATTCGATTAAACTTAGAGAGAAGGTCAACAATAAATTCGTTACAATAATTTTGGGCACAGCACCACAATAAAAACTAGCACAACAGCAGTATTAAAGTAGCTGCTTGCAATTCATATCTTGAGCTTGTTGGGGAGATATCTATCATGAACACCGAATGTCCACAATTTCTATGTAATGGAAGAAGGTGATAACTAACACAGCCACCACTTCATGCAACCTTAATTTATTTGGAATAACTCTAAATCCTATATGAAACACCTTAATGACCAAATGAACTATTTTTGGAAAGAAATGATCTCAGCAACAAAAAGGAACTGAAAGCAAAATTACTGGCATTGATATTGATAGTCATAGAAGGATCAAACAAGATGATGACAATGAAAGGAAATTAAAGAAAGCAACAGAAGCAATCCTATGGATAAACCATACCTGCATTCTCAATATAACTCTCCCACTTTTCTGCATCTTGTACATTAATAATCAGGTGCTCAGGTGCATATAAGTTTGAAAAAGAAACAGCCTGAAAAAAACCAGACAGCAGCTTCTGCAGTTACCACAATGGATAGGAACTGGCAATAGTACAGATAAAGCAACTTTAGATAAGCAAGAAGCAATGAACAGTCAGTTAAGCTAAGAGGACCAACTTCAGCCATATCATGAGCAAAGACAGTGAAACTGTGGCCAAGTGCTTTTGAAGCATATTCTCCCCTTGGTAGGCTGTTACATTGCTTACTGATTTCCTTTTCAATAGCTTCCAAATCAACATCATCTCCAACAATTACAAGAACAACCTGGCTATCCGGGCCATGCTCAGCCTGGAACATGCAAGTAACTCTGGTGTAAACATCAGGTTGAATACAACAATGACCATATCATTAAAGCACCATGCATTTTCCGTGCAGTTAAATCAAAGTGTTCTCAAAATGAATAATTAAGGCATGCAGATTTGTCATAATGGCCAAGATACTGACTTAGAAAATATGAGAGGGAGAAAATATGCCAACAACTCGACAATGTACACTTATACAGAAGAAATGCTTAGAGTTTCACATTCAATTAACATTGAAACATGTTCATGTCTCTTAGTTTGTGAATGAGGATTTCTTGCATACTGCAACTCATTATGTTGAGATCTGGGCAGAACACATGATATAGGATGCATATCATATTATGAAAGCTGCAAAAGAGAACATATTTTGATTATTCTCAGCATTCTGAATTTATTTTAACTTCAGTTACTTCCATTTTGTAGGTTTCCTAGGACTCTTTGGAAAAGAGGGATCCATATTATCATTTTTTTAATGGTGTTATTTTCTACAAGGTATAACATTATGTATAACCCATTGAATTACACACACAGTAATCAAGTGCACCGCATGATAAAAAATAAAAGCATATCTATGTGCTTCACATGAACTGAGCACTTTAAGAATTGTATCATAACAATGAAAACAAAAAGGTTAGGCACCTGGGATAGTAAATCTGCAGCTATATGCACGGGACTGGCATGTCTATCGGCAATGACTAGAACTTCTGAAGGTCCAGCAGGCATGTCAATTGAGATCATTGCTTCACTGTTCTGTTTAGGAATAAAAAAAAAAAAATGAACTGAGGCATGCCAGAAATAAGCAGTCCCAGCATGTTCTTACATATCCCTTTTTGTTCAATGGGATAGAAACGTATCATTCTTGAAAGCAGCTTGGCAACATAAAAAAATAAATAAATAAATAAAAAAGAATAGTATATTTAGGATATTCTACCAAATTCTCCTTCTCAGTAACCCTAATTAGATTGGGCACAGAAAATAACGACCTTACTGGCCTCCTATATGACAGACATAATAAGTGTACAACAGATACTTACTTGGAGAATCATTTTGGCAGCAGTAACATACTGATTTCCAGGGCCAAAGATCTTCTCAACCTGAAAACTACAACAATAAATCCTTGTGTAACAGAAAGAAAATAAGGGAATATTATCTTACAATCAAACTTGAAACCTGTAACCACGAGGCATTAAAAGGTACTGACAAAAATGGTTCTTTTGTACCTAATCCTATGTTAACTGTTGGATTCTCCGTAAGAAAAATCATTAATGGGAGTTAGTTATATGATCATTGTTCCCCTATTTTTGAGACATTACCATATCCACAAAAACATACAAACTCAGAAACTATAGGCCTTCAAAGCTAAATCATTTTTGCAGATCTTTAATAATAATTAAAGTTAGAACTAGAAATTTACAATATCTTATACATATATGGCCTAGATGAATAATTTGAGATAGAGATCTTCTGATTCATCAATTCTAATAACAAGGAAAAGGCTTCAAACAGTAATTTACACAAAGTAGAGTTTCTGATTAATATTTCTTTTTCCTTCTACAACTATTTCCCTTGCCACATGCAATTGGAATTTCAATTTTTTTTATAACTTCATAAATTGCTGGCAAACCCAAAAATGAAGAATGATAGGATAAGACATTTTTCACCAATTTCAATATTAAGTATGGGCCTAATTACCAAAATAAAACAGATTTCAAAATTTCCACTTTTTGTACAAAAAATATAATGAATAGCACGATAGTTTCAGATTCACTTCAATTTCAGCATAAATAAAACATTTTATCATAAATATCACTAGACTTCCAAATTCATTTCATTTTATTACAAAAAAAAAAAAAAATTTCAATTTTGATATGTACAGCTCTTAAAAATTACCAAATAAGCAAGGTACTTCTGATAGTTTATTTTAAATTTTCACCAACACAATGGGCATTCTTTCTCACTTTGCTAATTTCCTTTATTTTCCAGTTTTTCAAATTTTAAAATTGAAGGGAATATTTTTGCTTTTGTTAAACTGGAGATATGAAAATACAATGTTCTGAAATTGAAATAAATCTAAAAGTTCAAGGCGATTTGTGATAAAACAAACAAAAAATGTTTGAGTTACTAAAATTGAAACAAACAAGCATACAGCAGCAAGGATGTACAAAAATAAAGCGGCGTCTTAGGAAATGAACAATCGAGAAAAATCAATGACCTTAGGGCAGGATTCTGTCCCCCAAGCCATGGCTGATATAGCCTGCAAATTAAATTCATAGTAAATGAAATCTATAAACACTGAGAAAATCCAAAACCTGGAATACATATTTAACAAGCTTATGTTCTCAAACCTGGGCTCCACCAGCTTTAAGGATGTGAGTGACACCAGCTTTCTTAGCACAGTACAATACTTCCTATATGTAAATCAAACTACTTTGGTAAATTTTTTGTCAAATCATATCTAAGAGACCGAAGAAAACATATGTAATCCTGACCTTGCATATGCTGCCATCCTGATTTGGAGGAGTTGCCAGAACAATTGTTTTACACCCAGCAATCTGTGCAGGCTGATTTGTAGAATACAAAAAGTGTAAGCAAAACGAGATCATGAAGAAAATGAAAGTTTATAGTAAATTCTAAATCAACTTGAAACAGCCAATATAATTATTATAATGCATCCAATCAACTTACAATTGAAAGCATGAGAGCTGTTGAAGGTAAAACTGCAGTGCCCCCTGGAACATAAAGACCTACAGAAGAAATACTCCTCGCCACCCGTTTGCATCTTACACCCTGAAATACTTTAACACAGTATGACTCATGGTTACAAAAATATGGTAAAAGAATGAACCAAGCACCGCAATTGACTTACTTCCATGTTTTCAACAGACTTTTCAGATACTCTCTGAGCAAGATGAAATGCGTATATATTGTCATATGCGACATCAAATGCTTCCTTAACCATAGAATCCAGCTGCAATGGGCAAAATGAAGCCAAGAATAATACAATAAGAAAATATCATTCAAGTTCAAGCATTAACAAAGGAAAATTATAAAACTGGTTCAACATGACAAATTAGTGGTTCAAGAAACAACTTCTGTTAGAAGCTTACCTGTGGGTCAGGAAGCTCGGATACATACACAACAGTGTTCTCCAGCTTGACTTTGTCAAATTTTGCTGTATAGCTATACAACAAAACATATAATAATCATGGGCTTGACCTTTTGTCTAAAAGAGGTAAATTGATAAAAAAAAAAAAAAAAAGGTTTCACTAGATGAAGTTTTAGATGGTAATTCCAAGTGGGAGAGGAAAAAAATGATTATAAACAAAAGTTTAAATTACATATATTCCCCTCACATTTGGCAATACTATTTGAATAGTTAACTTTAGGGGGAAAAATTATAATTGAATACTTAACTTCTCGTACTACAATTTGACCATAGTCTTTAACTTAAAATAACATATACTTTAGTCCTTATGGTTTCAGTCTTGGCAGCAATTCAGACCTTTTATACAAAACAACTTAATTCTTAAAAGCTTTAAAGGTCAATAAGATGTTATTGTACTTAAAGGCAGGGGATTAACATGTAACTGGAAGAGTGTAAGGAGTAACTGAACTTATGCAAATGCAAAGAATCATCTAAAGAGACAACTATTAGGGCATTTCTGTAGTTTACCCTTACAAACAACACTAACAATAATAGAAACAATAACAAGTGCTAAAAGTAATAAAATCAAGCACCAACTCTTTAACTGCAGCATCACCTCTGCTGCGCACATCATCCACAATGGGATTGACCTGAAAATTTTATAAAATTGGGATATAATCAAAAGTATTCTGAAGGAAAATTATAGAAGAAATTGCACAACAAAGACTTACAATGTTGAAAATTGAAGAGAAATCTATTCTTGGACGAGCTTTTAAACTGTCAATCTCTGCATGGGAAAGTTCTGATAATCGATAAGACTTCATCGCACACCTTATTCTGTTAAACTTTGACCCTATCAAGACAGAAGTAAACAAATAAATATAGGAAATTAACAAGAAGAAAATTAATACATAAATCTAGTAAAAAAAAAAAAAAGAAGAATTACAAGATTCCTAAATTGTCTGTCTAAGAAATAACCAATGGCTCACTTTCCATCAGCAGCAAGAATACCACATAAACTCAAAACTTGTAAACCAATACGAAAATGTATATATCTAGAAGCAATATTATGTCTATTTTCATAAGCAATGTATCCCGATATACAATATGCACTGGTTCATTCATATCTTCTTTCAAATCTTTATGAAGCAGGTACTCAACCGTGATGCTCGAGTCCATCAGAAACATCAAAATATTTAAAAAATAACTTCAATTCCAATTGCTTTAATCTTCAAGTGTATGTGTGTACCATGAGGGTATGAGCCCATAAGCACCAAAATCTTTAGAAAGTAAACACAATTCTCCTTGCTTGAATCTAATCGAGAGTGTGTGTATGCAGAGACATAGAATGATATTCAACAAGTAACACTCAAATTGCATTCTTTATTTAGTTGGAAACCAACAGTTTAACAAGTTGCTGCAGGTGCCCATCTATTAAT
This sequence comes from Euphorbia tirucalli, assembly GCA_039660915.1. Taxonomy (NCBI): domain Eukaryota; kingdom Viridiplantae; phylum Streptophyta; class Magnoliopsida; order Malpighiales; family Euphorbiaceae; genus Euphorbia; species Euphorbia tirucalli. The sequence goes on along the minus strand of CM077634.1, from coordinate 71,856,122 downwards.
TATCAATAGCTATATCAGTGTAAGAGGTAAACATATAGCTAATACAACTACCCATCATCATCATTTTCTGATAAACCACTCTGGTATCATCCTCTAAATCAAATTTCCAAATATTTAGCCGTGTGACTTTTCCTTGCCAAAATTATAAATTTTTCATTTTTCTTCCCCTAAAAAAAGCAATAGTAAAATTATACCAACTAGGCAATTACCAAATGTAAGAGATGTAGAATGAGAATGCAAATGATGAGAGGAAGCAACTAAACAATTATACCTCTAGGAAAACAAAGTTGAGAAGGTAGATATGTGTGCCTTGACAATTGAAACTGAAGAGTCAAATGTGGTTTACTCAAGGAGTTGATTTGGTGAAAGCATACAAGCTGAGAATCCATCACACCTTCAATCAGATTAATAAGACTATGAAAACACAACCGAAAACATATACATACGACTAAAGATTTTAGATCCTGATTATTATGTGCTAAAGCTATGGCACTACATAATTGATTTGAACACATTGAGTAATGAGGATCAGCCCATTTCCATAACCAATAAACCAAAGTCACAATTACTTAGTGTACTATCCCGTGCAAAAATCTTCACAAAAAGGAAGAAGAGCATTTAAAGAGGCAACCGCAAACAAAGATCAAGTATCTCAAGCAGATTCTGATATAGCTTTTTTAAACTTTTTTTGTTTTTTACAAAATCTACATTGTCATTATTTGTGCATGAATGAATACACAAAATATAATCTCATTGTAGAACAATATAAAAATTTACTATTGAAAACGAACAAGAAAAGTCAATAGTCATTCATCCTCTGAAATTCATTTTGGAGAAGCCAATGTTATGCAAATTAAAAACACATTGAGGATACAAGAAATCAAAAGGGTATTTGTTTCTCAAATGGCTTTTACTACAACAACCAATACACTCAACTGCTAGAATTTTGGGAAACAAAATGGATTACAAAACTACTTTCAATGTTTCAAAGTCAGGGGCCAGTACCTGTAGAGCATTATTAAGTTTTTCATGTTTTATAGCGATTAAAAAAAAAAAAGGGAAAGCAATTAGACATTCACATTTCTGTTAAAATACTATCACTTTACGAGGAAATTAGACATTCAACAGCCATGAAATAGAGATACAGATGGAAATGAACCTCAGAAGCTAACGCTTTCGGATAAGGACGGCAGCCTCAGGCTAACCGTGGTGTGGTCAGGGGAGACTTCCACAAACAGAGCTCAGGTGGAGCTCAGGCGAGTCGCGGTTTCAGCTGCTACTGCGAACGGTCCCTCCGAGCTGACCGTCTCGTTCTGCTTTCGAGCAGTGGCCGGAGCCCAGGGTCCAGAGAAGACGCAACAGCAAATGGAGATTGGACAGAGAGGACGGCAGAGTCAGATACCCAAGCTTTTTAGGTTTCTCAAAACTATCTTCTTCGTCGGAACTTAAACAAAGCCGTGAAGCCTGAAGCAGCGGTGAATCGGATCGGTGAAGGAAAGAAATTAGCAACTTTTGTTTGGAGTTGTGTTTGAAGTTTAAGTGAAGAGTAACGAAGTAAGTGGTGGGTGGAGGCGTAACGCTAACATGATCGATATAGCAGATGGGGCTTCTGTTTAGAATTCCAAAATTACTTAAAAACCCATAGTATTAAAACTAATTACATATATTTTGGGTAAAAATATTATGTGGTACATGAACTTTCACCCTACTAACAGAATAATATATAAACTTTAAAACTAGACATAAAAGTACATCAATTTTACGTATCGTTAACATAAAAATCAAAATGACTATTAGCCATAAAAAATTACCTTTCACCGTAATTATAATAGGTTACAGACGTCACGTCAGTGCTATTAACTTCTTTTTTCCTATTTTATCCATTTTTTCTTTCTTTTTCTTTTTCTTTTTCCTTCGTTCTCCCCCGTTTTTTCTTTCTTCCTCACCCTTTCCTGTTAATCGTTCTTGTCCTAGAAATCAAATGGATGTGGTGCAAGCTGTTTACACAATCCATCATACATCGGTATTCTTGCAGAAATACTTCAATTGATCAAATGTAAAACTACCCAACATCAGTCCCCGCAGCAAGAACATTTATTCTAGCAAATGCTGATGTGGTACCCTCTTGAGAGGCTTTTACAGATCAACTTTTATTTATTTGTATAGATATTCTCGCATATTACTGCCGCTCTTAAGTATCACACCTGAATTGAATTGGCGTGCATTATTTGTTGAGAAAAAAAAAAAAAAAACCAACTTCGTCAAACCTGAAAAATTTTACATGGCACCCATCCAATCAAACAGTATGGACTAATGTGCCCTAAGAGAAGTTTGATCTTATTATCTGAAAAACCCAGTAATCAATTAAAATAAAGTTAGACAGAATGGAGCTGATAACTCACTTAAACTAGAGATCTCGAACTGTAGTCTCAGTGAACTCATTAAACTTTTTTATTGAGAGAGTAAATTGCACATGAAAGTAGGGGCAACAAATCTCCATACGTCAAGTGAAATATGATTTCTTAAAGGCAAAAGAATTCAATTATTTTGTTCCTTAAAAACAAGTTCCTTTGAGAGAATTGTAAAAATTCAATGGAGACAAAGCAATAATGAAAAACACATATCTGTTTACACCAAATACACCCTCAACACCCAAAGATGCCTAAAGCTAATAACAATGAGATAACAACTTTGGTTCGTATTTAAAAATTTGAAATAGTCAGTTGGTGATAAAGATCTACAGGGTGTACTATTTCCCCCCACCAAAAAAAAAAAAAAAAAAAAAACTGTTGATATAACGCAAAAAAGAACAGCAGCAGTATATAATTGAATTCTTAGGGCAGTATCCATTTATATCACCAGTTGAAACACCATGCAGCGAGCTTACAGTTGATGGCCCATACCAAATTTCCACCAGCAAACAACATACGTGAGAACATATGAAGGTGCTCCTCTACGGATTCCATCAAAGAGGAGCGACAAACAAATTTGACGCACCACCTGCAGAGAACTTCAACTTTCTGGACAAAGTTGTCCAGCCAAATAGGCAGTTGAACATGAATAACTTCTAAATAAATACATTTGAATCAATTTGCTGGAGATTAGGGAAAATCTGCCTCAGAGTGATGGCATAGTCAGGAGATTTTGCCTGCAACATGAAGTATGTGGAGAGCTCAGCAATAAATTACAACATCAAGAGGAAACACCTTCAAAAGTTACAGCCAAAGAAGCGCAACAGTTTTGAACAAGCTTTGGAACATGCTGAAGTAAAATGTCTGATAGTGCCAAACCCATCAATTTTGTTGCATCATGCATAAGTACCTTTCCTTTTATATTCTATTCCAAGTAGCAGACAAATAAAAACAAAATATATGCACCCCAAATTCTTTGTTTGCAGAAGTAACTTGTAATTATGCTATCAATTTTGTGTAAGAAAGGACAGTACAAACTTCTGTTCATCTAAACTGCCAATTATAGGCCAATAAAAAACCTAATATCTGTTCAGCAGTTTTAGCTGCATCAGGAGCAGATTGTGTACCTGTTCCTATCGGAAAGTAAAGGAACACTAGTGTTTTTATGAAGTCGATGATTAAATGTAAGACATGTCTATGATCAATTCAATTTTTGACAAACTTGCCACAAGCGATATGATTATATTGCTTTCCTTAGTTGAGTATGAACACAAGAACAGGACAAGTAGACAATTAGTAAGATAATAATCCACAACATATTAAATAACCAGGAAACATGATTGATCAGATTATAATATAGGATGCAGATGCAATGCAATTAGAATTTGGAATAATTTAGGTACTTAAGTTGTAGATTTTCGTACACAAGGATTGTTTTCTAAGTAGATTGTGGTTAGTTTCTCTCTTGAACCAGCAACTGCCTCAGCAATGCCTTCGAGTGATTCTATTTGGTTGTCATTGAGCCATAGATCTTCTAACCTGTTATCGAATGTACAGCCAATAAGTAAGATCAACAATTGATTATGCGAGTAAATACCCTCAAGGGCAGGAATCAGGAGTTTACATACTGGGTCAAGTTCTGTATGTCATCGACTGAAGTCAGCTTGTTAGATGATACATCCAGTACAGAGAGATTTACCAAGGTTGCCAAGCCTTCCATTTTGGTTATACCGTTATGACTTAGATATAGCTCCACTAAAGCAACACATTCCTGGAGGGTAAAAGAAAATAAATAAATAAATAAATAAAATTCAGACTGTAAATTTTATGACATATTGAGAGTATTCTTCCCTACAATAGTATGAATAAAACAATTTTCAAAGTTACCTCAAGTCCTTTCATAGAAGTTAAGCGATTGCTTTGTAAACTTAGCTTCTTGATACATTTCAGTCCACATAAATTAATTGTTTTTATACGATTCCGGCCCAACCACAACTCCTCTAATTTTGTTAAATTGTGCAAATTTTCCATTACCTGGAACAAACAACGATATCTTGTAGATTGAGACCATGCCACAAAATATTCAAACTTATATGGATGGCTTATCCCTCATCTGCATTCAGTTAAATTGATGTGCCTTCAACTCTTAGTTTTTACAGATGCAACATTTAAGATATGAAAGAACTGACCCGTAATCTGTTGGAACCGAATTCGAGTATTTGTAATTGATATAGATGGTCAATCTCCTCCATTGCAGTAACTTCATTTTTTGATACATAGAGTTCCTTCAGAGTATTGGAGACCTTGGCTAATCCTTGTGTCGACCTGATTTCATTGAAAGAAACATCAAAAACCAAGAGGCTCTTGAATATGCTAACGTCAGGTATCTTCGTTAATTTATTATCTCTCAGCACCAGCTCCTGCCACACATGGAAATTTTTTATCTGTCTTAGTCCTCACATCAAAATAGTCAATATTGGCTATACTTAAAACATAGACTAAAATATACTTCAGGTACTACAAAATTTTTGAAAGGACCAAAGTTTCAAAATTCGATAATCCATAAATTGTTAAAGCTTCCATAAAAGCCAAACTATTTATTTATGAGAATTAGCTAATTTGTTGATTCTTTGTCGCCGTAGTAAATAGAAGAAAATATAAAATTTGCCAAGTCTAGAATCAAAATAACCGAATGTTAGCACTACAACATATTAATAATGAGAATGTAACATATACTACAAACTCAACACTGAACACAACGATATGAAATACAAAGTAATAATGATAGAAGATGAAAACTGTAAACAAATGAGTCCTATTTCATGTCTTTCTTTTGATTTGGCAAGAAGAAAATAAACCAATTTAGAATTGCTTCAACGAGAGTTAATGATAATGATTTCTAGCATTTTCCCTGCAAACAAATGGGACCGAGAACAAAAAGGAAGTTCAAGCAGTAAGCTAAACGTTACCTCGAGGCCGGATAAAGCTTCCCAGGTAGATAAGGGCTCAATCGCGGCATCGTCTATGAGGTTTTGCCGGAGAGAGAGCTTTTTCAATTTTGAGAGATGTGCAATTCTACGGTCCAAGCTCGATAAGCGATTTGCAGTCAAGTCCAACTCAATAAGAGCCGGAGATAACTCGATTGAGTCGAGATCATGTAGCTGGAAGCTGGTAAGGTCGAGTGCGGTGCTTGAAGGATCGATTTCAACCGTTTGATCTTCGGCAACGGGATTCGAGTTCCCCGGTGATTGGTTTGCGGCGTCCATTGGAAAGAAGCTCTCCGTTTGTATTGGAAAAAGATTAACGGCAAGTGAACTCCGAATATGAACTCGCACTTCGATTCTTTCTGCGTAGCGATTTCAGGAAGAAAGATGTTTTTGAATGGGCTTAGATATCTGGGTTTTGAGATGATTTGGGCTCATAAATGGGCTTGTGCATTATGTTGGATGAAGACATATTTAGGTCCGTAAATTTTGTTCAATGTGCAACTAGACATGTTGACTCTTCAATTAATTTAATTTTATAAACTAAGTCTTTGGTTATTATTAGTGATAAACACAAAACTCGATTTGATTAAAATAGCCCTATTTGTTTCATCTAACTCTAAAATTAATCTTATTGTTACTTAAAATTAAATTTTTATATTTTTCTTATAGGTGCTTATATTATGAAAGAAAACTACTTTTAAATTATGTAAAATACAAAATATTCAAAGAAGAGTAATATTTTTTTAAATTTATTTAATTAATCAATTCAAGTATTTTTAAGGACCTTTTAGATGGATCATTTATTAAAATGTTATATGCATGATTTAAACTCGAAATTTTTAGTTTGAGCGGCTTTTAAATTTTAACACTCAAGTTAGCCTTTTTATGTAAAAAAAAAAATTGTTATTTTGAATGGTTAAGATTCTTAGTTATTTAAACTAAGCAACCTTAATTAACAACAATAATACTCTTTTTTAATTGAATTTTATATTATCAACTAAACTTTTTTGGTAGTCAATAATGTAAGAAGTTTAAGTGAACAGACAAACAGAAAAGGTGATGGACTAAGGATGGTTTTTCAACTATATTCCTACTGTGTTCATCGGCCCGGACCTAATCGGAGTTTGCAGTAATGCAAATAAATAATAAAACTCAAAAACTTAGCTTATATCTAATAATGATACATATGAATAATGAATTCAATGCGCCACCTTCTTACCGGCTTCGACAGATCTTCAACATCCAAACGCCAATTCGTTGCTTACAATCTCATTCATACTCTAGCTTTAAACAAACTACCTTTTGATACCCAAATACCAACGAACCCACCACTATCAAGTCAATCAACTCAGGACCCAATCATAGCCATAGCAAATAACCTATCAGATTGCAGCAGCTTGCAAGAATTGAATCAAATTTACGCCCAAATTATCCGCACCGAGTTGCTAAAGTTTTATCCTGATCCATTTCACTGGAACAACATAATAAGATCTTATAACAGACTAGATGCTCCTGCCAAAGCGCTGCGAGTTTACATGTTCATGTTTCGAGCTGGTGTGTTGCCTGATTCTTATACTCTTCCGATCGCATTGAAAGCTGCTTGTCAAGCTTTCGCTATTGAGATAGGCAGGCAGCTTCATTCTATCGCCATAAGGGTCGGACTCCAGTCCAATGAGTATTGCGAGAGTGGTTTCATCCGTTTGTACTCGAAGTCCGGCGAATTTGAAAATGCTAGTAAGGTGTTCGACGAAAATCCAGAGAGGAAGTTGGGTTCTTGGAATGCTATTATTGGAGGGCTTGCGCAAGGCGGGTGTGCCAAGGAAGCGATTGAGATGTTTATAAAGATGAGGAAATGTGGGTTGGAGCCAGATGATGTGACAATGGTTAGTGTTACTTCTGCATGTGGAAGTATTGGGGATTTGAACTTGGCTCTTCAATTGCATAAATATGTTTTGCAAGCGAAGAGATATGGAAAGCCAGATATTTTGATGCTGAATTCCCTTATTGACATGTATGGAAAATGTGGTAGAATGGATTTAGCAGGTAGGGTATTTTCAAAGATGGAACAAAAAGATGTTTCATCTTGGACTTCAATGATAGTGGGTTATGCAATCCACGGGCATGTAAATGAAGCAATTTCTTGCTTTCATTGTATGAGAGGAGCCGGAGTGAGGCCTAACCATGTAACCTTTGTTGGATTGTTGAGCGCTTGTGTCCATGGCGGAAGGGTACAAGAAGGGAGGAAGTTCTTTGATATGATGAAGAATGTTTATGGGATAATGCCACAGCAGCAACATTATGGTTGCATGGTGGATTTGTTTGGCCGAGTGGGATTGTTTGAAGAGGCTAGAGAGATTATAGAGGGGATGCCAATGATGCCAAATGTGGTCATATGGGGGTGTTTGATGGGTGCCTGTGAGAAATTTGGAGATGTGAAAATGGGGGAATGGGTAGCTACGCATTTGCAGGAGTTGGAGCCTTGGGATGATGGGGTTTTAGTGGTTTTGTCTAATATATATGCTAGTAAAGGTTTGTGGCAAGAGGTTGAGAGGGTAAGAGGAGGTATGAAGCGAGAAAGGCAAGCTAAAATTCCTGCTTACAGTTTGGCAACATGCTCCAATTGAACTACCTTTCCACCTTGTTTGGCTTCAAAACACCAGCTAATAACCTTCAATTTAATTGAATCATCTATCCACATCGTGGGAGACTGCTGTAATGCTAAAAGAGTTTGGTGTAAGTTGATTCCTCCCCGTTTATTATGTCTATTTATAGCTCTGGCTCTAAGTTGGATTCGATTAGTACTGTCAACATTCAGCAAGATTGCTCTTGGAATGGTATCCCTTGGCCAATGCTGTTCGCCACAGCAGCTTGATGGATGTGTGGAACTGGCCCAATACCTGAGTTCTTTGAAGGAAATAATGGGGGCGACAATAAGGTTGGAGTTTCTTATCCTTCAAGCTAATGATATTTATCAATATTTCAAAAGTCTTTAACTTGATGAATGCTTAAGCAATAGATTCTTGTAGGGTGGCAACCTCCCAAAACACTTCTCTTATTATTTACTATCTTTTAATTTTTATGCTACTATGACTCGTTAAGATTCTCTCACAAAAATAAAAGCTTGTGACAAAAACAAAAGCTTTCAAATATTCAAATTGTCACAGATATATTACCAAGGATATTTAATAAAATTTCAAAATATTAGCCTACATGATACTAAGAAAAACCTTCCTGAATAAATAATTAACTAGTCCAAACCCTGGACTATGCCCAGGATCAATTTAATATTATTTATAAATAAAAATATAAAACTAAATATTTAAAGTTATTTAAACATGAATTATCTATTTTTTTTTTTTAAATTATTTGTAGTTCTACTTTAAAGAAAAAAATCAGTGCAAAGCGTATATGTAACATTTTAAAATATAAGAAAATAAAATATGCAAGTAATATATTAATTTGTAAATTAGAATGTACAATATAACAAAATATATTGTAGTAACTACAAATAAGTAAAACATTAAAGGAAGTATGACAAAACATTCATCACTGCCAGTATCAATACTGGCTCTTAGGTTTACCATTCTCTATCTGTTACCTCTGGAATGCAATCCTGTATTCCAATTCATTCTGAAGCTTAAGTTCTTTTTCAAGCATGTAGAACTCACACTAAAATAAAGTATCATCTTTTCAATGAAATCCAATTAATATACAAATAAGCAAATAAAATTTTGCAGATGTCTGCTATACACACGTCTCTTTCAGCCCAAGGATCTTGCTCAAATTAGTAACCAGAAGAGCTTTGTTGTATAGATATTGCTTTTAAGATGCCAAGACATGATAAAGAAGCACCAGGACCACACATTAGCTATTAAGAAACATTTGACTAACTATATATCAACTGAAAAGCGTTCATGATAATTGGTAAACTTCCATCTCACCATAAAATGAAAAATACTCCCATCTCCACTAGTGATTATAAGTTTGTTTACAAAGTCACCATAATTAGATATGCTCAAACAAAATGATAATGTTGAATTTGTTTCTCTTTATTGTTACCTACGTATCTAGAATTGAAAAATTACCTCAAGGCTAATATATCATTTGCTATCAGTACTCCCATGAGGCTGGGAATCTGAATTTATGAGTCCATAAAGCAAGCTGTTATTTACTTTGATCTGATTTTAAAGAAGCTAAAACTTCATCCACTCATTATCTGTATTCATCACAGAGTTTGTTGATGCAACCTTTGTCCGTTTGAGTGGTGAGATGAGTAAGACAATGGTTCGGCCATCCATATGACTAAGGATGAGAGAAGACTTTAATACAAAGATGCAGATGGCTAAGGTCTTACAGACCGAAGGCATCGGTTGTATGTCTCCGTATGTCGATGCTTCATTCCAAAGTTCCGTCATTAACTAATCGATTTTTGTGTTGTAATACACCAAGGAACTATCAGTGGGCTTGCATGATAACTTGAAATTTTTATATATTTTGCTCAAAAGTAATATCAATTATAATCATTGACGATAAAAACTTGCATAGCATTGAGAAGATAAAGATTTAATCCTTGAACATTTTTATCAAAATGCAACAAAATATGCAAATCTTTTCCCATAGTGTAGGATGAAATCATAAAAAATAGATTTGTACCTCTATACATGTCAGCCAATTGAACAACAACAGGGGAAACACACTACAAATACTTAATATTTGGGCCTAAGATAAAGAAGTTGACACATAGTCTGAATTAAGATGATTTTTGCATTGCACCTTGTTGATTAACCCATCCTCAACAAGAACAAATTCTTTGAACAACAGTTTGATGTTGAGCTTCCTGGATCAAATTGGCAGAAGAAATGCATAAGAAGTCGACTAGCAAAATGGGCACAAAAGTTGAACCAGATCCTAAGACCTTGCTCTAATGGCCTAAACTTTGATATATATCAATAGAAATTGGAAAGAACTATTGAAAGGGGCTGTAGATTTAGAAGAGTCGTTAAGGATGGTAGCAAATTACCTTCAAGAAACCTCAGACTAGAAGATTGGTCCCCAAAACAAAGCTCGAATCACATTGTTTGACGACAATGAAGATGACGATGACAACATAATGGATCATAAACAACTTGCTCAACCAATGTTCTCATTAAGCCTTCAAGGAATTCTCATCATATTTAAGAAGCTGCAAGGAATGAACTTAATCAAAGGCTAATGGCTTTGACTTACCGATCAGAGAATACAAACTATGACGATGACAAAAATGAGTAAGACACCTTAAGTTCAGAGGCTTCCAGCTAGATATAGTCTAAGCAAGCGAACTCTTGGAACAAAAAGTCACTCAAGCTCAACAAAAATCCAAATCAGAAAAAGGGCGAATTCCAAATGTGATTGCAAAACTAATGGGACTTGAAAAACTTCAAAAAATGATGATTCAAATCACATCATAAAGAAAGAGTCCACTCATAAGGAGAAAGTTGAACCAATAACTATGAAGAAAACTAGGGAAGGAATCACCACACATAGGAAGGCAAAAGATGTTGGGCCAAGATGTTGGAAATACCCTAGTCCCGAGGCATTGGTCCTTGTGTTTGTATGATACATTTGAACATTAATATGAACTCTATGTATTATACAATTTGTGTCAAGAGATAAAGGCATTAATTAATTTATTATATGTCTTGTGCTATATTTTAAATAAGAGTATCCAATGGACATATCCATATCCATGTTGTCAAGTGTCATGCACTTGGCAGTAAGACTATGGATAGGGAAAACGATATGGCCATAAAGTCATCCGTAGTTTGTTCCAATCATGGGAATGAATGGAACTAAAGACTATTATTAGCCTGGTTGTATGGCGGTGTCTTACCGATCATAGAACATGGAATGTCAACTAGGTTAATGGGTACATGTAAAAAGGGCATAGTACTGGATCGATCCACTTAACGGGAATCTACATGGTATAGTATCACAAATGATTCTCGTGTAGTACTTGTATAAGTCCTTTGACCGGACCATATGATGGTGCTGCATGTGAAGTGGCACACTTTGTTGTACGCCTAACGGGCCTGTAAAAGGGTGTCAAGTATGGGTACGTTCGGGTGTGTTAGTAAACATGGCAGTGCTATGGATATGCAGAAGGGAATGTCACTCAGTGATTTACTGAGATGATATCACTGGCCTCTTGCAGAATGTTACTGATAAGTGTGCGGCTGTTGGATCTTGTTTGTGAGCATCAGTTCATTCGGTATCAAGTAAAGGTCCAGACACAAAGACGGTGATACTTCCATGCCTCTGTGTTGGACACCGATATCAGCGACATGGGATTTACAAGTTCAAACTATAGGGTTACGTTTTCAGTTAGACTGCTTACTCCGTCTTAATTGGGGGCTGCAGTGGCTTGCTAGAGCCCGCCTACAGTCTGTGGGCCTTGGCCCACTGCCAACATAAAGACGGGCACATTGGATCATACACATTGAACGTCTGGACTTTAACAAGTCGGATTAAGTGTGTACTTGTAGTATACACGTTTGAAGAGAGCGACTTATTAATTATATTATATAGGTCAATTGGAATGATCAATATATTATAATTGATATTTATTTTGGCCTTCTCATAATTAATTCAATGAATTAATTTATGGGATTATTTCCTAGGTGGAAATATTTATACAGGTATAGGTTTACATGTATTTCATTTTATGTATGTCTAATTTAATCCATTGAATAGGTTAAATGAATTTTAATTTAAATGTATGCAATGTATTATATGGTATAATATATATACGTACATGTTAAATTGAAATTGCATTTGAAATTAATTAAATCAATGGAATTAAAATTGGGCTTAAGACTTAAAATGAATATTCCCAAATGAATTGGAATTGTGTTGGCCGAAATTTGGTGGTGAAATGGGAAGAATGTGAGTCATTTTGTTGGACAAAATGTTATGAACGAATGACTTATGGTTGCAAAGTTGGACTTTGCATCTTTAGATATTTCTTTTGTCATCATGATGGTAAGAATGATGAGAGAAAGTATCACATTCATTTCATCCTTCCTCGGCCGAATTATGCATATAGAGTGAGACATTGTTTGACTTTGAATTCTTATGCATAATGATGTGATTTTTGGTGAGTCATTTTGGATGAACCAATTAAGGGGTAATGAGTCATTAGTTTGACAAGTGAAGTTGCAAAGTTGGACTTAGCAATTTCTTCATCATCTCCCATATTTGGCCGCCCACTTTAGGGATGAGATTGGGAAAAATTGTTTTTTGGCTTTTAAGAGTGAAAACATTTTGCCCACTTTGAGAGTAATTTCTTTTGGTAAGAAATTTGAGCCCAACTTGATAACTTGGTTTATTTCTTTTGGAAAGAAATATAGGACAGCCATATAAGTCATCTTGGGTCGCCCCTCTCTCCCTCTCTTCTTGTCATCCGAGTTGCTAGCACGGGTTTCGGTCCGAGAGCCGTTCGTGTACGCATCGGTGGAGGAAATCTACACTTGATTTCTGCAGTCCGCATCCGTCTCCTAGAGAGACCTTGTGGTAAGTTTTTGAATCTCTCCTCTTTATGCTTTAAGTTTTTGATTTCCACATCTTAAGCTCCTGGGACCGGATTCGAGGAAATCGACGCGGATTTCCTCTTTTATCGGTCGGTTTCCTGTGACGAATCCCAACACAAGACTCACATGAATTACAGGCGCAAAGGAATTTATCAAGTCTAACTGCTAACTTTAATGGGACTATCCATGACAGAAAACCACCTCAAAAAGATTTTGAGAGGAGGAAACTAATGAGCATGTTAAATAAGGCCGTCGATAAGCCTCAAAATAAGCATTAAACAGGAAGTCGAAAGGATATCTAGAGAAGGGAGAAAAAATTAAATAGTGCAAAGTTGAAGAAACAGAAAGGCAATGAAAAAAGTGAAACTAACTATGCTTTAAAGGGAAATGGGGAATGCATATAAGCAGCCATTGAATAACATTCCAAAGTCTCCCATTCATCTTCCATTTCAACAACCTCACATACTCCAAAATTTTGAGACACATGAAATGAAGCACCATGCAGAAGAGAGAGATCAACAAAGCAAAAAACAACATATTCAAGCAAGAGGGAAAATAAGAAGTGAATGCCAGACTTCTCCAAAACCTGTGCAAGTTTATGTGCATTTGCCAAGAGACCTTTTGGTTTTAAGCCAACAAACATGTAGCAATGGAAGCTCCAAAGATTTGAGTAGAGGAATGCAATTCATGGACTTATCAAGTACAATGCATTAAGAAGATGTAGCCCAACAAAAAAATTCTCTTAATTTCTCTTAATTTTAACATGAGCACAGAAGATTTGATGAACAAAAACTCAATTCAAAAGTACTCCATAAGAAATCTGAATTCTGGTGTAACAAAAGAAAAAAAAAATATAAGCATTATTACAGCAGACAGGGAAGAGAAAAACACAGAAAAGATGAAGGTAACAAAAAGTAAGACTTGTCCAATGTTTGATGAACTTGTGACAAGAAGTGCAAATTTGCACAAGTTTCCAAGGACTTGGAAATATCAGTCTCCTGTGTTGCAGGAAGTTCAGCATACAAGGCCCAACAAACTTGTTCAATCTCATGAAGACCAACAGGTCCAAGGAAGCAGAGGAAAGGATTCTTAAATCTAACAAATTACAACTGAATCAAGGTTCCAACTTTTGCACTGCTCCAGTTGGCATTGAATGCCAAAACCTAAAATAATAGCTCCAAATGGACATGTAAGCTTATTTTTACTTCAATTTTACATCATATTATTTAAAAGAAAATACTAAAGTAAAATGTTAAATTATTCTTGCAGGTAAATGATCAACAATCAAAAACTTCAATCTCTCAGCAGTGAATACAATCCACTCAATCGTAAGTAGAAGAACACTACATTTAGTTTACTTTTTGAGATTATTTTTCTTATCTATAAATAATGAGCATATATTTCGTGATTATCCTTTGTCGATAATTCAATTTTTCCTTATAAAATTGACACATAATATTGTTAAAGAGTGTGAGACCAACTTATAATACCACCCCCTTAAAAAATGGCTTCTAATTTCAAAGTTCATTGTTGGATTTTTACAGGAATATATGGAGGCAGGATAAACGTAACTAGAGAAAAGATATGACGCCAGAGCCATTAAAGAAAAACGAAAATAACCTAATGCAGATCCTGATAAAAAGTCAATTATTTCTTAACACAGCATAAACACTTTTCAAATTTAGGGCCGGTTTGGGATTGCTGTTAGTGAAAGTACTGTCAGTGAAAGTTGAGTTTCATTGCTTTATTTAAAAGTAGTTTTAAATATTTTTCAAGTGCTTTCCTGAATACAATCTGACTTTTTACCAATTGTGCATTTGAGGCTGCTTTCTGCAACCCCAAAAGCAGCTTTCAGCCAAAGTAAGATTCCCCATGCTTTGGCTGAAAGCTGCTCAGCTACCCCAAATTGGCCCTAAATATTCGTCTTGCCATTATGAAGGCAGCAAACTCATTTTAGATTGTGGTTATCAAGTAATCAAAAGGAAAGAGCTTATCCATCATCCTTTCATGACCATTTATATCACTTCTGTAACAGTAAGATCTGTATGATATGATAAAAATAAATTGCATCATTATGTCTACAACAAGGATCCAGATGTGAATTGTATGTGGGAATTAGGTTGGCACAATTTGATGTTCATGTCTTTAGAGAAACAAGATGTCGAAAAGCATTTACCCCATGGACTTCTTGACCAGCTGACTAGAGATTCTTATTTTCGCTATGTATGATATATTTTGAAAGCACTTTTAATGGAAATCAAATTAAAATCTTAACTTTTGTCTTATCATTTCTTGATAAGTTAATAAATTACTTTAGAATCTAAAATGCCATATATATTAAATTCGTATTATTAATAGATCGAGTTTAGTTATATTAATCTAAAATATATACTTTAATAAGCAAAAAGAAGTTTATAATATGGAACTAAAGTTCGCTTATTATATAACTTTTTCAATATTCAAAAATATACTATTATTCAAGGTTTCAATGTTTTAAAGATTAATTGTTATGTCTTATCTTATATGACTTTCAAATTTTTCACAATTCATACATTAAAGTGAAAATAGCTTAAAAAATAGTTGGAAACTTTTTTTTTTTTGCTCCAAGAATATGTTTGTGCAAAAAATATTTTAGTACTTTAAGAGTGCCTTGGTCATCAACTAGTTTAATTATAGAGCTTTAGATTCACATTTAGTAGTATTTTTTCATTAATTTCATTTAGTAGTGTTAATATAAACAATATCAATCTTTAGTATCTGCTTTTTTAACATTCAAACTTCGTGGATAAATAGATTTAAAAAAAAAAAAATTGATGGTTAAATAATAGAAATAGTTTGAAGTTTGAATAAAAGTCACGTGATGTATTATTTGAATCAAAAGGTATCACGTGCCATCCTATTTTGAACCTAAACAAACCCCCGAAAACCAGAAAGATCTCTCTCTCACTCTCTCACTCTCTCTCCCCTTCTGAATCGCACCATGGAAGCGATACTCATAGACTGTGTAAACAACAGTCTACGCCATTTCCTGTACCGGAACGCCATTTTCATGTGCGAGCGTCTCTGCGCTGAGTTTCCCACTGAGGTAAGAATTCGGTTCTAACTTCAATTGCTTTTCAATTTCTCTTTTTCTTGAAGGATCTTTGCCTTTCTGTTCTGTTACTAAGAAGCCGCTGGAAAATAGAACAGATTTCATTTCTTTCTTTCTTTTTTTTTTTTTTGCACTTTTTTGTCTGCTAAAAAATCAGAATGTTGATGTGGATTTCCAGTTACTATGCTTATTCTCACTGTTTCGCTGCGTCTAGAAGGAGCATCTTACTGTAACCGACAATATAGGTTTTTTTTTTTATATTATAAATTTTTAGTTGTTTAATTTACAAACCAATATCTGATAATTTTAGCTCCCTTTTATGTTCTGTTTTCAGAATATATCAAGATTGGTTAACTATTTGCTACTTTTTTAGTAGTAATGGTTGTATACTCATGTGTATCGGCTAATTAATTGCTAGGAAGTCAAAAATTCAGAACTTGGACTTTAGGAGTTAAATTAATTGGTAACATAAACTGTGTGGCCCTAACTCTTATTGTTTTTGGAGTTTTATAGAACGCAAATTCAAGTCACATTTGTTACTAGAGCTTCCACGGTGCTACGTTGCGTGGCTTTTGTATTATTTTGCCAGACTGGTTTATTATGGTTATAGGGTGTTGTGATGCAAGCTCGGAGATGATTAAGTTTCACAATTCATGAAATTTTGGTTGGACTGAGGATGATGTTACTTATTGAAGACATGTGTTTGTATCATTACCTGTTTTGTGAATGGCATCTAAATTATAATACACAAAACCATTCCTAAATATTCAGGCTGCTTTTTGTATCTGAGTCCTTCCCCATGTCATATTGATGGAAGAATCAGCTGTATGGTATGATTAATTTTTCTCATTTGCAGACAAATTTGCAATTGTTAGCAGGATGTTATTTGCAAAACAATCAAGCGTATTCCGCATATCATATTCTAAAAGGTAGCCTAATTAATTATCGACTCTTCATTTGATAGCTAGTTGTTAATTTTTCATGCTGTTAATCTTCATGTATTTTTCAGTTCGAGTTTATTTGTTGACACAATTCAACAAATGATGTTGCTTATTTATGCATCTTTATTCTTATTTGTCTATTATCATTTGAAGGAACACAATTGGCTCAATCCCGCTACTTGTTTGCAATATCATGCTTTCAGATGGATCTCTTGAATGAAGCTGAAGCAGTTTTATGTCCTGTTAATGAGCCTAGCGCAGAGGTACATAGGACATCCTTGATACAGAAAACAATTTTTTGTGTTATTTATAGCACAAATAATGAAGAATTAAAGATTTTCATAACAAGTTCTATTTTAAGAAAAAAGAATTCTTATAGTTTCTTTAATTTAAAGTGGATGTACTTTCTATCCCTATGCCATGAAGTTGAGATATTATTAGTTTCTATGTTCCTGGTTTTTCTTTTTGTTTGTTGACTTCCTTTCTAGGACAAGGATGTCCTATTCATCAACAGCTGTTGTTTCCTTGCAGGTTCCAAATGGTGCAGCCGGGCATTACCTTCTTGGACTTATTCACAGGTTCTTTGGTGCATTTCTTGTAGATTAAATGTTGTACCTCCCATGACTTCCTGTCTTTTGCTTGATTTATTTTAAGTAAACGTTAGAGCGTCCTTTGTAGGTTATTCTTGTTATAAATATAGCTGTTTCTGAAGATGGCTTAGAACTTCTATAATCTAAAGTGCGGGTTCTATTCTCATTTAACACCATAGAATGGAAAAAGTTTAAAGTACAAGTATTATGCTATTCTTTCTATTACCACTCAAAATTACTTTGCAGTATAAGAAAAGAGAGGTGGCAGAATCGTGTTGATGTTTGATGTTTTATTGTTGGTTCAAGTCTTGTTCTCATTTGCTACGTTTTTGGTTTTAGAAGTTGTAGAACTTCATAATACCCATTATAACCTTATTCAGAAATTTTATTCATAAATATTTTTAACAAAGTGCTTGGTGTAGCCTTATATTTGAATTTGGATCTCGATCTTTTGTAAGGCTCATTTGTCAAAGCATATTTGGCTCAGGTATACTGATAGAAGGAAAAGTGCCATCCATCACTTCAAGCAGGCTTTGACTATAGATCCTTTACTCTGGGCTGCATATGAAGAGCTGTGTGTTTTAGGTTTGTTCAAAACACTACTTGTGCTGTAATACCTGCATTTTGGCTTAAATTTGAAGATTGTTATTGTAGGTTGAGAAATGCAGTTTGGTTCTTTTACTGCATGTGTTTGTGTTTATGTGTTATACTTAACTTCTATATAGGCCTTTTTTTTCTTCTATATGTTCCTAGTAATTTGAATCGACATCTTGCCTTTTGAGTGTTGTAGGTGCCGCTGAGGAGGCGACTTCATTTTTTGGTGAATCAGCTGCTCTTTGTATTCAAAAGCAGTATGTAAACCATGCATTAGCTTCCCAGAATTTGCAAATCTCCAATGAGGATCGTAATTTACCCTCAGCTAAAAACTTTACCTCAGGAGATGTTAGTCCAAGACAGTTAAAACATGTGCAAGGGAATAATCTACGAGATATTCCTGCTGCTGCGACATTAGGAGGATCTGTTAATCAATCTTCTAATGGTGGCCCTCAGAACTTACCATTTTACAATACTCCTTCACCAATGGCTGCACAGGTATGAGAATATGCATTGCAACAAATTATGGGTTGATGGGAAGTTTGCAGAATCTCCATTTGCCTTTGTCTTTGAAGACTTGTACAAGTTAATATGGTCTCTTTTATTCTTTTGTGCAATTACCTCCTTGCTTCTAATCTTCTGTTGAAATTGCACAAATCACATATGGCTTTGATTGATGGAGAATAATATGTGAGTTTGTTTGTTTGTTCAATTCTGGCAGTGTCCTATGTTTCTCTAACTTTGTTTGTTTGTATAAAAGTCGCTAAAACCTCTCTATTGGACACTTTCTTGTGGCACTTTGGGTTTTTGTTTAGGTGAAATGATTGATTAGCTAGTAGAAAGTTGAAATATTAGTGATTGGACCTTCCAATTTCCCGTTGCAGCTTGAGCATTAGATTCCATTTGCTTGCATGAAGAGCGCAAATTAAATTGAAGGGTTCCTTCTTGTGGTCCTATTTATTGCTTTTCATATCCTGTCCTAAGCTTGTTTCCCCTAATCTTAATTGCAGACTTATATTTGCTCCAGAAGCAAATTCTTTTTCAGTAACTCTTCTTTTATCCCATTTGTTCACTTTTGTGTTTTATTGGTCAAAATTTGTGTTCCTCTTGGACTTATCACAGTGTTGATCACGTTTGTCTGATATGTTGCTGTGTCCCATTGGTTTTACTTTGTCAGCATTTCCTTTGATATTTTAATGTTTCACACTTACATATGATGGCATTTGTTCTGCTTTCAAGTGTGTATTTCCCAATGTATATTGTCATCATTGGTCTAAGATACTTGCCATGTTGCAGCTATCAGGTGTAGCCCCGCCGCCTTTGTGTAGAATTGGACAGCCAAATGGTCCAAATCCTAGCTCCCTTGTCACTGATAACACTGCAAGGTCAACAATAAACTCCAATATTCAAGCCCCTCGAAGAAAATTTGTTGATGAAGGGAAACTGCGCAAGGTTGAAACTTGCCCGTTCATATTCATTCCGCCTTGATCTTTTAATATATCGTTGCTTTTTTTCCTTTCTTTCGTATTTGTGTTTTTCTTTATCAGAAAGCAATGTATTTATTATCCTAGATAGGCTAATTCTATATTTCCACTCATTCACTTGGCAATTGTATGGGACGTGACCAAACTACAAAGGACTTGTGAACTTGTACCCACTAGACAAATTGGTCCAAATTAAATTTTTTGGACATATATACATCTGCACTTTTAGTTCGGGACAAGTCAAACTGAGTACAAGAAAAAGGACGTGCATGTAACACATGTGCCAACTGTGGTCCACTTTTTTGGACAAATATTTTTGTTTCTATTTTACTGTATTATAGGTTTGCCTTGAGTATGAATTGGTTTATTAGTTTCTAAGCTGAGATTTAGCATGCAAAATTATGAAAATAAATGTACTCTAGAAGGTGTAAGCTGCTAAATTCTTCTGATAATATTTTTGACATAGGAAACCAGATAGTAGTTTACCCTTTTACATTTTCCTGGTTTTACCTTCATTAATCTGATTGCAAATTTTTTTGTCATGCACTTGTAGTTGGGACTTCCCTTTTATGGGCTGATACCTTCAGTTGTCTAGCTTCGCGGTGTCTGTGTAATTTTCCTCTATTGCTTGACCCTGTTTTTGTGTCGTCAAGTATTTTCTATTCTTGATTAGATTATTAGGATGTTCATATTTATCCGTGTACTCTAGATGCCCAGTTCATTTTCCTCTATTGTGCTTGTTTTCAGATATCTGGGAGATTATTTTCGGATTCTGGCCCTCGACGAAGCACAAGACTTGCTGCTGAAGCAGGGGCTAATTCAAATTCAAGTGCCACACTAGTGGCAGGAAATGGAATTAGCAACTCTTCTAAATATCTTGGTGGTTCTAAATTGAGCTCTATGGCTTTACGTTCAGTGACAATTCGTAAAGGACAGTCATGGGGCAATGAAAATTGTGATGAAGGTGACTATTTCTTGCAGTCACTTATTTAAGGAGCTAGGTTCTCTATTACTTTGGATGGTTGATCGGGGTTCATTCCATATTTTATCTTTTGAAACTGTAATAGCATGATAAAAAAGTAGTTTCATTGTTACTGGTATTCAGCTTTTTTACTTTAATTTGGACCTCGACAAAATTCTATTAAGTTGATGGACAATAGTTTCCCTCTTATGAGGATTGTATAGCCTTGCTCCTGGTGAGATAAATCTTTTTTTATCAGATTCAATGGGAAAAACCCAAAGAAAGGTTTTTTTTTTTTTTTTTTTCTGATAGAAGTTGACCTTTTAAGCAATCAGGCAGAAAGACCAACTTTTTGTGGTATCGGCTGACTCTCATTTTGACATCCATATCTTATTTGTATATATTGAATGCATCTAAGTTCAAAGCCTCTGTTTGCTTTTACAGCTATTATTGATCTTTTTCCATCATACTTTCTTCCTGCTTGAGATTTTTAACTACTACTTATCCAAGTCTTTCTATTTCCTTTAATTAAGGGATACGCAATGAGAACTTTGATGATTCACGTGCGAGTACTACAGCGAATTCTAGTTCTTCTCCCTCTGTTGATGTGAGATCTCTTGAATCTGAAGGAGCATTTACACCAGTTGGTGGAGTTATGATGAGTGCTTCGAGGGTCTTAAGTGGTGCTTCAGAAATACTAGGCCTTCTGAGATCTCTTGGAGAAGGCTACAGACTTTCTTGCTTGTACAGGTGCCAGGTATGATGTGATGGTTTCTGAAGAATACTTCTGTTATTACACTTAATTCCTGGACATTTACTAATTTCAAACGTTTTTTGAATACGGCAGGATGCATTGGATGCATATATGAAGTTACCCCACAAACATTATAATACAGGCTGGGTACTTTCTCAGGTACTGCTATTTGTTGAACTTTATCATCCAGTGATTTTTTACATGATTATAATGCTCTTCCAATCTGCATGTGATGTACTACTTGACATGTTACTTGGTATTTTCAAATACAGGTTGGAAAGGCATATTTTGAATTAGTGGATTATTTGGAAGCTGACAGGGCATTCAGTCTTGCCCGTCGAGCTTCACCGTACAGTTTGGAAGGACTTGATATATATTCTACTGTCCTTTATGTGCGTATTTTAATCCCAATTCCTTCATGTGTTTTGTTAATGTAACTGTGTTATCATTATTCTATTGTTGCCTTGCAACTGAAATAAAATGGTGATGTTGACTTGTAATCTCTACATAACCAATATAGCTTATTATCAACCTGATATCCTCATAAGAAAAGGATTAGCTTCCCTGTTGACTGTTAAAACTCCAAATGGCTATGACGTGTCTTCTATCATTCTCTTTTTCGTATTTTCTATTTATCAATTCATTGCTTGATTAGAAGTTGTGTTTACATTGGTTGCAGCATTTAAAGGAGGACATGAAGTTAAGTTACTTGGCTCAAGAGCTGATATCAACCGATCGCTTAGCTCCTCAATCCTGGTAGTGTTATCACCGTCTTTCAATTATCTTTTGCAATTTATACCTTGCTGTAATTTCATGCATATTAATGCTTTTATCTCTCACTAGATACATAGACATTACCAGCTTAATATTCTCCTTTTTGGAATTAAGTTCTTGATTTTTCTTCTGTATTGACCTGCATTTCTATAGTTTTTTTTTTTGTTTTAAATTTTGTTGGTCATTCCTTCAGATGCTGCTTGATTTCAACCTCTTTTCTTTATCCTTGTTATGCATTAAAGTTCAAAATCTTGCAATTGACTCTCAGTAAACTAGGGGTGGTTGGTGTTCAATATTCTGTAACGTGGCCTCCAAAGTAATATACTCATTTTAGCAGCTTCTGTTTGGATGTAGACATCTTTTGTTAATTGCTGTAGTATGTTAGCTATAGGTGTATAATGATTGCTTCTTGTGGCATTAATTGCATCCATAAATGTTGCAGCACTATGCTTGATACAAATTTAAGGGTTGGATGCCATCATCAGTCTCATTCAGTGTCTTGGAGTTGTTTCCATCATCCACATAATTTTTACTCACAAATTTCCTTCCACTGAAAATGCAGGTGTGCCATGGGAAATTGCTATAGTTTGCAAAAAGACCATGAAACTGCTCTGAAAAACTTTCAGCGGGCTGTGCAACTTGATTCAAGATTTGCATATGCTCATACTCTCTGTGGTCATGAGTATGTTACTTGGTTTTTCTGCTAATTCAAATATGACGATTTAAAACACGAAACTTCAGAAGACTTGGAATTTTCTGTATCTTGAAATTTGCTTTCTAACTTGATTAACTTTATATATCTTGAATTAAACTTTTGCTGCAGATATGTAGCTTTAGAGGATTTTGAGAGTGGAATTAAGAGTTACCAGAGTGCCCTGCGGATTGATGCTAGACATTATAACTCTTGGTATGGACTTGGGATGGTCTATCTCCGGCAAGAGAAGTTTGAGTTTTCCGAGCATCACTTTCGGATGGCTTTTCAAATAAATCCACATTCTTCTGTTATAATGTCTTATCTTGGAACGGCTTTGCATGGTCTAAAGGTTTCACACTTGGTGAATTGATTGCCATATTCTGGGATGCTTTATTGAAATCTTTCGACAATTGTCTAAATGTGCTTTATTTCATATGACAGAGAAATGCAGAAGCTCTGGATATGATGGAAAGAGCAATCTTAGCTGATAAGAAGAACCCTCTCCCCATGTATCAAAAGGCCAGTATCCTTATGAGCTTGGAAAGTTTTGAAGAAGCTCTTGAAGTTCTAGAAGAGTTGAAAGAGTACGCCCCGCGTGAAAGCAGTGTATATGCTTTGATGGGTAAGATCTACAAGAGGCGTAATATGCATGACAAGGCAATGCTTCATTTTGGCCTTGCTCTGGATTTGAAACCATCTGCAACTGACGTTGCTACAATTAAGGTGATCCGCCTTATTTCACTTGAAATTCTTTTGGGATTGAACATTATAATTGAAACTAGACATAGAATTGTTCGTATTTTCTTTAGTTTGTTTTTTCTCTTGGAGTTCCACACTAGAAATTTCTTGCTGTGTGTGTTCTTCTCAGCATTCAATTTAAGTGAATGAGTCCTTCGCCTGCTGGCTGCAGTTATTAATGGATGCAAAATATGCGCAATATACTTGATTGATATCATCTTGGTTTTTCCTTTAGCTTCACTGAATCTAAAATCATATGATTTTTATTTGGGACTGTCTTTTGGTTTGCTGTTTTATGCTCAAGCTGTTCATTTTTGTACTTTAACAGGCGGCCATCGAAAAGCTGCATGTACCGGATGAACTAGAAGACAGCTTGTAGGAACTACACGAAAAGTAAGTTGCCAAATTCTCTGGCTCAGACCTATTCCGAAAGAGAGATCGCCGGCTTGTGCTTTCGACCAGTGTTGAATAAAATCGCTTCATCGTCAATGCATTTTCTGCGTGGGATGCCTCTTTCAATTGGCAGGCAGGCCAAGGTAATTGTTTACACAGTTGATCATTATGCTGACAGGACACTTGAGCTGATAAAGTGCCGGAAACTGACATGTACCAGTAGATACTTTGCTATATACGGAAAGGGAAAATTGTTGTAAGATTCATATGTAGTTGTTTATAGCTGTATTTTATTGTTAATCTGTGAATTCTAACTCCAAATTAGAAGTTACCTCGTGGATTGTGCCTCAAATTTTGAATCCCCTTATCTTTAGGAGACTGAATTGTAATCAGGTGAAATTAATGAAGTCCTGTGCTTATTCCATTCGTAATCTTTATCATTTTATGTTCCATTTAGTTTTTATTGGGAACTTCTAGTCCAGTTTTTTGCATGATTGTTCTGCTTGTGTCACAAATTGTGGAATGGGGAAGACACGAGGTGACGTTCTCTTTGTTCTGATATATCTGAATTCTCACTGTATTATGTTGTTGAACTTCCATTATTTTTATAAATTAAGATCGAGATTAATTATTTTAGGGCAAATGAACAAAAAATGCCATGCTTCAAGGAACTTTGCTGGTTAAAATCACGGCAATTGTATGATCTCTCTTCATTAGTTATTATGTTACTTTTTATCAATGTTGTTGATATGATATATATTTGTTTTGTCCAGTTGATTTTTGTAAGGTCTTCAAACACAAAATTGTTCTTTCACTCATTGAGTTTTTTTTTTTTTTTTAATTTTATTATAGCATTCAAATTATAAATGCATTAAAATAAATAATGTTAAAGAGAGTCTCTTCAAGAGATTTTTGAGTATAGAACTTTTTAATATATGAGATAGAAGGTTAATTTTATCTATAAATATATTGTAAGCGTCGGAATTTTCCAAAAAAAAAAAAGTTGTTGTGCCACGACTGTAATTACAGTCGTGGAGACTGTAATACCAGAGCAGGTACAGCAGCCCATACCTTGTGATATAAAAAAATTTGGGTTGATTAGAGGAGCAATTAATGCTTTGTTTTGGCAGCAAGAAACACCAGCAAATAAAAGAGGGAAAAGAAGGAAGGAATAAGGGGCTTTTGGGTCGCTAGAACTTAACAAGTTTAGGGAGGGAAATTGAGAGAGAAAAAGGGAAGATAAAAAAAACCCACACAAAACCCAAGCTTTTTCTCCTCTTTTTCTTTTGATTCTTAAGTGTTAAAGTTAAAACCTGATAGAAATCATAGGTTAATAACTTGACACTTAAAACTCAATCAATTTCAGACCTTAAACTTACCAAAATCCTTGACATTTTGGAGATTTTTGGACTTGGTTTTTGGAACCTCAACACAAGGAAAAAGAGGCAATTTGGAGGTGATTGGAGCGTTTCCAACGGTCAATTTTACGGTGGATCAGCGCCAAAGAGGTAAATATACTTCAAACATTCATTTTTCGGTGTTTTCTGAGTGATTTGGTATGTTTTGGTGTATACAAACTCAATTTTTGTGCTTGCTGTTTCTGGAAATCAAGAACAGTCGTACGAGTATTCTTGATTTCCCTCTAAGTTTTAAATTTTGCTTGAATAAAATTTTAGCGAAATCCTACGATTGGAAGGATTACAGTCTCACGACTGTAACCTCCGTTCAATGGCAGAATTTCCAGTTTAATCTCAAAAAATTCCTAAAAATTCTAAAAATTCAGAAAAATCAGAAAATCATTAAAATGAATTTTGTTGTGTGCATTCACGACCCTAGATTTAATTTTCAGTATAATTGCATTTAGAATAATACAACGACGGAAACCCAATTCTCCCGAAAACCGACCTACCTCACATGTGAAATTAAAGTAAACCGGAAAATAAACGTTTTCAAAAATGATGTTCTCACAAAACAAAAAATACAGGGACGTTTCAAAATGTTTTCCAGGTCTAATCGGGCCGGTTAGCTGAGCCGGCCCGGTTATCCCCCAATTGCCTGTCCCCTAATTCCTTAAAATCCCATCCTGTCCTACTTGAGTCCTATCTGTAGTGTGTCGTAAACTGTGTTAACTCTCTGTTTTGCAACTTTTAATTTGTTTAATTTTTATTTTTGATGTATTAAATAGATTAATTCGTGTATTTTAGGCGATTGTA
This sequence comes from Euphorbia tirucalli, assembly GCA_039660915.1. Lineage (NCBI taxonomy): Eukaryota > Viridiplantae > Streptophyta > Magnoliopsida > Malpighiales > Euphorbiaceae > Euphorbia > Euphorbia tirucalli. The sequence continues at coordinate 71,829,932 of CM077634.1, read as the reverse complement.
ATTTTTTTTATTATCGTGTATTTTAGGCGATTGTAAAGTGAGGTTGAGAGTTTTTATTTCCATTCGATCGGGTTGTAATAATTTAATTATTTACTGCTTTATTTTTATTTTTATCTGTATGTGCGACGTGTGATTTAATTTAATAAAATCAATTTTAGAATTATGAAATACTGTCTAAGAACATTGGTCAATTTTATTTTGATTAGACACGAAATAGGGGACTTATCCGGACCTAGATCTCTGGATAGTGTAGCGGCCTTTCGTCCGGTTCAGCTACATTGAAATTTCCTGGTTAAGCTGAGCCGAGTGGCGACTCCTACACTATTTATCGAGACTTAGGTCTCGATTCTTTTATGAAATAATTTAGTTTTCCAAAAATGAGTTTCCATTCTAAAAAACCCCCACGCGTGGGAGGGTTGCCCGATCTCGAGGCTCCCTTCCGAGAGAGTTTGCGTTCCGTCAAAAACGTCGTCCTCTCACATATATGTTATGTTTTAAAATTTTGATAGAAAAAGATATAATAACAAATATAAGGTGGTATAAATTAGATAGGTAAAATCGAGGGGTACAAATATATTTGATCAAGAAGTTATAATTGTTTATCTTAAATTTTAATATTTTTAAATTACATTTTTTCATAAAAAATAATAATAACATTTTTCGTTTATATAATATCATCTTAAAATCATTTCCACTAATAGCTAATTTTAAAACAAGCTTTGGATTAAAACAGCTAGTACAGAGTACTAATTTTTTTATTTCATCTTATGTTAAAAAAAAAAAAAAAAAAAAAAAAAAAAAAAAAAAAAAAATTATTATGAGTCCTTAACCCATTAATAAAGGTCCGCGCAGCAAGTCCAAATCCTAAAAATATAAGATATAATATATATATATATATATATATATATATATATATATATAAGGAATAGTTCACGAGAAAACATTTTTTTAATCAATATTCAAGAACGTAACTTGACATTTTTTATATTAGCCACATAGATTATTCAAAATCAATATTTCGCATTCAACTAAAATTAATAGGATAATTGTCAAAAACACACCTCTGTTTTAGATTTTGTTTTGAGACTCTAGCTTTTCAAAATTACTTTTATACCTTTTTTTCTTTTGTAATTGTTGAATTTTTTTTTTTTTTTCTTAATTCTTTTATACATTTTCTCTTACAAAAATCTCTTTCAAACTTCTCAAATTTAGCCAAATACGTGATTCTACTTTATCCACAATTCTCTCTCTTCTTTTTATAATTTTTAATCTAATTTTGCATTTATCTTTCAATCCATATATTTTTTAGTCATGCGACTTGAGAAAGTTTTTTTTTTTTTTCTCTTCGAAACAATATATATATGTAAATATTTTTTCCGATATTTTTTTTTCACCAAGTGTAACTTATACCTTTATATCTTAAAGTATAACTAAAATATGACTAAGGTATAACTCTTATAATAGTGTATTTTGTAATTTCTAACCTTCTACAATCATACTTAATGCAAAACGATATTGGCCAAAGACTTTAATTAGATTTTAATTTTTTATAACTTTTATAGTGAAGGCTGAGTTTTTATTGTGATTAATATCGAGTTCAAAGCTCGTGGTGTTTTGCACCATAATTTCAAATTATTAATTAAGGGCTGTATTGGATGTTGTATAATCTATATATATATTTTTTTCCAATTTTTTAATTTTAAGAAAACAAAAAGATTTATTTTGTTTTTTCAAACATTTTTTTCTTTTGTTTTTTGTTTTTCATTTTTTTATTTTTATATTATTTTTTCCTATTTTTTATGTTTTCTTTTTCTTTTTTTACTTTCTCTTTTCTTCTTCCATTTTACCGCTTTTTTTGTCTTTTTTTTTCTCTTCTATTTTTTTTTTTTATTTTTAAAAATGTCTCTTTTACTTTTTCTTATAGTTAAAAATTAATTTTAACAAAAAATATTCATAGCTACAATAGGTAAATTTACTTATGATTTTAAAAACAATGGTTTCATATATATTTTTAATATTTTCTTAATCATGTATACATCTAAATAATTTTTTTTTTTATAAATATTACTGAAATTTTTTTCAAATTTATTAAAATTTATTGTGGCGTATAAAATTTATTATATAATTAAAATTTAATCTTGTGGGGGCCCACCACAGGTTCAATTTTTTTTTTTTCTAATTTCTTTCATTTCATTTTTTTTAATTTTAAGAAAATAAAAGGATTGAATTTTTTTTTCATACAATTTTTCTTTTGTTTTTCTTTTCATTTTTTTATTTTTATATTATTTTTTATGTTTTTATTTTCTTTTACTTTCTCTTTTCTTCTTCCATTTTTTCTTCTTTTTATTTTCTTCCATTTTTTTTATTTTTTAAAAATTTCTTTTTTACTTTTTCTTAGAGTTAAAAATCAATTTTAACAAAAAATATTCATTAAGTTTACGTATGATTTTAAAAACAATGGTTATATATATATATATATATATATATATATATATAATATTTTCTTAATCATATATGTATAATTAAAATTGAATTTTGTACGGACCCTCCAAATGATTCAATTTTCTTTTTCTTTTTTCTGTTTTTTTCTAATTTCTTTTATTTCATTTTCTTTAATATTAAGAAAACAAAAGGATTGAATTTTTCATACATTTTTTCTTTTGTTTTTCTTTTCATTTGTTTTATTTTTGCATTATTTTTTCCTATTTTTTATGTTTTTATTTTCTTTTACTTTCTCTTTTCTTCTTCCATTGTTTCCTCTTTTTTTTTTCTTTTTTTTCCTCTTCCATTTTTTTTATTTTTTAAAAATATCTCTTTTACTTTTTCTTATAGTTGAAAATCAATTTTAACAAAAAATATTCATAGCTACAATAGGCAAGTTTACGTATGATTTTAAAAACAATGGTTTCATATATATTTTTAATATTTTCTTAATTATGTATATATAATTAAAATTGAATTCTGTAGAGACCCACTGTCATGACCTATCACTCGGAGCGTGACCAGCGCTAGGGAACGGGTAGACTTAATGCCACTGGAACCCGTAGCAAACCTTAAAACCATAATCAATATTAAATGCACAATCATACAATAATTAAATTCATCACGTTTGTCATATTCAAGCCTTTTAACATACTCAACTTGAAACATAGTCTTTATTCTGGCACTACGATATAGAATTTAATACATGATATATGATTAATAATAAACCTACATAATAAAAATAACATTTCCCGGAAAAAGGTCTTGAGCTGCAACTCACTTCTAGTATAATTTATATTCTAAAAGTAAAATTATATATTGGGAAATGATGATCTACTCTGAATTTTTACGTGATATAAAAACAATTTAAAATGGTTAAAAAATTTTATTTTGCATAATTTATTTATTTATTTATTTATTTATTTTTCTGAGTTAACTATTAATACTAGAATTAGATAAGTATTAAATTATCGTTATAATTTTTAAAAATACTTGTAGAATGTTTGTAATTTCATTTAATGTATTGAATTATCATTATAATTTTTAATAATTCTCGTAGAATGTTTGTATTTCATTTAATGTATTGATGTAATAGGTACCACTGTAACAGTACTGAAAAAATAATTAATTTTACAAAAAAATTTAACTGTATTAAAAGGTATTATCAGTGTATTAGAAGTTATAACTAATGTATAATCAGTGTATTAGTGTATCAGTAAGTATAATAAAGGTATAATAAGAGTATCAAATGTATAACTAAAATATAACGAAGGTATAACAATTGTATAAAAGTATAAACAAGGTATAATAGAAGTATCAAATGTATAACTGTGAGCGGACGACCTAAAAAAGGGAGGGACGAGACGAAGCGAACCGGGGAAAAATGAACGGGGTTTTATGATTGGATTTGATGAAAACGGGTTACGTGTCTTGCTTTAGGGAAAACTATTAGTTTGTTTAGAAATTCTTTTTGTAGAAAACATTTTCCCATTTTATTACTGAAAGACTTCGAAACCTAAATTTCAAGATCAGTGACAAAGTCGCCATCCGGATCAGCTCATCCGGGAAATTCCGGTACAGCTCCCTACCGAGTATAGGCTGCCGTACCTAATACAGAGGTTTAAGGTTCGGGCAACTTACCAATTCAACCTCGAGCTTGTACTCATTTTATAATTTATATTATCATATTTATTAAATTTGTTATATTTCTCTACCCAATTTTGTTTAATTATCAGCCGATGCTCATACAAATGACAGAAATAAATTGCAGAAAAGTAAATTATGCATCCAAATTATACAAAAATAATAGAGGCCGCTTATACAACCAAATTGAATAAAAAAGAAAACTCTCATCCCCACATTACAAGTGCCTAAAATACACAGGTATCTAAAAATTTACAAACGCCTAAAATACACGAATTAATCTATTAATTACATCAAAAATAATGAAAAGGGAAATAAATGCTGCAAAACAGACGGTTAGCACAATTATCACACAAACACAAATAGGACTCACACAAGACAGAATTGGGATTTTTAGGAACGGGGGCATGCATTTAGGGGATAGTCGGATCAACTCGGCTAGTTGGCTAAGCTAGACCTGGAAAACCATTTTGAAACGCCCTGTAGTTTTTTGTGCTGGAAAACGATTTTGGAAAAATCATTTGGCTCGGTTTCGTACAAATTTCTATATTTCAGCGGGTCTGTTGTCCTGGAACTCGGGGTTCCGTTCGTACGGGTTTCCTGATTTCAACAATCATCTAGAGTCTGAACCAAAAACGATCTGATTCTAAAGACAGCATCGTGCGATAACGTCCGTGTGGGTAGTCCCGTGATTTTATCTCCTTCTGAGAATTACAGCCGTACAGCTATGACTAGAGCCGTGCGGCTCTGATTAGAGCCGTGCGGCTGTAATACCCAAAACCCGAAATCGGTTTTCTCGTTTTTTCGAAAATCGCTATTTTTCTCGTTTTCGATGTTTCCTAAAGATTTTTGTAGGGTTCGGGGGTATGTAAATGCAGGACGACGGATCCGATTTGGATCGAACAACCCCGAAATCCAGAAAACAAAATCCAGGAAAAAAAGGGAAAACCTAACACCCGCACACATAGAAATATGAAAACCGCAGTTTGATAGTGCACGGATGTATTTGGGCCGAAATATATCACAAAAGAATGATCAAAATGGAAAACGGACTGCTTTTGGCTAATTCGAGGGCTTTTTCGGGTTTTTGCCCAAAAGGAACACAGCCGTGTGGCTGTAATAGAGCCGCGCGGCTCTGTTCCAAGAGACTATAGCCGTGCTACTGTATTCTAAGAAAACACAGCCGTGAGGCTTTGTCGGGGCAGCCGGTTTTCCGAAAATTGACAAGACAGAGGAGAAAATGCACAAAAAGACAATGAACACAAGTTTAAGACCTCTCAGAGTTTACCTTGTTGTTGTTCCAATGTATTAGACAATTAGAAACGGATTAAAGAGCCAGAATGTGCCTTGAATCCGTAAACTTCCCGAAATTCTGAAAACGAATCCCGAATCAATCCGAAACGAACCCGAAAATGTGTCCGGACGAGTGAGAAACGGTCTAGGATTCTTACTAGGTGTTTTTGGATGTGTTTTGGGTCTTAGTTTTCCGGTTTCTCTCGGGTTCTCCTTCTCTCTTTTTCTTTCTTTTCCTTTCTCTGTTTCTTCCTTGACAAAAAACTGATTTTTTTTTATCATCCCCTTTTGTCCGAAATTTTTTTTTCCTTTTATATCTCTCCCTCTCTTTTTGTCACCTCACATTAATGAGGCTCAAAAGAAAAGAAAAAAATCTGGCTGCAGTATTTTTGAGCCGAAATCCCTTCTTTTCAGCCAAGTTGTTCTGCTTTCGCAGGGCAACTTGGCCGCCCACCAGATGTTGGGATTCGTCGTTGGAAAAATAACGTGGCACAGCGGAAAATACACCATTTAAAATTTCCTATAATCCACCTATCGTGTCCAATTACCATTGATTAGAATAAAACCAAATTGAATCAAGAGAGATTAACTCACCGGATTCGTCTCTTCTAGAGACTGCTGCAGAATCATTTCTTGAATCTGCGATCTCTAAAGTCTGGTGCATGACCAACTATTGAGCGGGAACCGGTGCTAGCCGAAGACGCGAAGGAATGGAGGTTTAATGCTGGGATTTTCGGCTGTTTTGCGGCTGCTCTTGGTGGCTGAAATTTCCAGCAGTTAATTAGGGTTGAATTAGGGTTTTATTCCTTAAGTGTGCCCTTATATAGACACCTTGTCTAATTGGGTTTTAATTAGGTTAATTAAACTCAAGCCCACTAGGATTATAATTACATAAATAAATTTTAATTAAAAAGTATATACTATGTAATTTAATTCCATTTGGCTAAAGTTAATTAGCCCTAAATAAAATTAAATCACACTTGAGTAAACACAATACATGTATTTAATTTTCCTACCTAGTAAAATTATTTAATTAATTGTTTACTTTATGTAATTCAATTAATTGATAAATTAATTAATTACATTATGTAAACTTATTAATTAAATTAAATTCAACCCAATGTTAATTAATTACCTTGACACCGAATATCAACTAATTAATTAACGCATTCCTTCCAATGTACATTATATGTACAATTTCTATAAGTTCCGGCTCAGTTGATCTATGTGCATGATCCTATGGGTCTGTCTTTATGTTGGCAGTAGGTCCAAGGCCCACAGACTGTAAGTGGGTTCTAGCAAACCATTACAGCCCCCAATTAAGACAGAGATGCAGCAGTCTTTAGAAGACACTCACCCGATAGTAATCTCATAGTGTCATTTGCCTAACGATATCGGTATGAATAAACAAGAGGCATAGTGTCTTGTTTATTATATTTCTTGATCTTGAGTTGACGGATTAATCAAATAACCACCCACTTACTTGGGTATGGCCATACACTTATCAGTCCCACTCATCAAGTGGCTAATGATATCATCTCGGTGTTACCCGAGTGGCAATTCTATCACTTCATCATCAATATCAACATGTTCACCAGTCCACCCAATCATACCCGTATTTAGCATCCTTTTACAGACCTGTTAGACGTATGTCAAAGTGAACCGGATTCTATATTGATATTATAATGAAATCTGGTCTGAGGACAAAAGAGACCTCCTCAAGAAAGACCTATGACGCGACAACCATGTGGCTTTCTTATGCGAATCGATCAAGTCCCATGTCAACGACACGTACCTATATTCATGACTGACTATACAAGTATTATGGCTAGTTAAGAACTACCATACAGTCATCGAATATACAAGTCTGTGGTACTATTCGTTCCCACGATTAGAACAGACCTGGGATAGGTTTTATGATTATCAATCAATGGATACTCTACTCATATTATAGCACAAGATATAAATGAGATAGATTAATTGCCTTTATTAATGTGACACAAATAATGTATTCATACAATGAGTCTTAATGTATAATACAAAATACAAGAATCCAATACCCTAAGAACTAGGGCACACCAACACCAGAGCCGCACGGCTCTAAGTGTTAGAGCCGTGCGGCTCTGGATCTACAGCCGCGCGGTTGTAGTTTTGAAACTACAGTCGTGCAGCTCTAGACAGAGTTGGGGCAGACTCCCCTAATTTCTACGCTCACATCTAAACCCTGTAATCACTCGAATGACCTTTTTTGGGGTTTTGGATCGCGGGCGGTTCAGTTTTCGGAGCATTTGAGGCATTCCAGGCGACATCCTGCTCATTCCCAAGTCCGACTGTTTAACAGGTAATAAATGATTCTCATCAGGAAGGTCGAGAAAACCCGTGCTCACAATAACACTATTACAATGATTATACCTTAATTATACCTTAAGATACACAATTACAATGGTTATACTTTAGTTATACCTTAACTATATCTTAAGATACACTATTACAGTGATTATACCTTAGTTATACCTTAGCTATATCTTAAAGCACACTATTACAGTAATTATACCTTAGTTATACGTTAAGATACATTATTATAGTGATTACACATTAGTTATACTACCTTAGTTATACCTTAAGATACACTATTACAATGATTATATCTTAGTTATACCTTAAGATACACTATTACAATTATTATACTTTAGTTATACCTTACTTATACCCTAAGATACACTATTCAATTGATTATACCTTAGTTATACCTTAAGATACACTATTATAGTGATTATACCTTAGTTATACCTTAATTATACCTTAAGATACATTATTACAATGATTATACCTTAAGATATATTATTACAGTGATTATACCTTAGTTATACCTTAAGATACACCATTACATTAATTATACCTTAGTTATACCTTAAGATACAAATGTATAATTAGTTATATCTTAGTAAAAAAAATGTTAGAAAAAATATATACATAGATATATTGTTTCAAAGAGAAAAAATATATATATTCTAAAGTCGCATGATAAAAAAAGATAAACGGATTGAGAGATAAATGCGAAATTAGATTAAAATTATGAAAAGATGAGAGAGAAATATGGACAAAATAGAATAAGTTATTTGAGCAATTTTGAAAAGTTTAAAAATGATTTTCGTAAAAAATTTCCTGTTCACGTAAAAAAGAAAATAGATACTAAAATATTAGTATTTTTGTAAAATCCCCAAATGAATGCCTATGCATAAAATATTTGGATTCAAAACGAAATAACACAAGAAAAATTTATTATCACACATATTATAATTCTCCAATACTACCATCCAGAATGTATAATCTAATATTGAAGACACTTCCAAACGAAAATATTACATCAATACAACTACTAAAGTGGCACAATTTAGCCCGACTTATTTGGGACAAAGCTTCAATACAACTACTAAAGTGGTATAATTCGACCTGACTTGTTTGGGACCAAGCTAGAACTTGTCACCATGAAAATGTGTAACTCAAAATTAAGGCAATGAATTCAAAGTACGAAGAGCTTCAACCATTCTTTGAGCCATAACTTGCAAACCAGAAGCAATAAACAAATCCAAATCTTCAAGTCTCCAACCTTCAACAGGCTCAACTTCATATTTCCATTCAATCTCACACCCACCATCTTCTTTACCAAAAACTGAGACCGTTGAGACATACCCATTAAACCCAACATTCCCATCTACAATTGCATAGCTAAACACCATTTCATTTGAATCAATTGCTAATAATTTCTGCTTAGTCCAGTTTAATATTTGATTAACAGGTGTTTTAAAACCTGCACAATAACGAACACAACCAGGTGTCCCTGAAATTCCCTCAACTGGAAGACAAGTGGATAGAGTTGGAAACCACTTGTCTAGACCAAAAAAATCTTGTAAAAGAAGCCATACTTGTTCTGCCTTGCACCCTCTTAGCTCTTCTTTTGCCTTTCCTTCCCATTTTTTCTGTTCTAATTCCGCCATTGATGAGTAGAGTACGTACTATGAACATTAGCAATTATTTTATTCAACTTTGCCCATTCTTAACTACTCCCCCGATTGTACGATTTTCTTACATTTTATGGTATTTTATTTCGCATAATAATAAAAGTTATTTTTTAATTTTACCTATCTTCTTCGACTTAAAAATCGAAGGCTGAATTACAGCTCTGAGATATAATAATAAAAGCTATTGCTTAGATTTTACCTATTAGCTTAAATTTTATGTTAAATTATTATATAAACTTTGAAAACATATTATGTGGTTTCACTTGTTTTCAAAATAAATATCATGGTATTTTTCTTTTGTAAACAAAGACAGTGATTTTAAAAGTTAGTAAAAAAAAAATAATAATAACTAAAATTAAATCATGACATTGCAGATTCATATTGAATTGAAATTTTTTAAGTTGGTTAGTAAAAATATAATATACCTCAGCGATAAATTTTAAAATTTTTTAAGAAGTATTAATATTTTTCCTATAAATAATGGTACGGAAAATCTCCATAAAATATTCAAATCTTGATGTCAAATTCTGAAATAGTATGAGTCAATTATTGGAATGCTAAATGGACAAATATTTCCTCTGTCTATCCTTATTTTTAACAGAAAAATATTAGTTATCATTTTTTTTTTTTTTGCTAACTTTTGAAACCACCGTCCTTGATTTGGAAAAAAATATCGCAATCCTCGTTTTGAAAACTAGTGAAACCACCGTGTATGTTTTTAAGTTTGCTCCAAATTCTTCCATGACATTAACATGCTCATATTGTTAGAATTTCAATACACATTACAGAGTGGTTCTATGTTGTACAATACTTTAAGCCCATGGAGCATTTTTAAGGGTGTTTTAGAGATAATAATAAAGATATTCTTAAACTTCACCTAAAACCTTAAACTTTTAGGTGGCATAATGTTTTTTTTATATGGGAAACAAGGAAAACCAGACAAAAAGAAACAAAACAAACACAAGGATCAGCAAACTTTGAGCATCAGCAACAATCCTATCAGCCGAGTAATTAGCCTCTCTCCAAATATGAGAAATGTGAACATTAGACAGATTCAGCAAGGATCTTTTAACAACAAATAAACAAGTTACAGAAGGGATGGGAATCATTCATGCAAGCGTATCCCAACCATACTTACTAACTCTATGCAGTCAGATTTAATAAGAACATGAACATAGCCTTTAGTGGTAATCAAATCCAGAGCATTTTTTAAAGCTCACAGTTCAGCACTAAGGGAGCTACCAATTCCTATATTATGCATAAGGCCACACACCCAATTACCATTTCAGCCACTCGAAAGGTGGTTTCCTCCACTGCACTTGATCCTTGGAGCTAAAGACTGCCCCATCAATAGGAGCTACCCAAGCATTCTTGATAAACGAGAGAAAATGAATAATAAAGCTGACTTAATAATCAGGAATTCCATTACTATTCTGAAAAACACTAAGAATTTTGCTTAAGTGAACACATACATAGAGTTGAACTTATGTAATACAAAACCAATTGACTTATTTCAAAGTTTAAACTTATATATCACTTCTTAGTATTATTATTTTCAATGTGGATTATCCACAGACGTGTCTATGGTCCAACGGTGCAGACTATTTGATCCCCGAACAACGGTAAAAAAATTTCAATTCCACGAATGATTTGATCCAAAAATGCTGCAGTAAAAAATTTATTTGGGCAATCTGATAGGGATGTATGAACAATAGGAATTGAAACATGATAGGTGCCCCTTTTTCCACCAAAAAAAGAAAAAAGAAAATTCGTCTACCGAAATGCCAGTCATAATCTTAGTGTTAGAAGATAAGATACGGGAAAGCAAACTACCACATATTTTTTCTTTTTCTTTTTTTGTTTCGTTGTTATCAATGTCTACCAAAATCGTACATGGAAATAATTCTAACCATTTATATATCTATTTTTTATCAATCGAAATTCATTCAAATTCATATAAGTATACCCTACCTTTTTAAAACATAATTGGTTTGTTGTCAATATGTATGTAGTATAGGTTTGTAACGTTAAAAAGTTAAAAGCCAAATATTATTTGACTTTTTTTCAGATAAAAAAAAAATGTAATTTTAGAAATTTTTGGACCTACTTATATAAAAACATCATTAAGAGGTTGTATGGAGAAATTATATAATGGACCCGGTCCATGTGGACCTTCCCACGAAAATGCTAACACATAATATAAGTGTTTTTTATTTTTCCAATACTTATGTAGCTTACGTATTAACATTTCATTGGAAGAATCCACATAACCAACCGGGTCCACTATAAAATTTCTCAGGTTTTCTGGGCCATAATTTTCTCCCAAGTCACCTGATAGCATGAGCCAATGGCCCATCGGAAGTTCAATATTTGGGCTTGAAAATGCTTATTAATATGCAACTTGCAACTCGATACTTCAGTTTTTATTTTATTTAATTCAAACCTTTTTTAAATCACCAAAATTCTTTTTATCCTATAATAATATAAACATATAATAAAAAAATAAAATAACTTTTACCCATCAAAATTGATCTATAAAGTTAATGGCAAGAAATATTTTGTAATTGCCAACCGAATTTTTAACTCTACTTTTATAGATTATAATTTTCCTTACTAATTCATTGTTTTTTTTTTTTTTCTTCTAGAGAATATTATATGAATATATGTTTGTTATAAAACGTGATCGGAATATACTTTTGAAGAAGGTTATTTTTGTAATTTCATAAAAATATTGACTTGTGCATATGATCAACATGGAAGGCAAGTTACACATTAAGGATTGATAGAGGTGGAGATAAGATTGTTGAATGGTGAGATAGACATATATAATTGAAATTGCAAGTAGCTAAAGAAGACTAAGAAAGGCAGTAGTTGCCAATTGAAATTTGGAAATTATTGGAAGGCAATAAAGAAATAGCACCCACCACCTTAAGAAAAATCAAGCTTTAGTTCATAAAATTCAAATTCTTCAATACTTAAAAACCTTGCTTTGAGTCTATCAATTTATCATTTATTAATGCCGTTTGCCAAAGAGAAAACTTGGGAAAACATAGACAATGACTATTACATTACATTACACCCTTTAATTTCATGTCTATTGGTCGCCCCAACAATAATTTACAACCCAAATATCTCAAATAATACATCATTGTTATTATTAAGAAAAAGAAGAATTAGAAGAAAGAAAGCTTTTTGTGAATTTATAAATGTCAAAAATTTACCAATATAATATATTGACATGCTAATTAAGTTACATATGACATGATACAGGGTTAATTTTGTCTTTAAAATTTATTTGCATGGTTGGTTCCGTTCAAAGTGAATTCTAATTATTAATTCTAATTAAGTTGTTAAACTAGTTTAAACATGAAAGGTAAAGTCAAGTAGTTAAATTCATACTTTATTTAATTGTCAACATAATTCCATTTGTAAAAAAAAAAAAAAAAAAAAAAAAAACTCATGATGTTTCTTTTTGTAAAATAAAAAGAATTAAGTTGCCCATGTTTTTCCCCCTATTATTGCGATCTCTAATTATTGAACTTGTATTTCCACTATAATTAATTAAGGTTGATAGATTTGAATATGATGTCTTTTTCTCATCATTAAAACACAAAGGAGACTTCAGTCAATTTCGACTTTCTTAGTGGGATTAACAAAAGTAATGAATTTAAATTTTACATTTTTTAAATTCTATGCTGATATGTATTAAGGTAGTTGATTAGTGAACGATCAATAAGCCTCCAGCTCATCTCTAGAGGGTGTACAAGAAAATGGTAGAGGTATTTAAACTTTCACTATTTTACCCATAATCCTTCTGAATAATTGTTTACCATACTTTCCAAAACTTTTTCATTTTTACGATATCTTAATCAATTATTTCACTACATTTAGCCCCTAACTATTATTATTTTTTTGTGGATAATACACCTTATCAATTATATTCGACATTAACTAGCTGTTCAATGATCATTCAATTACGATTGTACTTCACATTCTATCAAACGCAAAGGAACGATATATTGAGGTGCTGAGTATGATTATTTTTTACATATTAGAATACAAAAGTAATTGATCAAATTCTTTTACAGAGTTTTTTACAATTCCTGATTGTGCTCCACATTCTGTCAAAAATAACTATAGTCGCCAAGCTAAAATATAGTTCACGTATATTTGGAGGAATGAGATTATTAGTGAGCAGATAGTTAATGTCAAAAATTCTAGATCAAGGGCGCGAGTTTAGGTGCTCAATTTAGTAAAATAAAAATGAAGGGTCTAATGCATGATAAAATAAAAGTTCAAAAGCTCAATGTGATAAAACATTAAAGGACTTTATGCATTCAACAATGAAAGTTTAGGAATCTCATAATAGATTTTTCCCAATACACATAGATTTGTTCGTTTTGGTCCGAGAATAATCCAGTTGGCTTCGTCTTTAAAATGTTTGTATATATATTTGAAACACTCTTTACTAGTATTATTTGGTCATTGTCTCTCAACTTTAAATGTGTAATTTCATTCATTTTTACTCCCACCATCATCTTTTATAGGGATGTTGCTTTCAGGTCTACCACTCAACACCAATACAAGCCCATTAGCTTTCGCCTAGTTTATTTTCAAACCAACACATCATACGTGGAGAGTCAACTACGTGCAATATCGATTGTACAAGTTTGACCCAATACCATATACACAGTGTTTTCTTTGATTATAGTTTAACCTATAAAGCCTCACGTATTTAAAATATGGATGCATGTATTAGAATTACTCTTTACTAATATAGTGTAATTATTCTGTCTCTGTCCCTCTGTCTCTTCTTGCTCACTGTATTTATGATGTGGGGTTCAATTCATTTTCATCCTTTAGATCCTTCACCCGGATTCCAACCCCTAAGGGTCAAGTCATTATAATTAGTAATGGTATGAGTTTGTATAAATAAATCACATTCATATCATGTTGACTATCATGTTAGTATCTAATGAGTCAACACTTTCATGTCAAGTGAAAACCTCTATTTAGCACAATATGTACAACTATGGAATGATAACTTTAAAAAATTGCATTAACAAGTTAACTAACCCGCCCTAAATATTTACATGTCAATATCATAGCAATTCCATCCAATTCGGTTCACTATTCATAAACTACATTCTTTACGTTGAATTTGTGTTGTGTTCATGTGAATTGTGACTTACTTATTAATAGTAATGTGTCAAAATAATAAAACTACCGTGTTCACTTTTGTACAAAAAAGATAATAAAAATAATATTGATTAATCAATTAATTAACATGTTTTTCCATCTTTGGATCCCTATCCCCACTCCATATATGTGCAATTCCTAGTCAAATTCAAAAGGGATTAAATTAATTTGAGAAAAAAAGAACTTTATATATACGTTAATATTTCTAAAAGAAGAAACCAAAAGAGTGTTGCCTGGCGTCCCAATAGTTTTATTAAAAGAAGGAAACACATAGTGCTCCAATATTGATGTTGATGATCTTTTTGTTTTCTTGTCTTTCACTCTATATATACTTTAATAAAAAAAAAAAAAAAGTGCATGATTCCTTGCGAAATATATAATTATAATTAAATATGCAGATTAATAAGTTTTTAACTCATTATGTTATTGCAGATAATTTATTATTATTATTATTATTATTATTATTATTATTATTGGGCTTTCCCTATCATTTCATCACATAGTTCAAGCCCATAAAGAGTAAGAGCTTAAAATTATATTTTCTCAAAAGTTATTAATGTGTGTAACAATTTACAAATTATGTAATGATCAGTTTATTTTACTTAGCAGTGAATATTATAATTTTAAATTTTTAAACCATCCTCAACTCAAATATTAATAAAAGTATTGATTTGGATCCCATTTAAACTTTTTGAACAAATTGGTTCACACCGTCAAACTTTATAAATTAATTTGATTGAATATTATTAATCTTGTATACTCTTAAACCTTATTGTGTTTGGATAGATGGTAAAGTAAAGTTGGGTTGATAATTTTGGTATATTTGTTTTGAAAGTATTGGATGGTTAGATTATGACAAAATTACAAAATTACCCTCTCAATAATAAATAGTAAATTAATTACTAAATTATATATTATATTTAGACTTTTACACTAATTCCATAAAAATGTAGTTAGCTTGTGAAAAAAAAATAATAGAAGATAACTGCATTTTAAATAATAAAAATAATAAACTATAAATTCTAACATTATTGATAAATTATAATTCCAAACATAAATTAATATATATATTAAAAAATTCTGCATTAAACGATAAAAAAAAAATAAAGAATTTTTTTAATTAACAAACTGAAACATTATAATTTTCCATCAGAGTGGCAAGTTTCGTTAAAAAAAAAAAAAAAACAGTGTAGACAAGTTTCTTGGGAAAAAAAAAAATTTAAGAACACCTAGTAACACTCAAATTTGGAGTGTTAAAAATATTGGCCTTTTTCATGGTTTTGAAACCATGGAATTAGTAAATGCATTTCATTTCATGATTTTAATAAACTATATCATACTCTACCATATAAACCCTCGAACCAAACCTTCTGTTAATTGGTCGACAAAATAATCGAGTATTTCCCATCAGTTGGTAGTTGATTGTAATAGTGGGGCCAAGCTAGTTTTCAAATGATTTAAGAGTGTTGGATGTAACTTTACGAGTGAGCACTTATACCAAGCTAAATTCATAATACAAAATCAATAGATTATGTTAAGTTTAAATATATATACACCATTTATATGTCACTATTTTAGTTTAATTTCTGTACAATTTATATGTTACTTTTTTACCTTATTTATTTTTAATGTGATATTCATTCTCCAATAGAACTAACTTTATGATAATGCTAATATCATCATTTATGTGTCAATATATATGTTTTGAACTCTATATTATAAGTATTGGCTGAAAGTGAACATATACTTTTCTTAAGAAAGAAACATTCTTTTCTTCATGGTTAAAAAAAAAAAAAAAGTGAAACGTTGTTGGCTTCTTTTTTTTTTTTTTTTTTTATAACTTTTGTAACAGAGCATATATGATAAACTAATATTCGAGCTTTTGACCATGTTGATTAACCAAATACTCCATAAAGCCATCTCCATGCAAGTACTATAATTTCTTAATAGTGAAGCAACTTTATATATATATATATATTGAAATTCAATCGTTGAATTTTGTATGCTTTTAAATTTTGACCAACTAAATATTGCATATGGTTCCTTATATATATATACTCACGTGTAGAGAATTCGGTATTAATTTATATTTTAAGTACACTGAATGATTAACGTGGTGTACAGTACTACTACAAGTCGACGGCTACTTCAATTTCATATTCTCACAACATTTCACTCATATTTTTCATGCCACCGTTGTTTATTTATTTCATATTTATAGCTTTTCCCCAACCAACTTGTGATTTTTCCGTAAACAAAATATGTTACAACCCCCTTATTTTTAACCATATATTATACATGATTTATCATAGAATTCCCATAATTTAAATAAATACAACTTTTAACATCCAAACCACTTAATGTATACATGACTTATAAAATACAACATAATAAAATACTCTAATGCAAAGGTGATTCACATACTGCCCGTATTAATATGAGTTTCGCTAATCCTTGATTATGAAAAGAACTGGTAGTTTGGTAGGGTGACTTTCAGGAACCCAGTAAGTAGCTTATTAAATATACAGTTCAGACATGTACATACAATCAATTTTACATACATATAATTAATTTATCCGTGACCACACAATTTGAGAATATCAATTTGTGTTTAGCTTGCTTAATTAAAGGCATTCCTTAACCTGGTATAGTAATACCTAATGGTTGAATGATTATAAAATTTCAATCCTTTTTGGACATACTCTATTGTCACATAGACTCGATGCTTGACACCCTATTGTCACACAGAATTGGTGTCATTATATTCTCATCCATCAGATTCTCGTCTCTTTTTCCCAACCATTGGATATGCTCTACTAATTAAGCAACTAATCTCTCAATTTAATATTCAAACATTTGGTATCATCCGTTATACATCTATCACTAAGTTCTCATCTCAACATCGTCAATATAATTTTCAATTCAAATCATGAACAATTGCATATATTATCAAGTCAAATATATCAGTAACCTATATATCAAATCAATATTTACTGTCATCAAGATCAAAACAAAACAAGTATACTATATATTTAATTAACCATTTACCTCCATATGCTATCATAAGTCTAACTAGTCAACAAGTACTTCGGGTTTACCCTCTTCCAGATCTTCGGGTGTTAGAATAATTAGTTGCACTCATTCTATTAATTCTATATGCATTCATGTACATGCAGAAAGAAAGATTCTAGTATATACCGGAAATACACTACTGTCGAATAATAAAAATATGTCATGTGAAGCACCTATATCGATGTGTTATATTTTAATTGGTTGGAAGTAATGTATTCCTAGCACATATTAGAATTTTTTTACGTAGACCTAAACTTCTTAATTTTTCAATTTCAGAAAAGAAAACAAATAGAAAATAGTCAATTTAAGGAGATGGATTTGTTTTATGTGGAAATCATTAATACAAAGAAAAAAAAAAATTTAAGTATACAAAAACAAAAAAATCAAAAGCCTTCCAAGTTATTATATTAAAAAGTTTATACCTGTGAGTCTGAGGATTCTACGCATCTACTGCCAAAATAAAAATACCGCATGACACATTATGTCATCCGTGTACTAAACTAATAATATTATTATAAGTTATACTTCAACCAATAGAAAAATAATACGGTATAATTAATTAATTAACTAATAGCTAATTAGTTTTAAAAAAATTCTTGCTAGACCCTAAAATAAAATCCTAGATGCTAGTTTATCAACCTTAGACCCTGAAATATATTATGTAATGTTTTTTTATTAGCGTGACACACGGATGACGTGGTGTGCTAGGAATATTATATAATTTATCTATCAATACAATATTGTTTTTGTTTGAAACAGGAAATCACCATTTCAAAAAGATTCTATGGTTCTTATCTAAAATAATAATAATAATCGAATAAAAGAACAAAACAAATAGATACATACATAATAACAATAATAATAATTTTATGACTAAAAATAATCAATTTTTTGTATAAAAATTTTTGCGGGTGTTACAAAATATACATAGAAACTCAAACATTTAAGTTGATAAATAAATTTTAAAAATAATTTATTATTATTTTTTTTTATATATATAACTCTGCACATAAATACCTTTTAAATTGGAAGCTTGTCAAATTTATTATGTTAGTTTATTTTATATTTTATTCTCAACTCTGGTTAGTGCACTGATTATCTCTCTACTCCATGAAAATAACTATTATCGTAAAGATCTTGAGAAACTAAAAGAAGACCCAAATTTTCTTCTAAGGTGAAAATAGCAACAACCCATTGAATTATGTGATAGATCGACTTTGCATGTGATCAAAATTAAGTGGCTCTGATGAATTTCTTTGTGAATTAGCTGGTGGTTGCCACGGCATAACTCCATTGCGCCACTAGTGGTTTGACCAAACACGGTAAAGAAAATATCAGATTTATTAGTAAATATTTTATTATAAAAAAGTTAATTTAGTTACATGTAGTATTCAAAAATTTTTATCATACATATATCATTGACATCAAAATTACATCAAATATTACTGCCAAATATTTATGGTAATAACTTATAGCAGCAACAACAATAACTTAATTAACATTATTATTAACTTTATTATCATTAATTTGGTATTATTGTTTTCTAAAGTTATGATAACGATTTTTATACTTTTGGCACCAATATTTTTTTATTGCCAAATTTTTTAGCTCTTGTAGTGGGATTTGAATCTTGATTAATACTATTATTAACTTTGTTATCATTTATATATATATATATACTTCCTCTATTTTTTATTATACGATGTTTAAAATTGTTCACTAAAACTAATAAAGTATTAATTAGGTTATTAAAATGACTAGTTTACTCTTAATACTTTTTTCCTAAAACTCTATTTTTTATACAAAAATTCTCTTTCTTCTTAATTATCAAAGCTTAATGTAGTATTTTTTATATCAAATAATGAACATTTCTCATACTTTAAATAATAGCAAATATGAAAAAACATGATAAAAATACATTGGTAATATAGTGTCAAATAAAAAAGAACAAGGTTAAAAACCCAAAATATCGTATAATAGAAAATGGAGGAAGTATGTAATAATTTTGGATACTGATACTAGCTGGGATTTTTTTTTTTTTTTTTTTTTGCTGCAAATTTTTTTATTTACATATATATATATATTTCTAATCTTTTATTCTCGTAATAATATATTTAAGGAGGAAACTGAAATAAAAAGAAATTAAAGCTTAAAGCATAGTTAATATAAGGTAGATTCTAGAAACAACTGGACAAATTAGAATATCATCCTAATTGTTGTTTTAATTTATATAATCTTGGGCTATATATATATATATATATATATATATATATATATATATATATATATATATATATAGCTACTAGCTAGTGTACATAATTTCAAAGCAATCAAGAAGGAACAGAGGCAGCTACAGGTTGGCTCCTTTCGTTTTCGCTAATTATTGTGCTGAAAGTGAAGTTTCTGAAATTAAATAAGATCAGAACAAGATTTGTTCATCCGTTTCTTACTTACAATTCACTTGCTTATCACGTGAAAATACCACACACTTCTAATTATTATTTTTCATTTATGTCTTTGTATCATCTGAATTACTTAATATTATTACCATTTTAATCCATCCTAAGTTCTTGGTAATTTATATATATTAGTTATTTTCTAATATTTAATATATTCCTTATTATATAATTTTTATATAATAATTATTAAATTACCTAAAACTATAAATATTGTACAATTTACCACGAATGTTGATGTCATGTGATCATTAAGTCAATACACAATCACTTATATTAGTAAATCAAATAATATTATTATAAAAAAAATTATATTTCAATTTTCTTAACAAATATAAAAAAGAATAAAGTCAAGTCAATTTGCTGTATTTTTTTTTATTATTTCTTTAATATATTTTTCTTTTTCTTCTTTTTTTAAATCATTTTTATTAATTGAATGAATATAAACTTTTGTTTGGAAAAATGAAAACATAAATGAGTTACAATTTAATAAAATAAATATGTATCAATATCGTTCTTTGGAAAGTTTTATGTATATATATATATATATAATTGAAAGTGCAACACTTCAAAATATTTGAATCTTTCATCTAATTGACAAAATTCTCCCTTTTGATATTCAATTTTTCTTATCAGAAGAAAAATGTTATATATATACTCTTCTTATAGTACAGATTCTGGTGTGTTTTTGTTCTTACTGACTGAATGCGGCCGACGGAATGTCGCCATCGCTAGCTAAAAATGAATGGCCAAGATGTTATCCTACAAAGGAGCTAAGCCAGCGTGTACGGCTGGATATCCAATTGAACCTCTAATTGTTTGCCACGTGTCTAGAGTAGGTGACGCTATTCATTCTTCCAATGTCAAGTGTCAACCTTGTCAGGCTGGCAAGTTGAAGTGTGAAACAAAAAAAAACATCAACGGGCTTTTTGTTGCGCGTGATAAGCACGTGCATTCTACTCCAAGTTCCACTGCTCTTGGGAGTGCACAACGTCGGTTAACCTGTGCATTTAGACTTTTACACACTTATAACCATTTGAATGGTTTTTTAATTTACTAACCATATATTGTATATTAAATTCGGTTAACCATTAATTTCAGTCGGTTAACCCCTTTTTTTACGGTTGACCATTTACGAAATAGACATTATGATTTTGCTAAATTTATAATATTTGAAACCTCAAATAAATAGATCATAAATCTCAAATGTCAAATAAAAATATAAAATTATAAATCATAGTCTTAATTATTAATTAAAATAACATTTTAACCATAAACTCTAATAATTAAAACATTAATAAAAAAAATTTCCAAACATAAAAATTATTGTACAAGATCAAACATTAATTAATGAAATTATTTTTCACTATTCGTTTTTCAGTGAGTGTGAAATTAAGAATTGAGAGAAAATATGATTGAAAAGGAGTGACCGAGGCTATTTAATGTTGTATAGTAAGGAAGTAAAATAACATCAAAGGTCCAAATTATTCACTTATTATTCATATTCCCTTTATATATATAATTACATAATTTTTTAAGAAAAATATTTATAAAAAGTCGGTTAACCATGAGTCCACATAAACTTTCGGTATCAAAACCTAAACCGTAACCATAACTCTTAATTTCTAAAATTAAAAACCGTACACTAATCCATCAGTTTTGGTTAACTATATTTTAGCTCTGTTTCACGGTTTTTAGGTTTTTGGGTTTTTTTTGTGCACCCCTCTAGCCTTGTTGGACGGTGGAGCAAACAGCGCTATTTGAATTCTTAATTTATTAGCTATTTTAACAATTTCATTAACAATAAACTTAGGAAGAAAAACATCTTAAAAAAAACCTACTATTTTTCCAATATTTATTGATTAAGTATCAATATTTTAATTTAACACAACGAGTTTTCTTAGTTAACAAAAAAATATATTTATATAAAATTAAATTTTCTTAAAAGAGCATTAATAATTTTAATTTAAAATATTTTTAAAATTACATTTTTTAGAGTTAATTTTTATTCAGATAAAATATACAGTTTCATGTGTATATCTATCAAATAATTTAATTGAATTTAATAGTTATAATTATTTTAATAATAAGAAATAGTTTAAAGTGCGTAATTATAACTAATTAAGAGTTTAATATGTTAAATTAAAATATAAAAAGTTTAATAAATAAAACTTGAAAAGATCATTAGGAACTTTTAGGATTTTTTTTTTTTTTTTCCATAAACTAACCATAAGTAAATAATAAAGCTGTGCACAATCGTCCAGTAAGTACATATAAATATAAATAGAGTTGTGAATCCAACGAGAGGATGATGAAATAACTCTTTTCATTCCCATTTAGTGCGGTTTTTCTTTGCCACCTCATTAAATTTTCTACATAAAAATTTATTAAAGTATATTGTTTAATTAATTACACAGTTGTTTATGTCTATGAGACAATTATCTGTCTTATGATAATTTTTGTAATTTTTGTTCAGAGTGATAATTTTTATATTGAATTTAAACATAAATAAACTTTCTCAATCAGTCCCAGTCTAAATTAAATTATTTAATTTTATGTGTGTATTTTGTGACATCAGCCTGTTATTACATTTCAGTCCATAGTAATTGTTCAATTTTTGTTCCAAAGAATAAATAATATTATATAGTTCAATAATTCAATATCGATCTAATGTCTACGTACAAGTCTATTGATTTGATAAGAAAATTTAATTTCACATGATGTACGTACTGTACTATGTGAAAAAATTTTAATTGATCATGAAAAGGATTTAATTAAATAATATCTCACCAACCTTGAATTTAATATCAAACTCATTCAATAAAGAACGTATATTAAATAATTTATTAATGTTAAATAATTTATTAGTTTTTATATTTTTATATATTACATTAAGTAGTTTATAACGTCTTTTATATAAGTTTTTGTAGCAGTCAATCCTTTAATCCCTCTAATTATATTTAAATATGATAATGTAAATTTACCATTGATTATAATTAGGTTTCAAATCTAATTAAAATATATATTTCTAATAAATTTTTTTATATATATAATATATTTTAACATTTTAACATCTGTATATATCAACTACAAAGATAAAAGTCTTGATATTTTTTATTCTCTACAATGTCTATTACTATTTTCTTTGTTTATTTAATATAAATATATTTAAAATAAAAATAATAGTTATTATAAATATTGTTGGGTTTTTTTTAAATGATATTATTTTATTAATATTATCTAATATTATTCATACGCTATTATATTTTTGAAAAAAAAAATTATTTATTTTTTTATAAAACAAGCTTTACACTGATAAATTAAAGTTTTATAATTATATAAAATTTAGTTAATTAATTAATCAATATTGAAGAGGTTATGATTATGTGAAAAATAAAAAAAAATATTTTACCAATATAATATAGAATAAAAGATAATTTTATTATTATTAGTTCAAATTTGACCATTGACTTTAATAAAATAACTAAAGAATTGATAAAAAAAAAAAATTATAGACTATATAATTATTTTTAAAAATATAAGAATCAACTACTACACTATGTGAATAAATAAATTTTTATAAACAGATCATTAACCAAAATTATATATACAACTATGAATTAACACACAACATAACCATGTGACCATCACAATTGTTATTCTTTCTCGATATAGAATCTGAATAACCATCTTAATAACTTCCCAATAATCACTTTTATATCCACATATAATCAATTTCATTAGAATCTGAAATTATGTTAAATTTAAGATTTATTTAAGTTAACGGACAGAATAATAAAGATTAGGCCCGACAAGTTCAAACAAGTTGAATCAGATTAAGCAACAAACCGACAACTTAATTTATGCAAACCAGCCGAATAAATTGGTTTAACTTTTTTACTAATGAACTAATTAACTGTCTTCTGCACTCCTGACTATTTGGTTATATAGCAATAGAGTATAAAAATGCATAATGTCTTTTGCGTTTTTCCTTTTAATTATTCTTTTTCCAATTATTCTTCTTAGCTTAGAGTGTAATATGTGGTATCAGTGAAATTCGAAACCTAAACTTTATAATTGGGAAGAGATGCCTTTACATCATGTTATAGATGGATAAGCTTCTTTTGTAATTATTTATTTAAACAAAATTACCTAAAAAATGAAAATAACACATTTCTACCTGGTTTCTCGTCATTACTTAATTCATTTAAAATCAATTATTTATTATTTAATTTAATAGTTTGTGATTTACAGCAAGTATTATAACATAAATAATGCATGATTATTTAATGTTATATTTTTATTCAAATATGAATGTAATAAACTATAATATAAACATAAAAAGATTATAGAAAAAGAGTAAAAGAATTAACTAAATATATCATTACAATTATATATGTTTTATTCTCACAACAACAAAGGCTAGATTTAGCATTACTGTTAAGACAAATCGGGAAAAACTTAATGATCTCGGTGTCTTAACCGGTATCACATCAGTTACTGCCAAAAAACACATTTAGTCGTAAAATTATGTCAAATTTTTTTTTTTTTTTGTTGCAAATGCCTATAGCCACAACTTTGTAGCAGCAACATGAGTCAACTTTTTTTTTTACTGCTAAATGTGTTTTTGGGCAGCAACTATTGGATTTTTGCTGCTAAATGTACTCTTTGGCAGTAGTATCCAAAAGTTACTACCAAAAAACACATTTAGCAACAAAAAAATTAATTGTTATATATTACTGCTACAAAGTTTTTTTTTTAATTATAATTTCGTAACATTTCAATAACAATTTCAATTTATAAGGCATGGACAAAAATATTTGAATTAATGCATCCACAGTCCCAAAAGTACAAGAAATATAACCGACATATATATAAAAATTTGATTTGTTTACATTAACTGTTCCCAAGTAATTACTCGAAGATGAGATGAATTGCAACAATCGCTACAACAAATTTGAAAAATATAACAAAAAAATGATTTGTAATACTTTATAATATAATTGTTTTTGTGCCAACATGAATTTTTGGAAGAAAGATTAGCCGAATTTTGTCGTAAAAAAGATATGTGAAAAACAAAATTAAAATTACATTTACGTGGAAAAAAAATTTTAGGTAAAATGTATGAAAATTACTGTGATAAAAATTATTTTATATTGCTACTATCAAGTTGTAACTACATAAATTTAACATTATAATTAATATAAATTTTATGTCATCAATATACATAGAGCAGTAACTTTTGAAATATTATTGTTAAATAAATATTTTAATAGCAAAATAAGATTTATTAACTAATTTTTTGTTATTAAATTTAACATTTATTGTAGTATATATTAGGCATCAATTCAAAATTACCAATTAAAGCTAAAATATCTAAAATCATTAAGCAAAAGGATACAAAAACAATTAGCTATATCAATCAAAGGTACCTTCTAGTAATCTCTCAACCAAAAGCATTCAATGTGTAAAACCATCCCAAAAAAAAAAAAAAAAATCAAAACGAAAAAATGAAATTCATTTTCCAAATCCTTGTCTTCCCCATTTTGAGCGCGTGATACACGCGCATGCTGTGGTAATTATTGTGAGAGTGTACTTTATTTATTTGCCTTATAAACATATCTTTTTCCTTCTTAATACAAATATTATTTGATCATTTGTAGTAATTTTCTTCCCCTTTAAATAGCTCTTTCTCCCCTTCTTGAAATGCAAACCAAAATCCCTCTTCTCTCTCTAATCTCCCTCCCTAATCTCTCTCTCTCTCTTAAAAAATTCAACCAAAAAAAAAATTGTAAAATATGGAGATGGAAGCAAAAACACCACAAGTAGCCAAAAAACTATGGAATATAGTACGAGTAGTGTTCTTCATGCTAAGAAAAGGCATATCAAAGAGCAGAATAATGGACGATTTCAATTTAATGCTCAAAAGGGGAAATAAGCTCGCCGGAAAAGCCATCGAAGATCTTATCTACAACCACCACAACTCCTCCTTCAGTTGCCGCTCCGACGACGCTCTCGCTTTCGTAGCTCCAAGAGAATACGAATTCAGTTGCAGCAATAGTCCGGCATTTCCCCACAAACGGAAACACCACAGCTTCCATTTCCCCAAATCTTACAAATACAACGACGTTTCAACCGTCGCGGCCGTCCAGAGGATGCTGGAGATGTTAAATAATGAGGTGGTGGAAGCTTCGCCGATGGTTTTGCCGGGGTTTGGAAAGAGTCCAATGGTGAGGCAATTGAGAATAACTGACTCGCCCTTTCCGTTGAAGGACGACGGCGATAGTCAGGTGGATATGGCGGCGGAGGAATTTATTAAGAAGTTTTATAAGGATTTGAAGTTGCAGAAGAATACTTCTGCTGCGTTTGAGTCGCCGTATCATGGTTTGTGGGGTAGGTAATTAATTAATTAACTAATCCTTAATCCGGGATTTGTGATTAATTAATTAATTAATTAAGATCGAATGCAATATTCTCTTTCAAGCTGGAAGCACCTTTCAATTGATCAATTTTTAGCTATTTCTCAAATTGGATACAAAAATCACATGAAGAATTAACAGGGTTATGCACTTGAAAATGATTAATTAAGTGAAGGTGTGCTGTGCTGATCTTCTACTTCCATTAGGAGTTTCTTTTTTTTTTTTTTTTGTAATAATTGGTTTTCCAATTTTTTTGGTCTGAGCAATTGGTTTTCCGATTTGTATTAAGAATTCTAGTATTAAACAGTGAAGCAAAATTAAAAACATAAAAGGATGTACATTAATTTGCTGTTGTTTTCGCTTCTTTTAATGCAAAAAGCTGGCAAAGTGGTACCCACAAGCTACAATTCTTTGCATGGTAAAGAATAAATAAATTGCCATTTCCTGAAGGTTGGAGAGGAGAGCCATGAATTTAATAATTTATATCTGCACAAAAAAAAAAAAAAAAAAAAAAAAGAAAGAAAGAAGTATATTCATACCCATGGTTTTCGGATTCGGACCGGTCATTGAACCGGTGCAAGGATGGATTCATAGGTTTTGGATTAAACCGGAATACACCAGAATCGAACCGGATTTAATAAATATATTAAAATATTAATATATTTTTATTTTTATATTTATAATTTATGAAAATTTGAATATTTTTATTATAATTCTTTAAGTTTAAGTATTTCAAATATAATATAGTAATTAAAAAAACTTAATTTATAAAATATAGTTTTTATAGTTACAATTAAATATCAATTTAATTTAAAATAATTTAAAAATGCAAACTATATTTTATTTTAATTAAAAACACCTAAAAATAATAACTTAAATTTTATATTTAAATAATTTTTTTTAAAAGAGTCTGGTCGAACCTGAAAACTGATCTAGTTCACGGTTTTCCGGTTCGACCAGACAGTCCGACCAAAAATTGATCAGTTGTTGATTTAAGTGAAAACCGGATAGAAACCGACCAGTCTGACCTCCGGTTCCGGTCGAACCCGGTCCGGTTTTCACAACTATGTTCATACCAATTAAGTTAAATAGGAAAAACAAAAATATATCACATTCAAACTCGTATTTTTTCAATTTGTTACATTAAACTCCTGATTAATTATAGTCACGCATGTTGAAATAAGTAAAATAGATAATAATAAAAGTTATTATTGAATTTTAATTATCAGTTTAAACTTAATTACTTAGTTGTTTTATATGGCATCACTGCAATAACTGTTATATTTAGCAGCAAAAGCACATTCAACAGCAAAAATCCAATAGTTGTTGCCAAAAAAACATATTTAACAGCAAAATTATATCAATTTTTTTTGTGTAAATATCTACCGCCGCAATTTTGTAGTAGCAACATGTATCAACTAATTCTTTTACTGCTAAATGTGTTTTTGGGCAGCAATTATTGGCCTTTTTTTTTGCTGCTAAATATATTATTTGGCAGCAATATCCAAAATTTTTTGTCAAAAAACACATTTAGCAGCAAAAAAATTAGTTAATGCATATTGCTGCTAAAAAGTTGTAGCCGTAGATATTTGTAACAAAAAAATTGATATAATTTTGCTGCTAAATATATTTTTTTGTAGAAATAATTGGATTTTTGGTGCTAAATTTAACATTTGTTGTAGTGCATCAGGACCTTTTGAATCAAATAGTTGATGTTTAAATCCTTAGAACTCAAACTATTAATGAAATTTCAACATATAATAAGATGGATATTTATTGGACACGTACATCTAAAACTCAATAGGTGTTATAGGTAGGATTGTCAATCGGGTGGCAGGGACTCGTCCCCGGTGGGGGCCCGGCCTGACGGGGATGGGGAATCCCCGATTAAAATCCCCGGGAGACGGGGACGGGGATGAATTCGTCCCCGTTTATTAATCGGGGACGGGGATAGTAATTGCCTTACCCGTCTCCGTTTAAAACCCGCGGGAATCCCCGATAAAATACCCGAATCCCCATTTATTTTTATTTAATTAATATTATATTATATTATTATTATTTATTATTTTATACAAGAAAGTAAATAAAACTTATTTTAGAAACTAATAGTAATCCCCCAATTCTTTCTTAGTCTGCTTCTTCTTCTCATTTGTCTACTAAAAAAAAAATCCCTAACTCTTAGGTCAAACTATGAATTCATGTGAGAAATAAAGTCTTTTTTAGGACAATTTATTAATTCAAGTAATTAGTCTAATTTTAAGTAGTAGATGGATCCCTTGCCTTGAGTTTGATGAGGTAACATTCTTTGAAGCTTGATCAAATGCTATTTCGTGTTTAATCAGAATTTGTTTAGACAAGATGCTGAAGATTGATGGTACTTCAGTACTAGTTTAGAATTTTAGATCTCAAACTATGGTGGCTGCAATAGTTTATTACCTGCACCAATAAAATACTAATAATTTTTGTTGCACTGTCTACAGATTAAATAATTGTTTATTACCTCATGTGTCATATTATTCTTTTCGTATTCGGATCCAATTAATCAAATATTCTTTAGGTGAAACAAAGCTTAAGTGACTAAATTCATTTCATGTTTGCAAAAGTTAACATAGCTTTAAGTGATTAAAATTCATTTCAATTCAAATGTTTTGTGCAAATATGAGGAATTAAACGGGGACGGAGAATTTAATGCACAATAAGATACGTTTGAGGGTGGAAATTGAAATTTTACAGGGCTTTTTTTTATAAAATATAAAACTAGATAAACAGGGACGGGGTATCCCCGTGGAGAACCGATTCCTCGCCGGGGACGGAGATGGGACAGAGATTTGTCCCCGATTAATAAACGGGGCGGGAACGCGGATAGAAAATGCAATCCCCGTCCCGCCTCGTCCCGCCCTATTTACAACCCTAGTTATAGGTGTTTGTGTGAGGAAATGTGTAACAAATAATAATAAAATTTATTCGTAAATTTTATATGTCAGCTTCCGATTTCTGATTAATTAGTTTCATTATAACAACTAGTTATAAATATCAAAATTATTTCAAATGCCTAGTTTATTTCATTTAACAGTTGAAATTATATTTTTGATAATTTAAAACAAGATTTTAACAATTAATGTATATATATAATATCACGTTGGAAATATATAGAACTCTTATTGAAGAATTTAAAATAAGACCTAGATGAAATAGATCGAGCATTATTAACTGAGTTTGATGTTCAAAATTGATTATCTTATTAACGAAGAGCTTAAAACATATGATTAATTGATTGATAATTTAATGTAACATATGAGCGTAAAATTATCTCAAAGATTTATGGGTCTCGGAAAAAAAAGAAATCATAATTGTATTTTTTCACTACGAGGTTATTAATTTTATATATAACGTGGAGTAAAATAAAAAAATAAATAAAGTGAACTAAGGTCAGACAGACAAAACGTTGGCTTTTGCTTTTTAAGTTTGAAATTTTAGGGTATTTTTTTCTAGGGGTTCCTGTGGGATATTTAGATGGAACTGAATGATTGAATTGTTCAATTTATCAAGTAGCAGTTGAGAATTGATCATTGGAGTTGGCTGCCATGCACGAGTAGCGCAGGAATTTGTCACTGCTGCGACAACTCTTTCTTTTTCTTTTTATTTTTGAATTATTTAAAAATATATAGTATATTAAAAATTATTAAACATGTGAGCTGTAATAATTATGATGAATTTGTTTGGGCTTCAATGAATTCCAGCTTGCACAGAGTATCTTCCTGCGATTCACCAAGTCAGGTTTTGCGTTTGCAATCATGCTTGAATTAATTAATTAATTGATTAGTTTTTGTGTTGTTTGTTTCCGTACCTGTATAAGTGCTCTGTTTAAACCAATGTTATCATAACCGTACTAAATATCAAACTGGTAAAACTATTGGTACGTGGTATAACCAGTTCAACCTGATTTTTCCGGTGGTTATACCGGATTATTATTTTTTTGGAAAAAATATTATTTAAAAAATAAATAAGCTTATAAATTTATCAAACACAAGTTTTAAATGTTTAATACTCAAAATAACTTCATGAAATATCCTAAAACTTCATCAATTTTAAATTTTAATAATAATTTATGTAAATTTTAAAATTTGGAAAATTTTGGTTTGAAACCGAACCGAAGCAGAACCAAACCAAACTAGTTCAGTTTAGTTCAATTCAAACCAAATGTATATTAGTTTGTTTTTGGTTTTTATTATTTTCTATGTTTATTTTTTTATTCGGTTCGGTTCGGTCCGAACCGAACCAAACTGAATCAAAAACCAAACATAGAAAATTATAAAAACTGGTTTTTGACCAGTTCGCTGGTTCACTGGTTTTTGACCGGTCATCTCCGGTTTTTTGTCAAACCAGTGATTTTAATCAAACCGACCGGACCTGTAGCTAGTTTGCGGTAAAACCGGTCGAACAGGCCGGTCCGGTCCGGTTTTCATAACATTGGTTTAAACTTTGAACTATTATATATTATGAACAAGCCAATGTTTTTCTTTTTTTTCTTTTTAATTTATCTTATGTTTTCTTAACGTATTCTTGAGGTTTTCTTAATTACATTTATCAAAAAAAAATCCATACACTTATAAAACCTTATTAATTCCAGGGTTAGGGCATAGGAACTATTGAGTTTATAATTTTAGGTGGTTATTATCAAATTTTAAATTTTAAGGGGCAAAAAAACATTTTTAAACAAGTTGAAGTGGCTAAAAATAATTTAAACGTAAATTTCATATTATGTGTAAAATAAAGATTTTTTTTTTTCTAAAAGAAATGATAGATTTTATATATTTCAAAACATATAGTACATCAAGAATGATATATCGGTAATAAATACCAAATAATCAAATAATCTCTTATATAATAATTGAAATAGCACAATCTCACCATATTGGGAAATAATAAGATCTTACAAGAACATTAAAAAATACACATTAAATAAAAAAATTAAAGAAAAAAATACTGCAATCAACATTTTGCTAAGCTCCACTAAACATAATTGGAAATCTACACTACAGCTATAAAAACTTCGGCGTATTAAATACAACTAAGCAGTTTTACAGATCTTGAGATATTTGTTTAAAAGAGATAGATTTAGGTACCTACGATGTAAAGATCGACATATATCTTTAACTATGAGCAGATGACAAACAATCCAGTAGAAAAAAATATTGAAGTCGTGTTGTATAGTAGTATATAAACAACCAAGGATGATGATTTTATAGTTGAAGCTGAGAAAAATATTGGATATATATTATTTCATATAAAAGAAAAGCAAAAAAAAAACACCAAGAGAACAACAAAAAGTGATGAAAGGGTGAGAGGAGAAGGAATTGATCTTCGTCTTCCCCCTTGAAAACTTAGGAAAAAGAAATAACAGCAAGGGCGGCGGCTACAGTTTTTTTAAACACTGACGACTGCGAGTTAAAGAAAATTACTCCTTCCGGTTTTGAATATTTGTCGTTTAAAGTTATTCATCAAAACCAATAAATTATTAATTGTGTTATTAAAATGACTAATCTACTCTTAATAATTTTGTACTAAAAATCTATTTTCTATGTTAAAATTCTCTTACTTCTTAATTATTAAGACTTGTTTATATTAAATATTGAACTTCTCTCATACTTTTAATAATGGTAAATATGAGAAAATATTGCAAAAAATGCATTGTTAATCTAAGATGACATATAAAAAAAACCAAAATAAAAATCCTAAAGTGACTAATATTTGAAACCGGAGAGAGTATTTATTTTGCCTTAAAGGAAATTCTACGTGAAACAAAATAACAAGTGGAGACTAATTGTTCCCAATTTAGATATTAAGTATCAACTGCGTGCCAGCTTGATTGTCAAAAATGTCACATAGTAACCATAATTATTGTGAAGAAATCCCTAAATTATTCATTTGAAATTGTCATAGTTAGTCACCATCCAGTTAAAATCAATATTTAATGCATGCAACAATAACATATACTACATTTTATTATTATAAGCTTACCAATATTTATATTCATTATTGAGCACACAATTTTTTGCTTAATTATTCGTTTGATTCACATACCTTCAAATCTCACGAATATCTTCGTATTGGAATAATTAATAAGTTGGTTTGTATATTAAACTTCACCAGATAAGATTTGATGGTTATGAAAACAATATTAAATGTTAGGTGAGGCTTATTATTATTTAGGTAAAATTACAATTTAAAGCTCTTATATACACAAATACTCTCAATTTTTTTTATAATTAATCTCTATTAAGTACTTTTGTTAATCGCGTGATAAAGAGTGCTGACAAAAAAAATTAATAGGTTCTAATTTCAAAGTTTAAAGCATAAATAAAACAAAGTTGAACCTAATGTCTCAATAGAATAAACAAATAAAATTTGTTAGCTTAATGAAATAAATTTGAAGTTGAAAGCTCAGTATATATAATACAATAGTAATATAAATAGTATAAAGTTCAAGAACTTGAAATTGCGTACCTTTGTTATCGTTAGTGATACTTTACACACTGTACCATTACATAAAAATGATTTTCATGAATTATTCCACGGTGATTATTAATTAATTATAACCGGGTTATAGATAAATTAGTATATAATTAACATATCAATGTTTTAAACTAATATAAGTATATATATATCATAGATTTTTACCCATATTTTATACAAGTACCATATAGTACTTTACCTTAAATAATTAGATAATTAGTCAATGTGGTCCACATATATTAAAAATTTGCAATAAAAATTACCAATTTATCGTCTAATTAAAAATGATCCACCTGACCACCCGCATGAATTATTTGAGGAAAAAAGTTCTAAGGTGGGTGTGTTGGTAATTAATAATTGTAACTTCTAACATAGGAAGAAAAAAACCAACATTGTGAAATAAGTACGTTATTGGTGAATTTAATCACTAATTATGTGGTTGATCACGAAATTTATATATTTCGAAGTATTCCTTTAGATTTTTTTCAATTGATTCGTGTGATTTGGATTTTTCTTACAGTTCCCATTTGTATTTTTTTTTTTTCCATTTGCTAAATTGGTAAAAAAAAAAAAAAACAAAGGATTTAATTTCTATAATATAGAATTTTTTTATCTAAACATATGCTTTACAATATGTAGTGAAGCAAACACTTTTGTTATGCTTTATTTATTAAATGACTCCTAATATAGAGCTAATGATGTATAAAATTGTTCGCTTTGGATCTTGAGGACGGAAAAGGGAAATTAAAAAAAGTCATTTTTTTTTTCTTAATTATTTAATTTATTTTAGACTGATTATGTTTCTTAATTAATAAAGAGAATAGGTAATGGATTGAGTGAGATAGTGGTACAGTATAATAAATGGAAGGGGGCAAACTCTTTCAAACTCTTTATTAAGAGAGAGAGAGAGAGGGCCCTTTCTTCCTCTTAATTAAAGATGAATAAAGACTGATTGTTGCATATCTTTGCCCAAATTAACCTTATTGTCAATCATTACTTCCAATCTCATATAATTGCTCCGGTACTCTTCCATCGTAATATGTTGATCATACCCTTCATTTATTTATTTAAATTATTAGACCGATATGGTTCCTGTTACAAAAATAAAAAAATAAGT
Organism: Euphorbia tirucalli; assembly: GCA_039660915.1. Taxonomy (NCBI): domain Eukaryota; kingdom Viridiplantae; phylum Streptophyta; class Magnoliopsida; order Malpighiales; family Euphorbiaceae; genus Euphorbia; species Euphorbia tirucalli. The sequence continues at coordinate 71,795,713 of CM077634.1, read as the reverse complement.
AAAGATAAAATTAAGAGAGGAGTCACAACTGTTAAAAGAGATGAAAGTTAATGTAGACACATGATTAGAAGTGCTGAGGAAATAAACTATCTCTAATTCACTCTAAAAAATATTTTGAAAATGAAAGATTATCACGTACTTATAGATAACTTATTGCTTATATAGCTAGCCAATGTGAAATACTTAGCGAGAGAAAAGATCGTCAGTCCGTATTTAAAGACTTGATAGAGTTTGGGACTAGTATAGAAACTTGACATATTGATAACTTTGGATATCAAATGAGATAGGTCAAACACTATTTAACAAAAATAACAACGGGTTCATGCCCATATTGAATTATAAATAAGGTTAAAAAAGTGGCATATAAGTGGTGTATATTGTTGAAAATTCTACATTGAAAATAAATAAGACTAAAGAATAGTATATAAATGATGTAGATTGAACTTAACATAAGTCAATTGGTTGAGTTACATGACCTTTTATAAGCCCACTCATGCGATCAGACCAATCACTCACAAAGCTCAAAGAGTCTCTTACATAGTATCAGAGTATAAGAAGATCTAACAGTGGAAAGATCTTGAACTTGTACGTATTTAAAGACCTAATAGAGCTTGGGCTATTAGACAATACTAGACCTGACTTGAGAGGAAGTGTTGAAGATCACATATTAAAAATAAATTAGACAAGAGAGCCACATGTAAATGGTACAGATTGGGCTTTAACACAAGTCAACTGGTTTTATGTTAGGGAGATTTAGCTTATTAACGTGTTTGGTAGAAAAAATCTCTCTAATAACCCATTTATAATTATAATATTTAGAATATCCAAATGTGTGAAAATTATGCTTCCTAATATTGTGGCACAATAATAGCATTTTCAATATTTTCAAAATATAAAACAAATATATATAAGATATAATTCTAATAAAACACAACTGCTGGAAAAAAAATACAATAATAATTAAGCAATAATAGCCAATTTATGTTCTCTAGCATACTAAATAAAAAGCAATTAAAATGATGTATTAAAACATCATGTGGTGACATTTTATAAATCTGTTTAACATATTATACATAAATTTTTGCAGTATATTCATGATATACTTGTAATATGCTCTGAATCTATAATGATAATAATAGTATTATAAAATCATCGAACATATATGTTTGCAATATACTCATCATATATTGGCAATATATCTACAATATACTTAAAATACACTTATAATATATTTTGAATAGTGATAAATATACGACAAATATATATAATTATTCATAGTATGTATACAATAAATATACAACTAATATACATACCATAGAGGTTGTAAGTAAAAAAAAAGAAAGGTGAGTTGAGGTTGTGAAAGGAGATGAATTGAGTTTCTGTTTCCATATCTATACTGAAAGCAAGTGATCAATGAAATCATAAAGTGATGAACATGAAAAGCGAAATTATTAACCTTCAAATTAAATGATAGTTTGATAAAATCGGAAACCTAATCAAGAAAATAAGCAGATGTATGGAATATAATTTAATAGAAAAAGCAAAATTATCCTATTTTCTTAACTAGTGTAGAACTCTCGAACAAAACTGAATTTTTTGGAATAGAATTAGATATAAAAAAAGAGCAAGAATGAACCCCGATACGCTATTGGATTGCTTGAAATAAAAATAAAAGCTTCAACGCTAAAAATGGAGGAAGACGGAATAATTGAACTCAATAGCTTCTTTATATGAATTCAATGGTTATTTTATAATAGAAAATTGGGCAAATTAAAAAAAAAAACCTTGTAGTTTCATTTTTTTTGCAAATAAAGTACTGTGGTTTTTTTTGTTTAAAAAAGAGGATGTGTTTTAAAATGTTAACAAAAAAATGATAACTAAAATTAAATCATGATATTATATAGGGTATTATTGTTCATTTTGAATTCAAAATTTTCAAGTTGGTTAATAAAAATACAATACACATGAATGATAAATTTTGAAAATTTTTGAAAAGCGGAAATATTTTTATAAATTAAATAATGATAATAGATTTAGACAAATCATAACAAATTGAAAAATCTTTGAAAAATATTCAAATTTTGATGTAAAATTCTTACATAATATACATAAATTATTGGTATGTTAAATAACTAAAAATACTCTCTGCTATATCATCATTTTTTACGGAAAAATGTTAGTTATCCTTTTTTTGTTAACATTATAAAACACAATCCTCTTTTTTAAACAAAAAAAACCACAGTCATTTATTTGTAAAAAAGTGAAACCACAATGTTTTTTTTTTGTAATTTTCCCTAGAAAATTATACCTACTAAAACAAGATAGGATCAAAATTGTAAGGATTAAGTAAATCTTCTTAAAGATAATGAAGTTTTTAATTACATAAAAAATGAATAAATATAAAAAAGAATAATATTTAAAAAACTGTGATAGGTCTACTATTGGGTTAAATAAAAAATAAATTTACTTAAAAGCAAAAATTATAGGATACTAGAATAAAGAATATTATAAATCTATAGACAAAAAGGGTAATTTCCCCTTTATGTTACACAAACTCAAGCCCACTCTTATATATTGCTTATATATGTATAACTTATCTTAACCCATTTGTTATTTAACTAACTGTACACTTTGGTATACTAACCACACTTGAACTATATTAATGTTAACTAATATTCCTTCAATTACAAATAGAAAAACAAAAGACATACATAAACATCTTGTCCAAATCCAAACATATTTCCCCTCTCTCTTAATCATTCTTACCAATATACCATATTATTCAATTTATTTATATAATTTATAACAATGAGTAACCCATTAATTTGATTGACAAGAGTAGGTAGCTTTGGGAATCTATAACAAACAAGAGTGAGTGGATAACTAATATATATCCACTTGAAGATTCAATTGGATTCACACATTAATTATATGAATCGCATAAAATGATATGATATTTGCTTTTCCTAATAAGAAAGAATATAAATTATGAAATTAATTTGCTTTACTTTAGGAAACTTTAGGTTTCAAAAGAGAAAAGCAACAAATATGTATGTTTGAATATCTTTACTTTTTTTTTTTTTTTTGTAAGACTACCGGTATCCGGACACCACATTGGATGCCAACTAATCCGATTTTGGGGTAACAGTTTGGTGGATTATGGTATCAAGACCCCTCCCAATGTTGGTACTTGGATTCGAACAGCTGTCCGGTCCCTAACTCAACCCACCATCTACCATCTGAGCTACTAAACATTAGTGTTTGAATATCTTTACTTGATTCTCCAGTTTAGTGCCATATATGTTTTTATGTGCTTTGAGCAACTTTTGAGTTCTGGCCCAATCAAGTATTCTTTGAAGGACAAACTTGACATTGATTTGTTTTCTTTCTTCTTTTTCCTTTTTTCTAATTTTATTTTTTATTTTAAATGTAAGTTGTTTGTTTTTCTGGACAAAAAATGGAAGTAGCTTGTAGTGGTTCAGGTTTGTGTTTATCTATATTATAAAGGATGTGGACGTGGAGCCAAATCCAAAATATTGCTATTTATTTTTTTATTATTAATTTCAATTATAATGATAATATATCATGTAGAATTTGGCATTGCACTATTAGGTAGAAGAAAAGAGGTTCAATTTATAAATTCAAAGTACATTTGTCCTCCAAATTCACACGTCTAAAAGTTCCAATCAATATATGAGAAATGGAAACTAGTCAATGTCAGCAGGCAATAGATATCCTCATCATTCCATATTAATCTAGAATTAAACAATAAATATTTATTAGTTTTTTTCTTTATTTAATATTTAATTAAGAGCACAGTAAAAAAAATATTTAAGAATATATTTTCTGATAACTTTAAGTTAAAACAATTTAACTTATTAGATGAAGTGATCTTTAACCTATAGTATTTATAGAAAATAATAGCATTGTTAAATAATCGCAAGACATATAAATGTTTTTGTAACTTTATATTTAAAATCATTTAATCTCTTTCATTTAATAAATGAGACATTACAATGTAGTGACTTTGATTAATTATTAAGGAGAGAAAAATTTAAAGTATACGAGTAAACCGAAATTTTGAATAGCATAATCAAAAAATTAAAAAGGAATAAGTAAATCAGTTCAAATGAAATAAAGAGTGTGCAATCACATTAAATAAACTCTTATGCGGTGACAATTTTATAGTATCAACAAGAAACTTTTTTTTTTTTTTTTTTTTTTTCTATTATGACAATAATTTTTCTAGTTTTGATAATGAAAAATTGTATCTCTTGTAGTAAGAAAGGGAAATGATGTTTTAAGAAATATCAACCCTGAAAATATATAATCAAAATTTGAAGGAGAAAATTATAAATCCTATATAAAAAGCTAGAAGTGTATAAAAAATTGAAAAATGCATTTAAATTAAAAAGATCCCAAAATTGAAAACCAACAAAAAAAAGAAAAAAAAAAAAGAAAACAGAAAAATAATGTTTTTGTAAATTATAAAAAAAAATAAAAAACTTTCTACGGAAATAAGGTAAAGGTGAAAAATAATTTAAAACATTAATCCTTTAAAAAATAAAATAACAAAATTAAGTTTTTAATTTTCCAAAATTACATATATATGTTTAGTGTAAAATTAAACTAATTAGCATAAAAAAATTACGGAGAAAAAAAATCTTAGTATAATATTTAAATATTTATTGGAAAGAAATCAATTTCTGTAAATTCGTCTATTTTTTTATTTTTAATTTCCTCTGGTAGTGATATAGTCAAGTCCAGACACAAATTCTGTTACGAAGGAATTGGGCATGGACCGTAGACAGAATTGGTATTTGGGCCAACTAAATGAACCTTCAAAAGCCCACTGGGCTGTATATATGGCGTAATCCATTTCTGAACACTGGATTAGGCCTATCCAGTGGTTATTACACTGTTACTATAGTCACGTCAACACCAGAACATAATTCCCATCCTGCTGCTGGGTTACGCCTGAAGAGTGCTGCCTAACAAACACGAATTCGTCATTAGAATTCTGAAAACGAATTCATTACATTTCTTCAAAATCACCGAATCAGATCTTGGAAGAGATCAACTTAATCCGTATTGTTGTTCTCCTGATCGCGGATTCGCATTACTGCAACGGTCGTTCGCGTATGGAAGCTCCGCCTATCCGAGTTTAGGGCTTTATTTACTGATTTTTTTTATTAATGGCTTATTGGCTCAAAGCTGCAGAAGGTTTGTGTATCAAAGAATCTGTTTCCTTTAAGTTCTTGTTCTGTTCAATTCTTTTTCCACGATTCTATGGTCTGATCCAGAAGTTGTAGTGGAAGACGCATGATTGAGAAAAATGCAATGCGTTTTACGACTGGCGCAAATCTCTCTAATTAATAACTAGCAGAACTAATAATTTCTAATTTTGGTGACTTGTACTTTAGTTCTGCTTGTGTGTGTTTATCTCATTTGCTGACTTGTTTTGCTGTGATGATTGATATCCGGTTCAATTGTTCTGCATTTATTTAGTTCTTAATTAATTCCGTCTATTGTTTTCTTGTACGACAACATCTCATTATAATCATCTGGTATGGTTATAAAATTTTCTCAATTTTCTTCAATCCTAATTGTGTCATTTGATGGAACTCCTTTTGTTGGAAGTCATACAAGGTGGCACATCTTGCTACTATTAATTTATGCAAATACTTTTATTTCGTTAGCATAAATTTCACAAGTTTTTGTCCATTGTGATCCTTCAGTTCAATGAAGAGAATTTTGTTGTTCTTGTGGTCAGATTTATTTGAAGTTGTAGATCGGAGGGCAAAGTTGGTTGTCAGTGAATTGGCAGATGAGCAATCTGATTCTCAGGCTCCAGGTATGTGTCTTCTATTGTCTGTGCTCGATGTTTCCCTAACGTTGAGACAGTTTTGTCAACTGATTGTCAGTCATTTTGGAAGATTAAACATGATTGATACTGTTCTCTTTGACATTCAACCATAGAAGCAACTACAGTAATGAGCTCATTTTATAGTTAATGTTGGTAATAAGTAATATCCTCCAGCACTTCAAACTTGTAAAATTTAGAGTTGATGTCTCCTATTTCAATGTGATTTATACCAGTACATTAAACTTACTTGCAGTCAAATTCTGGTAAACTGAAAGCACCCTAACCAAAGAATCTCATGCATGACAATGATGGTTGCAAAAACTCATAATTATGGTAGAATGTTCATTGAAAATGTCCAAAGAAGCGGTTGAGTATTGACAATGTACTTTTGTGACATTCTAATTCTAAAACTTTCCAAAATAGTTAATCCGAGCCTGAATATTTTGGTAGAGAGAAAACCCTAGTTATTGTTATGGATAAGAAATATTCTGGGAAAAGAAGACATAGTAGTAAAGCCAGAATTGCTGATTTCACTCTTCTAATTGATGACGTTGCAACTGTTTCTCTTTTCCATTTTAAAACCTTCAAGCTTCCAATGGAGAAGGATCTGGATCTAAGAGGGCAAAGTCAAGGACAAAGGTATCTATAACCGCACCTGTATTCTTGTAATGGCTCCTAAACTTGTATATTTACCGCATATATTCATGCCTTGCGAAGCTTTCTGATGATTTGATGTACAAATGGGCTGTCTGCAGGCTAAAAAGAGGCTATTGGCAGAATCAGATAAAGCAAGTGTTGCTGCTGGGGAGTTGACTGGTACACAGCCTTCAAAATTAGATGTGGTGTCTGAAAAAGATAGGACTGCTCTTCAAGATGAAAAGGATGCAACCCCGTCTAGCAAGTTTATACCTCAAGTAGTCACTGTAGAGCAACCAAATATTAATGAAGATACCCCCAGCATTAAATTATCAGAGAGACTAGGTACTGAAGATATTAAACGTGATGCTAATCATGTGGAAGTTCCTATATCTGCTTCCGACGTAGATGCTTCAACATCAGTACCAAATGGTGAAATTCTGAATGAGAAGGCCTCTGATATTGATATTGAACAACCTCCTTCATCTTTATCTGCCAAAGAAATGGAGGTTTCCAACGAAAATCATCAAGACAATCCAATTGATGTGAGTGAGAGAGACAAGCTAAGGAATATTGATGTTCCTTCAAACGTTGACCAAGAGGTTCCTGAATCTACTATGACTGACCCTCCTGAAAATGGTGAAAATCCACAAAAAAATGTTGATATTAAGGTTGAGCCTCTCGTCAATCAGCCGAATGAGGAGCAGCATAAATCTGATACTTCCCCTAAGAGGCAGCAGAAAGCTGATACTTCTCCTAAGAGGCAGCATAAATCTGATACTTCTCCTCAGAGGCAGCATAAAGCTGATACTTCTCCTAAGAGGCAGCATAAAGCTGACACTTCACTTGAGAGAATTCAGGACCAACTTGATGAGGTAACTTATCTATTGTGGGGGAGAAATTTATGCTACAGATATTCTTGTGTGCTTGCTATACTTCTTTGATTAGTTATCATTGGTCTGCAGGCTCAAGGGTTGCTTAAGACTGCAATTTCCACTGGCCAATCTAAAGAGGCAAGGCTGGCAAGGGTAAGCTCTAACTGCTAACATTTACTTTCACCATTGTCATTGGAGTGACCAGACTATGTTGGGATACAATGGCTTTCTATGTTCAACAGGTATTGATAGAAAATTAAATCCAATCTTTGACAGCTGGTCAATCCTTAGAAGGTCCTAGGATAGGAATACCAAGTATAAACCTTAGTTCTAGTTGTATTTCTGACATAAAATGGCTTGTCTGAGTAACACCTATTGCAAGATAACCTGGTGATTTGGATTATGTATCTTCCCATAATCAGGTGGATTGTAGGACCATGCTCACAGAAATGCTTCTTCCTAGAAGGATCATCCCTATTGGATAGTTTTATCTGTTTGAATCATGTTGTTTCTGCCTCCAAGTTCTTCTGTACCTGTAGGGTTCTTCTTTTAGATGTTTTTTTGATCTTCCACTAATCATTCAGGTTTGTGCTGGACTTTCAACCCGTCTTCAAGAATACAAATCAGAGAATGCACAGCTGGAGGAACTTCTCATTGCAGAGGTGGGATGGGCAATTTCTGAATCTGTTATTGGTCTTTATTAGCTTCTGAAAATCGTCAAATATGTGTATATGCGCCTCATTTGATGCTATTGAAGAGAGTTTTATTTGGCATTTGTGATACTTTCTTAACAGAGGGAGCTGAGCAAATCATATGAGGCTCGCATAAAGCAGCTACAGCAAGATTTATCTATATCTAAAGGTGAAGTGACAAAAGTAGAGTCAAATATGGCTGAGGCTTTAGCTGCGAAAAATTCTGAAATTGAGTCCCTTGTCAATTCAATGGATGCACTCAAGAAGCAGGCTGCTTTATCTGAAGGAAATCTGGCTTCTCTGCAGGTTTGCTCTTCTTTCCATGTTCACAATTGTGATATTCTTGATCTATCCTTATGTAAATGACTTCTTCATGTGAACCAGCACACTTGGCAGTTTACTCTGCCAAAATTAAGCCCAAATGAAATATTTAATCTGTTTTTAGTTGGAATAGAATAGGATTCTCTCTTTCCCTCTTGTACCCTTTCTTTACTAAATAATGCTGAGTAGTCAACAATTTTCATATACAGACTTGGAAAGAAAAATATTGTGTCTTCCACTTACGTATAATGTCCTTGTCTATATTGCAAATATTTATGTGATGCAAACTAATGGGCAGGTCCTTTACTCTTACCTCATGTTACTATAGTTGACACATCTTCACTTTCAATACACCCTCTTGCCCATTTTCTCTCTAGATTTAGCCACTTGGTTTGTTGTTGTAGGCAGTAATGATTTTAGGTATTCTTTTATTTCTTGTAGTTTTGACTTGCTCCTTTGATCTGTGATTAAATTTAGAGATTGGTCTTTCTTCTCCTAGTGAAATGTTACATTCTCAATCTTTTAGTCTTCCTCGGGGATTTTAACAGTTGTTGTATTCCAGGCAAACATGGAGTCTATTATGCGAAACAGAGAACTTACAGAGACAAGGATGATGCAGGTAAACTATGTTGTTCAACCATAGATTAAATTATGTTACTTTTATTTTTAGGAGATTCGTATAGAAGCTGTTTGATAATGAGATGCGCAGATTATAAATTATACTCTTCTTTTATCAGGCACTAAGGGAGGAGCTTGCTTCAGTAGAAAGGAGGGCTGAAGAAGAACGTACAGCACATAATGCTACTAAAATGGTTTGTGTCTGATCAGCATAATCATCTAACTACTTCTGGATTCCCTTTTATTGCTGATGATGTCCGCTTGGTAAAATAGGCAGCTATGGAGAGGGAAGTGGAATTGGAACATAGAGCTGTTGAGGCATCCTCCGCTATTGCTAGGCTCCAGGTAATAATTCACTGGCAGATGATGTATGTGATTTCTTAGTTATGTGTGTGTACATGATGTTCGATGTTTCTATTGATAGTCATCATCATCATCATCAGTTCTTCTAAGTTGTCTTAGCTTTAAATTTTCACTATGATAATGTAATGTGAAGTAAGTTCGTGAAGTTTAATTTCCTTAATCTCTTTTAATTGTTGGTGTTGACCTTCCTTCTCTAGAGAATTGCGGATGAGAGAACATCAAAGACTACAGAACTTGAGCAGAAGGTGGCACTGCTTGAGGTATGTAGTAGAGAATGTTTTCTTTCTGGTGATCTTGCGTCATCATGATGAAAAAATCATGGCTGGAAGTTACTGATCCTTTCAACATCTGTGACAAGGTTGAATGTGCATCGCTAAATCAAGAACTGCAAGACATGGAAGCTCGTGCTCGTCGTGGACAAAAGAAGTCTCCAGAAGATGCAAATCAAGTAATTCAGGTATCCAAGCAATATGATACCTGCTTACTAATTGAGATCTATATTTTTAGGCATACATATTAGGGTATATGTCCTTTTTATTGACCTTCTAGTCAATCAGTTTTGCCGAGACTTATGATACTTTACGAGGAATGATACTCCTTATTTATGAATTATAGGTGTTTAACACTAGTATCTTCTGAATCATATATCCATTCGATTTTTGCATTTTTAACTTTCATGCTGTATGCAATTTGTTCGAAATTAGGTTTCTGTTACCGTAAAAGTTGTCTTGGGTTCTGACAAATAAAATGGATAATTTTTGTACTAGTGAGAAGATGTGTAAGATTTATCCTTTAGCACTGTAGTAGCAAGTAATTGTACCACATACTAAAAATTCTTTCTGCTCACTTACTGAACCTTTTAAATGTACAGATGCAGGCATGGCAGGAAGAAGTTGAGCGCGCTCGTCAAGGTCAAAGGGATGCTGAGAGCAAGCTTTCTTCTATGGAGGCAAGGGTTTTTTTTCTCCCTTTGCCAAATCTTGTTGTCATTGTCTCTATTGCCTTGCAGAAATGTTGACAAAATGTAGTCCAATTTAATATAATTTTCAATTGAAGAGTTTTTCTTCTTACCATGCATTATTAACGCTTATATTCTGATTGATTTATTTTCTTGCAGGCTGAAGTGCAAAAGATGCGGGTTGAAATGGCTGCCATGAAGAGGGATGCTGAGCACTATTCCCGTCATGTAATCTATTCAGTATATTAGATTAGAAAATCCTTTCTTTTTTCATTTTGGATAGGCAGATGTGTTTACGTAAATCAAAGCACAGCATTCAAAGCTAAGGTTGTACCTTACAACCCTGGAAATACTTGTTTTTCTTTAGTTCGCTAATATCAGTGCCTTGTATGCATAGGCATTAAAAAAAATTGTTGCTGAAAGGATTGGTAGCGTTGATAAATCTACTTGATGACAATGAGGGTATCTAGTAGCACCACAAGTCCATGAAACATTGACAAGCATGGCACTGTATAAGGAAATGAAAAATACTACTAGTTTGCAGTTAGGATATACTTCGGCATTTGATTGGTTGTAGTTCTTTTTACAGGAGCATATGGAGCTGGAGAAGCGCTATCGTGAACTAACCGATTTATTGGTAACATGAATATAGAATAATTTACAGTTTCCTCAACAGTTTGTGCTGGCTCCATATTTTAATAATCATCCTCTATTAAGCAGTACTACAAGCAAACACAGTTAGAAGCCATGGCTAGTGAAAAAGCTGCTGCAGAGTTTCAGCTGGAGAAGGAGTTAAAGCGTCATCAAGAAGCACAGGTCTGTCCTTAAGTATCTGGTTGATAAATGGTGGTTAGGTGTACTCCTGATTTTTTTGCATCATTCTGTATATAACCCACATTGTTCATTAATAGGTTGAGGCTGAAAGAAGTAGAGTTTCTCGTCGTGCATCTTCATCTTGGGAGGAAGATGCTGAAATGAAGGAACTTGAGTATGTTATTTCAATCTGACAGGGTTGACATCTTTGATTGCTTTTCTTGATACTTCTGTTGATTTTGGAAAGAGGATTCCATATAGGGACCACAATCAGTTAGGATTGCTGCTTAATTTTTGTTTCATTTCTTAATGCTTTTTTGGGCAATTGATTGAGTATCTAGTTATAATTTCTGATTTTTGACTTTAGCTTCTCTTAGGGATTGAATTTTTTTATACAAATCTGGAAAGAAATTTTTATATAACATAACTTTTGCAGGACACTGCCCTTGCATCACCGTCATATGGAGGCTGCAAGCATTCAGGTATTCTTTTGTTCAAATTTGTATAACCACTTGCACTTTGTCTATTTCTTATAACCCTGGGTTTCGAACTGGACCATCCAGTTGCAAAAGGCAGCAAAGCTATTGGATTCAGGAGCTGCCAGAGCCACAAGATTTTTGTGGCGGTATCCAACAGCTCGGCTTATCCTGCTATTCTATCTGGTAAGAAAAGTCATCATCTTGATTCATTATTTAAATTAAAGAGATGAATTATGTGAAGCATTTAAATTGTATGATGAATATGGAAAATATGTGCAGGTATTTGTGCACCTCTTCTTGATGTATTTATTGCACCACCTCCAGGTATGGAATGTTTCCAATTTCATTTGCCGGTTTTCTGCATTCATTAGAATGCTAAGTTATTTTGTTCAAGCCAAGGGCAGAACTTTGTCCGAATTGTCAATGTAGTATGCTCAGAATGCTTTGATCTTCAATTATCCTTTTCTTCTTTTTGCATTTTGAAGGAACAAGCGGACGCTTTTGCTGCTAGAGAGGTTGCAGAGTCTATGGGTCTCACAAACCCTATTATACCATGATTGGTGAGTGGAAACTCGGTCTTAATCAAGAGCTATCCCATATATTATTTTGTCTGGAGAGGTGTCTCGGTGTTCTAGAAGAACTATTGGCTGTGAATAGCGGAAAGAAAAGAAATGACTATACGCTCAAAAGCAGTGAAAGCATTGCTGTTTAACATCTTATACATGACATATGAGGAAATGGTCAAATCCGGAGAAACTGCTGTAGTTTAGAAGCACCATATTAACATATTACATATTGCTTCAAGTGAAGGCATAAATTCGAAAGCTCTTGCAAATATTATATTTTTTGGTTTTCATTGTCAAGTCGATATGCCTCTTGGATGTTGAAGTATAATTCCACAGTGCTGTTGTAAATTTGAAGTTTGCTTTGTAAAGTGAATATTCTTTTATTTGTAATTTGGATGTTTGGCAACTGAGATTCAGCAGTTCTCTTTTATTCGTATCGTCACTCTTGAATTGAAATGAAGTCTAATGAAGCCCTGCTAAAGTGTTAGGATGACTTCTCCTTCAATCATAGTTTTTATTTTTTATTTTTTATTTTTGGTATAATTTAATTAGTAAATGGATATTTAATAAAAGAAAATATTATTCACCGCATAGAATAATTTAATGTGGTTAGGCAATATTGCTTACATATATAATTAGACGATAATGGTATATTTTCCCAGAAAAACAAATTTCTTAATTTGTTTTTGGTCGATTTGTCGATGAATTAGTTCATTTTTTAGCTAGGATTTATGGGATATTGTGTAATTGGTGTTCAGTTTTTGTTTGTGTTGTAATTGATTTTGATGTTTGTTAACGTCTTTCTTTCTGTGAAAAACAGAACAAATAGAATGGAGATTTATCAGATCACCAAGGTGTTTTCATTCTCCCATGACACCAAGCTAAGCTAATTTTCACAGCTACTAATAATTATTTTCTCTTACTCTTGCAAGAAGAAAGAAAATTCAAGATATCCAAAGATTACAGATACATAATCTTTATAATAAAAATGAGAGAAAAAATTTAGAATATTTTTGGTATACTGTTCTTTGAAAATATATGCTGACAACTTATAAGGTATAATGAAAAAATATACATTGGTTATTTAATGAGGGTGCACACGATAGATTAATTAGTTCATTAATTAAAAAAAAAATTAAACAGTTAATTTCTATGTTTCAGACAGTTCATTATTACAGATTTTTTTATTGAAAAAACGAATTTTTAAATATTAAAAATTAACATATATTTATGTTAATTATATATTAACATAAATATATCGGTTAATTTATTCAGGGTAACCTACCGGAGTGGAATCTTCCCCTTCTTCGCCATGCTTTCCTCCCTGAAGAGGTGGATGCAATTTCCAGAATCCCGATTAGTTTCCGGTTACCTCAGGACAGAATTAGGTGGACTGGGACCCGCAACGGTATTTATTCTGTCAAAACTGGTTACTTTGTGGAAGAAGGTTTTCGAAGGAATCAAGCTCCATGCCCGTCATCTTCTTCGACTGATACTCAATTGTCGAAATCCTTGTGGAATTTGGCAGTGCCTCTAAAGATTCGTCACTTCTTGTGGAGAGTTTGCAAAGATATACTGCCTTGTTTCTTTAATCTTTCGAAAAGAGGGGTCAATGTTGATACTGGGTGCCCCTTGTGTCTCAATGGAATTGAAGATCCTATGCATGTATTTGTGTTATGCCCTTTTGCTTGTAATTGTTGGAAATCTTTTGACTGTTATGTTCGTCTCCATAAGTTAATTGCCCCTACCTTTATTGATTGGTTCTTGCTGGTCAAGGAAAAATGTTCAAGGGATCAATTAGTGCATGTGGTGGTTTTATTGTGGTAAATTTGGCAGGTGCGTAACATGATAGTTCATGGGAAAGAGGGTATGGATCCATCTCAACTTGTTTTAAAAGCTCGAGTTTTGTTCGGCAGTTCCAATCTGCTAATAAAAAGTTATCTTCCATGTTTGCCTCCACGGATTGTGTCGATCGTAATTCACAGGAGAAGAGGTGACAGAGCCCTCCAGAGAACTTGTTTAAAGTGAACGTGGATGCTTCTTGCTCTCCATCAGATGGAAAGTGCAGCGCAAGAGTAATCATCCGGGATAGTTCGAAACAGGTTCTGCTAACTGCAGCTTTACCTTTGCCTTTCTGTGCTAGTGCTGAACAAGCTGAGATCTTGTCAATCAGTTATGTTGTCCAATTGGCGGTGGAGACTGGTGTTTTTGCTATTAAAGCTTACCATATCAGCAAGTATGGTGAGGTGCCAGCTTGTCGCATAGCAAAATTTCTTTACCTTTGATTGTTCTATTTGAATAAATTTGACGTTTCCCGTAAAAATAAATAAATAAAAAATTATTATGTTTATTAATTTCGATTAATTTAAATTTCAATTTAATTTCAAGTTTTAAATTTTTTTTTCTTTAATAGCTTATTTAATAAGACTATTACAAATTATCTCTTTTCTTTCAAATAAAATAACTTTTCTATTTGCACGATAAGAAAAAAATATTTTAATATTTTTCCGGTTATCACGTTCTCTTGAGGAAATTATTATTCTTTTCGTCCAATTTTGAAGGGTAAAATTTATATTTTAGGTGTCTAATAATATAGACACTTTTTAATATTTAATTATTCATAAAGTAATAAATTGTTAAAAATACCCTTATTATATATATCTAGACAATTAAAGTGATAGCATTTACTTTACTTAATCATTTAATTTATTAAAAGCCTTTTAGTAAAAATATAGTCTATTAATTAATTTTTTTTATTACAATATAATTAAAATATTACATATCAAAATTATTTAAAAATACTCTTGTTATATTTAACTAAACAATTAAAATAATAATATTTATTTTACTTAATTATTTAATTTATTAAGTGTTTTTTTCTTTTAAAATAATCTATTAATTATTTTTTTTATTATAATATAATTACAATATTGCATCACAATTTCTTTTATACGGATGGATAACTTACAGAGGAAGGGATATGGATGGATAAGTTACAGACGAAGGGGAAAACAGTACATTCGCACTTTCTGAGGCATTGGTCCACATTTGCCTTTTGCTATTGTACTAGGAGCTTTACAGCTCACTGTCCACCTTTTGACAAAAGATTTTAGACATGTACATATATTTGATTTTAGGATTTGGAAAAACTATCAACTTTGAATTATGAATCTAAGCTGAATTCATTTTCCTTATTAAAATTCTGGTATGATCACTTTACATGTTAAATAGTCAAAAATTACATTATGACATTTTAGTCAATTATTAGATCTCTTTTAGATTTTCTACGTCTAAAAGCAAATATTCTTCCGACAACAAAATAAAATACTTTGGAGTGCAATGGTTTTGTATGTTTTATGTTTTGGATTTGAGTATCAATAAAATATTTAAAATAATTTAGACAGATAAATCTAAAACAATTTATGAAAATAGAATTTAAAATATCATAATAAATGTTAAATTAATTACTTAACTAATGTATTCCACTGAGTATTAAGAACTAAATCTATTTAGATTCTACATTCTATCCTAGCTTATGTTAATGAATTCAATTTACTACAATAATATTAGAATACAAAAAGTTTCTTATGATTTACAAAATAGGTACAACTGTATATAAAAACAATAATCAAATTCACCCCTCTAACCAAGTATACCCGTTCCATTTGTATTTTTTTTTTTTTATTGTTGATGCCAATTTGTGTTTTATACAGATTAAAATTTGTAATAATTAGTACTGATTGAATAGTATTCGTATTTTGCTAAATAATTAATTTTTAGCTCAATTAATGTAAATTACAATAAAATATATAATGTAATGAAAGTTGATCACACGTTAGTGATATATTAAACGCGATTAAGTATTATTAATAAAGTCAATTAACTTTCACTTTTGTATTAATAAAGCTACTCTCACCTTAATTTTTAGCATCGAAATAATGACGAAGCAAATTAACACCAAGTCAAACCTACTAGCAGAGTGTCACATAACTTTGGTCAACAAAAAAAGATATTTGTCACAAATATGACATTCATTTATTCGTAAAAAATAAAAAAAAAATTGAAATTTGAAATTGGTTGGGACTGACATAGTGCTACATTGGCATTTTAAAATTGATATTAACTTGTTATATCATCATTTCGTCGCTAGATTTCGATAAATTAGGATGAGAGTAATTTTGTTGACACAAAAGTGAAAGTTTAGCGACTTTATCAATTCAAATTAAAGTTTAGTGACTATGAATACATAAATCCCAATTTTCAATGACCATCAACACAATTAACTCAATATTATTAGGCTTCAAATCATAAAATTACTAATTTACTCTTTCTTTATTCAATTTTAAGCAAGACGTCCCTTACAATTATCGACATCGAGGGAATAAAAGTATAGAGTAAAAGTATGTATATTCTGTAAATATCAATATAGTAAATGTGGAAAAATAAAAAATTTATTGTAACTAAAAAAAGAAAAGATTTAATTATAATTTAATTCTTACAAAAAAAAAAAAAAAGAAATATAATTTAATTACGGACTATCTGTTCAAAACGGCAAATATTTTGCTTACTAATTTGTAGGCGTGTAGCCTGTGATGTCATCTGGTCCTACAACTGGCGGGAAAGATATTCGATTCTCCACTGAAATCAGTATTCAGTTTCTGCCATCCCATTTTCCCTGCACCATAATAAAAAGCCAATGAATATTCATCTCATCTTATCCGCCTGTTCTTAGAAAAGGGGACAAGCGCTCTCTCTCTCTCTCTCTCTCTCAAATCAGTTCCCTCTCTATCTAAAATTTCTTCAAGAGGAAGATCATTATTTTCCCCCTCCTTCCATTTATCCTTCATCTCCTTTTACTTTCATTTTTGCTTTTTAACTGTGTTTTTGTGCTTTTTTTTGTGCGGGATGATCAACATTCGATATTTTTCCAACCCATTTCTTGAAACCGGTTTCTTTCGGTAATATATTGCTTCGCCACAAATCTGATAGTTCATTTTGATGAGTTGGTGTTTCTTAATACCCTATCTTTTTTCTCTCTTACGCAAAATCTAAAATCTAAAAGTTTTGTCCAACTCTATTTGTGTTGAATTTATTAGATATTATTACCAAATAATCTATATTTATTTATTCTGCCGACTTGAATTTACCGTTATTGTGAAAAAAAAAAAAACCCCGTTTCTGCCCGTTGCTTTTTTTTTCCCAATTTCGAACACACACTCTCTCTACTCTCTACTCACTTCAATCTCCCTCTCTCTCTCTCTCTGTGCCTCTTCCATGGCTGATCTCTCGGTGCCGGAGTTACCTTCTTCGGTGGAGCAATTGATTGCTGCAATCTGTATAGAACAGAACCAACCGCCTCTTGGAATGTCTGCGCGGATGGACCTCTCTTTGCTGGGGGAAGAAGAATCTCTCTCTATTCTCCGTACAATCCGCTCTACACAGATTTATAAGACTTTTGACGGTTTTGTTAAATATATGGCCAGAAACTCTTCTAGCAACGGTTCCCCCAATAAAAAACTCTGTTATAATTCTCCTCCGTCGCCTCAGCAGCCGATTCGCAGCCCTACGACTCAGCTTACGCCTACTTGCTTAATGATGCGTCATCAATGTACGTTTACTTCTTTTTCGATTTTTGTTTTGCGACAGTTGTGTTTTACTAGTAGCATTTTGAAGTTTTTTGTGTTATTGAACGTTCCTGGTGGCGGTATTAGGTGAGTCTGCTTTCTCATCTCCGGTTCGTAAGCAAACGGATCGTGCTGCTGTGAACGGGCTGGTAACTCCGGAGCTAAAGGCCTTAGGTGAACTCGAATTTAGGAAGTCATTTCTTATACTGAGTTATTTGGGCGGGTAATTCTATTTGCTGCTTTGGTTATTGTGTTTTGCTGATTAGGAAGATAAAATAAGGTTCAAAGCTCATGATTTGTTCTGTCCGCTCCCTTTTTTTTTTTTTTTTTTTTGGCCTTTTATATAAATCTTGAGCTACAGCCGAAAGCTTGAGGACGTTTTATCCGCGGATGATATTCGACGGTTAAGTAACTTATCAATGGAAAAGTTCGAGGCTGAAGTTTGGCAAGTCGTAGGCCAAAAATGTGATTATATAAAGAATTCTGAACGTGCAAGGGTATATGTGATCTTGCAACTGCGCTGATCTCATTTTCATTTTCAAGTTCTAAATTCTCTTTTGCTCAGTTCGGTTATTAGTATTATTATTTTTTGTCTTCGTATTTCTTATTAATTGTGAGTTCCACTCGTGAGTTCTTTTTTTTTTTTTTTTTTGGCAGCATCTTTCCTGGGATTCTGGAAAAACGCTCACATACCACTGCCATGTCTTTCCCGAAGGATATTGTAGGTTTAAGGTGTGTAATCTCCTCCTTTTCATTTTAATTCGGACACATGCATGTATTTGCTAATTCTTGTATAAGCAGCGTCTTCTTTAGCAAGGAAGAGCTTGATAATGGTGAAGCGAACCTCCGTTGCTGTTGAAATAATAAAAGAGTTGTGTACTAGTTTAGCGTATCTTACTATTTGCTTGACCCACAGTCAGGTTCCTCCACTTTATTTCTATTTTAATCATGAGATGGAAAATTAGTATTGTAAATCCATGTTGCAAATTCATCAAGGATAATCTGTTGATAGTTAATATTTGTCCTTGCTGATAATTTTTTAGTTTGTGTTCTGACCTCAGAGTTTGCAAGTTAGTGGTTTTTGAGTTAGAATACTTTTATACAGGTGAGAGCTTGATGTTGTTTTTTCATATCCATTAATTTCAGGGCCCCTTTCCAACTGCTACAAGCAATCTCCTGCAAAGGACTTTAGGAGATGATAATGTCTTGTTGGTTAAGATTGCAGAGGATACTGATAAGAGAAGTTCCAAAAGTAAATTTACTGATATTTATGCTAAGTATGGCTCGTTAGCAAGGGATGGAATTCTTGTTGCTTTGCGGCACTACCGTTTTTTTGGTAAACATTGAATTCTTGGATCTAAGACATTAATTTATTATCATTGATGCTGTTACAATCATTCACTTTGTTCAAGTGTTGTATTAATATGTTCACCTCAAATGGTGCACGAAAAGAGTTTCTAGTTAATTTTGCTGACAAGGTCTGGTCATCTATTATTGCAGATCAAGTGAAAATTGTAGTATTAAATATTTGTGCTCTTTTCGGTGCTTCATTATTTTTATTTGTTTTATCTTTCCTCTTTTTCTATCTTGAATATAATTTTTCAAGCTAAACTTGGTTCTGAGCAGTGTTTAAAGATAAAGGGAAAGAAGAAAAGAAGAAAGACCCAACCACTTCACAGGTGAAGTGCTATTTTGTCCGTTTGGAGTCTCATGCATCGATCGACAATTCAGAATATATATTACACGGGAAAACGATTCGTGAAGCTAGGTCTCTCTTCATGAATGTAGACAAATTGTCTCCTTTGTCAAAGTACATGGTGAGGTTGGTAATACTAAAACCTCCTGCTTCTCCTACACTAAGAGCTATGTTTAAGCATAGTACATTATAATAATTTTACGATATTGTTGTTCTTTGAAATGTAGGTTTTCCCTCATTTTATCAAAGACTGACGGACTAGATGTTGAT
This sequence comes from Euphorbia tirucalli, assembly GCA_039660915.1. NCBI lineage: Eukaryota > Viridiplantae > Streptophyta > Magnoliopsida > Malpighiales > Euphorbiaceae > Euphorbia > Euphorbia tirucalli. The sequence continues at coordinate 71,775,936 of CM077634.1, read as the reverse complement.
TTATCTTCTGTAAATATTGAACCAATTGATGATGTATTATGTCGGGTATGATTTTAATTGAATCATATTTTTGCTTTGCTATAGTTGTGCTTCATAGTTATGTTTTCTTTGAAAATTCAATAAATTCAGCATTTTAGTTTTAATTTTCTAATTCATGTGCAGGATCACAATGGTAATGTTGTCGAAGGTAAGGATGGGAAACCCCGAATACATACAGATGGCACTGGTTTCATATCAGAGGATTTGGCTTTGAAGTGCCAAAATGATTTACTCAAGGGAAAATGTTTAAATGCTAACAGTGTTGAGGTTTGTGATTATTGGTCACTAGTATGGTGCTAATTAGTATCTAAAGCATCAATATTCGTGGTAAATCTCTTAAGTATGTACTTTCTTAGTCTTGAAGTGTTCAATCTATTAGTTTGCTTATGCTGGCCTATTTTGGATAAGAGATGTTACTGTCATTCTGTCCAAATCAGGTGTGTGGTCACCATTCACGCGGAGAGACTATCTAATTCTCCATAAAGGAAGTAGTAAAACAATGATTAAGTGTCTCTTTTCTGGGGTGAATGGATGAACAGAAATAGGACTGTGGACTGCCTGAAATAATTATATATGTTCTTTTGCTTAATTTCTAAACATTTATATATATATATATATATATATATATATATATATATATATAATTTTTTTCCTTCCCGCTCTACAACTTGTACGGTTTTGTGCTAACCTAATTAACCTTCTTTACTTGGTAATGGATTTCTATTTAAGAAGGGTATTGTGCTACTTTGGTTTCTAGTTGATGTGTAACTACTGCTTTATTTTCAGTTATATTGGTCTGCATGATCGTTCTATATTCTTTCTTTTACTTCTATTTCTCACCCTCATTTGTTTGTGACTAGCATAATGAATTTTAAGGGGGAAATTTTAATTATGAATTTCCAGTGTGCAATTAGTATGACCCTTCCAGTTTGCAAGTAGTATGACCTTTCTTTTGCTTCTTTTCTTTCCCCTATAAAACGTATTTGCTAATTTTATGCTGGTTCCTTTTTGTCCTTTGCTCCTTTATTTGTGTAGTATTTGTGTATTCAAGGACTTAACAACTAGTTATCTCTTTTTCGCTGAAGAACTTACTCATACAATTTAGACTCTTCAACAATGGTGGCGCTGTCAAGGGAACTTTCCTTCTCAATAAGAAGGTATTCATTGTACCCTTTTTTATATTATAGAGGGTGAACCATGCACTGAATTTTTTTAACCAAATTTTACCTTCAGAACCACTTTGTTCCAAAAAATAATTTAAAAATTTTCTATAGCTTTAATCTGTTATTTATCAGATGGTTTTTTGTTTGTAATTATTTTAATCATGTTGAAGCTTCATAGATTTGAAAATTATTAGTCTTGTTTATTTTTAAAGAAAAAAATGCATTCTTTTGTGTCTTCTAGAAACAAAAAGGAGTTACATGAAGTATGACCTTTTGGGGAAGCCTATCTTTCATGAATTAACGTTCAGTTTCTTTTTTCTTTTTTTTTTTTTTTCGGTCTTTTCTTTCAATATATGGAATTATTTTCTTTTTTTGATCTAATAACTCCTTTCTTAACATTTTCTTCAATATGAGGATTTTGTTGTAGTATATTTGTTTTTCTTTATCCAAATATGCTATTACTCCCTCAATTGCATATTAAGTATCATTATAAGGAAGTTAAAAGATTAAGAAAATGATCAAACAATCGTAATGATAAAAAGTAACTACTATGACTAAATTGCCCTTTTATTACTAAATATGGATATTTATGTTTACATGATGCTGATAGTAGTTAATCATTTTGAAAAAGTATTAGCAGTGAAATTGGTAGAAAAATAATCATGACATCACAAGAATTCAAATCGACAAATAATTTTACTAAAAAATAATTGATACCTGGAGGGAGTTTTATATAAGATATCAATGTTAGGCTGGGGCCCACTGGGTCCTTTTTTGCTTAGTTCTTTTTTCATCTTATGCGGTCATAATATTTCCTACTCATGTAATGTTGAATGTTCTTTAGCTTCCTCCTGGAACAATGCAAATCCGACCCTCAATGATCAAAGTTGAGCCTAGTAAAACACCAAATGGCTACACAAAAAATTCATTGGAGATAGTTCGAATAAGGTAGGCATTTCTATTTAATATGTTGCTACAGCATTACATTTTATTGGAACTACTGTTGATCAAAATACAAATTTGTACCATGTTGTATGGAGCACGTGGTTTGCTATACAAGACCAACCCGTATTGTAATAGCATGTTCAATTGGAGAATTAAAAAAAAAAAAAGAAAAAAAAGAAAAAAAGAAAAGTCTTATCACATTTCTGACTTTCCATGTTCTAATTTGTAGCACTCGGCCAAAGAGAGCACGTCTCTCAAGGACTCTTATTGCACTTCTTAGCTATGGTGGGGTTCCAAATGAGTTTTTTCTGGACATCCTGAATAAAAGTTTGGAAGAAGCACGTGGTGCTTTGTCAAGTACGCGTGCAGCTCTACGAGGTTGTTTTCAGCTGATTGGAGTTAGTTTTATTCGCATGAATTCTTTTCTAGCTCTCCCTGTGAAATTTTCTTTTGCATGCAATGTCAATTATTTTATCTGACCAATTCTTTAAGGTTTGGGTTAGAATTTTATCTGACTATATTGGTTGGATCTGCTGTCACTAATTTGGATTTTCTGTTTATTGTTACTTTTGATTCCAAATGTCAATCCTGATTTTGTGCTCGATTGCTTTCTTCAACAAGTTGTATCCACTTTTTAATTTTTGCTTCCTGTGCAAGTTTTTTGAAGTTATCTTGCTTTAACCACAGTTGCTATTAACCATGGTGAGATGGATGGTTTGATCATTGTGAATATGATTTTATCCGGTATTCCCTTAGAAGAATCATTTCTGCAGTACAATCTACGCAAGTTGATGGACAGCGAGAAGAAAAGTCTTAGAGGGGGAAAACTTCCTCTGCCTGAATCATATAATGTGATGGGGACAACTGATCCCACTGGACTCCTAGAGAGCGATGAAGTTTGCATTATCCTGTACGTATTTTATTCGCTGTTGCTAACTCTAATGTTATTAGGCACTGCATGTTGTCATTTGAAGCTGCATTTTAACCGAGAGAAATATATATAAATCTGCGATTATTATGCACTTGAGAGAGACTGATCGTTCTTGCTATGTGATATTGCCATCAGTGCTATACACAGCTCATAATGTAATTTTTCCCAAATTAGATACATAGGGGTTTGACTAAATAAAAGTATTGATCAATTGGGGTTGTACTTTATTCCTCTAAAAGGTGAAGCATAGTGCTTGATGGACTTTCATATACTCAAACTGTCTCAATGCTTTAACTTTTATTGCTTAAAATATGAAGAGTAAAGGTAAAATGTAAACGTCATGTGCTGAGGTCATTGTCGACTTGTATCTTGTTTCATGTTCTGGTCCATTTGGATGGTGCTTATGGTGCATAGGAACAGTGGTTATTCTAGTGCCCAATCCGATGATATTTGAAGTTTCTTACATGCGCATAAAGTTGCGAAAAAATGTGCATGGTGTAATTTCTTATTTTTTTTTACAAATAGAAAAGAGTCAAGTACATATAATCAATCATGATTAGTTATGAATTTTCTTCAGTTTTGGGATTTGGATGTTGGAAACAGTGTCATCGTAATATACTGCTGAAAAACATTCAAGTGCCTAGAAATTGATCTTCCAATGCACAACAAAAAGTAGTAACATAGAAATTTGATGCGCTTAATCGGCATCATTTTCTCTTTACATACTGTAAATGTGATCATTGTTCAAGACTGTATTGCATACTTGTTCCCATGCATTGTGATATTGCTATATGTAATTGCCTGTTTCTGCCTTGTCTTCTTTTACGAAAATATGTAGTAGCTAGTTTTCAAGTGATGAATAACTGGCTGAATTACGATCAATAAGCTGTCGACCTTTTTCTCCATATATAATTTTTTTCTTTTGATCAAATGTGTAGGGAAAATGGGCAACTTTCAGGGAAGGTGTTGGTTTACAGAAACCCTGGGTTGCATGTTGGTGATATACACGTTCTAAAGGCTAGGTATGTGAAGGAGTTGGAAGATTTTGTTGGAAATGCCAAGTATGCCATATTTTTCCCTTGTAAGGGACCTCGATCTTTGGCAGATGAGATAGCAACGGGCGATTTTGATGGTGACATGTACTTTGTGTCCAGAAATCTGAAGGTTTGTGAATATCTGGTTTGTCTTTTAGGTGTTAGCTGTTATTTCAGTGCTGTTGCCATCAACTTCTTATTGCTTTTTTCTGTTTCCGCAACCTGCAGTCTCATTGTAAATACTGAATCTTGAGAACAGAATATTGGCGGTATAACATAGCCTGCATGCAAATAGACATAATTATTATCTACTATTTCCCTTGATGAATGTTATCCATAGATTTGCAAATTTTCTGCTAGGGTACCATTATATGTTGAGGATATTTGTTGTATGTCCGAATATGAGGTTTTATTTTGAGCATGAATCAATTAGACTATGAGAGAATTAAGGTTTTTGTCCTTGAATCAACAAAGGAAAGATGACCAAGCTCAAATTAGAGTGTAACGGTGGAGATCCTCCATTAAATTAGGACAAAGTCACTATTTCATTGAAGAGGGAACTTAGGTTTATGATCTGTTGCATTTCTGTGGTTCTTCATGGGATGTCCCTGTCACTTGATGTGCGCTACACTTGAATCCTTTTGTTTATCATTCTGAAATCAGTACGATATTAACCCATTTAATGTGCTGAATTTGGCAGAGGCGAAATGAAAGTTCCATTGTTTCTAATTTACAAAGCTTTTGATAATCTGACTATGGAAACCTACAGCCGATTTGAATGCTAAAGCTAAAGTAAAGCCTTCAGAACTCAAGTCTAGAATTGAAGTATTGAACTGATGTGAGCCCTAGAAAGACATTTCTTGAAAAACCCATAGACAGATAACAACCAGAAGAAAGTCCAAAAGCAGGTTTTTAACCAATAAAGTCTTGACTCAAAAGCAGGTTTTTAACTTGTGAGGAATTATAACAGTTGAACCTTTTATTAGTTTTCATATTTACTTATAGGCTTCTTTCATTATTGTTTACATGGCACAATTCTGAAAGATAACCATCTTCTCTCTCTAGTTGTTGGAAAACTTCAAACCAAGTGAACCTTGGACATCTTCTTCTGTAAGTTCTAATGTGCTGACCAAACAGCCAAGTGAATTATCGAACGACGAGCTAGAGGATGAACTTTTCAAGCTATTTTTAACAAATAGGTTTAACCCAAGGTATGTAATTAGCCCATACATATAACAATGTTCTCTGCATTTCTCATTCTGTCAACAGAATGAATCTGTCTTTCAGTATCTTGTTGAAGGGCATCTAGTTTAAGCATAACAAGTCAGTCACCATTTTGAATCATAGCATGACGCATTTGGGTTTCAAGACATAAAATATTCTTTACCCTATCAACATGTTATACCTCAATAAGCATCATTTAATTTAAACTTATTATTGATGGAAGATAGAACAAAGCAATTGTATTTGCTATAATGATAATGTTGTAATTGCTTTTGGCCTCTCCTAGTTACACTGTTGGCATGGCAGCAGATAGTTGGCAGGCAATAATGGATCGGCTTCTGACATTGGGAAACAATACAAATGATGAGAGAGATGCAATGAAGAGGAATATACAGCAGTTGATTGACGTATATTATGATGCTCTTGATGCACCAAAGAGTGGAGGAGAGGTTAGCTTTGCAACTTATTTTATGTTTTAATGATACTTTAAAATTGAAATAAGCTCTGAACTTAATTAATTCATAGAGTTTATACCATTTCAGCTTTTCTCTTTCCTTTCATCCAAAGAAACTTTGCTTTACCACATATGGAACTATTAAAATGATTGATCACCTATCCTCTTTATGATTTGTGAGATAAATTTTAGACATATAGTCGTAAAAATTGGAATTCGGAAGATAATGATTTTGTTAATGCACACACTTTGTCTGGACTGACCTGGTGGTGGTTCTGATAAATTGATTGATTATTAACATTTCGACACTTGAGTTCTCCATCTGCTGGGCTTGTTAAATCTAATGTTAATTGGATTATAGTCCAATTAAAACAAAGGCATCTAGCCAGCATCTGGTTTAGACTGCAAAACTCATAATCTGTCGGAGTTGCTCAAGTCAATTTCTGTTGCCTTTGTCATTGATTTTACCCATGTGCCAAATTCCTAAATTTCTTTCTTGCCCAATACGACATTCTCTTAATCTCACGATTATCTTGTAATTACATTTCTAGTCTTTTGTTAACTTTCATTATGAACGCATATTTTTGTCAGTATTGAGTGTGAACTCCTTTTTATTGATTACGAGTGATTTAATCAACTCACCTGTTTGGAGTGACATACATTGATGTGTGGGTTTTCCTCATCTTTGAAACAGTTTGTGCTTCCAGAACATCTGAAAGCCGAATCTTTTCCCCACTACATGGAGAAAGATAATTCTTACAAGTCAACTTCTATTCTCGGAATAATTTATGACGCAGTGAGATCTTGTGCAGAATCTAATCAAGCAGAAGTTGGTAAGAAAAAATGATTTCTACACACTATTTTTATTACATGAACCCAACTCTAGAAAATAATAAATGTGGCAATAACCGTATGTTTACATCTGCATATAATATGTTGTAGAGGTTCAAAAACTGGATTGTTTCATTGACAAAGCTAGTGAGTCAGCCTTAACGAAATGGAAACAACTCTATAGCCAGTACAAGCAAGAGATGTCCAATGCTTGTCAATTAACGAATAAAGATTGCAAACAGGTGGCAGCTGATGAAGTCTGTGAAAAATACAAGGAGGTTATGATATCTTTTAATTATTTTGCTTTCATGCAAAAAGTTATCAGAAATTAAAACTCTATAGTTTTCATCCTTTGCTGACTGTTTATGGTGATGTAGATATTGTACGAGGCACCAAATCTCGAGGAGAGCAAACGCAGCATGGCTGACATATTTGACGAGGCTCTTGCTTTATATGAAATTTGCTATGATTATGCCAAGAGCAATTCTGATGTTGTAAAATGTGGTTTCGCTTGGAGAATAGCAGGCCAAGCACTTTGTAAGTACTACATTGTTAGTCAGAATGAGCAGACAATAACCTGTTCTCCTTCTGCATTGAAGGAGATATTTAGTTGAAGTAAAAACTGAATTTTATGTGTTGTAATTTACCAAACAAATAAAACATTGTTTTGTTCACCTAACAAGTACAAGGACACAAAAGTCGAATGCACATCAAAAATATCTTCTCCTCTAATAGTGGGCTGCACCTCAACCCATCTTTGGCCCATTCAAATCTCCTTCTTCAGCCTAAGACTCTTTCCAGCTAGCTCTTTAAGTCTTCTCTTTAGCCAGTTTGTTTAGTTTTCTTGATTTTGAGCACCACTTTACTAATTATCCGGAAAATAGCTGTAATTGGCTAATGATTCTTCATTTAAGCTCATTCTTAATTCAATAAATATCCAAATAATTAAGTAAAATATTTGGTTATCAGTAATATTAATGTAACATCTCTTTTAGGGTAAGGCTAAATTAAGGATTGCTTTATGTGTATATATGCTAATATAGTGGCATAAGGAATATGATGTATAATGTATTGTAGGCTAGGCTAAAATAAAGAGCTCTGTATCTTCTATAAGTATGTGTCTGCATCTATAATATTAAATATGTGATCTATTTTGTCCCCCTCAATTGGGATAGAGATGTCAAGTTCTAAAATAACTGACCCAATAATGTTTGTCGATATTATATATTTTTTTTTTCCTGCATAATAGTGGTATGAAGTAGATAATATAGGGGTTAAAAGATTTTTTTGGCTCTATGCTATCATAGTTACTTATTTTTAAGCCTTTACTTAGGTGATAGGAAAGTTTTACTTGGATGAACTTTTTAGTGTCGGCCAAGAGTCGGGTAGGTGGGGATTTAAAAACTTAAGAAAGATGCTCAACTTTGATGGCACTTTTTCAACTTCAGACAAGGTATTATCCGTTTAATTTAGTAATGTATATATGATGATTATTGATTAGGTGTGTTGATGATGATTGACCAAATTAGGTGGATGATTTACGACCAAATTGGGTGAGGCCAAAGTTGTCGTTTCATATTGCAACTTGCCACATTTTGGAATATGATCTAATTGCCTCTTGTATTTGCACATGCTTGTTGAAGGTGTGGGAGTGTATAATTTTGAAAATTCTGGAATATCTTGTTTTCAGGATTTTTATTCGGATTTTTTCGATTCACCAGAACTTTAGTTGACCGTAGAAAAAGCGTAATTTCCACCGAATTAGGCAAATGGGCAAGTATTTGTCTTTTGGAGTACGGATGACAACATGTTTGTACTCGATACTAATCAATCCTAAACGGAAATATCCAAACTATGTAAAAAATTTTGGGACGAAAATGAAATTTAGAAAAATATCTTTCAGATCACAATTACAGATGTAGGTATAATACTCCTTTAGTATATGTTGTTGCTAGAAAAACCACTAAGTTAACTTTTTTTTCTTTATTGTATTTGCTTATATTTTTTTATTTATTATACAGTATACTTCAATATTATTTTAATAAATAGTTATTAATCAATATTTATTTTTTGGAATTAAACTGTTATTTTTTCACAGGCACAAACAATTTTTAGTGAAAATGAAAAAATATGGGAGATTGAGTGTGATCCAGGTTGTGTAAATAAAAGAATAGTAGAATGGTCTGGTAGTTTTTTTTAAGATAAATTTGGGATGGATTGTGCGAAATTCCGTGTGTATTTTACCTGTTAACATCCTTATTTTGGAGTGGGAAGACATAAGAATCTAGTCAAATATCAATGTAAATTTTTTTCCAATTTGATGTTATATTACTTTCTAGATTCAACGGTATGGAAAATCCGTTTGATGTTATATTACTGCTCCATTTCCAATAAGAGATTTAGTTCATTTTTGCTCCCTCGTCATTTTTATAATATCGCTCTTTGTTTAGACATTTAATCAGCGTGCAACGCAAATCCTTTGGAAGCGGGTTGTTACAATGTATCTACCCGCAGCTAAACTTTATGTAATAAAGATCCATTTCTAAATTCCTTATTCTATATCATATAAAGTATAAATTAAACAGTTAAATCTGTGAGAATCCTTGAGTTGAGCATGCCCTGATGGGTTCTTTCATATGATATTTCAGTGTCATGTTCTACTTTAATGCTTTTTATCCCACCAAATGAAAGCAATAATGACTAAAGTGAATTAATAGATTATTTGGCACAAACATATTATTAAGCTTTTAAACTTTACATAAACGTTGTCAATTGAGTTCTTTATAATATCATATTCTTTTTAGACAACTTATCCTTTGTTTTTAATTTGTTGTATTAATCATTTCCAGGTTGTTCGGCTTTTTTTTTTTTGAGACCTGCTGTTCCATTAAAATTTATTATTTTATTTGTACATCGACAAATTACTAAAAATGTTTAATTGCTAGAATGAGAGATTCTGCTGTGCATCGGATCCATCGTGGTTTGTACTGTTGGATGTTTGACACATCGTTTTATTCAACTATATTATTAACATATTTGTCTCATATAATGTATTTTAACTTTCATTTTGAAAAATGCAAATATTTCTCCGAAATAGCATTTGTTCTTCATCCTATTATTTTTTCCTCTTTCTCATCTTCTTTCTTTATCATAGTTGTGTGTTTTTAGTTTCTTATACGTTCATCTGGGTTTTTTTCTTCATTATTTCTATTTTCAATGTTTTTTATAATTCTTAAGTAATAAAAATAGTGATATAAAATATTATGGTTACTTAAATCATTTTTTAAATCACCATACATAATTATGGTCTCATACGAATAATTACGATTTTACTATGTCTTAGAAATTTATGCAAATTAAAATATTAAAAGTTAAAAAAAAAAGGTTAAATCGTCAATATAGTAAAATAGTAGTATATTTAGATAAGATTAAAAAAAAAAAAAGTAATTACATGGATTGTTTTGCCAATAAAATTAATACTGGCAAAACGGTGGTGAAAGTGGAGACAAATTAATATTTGTTTTGCCAATAAAATACACAAATCAAAGAATATTCCATTTAACTAAGCATACAGCCACCGCTTGGCCCGCCACAGCGTCTCTAAAGTCCACTCTTGTTGGAAAATTTCTAATGATGATAAGATCTTGAATCTTCCCTCTGTTCTCTCTCTTCCCACTTTCCCTCCATCTCCTTCCATCCCTCAACAAAACGACAATCGTTAGACTGTTGACAGAACTGAAAACGATCACATGAGTTTTTATCTCTAATAATTGTTGTAGCCTTTTTTGTCATTTTCATTTTGCTATAAAAGTCCGCATTAGACTTCTTCCGTCACAGCCACTGCTGATACAAGAAAATATTTCTTACTTTTCTACTGTTTCAGCTCTTCATTTTGAATTTTCTTTTTTATTTGGGATCTACCGGTGTTTCGTATCGGAGAGTCAATTTTGAAGTAAAAATGGAAAGCTTATTGAAAGAAACGAGGGGCGGAGCTTCGGTGCTGGACATGGATCCTAAGTCCACCGTCGGCGGTGGAGTTGAGGACGTTTACGGCGAGGATTGTGCTACGGAGGATCAGCTTGTCACTCCTTGGACTACTTCAGTCGCTAGGTTACTACCACTTACTTCACAATTTGATTCTTAATTATCATTTTCCTAATTCCGCATCACTGATCAGAATTCCCTTTTCGTTTCATTTTTCGAACTTGATCTAGTAGGATTAATTGAAGTTTTAATTATGTTTATCATTGATGATTTTTGGCTTAAATTAGTACTTTCCTTAAAAAAACTATATCTGCAAAATTGTCTCAATAAAAGTAGCAGTAGACTACGCCAAAAAGATACTTGTGACTTTTCTGAATGATTCAGATCGGCATAAAGTAATTTTATCTCTAATATTGGAAAAGAATGAAAATTTTTTGCTGGAAGTAAAATTTATTTTACGCTTAGAAAGATCAATGACCGGTTGAATATGCAGGGTTTTTTTTTTTTTTAGTTGTTTGAATTAGCAAAATTGAAGGGCCAAACTGTAAAAACAGCTAAGTTAAATAGCCACGAGTATAAATATAATGTAACTAAAATTATTTATGTGGTAGCCATGTCGGCTTAAGTTTGTTATATTATGTCAGAAATTTACAATTTAGAGTTTTCTCGGAAATTATATTACTAGAATTACGACGTGAAAGTCTTTGTTTCATTGGTTCAGTATCATATCATTTATTTTTTTGTAAGGATAATAAAATAAAAATCTCAGCCGAACAAATAATACAAAATTACTTTGTAAATCTACAAAAAGAAGTTATCTTTATCAGAATTTATCTAAATTGCTTGTTCGTATGAATTTGGGAATAAAATCATTTTCTGAAAAATGCTTTTTCCTGAATAAAAATCATTGAATACGATATTATGAAAAGGGAATTTTTTTTCTGTGAAGGCCATGGCCCCCTTTGCCTTGGGTCTGGCTGCCCCTTTATGTATTTGTCCGAATAATTGATATTTACATAAAACTAGGCTTGACCTCTTTTTTCAAAAGAGAGTCTCTTCTTCTCTTTTCTTTTTCTTTTTTTTTCTTTTATTTTTTTTTTTTATTTTTTTTATTTTTTTATTTTCTAATAATTAGGTCCAACTAGTTGGTTCAGGTAGGACTTGAACTCGAGATAATACTCAAACAAATCTTAATTGATCAAAAGGGTGTCTCTGTTGTTTGTATAACCAAATTGGTAACAACTAAAATACAACACATTATCTGATGATATAAATGAGAGAAATTGAGATAAGTGAAAGGAATCCATTGATTGATTTATTTGTATGATTGATGTGGGAGTTATGCAGTGGATACTCACTGTTGAGAGACCCTCGCCACAACAAAGGACTTGCATTCTCAGAGAAAGAGAGGGATGCTCATTACCTGAGGGGTCTACTGCCCCCTGTAGTTTCATCCCAACAGCTTCAGGAGAAGAAATTGATGCACTCTATTAGACAGTACCAACTTCCTCTCCAAAAATATGTGGCCATGATGGAACTTGAGGAGAGGAATGAAAGACTCTTTTACAAGCTTCTCATTGATAATGTTGAAGAATTGCTCCCTATAGTTTACACTCCAACAGTTGGTGAAGCATGCCAGAAATATGGAAGTATCTTCAAGCGTCCTCAGGGCCTATACATAAGCTTAAAAGAGAAGTACAAAATTCTTGTTTTCTATTTTAACTTTGTTGTCTGTTTCCATTGTATGAGCTTTCATTACCATGGAAAAGCTGTTTAATTTGCAGGGGGAGAATTCTTGATGTGCTGAAAAATTGGCCAGAAAGAAGTATTCAGGTTATTGTTGTAACTGATGGGGAGCGGATTTTGGGACTTGGGGATCTTGGCTGTCAGGTATAAATAGAATATGTTACTGACTGTAATTAGAACTGCATTATAAGTTTGGATTGGAATGCATTTGATGAGTTTGAAAATGTTACAGGGTATGGGTATTCCTGTTGGGAAATTGGCTCTTTACACTGCACTTGGAGGAGTTCGTCCTTCTGCGGTAAGCATTTTAAGATCAACAAGATTGTGCCATTTGATTAGCTATTAATGCTAATCTACTTGGGAGATCCTGATTCATGCTTGTGTGAGGTTTTTTCTCAATTAACATGGAATCCATATATCTGAATGTTTTATTCTTGAATGTGTTTAACAACATAGCTTAACTACTAGACAAAACCAGTGATTCTGATAATTCTTTCTGACATAATCTTTCTCACTTGCACTTTAAGTGTTTGCCAATCACTATTGATGTGGGCACAAACAATGAACAATTGCTGAATGATGAATTCTACATTGGGCTCAGACAAAGAAGAGCAACTGGCCAGGTTTCACATATCTTAGTTTGATCGAAAGTAGCTGTATCAATTTTTGTTTCTTGAAGATTACCCTAATTATTTATTTTCTACTACTTTTTAGGAATACTCTGAACTTCTACATGAATTCATGGCTGCTGTAAAGCAGAACTATGGAGAAAAAGTCCTCATTCAGGTTACTTTAGTTGAAATGTTTGGTTTCAAGTCAGATTGTTTGAAGTGTTTTTTTTTTTTTTAATGCTGCCTGCTTCTCTTCTGGCTTCACTTGCAGTTTGAAGATTTCGCTAATCACAATGCTTTTGATCTGCTTTCAAAGTACCGTACAACTCATCTTGTCTTCAATGATGACATTCAGGCATGAAATAGCTCTGTTGTGATCCATCAGCCTTGGAAATTCTATTTTCATATCTATTATGTTGCTTACGATTTTATACCACAGGGGACGGCATCTGTTGTACTTGCTGGGGTAATTGCAGGACTGAAGTTGCTTGGTGGTTCCCTGGGTGATCACACTTTCTTGTTCCTTGGTGCTGGGGAAGTAAGCTCCTATTCTTCATTGTTTTACCTTCCTTGAATGGGAATATAAAGTTTTCAGATTCAGTTTTCTGTTTTGGATGACTATGGTAGATAGTAATTGGGTTAATGCTTCGTTTTAAAAAATGCTGTCTGACATATGTTCTCCTGTTTGTTGCGACTGTTCTTAATAGGTTATTATCATTCCTCTTATTTGCACTTAAGTGATGTAGCTAACATATGGATGATTTTTGCCTAGCCATTTTGCTCTCTAGCATTCAAGGTACTATGATCATTTTTGCTCTTTTGCAGGCTGGAACTGGAATTGCTGAGCTTATAGCTCTAGAAATGTCTAAACGGGTATTTACCTTCACTATTCTTGTGGTGTTATATTCAAACATGAGTGTATTCCTCATACTACGTTTATAATGCTTATGTGGTTCATTTTGCTTTCTAGATCAATGCTCCAATTGAGAAGACTCGCAAGAAGATTTGGTTAGTTGATTCAAAGGTAATCTCGTAATGGGATCGTAACGTGAACAGCTTTGATAACTTCTGTTCAGACTTTGATTAAAGAAAGTGGCATAATTTTTTTCAACAGGGATTGATTGTTAGCTCTCGCAAGGAATCACTTCAGCACTTCAAGAAACCTTGGGCTCATGAGCATGAGCCTGTTAAGACTCTCTTAGAAGCTGTCAAGGTAAGAAAAATGTGTGTTTTGATTGGCAAATATATATGCCCATTAGTCTCTTATTACCATCACACTTGGTTGATCAGGCAATCAAACCAACAGTTTTGATTGGATCATCTGGAGTGGGAAAACAGTTCACAAAGGAAATAATCGAAGCCATGGCTTCAATTAATGAGGTTCTCTCTCTTTCTCCAATTGTCTCCGATGTATTTTTCTTGAATAGTTGCAACTAATGACCCGATATTAAGCAAAGTATGACTGGCACCTCTGGGTGGTGAATGTGCAGAAACCTCTGATCATGGCCCTCTCCAACCCAACCTCACAATCGGAGTGTACTGCAGAAGAAGCCTACACTTGGACTAAGGTAAAACACACATTTTTCTCTTCTGATTGTACATTTCCTACAATAACCAAAGCTGATTCTAAATATGTGCCTTCTTTTTTCCCTCAAATTGAAGGGCCGAGCAATTTTCGCTAGTGGAAGTCCATTTGATCCTGTTGAATATGAGGGCAAAGTTTATGTTTCTGGCCAGGTTAGATTTACACAATATATCAGTATTCGGTATCTTTGAGTTGAAGCTCAATTACAAAGGTTTTAAATTTGTGTTCTTCCTGTGAATTCAGGCCAACAATGCATATATTTTCCCCGGATTTGGCTTGGGTTTGGTAATCTCTGGAGCAATCCGTGTGCACGATGATATGCTACTGGCCGCATGTAAGTACAGAGAATACAGAAATACATCACATGAAACACAATAATTATTTCCTAGTATATGAAACAACTTAGATATATATCATTATTTCACAAACTTGTGTAAAATCTTAAATATACAGACATTTAGATTTTTACTATAATTTGAGACTTACATGTGTACATCCTGTGACAGCGGAAGCTCTGGCTGCTCAAGTTTCGGATGAGAATTATAGCAATGGGCTGATTTATCCGCCTTTCTCTAACATAAGAACAATTTCAGCAAATATAGCTGCAAATGTTGCTGCTAAGGCATATGAACTAGGTAAATGTGACTTTTCTTCCTGGAAATTTGTCACATCTATCTGATTTTCAATTGGCAAATTCTGAACTTTCTGCTTTATGTAGGGTTGGCTACACGTCTCCCTCGACCGGAGAACCTACTGAAGTATGCTGAGAGTTGCATGTACAGTCCAGGGTATAGAAATTACCGTTAAATTGGGGGGCTCTCTTGATCAGAAGCTACATGTAAAAGTATGTGTATATGCTCATGAGCATAATGTCTGGAAGCAGAATAAAATGATGGATGTGTAACAGCTGTGTTGGGTGATTTTGTGCTTTCCTTTTGTGTGAAGCTACAAGTTACCAAGTAGTTGTAGCTCTAGTGGAAATAAAAATTTCGACGTTAATAACAAATAAATTTTCCAGTCAAGTGCCCCTAAATTCACAGTGGTTTAATATTTTTATTGTTAGTGGTGGCTATTTTTGATACAATAACACTGAGTTTGATACGATTACCAAGTTTGATACCATTTTGATATGCCAATCTGAATCGTCCCTTAATTTTTTATTCCTAATACCACTATTTGCTCTCAAAACAACTAAAATATTCATTCTTCTCAGGTTGTTGAGGTACATTCCTATGCAGAATATTATCAGAAAGTTACCATAACATTATATATTTGGAAGAGCTAAAGAGCTGATTTCTATATAGCAATGAACTAACAGAGAATTACCATGAAAACATATATTTGAAAGAGCTGAGCGTCTGATTTGTACATAGCAACGAATTTCTCGTACGAACTATTTGCATTCTCCCATATCAGTTAAAATATCCATTCTTTCCAGGCAGTTCATTGTTTTGATTCGAATTTCGATGAGGTGCATTACTATATAGAATATCAACAGAGAATCACCATAAAATTTAGAGAACGGCTGATTTCTATATAGCAACAAATTTCTCGTATGAATCTAACCATACCTTTTTATGTTGTTTCAACTTTATCAATATGTCTCATATAAGCCATAATAATAATAATAAAAATAAATAAAGTTTAGATAGAAATATCAAGGATAAATTAGTTACTTCAATAACCTAATTAAAGTTATAGACAATCTTAAATGATACATCAAAAGAAACAAAAGGAGTACCACTGACCAGTGATCTCTGCCGGAGGGTAGTATTATATGATTCAACAAAAATTAATATAGCTTTTATTTCTCATCTGAAATAAATCAGCACAATATTTTAATGAAAATTTACAACTTTCGCATGGTTTAGCATTATTATGAATAAAAACGATTGTATCTGAGAAGTTAATCAGTGTAAATTTTGTAGGCTTCAATAGCAGCAAGTTTTTTATGAAGAAGGGTCCTCAAATAAGTTTTTGGACTAGGCAGAATCTATATTCATTTATGAATTATAGCATTTCAGAGGACAATGATTTCATGCCAGGGATTGCAGAGAGAGAGAGAACAAGTACAGCGGTACCAAAAATTAGTGATTCATTGAACTGGGAAATTCAGCCTATTCAAACAGAACATCAAAGAAGAGCACCCTGTAATTAATTGATCACAGTTTTTATAATCAGGAAGACGCACCATTTGAGAATTTCTATTCTTTGGCATGCTCAAGTTTGAGATTTGTTGTATAAACTCAAATCAGCATGAGTATCTTTGTAGCGTTGACTCAGGTAAGTCGCACATTTTATTGGAGGAAACCTGAGGCCAAAAAGGAATATAAATAATGGTAAGAAATTCAAATATAAAACTAAATTGCATGTATTTGTGAATGTTTTTCTGCCTATGAAACGCTAAATGAGCTGAAAAATTGACTTGAAGAGAATTCAACGACCAAAAGTTACTCATTTAGCGCCACGCTAAATGAGCTGAAAAATTGACTTGAAGAGAATTCAACGACCAAAAGTTACTCATTTAGCGCCCAGATTATGGAAGTAAATCTGCAGTTCTGTTAGCAGTATGGCGTTACGGGTTGAATGTAGTTCAACACTGTTATTCACTAGCTAGTAGCAGTAGTCCTCCAAAGGGAAAACGATATCCTCATATCTTATAATTGATGTGAGATGTCAAATAACATGAGAAAAATGCAACATCTTTCTTTCGAAGATAATCATCTCCCATCATGCAAGTAAAGTGAGATAATCTGCATTTTATACTCATTTCTCCCATATTTCAAATGATGTGCACATGATACTGGCAGTCGACTACATTTCCGATATACAGAGGAGAGTTGAAGATAATGACAAAACAATCATACTGCAAACAATATTGTGGATTCAACTTACTTGGCAGGATTTGTTTCTGATTTGCAGGTCGGCAAACATTCAACTAGACAATCATGACTAGGTTCAATGAAATATGCTATCTGTACCACAAACAAAAACAAAACAAAAAAAAAAAGTGAGAAAATACAGGCAATGCCTTTGATATTTTATTAGATTTTTTCAATATAAAGGAACATAGACCCTCTAAAGAAATCAAGTAAAATTGCCTGAAAACCTAAGATCCAGGAAGCCAAGTATGCAGTAGAACCAGGGAAATGACCACTAGTACTTCCCAATCAAGGCTGACATTTAACTTGAATAAAAATAAACACCCTTCAGTTCTCAGCAAATGCAATATTTGAAATTCATAAAGTTCCCCCCTTAAAATCCCAATGCCCAAAACCAAGAATCTACATCGTTATTTATTAGATAATACTTTATAAACTTGTATTTGATGAATTTACAAATAATTACAGTCTAACTAGTTTCTGTATATAATATTGCTCTTCAAGTGCAGAAGTATATTGCGAAAAAAATATGCATATGCCAGAAATAATTAAATACTAATTCACAGAAAGCACTAGAGACAATTTGAGAGATAAGATATGATCAAATAACAGTGCAGCAACTTTTGAATTGCAATGGTACAGAAAAACAGTAAGGTTTGCAATTACACAAAACTTTAAGTTTAACCGTTAAAACAGAGATCAATAAAATGAAGGACCCTTACAGAATATCGCTCTTGTCCATTCCCTACTACTCTATGAAGTGTGGACCTGTACACAATATAACCAAAAATATGGGTTACAAGAGAAGATAAAGTTAATTTCCACCTAATGAAGAAAGATACTTATTAAGAAAGTAAGAATGAAATCAATAGGTAGTCCTGCTGAAGCATGCTTATGATTATAATCAGGCTTCATGATTAATGAAAATCATCTATGTTCCTCCCAAGTACCATATGTATTGAAGATCTCCTCTAATGCAGCATTCACCTTTTAAAATGCAACATATTTGATTGCAATCTTTATTAAAGAGATAAGAACCTATGAATTGAGTGGCTCAGTTACTACACCTCCAAAGGAAGTTCTTGGGTTCAGAACCTGACCTTTTCAATCCAAACACACACACACACACACACACACACACATACACACACAGAGAGAGAGAGAGAGAGAGGAACCTGAATATACAGTTGCTCCATCGTTCCAGCATGTCACCAAGATTCACAATGAATGCCCTATTTAAAATAAGGCAACAAAAAAGTGACTATAAGAATTACAAAAGCCTTCAACTATACCATTCCTGCAGCCATAAAACATCCAGAGTTTCCTCCATAGCAGAACCCACAGCATACTAACAACGGAGAATACAGTTGAGTGATGAACAGTTGATGTGACGCTAAGATATATTTCAATAATTGTATTCCTTCACTTCCACTTATCCTGAGGGTGATATCAGGTTTTCTAGGTCAAAGTTCTTTCCAAATAAGTTTTGGCAGTGCACAAAACTAAAGCTTTAAGTCTCCATTTTCTGGTTTTTTTGTGTTTTGACAAAGGATGCTTTAATTTCACTCTAAAACTCTAGAACAATCAATGTTTCAAAGTCACGTAGCTCCGCTTTTGACATAATTATCATCGAATATTAGCTTAATGCATTCCATCAAGAACAGATGAAGCTATAATTTGAAAAGAAAGATTCAGAACTCATTCCATTTGAAAATATCTGCAACATTGGCATGTAATTAACCAGCAGGCCCTCCATATGTAGACGCGTATGTGAAAGAGCAGTGTATACCATTCAACTTGAAAACATATGAGCAAACATGTTACAGCATTTCTAAGCTCTTTTGCAGAAATCTCAATCTTTAATGATCTGAATTAATATATTAAGCCTCACCCTTTTAAAGGTGCTATATATTCCCATACTTGGGGCTGAGCATCCTTATCTTTGCATATCTGAGAGAAGATTACAAAGAAAGGCTGACAATATTGTGATTGAAGTAAACAGCACAAAATCTTAATAAGACTATGCCAATCTTCTTACTTGGAGGCCAAATACATCATCAGTGGCTAACAGGGTAATTAAACCATAATCGGAATGAGCTCCAGCTCCAAATATTCCACTTGAGGGATCAGAAATCTGAGCTGAACAAAGTTTTAAAAAAAGGCGGAAGATAAAAGGACCAATATGTTATTTTTATTGACTACAAAGGCCAGAATGAATTTCGTCAACTTGTAATGAAAAACTGAACCTCCATAATGTAACAAGCGCATGATTGCAATTGGCTGGCCAAGCATTTCTGGCTTGTCAAAAAAATCAGCATCTAGATCAAGCGCAAGTGCAATGATCCTGGCAACTTTTCTTCCCACTTCTCTGCATGAAGTATAGTTTATAACATTAAAAGGTAGTTACGCACATAGCCACTCAAATATCCATTATCAACAGCAAAAGCTTACAATGCCTCTTGATGAAACCTCTCCATAGTTTGCCTCCAACCAGGCAAAAGATCTAAGACAACATAATAACAGGAAAAAGAAAAAATAAATGTCAAAAAAAAGGCAAAGACTAATTATTCAAAAATCAGTGGCTTAAACTCAAATAAGCTTCTCCACTCTAAATGAAATTCAATTACCATCAGCTGGCCAAATATTAGGCCCATAAAATGGCTTTTCTGCTGCAACATCATCTTCTGAAACTTCAAGTCCTATGTAATATCCCTCCTTGTAATCTCCTACTAACATATAACATGAAAACCAATACGAAGTAAGTTAACTTGCAAGCTCTGATTTTATGCAAATATTTAATTTCCGAATTTTTTTAAATTAACAAATAAAATGAGAAAAAATAGTAGACAAAAAATAAGCAAATAGAGTGGAATTCAATTAGAAGAAACTAACCGAGAACTTGATTATCAGGATCCAAAAGTTCGTCGAGCACAGGAGTATAGCCACGATGCCTCTCATTCCTCAAAACCTTCATTTTCTCCACTAATGGCAACTCGAAAAACTTTTTACTCTCTGAAAAAACCTCGTCCATGAATTCTTGGCTAATTCCGTGCTTGATTACGTAAAAAAATCCACAATCCAAACACGCCTGAAATAAAATGTATAATTGCACAAATGAATCCAATTTCATTAAACTTGGTAACAAAATTACATATGTATGAATAGACTACAAGAAACCTGCTTGAGCAAGGAAACGGATTGGTCGATATCGGAACTCGAGAGATCAATACAATTGAGAACCGAAAATCCCTGGGAAGTGCTGGGATTCTTCTGCTGCTGCTGCTGTGTCTCCATTGTATTTGTAATTGTAGAACAGTTGGAATTTCGAGGACCTTGGATTCGAAATAGAGCAATCGGTTTTTCCTTTATAAAGGAATGAGTAGGGAGACCGCGACGTCGTTTCGTCCCCTCCACCGTATCCGCCACTTTACGTTATTTGTTTTTTTATTGCAATTTAGAAAACTGCACGTGTTTCTCAGAAAATCATGCGCAGTGTGGCATTGAATTTACTGATGCAAGAGACGTGTTTGACCATCTTAGGATTACAAATTGTATTCTATTTATTGGAATTTTATGTACAGATTTTATGCCTTTCTCTAAACATTCCTTTTTACCTTGAGCCGGAGTAGGGCCAAATTGTTCATAATCTTGAAATTTTTTTTTTTTTTTTTTAGTGTTCGTAATTTAAAAAATAAAATATTTTTTTTTTAGCATTTATAAGTTAAAAGAAAAATAAGTTAAAAGGAAATATTTTTCAAATTCAAAGAAAAATTTTTAAAAAATAAAAAAATAATAATTTTTATTATATTTATGAAAGTTTTTTCTTGAAGAAAAGAGAAAACACAAATCAACAAATGTTAATTTTTCTCTTAGTTTATCATAAATTTTGTTTGAATGTTATCTTTGTTTAATCGATTTTTATATCTCATACCAAATAAAAAATTATTTTCTATAATGGAAAGTAGTTTAAATATATATATATATATATATATATATATATATATATATATAAATATTTCACAAAACGCACGAAGCCTAAATAAATAAATAGATATATTTTATATCTTTTATTATCTAGTAGTCTTTTTCTTTTTAAATGAAAGAAAAAGTATGGGTTGAAAATATACAGTAAAAGTATGTTAACTTTTCCATTAGAAATATACTAATTCAGTTTTGATATTAAACTCTAAAGACTTTAAATAAGTTAGTATTTATAAAAAAAAAAAAAAATCAAAGTTAAAAGAGCTAGAGACAACTTGGGTCTAATTATATCGTAAATGTTTATTGAAAAATTTAATTTTTTTTTAAATCATATGGACTTTTAGTTGCATAAAAAAATATATATTTAGTAATAAATAAAAATTTAAGTTATTTATTGATAATAAATTGTGTACTCAGAAAGAAAAGTTAAGTTAATTTTTTTAAAAATATACTGTTCATAAAATAATATTTAATTTTTTTTATTCATGAAGAAAAATACAAATTAAATTATTAAAAAATATATTTCATACAAAAAGAAATGTTCAATTATTATTCATATTTTGGAAAAATAGAAGTCAATGATATTATACATCAATAAAATCATTTGTATAACTAGTTTTTTTCCAAATTTCAGAAAATAAATTATGGAATTTAAACTTCTTCAAATTAATTATTAAATTTAAATTTAGTACAAAGATCAAAAGGATAAAATGTAGTTTAATCTGAGTGTATTTTTCTTTAATAGGTTTCAATTCAGTGATTATTCATTAAGAGAAAGTGAAGAGTTATTATATAAATAAATGATATATATTTACTGATTAATATAGGAAAAACTATAGTTATTTAAAAAGTAAAAGATGAATAATTGATTTTGTTTCGTAGATGAAAGAGTTATAAATCTACTTGTATTCCAGACCAAAGGATTGAAGAGAAGTAGGAAATTAAAGCTCCTATATATAATAATAATAATAATAATTGGTTAATAATAATAATTGGTTTCCCATGAAGATAACAATTACCATATATAATCTCCTCCTCCTGGGTCTAATGGCCAATTAAAGAACACAAAGTAATGACTGAAAGATAATCAATACATGAATTTAAGATAGAGAGAATTTCCACTTTCCTTCAAGAAGACAAACATGTAAAAACTAAAAAAATAGGGAGAAAAATACAAATTAGAAGTTTAATTTTCTTGTTTTATATGTTTGACACGTCAGCTAAAATGGCTTCTAAAACAATTATCTTATTTTCTCTTCGTGCATAAGCGGATGAACAGTAGAGCTAAAAATTTATGGAAAATTGTCATAATTACCCTGTTTTAAAGATTTTTTCCTTGGTGTACATTGTTCCCCTTTCATAATTACGTGTTTTTGTTTTCTCTTTCTCATCTTTACCTTTTTCTTCTGCTTTCTCCCATCTTTACGCCTTTCTTCTCCTTTCTCCCATCTTTACGCCTTTCTTCTCCTTTCTCCCATCTTTACGCTTTTCTTCTTCTTCTTTCTCTGTTCACTACTTTTTTCTTCTTCAAACCTTCACTCAATATAAACAGCTGCTGGAGTTGTTTAAGAGGAATCTGATGGACGACGGTGAAGATAGTGGGATAATCTATTGCCGGAGAAGCCTAGCCGGAGCGATTGGCAAGTGAATGCGGCGGAGGCTGCTGATTTTGGGAATGGAAATGAGGGTGTTATTGGCGATAACGTTGCTGGTTCTACAGTCCCTGAACCAATGTTGCAGGAAGAAACAACATTGTATAAACCCTTGGTTTCACAAATGGATCTGAAATCGAGTGGGTTGTTGCTGAGAATATAATGTGGGAGAGTAATGTCACTACTCCCTCAACTCAGGTAATTTCACTCCTTTCACTATTACATAATTTACTTTCAAGTTTTGTTGCTTTCTTGACAGGGAAAGGTTATACCTTAGTTATACCTGAATTATACCTTAGTTATACTGAGTTATACCTTAGTTATACCCTAAGATACATTGTTATTGTGATTATACCTTTGTTATACATTCAGATACACTTTTTTCACTGTTTATACCTTAGTTATACCTGAATTATACCTTAGTTATACCTGAATTATACCTTAGTTATACTGAGTTATACCTTAGTTATACCCTAAGATACATTGTTATTGTGATTATACCTTTGTTATACATTCAGATACACTCTTTTCACTGATTATACCTTAGTTATACCTGAATTATACCTTAGTTATACTGAATTATACCTTAGTTATACCTGAATTATACCTTAGTTATACTGAGTTATACACTAAGATACATTGTTATTGTGATTATACATTTGTTATGCATTCAAATACACTGTTTTCACTGATTATACCTTAGTTATACCTAACTTATACTTCAGTTATACCTTAGTTATACCTTTGTTATACATTCAGATACACTATTTTCACTGACTATACCTTAGTTATACTGAGTTATACCTTAGTTATATATTCTGATACACTTTTTTCACTGTTTATACCTTAGTTATACCTGAATTATACCTTAGTTATACCCTAAGATACATTGTTATTGTGATTATACCTTTGTTATACATTCAGATACACTCTTTTCACTGATTATACCTTCGTTATACCTGAATTATACCTTAGTTATACTGAGTTATACTTTAACAATACCCTAAGTTACACTGTTATTGTGATTATACCTTAGTTATATATTTTGATACACTTTTTTCACTGTTTATACCTTAGTTATACCTGAATTATACCTTAGTTATACTGAGTTATACCCTAAGATACATTGTTATTGTGATTATACATTTGTTATACATTCAGATACACTTTTTTCACTGATTATACCTTAGTTATACCTGACTTATACCTTAGTTATACCTTAGTTATACCTTTGTTATACATTCAGATATACTATTTTCACTGACTATACCTTAGTTATACTGAGTTATACCTTAGTTATATATTCTGATACACTTTTTTCACTGTTTATACCTTAGTTATACCTGAATTATACCTTATTTATACTGAGTTATACCTTAGTTATACCCTAAGATACATTGTTATTGTGATTATACCTTTGTTATACATTCAGATACACTTTTTTCACTGATTATACCTTAGTTATACCTGAATTATACCTTAGTTATACTGAGTTATACATTAGTTATACCCTAAGATACACTGTTATTGTGATTATACCTTTGTTATACATTCAGATACACTATTTTCACTAACTATACCTTAGTTATACTGAGTTATACATTAGTTATACCTTAAGATACTCTATTTTTACTGATTATACCTTAGTTATACCGCAATTATACCTTAGTTATACTGAGTTATACATTAATTATACCTTAAGATATACTGTTATACCTGATTTATACCTTTGTTATACCTTAAGATACACTGTTATTGTGATTATACCTTAGTTATACATTCTGATACATTAAGTATACCTTAGTTATACATTGAAAATACACTATTTTCACTGATTATACATTAGTTATACCTTGCTATGTCTGTTTTTGCAGTGATCGATTGATTTTGCAGTGATCGATTGAATTTGTAGGAGAGAGATCGATCCAGTTGTGCGATCCTGATTTTTGCGTCTCTGATCGATGCTGATGTGTTGCAATTTTTGGCGAAACTGATCTGTGATTCTTGGTGAAATTAATCTGCGATTTCTTGGCGTTTGGGAGGTTTTTGCGTTTGGGAGGTTTTTGAGCAGGCGCGATTCACGTATTTTGGAGATTTATGGTTTTCGGTTTTGTGTTTTTTTGCTACAGATTTACGTAAAACAGGAATTTCCTGTTTTAGGTATTTTTGAAATTTTGGAAAGTTTTTAAAGTATTTAAGCAAACTTTTCTTTTGTAGGTAAAAAAGTTAGGTGGTGCCAAAAGGTAAGTATTTATGTAAAAAGCCCAAAATTTATTTATTATGGGCCTATGATCCGCAATCCACATATTGGGCCAGGACTTTTATTGAAGCCCAACAAGGACTGCCCAACTTCAGAACAGCAACCAGAGCAAATAATGAAAGCCCAAACATTCCAACTTTTCCCGTGTACTGAAAATGGCAAAAGTCATATTTTAGTCATTGTATTTGCGTAAACTTTGTCCCTAGGTCCCTCTATTTTGATTTGGCCTTAGTTAATCCATGTACTCATAAATTTTACATTATCTAACTACTGACTAACAAATACGTTAGGCATATTTTTCACTCTACATTAATTGGCTTCATAAAAACTAAAAAAATTATATTTGATGTGAATGATGACGCTCAAATTGACAAAGATCAATAAGAGATGTTTAACAAATGTATTAGTTATGTGTTAAATCATCTGAAATAAACAAGTATATCCATGGTTTTCAAAACAAATCGATAAAGTTACCGTTTCATAGGATTAGTGGCGAACGCAATAATAGAAACGAAATAAATTCTTTTTTTAAAAAAAAAAAAAAAAATAGGGAGTACATAAGTAAAATATGGCTTTTTTGCCTATTAAAAGTATATGTAAACCCATTTCTTTAAAGTATTATGAGAATGGTTATTGGTATATTATTTGTTGACATCTTCCTTCTCCTAAAGCGTGATGGATTCCTAATTAAGTTAGACACATTGGTATTTCAAATTTTCCAGACTAGTAATTTGCAGCCTTTTGTTGAATTCATCTGCTCTTCTTTAATTGATGTTTAACACAAAAGATATATTGGTGCATCATATGTAGTGGTGGTAGTTTCTAACATTACAATATGATTACAAAAATAATCTGATTGGCACGACCCATTTGACATAAAAAAATCATTTTTGTTTGTTTTATGTCATATATGATCATGTGAATAGATTAAACAACATAATACGATTATTACAGGATAACACAAATTGTCACCTCTAATCATATGGTCCCAACAAGGATAAAATCCTAAAAGGTGATGATTTTTTACTAAAGAAAAATATTAGTAGAGGGGGTAATTAAGAAAATAATATTGATGTAAATTCAAAGTGGCCTTAATTAAAGGCGTTGATGGAGCTTTTTTTTTTTTTTTTTTTTTATAGTGATTTGTTTTTTAATTAAAAATTTATGGGTAAGAGGGTATTCCCATCAGCCCAAAATTAAGTAGTTTCTCAATCTTTACGAAATTTTAAATGACAGTAGTTGATTAGGGATTGGAAAAATTTAGTAAAGGAAGATGCATGGTGATCATAAATGTGCTACTTGTCAATCTACTGAAAATCAGTAATAAAAAAAGATTAATTTTCGTAATTAATGTTAGTAACCGGACCAGGCAATGGCCACAAGCAAAGACTTTTGCTCTTTTATTTAACATCAGAAGTCGACCACGTTTTCTATCAATATCAATATCAACATCAGATAATTACGGGGTTATCGGATAACTATGTACTACTGTAAATTATTACAGGATTGACACTTCACTTTCTTGACCGTCACTGTTCAAGTTCCAACGGTATTTACTATGGTAGTCCATTAAATTTTTTTTATTCTACTAGTATTATGAAACAAATACTTTATTTATTATTGGAAGTATGCCGTTTAATTTTATAAAAAAAAAAATACTTCCAAACAATAACACTAGAAATAAGATATTTTAAATGAATTTTTTACATTATATGTCAAATTTTACAATACAACGGTGGGAATATTACTTAATGGAAACTCAAACTTAAGTTATAAAAATTTACATATAACCATGGCAAGATGTTGAATGATCGTACTGAAATATGTATTAAAGTTTTGATTGATGGAAGAATTAAAACACATATATATAATTCTCCTATTAATTAAAAAAAAGTGTCAACCAAAAGTTTTACAATATACTTCGAAGGGGAGAAGAAATACATATGTTCATGATGAATTTGTGGAACGGCCGGCGGCGGAGATGTTGAACCGGCAGAGAGGGCAAGAGTCGCAATTGGATAACCAGGAAGAGATACAAGAAGAGTGAAAGACATGGCCGCAGGGGGTTCTTTTCCCACTCGAATCAGATCTGAATCCATCCATACAAACAGAGCAAACATCATTCGAAGAATTAACACTCGGCATTTCTGCAATTAGCGAGTTCGATTCTGAGATTTGATGGCCGAAATTCGTAGGCAGAGTCAGAGCTTCATCCAAGTCAAAACTCGCATCGATTAAGCAGCTTGTAAAACCATTGCTTGTGTACTCTCTCGCCATTTTTGTCTCTCTAATCTGAGTAGCTGCAATCAAATTAAGAAATTAAGAAGGAAAATTGGAGGATGATGAGAAAGTGGAATATCGTATGGATTTGCCGATCTCGGTTTGAATTGCTTTTATAGAGGAAAACTGTAAACCGGTTTTTTTTTTTTCTCAAAATCTAATTGTCATTAATATTCCCCATGTGCGCAAAGGTTAGGAAATTGTTAGGAAAGTGTAATTTTACAATTATTTTATATATTCTTTTATTAGGTAGCATGAAGTTTTTAAATTCTTATACTTTTTTAACTTCTTTTTTGTTGGAACGACGACCTAAAGAGACGAAATGAAAAAGTATATTCTATCTTTTTTTAAAAAAAAAAGGTTAATTTCACTCGTGGTATACCAACTATCTCCTTAATCACAGTTTGATATATCAACTATCATTTTATACACTGTAGTATCCTAACTTCTAGGTGACCTCCCATTATGGTACATATGACCTGTTATTGCAGGTTAACTGTACCACGTCAGCACTTTATTGAGCTTAATTTCACTTATGGTGTACCAACTATCTCCCTAATCACAGTTTGATATACCACTTTATACGTATTGTTTCATTTTATTTTATTTTTTTTAAATAACAGAAATATATAAATTAAATTTTGTTTCTTTTATTTTCTTTGATTTATATATTTTTGTTATTTTTTTTATAAAAATAAAATGAAACAATATGTATAAAGTGGTATACCAAATTGTGATTAGTGAGATAATTGGTATACCATAAGTGAAATTAAGTCCAACAAAGTGTTGACGTGGCACAGTTAACCTGCAATAACAGGTCACATGTACCATAATGGGAGGTCACCTAGAAATCGGGGTACTACAGTGTGCAAAACGGTAGTTGGTATACCAAACTGTGATTAGGGAGATAGTTGGTATATCATGAGTGAAATTAAACCTAAAAAAAATCGTAGAAAGATAAAATATCAAAGAAAATAAGCATAAAAAAAATGTTACTTATGAACTGAAACTAAAAAACAATTCACTAATTTGATTTACCATTGATGCAAACAACAATCACAACATGATTAAAAAAGTTGAATGATATCTATATTGATGACATTATCATATCTTTTTATTCACCGGAGCCGATGTGGTATCGCATTAGTAGGTTAAGCTTAGTATTACTTGTCATGTCATCATTTGCGGTGCTAAATTTTGACGAATTATGACGAAAGTAACTTTATTGACATCACACTAAAAGTTAAGTAATTTTTTAAATAAAATTAAAATTTAGTAATTATCAATGCACAAAGTGCAAACTTTAGTAATTATTGATGTAATTAATCCGGAAAGGGGTTAATTGAGAATCCATAGTCATTAAACAAGTCAAATTTATTTGACCAGCCACTAAACCACAATTATGCATGATTTTTACACTTCTTACCATTGGTTATAAATTATACTCATTATAATTTTATTGTGATAGAGATTTGTTAGTAGAAGATATAACTGATATCGTTTGGTAAGGTTGGATACCTGTAAATTCTTACTCTTAACCTTGGATACCTGTAAATTCTTACTCTTAACCTGTATAAAGATAATTGGCTAAATTGAAACATTATTCAATAATATCAGAGTATAACTGGACCAGTTGATTCAATAGGTTCAACTGTAAATTAGTTATTGATACGATTGGTTGATATTAAATGCCAATTTCCGGAAAGAAATTGGTACTGACCAGTTCAGGCTGGAAAGTAACAATCAAAGTGGCAAGCTGAAGAACCGGACTAGTCGAATTGTTAATGAGATACATTTTTAATAAGATTACTTAAATAATATTTGATAAAATAAAAATCTAATTGAATCCGGTTGAACCGTTCGAATCATAAACCGATGACTTTACTAGTCTATTGTCATGTCCAATTTGAATAAATTTTGTTATTAATAATGTCATGGAACCAATTGACCTAAAAGTTTAAATTGATAAATTAAGTTCAATTATAGCTTTTAATATTATTTTTGACATTACCTCGTAAGCGAATGCCCTTTGAGCTTAAAGAGTGTATAACAGAGACCTACCCTACCATGTGTTGAATTTTAGTTAACAAATGGAACTGTCAGAATTTCAACCTTCGAACTTTAGGTCTAAACGGCTCTGATACAATATTATAAAAACAAATGACTTAAAAATTTAAATCGATAGATAAGATACAATTATAATTTTGATTATTATTTATAATTAATTAATTTGCAAGTTGGAGGATAGGAATAAGCAAAAGCTTAATTACACTTTGGGTCCTACTCTTA
Source organism: Euphorbia tirucalli (assembly GCA_039660915.1). Classification (NCBI taxonomy): domain Eukaryota; kingdom Viridiplantae; phylum Streptophyta; class Magnoliopsida; order Malpighiales; family Euphorbiaceae; genus Euphorbia; species Euphorbia tirucalli. Next base: position 71,746,045 of record CM077634.1, on the reverse strand, counting down.
GACTCAAATTGACTTCGCCAAAAGGGAATATACAGCAGACTACTAGTCCAATATGGCGAATGAAGATGCTCGACGGCATATATTACAAATAGGGAAGTCCAAATAATATATTTGAAATAAAAATAAAACTTGACATGAATATTGCCTTGAAGGAACTTCGTCATATTGTGATGTCATTGCATCAAGATCATGCTTCCTTTCCATGCCGAATATATATTATTATTTTTTACTTTTTAAGACGGACAGACGTTTTAGACCTTGTTCACTTGTTCTATCCATCATACCCCATCTATTTCTTTCCCAATCAATTTCATCCAACTCCATTTATGTTAGAATATAATAATTTTTGAAAAAAAAAAAAGAGAATAAAATATTTTTTTTATAGAAAAATAAAAGAAATAACAGTAGTTCAAATGAAAATCAATACTAATTCCATATCCAAAATTTATTTTTCATTTTTTTTATTAAAAATAATTGTTTCTAATTTTTTTTAATGAAAATTAGACATAGTGACTATTGTTAAGTTTGAATGAGATTGAGCCCGAATTGAAATAAGCCAAGAATAAAAAGAATCATTTTAAAAGATCGTGGAACAAAAAGGTAATTTGTGAGTAATACATGGATAATTTGATATTTTCTTATTTTATTTTTACCTTTTATTATTATTTTCTGACTTGTATATCGGCATGCCTCCTTTATATAATTTTTTTTTTGTCCTAGTACTTCCATATTTTTTTTAACTAATTTTTTAATTTTCTTTTTTATAATTTATTTTTCATTATTACCCCACTCGTCTAAAAATGCACAATTGGTGATGATTAGTATTCCAAAGTTAAAAAATCCATTCATTATTTTTATTTTAAAACCAAGCTTCAACAAATTCAGTGTCAATAATGCAGTAAGTGAGATGAAATATTTTACTAACAATAGCTTGTTGGTATCAGTGACTCTATCATAAACACAAACTGGATTCTCTTCCCATAGTTCCATCTTTGATCATAATTCATAATTAAGCTGATCCACTAATTAACCACTTGGACCACATTTGTATTTTTTCTATGATATTCATGAATCTCAACCTTTCAACTTACTAACTGAAAATCAAGCCTTTTTTTTTTTAATAATTAATAAAAGCTATAATTGAATTTTACCGATCAGAAGTTTTTGAATTAAATTGCTCTATGACACTTCTAACAAAAATAATATAAAATATTTGGTGGATAAAAAAAAATTATATACTATGAAATAGCAAGATAAATGAGATGTTCTTATTAATTCCGTACATATTTATTGATATGTATTATATGCATTTAATAAATAATATATATATTTTACTATTACATATTTTTTTTAAGACCGAAACCTTCAATTGATTAATTTATTGTTGTGCAGAAAGAACCGATTTGTAAAACCGCACTCCACAAGTGATGGAAGTACATATAGTTAAGCAGTCATTATCATTGTATGAGCTATATTATTCGCACACTTTCTAACAAAAGGAAACCAAATTTTGCGTAATATCCTTATAATTTCTAAAAATCTGTTGAATTTTATGGAAATCCATTTTTAAATTATACAATAATGAATTTTATTTCGTCACGGCTTTCTTTCTCCAAATTATACTACAAATATTAATACCAACAACTTAAAGAAATATTAGTTTTGTTATATCCTTATATTAGTATAACAGCATTCCACTTTTCCATTTTCTCAGTTTCCAGCAAGGGACCAATTCATTGGGCAGCAAATTATCCCCACATGCATGCATTTGGAAGACTGCATTCAGGATTGGACATAATTAATTAATGTTTTCATGTAATTTAATTATGCAATTTGGTATTTCAATTTTCCCTTATAATTTGTAACTAGCGTTTACCACCCTATTGAATTTTCTTTTTTTATTGATGTTCAACCAAACGAATAGGTGCATGCATCATGCATTCAAGGATGCTCACTCAATGTACTTGGCTGCTAGCAAGGAGTAAATGATGGATCACAAAAAGTACTTATATATATTAAATAACAATCTACTTAAACAATACCTCTTCCTAATGTTAATATCTCCACCTAATTAATGTTTTGTTAAATTGTATAGGAACAACACTATTTAGGTTAATTTTTTCTACTTACAATATAACCTAACAGCTTGTTTGGTAAAAGGGATAGAAGGTGGGATAGGGATTTCTTATCCCTATCCCACCCTATCCCCCATTTGTTTACATGTAAGTGGGATAGGGATAAGGGATTTTATCCCACCCCTATTCCAAATACATATTCCCCCCCTCCCCCCAAGGTATAACTCAGCTGGGATAGGGATTTTGTGGCTTTTACCCAATTTGTCCTCTCCCTTCTTCGTTCTCCAGCTCTCTCTCTGCTCTCCTCCATCAGCTCCCACAAACCCGCGTCTCATCTGCCCTCTTCTGCTCTCCCTCGTTCTCATCATCATCTTCTTCGCTCTCCTCATCTTCTTCAATCTACCGCCTCCCACCTCCGGTTAGGTCGCCGGCGAACAATTAACCGCCTCCGTGCTCGCTACTCTTCAATTTGTGAGTTATCTCTCTCTTATTTCATCTCCAATTTGTGATTTCATTTTCAATTTGTTGTGTTTTGTTATCTCTTTTAAACTTCTTCAGATTTGTGCTTTTGCTTCTTTTTGAATTTGTGGGTAATCTCTCTCTGATTTCATCTCATATTTCTGAGAATGCTATGGTGTTTCTCTCTTTCGTTTCTTAATTTACCCCTCTATTGCATTTTGTTTGTATGTTATTCGTTAGTTAACATGTTCTTTATCAGCTGCTTATTTCTCATACATTTATCATACAATGAGGGTTTCATACAAGAAGATGAACCCATTTTGTGTACCTTTTGCTACTACTAATGTGGGTTCTGCTATGCTAGTAATGGATTTGGTATGCCTGAATTTTTTTTTTTAAGATTACTGTTTAGCCTATTTATTTTAATTTTTTATGTAGCATGAAGCAATTTACAAGTTGCCAAATTGATTGCAGGGTTGGATGGGTCCTAACTATTCAATCTCTTCTGCTTTTGCAACTAGCAATTTTTGCATACTAAATGCTGCTAATCATATCATTAGAGGTGAAACAGTAAGTGCCCCTCTTCCATCTCAAAAAACAAAAACTAGGATTTTGTTGTTGCAATGCTGTTTTCCTAAGAATTTATGAACATTTATGTCCTTTAAAACTGCATGATTTGATGCTTTGTGGTGGTTTTGATGCACCCATTATTCCAATAGGTTAATAACATATGTCTTCTGCATTCTGGTTTGGATCGAAATTGTATGCAATTTCAGAACTAAATACTCACATTGTATATTTATCATTCAAATTTTCAGGATTAGGAGGGTTTGTAGCTTGTAAAACTCTTTCTCAAAGGAATACTGATCCAACAAAAGCTTCTCGCCCCTGGGATATGGTAATGCTTCCGCACTTTGCTTTTTCATTCTTCTTAGAATAAGGGTCTTGATCCTTAAACTATATTACATAGTGCTTTACTGGCTATGTTCCAGTAAGCACTATACTTCGGATTAATTAACCTTTCACAAGTTGTCTTGGTAGACATCCTAATAACTTAAGTTTCAGATTTATCAATGTTGGATATGTGTTCTTAGTCTAATTCCTGTCATATTCTCAAAATGAAATGCAATTCTGTGATTGAGCAGGGTCACGATGGCTTCGTTCTGGGAGAAGGCGCTGGTGTTTTACTTTTGGTGGAACTAGAGCATGCTAAGGTATGTTAGCTGCAGATTAAGTTTTACATTTATTTTCATTTTCGGGGTTGTAGTTTTTCATCCCTAAATCATCATATTGATAAAAAAGAGGAGCAAAGATTTACGCGAAGTTCCTTGGTGGAAAGTTTTACAAGTGATGGTTATCATCTGACTGAGCCTCATCCTGATGGTAAGAACAAGAATGTTAAAATATCATCAAACACATTATTAAAACTCAGCCTAATCCTCCTGTTTTCATTTCTATAAATAAGGAATGGGGATAGAACTTTGCATAGAGCAAGCATCAGCTCAATCTGGTGTCTCCAAAGAAGATGTAAACTACATAAATGCACATGCAACATCGACGCAAACTGGTGATCGTAGAGAATTCCAAGCTCTTGTTCGTTGTTTTGGTCAGAATCCAGAGGTAAAGAAATTATATACACTTTCTCTATTATCTTTGCTTCTGAAACACTTTTTATTTAGCCTAGTTTTTATGATAAAAATTCAGCTGAAAGTGAACTCCACAAAATCCATGATTGGACACCTAATTGGAGCTTCAGGCAGTGTGGAAGCTGTGGCAACAGTAAAGGTAAGCAGCGTCTGCTTTTAATTCTTTTTCATGAGCAAAACATAATATTTTGGACTACTTGGCACAATTTGTTCTAATACTTCAATTCAGGCACATTGGACATCTATAATTTTGTTTTCAGAAAACAATTAACAATGTATCATACATACTCTTGAAAGACTGTGTGGTGAAACTATATACTCCAGTTGTGAAACTGTGTTGAAAACTGTCTGCCAAAGATAGAATTGTGCAAAAAAATTGAAGTAAATATGCCAAGATAACAAATTATGCCAATCACTGATACCAAATGTCAACTTTTATCCCTATTTCATGGCTCATTTTGTAACTGATTCAAGATTCTCTGTATTTGAACAGGCAATAGAAACAGGATGGATCCATCCTAACATCAATTTTGAGAATCCTGATGAAGATATGGTAGGTTATCCGTCGAACAATTTTCTTGTTTCTCCATGTATTATTCTTATATTGATTGTGCTATATTGTCTGTATATCTAATGCTAAAAGTATATGAAATTTAGGACACTAGTACACTAGTCGGTGCTAGAAAAGAATGCACGAAAATAAAGGTGGCATTGTCGAATTCTTTTGGATTCGGTGGACACAATTCTTCCATTTTATTTGCACCTTATAGATGAATCTACAGCACCAGCATAGAGTATAGCCTGCTCGCAAAATCAGTCTCTTCATGGGTTCAATTTTTTCATACACAAAAACGAACACCTGGGCAGGCACAATATAGAAGAGAAATAATGTAGTTTAGAGTGTAGCAAACTTGTGCACTATAGACTTTGATATGCCAGATTGCTGGTTCAGTCAAATTAAGCATGGCGATTAGAAAATGCAACAAAAGTTATACTTGGTATTTGTGTTGAATCCCTCGCTCAATTATCATGATAGATTAAAATTTCCACTATTTGTAGTAACTGGTTTACTAGAATCGAAGTGCTTGATTGCCATGTAAATTGTTGTTTAAAAATGTAAACATTACAATAGGTCAATATCTTCGATAAATTTGGTTACATTACAAATGCTTCTTTGTTCTAGGGTAATCAATGGATGAAGCTAGATATTATTTTAGGGTCATCTCATGTTTGAATGAATAAAATTGCTAAAACATTTTAGTTCGGTTTGGTTGTAATTTTTTCAGTTTGATTTTAGCAAAAAAAGCCTGAAACCCAATTGAAATTCATATGTAATACCAAAATGTTTTTCTTATAGCTTTGTTTTACATTTCTATAATATTACTTACTCATCTACTCAAATGTATATCGAAGCATAAGTTATGTTGTTGTCACTTACAAAAATTACGAATATGCGCATAATTTGGTCGTTATGCGAAAAATGACATTATTTTTGGTTCAAAACCATTGAGTCGCCAGCACGAAAAATTTCTCGCGCTGGCGAAACAAGGCCATTGTGGCCTTTTTTACTTCGGTTGCGAGCGCGACCAAAATAATAGTGCTCGCGACGTGCCGGAAGTGGGCGTCGCCAGCGCGAAAACATTGTCGCGCTGGCGAAACAAGGCCACAATGGCCTTGTTCCCTTCGGTCGCGAGCGTGACAAAATTTGTCAAGCTCGCGATGAGGCAAATGTAGGCGTCGCCAGCGCGGCCACATTGGCCTTGGTCACGAGCGCGACAAAAATTTTCGCGCTCACGAAGAGGCAAACGTTGTCGCGCTGGCGAAACAAGGCCACAATGGCCTTGTACGTATGTCGCGCTAGTGACCTAGCTAGTCATTTCAAAAAAATGACCGTTGGGTTTCTCCTCCCGACTCTCCGAGCGGTTCCTTGTAAGTCCGTTCACAGCGATTTGTCAACTATTTAAAGGGGCAACAAAGCAGCCATAGAGCATAATTTAAGGATTGAGAAATTCTTATTCTACTGTTTTTATTTTTTTTTATACTCTTTTAAGTTGATACAACTTCGTTTTGTGAATAGACTAATTTTTATATATTTTCACATAAGTAATTATTTCTATGCTATGTTATTTTAACAAAATTTGTTGTGCCAAGATTTCCTTAATAGACTAATTTTTATATGTTTTCACATAGTAATATATCATTTATTATTTTAAACATGTTTAGGGGTAATTTCGTCATTTATATTGATTTATCCCTATCCCTATCCAACATACCAAACATATCTTAAATTATCTCTATCCTACTTTTAACTTTTATCCCTATCCCTATCCCACTCTTTTATCCCTATCCATATCCCAATCCTTATCCCTATCCCTATCCCCATCAATTGCCAAACGCCCCATAAATTTTTTTTATTAAAGTGAATCCTATTAAAAGAATGATTACTTTGAGACATATAAATAATGCTTGTTTATTTATCTATTTGTGCTCAGTGTTGAATTTTAGAGAATTGGGAAAATTATGATTTCCATTGAATTGAAAATAAGAGATATAAGAAGTATATATATACAAATATACACGGCTAGGGCTACAAGGAAAAATAAAAATACATTTTATTTTACAATGACAATTATATCTCTTTACACCCCCCGGCAAGCCGATGGGTATCCGCAACATGAAGATGAGATCAAAGAGAGAGGAATTAGGAGGTACGAAGAGGCTTAGTGAAGATATCAGCAAGTTGCTCATTGGATTGTAAAAATCAAATATGGAGAACCCCAGATGCAACAAGTTAACGTACAAAGTGATAGTCAAGGGCAATATGCTTGGTTCGAGCATAAAAGACAGGATTCTTGCTAAGGAAGATAGCACCAATATTGTCACACCATAATGTAATTTTGCCATGCAGAGGGATACCAATGTCATGAAGAAGAGAATGAAGCCAAAGCACCTCTGCAGCAGCATTAGGAAGTGCTTTGTATTCACTTTCCGTACTTGAGCGAGCTATAGTAGGTTGTTTTCGAGCAGACCAAAAAATCAAGCTATTTCCCAAAAATATGCAATAACCACCAGTCGAATGCCGATCATCAGGATAGCCCCCCCAATCAACATCTGAGAAGGTATCTAACTAAATAGAAGATGAGTTGGAGAGAAGTAAACCATGATGAATAGTGCCTTTGAGGTATCGCAGTAGCCGTTTAACACTCATCCAATGAACATCCGTGTGCTGATGCATGAATTGACAGAGTTTCTTCATAGCAAAGGCAAGGTGGTTAGCGTCAGATACTGCAGAGCACCAACTGTGCGATGATACTCTTCACCAGAAGGAAGAACTTTGCCCATAGATTTCGATAAAGTTGGAGTGGAAGCCATAGGAGTCAAACACGGTTTGTAATCTGCCATAGAGGTGCGACATAAGATGTCTTCAATGTATTTGGACTGACGAAGAACAATCCCTTTGGTAGTATGATCAACTTCAATGCCAAGAAAGTATGTAACTCTGCCCAAATCCCGAATTGGGAATTCTTTTTCCAATAATTGAATAGTGTGCTGAATGTCAGGTAAAGAGGAACCTGTAATCAAAATATCATCCACATAACACAGAATATAAGTGGAAGTGTCACCATTGATTCGAACAAACAGAGAGTTATAGCCTGAGATTTCCGAAAACTTCACAAAGAGAAAAAGTTGTACAACCAATTGAACCACTCCCGAGGCGCCTGTTTCAAACCTTATAATGACTTCTGAAGAAGGCACACATGATCAGGGCGGCTGGCATCAAGGAACCCTGCTCGTTGTTTCATGTAAATAGTTTCAGTAAGGTTGCCATGGAGAAAGGCATTGCTGACATCGAGTTGATGAACAAGCCAGCTATGAACAGAGGCAAGAGCCAAGATCGTGCGTATGGTGGTTACTTTAATAACAGGACTGAAGGTCTCCTTGTAGTCGATCCCAGCTCGTTGTGCAAATCCTCATGCTACAAGTCGTGCTTTATACTTGTCTATGGTGCCATCAGTTTTCCTTTTAATCCTATATAACCACTTACAATCAATAATGTTAGTATTCGAGGGACGAGGGACTAAGTCCCACGTGTTGGCAAGAAGAAGAGCATTAAATTCTTTAGTCATGGCATCACGCCACACATGATACTTCCGAGCTTGGGAATAAGTGGTTGGTTCGATGAGTGTGAAATCAGGGTCAGTTTTGGTGGTGTGAAGGGCATAGCAGGCTGGTTTGTGTTGGACATGTGCAGGACGAAGGTTTATGCGAATAGGGGGTGGCGGGTTGGGAGAGACGGTTTCGATGACAGGGGAAGAAGGTGAAGGTGTCGGATTTGGTGTAGCAGGAGGCTTAGAAATATGTGGGTTGGGCTGTGATGGCGGAGCAGAAGGTGACAGATGCGAAGAGAATTCTTGCTGTCGGTTAATGGGATCAGGAACTGGTATGTGCAGTACCCCATCAGCAAAGGAAGGCAAAGTGGAAGGTGAAGTATTACTAGTCTGAGACACAGAGAAAGGAAAATTATTCTCATTAAATTTAACATGCTTAGCAATATAAATTCTATCATTTTGTGGGCTGTAACATAAAAAACCTGAATGAAACCGAGATTTTCCAAGGAATACACATGTGTGACTACGAAACTAAAATTTATTTGTATTATATGGTCGTAAAAGAGGATAAATTTCACATCCAAAGATTTTAAGGTCAGTATACGGTGGAAAGGTGTGAAACAGACGAAAATAAGGTGATTCATTGTGCAATATAGGAGACGGTAAAGAATTAATTAAATCAACACTATGATTAACTGCATAATTTCAGAAACGAAGAGGAATTTTTGCATGTGCAAGTAAGGTGAGAGTTGTATCAATTATGTGCCGAATCTTAAGTTCTAAAATGCCATTCTGCTCATGAGTTTGAGGACAGGCAAAAAAATGTGTGATGCCCACGGTTTTGAAATATGGATCCAGTTTTAGAAATTCACCCCCAGAATCAGAATGAAAACGCTGAATGTCACCATTAAATTGTTTCTTAATCATTGCATGAAATTCAAGAAAAGTTTTATACACATCACTTTTAAATTTAAGACAAAAAAACACATGTAAAACGAGTGCATTCATCAATGAAAAGAACAAAATACTTGTGATTTAAATAAGAGGTGACAGGGGCAGGACCCCAAACATCAGAATGAATAACCTCAAAAGGTACAGTACTTGGTCCAAAATGGGTTTTTAAATCACTCTTAGTCAGTTTTCCCATTTGACAAGTGTGAGCGGACGACGTTTTTGATGGAACGCGGAATCCCTTTCGGAAGGGGCACCTCGATTTTGGACGGACCCCTCCCTCGCGTGGGATTTTTATAATGAAATTCGTTTTGAAAAAGATAGAATATTTCATAAAAGAACCAAGACCTAAGCCTCGATGAATATTGTAGGAGTCGCCACCCAGCTCAGCTCAACCGGGAAATTTATAATGTAGCTGAACCGGACGAACAGCCGCTACACTATCTAGAAATCTAGGTCCGGACAAGTCCCCTATTTTGTGTCTAATCAAAATAAAAATTGGCCAATGTTCTTAAAGGTATTTCATAATTCTAAAGTAAATTTTATTAAAATAATTCATACAGCACACATACACAGAAAATAAAAATAAAAGTAAAGCAGTAAATATTTCAGTGGCTTACAACTCAATTGAATAAAAATAAAAACTCTCAGCCTCATTTTTACAATCGCCTAAAATACACGAATTTATCTAGAAAAATACAATCGCCTAAATACACGAATAAATCTATTATATACATCAAAAATAAAAATAAAAAGCTGCAAAACAGAGGGTTAGTACAATATACGGCACACCACAAATATGATTTAAAACATGACAGAATGGGGAATTTAGAAATTGAGGGCATGCATTTAGGGGGATAATCGGGTCGGCTCGGCTAGCCGGCCCGATTAGACCTGGAAAACATTTTGAAACGTCCCTGTATTTTTGGTTTTGTGAGAAAATCGTTTTAAAAACAATTTATTTTCCGGTTTAATTAATTTTAATATGTGAGATGTGTCGGTTTTCGGGAGATTTGTGTCTTCGTCGTGGTATTGTTCTAAATGCAAAAATACTGAAAATTAAATCTAAGGTAGTGAATGCACATAACAAAATTCATTTTTGGTGATTTTCTGAATTTTTATGGATTTTTAGAAATTTTTCTGGATTAAAATGGGAATTCTGATTTTGGACACGCATTACAGTCGTACGACTGTAAACCTTCCAATTTCAGGATTTCACCAAAATTATTCAAAATAAAACTGAAAGAAATTACGGAAAATCAAGAACACTCGTATGACTGTAAATACAGTCATATGACTGTTCATCGATTCAAGAACGGTCGTACGACTGTTATTGATTTCCAGAAACAGAAAATGAGAAAATTGAACTTAAATGCACAAAAACATACCAAATCACTCAGAAAGCACGAGGAAATGAGGGATTGAAGTGTATTTACCTCTTTGACACTGATCCACCATAGGAATGACCCCTGGCGACGCACCAATCCACTTCAAATTGCTCTTTTTCCCTTTGAGTTGAGGTTTGAAAAGTTTGGTCCAAAAAATCTCCAAATGTCACGGATTTGAGTGAAATAAGAGTCTGAAATAGATTGAGTTTAAGTGTTAAGTCGTTAACCTATGATTTCTATCTGGTTTTAGACATTAACATTCAAGAATTTAAAAGAAAAAGAGGAAGAAAAGCTTGAGTTTTGTGGGTTTATTTTTCTTCTCCTTTTCTCTCTATTTTCTTTCAACTTCTCTCTCTAATCTCTCCAAATCCCAGACCAGCCCCTTTTTCTGCCTTTCTCCCTTTTTTATCTCATGTCTTTTCCTCCTTTTGGCTGTAAAGGGGGCGAGCATTAATTGTGTCAGAACCACACCGACGGGCGAAAATTCTTAATTTTAATTTAATGTAATTCAGTTTTTATGATTATTCGTGTAATAATTTATTGCGATATCTGGTTGATAACAAAATTTTATAGAGTCGCCACCAATCGAGTTTTGGTCCGATTGGACACCTTAAATAACCAAAGATTAATATGGGTTCGTTTGCTAATTACGTGTAGGGAAGATAATAATCACCCTACCCCGCCCATAATTGGTACTAAAAATCGTAAATTATTTCCTTGCAGTGTATTTTTTATTTTTTTTGTATCCATGTACGAATATAGAAAATTTACATATTAATTAAATATATGTTCATAAAGATGCCTCACTCTAATTAATTGTATTTATTTATATCCATAACATGGATATAAATACTTATACAAATATTATATTTGTACTTAAATAAACTTTGTATTTCACCTCCACAACATGGACGTAAAATATACACATATATCGTAGATCCGATAAATATGCAAATATCTCCATATGATTATGCAGGGCACACATCTATGATTAATGCAAAAAGTAATAATGACTTTATGCTACTCGCTATTAAATCAACTTAAATTATTTTTAACCATAAAACAAGGTTAACCTTATCAATTTAAATCAACTTAAATTATATTCCATAACCATAGCATAGTTATGAAATAAAACTTCTAAAATTATACATACACAAATTTTATTTTTTGTCATTTATTTATTTTAGAAATTTTAAATTTCATTAACCCAAGTTTTTTTTAATTAATTCCTAACAAGTCTACATGTATATTAATGTGAACATAAAAAGGGAATTAAGATGAAAGGCTTAATAATCGGTTGGGCCGGCCTTAATTTGTTCTTAATCCAAATGTTTTAAGCCCGAAAATTAAGCCCTGACCCAGACCCAACCCAAGACCAATACCCAATGGATATTACCCATCATATATAAACTATCTCATTCTCCCTTCCAACCCTAAAGACCATTTTCATCAGCTGCCTCTCCCCTTTCTCTCTCTTCAAACCCTTAAAGCCCTATCTTACCACCGGCCGCCTCCCTCCATCTCGGCCTTTTTCTCACCGGCGGCTCCATACCAGCTGCCTTTCTTCTTCGCTCAACGCCGTTGATCAGCTCTGCTATCCACTCATCTCACACCGGCCGCCGGTTTCTTTCTCTTTTCCTTTCTCAGTCTCGGTTTCATTCTCCGCCGGCCGTTCTCTCTCTTGCTCCTCTTTTTCGAATGATTTCTGGTCATCTCCTCTCTCTCTCAGCCGATCTCTTTCTCTCTTGGTTTGGTTCTCGGGTTGCTATCTCTTCCTCTCAAGTTCTATCCGAAACCCAGGCCCTGATCTGGTAACAGAGGGAGATTCACCACTTCGCATCAGCATTTTTCCTATCTCCGGCGCTACTGGCCCTATTGAGGTTTAGGTCGCGGTACTACTCGTCACCGATCGGAGGTATTTTCCTCCCTAGCTCTCTGTTTTATTAGGTTTTTATTTTTTCTATTTGCAAATCTGTGGTGTCTTTCTTGTATTTTCTGTTCTTTTGTTTTCTGAAATGTCTTTTGATAATTTGGGTTTGGTTTTCTGTATTTTTTAGGTTTTTTTTTAGTTGATTTTGTGATTTGGGGTTAGGCTTCTAACTTAACTGTTTTCTGTTTTAGGTTTGAGAAAAAAAGAAAGGTGAGCCTATTTCACCTGTTGGAGAGTTCACTGGGGTCGCCGCGAGCCACCGGTATCACGGCTGTTCCGTGGATTAGACTGCCGGTAGTCACAGCTCATAAACAATCGTGAGTATTTACACCTTTTGCTTCTTTTTCCTAACATTTCTTTATTTTTATTTTGCTAATTTTTGTTATTTTGGTTCATTCTTTGCAGGATTAAGGACTTCAAGGCTCTAACCAATTGGTGTGGATTTATGTTAGCTAAGTTCCTAAACTTTCTACTTCAAATGATGTGGAAGGAAAATAAATGCATGAGTAAAAAAAAACCAAGTGCCATGAACTGTTTATGTATGCTTGATTGGGTTTATAGTGACTCTTGTACTCTGCTTATATGAGCTTGAAATGGCCTCTTTACATGCTCATGACCCTGCTGGGTTGCTGATTTAAACTTAGGCTTTTAATGTTGGTGAATGGCCTTTATATGTTCTGTTTGGTGCTAAGATTTGATTAAAAGAAAAGGACATATATTGACACTGGATAGGGATCATGACCCTGTTATGTTGTTAAATTAATATTAAGCCTTTCGTTGTGATGCTTGGCCTCTGTTAGGCATGGTGAAATAAAAAACCTATTATTATGATGTGTCGTTTTATTTAATTGGTTTGTATTTTGTGAAAGGCTACCTTTGAAAAGGGGCAATGATGAAGAGGCCTAGAAAGACATCGTTTAACTTAGCTATTTTTTGTTGGGATTTGTCACGGGAAACCGACCGATAAAAGCGGAAATACGCGTCGATTTCCTCGAATCCGGCCCAGGAGCTTAAGATGTGGAAATCAAAAACTTAAAGCATAAAAGGAAAGTTTCAAAACTTACCTCAGAGTCTCTCTACGAGACGGATGCAGACTGCAGGAGCCAAAGTAGCCTCCCTCCTTCGTCTCGTACACGAACGGCTCTCGGACTGAAACCCGTGCTAGCGGTTCGGAAAATCAATAAGAGAGAATTAAGGGAGATGCAATTTTCTGCCCAGAAAAATGCTCACTCAAAGATGGCTGGCAATTTTTGATTTTTTATAATTACTTTAACCAAAAGAAGAAACAAAATAATAAATGATTAATCAATGAAGAAACGTCCCACATTTCTTCCAAAATTAAAGCCATTTTGTCCACCTTATGAGTCACCATATGAGTCACTCATCTTAGCAATTATGACTCATTATTATTGGCAAAAAATCTCCCAAAGATTTCGGCCATAACATCCAAATGTGGGCTTCCAAATTTCATGCCCAAGTCCATATGTAAGAATTTAGTTTATTTCAAATGTACTTTTATATCCATTAACAATATGATACCATCTAATATGTTACCTACACTAAATAAAAATACATTTGAAATGGACCAAAGAATTACATTAGACATACATAAGATGATATACATGTAAACCTATACATGTATAAATATTTCCACCTAGGAAATAAATACACACAATTAATTCATTGAATTAATTATGTGATGGCCAAAATAAATATTAATCATATTATATTATGATCAATACCATTGATCAATCCAATTAATTCATATAATATAATTAATATATCTCTCTCTCTTCAAATGTGTATACTCCAAGTACACACTTAATCCGACTAGTTAAAGTCCAGACGTTCAATGTGTACGATCCGATGGGCCCGTCTTTATGTTGGCAGTGGGCCAAGGCCCACAGACTACAGGCGGGCTCTAGCAAGCCACTGTAGCCCCCAATTAAGACGGAGTAAGCAGTCCAACTGAAAACGTAACCCAGTAGTTTGAACTTGTAAATCCCATGTCGCTGATATCGGTGTCCAACACAGAGGCATGGAAGTATCACCCTCTTTGTGTCTGGACCTTTACTTGAGACCGAATGAACTGATGCTCACAAACAAGATCCAATCTTGTTTGGGTGCGGCCGCACACTTATCAGTAACATTCTTCAAGAGGCCGATGATATCGTCTCAGTGAATCACTGAGTGACATTCCCTTCTGCATATCCATAGTGCTGCCATGCTTACTGACACACCCAAACGTACCCGTACTTGGCACCCTTTTACAGGCCCGTTGGGCGTACACCAAAGTGTGCCACCTCGCATGCAGCACCATCATATGGTCCGGTCGAAGGACTTATACAAGTACTACACGAGAATCATTTGTGATACTATACCATGCAGATTCCCGTTTAGTGGATCGATCCAGTACCATGCCCTTTTTGCATGTACCCATTAACCTGGTTGACATTCCATGTTCTATGACCGGTAAGACACCGCCATACAACCAGGCTAATGATAGTCTTTAGTTCCATTCATTCCCATGATTGGAACAGACTACGGATAACTTTATGGCCATATCGTTTTCCCTATCCACGGTCTTACTGCCAAGTGCCTCACACTTCACAACACGGATATGGATATGTCCATTGGATACTCTATTTATTATATAGCACAAGACATATAATAAATAGATTAATGCCTTTATTTCCTTGACACAAATTGTATAATACATAAAGATTACATAAATGTACAAATGTATTATACAAACACAAGGACCAATGCCTCGGGACTAGGGCATTTCCAACAATCTCCCACTCGCACTAGTACCTACTAGGCGTGGGTCTAATCCCTATAGATCTAGTATAACCTTCGTGCAGAGGCATAGCCAAGCATGTTGGTCAAAAGATCTGCGACATTGTCTTTGGTGTCCACTCTTTGTAATGAGATGTCACCCCGATTTCTCGCAATAGGTGAAACTCCCTGAGTTCGTGCTTCGTGTATATGTGTGACCGGGGCACATAGCTTGTGCAACAGCCCCGCGTTGTCACAGAAGATATCAACTGGTTCCGGATAGTAGATACTATCCCCAGTTCCGTGATAAACTTCTTTATCCACACAGCTTCCCTGGCTGCTTCACACATTGCAAGTACTCAGTTCCTGTGATAGAAACTGCGATGGTCTATTACTTGGAGCCTCTCCAACAATAGCACCACCATTGAGCATAAACACATACCTATACTGCGACTTATATTCATCCTGGTAGGTCTGGAAGCTTGCATCAGTATACCTAGTACCTGACAGCTCTTCCTAACCTTTATGCACTAAGAAGCTATCCTTAGTCCAGTTAAGATACTTTAGGATTGCTTTGACAGCCTATCTGTGATCCATTCAGGATCCGGCTCATCAGGCTTAGTGCAAAGCCAACATCAGGTCTTGTACATAGCATGGAATACATGATTGAACCTATAGCCGAAGCATATAGAACCAATTCATGTTCTCCCTATCCTGCCTTGTTTTAGGACAGTACTTCTTGCTAAGTTTCAGCTCATGACCCATTGGCAAGAAACCTTTCTTAGCCTGGTCCATGCTGAATCTTTTCAGAACTATGTCTATGTACTTGGCCTGACTTAGGCCTAGAAGCCGATTGGATCTATCCCTGTAGATCAAGATCCCTAGGATCGTCTCAGCTTCGCCTAAGTCCTTCATTGCGAAGTACTTACACAACCATCACAATTCCCTTGTAGTGTTGGTAAGTCACTTCCAATCAGAAGGATGCCATCCATTTGTAATACCAGGATAATTACTATGCTCCCATTAAACCTCTTATACACACACCCTTAAAGGTATTGTCGGCCTATAGCTTATAGCACCACTTGCCACCTATTACCTTAGCACATGGAGGTGAATCAACCAGGTCCCAAACCTGATTATCGTACATAGATTGCAAATCCACCACCATGGCAGACAGTGGGCTAGCTATAGCCTACTAGTAGGTTTTGAGCTCCTCTTCGTCCAAGACAAAAGGAGCGTAATCATGAGAAACAAAACCCGATGTTTTCCATGTTCCTGATGATCCCTACCAGACCTTTTAGGTCCTTGTGTGACCTGGGCTGGTGCTTCCCCTTTTGGAAGCTTCACCCTGGTCTCCGAGTTATCCTTTGTCGGAGTTTCTGAGCTTTGAACTTCCCTGAGTTCAATATCGCTCCCACTGTCTTTCTTGGAAAGAAACCCCTTTTCAAGAAGGACCCCCTTCTGCGCCATGAACACCTTGTTCTCAGCGGGGTCGTAGAAGTAATACCCTTTGGTTTCCCTAGGGTAGCTCACAAACAGGCATTGGTCAGTTTTGGGTTCTAGTTTTGCTCACAGTCAATTTCTTGACTTGTGCATAACAACCCCAAATCCGTAAGAAAGACACATTAGGCACCCTGCCCGTCCATATTCCAAATGGGGTCTTTTCCAAAGCCTTAGTCGGAGTATAATTGAAAATGAGAGCCATTGTCTCAAGAGCGTATCCATTAAAAAAACTTATTGGGAGAATAGGCATGACTCATCGTTTGAGCGGACCATGTCCAACAGGGTCCTATTCCTCCGTTCAGACACCCCATTCCATTGTGGTGTTCCTGGAGGAGTGAGCTGTGGAACTATTCCATGCTCTCTTAAAATGAGTCAAACTATAGGCTTATATGCTCACCACCTCGGTCCAACCGAAAGGCTTTGATATTTCTGCCTAGTTCTGTACTTCGTTTCTTACTCCCTTGAACCTATCAAGGGTCTCAGACTTATATTTCATTAAATAGGCATGGCCATTTCTGATGAAATCGTCTGTGAAGGATACGAAGTATAGATGTTCACCCCTGGTTGCTATGCTTGTCGGTCCATATACATCTCAATGCATTAGGTTCAATAAGCTAGCAACCCTTTTAGCCTTTTAGTCATTTTACCTTATAAACCAGACTCGCATATATCAAGTGACTCCATGTCAAATGATCCTAGGATTCAAGCAATGTGAAGCCTAGCTATGCGCTTCTTGTTTATGTGGCCTAAATGACAATGCCAAAGGTAAACCGGATTAAGTTCGTTAGGCTTAACCCTTTAAGTGTGTATAGTATAGACATGATTAGTTTCATTTAGATCCAGGATATAAAAGACATTATTTAATAGAGCTACTCCATAAAATAATTCTTTTCTAGATAAACCCTTTTTACTATTATCAATAGTAAATGTACATCCAGAAATATCCAAAACTGAAACAGAAATAATATTCCTGTACATAACAGGTACAAAATAACATTGTTTCAGCAGTAACAAAACTAATCTACTAGGCATCATAAGCTGGTCCCGCTGATCTTTATGGCAGCAACCCTTGCTCCATTTCTGACCTGCAAGTCCACTTGTCCCGATCCCAGTGATCTCCTGTTCTTAAGTCCCTGCACATTCAACAAATGTGAGAACCACATCTAGTATCCAATACATAAGATGTTGAAACAGAGGTTAATGTCTATGACATATATACCTGATGAAGACACGCCCTGCGTCTTCCTTTTCTCTCCCAAAAGCTTGGGACACGATCTTTTCCAATGTCCAGCCTGCTTGCAACCGAAGCAGACATCCTTGGAACGGGCCTTGGGCTGGGCTTTAGCCTTTTTAGCCTTGGCTTCCTTAGCCTTGGCCTTGGCCTTTGCCTTGCCTTTAGCGAAAAGAGGTTTCCCCTTGTTAACCTCACGTACCGGCGGAGTCTTCTTGATCGACAGTTCAGCGAGCTCAAGCATCCAATGCAGCTCACTAACAGTACGGTCCATCCCTTGCTTGTAAAATTTTAGGATGAATTGATCATAAGAATCCGGTAAAGAATCCAGGATCGTGCTAACCGCCAGCCCCCGTGAGATAGGAGTTCCGAGACGGGCTAAATTATCCAGATAGCCCTTCATCTTGAGCACGTGTGCACTCACAGATGTCCCGGCTCCCATCTTACAGCTGCGGAATGCCTTGTGGATCAGGTACCTTTCCTGATAAGCTTGCTCATAAAACATCTCGTTAAGAGTTGTCATTATAGCAAAGGCCTGATGATCCAAGAACTGCTTTTGCAATTCAGGAACCATACTAGCCAACATCAGGCATGTCACATCCCGGTTATCTTTTACATGTGCCAGGTATTCCTCCAGCTGGGCAGCCGGTGGATTACTTCCCTTTGGCAGATCCGGTACAGGCTTTTCTAGCACATACTCTTTAGACTCTTGTCTTAGAACTTTCCTTAAGTTCATAGACCAGTCCCAAAAGTTAGGGCCAGAAAGCTTGTCCCATTCCAAGAAAGATCGCAGTGATAAAGTATCATTCGTAGCCATTGGTTTCTACACAGAAAAATTTACAAGTGTAAATAAAGGACTTAACATGTTCTTCCCATATTATAATTAATAATGAATCGTGTTATTAATTAACTCGAGTTGTTGGGCTCATGGGCCGAGATCCATATTATATCAAGATATAGCCAGACGAGGGCCTGGAATAACTATACCCCAATTTTTAGGTAGGAACGCCGTCCAATCCCGACCTAGGGACTCTCGGTTTGATGGGTCTGTTGGCACTTACCCATCTGCGCTTAGGGCCAGGAACATCCTACTACCCACGCTAAGTCAAAACCTCCATCCAAGTGTTAGAGTAACCAATACTCCAACCCAATACAAAATGACGATACTCCAGTGCATCCAACGAGGGTTGGTCTACAGCTGGCCTATCCCCACTTCGAGTAGGTTATGAATGAGGGAAGCACTTTTAAGAGACTTAGTAATTACCTTTTGGTTATTAGATTCAATTAATAACGGCTTAGATGCATAGGCGGGTGAAATTGGGTTTGTACATACATTCTCACATGTAAATAAATAAAGCATAATTAAATAAAAATGAAATGCTATGGGCCAAAATTTACATCCTAATATAATTCTAGTAAACCTATACGAGAACGACATCAGGTGGGCTGCATCCTCATCCTTCTAGCACGCCAATCCAATCGGCTTCTTCTTCTTTACATAATTCCATAATAAACACATAAAATAAAATTACATAAAAGAAAAACGGCGCGTAGGCCGTATTTACCAAAAGAATATTACAACCCGAATAAATAAGGCCCAAAACATTCATTCATGCATTTAATCATACATACACGTATCCAATACATACAATTTATAAACATGTTAAATGCATGAATTAATCCCATTTCATATATGTCCATAGCCATTATTTTGAAATCGCCAAATTTTGGCCGATCATGGTTCTAAACCCGTGCGGGCTTTAGGCCTCCAACCCAGGCAAAATTGCTCCCAATCCAATTGGGAAACCATGAATTCCAAAATTAGCCGTCCGGGTAATCGTGCCAAGAAAACCCAAACCAATTTCAATTAACCGTATTTATTTCCAAAATAAATATCGCATGAACGAAAAATAAATTCATTCATAAAACCATGCGCATAAAATTTCCAAAATTAAACACGCACAAGTTTAAAAACAATTAAAATTTTAAAACCCCACGCGCATAAAAATTACCAAAATTTAAACACGCATATTTTTAAAATTTTAAAACCGGCCCGGCCCAAAAAATCCCGCCAAATCCAAAAACGGGCCTGGCCCGCCGCGCGGGGCAGCCGCGGCGCTGCTGCCCAGCAGCAGCCCCGTGTAAGGGGGGGAAATACTTTGTAATAGTAGCATTGTAATAGTAGCATGAATAGTGAAAGTGTGGGAGGTGAGACATCTTGATGGTTGTTCCTCCCACCCTTGAAAGCGGTATAAGGACTACTATAGGGGGGTGTGGCAGGTCTCAACGAGTGTCAGTTGCGCGGTGTTGCTTGTGAGACCAGTGTCAGCCGCACGTGGGTGCTTGTGAATGCCCCATCCGTAGTAGGACCCCCTACTACTACGGGTGTGGACTTGTTTGATGTACTTGTTATTCTTATATGAATGAAAGCCTTGCGCATCACTTTTCATATGTGTCTCGTGTATGCTTATATCTGTGTGAATGGATGCTTATCCTTGATTATGCCCTTCTTATGTGCCGATATATCTCATATAGAATGCGGATTGGCCTATGAGCCTAATATAAACAAATGTTATACCTTGGTCTAACCTCATGCTTGTTCCTCATGCAGAATTAGCGTATAAAGTGTGTTGGCTGGCTTACTTCTAGGAGTAGACGTAAGCGCCCACGGTGTCCGAGGAGTGACCCCGTGACATTTGGTATCAGAGCTCAGTTCGATTTGGCGAAAGGCAAGATGTCCAACTCTGAGGCGTTGAAGCGCATTGAGGCCCTGGAAAGACAATGGGCTGAAATAGCTCCGGAACGCCTTTCGGCTACCGTATTCGAATGTGGCCAAAGGGTTGAGGAATCACTAGGGGCAGTCAAAACGCTCCGCCGTGATGTCCGAGACCTTCGTGAAACTGTTGGGACCTTTGTCCGTAGTGAAGTGGAGGGAGCCACGAGTGGGCAAAGTGAGTTGATAAAGGCCTTGAATGAGAAGGCGGAGATCTTTCAGGCCGTGATGGCCAATCTCGACATTTTTGAATTTGTGGTGACAAATTCCACTGCCATCCGAGAGATGATGGCTAAGAAGTCCGACCGAAGGGAGAGGGCCCTTGAGACTGGGACATCCCGAGGAGGTGGTACTTCCAATGTTGATGAGATGGTAGATTTAAATGAGAAATTGAGTAATCTACACATCGCAGAGGCGGTGGAGAGACTTCAAACCGAGCATAAAGAGTTATGCGAGGTAGTAGAACAGTTCCAGGGCGAGGCAATGGAAGAATATGGCAACCTGAAGGGGGAACTAGACGAAGTGAAGCTCAAGGTCAAAATGCTAACCGACCTTTACGAGCGGGGTGAGTCGAGAGCCCCAGAGTCCTCCAAATACAAAATCAAAGATCCAAAGTCATACGATGGGGCCAGAGATGCTAGTGAAGTGGAGAACTTCCTCTTTGATGTAGAGGCCTTCTTCAATGCAACTAGGGCCCGAACAGATGCCCACCGCTTGGAGTTGATCCCGATGTATTTGGAGGGCTACGCCAAGTTGTGGTGGCGACACAAAGCTTCTTTGGCCACCATCTCCACCTGGGATGAGTTCAAGAAGGAGTTCAAAGCCCATTTCTACCCCGAAAATGTCCACCATGTGGCCCGACGTCAACTTGCAGAACTCCAGCAAACGGGTTCCATCAGAGACTATGTCAGAGCCTATCAGAAGCTTATCTTGGAATGCCCGGAGATGCATGAGTATGACAAGTTGTATCATTTCACCAAGGGGTTGAAACCGTGGGCAAAGAATGAAGTGAACAGAAGGAACGTCCGAGATCATGCTACTGCCATTATGGTGGCCGAAAGCTTAGATGACTTCTCGGATGGTCTTGGAAAGAGGAAGCAACCTCCCACCTCAGGGCCTGAGACTAGACCAAGTAAGTGGGCGAAACCGTTGGGGACGGGAAGTGATCGTAGCAATTCCTCAACAGGAGGCCGCCCACCAAAGACGTTGCCACCAAAGAGGGGGGTAGATCATGAAATAGAATTGCTTCCGGGAATGAAGCCACCCGCAAGGGCTCCCTATAGAATGGCCCCTCCTGAGTTGGCAGAGTTACGGAAGCAGCTGGGGGAACTCTTGGAAGCAGGGTTCATTCGACCTTCAAACTCCCCCTTTGGTGCCCCCGTGTTGTTCCAGAAGAAAGCAGATGGAAGCTTAAGACTGTGTGTGGATTACAGAGCCCTGAACAAGATCACAGTACGCAACAAGTATCCTATCCCTCTTGTAGCTGACTTGTTCGATCAACTTAGTGGGGCAAAGTATTTCACCAAGCTTGATCTGCGTTCGGGATACTACCAGGTGCGAGTGAAAGATGAAGATGTATTCAAAACCACATGTGTCACCCGGTATGGTTCATTTGAATTTTTGGTTATGCCCTTTGGACTAACAAATGCTCCAGCCACCTTTTGTACTCTCATGAACCAGGTCTTCAGGGAATATCTGGATCAGTTCGTGGTGGTGTACCTGGATGACATCGTGGTATACAGTACCACCCTGGAGGAGCACCGAGAACACTTGAAGCTAGTATTCATGAAGCTGAGGGAGAATCAGCTTTTTCTGAAGAGAGAAAAGTGTGCTTTTGGGCAGACAAGCATCAAGTTTCTTGGCCACGTGATCGAACAAGGCAGGATTCGCATGGATCAAGCTAAGGTGAAAGCTATTTCAGAATGGCGGACACCTGGGAATGTTCCAGAAGTGAGATCCTTTTTGGGACTGGCCAATTACTACCGGAGATTTGTTGAAGGGTACTCGCGGAAGGTGGTCTCCCTCACCGACTTGTTGAAGAAGGAAAGGAAATGGGTCTGGACAGAAGAATGCCAAGAAGCTTTCGAGAAGTTGAAGAAAGCAATCCAAGAAGAACCAATTCTAGCCCTGCCGGACATGGCCAAACCGTTCGAAGTCCAAACGGATGCATCGAATTTTGCTTTGGGGGGAGTCATCATGCAAGAGGGACATCCCATTGCCTTTGAGAGCCGGAAGTTGAATGATGCCGAACGGAGGTATTCCACGCATGAAAAAGAGTTACTGGCTGTCGTTCATTGCTTACGAGTTTGGAGGCATTATTTGCTGGGATCTAGGTTTGTGGTGAAGACAGACAATGCAGCAGTGAGCCACTTCCTTACCCAACAGACTTTGTCTCGAAAGCAAGCCCGCTGGCAGGAATTCTTGGCTGAATTCGATTTTGTGCTGGAGCACCACACAGGAAAGTCAAATCAGGTGGCAGATGCGCTGAGTCGTAAGGCAGATCTGGCAGTCTTGAAACAGATAGCCCATTTGTCTAGCAGCCAGCTATCTACCTCTGTGCGACGGTTAATTCAAGAGAAACTCTCAAAGGACCCCCAGGCGGTGGCCATAATGGACTTGGTGAGGCAGGGAAAGACTCGGCAATTCTGGATCAGTGACGAGCTATTAATGACTACCAAGCAAAGAGTGTACGTGCCGAAGGTTGCCAATTTGCGGAAGATGTTGATGCGAGAATGTCATGATACCCTCTGGGCGGGACATCCGGGGTGGCATCGGATGTTGGCTTTGCTTCAACAGCACTACTATTGGCCCAAGATGGAGGAAGAGGTGAGAGAGTACACTAAGACATGCTTGGTGTGTCAGCAGGACAAAGTCGAGAGGCGAAAATCTGCTGGGCTACTTCAACCACTGCCAGTACCGCAACGCCCTTGGGAGAGTGTGTCAATGGATTTTATCACGGGCTTGCCCAAGGTTGAAGATTTTGATTCCATTCTGGTGGTTGTTGATAGGTTCTCCAAATATGGAACCTTTATTCCAATGCCCAAATACAGTTCAGCAGAAACAACGGCCAGGGCCTTCTTCAAACATGTGGTCAAATATTGGGGTCTCCCGAAGAGTATTGTCAGTGATCGGGATGGGCGATTTTTGGGGAGTTTTTGGACGGAGCTTTTTCGTCTGTTGGGGAGTAACTTGAACATGTCCACCAGTTATCACCCACAGACTGATGGTCAGACAGAGAGATTCAATAGCATGCTTGAGGAGTATTTGCGACACTTTGTCTGTGCCAGCCAACGGAACTGGGCATCCCTCCTAGATGTGGCCCAATTTTGCTTTAACAGCCAGAAGTCCTCTGCTACTAACAAAACCCCTTTTGAAATTGTGACAGGTCAACAGCCCTTGGTGCCCCATTCCATCGAGATGCCTTACAAAGGCAAGAATCCCAAAGCATATCTTTTCACAAAGGAATGGAAGCAGAACGAGGAGATTGCAAGAGCACATTTGGAGAAGGCATCCCGGCGGATGAAGAAATGGGCTGATACAGATCGTCGACCAATGGAGTTCAAAGCTGGTGACCTGGTGTTGGTGAAGCTTCTGCCGGAGCAACTACGATTCTTCCGTAACAGAGACAACAGGCTGGTGAGGAAATATGAAGGACCGATTCCAGTCGTCAAGAAGGTAGGTCCAGTATCATATAAACTGGACTTGCCCGAATGGATGTCGGTCCATCCTGTTTTCCATGTCAGCAACTTGAAGCAGTATCATCCAGATCCCACAGACGACAAGCGGAACAGGAGTACAAGACCTGCAATCACGAAGAAAGCACCAGCCAGCAGAGAAGTAGAGGAGATTCTAGCAGATCGTACGGCGTCAACATCCAGGAGAACATACAAGGAGTACCTCGTTCGATGGCGAGCCGAAGGAGAAGAAGAAACCAGCTGGGAGAAAGCAGATGATCTACAAGCTTACAAGCAGAAGATTGAAGAATTCCAGAAGACAAGGTCGACGAGGACGTCAACCCTCTGAGTGGGGGAGAGTGTAAGGGGGGGAAATACTTTGTAATAGTAGCATTGTAATAGTAGCATGAATAGTGAAAGTGTGGGAGGTGAGACATCTTGATGGTTGTTCCTCCCACCCTTGAAAGCGGTATAAGGACTACTATAGGGGGGTGTGGCAGGTCTCAACGAGTGTCAGTTGCGCGGTGTTGCTTGTGAGACCAGTGTCAGCCGCACGTGGGTGCTTGTGAATGCCCCATCCGTAGTAGGACCCCCTACTACTACGGGTGTGGACTTGTTTGATGTACTTGTTATTCTTATATGAATGAAAGCCTTGCGCATCACTTTTCATATGTGTCTCGTGTATGCTTATATCTGTGTGAATGGATGCTTATCCTTGATTATGCCCTTCTTATGTGCCGATATATCTCATATAGAATGCGGATTGGCCTATGAGCCTAATATAAACAAATGTTATACCTTGGTCTAACCTCATGCTTGTTCCTCATGCAGAATTAGCGTATAAAGTGTGTTGGCTGGCTTACTTCTAGGAGTAGACGTAAGCGCCCACGGTGTCCGAGGAGTGACCCCGTGACACCCCGCTGCCGCGCAGCGGCTGCTGCCCAGCAGCAGCCTGCTGCTGGCGTGCAGCAGCTGCTGCCGAGGCAGCAGCCAGCAGCAGCTGCTGCCTGTGGCGCCTAGCGCCGCAGGCAGCGGCTGCTGCCCCCGTTTCGGCCCGAAACGGTCCGTGATTTTTTCCCGCATAAAAACAAGCAACATGAAATTAAATCACCAAGAAATAAAATCATGCATAGGAAATTAAATCTAGCATAAAACCTATATGCAAAATAAAATATCCATAAACAATTCACAAATAGAAAATTACATAAAGCATAAACCATATGCAAATAATTTTCCATAAGTAAAATTCAAGGGGCAAAATCACCAAACCCCAAAACAAAAATAAATCCCGTCCACAAAAATCACCAATTTTAAAACACGGGATTCGCCAAGTTAAAGATTTCCACGGATCAAAAGCCCGCTCTGATACCACTGTTGGGATTTGTCACGGGAAACCGACCGATAAAAGCGGAAATACGCGTCGATTTCCTCGAATCCGGCCCAGGAGCTTAAGATGTGGAAATCAAAAACTTAAAGCATAAAAGGAAAGTTTCAAAACTTACCTCAGAGTCTCTCTACGAGACGGATGCAGACTGCAGGAGCCAAAGTAGCCTCCCTCCTTCGTCTCGTACACGAACGGCTCTCGGACTGAAACCCGTGCTAGCGGTTCGGAAAATCAATAAGAGAGAATTAAGGGAGATGCAATTTTCTGCCCAGAAAAATGCTCACTCAAAGATGGCTGGCAATTTTTGATTTTTTATAATTACTTTAACCAAAAGAAGAAACAAAATAATAAATGATTAATCAATGAAGAAACGTCCCACATTTCTTCCAAAATTAAAGCCATTTTGTCCACCTTATGAGTCACCATATGAGTCACTCATCTTAGCAATTATGACTCATTATTATTGGCAAAAAATCTCCCAAAGATTTCGGCCATAACATCCAAATGTGGGCTTCCAAATTTCATGCCCAAGTCCATATGTAAGAATTTAGTTTATTTCAAATGTACTTTTATATCCATTAACAATATGATACCATCTAATATGTTACCTACACTAAATAAAAATACATTTGAAATGGACCAAAGAATTACATTAGACATACATAAGATGATATACATGTAAACCTATACATGTATAAATATTTCCACCTAGGAAATAAATACACACAATTAATTCATTGAATTAATTATGTGATGGCCAAAATAAATATTAATCATATTATATTATGATCAATACCATTGATCAATCCAATTAATTCATATAATATAATTAATATATCTCTCTCTCTTCAAATGTGTATACTCCAAGTACACACTTAATCCGACTAGTTAAAGTCCAGACGTTCAATGTGTACGATCCGATGGGCCCGTCTTTATGTTGGCAGTGGGCCAAGGCCCACAGACTACAGGCGGGCTCTAGCAAGCCACTGTAGCCCCCAATTAAGACGGAGTAAGCAGTCCAACTGAAAACGTAACCCAGTAGTTTGAACTTGTAAATCCCATGTCGCTGATATCGGTGTCCAACACAGAGGCATGGAAGTATCACCCTCTTTGTGTCTGGATCTTTACTTGAGACCGAATGAACTGATGCTCACAAACAAGATCCAATCTTGTTTGGGTGCGGCCGCACACTTATCAGTAACATTCTTCAAGAGGCCGATGATATCGTCTCAGTGAATCACTGAGTGACATTCCCTTCTGCATATCCATAGTGCTGCCATGCTTACTGACACACCCAAACATACCCGTACTTGGCACCCTTTTACAGGCCCGTTGGGCGTACACCAAAGTGTGCCACCTCGCATGCAGCACCATCATATGGTCCGGTCGAAGGACTTATACAAGTACTACACGAGAATCATTTGTGATACTATACCATGCAGATTCCCGTTTAGTGGATCGATCCAGTACCATGCCCTTTTTGCATGTACCCATTAACCTGGTTGACATTCCATGTTCTATGACCGGTAAGACACCGCCATACAACCAGGCTAATGATAGTCTTTAGTTCCATTCATTCCCATGATTGGAACAGACTACGGATAACTTTATGGCCATATCGTTTTCCCTATCCACGGTCTTACTGCCAAGTGCCTCACACTTCACAACACGGATATGGATATGTCCATTGGATACTCTATTTATTATATAGCACAAGACATATAATAAATAGATTAATGCCTTTATTTCCTTGACACAAATTGTATAATACATAAAGATTACATAAATGTACAAATGTATTATACAAACACAAGGACCAATGCCTCGGGACTAGGGCATTTCCAACAATTTTCTGTTTTCTGAGTTTTTGAACATTTGGGTAAAAAGTGATTCTTGCATTCAGCCATCATTTTTGTGTTAGACTATATGGTTTCTTTCTTGAAATTATCTCTTTTTTTGAGTTGAAGCTTATGGTTTTAACCTTAAGATTAGGAGGCAGAATGTGAGGCATTTTTTTTAATGTTTTTGAGACTAAACATGGAAAATCACTTGAGTTCTTCTTTGGTTAAAAAAAAACTTCTGAGCCCTTTTTATTAAGATTTATTCTCCTTATATCTACAACTTATAAGAACATGATTCCTTTATTGTGGTCATTAATGTGAGCTGTGGCCATCAAATGACCCCTAGCTCCATTAATGACCTTAATATGGGAATGTAGAGTAAATTAATATGGGAATGTAGAGTAAATGCTACTTATGAGATGATCTGGCAAGTTATTTGTTCAGAAATGAAGAGAGAAATGAAGAGAAAGGAAATAAATTTTAATTATCTGCTGGAAATAAAGTAAGTATCAATGGACTTACTTGATACTCTAGTATATATTGAATGCTGAATAAATGCTCTTCTTGTTGCAGGTCTGCTTATTTGGAGGCTTTTGGAGGAGGGAGACTAAGTGGAGCAGAAATTGGGATGGATGATGATATGGAGATAAAGGCTTGGGTTTTCTTTCTTTTTCTGTCTGAAAAGTCTGCTTTTCTCCTTTGTTGAGCTACCCTTTATAGGTAAAAATTTCACTGTAGAAACTAGAATGGTTTTAGTTTGGGTTTTATTTTGTTCCATTTGGTTTGGAATCAAAGGAAAGAAATCCAGCTCCATAGAATTGGCTGTCTCAGCCGTAATTCCTGTACCCTTTTTCTGCATTGTGCTTTTTTCTGCATTTTGGCCATACGTTGGCCATGCTTTGTACTGTTGGATTCTACCCTTGATTTGTATTATTTATATTTTTTTTATTTAGTTATTTATGTTTACTTTTGTATTATAAGAGGTTTATTTTAATAAAAGCTCATTTAATTTCTCTTGTGTGCCCCCTTTATTAGTAATTTAATTTTTAAAATTGGCAAAATGTCAATAAAAATAAACTTGTTAACAAATGACAAAATTAAACCGGACAAAATTGGGTATCTACAAATTGCTCTCCCCTTCAACCCCCAATTTTCTGTCTCCTAGGTGTAGGCTGCTGTACCTGGACCGATATTACAGTCGTACGACTATAATACAATACCACGACTGTAATTACAGTCGTGGTATGACAACACTTTTTTTTTTAAGTCCAAAAAATTTTGGCGCTTACAACAAGCAAGGCAAAAATTATTGGAATGACAAAATTTAATATTGCTAGAATGTAAAATTTGCGATGTTACTCGCTTATTGGAGTGTCCCAGCCGAGCATGCCACACATCAAAGGAGACATATTCACCAACCAATGCCTTCTTCAGTTCTGGCGACATCACATACAAGCCATGATCACTCGGACCGCTCAGCAAAATTCTCTTCGTTACCTGGTCCTTCATAAGAAAATGAGAGGGCGAAAATTCAAAGAAACAACGATTATTAGTGATGAATTTTTGCATAGATAAAAGAGACTTAGTAATTTTAGGTACAAAGAGAACATTATTGAGTTTGAAAGAGGCATAGGAGGACGTAACAGTGTGGTTGATAGGGAGACCTTGAACATTGCCAACCCGAATAGTATCATTACCCATGTAATGTTGCATGTGTTAAAGGTGATGAGGATCAACAGTCATATGGTGAGTAGCACCGGTGTCAGGATACCAAGTCTGAATTGGAGCATGAGGCGGCAGAGCTTGGAAAAAATTTTGAGGAGGATTGAACTGTTGCCTATTCGGTCCCCAGGCAAGGTTGGCCTGTCGAAAATTCTGTTGTCTAGGGGTCGGGTTTCTAGGCCGAAAGTTGGGATTTGGAATGACTCTTCGACATTTATCCGCCGTGTGATTATTATAACCACATATTTGACATGGTGCCTTTGATTTTCTGCGAAATTGATTCTGTTGCTGCTGGTGAGGTGCAGTGTGCATCATATAATTCGGAGTACCCCTAAAAGGGGGGTTCGGTTTTTGTGCAATAAGGGCCACAGGAGAAGGATTGTCTTGAAAACTTTTAAGTAAAATCTCATGAGATGTTAAGTGACCAAATAAGGTATAGTAATTAGCAGGTGGCTCCATAACACACAGAGTAGCTATAATGGATTGAAATTCATTACCGAGAGTTTTAAAAACAATAGCATTGAACTGTGCGTTGGTCAAAGGAGCGTTGGCAGCGGTGAATTCATCAGCAAGGGCTTTGCATCTTTACAAATAATCCGCAACACCATTATCGGTCTTTCTCAATTCCAGCAATTGCATATGTATCTGAAGCTGTCTTTTTTGTGAAACTGACCCATAAGCCTTGGATAGAGCTTGCCAGGCATCATAGCTTGATGTAATACCCACTACGGAGCGAAAAACAGGAGGAGGTAAGGATGAAAAAATCCAAGAAAGGAGCATTTGATCCTTTGCAAACCAGGCTGTCTAGGTAGGATTATCGACTTCCACATTAGGGTCAATTGTTGAAGGGATTTTCTTTGGAGGAGCTAAAGAGGTGCCATCAATATGACCAACTAGGTTATGGCAATGAAGACTCGGGGTAAACTAGGTTTTCCAGATCAAGTAATTCGAATGATCTAGCTTATTGGAGAAAATTTGGTTGGTGGTGATGGGAAGAGGATTTTGGGAGGTGGGATTGTGTTCGCCATGACAATTGGATTAGGGTTTATGTGATTTTCGGTTGGAGTGGATGAAGGAAAGGGTGCCGAAGGATGAGAAGGGTTAGGGTTTGTGATAGAGGAGGCGGATGAAGTAGGAAAAGGGTGGCTATTAGGGTTTGTAGTGTTGATTTGAGAGGAGGACGATGGAGGTGATGAGTGGCTATTAGGGTTTGAAGACTCAGTTTCAAGGATGGATTCTACTTTAGAATCGGACTGGGAGCTAGAAAAGGTTTAAAGCTCTGATACCATGTTGAATTTTAGAGAATTGGGAAAATTATGATTTCCATTGAATTGAAAATAAGAGATACAAGAAGTATATATAGACAAATATACACAGCTAGGGCTACAAGGAAAAATAAAAATACATTTATTTTACAATGACAATTATATCCCTTTACACTCAGAGTTTTAAAATTTGTGCTATATAAGTTGTGGATGTGATTAGGTTTCATGGGATTTGAGAGTTAGGAACTTGTATAAAGGATCTGACTTCATTATTGTTGTACCAACTTACCAATTACTGATAAGTTATGAGTACATCCCCGCCCATATATATAGGCAAAATTAACCGAACCTCATAAAAAATCTCTTATTATCTTGATTGTACTAATTTCTTTATTTTGCATATCAAACTTGTTATAATTCAACACAAAAACAATTCCTCGTAGTCATCAAACCCTAATGAACTGGAGACTTTTAGCATTTTGTCAAACATTAGATTTGGTCAAAATCCAACAACCGACCATTTCATGTATATGCATGTTACATTATATTACTTAAAAATTGAATTACATTTTTATATGCTTGGTATATACAGAGTAGATATTACGAGATGTAATTTTTATTCTTCAAAAGGGGCGAAATAAGTGCGTCGCACTGGGCAACAACCAACAACTTGATGTATAATTATAATTCATCATTAGCTACATCCGTCAAATGAAAAAAGCATCTTGAAACCCCTAATCTTTTATTATTATTATTTTTGTTAATTAATATCATAATTTGTTAATTTAACGCATTAAATTTCCAATGATCGATCAATTGTAATAACACAGTTTGAACAATATTGGTTTACAAGACAATTAGCCGTAAAATTTATCTGCACTAAAAACGTATTATTTATTTCATTTACACAATTCGAAATGAAATTTGTACATCATCTTTAGCCTTATCATAATATAAAAAAATATTTTTAAATGTTAATTAAATTATTTATGCACTTACTCGAGTTGGATGATAACAATACCGTTAGACAATTCAATCAACAAATTTCGAAAAGATAAAAACCCTTGCAATGTTTTTTCATTAAACGTATAAAATTGAAAATTTATGATCTAATTAACAAAAAAATCATAGATGTTATATTTTTTTTTCTAATTGTTATGTACAAATAATTTTCCCAATCAATGTTATTAGACCATAAACTGAAAAGAAAAAAAAAATCTAGCTATTTTTTTTTTTTTTTTTAAGAATCCTCTTTTTTTAAAGTTGTAATATTTTTTCCCATGGATAGAATTATGGATCTCTCATTTGGGAGATATACTTACCACCAAAATATAACTAGATGTGCAAGGTCTAGATAGCTAAGAGTAAAGACTTTTTAGTTTTGAGAAAATTAACCCCCCTGTCTTTAAGTTATTAAATAAATACAAAAATGTTTTTCATTTTTATATATTGGAGCACTTAAATTTTACCTAATTATGGTTTTGGACTTTTTAGAATAAATAATTTTTCTAAATTATATTTATGACATCTATTGTAAATAAGTTATATTCTCTTATACGTATTCTAATTTCTCTCTCTCTTATCCTCTATTTTTCTCTCTCTTCTTTTATAATTAAAAACTAATTTTTTCATTTATCTTTTTATCCGTTCATTTTTTCATCATTCTATTTTAGAAAGTTTTTTCCATTTTTTTTTCTCTTCAAAATGATCCTCATATATTTTTTTTCTTTTTTTTTTATCTTCGTTTTTTGTACTAAAATTGCACAGAGTATAAGACCAATAGAATCGCAGTATGACTGTAGTATAAAACCAGTATAATCGTAATATTTGCAGTATAAAACCAGTGTAATCGTAATATATTATAATATAAAACTAATATAATCGTTTGTATAAGTTGTAAAATACAATATTAGTATAATTACAATATACATGCAGTATACAATCAATTTTTATAAATTGTGTGCAATATTAATGCCAAAAACGAAGGAAAAAAATATATATGAAAATTGATTTTATTTCGAAGAGAAAAAAAAAATAAGAAACACGTTATAAAATGAAATAATGAAAAAATAAATAGATATAGAGATAAATGAAAAAATTAGTTTTTATTTATACAAGATGAGAGAAAATAGTACTAGTGAATAAGGGAGAGAGAAAAGTAGAGATAAGGTAGAGAGTAAAAGTAGGGATAAAGGAAGGAGAAAAACTATTATTATAATTAATATTTTGCCATAAAAAAATTTTAATATTTACTTTTTAAAATGCCAATTGTGTAGTTTTTAAAATTATTAGTATCTTTTTTTATTGAAAGCCCTTTAAATTTTACTCCAAAGAAAAGGTGATAATTTCTTATATGACAATACGATTTAGAGAAATAATCCTATTAACATTATCCATTTAATATAAATCTTATTTTTATTGCTTTATATATATACAATGCATTAAATCATATTACGATTACAAAACGAGACATAAAATTTATAGTTTTAGAGCCAAGTGGATTGCACTTTTTAATGTTCCAAGTCAACAAGGTTAACTTGCATATAATTTGAGGATAACTACAAACTATGACTAGATTGGCACTTTCTAACTTTCTTGTCCAATACTTAAAACTTTTTTCCATTTGGTCTCTCCCCCCTTAATATATTGACTAAAACAAAGTTAATCAATTGCAACTTGATGTAGAACAAATCATAGTGCAAATCTGTATTAATTTTTGATAAATTTATATATATATATATATATATATATATATATATATGCTATAAATTAATTAAACAATTAAAAAATTGTTGTTAAATATTCAAAGAAAAAATTGAGAAGAATTTCTAGAAGGGACGGCCGGCGGCAGAGATGTTGAATCGGCAGAGAGGGCAAGAGTCGCAGTTTGATAACCAGGAGGAAATACAAGAAGCATGATAGATATGACCGCAGGGGATTCTTTTTCCACAGGAATCGGATTCAAATCCATCCATACAAATGGAGCAAACATCATCTGAAGAAGAAACACTCGGCATTTCTTCAATTAAGGAGTTTGATTGAGAGATCTGACGGCCGAAATTCGTGGGCAAAGTGAGAGATTCATCCATATCAAAACTCAGATCGATCAAGCAGCCGCTTGAAAAACAGTGGTTAGACTCTACTGCCATTTTAATCAAAAGAATCCACAAAGAAGATAAATTGTTCAGAGCAAGAAGGAAGCCGGAGATTTATGAGAATTGAAAGTTGTTGTGGATTTGCTTTTATAACCCAATTTTGGAATTTTTGTATCAGTCAAGTTGTTAATTTGCTCCACGAGCGCTACAGTTGAGAAATTGCAAGGAAAGTGCAATTTTACTGGTTTTTAGTTGTTGGCCAGCATACCCAAAGAGACTAAATTTTACTTTTTCTATTGTGCGAAAAGGATGTATTTCATTCTCTATATATATTTTAAAAAAAACTATAAATATATATTTCATTACATTAAAAGCACGACAACAACAGTATTTGTTGAAATAGATCGGGCCCTAACCGTTTAAGTTTAAACAGGAATACAACTCCTAAACAGACAAATAATGTTGTATTTCTTTTAATGGAACTGTGAATTTCTTATTTTTATGTACAGAAGTTAGCCACCATGTTTGATTCATCTAGACTCTCTAACCAAATTATTTACCTTTTTTTTAGAATCATTATCTATTTAAATATCGTAGTGTTCTCCGAACAATTTTCTTATCTGTTTTTTCCTGAAAATCATTACTAAATTATATATTAAAATGTCTCCATTTAAGATAACCGGCACTCTATTTTTATTTGTATTAAATAAGAAGGATCCAATCAAACTCACAATAAATATCCTACATTTTTTGGATTTTCTCCCAGCCACATCATGTATTAACTTTTTAATTCATGAGTTGGAACAACAAAATATAATTAGTTAGATCCTTTAAAAGTTTATTCAAATTTAATGATTCATCAAGAAATACATAAGTGATAATCCAATAATTATTTTAAACTAAATATTATATTTTTATTTTTATTCTGGAAAGTAATTTTTCTTTCGGTCCAATCCACGATCTTGGAACGTAATTATAAGTTCCCCGCCATGTTAGTTGAATCAATTTCTTAATATATATGAATAATAATTTTTTGTATTAATTCAGTCATGATAATATATTTGAAAATTAAACTGCACTATTTGAGATTGACTTCCCAAATTGAAGTCATTATAATATAAATTTGGAAGTTTAATGGCAGGCTAATTGACTTAATCTGTTAATTAACAATTTAAGGTGGCCCAATATTTAAGATAAGGAGTTCAGGACGCAGATGAAGAACATGCTAGCGCCTCATTTTTGACGTTTCATTACTTAATATGTTATTGTGTTACAATACTGGACGAATTTTGGAATATAACTAACCCATTTAATAATATTTAATTTTAGAGTAAATTTGTGGATTAAATATTCATACCTTCAAATGATGCTGACACACCGTTTTACACGTTTTAAAGAAAGTCTAAAATGTAACTACAGAAAGACCATAAGATCTTGACTGTTGACACTAAACATTAGTATACACGTAATGTTTACTCTTTCATGTTGTGTGGACAAAAGCTGGAGTAATATTAATAAAAGAAGGTAATCAAAGTAACAGATTAATGTGAATTTGTGCTTATGTTGCAATAAAATATGTTTACTCCATCTACTTTATGATATTTCGAATTTCGGTTCCTAAATTTCAGTTGGGTAAAATTTTACCCTTTAAATTCAACTTTTCAGATAATTATGTTTGAGATTAATTAGTTGTTGGTAAAAGACGCATCACCTTTCTCTATAAATGTGTTTAGTAGATATTAAATTTAAGTTTAACTATTCATAATTGTAATAACATTTTTTTTTTTTAATAATTGACTTAAAATCAGTTAGCTGATTAAAGACTATTGCATGATTAAATATATTAGGCTTGATACATCTATTGCTCCTTTAACTTGACGTTAAACGATTTTCGGCCTCCCAACTTTAGATATGTTCCATTCAACTCTCTTAAATTGGCAAAACTAAGTCACATAACGGTGTCATTTGATAATTTATTCAATGATTCCGAATTCTCCCTGGTGAATAATACGGCGATAAATTCCTATACAACAGTTTCCGTTCAATCAATAATTAATTAATTGATGAATTGAGATTAAAAAATGTGTGAATTTAGGTTGAAAGTGGAAAGATTTTGGAGAAGCGAGAGAGTGCAATATATATAAAGAGAATTCGTTATGGGTGTGTGAGGGTTTTACATCTCATTCTTTATTGGTTTATTTTTCTTGTCAAAATTGAAGGACAAAACTGAGTTTGAGTCAGTGACATTTAGGGTTATAAAAAACAAAGGTGAATTTTGCTCATTTTACATACTTGAGAGAGATTAATATATAACCTTTTTACTTTTTTGAAGGGAAATTCATCAAGGCGTTAAGTTTTAAGGGACAAAATTTAATGTGTACTTAGGATAATACAATTTTATTATAATAGATCAATGTTTTTAATAAATTATATTCTTTTTAAGGGTATGATATTTCGTCTAAAAAATACTTGAATTCTAAACTTTCCATTTGAATAAAGATGCTTTTATCACCAGAACAGATTAACCTTTAATATAAAGAGTAATATACATAATTGATTTCCAAAGAATTTAAATTATTTTGATATTTTTTATTTTCAAATTTATAAAAACAACTAAGTGTATTTCCATTTTAATTTATGAGTGATAGCAAAATGTAAATATAACTGTATATATCCTTCATAATGTTTATCAAGAAATTAATATTTAAACGATTGAAAGTTTAATCCAGGCAGCAATAGAAACCACTCAATAATAATAATAATAAATCATCTAGAACAAATTTCTCTTTATCGCATGTTTATCTTGGAAGGTGCTTACTCCACCACCAAGGGTTAGTTGAAACAATTTTATAATGCAGTATACAATGAAAGACGAATATTAATAATTCAGTTATTATAATATTAATCATTTAAACTTAAACTGCAATAGTACTTAAGATGGACTGGCTGAATTGAAATCGTTAATAATGCAATTTTCAGGTTGAATATTTATAATTACTTGGGGTCCCATTATTTATTTAATTGTTGAAGTGTTATACAGGATGTGCTCCATCTCCCATCGGGACGGCTCAAGACACAAGACCAACAAGGCTGCCTGGGACTGGGATCCATCCCCTACAGCCTGCCTCCTATGGGTCCAAACTCCCCAGCAAAAAACCCATTAGTGGCAGAAGCCCTACCAACGGAGCCTGTCTTGTATGAGTTCATTATGACTATCTACTCTCTCTTTTTCTCGCTCTCTACTTTCACCTTACATGTGTTATTAACTTAACCATCGGAGTTCACATAGGAGGTCAACTCCAACGCAAATATCGACCAAAACAACATCAAACCACTAGTTAAAAGATTGGATTGGAAAAACTCTAGCCTCTCCAACTTTCGGAAAAAAGTGTCATTTCCCCTGATAGTAGGATTCTGTCTAATTGTCTTTCCATATTATGATTTTCTTTTACCTATTGTCTTTTTATCTATGACTATGGATTTGAATTCTTTAGGTCCAACTCTTTTTAGTTCATATAGTAGCTCGTCGTTGGCTACGTGAAACTCTAATTCTTGTTCTGGAAAGATCAAAAATACCGTATTAATGTGTCGTATGTAGTGCGTATGTTTCTAGATGAAATTGAAGTTTTAATCCTTACATTTCTTATTCAAGATATGATGTATGTGGATTGGACTTATAAATAGAAAACCCTCTATTGGTCTTGATATGCACTTTTTAAGAGATGAAAACTACAACAATTTTTAATTGATTAATTAAGTACCCATTAATTACATCAACTATCATAAACAAGCAGGATCCTGATTCTTGAAGGCATGAAGTTCGTCACTTGACCGCACCTAGTAGTTGTATTCATGCTGTACATATTTGAACTCATAAATTATTTATTTATTTAAAAAAATCATAAAATTAAAGTCTTTTCTACGGTTGTGAAACTTTCTTTAATTATGGAATAGAAATATACAATTTACCTGTAAACCTTAATAATACAAATTACCTACTGAAAAGGGTAAATTTTATCTCAGTAGAATGAAATCTCGAACTTGATAAACAAAAATATAAACTTTTTACTACTCTAACTAACATTGTATGGCACCCAATTTTCATATGATTGATGCTATTGGTAGAAACTATTAAACTTACAATAATAGACTTTTCAAATACAATATTGATGGCATCATTCAATAACTCTCCATAAAGAAAGGAAAAAAAAAAGGGAATTTGGACTAGTAACAGTAGCCTTGTCCCACCCTACCTTTTATGTTTATAGTTCTTCTTCCAACTTCTGCAGATCAAAGTTCACTCTTGACAGCGGAAGTTTATTTAGTATTAGTTACTATCACAAAGAAGAAGATAGAAATAATTTATTGTTGATTTATTGT
Organism: Euphorbia tirucalli; assembly: GCA_039660915.1. NCBI lineage: Eukaryota > Viridiplantae > Streptophyta > Magnoliopsida > Malpighiales > Euphorbiaceae > Euphorbia > Euphorbia tirucalli. The sequence continues at coordinate 71,707,841 of CM077634.1, read as the reverse complement.
TACTATCAATTTTAACTTCAAATACGATGTCCTCTTCTTCATCTATAGGTAGCTGAAACAAATCTACTTTTAGTTTCTTCCCCACCCGCCGTTTCTACACTTTTCTTTTTCTTGAAAATTGGATTTTAGAATTAATAATGCATCTTAAAAACTACCAATTATACGTTAACACGATGTAATCTTAGATCAAATTGGTTTGACAATCCAAGTTGAACTTTCTCTCCTTTTTTTTTTTTAAAAAAAAAAAAGTACCACTCAGAAATTAATCAATAAGTACACAAATAAGATTAAAGTAAAAACCTTTTAAGTATCAGTTCTCAGCTTTTGGTGGAGCACCGGCGCCGGAGATATTCAACCGGCACAAAGGGCAAGAAGTGTTAGCGCAGTGATAAAGCCAGAAAGAGATACAAGGTGCATGATAGACATGACCACAAGGGAATTGCTTTCCGCCTATACCGGCCTCAAATCGCTCCATACAAACCGAACAGACTTCATCTGCAGTAACTGAAACCGTCGGCATATCGGCAACAACAGCCTCTGATACCGATAATTGGTGGCTGAAATTTGGTGGTAAAGAGAGCGAGTCATCCATATCAAAGCTTAAATCGGGTTTACTGCCCATTTGGAGTGTTGGAAGGAAGAATATCATGAAAAAGGAGGTAATCAAGTGAAAATTTTGTAGAAAAAGTGAGCCACTGGCAATAGTATTTTTGAAATGTATAACAAGTTAAAATTTTTTTAAAATTATCTAATTATGAAATTATTTTGATTAATATTTATTTAATATTATTATTTTTGTATAATTATTGTATAATGGTATAAAATAATATATCTATATTAGTTTTTTTATATTCTAATAACAGCAGCTGATCATAAATTTACCAAACATTATGAATCATTTAGCTAACAGCTTATTACAACAGTAAACAGCAAACATGAACACCAAACAGCTATTAGCTAACAGCTGAACCAAACAGACCCTTCATATAATAATAACTAATAAATACAACATTTTTATACGTTCTTTCAAATAAGATTAAAAGTATTACACACACTATATATATAATAATAAAAAAATTTTATTTATACTTGTTATTAGATTGATTATATGAAAGAAACTTGCAATAAATTTTAATTGATATAGAAGAAGAATTTTGAAATGAATCACATTCCCATTTCTTACTAAACTAAATAAAAGTAATAAATGGTGGATGATTTCAATTTTAGTTATATAGCATTTTAATTCAGATTTCAAAATTTAAATCAAATGTGGATTTAAAAATTACACAACAAAAACCAAATTCATTGTGTTTTTTTCACTACTTAAACCAACGTTGTAATTAAATAATTAAATTTTGTTTAACTAATTACTGAATAACTAAACCAATTGTAGCCCAAACAAGATTATCTTAATAAAAAAAAACATATCAGGAAAAAATTAATGTTTTAAAATATGAAAAGTAAATTTTAACTATTTAATTGTATTGAATGGTCGAAATTTAAAAGGTTGCTTGTCGGATTGTGTAGATATGTGATATTGGGCTTAGTTTGTACTTTAACCTCATCCCATAGAACTTTGGGTAGATGTGGACCAGTGAAAGAACCCACTCTTAGGCCCACTCTTCATCCTTTCTTTTCATTTAGGCATAAAGGCCTTTTTGGCCCCTGTACTATCACAATTTTTCTCTTTTGATCCTTATCTTATTGATATTTTCCTTTTATCCCTATGGTATGCAAAAACATTTTAAAATGACCATCTAAAAAGCATATTCTATCAGAATTTGTTAACAATTTTATTAACATAATAAGACGAAATATACTTATTAGGAACCATTTTGGAACTTTTTACATACCACAGGGGTAAAAAGGAATTAGACAATGACCAAAAGGACAAACCAATAATAATACAGGGCCAAAAAAGTATTTAATCATTTCTTTTATAAATAATATAGGTCCTTTAATTATGGGTCCTCCAATTGAGTCAAATTAATTCAAATATCATCAGCCTTTTATGTTATTCTGAATTAATTAATTTGAATGATTTTAAATATTCAATGGAACATTTGTAATGTCGTTATAAAAGGCAAAATGATATATTTTTTTACCTATGATTTTTTTAAAGATTTTGCTCCCAACTTTGATTTTCTTTTTGTTGAATTTAGTCATTTCTAGACAGATTAATGCCACATACACACAAAATATATATATATATATATATATATATATATATATATATATATATATATATATATGTTAAATACAAAAGAAAATATTATCCACTATAATTAAATTTATTTTATAAAGTGTAATTACTATTTAATTTTCGTAATACGAGAAAAAATAAACAAAATTAAAGAGCGACAACTCTAACACATAAAAGAATCAAATTATGAACTCAAAATTAATTTTAGATGACATGAATTTGTTCATTAAGCCTGTGGGTTGATTTCTTCTTCTAGTACCCTTCGTTTCTATTATTTAATAATTAATTAATTCGTAGCTTGTCCTGTTGATGGGCTATAAAGATCCAAATTCAATTAAGCCCAACAGGCCCAACTCAGCCAACGTTTTTAGATCTTTGATTCCGGCCAGCTCAAAATCTAACTCTTACGGAAACCGGCCCGACAGATTAACATTTTTTATTATAATTAAAAAAAAAAACAAATATTATATATCTGTGTTGATAGTTTTACTAATTTTCAATCATTTTGTAATTAATTATATTTACATATTAAACTCTTTAAATTATCGCTAATATGCAATCAATTTTTTTTTTTTTATAAAGTAGGATTTAAGTTTCCATCAATTTATTGAACACAATAAGTAATAAAGACTTCAATAAAAAAAAATTCATTCTAAAAAAGAGAAAAATATATAATATAAGAAAATAATAAAAAAAAAAGTAAAAAATTTCTTCTCCATTATTTAAGTCATTATAGAAATACAATTTATTAATTTTCCAATTATGAATTTTTATTTAGCTTGGTTTAGAATTTTTCTCATAAATGATGAGAAAATAAAGAATTGAGATACTATATTTTTAAAATTAATTTTCAAATTTTTCAATTTAAGGCATTTATTGTTGATTGAACGTTTTTGGTAGTAAAGTTTACTTTTCTGCCAAACCATTTCATGTTTATTTATTTAGTATATCCATTTACTCTATTCAAAGTTAATCAGACACTCATTTGAGAGTTTCTTTTCGGCTTAAAATTTTTTTCATACCCTGAAATTCATACTCGAGTTTTATAGATTAAGCAGCTGACGATTAGGGTTGTCAAAATAAGTTTACATGTCGTGTTGATACAGTTTAGTGACATTTATAAGGTCAACATTAACACTACCCAAATATTAAATGGGTTGACAGAACACGACACTATATTATAACGGGTTGACACTATTAACATGTTCAACCTATTTATTTAAAAAAAAGATTATTTATAGTAAAAAAAAATAAATTATTTATAAATCAATTCAATATTGAACCACATCATCTATAAAAATAACAATTACACTTCTAAAAATAAATCAACATAAATTCATCAACTCAATTAAACATGCAACTTTCCAATATAGGCAATAAAAAGTAAAAATTAGTTTAAATTTTTGTATTTTTACTAATCAAATAATATCTGGTGAAACTTTTATATCTCAATCAGGCAGTCCCTCCGAAGTTGCAATTTCTACTTAAAAGCCATAATAGCTACTAGCCTAGTATAGTCCAAAAAATATCCATTAAATCTAGGGCTGTCAAAATGGGTGGTGACACGATAACACGATTCGTTTAACACGGGATTTAACGAATTAGGGTTGGGTTTATGAGGGTTAGTGTCGGAAAAGGATCGACACTTTTATGACACGAGATAAACATGTTAGGTCACGAGTCAACCCATGAACCCGTATAACCCGTTTAACAAATTGGTAATTTTGACTAATATGAAGGTTAAAACTATCATTTGCACTCGAGAGCTGACAATATAAATTTATTCTTTATTCAATTCTCCCAAACCCTTTTTTATTGTGATTTAATGGATATTTTTTGGACTATACTAGGCTAGTAGCTATTATGACTTTTACGTAAAAGTTACAGCTTCGGATGGACTGCCTAAATGAGATATAAAAGCTTCACCAGATATTGTTTAATTAGTAAAAATTTAAAAATTTAAACTAATTTTTACTTTCTATTTCCTATTTGCAAAATTGCATGTTTAATTGAGTTGATAAATTTATGTTGATTTATTTTTAGAAGTGTAATTGTTATTTTTATAGATAATGTGGTTGAATATTGAATTGATCTATAAATAATATATTTTTTTTATTACTATAAATAATCTATTTTGAAATAAATGGGTTGAACATGTTAATAGTGTCAACCCGTTATAATATAGAGTCGTATCCTGTCAATCCATTTAATATATGTGTAGTGTCAGTGTTGACCTTATAAATGTTATCAAACGGTGTCAACACGACACGAACACGACACGCAACTCCATTTTAACAGCGCTAATTAAATCACAATGAAAAAGGGTTTAGAAGTATTGAAGAAATAATAAATTTATACTATCAGCTCTCAAGTCCAAATGATAGTTTTAACCTTCATATTAGTCAAAATTACTAATTTGTTAAACCGGTTATATGGGTTCATGGGTTGACTTGTGACCCAACCTGTTTATCTCGTGTCATAAAAATATCGATCCTTTTCCGACACTAACCCTCGTAAACCCAACCCTAATTCGTTAAATTCTGTGTTAAACGAATCGTGTTATCGTGTCACCAACTATTTTGTCAGCCCTACTGATGATGCCATTATCATTCAAGTCAACATTAATTGTTTCAAAACTTTTACATTGTCGTAATATGTGGATTTCCATCTATGAAAAATGTTTGAATCCATCGTCATTGTCCAAATATGATCCATTAATGTTAATATCTGTTACGAAATATATTTATATGTAACTGCATGGTATAATAAAAAAAAGAATGATAAAAAAATATTCGGAAAAGCAAAAGGCAACACCATGTAATGTTATAAAGTGGATAAAGAAAGGAAAATAAGAGTATCTAAACACAAAGGTAACCTAAAGAAATGGGCACTAGATCAAAATCAAAATCAAAATCAAAATCTAATCAATCGATGATCAATTATTAATTGAAAATAACTCTTACCAGACAGATTCGGAACGGATACCTAACACTCAACATAAACGTGGCAACAAAATGTTTATTGTTTCAATCAAATTATAACATTCAATTAGTATTCAACACATGTACCCCTTTACCAATTTTCCTTTTATATATATATATATATATATATATATATATTATCCATGAAATTGCGTGGGAAGGTTACTCCATCAATTTAACTGTGGATTAGTATCCATTATTTGGTTATTAGGCGTAAACATTCTAGTTGTCTATGTTCTATATACCAATTGTACATTTTGCCCTCGATATTTTTTATTTACTCTCCCACTTATTACATTTTAATCCAGTTTAAACAACGTTAGGCTCTTAAATTGATGGATAGGGAAGACTCGTAATGTAGATAATGTTATATCCGTGTGTTGAAATTAGACTAAATATTATTTAAAAAAGAAAAAAGTCAAATGTTCTCAATTAAAATAGATTAATAGTGAAATGTGTTACAGTTGCAACGGGTAAGGAGTTAAAAGTATTGAATTAGTAAATTAGGGTGAAATAGCTAAATCAAAATATCATGGAACACAAGGGGTCAATTGTTGTATTGGAATATATATATATATATATATATATATATATATATATATATATTCTCTTTTTTATAGTCAGTGAATTTTTCATTGTTTTGTGATAACAAAAGTAATTGGGGCGCACTATAATTTTTAAATATTTATTCCTCAATTGTTTGATTACTTTACACCATCATTTTATTGTATCTAGATCTATTGTTCCAAGTTTCTTTATTTATATCGCTTTTATGAAAATTTATTTACTTGAAAAAATAAAATAAAATAAATTTATATATATATATATTTTTTGATGATTTTTTTATATATAATTATCTTAAATGTAGTATCTAGTACCAGGAATACTCAAATTTTGGACTTCACATTTAGAGACAACTAGATTTACCGCTAGGACAAAACTAGATTTAACTTATAGTACAAAATTACAGTGAATGAACATACCACTTAGATTATTTGAACTACAAAAAAAGGAAAAGATAGTGTCACCATTTGAAAAGAAAACAAGAAAAAGAAACCGTGCCAAACTTCTAAACTGTTTGTTATTTTCCAATGTCTATTTGTCCGCATACGTGTCCTCTAATGACCTTGGCTGGTCCCCGTTGTTTTCGTTTCGGGTACTTTTTGCCTTTTTTTTTTTTTTCACAAGATTTACCGACAAAAAATTCTGTGGCTGATTTTATAAAATTGTTAGAAAATTAATCCGTGTTGCTGCAATCCGACTATGACTATATTTTTAACAACACCATTTAAATATTATTATTAAATAAATTTTTTAATGATAAAATTTATCTTACTATAAAATATTTTATTGGCAAATTTAATATTTCTATATATCTATAATTTGCGGTAAAATATATTTCTTTTATCTTGTAAATTACAAGATAATATATTTATGTAACATATACTGCCCATACTCATTCCGTGGAGATCCCAATTTTCCATTTAAAAAGTTATAATATTCTAAATAAATATTTTTTAATCGAAGACTTTTTTTTCTCCTAATATAATGCAGTCATGAAAATATAGTACTAAAAAACACATCAATACAATGACTTTTGTACAATAATTTATTAATCATGTCTCATAAGTATACATCAATTCCGAAAATAAAAAATACAAAAAATAAATAATAAATATTTAAATATAAAAATTCACATCAAAATATATTAAAAAAAAACAATTAAATACACCTAAACGGCTATATAAACTTTGTTTAAAGAACCTATTGAAAGAAACTTATTGGAGATGTCGGTGGATACATGGTGGGAATGGAGATAAAAATCCTAGTGGTGTATAAAGAGGGAGATACTCATATGGAGATTTTTTTTTCATCCAATCCCACTCCTTAAAAAACTAAAGGGGAAATTTAAAAATCTATCGTTGTAGTTTTATCCCTTCACAAATCAATGATTTTGTTTTATTTTTATCAAAAAGAGAACTTATGGATTTAAAATTTAGCAATAAATAGATAACTAATATTTTTTATTCAAAAATAATGATGTGACATATGTTATTTTTACCCATTAAATATTCCAATAGTTTACAAATGGTATTTAAGATTTTTACATTAAGATTTAAATTTTTTAAAAATTTATTATTACTATTTAATTAAAAAATATCTGCACTTCTTAAAAAATTTCAAAATTTATGAGACAAGTTTCTTGTATTTTTATTAATCAATTCAAAAATTTTTAATTTAAAATGTATAAAAATATTTTTATATACTATAATTAAATATTAGTTATTTTTTTTTATTAACTTTTGAATTCATAAGTTTTTTTTCGTGGTAAATATAAAACATAATTACCGGATAAAATCAATGTGTGTTTTTTTGAAATTTCCCCGACAAATATGAAATTTTCATCTGAAATCCTGTAGAAGATGGGAAATCCGTGCCGGATTGACAATCCTACTGAATCACAGGCAAGGACATTTCCTTTTGAAAACGAAACACAAAAAAAAAAAAAAAAAAAAAAAAAAAAAAAAAAAAAGTCAAATACTACGTAACGGCAATGGTCCCACGCCTTTTTTAGCTTCCACGTAGCAACCAATCAATATACTCTGTACTATTTGTTTGGGTCCACCAAAATGCTTACGTAAGATTCCTCATAATAGTACACAAAAGAAAACAAACCTTAATTAATCTAGTAGTACCGATCCTACCAAACAGTCCCTACACAAAACCGGATGCTTGATTGGTGAAGATTGTCGAAGCAGATCAATCGTCCGTTGAGGGTGCAGGTAATTAATTTAGATGTAGACGCACAAAATCACTCCTCGACAATAAATATTGTACAATCTTGCAAAGTGTACCAGCGTGGCAAAATCAGATAACAATGGACACGCGGCATCCCCATAGCTGAAAAGTTATTGAGGACGAAAGATTTTGGAATTACACATTGCGGATCGTGTTTATTTTTTTTTTTTGGGTGGGGCTGTGTGTGAACAGCATCTTAAGCCTTGTACTTCTTAATTTTTGTTAACTAAGCCCTTAGACTATTAATTGAATACAATGAACCTCTATCAACTGTAATTATATATAATATTTTTGTTATTTCTTTATATCTATTGTTTTGAAGTTATTTATAAAGACCAATAAAGTATTAAATCAGCTATTAAAATAACTAATTTATTATTAACACTTCTTTTTTAAATTTTACTGCTATTAAATCAGCTATTACACTTTTAAATGCTAATAAAATAAACAATGTTTTGTTAAACTGAATTTGACATTTACAACTAGATATCTTTCACTAATCGAAAACTTAATGTGTCAAATAATAATTGATTTAACGCTTGGTGTATTAAATTGAAAGATAAGTAACTTGATCGTAAAATTGAAAATCAAAGGTCTAAAGATACTTTTTCCATTATTTTTGGCTTATTTTTGTAATTTTCCCTCATACAAAGGAAGCGTGTGCAATAGGCTCATTATCACTACGCACGTGTCAACCTTTTATCTGCCCCTGCTTTCCCCTTCTTTTTATACCCTTTCTCCCACCGCTCGTTCTTCTTTTCTCCCCCTCTTTCAATTGCAACTGAATGGAATCTTCAGAAGAGGAGCAAATCGACACGACTGATTCACTTCTCGACGAGTACCTAACATCGACGAGCTCTGACTTACTGTCGCTGCTTAGTACCGAAGATTCTCACAGTCGCAGCAGCTCCGGCGACATCTCTACCACAAGCGGGAGTTCGGTTGAGATTGCAACGGCGGCAGTTGCGGTAGTGCCGAGGGATGCGGAGGAGCTCTCTGCGGCGGTTCCTCTGATTGTGAGGGAAAAGTGTGTGGCGAAGAATAATAGGGGAGTGAGCTGGGGATTTACATCGGTGATTGGGAGACGGCGGGAGATGGAGGATGCAGTTGCGGTTATACCGGGATTTATTTCGAGCACGTGCGATCACGTGGGTGGATGTACGGCTCCTGGTTCTCGTAGTTCCGGCGAGATCTCACCAGTCCATTTCTTCGGCGTGTACGACGGCCATGGTGGCTCCCAGGTATTTTTGAAGTACACTATTCTGTTTCTTCTCTCTGATACACGGATTAAAGAGCTGAAAAGTAAAAATGGGAAAAAATTTTAAAATAATTCAGAGAAATTAAATATTTTCCATCATTGTCTCCAAATTTAGAAATAGTTTTTACTTTTTAGTAGTGAAAAAGTAACTTCTTTTTTTATATATTTATTAGTAGTAAACGTAATTAAGGTAGGATACTCTTAAGTTCTTTTAGCCGCTAGACTGTTCAGGCTGTATTTAGGGATTCTAACAGCAGGTTCAAATATATAATTAGTAAATATTAAATTATATTTATCGTATGGAAAAATATTTTCACTAACAGTAATCTAAAAACTGATCTTAAATTTTGAATTTGAGTTTTAGTATACATCAACGATTGTAATTGCAAAATCTGCATAAAAAGTGTTTAAGCAAATTGAAATCGAACGATCAAATTAAAATTATCAAAAGAGTTTATTTCACAAATGAACAAATTTTAATTAAAGTTTATTTTTCTTTTCTTTTCTTTTCTTTTAATTAGTTTAGCGTTTCGAATCAACATAAATTAAAAATTTTAAATCCAGTTCGATTTCTATGATATATAATAAATTTTGGACCAAAACATAATACATTTAAAATGTGTTTTAGGTTATTTAATTTTTCTTTTATGGCATATGATTCACAAAATTATAAATTATTCAAAACAATATCATGCATTTACTATACTTGCTTTATATCAGTAAATTTGCCTATTACATGATTATACGAACATCAAGAAAAAAAAAATTCTATTTAAAATGTGTATAAATATTTATTGGTGAAGAATTTATGGAAATATCAAATATTAGAAAAGCAAAAGTACAAGCAAAGGAAAAAAAAGAGAAAAGAAATTAAAATGGAAAGACACGCGTCTTCTCTTAAATGGTTCACACCCCTTTCATTTATGGCGGGTTCTCTTGTTTATACATGCACGTGTCCTCGATGACACAGCCACACCTAATCTTAATCTGCTGTCAAGGCAATTAGCGTCACCGCTGTACTCCATAAGCGTCATCACACACGCATCATCCTCCTTGTGTTTTCAAATTTTGCTGTTTATTTTAATTTTTCTCATTTTCTTTTATCAAAGTATATATTTTATCTGGGCGGTTGAGGGAAAATTTTAAATTAAAAAAAAAATATATATATATATATATATATATATATGTCTGAAGGTTTACGGTTGATAATTTAGAGTTTTGTTCAAATAATTAATTGATAAATACGTAAATAATTAAGTATATGGTGTTTTTATTTTATTAGTTGAAATGTGAAGATAATGAATTTATTGGTCTTGTGTTCTGATAATGTAGTAGTCTGGGTATGTAAAACAAAATTTGTCGCAATAATAGTGTCCTATGGTGATTTTCGGAATAAAATTTTAATTTAGCCTTTGAAATTTACTAATTTTGTCATTTTTTTTTTGAAATAAAGTTAAAAATAACCTTTTTAGCCTCCTTTCCTATCTACCAATTGTTCATTTTCATTTTCATTTTCTTTTTTTAAATTAAAATCAGTCAATGTAATATAAAATTAATGAAAAACAATACATCATTCAACAATACTATTAACGAAATTTGATTAAATATGCTACTTTCTATTAGTTCTAGTATGACATTGATTTAGATTTTAATAGTGCATAAAAAAGGGTGCATTAATATGCGCATAGATTTCTTTGAACCAAATTATAATTATGAATTTGGATAAAATTTGTTTATAATAGAACACTTGTTAACTAAAAGAATTAACATATCAAAATAGTATGTGTTATATGATGTGAATTAAATTGATGATGATGCCAAATAAAATCGAAAGCAAAATTAAGCTTAATTTTGATGCAGTAATTCCGTGTGAAGCATGTGTATAAAACGGGGTTCCTTGTATGTTGGAAGCAGCAAACAATAGTATGTGGGACCAAATGATGATATGTCCATTTATGCGCCAGTGGGCAGTAGTTCAGACGGACGGCGTTTACTTGGTCCCGTTTTTTCTTTTTTATTCTTCTTTAGACTATGATGGCTTGCTGCGTCAGCCATGGAATAAAATCACATCTCAAAATCTTGCTACTGGTCCATAGGTTTGCCACCTGTCTTTTACTAGCGGGACCCTTATGAGTTGAATTTTGCTTTACGAGTCGGACGGCTCGGCCTAGGCTCACATTTATATTTAAACATAGGTTTAATACATTTTGGGTTCCTCCAATTTGTACAAAAAAAACAACATAACCCCTCCAACTTAATATTTCACATTTTTGCCCTCTAACTTGTATCAAAAATACCACTTAGCCATTTCAACTTGTTTAACATGTGTACCTGTTCTTTATGTTCTATGTGGTGCTGACGTGGTTTAGGAGTACCATATAACACATAAGAGGTGAGTAGAAATAAGTTAGACAAGTTGGAGGGGTTAAATGGTTTTTTGATACAAGTTGGAGAGGAGGATAGAATGAGTTTTTTAGTACAAGTTAGAGGGGTAGAAATGTAAAATCTTAAGTTCATTGAGTTAGGTAGTTTTTTTGATACAAATTGGAGGGCCCAAAATGTATTAAGCCCTAGATACATTCACTCAACCTGCTATTATTTTAGGTTGATTCAGGCTGAGCCGAGTTCGGTTCATGCTTTAAACTCAAACTCCAAGTCGGCCTATGTAAGTCCGGTTTTAAAAAATAATGTTTTAAATTAAAATATATATTTCATGATAAATATAAATATTTATATAGATTATAAAATTTATACCTTTTTAATCTATAAATTATACATATGAAAATATGATAAAAAAGACATGCATATTTACTAATAAGTCGGGCGACGTCTACCTCCCTATTACTATCCCTCCCAAGTTCGGAGTAGCTTAGACAGTCTTGGGTCAGACTGGGCCTAATGACATATATCTTGTCCAAGTAAGAGCCATCGATCACAGGCCGGGCAGAAACCCTGACCGTAACAAGTCTTTTCTTTTTTTTTTTTTTTTCTCCTTGATTTTTTGCTTTGGAAATGTTCTAGCTTGGTCTGGCATGTTAGCTAGCGTTGTTATGATGTCAACCACAGAAGAAGCATTTACCACTGCTTTGCAGTAAATTTTATAGTACGTCCGTTGCATCGTATCATTCGTGTGTCGGACTAATAATTCAATGTCACGTCACCATTAAACCAATAAAAATCTCACTGAACAATTTATTGATCGAGGATTTAAATAAAATGTAAGAACTTACATAAAATATGATTTGACAGTGGCAGAAAAAATACCAATGTAACGCAATATTAAAATAAAGGACACCCTATCAGTTCCTTCCTCAAATCCAACTTGCATACATAAAAAAACTCCTGTAATTGTAATCCTATTCTGGTTAATTAGGAACTGTAATCCTCCATCTTATTGCTTAAGTAGGTGGCTAACTATTGTAAAGGGAGAATGCATGAAGTAATTGTAGAAGAATTGGATCAAGAAACAATGGTTGGCTATGAATGGCAAAGAAGGTGGAAAAGTGTGTTTTCCAGTGGTTTTGAGAAGGCTGACAATGAGGTGTTGGCAGAGGCACCAGAAATGGTTGGATCAACAGCAGTAGTGGCAGTTTTATCTGGTTGTCAAATTATTACATCAAACTGTGGTGACTCAAGAGCAATTCTCTGCCGTGGGAATACAACTATTCCCTTAACTACAGACCAGAAGGTCATGTTTCCCAATTCCAGTAATATAACTCTCAAGTTTATGCTATTACAATCTTTGATTGGTTCCTAATTTCTTTCACTAACAGGTTCAATAATATGGATTTTGTTGTTTTAACAGCCGGATAGAGAAGATGAACTCTTGAGAATTGAAGGAGGGGGAGGGAGAATCATAAACTGGGATGGTGCTCGGGTATTTGGAGTCCTCGCTATGTCTCGGGCTATAGGTTTAATTCTTTGCTTATGCTATTTGCCTCATAATTTTTATATCTCTAGCATTTTGAGTTATATGCTCGTAATGATTTGCAGTCATAAGGCTTTAGACATGTTCCTGATATAATTTGCATCCCATTGTATGTTATTGATACTACAGGATGAAGATAAATTGAACACATTTCTGGATAGAATTACATGAAAGAAATTTGTTTAAAAATGAAAAAGCAAATGAACAAAGTTTATTCAAAAGAGAAGAGACATTTGTTAGAATTCTTTTGCAGGCCTGTAAATATACACAATGATTTATTGCAAGAATATGTACAATTTTAGTAACACCAAAATTCAGAAATATATATCATGAACCCAAGCCAAAAAAATAAAATTTTCCGTTTTGTTTCTTCTAAGTTCTATTTTTATGGGTGTATGAACTCTGTTATTTTAATGTCAGTTATCTAAGGTTGAAAAAATAGTTTTATCACTTAGTGTGATTGTTATCTGGCTGAAAACTGTTCAACACTGCTGTAATTAAGTAAAGCAAGATTCTAGAACCAAGCATTAATATGCTTATTAATGGAAGCATCTTGGTCAAAAAATACCATGAAACTTGAAAGCTACATGCCTTGAATTTTTGTCCCTCTTTGAATATTGCACAACATAAACAGTTGGGATATTACTATACTAGTCTAATTTAATGAATATTCAGTGGCTGTGCACGTTTGGGAGGTGTTTGAATTAGTAAAACAATGCATTATTGCTGCTGTTGTTTCTTTTTTATAATTGTCTTATCATCTTAAATACTGCAGTAGGAATTTTAAATCTTTGACCTGTCATTATCTGAATAATTTCATTGGACTTGTCATTTGAAACAATAAAAAAATTAAGGGTATTGGTATTGTTCAACTGCCAAACTTGTCTGCAAGTTGCTGTGAGATTGTATAATTTTCTTATTTATTTTTTTTTTTTTTTTTAAATGAGAATTTAACATCAAATAGTGTCATCCATATGGCAAAAAACTTTGACATAGTCTTTATGATTTAGTTCTGCTCACAAGGAACACTTGTGCTGAAGTAATTTGGTGCCTTTAGTAAGCTGTGAATGGTTTAGCTGCAATTTGAAAAGATCCTGGTATTAGCTTCTGATTTGTATCACTATATTATTTTCTTGGTTAAAATTACATGTATAGAATTTGCCTATGCGTGCGCATTTCTCCAATGCAATTAAGGTTGCAAAAGGAAGCGGGAAAACGGTTTTGTTTTTCACGGAGATATGCCCATTGGTGATGGTGAATTCCCATTTATTTTGTAGACGGGCAGTAGATGGGGAAAAAGAGTTCTCTAAAGAAGGGAATGGGGCAGGGACAGGGACAGGGACAGGGACCACCCTCCACACTGGACGGGATCCCCATCCTATCCCTCTACGAATTCTTTAAATGACAAAAAAGAATTATTTATATATTAATATTATGTTTTTCTTAATAATATTTCTATAAAACAGAATAATCCAAATACCTACCCCAGTATTGTAACTTGTAAACCACACCTAGAACTAAAAGAATAGAACAGGAAATAAATATATGAAATAATCCGATCTAAACTTAATCTAATATATAATTTACAAATTGTTTGTACTAATGTTTTTTTTATTTATTATATTTACGCGATTGTAATATATGCTAGAGTTTTAAATTTTACTAAAAATGTTATTTCTAATATTAGAATTTGTGAAATGAACAATAGAGATCTCCACAACCTTAAGTGACGGGGATGAGAAATATTTTATCCCCACTTCATAAATGGGGATGGAGTTGGAAATTCTCATCTAGACAGGGACAAGGATGACAGACCAATTTCCATCTCCGCTCTGCCCCAATTGTAATCCGAACTATACTGCTAAAAAATTACTGGGAATGAGTCTCCAAACATGCTTAGTTTAGGAGTATGTGTAATACATGCGTATATTCGTTAGGTATGTCACATTGGATAGTTTTGCCGAGCCATTAGACCACTTATATACATTATCCACTTTAAGTTACCTTCTTGAGGTGAAATTAGATGTCGCTACTCTGATGTTTGATATAAATTAGTCTAATAATGAAGTTAATTAATATATGGTGTATTACTGTATTTAGGCGATAGGTACTTAAGGCCATGGATAATCCCAGTGCCTGAAATAAGTTTCATGGCAAGGAGTGATGAAGATGAGTGCTTGATATTGGCAAGTGATGGTCTTTGGGAAGTGATGACAAATGAAGAGGTAGGGGAGGCGGCTCGCCGGCTACTAAGAAGGTGGCGCAGAACAATGGCAATTGGTGAAGTATCTCCTGCTCAAGCTGTGGCAGATAATCTCACTGAATTAGCTTATAGCAGAAATAGTTCTGACAACATTTCAGTCATTGTTGTTGATCTAAAACCCAAACCCAACAGAAGACGCCACCAGGTGAGGCACTGAAATTGGGAGATTAAATTAAAAATGATTTCTTCTCCCATAAAAATCCATTGATTCGCTTTCTTAATTATATATCTTCTTTTTTTAAGCTAGGGATGATCAAGGCGGGGACTAATGTTCTTAATTTTGTGTTAATCATCCTATTCTTGACATAGCCCACATGCAGCAAAAAAACCAGTTGATATATGAATCTGTTGCTGCTATAGCAACCAACTCCTTGCATGTTTGGGCTATAAAATTATAACTAACTAACTAAATTAACCAAAGTTATTGCATAATATAATATATAAAACTATACATGAAAGAAGAAAGAAAAAAAGAGGGGTAAATTGAATTGAAAGGAGGATAGTTTTATATATATATATATATATATATATAGTAAAGCATCATATATATCTATATTTTTGTTTTATTTTATTTCAATTTTTTACTACTTTGAAGGCTTGAAGCTATTAATTTGGCATTTCCAAATCTTCCTTCAGTTAATGAGTAGTAGTGTATGGGGGGAAAATGGGAGATGTAATTGAGTCCGGATTGGATAACAAAAATATGCCATTGGCACCAATTGGTTCTTTGTTTTTCTCAGTTCATTAATTATATATACAAAGAGAGAAATTTTATGAAGGTTATTGTGGATGTTTTGAACTATCATTTGACAGAGCGTGAAAAACTTGGGATGCTAATGACTTCAAAAGAAGTCTTTGCAAGGTCTTGATACAACTTCGCAAGTCATCCAGTCATGCAGATGCAGATGCAGATGCAGATGGAAACCACAGCTTGGATTTTACCCGATGAAAATGAAATATGACAAAAAGGATGTGAAGATTTTAACTCAGAATTCATAATGATTTCAATAATCATCTCTTGGAATCTACCAAAATAATGAGAGAACTTTTCAAGAGAGGAAGAACATTGTCCTGCAAAAATGCGAGAGAAATGTATTTCGGAATCCTAAAAATAAAATTACATAAAGTAAATAGCTAAATTAGAAACTTACGGTTAGCCGAGCAAATTCTACTTTTCTACTTTGCATCTTTGCTTGTTTTCTTTTATATTTGGTGCAAGCGGAAAAATTCTAATCTCCACATTAAAAAAAAGGTACATTCAGATGATTCTGTTTATAACTTTGAACAAAAATGTTTTATTAATTTAATTACAAATAATTTTTAAACAAAAAGTAAGAATAAGGGATGGTATTGTTCATATATATGAATATATGATGACTACCATTAATCTTGTCATGCTTTCTTTATAATGTTGTAATCGCGCAATTAATTTTGATTAGACTTGTTCATGGGTCGGGCTGGGCCGGGTTCGGGTCAGGCTACATCGGATGTGATATAAAAATCTCTTGTCCAAGTCCAGTCCAGCCTGCACTAATTTTACATCGGGCTCGGGCCGGGCAATTGAACCTCATTCACAAGCCAAGCCCAACCAGCCCATCAAATAAATGTTTTTTTTTTTTTTTAATATAACTTATTTTAAACAAATTTAATTTACAGATAGTATTCATAGACAACTTTAATTTACAGATAGTATTCATAAAGAAATTATAATGGTCAAGATCTTCTATAAATTTTTCAATGGTTCAGATTAAATATTTAGTATATAATTATATAAATAAAAATTTAAAAATATATATTATAAAATTATCCAGGCCGGGCCGGGCCAGTCATGAGTCTTATAGTTATTCCCAAGCCCAACCCATCATTAATTCGGGCTTCTACGGGTTCGGACCGGTCCGGGCTTAAAGTAAAATATGTATGTCTAAGCCCAACCTAGAACGGGCAGGTTTGGACGGACTTTGTGGAAAGCATATCGTTTGCACCGGTCTAATTTTGATTAAACAACTTGCGTGTATCATTTTAATTTAATTACGTATTTATGCAACAACCAATAGGACATCTCCAATAGGGGTTCTCTTGTCAGAGAACTCCATTTATTACAAGGAGTGGTTATCTTAAAAGTGTCATCGGAGAATCAAAGTTCTTTATTATGGATTTTTTTTTTTTTTTTTTTTTTTTTTTTTTTTTTTGACGATGTGCAAGAAAAAAATGAGGGAATCATAAAGTAAATAGCTAAATTACAAACTTCGGTTAACCGAGCAAATTCAACTTTTCTACTTTGCATCTTTGCTTGTTTTCTTTTATATTTGGTGCAAGCGGAAAAATTCTAATCTCCACATTAAAAAAAAGGTACATTCAGATAATTCTGTCTATAACTTTGTGCAAAAATGTTTTATTAATTTAATTACAAATAATTTTTAAACAAAAAGTAAGAATAAGGATTGCTATTGTTCATATATATGAATATATGATCACTACCATTAATCTTGTCATGCTTTCTTTATAATGTTCTAATTGCTCAATTAATTTTGATTAAACAACTTGTATCATTTTAATTTAATTACGTATTTATGTAACAACCAATAATATGTTAATTATTTGTTTTTAGGGCATCTCCAATAGGGGTTCTCTTGTTAGAGAGCTCCATTCATTACAAGGAACGGTCATCTTAAAAATGTCATTGAAGAATCAAAGTTCTTTATTATGGAATTTTTTTTTTTTTTTTTTAATCAAGTGGCAAGAAAAAAATGAGAGAGACAATTCTTTAAAGTTCTCTTCATTAGATATGCTCTTAATACATATCAAACAGAATGATATTTTAGACAAGAAATATTTGTAATATTTCTTTTGGAAAGAAATAAATTAAATAATAGTTTGCTGAAAACTAACGGTCAGCTAAAACCTAAATAATTGTTTTGATTAATTAATTAATTTTGATTATTTGTGTGAGAAACCTAAGAGCTAGTAACTAGTTAGTACTAATCATATAGATCACATAGATTTCAATTGCAATCTTAGTTTCAAGACAAAATTTAGTATATGATAGAACAATAACCTTTACAAGAAAAATTATATGATGTTTTAATTGTAAAATTTGTACAACTATTATTGCCAAATGAACGGTCATTTATTAGACAGCGTGGAATCAGTTGTGAGATATTGGCCGTTCATCTTGTCACGGTTTGTTAATTTATAGTTTGGAAAATCAATTTACTCTCATTTTGGTTATATGAATGTTAAAAACCAATAGCTAATATTTAGTAATAACCACAATGGATAATCTCTAGATATTGTATTGTGATCTTCCTTTTTCTCAAAAAAAGTAGATATTACAAACAAGTTGACTCAATGGGGGAAATTTATGTTATATGTATTGTAAATTTTGCATAATTTGTTGTTGCCAAATGGATGATTATAGATTACACTACGTGTTAACATACAGACGATGATCGTTGATCATATTAGAATTTATTTATAATATGATCATTCGCAATCAATTAAATAAAGTGTCGAATATAGGTTATATACATGAGGACGGTTGATAATTTATTATATATGACCGCTCGCAGCAGATAATTTTTAGAAATAAATCGTAATCTTTCATTATAGAAAAGTTAAGTTATATGCTAAAAATTGAGCCAGCTTCAATATCAAATTTATGTATATAAACACCTATTTGGTATGCAATTGTTTCATCCATGTTTTCACATCTTCCCTCTAATTGAGAGTAACCTTGCTCTCAATTATACTTTTTTCTTCTGGCTCAAGCTTGCTTTGTATTGAAGATGGAAAACAACAACAATGCTCTCTTGCTTCAGCAAATTGCTAATATGAGGCAATCTTTCTTTGATGAGGTTTTTGTTTCTACCTTTTATGGCTACATTTTTTGTTTCCTTTATTGAATTTGAAATGATTAATAATCGTATAATCCGTTATGCTTAATTAATTCCACTCGCAATCAACTAATTAAGCACGTTTTTATGGATAAATTAAAGATTTTGTTTGGATCGAGTAAGATTGCCTTGTAAATTAATAAGGAAGATTTAAACTTTAATTGCAGGGAATGTTGGACTCGTATTTTGTTCAGCTGGAACAACTTGAAGGCCCTGATGACCCAGAATTTGTTGAGGAAATATTTAATTTGTTTTTCAAGGATTCCACCAACATGTTTGATGCTATGGAACAAAAAATGTAAGTACATAACTAAGATATAATAATGATAAAGTTAATATATATGTATATGTACTAATCATAAATATATATATATATATATATATATATATATTAAAAATATTATATCGACGGACGGGTAGACATGGCCACGGTTCATGAACCTCCGGTTCAAGTTCATGAACCGCCGGTTCAGGTTCAAGAAATCCTTGAACCTGAACCTTAACCTTCAAAAGGGATGAACCGCCGGTCTGGTCCAGTCCGGTTCAGGTTCAGGGTTTGACAAGGTTTTGATCAGGGTTTGACCAGGTTCAGGTCCGGTCCGGTTCAGGTTCAACCCTTTTCAATAAACATTGAAAATTTAATTTGCTTGTGATTTCGATATAGACATTTCTCGATAAATTACTAATATTTTCATAATTTGCCATATTGTTAGTAAAATTTAAAATAAATATTTGTAAAAATAATGTAATAATATAACCTATAAAATAAATTAAAAAAAACCTTTTAAATAATATAATATAGAATGATAAAATGATTTGTAATAAAATGTAAATGAACAAATTAAGTAGTAAATAATATAATGTAGAATATTAAAATAACTTATAAAATGTAAATGAAAGTGTGAAAAAATTGGATATAATAGAGAGAAAGAGAGAGTATAAAGAATTGTGTGAAAAAATTAAAAGAGGGATAAGATATTTATAGAGAGAAAAAAATAAAAATAAAAAAAAAGAAGAGAAAATCCAACCGTTGGCAACAACGGTTGGATTGCAATTAAAATGGGAAGAAAGGGGAAACAGAAACGTTCAAAGTCTCTATTTCTGCCTTTTGAAATGTGTCAACCGGCGGTTTGAACTGGCTGTTTGAACTGCCGGCGGTTTCAAGGTTTATAAAGTAAACAACCCTTAACCTCAAGCTTATTTCCTTTTGAACTGCCGGTTTCGGTCCGGTCCAATCCGCTTTAAGGTTTGACCGGTTTTGATCCGGTTCGATTGGTTCAGGTCCAATTTGGTCACCTCTATGGACGGGCCTAACCAGGCTTGAAAATTGATTTTAAAACCTAGGATCGATCGTAAATCTTAATACACAAAAAAATCACATGGGCTGGATCTAGATTCGCGTTTCTAAATATAAAGTCAAATTAAATTCGAGCCAACCTGATACATAAAAATGATCCATTTTTAAAGGACTTCTTAGTATCAAAGTATGTTACTCTTCGGAAACATTACCAATTAAGATTGATTTGAGTGTTAGGGAGCTCAGTTGTTCACATTAGAGATCGTGAGTTCGAATCCTAGTATACAAAACAGACTTTATTTAAGAGATAATAAGCCTAAAGGATGGCTGATCAAGATGAAACCGTGTAATACGTAGGGACATGAATCCTCCAGATTTTGTTGGGATCGAGAAGATACTTCATCAAATGAAGGCAAGCACTGGGAGTCTTGGCACCATCAGACTCAAGGAGAAAGTGGTTTCAATGAGGATTTGTATCAGGGCTCGTAATCTCCCTGGGTAATTTACTACTAATTAATCTTTAATTCAAACTGTAATTAATTAATTCATTCTCGTGGAAATTATAACAAAATATAGTTTAATTTTTCATTATACGTAATGACATTTGAAACAGTGCAAGGCAAGAATTCCGGCTTCTGAAAGATGAGTACAACATGGTTCATACGAAGCTTCAGGCATATTTCCAGGTATATTTATATATATATATATATATATATATATATATAGGTGATAAATTTTTAGTTCAATGTTTCATCTATAAAGTCCGAATTCTATCGATGTTTAACACTTGATGTTTAATTATTTATTAATAAAATTTTTGTATATGATAAAATGTGCCTTCCAAAAAAAGTAAGATAAAAGCAATTTACAAAATTAACATAATCTTTAAGGTTTACTTATAAAGGGGAAAAAAATTATAAAAATTGTAGAACTTTGAGGTACTAATTGATATTTTAGATGTATCATTTTGCTGCTTAGAAATTGCAAAAAGTTAAAAAGAAAAAATTCTAATTTTTACAAAAACTATCATTATGAATAATTATTAAGTGTTACCTATCATATTGAGAAAAAATTGAATTTTGATTAAATTTTGCATCAAATTTTCAGTTGATAGCTCGGGCAGGCGGCGCAGAGGCAGTGATGATGGCTCCGGGAAGCCCTTCTTCATCTTCGGAGTGAAATTGAAGGAAGAAGATGAGTGATTAAAAAGCCGACATAAACACAAGTAGCTTGTGTGTGTAATAATAAACTCCCAGAGAACTAATTAAGTTTTTCTGTGGTTTAATTTGGTTTCTTTTTTTTTTTTTTTTTTTTTTTTTGCAATTGATTATGGATTTTGGCTATATAGGCCTAAACTAGATCAGTTGTTTCTATTATCTATTGTTGTAAGAACAGCAGGAGTTGTTTCCTCTTATAAATATATATTATATAGGATTGTAAGACGACCCCTGTTTAATTAATTAAAATTAAGCTAATGTAAGCTCCTTTAATTGTGTTTAGTTGTGAAATTATCATAAAAATGTCATGTTTTATATACTTGTAAAATTCTGCTATTTTAATTAGTATACCATGAATTTGAACTTATTCGTATGGTTATAGGTGGCCAAGGTTCATGAACCTTGAACCCGAACCTTAACCTTCAAAAGGGATGAACCGCCAGCTTGGACCAGTTTAGAGTCAGGATTTGACCAGGGTTTAATCAGGGTTTGACTAAGTTCAGGTTTGGTTCGGTTTAAGTTCAACCATTTTTTATAAACATTTAGAATTCAATTTGCGTGTGGTTTTGATGTAGACATTTCTGGATAAATTATTAATATACGTAACAAAATAATATAATTTCTCAAATATGAAAAAAAAAACTTACATCTTTTATTGAACCTAAAAGTTTAACCAAGAGATGAACCACTGGTTCAACTATTTGTTGAACATAAAGGTTGAACCATTGGTTCAAAAGTTCAGAGATTGATCAACCTTAATTCTTAACCTTCTTTTCTTCTGAACCACATGTCGGGTTCAAAGTTTGACCGTTTTAACTCGGTCTGGTCTAGTTCGAATTATTCAGGTTCAATTTGGCCACCAATACATACGGTAGTATTGAAAGCCCACACTATCAAAAGAAAAACACATTCATGTAGATGACAGAAGGCCCCATTCGAGGGCCTAAGGGATTAATAAACATTTGAATTCATTCATCTACTTCTGCCAATTCTGCTTCAGAGCCAATTAGGGAATTACGCTAATGTTATCTACAGCTTAATTATTTGGATTAGATTAATTAACTTGTGACTCTCTCTCTCTCTAATTTTTTGCTTTAGTTAATCACGTAATAATTGGGGTCCGGAAATGGATAAGGACGAAAGCATGTTGACAGAAATTTTAAAAACCAAAACTTCTCAAGGCCTTTCTCATCAACACAAACCACGAAATATACTTGAGCAGATTAACACAGCTACATTATTGCATCACTTGTCTCTTTTTATTTATTCTTTTTCGGTAAAAATTTCAAAATCGCAAAATTAATTTATTTTTGGTTCTGGGATGATGACAGGTTCTTGTGGAGAGAATATTTTTTTGAGCTGGAACTGAAATTACACTTTTTTTAAAAAGAGAATCGATAGCAACTAGTCAAATCAGAAAAGCTAATAATTAGTAGCATAAATTTTTTTTATATTTAAAAAAATTTAAGTAATCATCATCCATTTGATTTGGGATCTTGATGTGACGGTTCCATAAGGTACAATTTGCATCCTCGATTGGAGAAATGTAAAGACCAAAAACTAGATTTAAAAAGACAGGAACAAAAATAATAAATAAATAAAACTGTACGTACGTACATCTTATCCTTAACACATTAAATAGGATTAAAATTTTAAACCAAAGTCAACAAATATACATTGTTCGTGTTCACACATGTTCGTGATTCGAGGTTTAATTGATTTGTTCATACTTACTACTCAACATATATAATTAATCATGTGAAATTGATTAACTCGGCTCTTTAATCATTAAATTTGAGATTATATAAAAATTTAGAATAAATCTCACTTTTTTAATTTTATACGGGACATGACCATTTTTTTCTTATTTAGTGTGTCTCGTTCGTTATGAGTAAATTAATAAAACTTATTTGTTGAAAAAATTGGTTTAGATCAATTTGGAAAAACATTTTGTACAGAAAATTAATAGAAATTACTAAGGTTTATGAAAAATTCCGAATGTTTAACTTGCACATTTGAAAGTAATTTATTAAAATAAATTTAGTGCAGATTATAATAATTTAGTCATTGTAATACAGATATTTCATTACTGTTTTGCACTTTGTTCTTTAGTTTAATTTAATGACATATAAATTTGGTTTACATATTAGCAAAATACAAGCCCAACAAAACATGACAGAAATGTATTCTTAGCAGTTTAAGCCACAAATTTGGAAATTTTTGATGTTGGTCAAGCAAAAGAACTATTTTATAATCTCAATTTAATTACTTTAATTTTAGGATGCAAGAATTATTAGAAACCACATTTTCATCACTAAAATAAAATATTATTAAAATAGAATTATTAGAAACCACATTTTAATTTTAAAGATATTTGTTATTCGATAATATTAAGAAATTAGTTTTAATTATCTAAATATTGTAAATTGAAATATTTGTTAATATAAAATTTATAAGAGGTGTTGCAGATTAACCGACATACTTTAGTGTAAAGGTTTTTTTTATCAGACAACAAGGTGAAAACCACATGTTTTTTAATATATTATTTTAAAATTTTTTTGGCAAAGTGATAGTAAAAAATATTTTAAAAGAAACCATTTTTTTTAAACCAAAAGTAATACATAACAACATTTAATTCTAAGGCTCATTTTGGAACAGCTGAAAGCAGCTTTCAACAAAAGCATGTGGAACCTTAACTTTTGGGACTGCGGAAAGCAGCCTCAAATATACAATTGGTAAAAGTCAGAAAAGTACTTGAAAAACACTTGAAACTGCTATCACAAAAAGTAGTGAAATCTTTCACTAACAACAATCCAAAACTGTTCCTAAATAATATCCATCTTCTTCCATTATTAAAGAAAGAAAAGGAAAAATTCAATATTCATTTAAAAAAAAAAAAAAACTAAAATTCCATTGACAAAGGGATGACTGATGATTTCCTTCCCTCGCCGCAATAGCAAATTTAGGGGTGGTATTCGATTAAGACTTTTATAGACTTTTTTCAAGTGAATGACTTTTATAGACTTTAATGACTTTCAGTGACTTTTAATATCTTGCAGAGAATTTTTAAAAGTATTGATGACTTTTTAAAAAGTTTATTTCATAGAATTTTATAGACTTTTAAAGACTTTTAAAGATTTTTAAATACTTTTATAGACTTATTAGAAAATACTAATAATTTCTATATGTGCAATGATAATACACCACATAAATGACTACAACAATCGCCAAACATAAAATATGAAATAGTAACATAAAAATTGAGTAGTAATATTAATTAAAAAATTATAATTTAGCTATAAAATTTCTAATATTTATCATCATTCATATGTTCAACATTATTCCACATGTCAGTAACAATACTAGCTCTCTATTCATTAGCATAATTTATTTGTTGCTCTTGTGTTCCAACAAATTGTTCAAAATCTTCTTCTTCATTAATTGACATTGGTGTAGATGAATTAGTTTCACTATTTTGTTCAATTGGAAACTCATATGATCGACTCTCCTTTCGAAGAAAATTATGCAATCCTGCACAAACCAAGACTAGCTCTATTTGTGTGTCAAACTGAAATGGTGGAGCTATCTTAAAGATGATAAATCTTGATTTGAAAATACCAAATAACCTCTCAACTGTATTTCTCAGAGAAGCATGACGAATATTAAATAACTCATTTGCATGTTCAGAATGTCGATCTTTGCCATTAAAATCATGTAGATGATCGCGAACACCTCAAAATGGAGCTAAAAATTGTCTTCGTGCTTGTTGCAGAACGAGAAAGGGCAAGTGATTATGGAAGTCGGAGATAGGGGTGAGCAAAACCAAACCGCGAACCAAAAACAGAACCGAACCAAGGTTGAAAAACCGAACCGTACCGTACCAAATTCTATTTGGTTTGGTTTTGGTTTTATAAAAAATAATAATTTGGTTTTTGGCTTTTATTGAAAAAACCGAAACTGAACCGAACCAAACCATAGTATGAAAAAATATTTTTTAAAAATATGTATATATATATATATATATAAATTTTATTGGACATATTATATATTTGTATTATTATATAGTTTGTATTTATGAGACTTTAGTAATATACATGTAATATAAATCCTATTTAAGCAATACTTTACATGTAATTTATAAAAAATAATGGTAATAAAAATTAAAAAATTAAAATTTTGTTGATTTGGTTTTAACCGAACCGAACTGGTTTGGTTCGGTTTTATCCTAACCATATGAACTTCGGTTTGGTTTTGATTTCTATTTTTCTTGTACTTTGGTTTTCGATTCGGTTCGGTTTTTGAACCAAACCGTATTTTGCTCACCCTAGTCGGAGAGGGTAATGAAAAAGGGCGGATGATTATGGAGGTTAGAGAGGGTGGAGATCGATCGTTTCTAGATATAGAAAGGGCGGGTGATTATGGATTTCACGATAAATGATAAATAAAAAGTCTTGTGTATAAATGCAAGACTTTTTTCTAAGAATTTTGTGTTATATTTTGTATAAAAAGTCTATAAAAGTCATTCTCATCAATTGTCAATGACTTTTTGAATACAAGATGACTTTTAAAGACTTTTAAAAAGTCATAATTGAATACCTGATGACTTTTAAAGACTACTAAAAAGTCTTAATTGAATACCTCTGGATTTTAAAAGTATGTAAAAGTCATTAAAAGTCTTAATCCAATACACCTCTGTTAATCTCATAATATATTAAGAAAAATCTAGCAAATCCTCACATATGATTTTGATTCTAGTCTACACAACAATAATACGTGCCATCCTATTACTACTATCCTTTCCAATTTAAACAAATTCTAAGACGCCAAAACGCAAACACCTTATGGACACAGTTTCATCACTTTCTCCGCAACCCATTCCTCTCTGTTTCCCGGCCAAAATCCGTCGCCGTGCATCTATCAAGCTTACCCAACACAGCATTCTTAAAGTTTATCGGTTCTTGAACTTGCGAGGATGATCTCTGTATCCTAATTCCGCTTATACTATTTCTTGATTCCATCAGCTCATTAAGCGACATTCTTTTCTTCGACCCAGTTTCCGGCCTCTGTTTTGGGGCGCTATGAGATCTTACTTTCGCCTTAAAAGACTTCGTATTCGCCATATAACTGGGGCAATTCCCGAACTGCCGGAAAAAATTATCGGCGCACACACTTTTAGCCGGAGTAAGAGGAGGATTACAGACTCTTGAATTGGGAAACCGAGGGGTGCTGTGTGCGGTTGAGAATTTGCATTCGTCGCCGATAAATCCCCAATCGGAGTCGTGATAATTCCTGGCGTCGAGCAGCGATAAACGAGGCGGCATTCTTGATTGAATTGGCGACGGAAG